>OZ010798.1:250226455-251720621 GCA_963932465.1 Maratus speciosus | reverse complement strand
TCTTAGCATAGTCTTCAAAATTTGATAAAAATCTGTCAAACTGGTCCTTAAAGTTGCTGTTTAACGCTCCATTACATATTTTGTCGATAACTTCCGTTGTATAATCATGATCATCTGTAGACGCCATAATGCAGCTTTAAATAGCGATAAGACTATTCTAACGAACCGCCCCACCTGCCATTCACACTGCGAAAATATAACATACGACCTCCTCACAACAGAGCTCCAACGCAACTAAAAAGATTAAAATCATGTTCCTCTATGAAACCTATTTGATTTAATTTCTTTAGTAAATTTCTGGTTCGAAGCGTGTTTGACCCCGATTCAATTTAACTCACATTTTACATAAGTTTAAGGGAAAATTGGCAAGTATGAGCTAGCCTAATTTCCGAAATTGTTTTGCCCAGGCGGTGGTGCGTTTTTTACACGACTACTAAGAAGGGTTATGTGTTTCACGCTTATCTGGGTAAGTGGATTTCTTTATATCCTCTAAACATCCCAACTGCTCGATGAATTTTAAACAATGAGATCTCTATCTATTTGTTTTAACCGTTTATTGGTTATAGGCTAGTTTTTGTTTTCATAAATTCAAAATGGCGTCCATAAAATACAAAATGGCAGTAGAGAAGAAAAAAAATTTACGCACCCTATTGAGTGGCATATCCTTGGATAGGTCTTTCAAAATGAAGGCGATGTTTCATTGACTATTTTACAGTCAGAAGCTCCGTCTAAATATTACACAACCTGGAAGTGTGTAGGTAGGAACTCTAGCGTTACTGCAACTCTAACCTTCATAGACATCTATAGGCCTCATAAAAACAGAGTTTATAGATAGGAACTAACAATTAAATGCAACTTCAAAGTCATCAATACAAGTAAATAAAAAAAGATAGGTAAGTAATATGAAAAATAGTTTCGCAGGGATGAGAAATAATTAATTAGTTCGCTTTTTACGCAGTAGGTGTTTTTTTGATTTTTTAAATTTAATTTTTACTTGTTTATTATTAATATCGTGGGATCCGAATCGGAAGCGAAGAAACACCGTTGGCATTTTCATAACCTTTTCCTGGGGAGATAATTGCAAGAAAAGTTTTATTTCTTTTTCAATTTAACGTGGCTTGCTGTAGGGTCCCCCCCCCCCCAGATCACTTAAAAAGTTTGCAATTAATTGGTGAACTTTTCTTCTTAAATGTGAAGAAAATAACCTTAGATTTTCCCAAAGTGAAAGAATGGTAATTTCACAATACTGTAACAAATATTTAAATACCGATACACTAGATGGCAGCACACGACAGTATCCAATTTTAGCAGGCTGCCAAATAGGTTTTTCCCATGATTCCATGCGGATTAGCTTTCCCGCAGAGAATTCTGAGCCTCGGAATGGACAGGTTTCGAAATGCAAGCTGTCTTGCTTTTTAATTCCCCCGGAGTTTTCAGAGGCGGGAAATGATAAAATGTTTTCCAGATCAGCGAATTTCTTCTGAGCTTTGCGATGTAAATATGCACAGTAATCCTGTAGATAAGATGTCCTGTAGATATCTGCTTCTTAGTTCACGCTCTATTTACTTCTGTAATAAATAAGTGATATGAAAACAAAACATGGCAATTATCAAATGTTTTTGAATATATTTAATTTTCTGCTTTCTCTTAAAAGTCTAAAGATATTATAATATAAGATCAACAAAACGTCACATTTATTTTGAATTTATATTTATACATTTACGTTTATGTATGGATTACACTTAACAGATAATATGAAAGGTAAGGAATCTGTTGTATGTATATTTACAAGCATAAAATTTTAGTTTAGAAATGGAACTTTCACTTACGTAATGTTATTTATTTATAACTTAAATGATTTGTATTAGAATAATATGCGTTTATCTTATTTGTACCTTTTTTAGATCTGATAAATATTTTTCATTGTTCCATTATGTGTATATTTTTCTGAACTTCAACTAAATTTATATCATTATCAAGACTAACAAACTGAAAAAAAAAAAAAAAAAAACATAAAACATAAAATTTCCGAATTTTGTTGTAGAAGAAATACTGTGTTTAGAATATTTTTTTTATTTACTTTTGAAACTTTGATGTGTATGAGTTTAAAGTTTTCATCAATATGTTGAATTTTTATAACATTTTCTTTCACGGTTAAAATTATATTTTAATCTCGACTGACTTTTAAATTTAATTTTTTGTTCGTTATGAAAAATATGCAATTCACTTTATATTTAATACTGAAAATTATAAAATGATAAAACACCCGTTGTGATTTATTTTTTATATTTTATAATTAGATTTGTACTTTTTTTTTGTGTGTGGGGGGGGGGGGAAGCTGTATTTGGAAAAAACGTTCTTTTATACAAATGTCAACTTGAATACATTTTATAAGTTCTACATGATATTATTTGGTTTGAGAGTAAATTTATTTGTATTACATATCTGATTTATGTTTTCTAAACTATTTAAATGACAGTTAAAAGAAAAAAAATGTTGTGACTTTGTGATATATAAAATCAAACCAGTATTAAAAACTTCCGTTATTTTAATAGTTAATTGTATTTTGAAAATATTTTTACAGTGATAATTTTATTTCCTCTAAAAAGTAAATAAATACATCATAATTTACTCGATTTATTGCTCAAAATTTTATGTTTATGTTTCCAAAACTTTAGGATTTGAATACTAATTTTAATATTCCTTTTTTAAATTTTTTTTTCAATATTTATCTTGTTATATATACATGTATATGTGTGTGTGTGTATTAAACGAATCATAAACGCATCAGAACGATGTCATCGTGAAATTTTGAATATGTTATAAATATTTTTTTTTCTATGGAAATTAAACCATTCTTTTAAAAAATTCGAAATTAACATTAAACTGCATGATATTTTTTTCTTTTTAATAATGAAAAACTTGTGAAAACTTGTTTAGAATACAAAAACTACATTTAGATGTATTTTATGTGTTCCGTATCAATAACATATTTAAATTTGAAGTCACAAAGCCATTTTGAAAATACAGCAAGAACCAAAATCGATGTACTTCAATGAATATGATCTTTAAAGAGTAAATAAATAATATTAAGTCACATCATAAGTAGAACATTAATATAGTATGGAACGAAAAAAAAATGTGTGTGTGGAGGGTGGAGATGTGTATAGGTTAGACCAATGTCTCATGACAGCCAAATATTTTTTTTAAGGAATTTTCCTTTTTGGAATAAAATGTGAGATTTAACTCGTTCTGTAACTTTTTTTCGTTCCTTATTACCCTTTCTTTTTTCTAATCTTGTCTGTTTAAGTATGCTTATACAACATGTAAAATATAGGTTGCTGAAGAAAATTTAATATATTTTGACATTTTTCAATATTTTATTTTACTGTTTTCTATTCTTTCTTTTTTCTTTAATAAAGAGTCCTCATAACACCAACGGATTTTTATAGATGTTAATATTTGAACGAAAATGTAAAATATTTCGAGAAAGAAAAGAGCTTATATTTTATTTTATTTTTTATTATTGTTATTTAACTATTCTATTTTATTATATAACTAATTCCAAGCACACTTCAAGGAAAGAAACTAATACTTTTTACTAAGAAAACTGAATGATATAAGATATTTATTGTATATCAATATTAATTTTGATGGTTTTTTTACGGTTCTTCATAACAAATTAAGCAGAAGTATTTTTCTATAACAGTTTTCCATGAAAGCAAAATGAAATGAGCATTAAAATGGAAATATAATAATTTAATACATGATTTGCAATAAAATATCTCTTCAATATTGGAAAAGGTGATCAATTTCATAAAATTAAGTGATGTAAGTAAGTATAATTAAATTATGCATAGCAATAAAAAAGCCTACATATGTAAATATACAAATCCAAATGGACATTCATGAATTAATATTTTTCATTTTCTGAAACACTGATTTAATTGCTGTTTTTTTTTAAAAATGTTTTAGATTTATAATTTGAAATTTTATCTTACAAGTTTTGTAAAAATGTTTTTTTCCAGTTCAGAAATAATTGTTTCATTAAATATATATATAATTATCATTATTTAATTTAATGTTTCACAGAGAAGCAACTATTAAACTGAAAATTCGATTGAATTAAAGCAAAAAGGTTGATAAATAAAAAAACTAACTTTCTATAAAAAATGAAAAACGAAAAAACTCTACGACTGGTTAACTCTGAAACCTCAAATATAAATTTCATTATTTGCATTCGAATATGTGTTGTAGATTAATAAGAGTTGACTGTGTGCATTTTAGAGCATTTAAATGAAATGATACATTTTGTGATTCTGAGATTTTTGCTGAAACTGAAGTGTTTGTTTACATTTAATGAGCGGTTATTCTGTTATGAATGTATTGTTTTATTTTATGTTATTAATTTGCTTTGCATTGGAGTTCTCTGCTATAATTTAATGTATATTTCACACGTTCAATGAGATTTTTATATCATTTCAAATATAAAATTTTAAATTAAATTGGATTTTCAATTAAGCATTGGAAACAAGAGGCTCGGACATTTTTCTTTCTTTTTTTCTTTTCTTTTTTTTCTTTTTTTTTTTTTTTGGGGGGGGGGGGTTGCAAACTGTTTCAAGAAACTATTATGTTATGCTGATAACTGTTTTAAGGATTAAGCAGTGAAGCCATCTGTGATGAGAGTCGCAGATAATTATTTTTAAAGAACTAATGATACCAATCATGTGGATAAGAAATGGCTTTTGCGACTGCCACTCCATGTATGATCACAAACACCGTGTGGGGAGCAGAAAGGAAGGATATTCATAATGAAGGATTTCTGTTTCCAGTGATATTTACTACATTCTTTATCGTTTAAAAAGTGACAAATAGACAAGTCCATCCAGAATCCTGTATACTGTTCGTCTTAGCCGCCGATGTGCCGTTGTCAAATATTTCAGTATTTCTTAGCAATAAAAACGAAGGGAGATAAAAAGCAGTAAGAGTTTCATACTCAATTTTTTTTTTAATGTTGGGATCTCATATACTGCAAATTTTGGGGAATCTAGTGTTATATTTTATTTAACACAGAAATAAAAATGTAAAATATGCTGAATCCAATTCACTGGAAATATTTTATTTAAATGGAAAAAATTGCACAACAAAGCAGGGATGGGATCCTTTCTGAAGAAGTGAATCATTTTTTATAAATGGGAATAATTTGTTATCATAAAGCAGAGCTGATTGCAGCATGGGCAAACTGGGCTGTTTCTATGGGTCTTTAGCTTTACGAGTCCCTAAATTTGATGTGAATTTTCCATAAAGCTGATATTTTAAAATTGTTTTGATCTTATACTTATTTTAATAAACATTTTGTACTTTTAGAACATGGTAAGTTAAGGAAAAGGGTATATTTATCCAAATATGTATTTGACAGCATCGAAGAGGCATAAATTATTTTTTTCTGAGAGTATATGAATTGTGGAGGGAGGGGTCAAATGAATACTAGGTCTTTAGACTAGAAATAATTTGAAATTCTCACTAAAAGTAATAAATGTTTTTGATGCCGTAGGACATATATATATATATATCACATAAATACATATTTTGGTGAATATATATAAACATATATTATCCTATTTTAAAACTAAAAATACTGGTTACAATCATCATAAGGTCAAAACTGATTTAAAATATCAGCTTTATGAATATTTCATACTCAATTTGGGGTACCCTAAAATCAGGGGGCAGAGAAAAATCCCAGTTTTCCCACGCTCTGCTTTATGCTTATCAGCTCTGCTTTATGGTAACAAATTATTCCCATTTGAAAAAAATTATTCAATGTGGTCAAACATGGCTGATTATATGGCTTTGAAAGAAAAGTGGTCAAAGATGGCTTCATATTAGCAAGGGAAAAAAAAAAAAAAAGATGGTCGCAATTAAGACATTTGAAATGTCTGAAATTCAGACGTAAGAAGTGTCTGAGAAATTTAAGACATTTTAAAACGTCTTAAAATCGAACACTCTTGTTTCAGACACTTAAGTGTCTGAAATTCAGACGCAAGAAGTGTCTGAAAATTTTAAGACATTTTAAAACGTCTGAAAATTGAACACTGCTTTTCAGACAATTAAATGTCTGAATTTCAGACATTTCTGTTTACAGTGTGAAAGGCAAAGAATGACAGGGATTTTACTGCTATCGTTGAGTTAGGCACCTGGTAAAACTAATTGAAGATTATTGAGCATTATGAAATGTGTAAAAGAAAGAATAAGTTTGAAGTGTCCAGAAATATTTTGAGAAATAGGGAGAAAAAAAATTATATCAGAAGAAAAAGATCGTTAAACAGAGAATACACTTCGCTATTTGGAGGTTATTTTACGAAGAAATTCTCAAAATGTTGTTGGTTCCGAGGAAAAGTTCGCAAAATAGAGGTTCGTTAAATAGAGGTCCGACTGTAATTTTCTCTTAAAGAAAATATTTTGTGTCTGTTTTGTCATGGCATACAGACGAAGTAAAAATGTTCTGAAATTATATTTTTTATTCTAATTTGAGAAAACTTTTTCGTTTTGAATTTAATAAACTGTATTTTATTAAAATGGTTCGTTTGACAGATATTCACGATACATAACTGCCAACTTTTACGCTTTCTTCTTAGTACAAAAACTTTATAGTAAATTTTATCTTATCTAATCGTCGAAATATCATGATTAAACAAGCTGAAAAACTATATTAAATTTTAGTGGTAGCCAAAAAGCGTAAAAGTTGTCAGCTATGACGGTAGAATAAATATTTTTTTTCTTAATAAGTTGAATTTCGTTTTGAATAACGTTGATTTATGAAATGACGAAATTAAGTTCTGAACAGAACTTTTATAAGAATAAGTTTTCTTATAGGTTAAACATTTAAATTTGAATTTGTTTTAAAAAGTAAAAAAAAAAAAAGCATGAATTTTGTTTCTCGGAACAAAAGTAAATTGTGTTCTTTTGAGAACAATTTTGAATTATTTTAATAGTAAAGTAATTTTAATTAATTTTTAATAATTGTGTTCTTAGAACAAAAATAGAAAGGGTGCTTTTGAGGAGAAAGTTTTTAAAAATTCTTGCTTCACTTAATATTATTTTTTTTCTTTTCTTTTCTTAACAGAAATTGAAAGTTAAGAACTGTGTAATAATAATCTAGTTTTGTTTTATTTTGAGAGTTAATATTGAAGTTATAGATTTTTTTTGTGTTTTCTAAAAAGTATAGTAATATCGTATTACGTAACGATAAATTGAAATAGTTCAATTTTGGGTTACGTTCTGAACGAAAGAGCTAAATAAATAAAGTTTTATATTTTGTGATATATTAATTTGCATTTATATTTATATTGTATTTTGAATATGTGCATATTTTTTTAGTGTGTTATGATTTCTGTAAAGAAGAAATCCCTGAGTGTAAGGATAAGTTTGCGTAGAAAAATCTAAAATTTTGTTCTTGAAATTGAAAATTTTTAATTGAAATTTTTAGATTGAAATTCTTGTTCTTGAAAATTTTGCTTGAAATTTTAAATTCAAATTTTAGTTCTTGAAGTGAATTTTTTAAATCAAAATTTTATTTTGGATATTAGTTTTGTTAAATTTAAACAAAATGGCATTTTCGGGAAGGGCAAAAAAAAAGGTTCTACGTGTCCTTTGCGATGAGTTAGGCTTAACTGCCACTGAAGAAATGAAAATGGTCGATTTACGTAATTTAATTACAACGCACGCTGATTACGAGGAGGATTATACTAAAAACTTATTTACAACTATAGTCGAGAATAGAAAAATTGAACAAGAGCGCTTAGATTTAGAAAACCAACGTATTTTCGAACAAGAACAACGTAAAATCGAACAAGAACAACGCAACATCGAAAACGAAAATTTAGAGCGTGAACGGACTTTCGAAATCGAAAAATTACGTCTTACCCATCCGACTTCGGCATCTAACTCGGAGTTAGAAAATAATAGGTGCACTTACGAAAAACCGCGAATCGACCTACAAAAATTGATTCCCCGTTTTCGCCCAAACGAAGATGATATGAACATCTTCTTAGTGCTGTGTGAGCGACTGTTAAAGGTCCTAGGGGTTCCGGAAGAAAATTGGGTTACGTATCTCATAAACTCTTTACCTAGTGATATTGCTAGGCTCATTGCTAGGGAACTGGAAGAAAAGGCCCCAGGACTACCAACACATCAAGGCGATGTTGTTGAAACGATTCAAATTGACCGCTGAAAAATTTAGAATCTTGTTCGTTAAGCACAAGAAAATTCCAGAAAGAACCTGGAAAGACTATTTTTTCGAGCTTAGAGCATACTTTGAAGGTTGGCTATCTGAGCTCAACATAACTTCGTTCGAAGATTTAAAAATCTTATTTTATCTGACAAATTAAAAAGAAGATGCTCCCCACAGCATAGAGAGCATTTCTTAGACGTTTGGACTCTGATTTAAATGATCCAAATTCATTAGTAGACAAGCTAGATGCTTACGATGTCCTAAGAGAAAATCCCGTAAAATCCAAAGTAGTGGAAATCCACCAGAAAAATAAAAACTGGTCAAAACCAAAAGAGACCGTACCATCCAACTCTTTTTAATAACTCATTTCAAAATGAATCCTTCTACTCAAAGAAGACAACCCCGTCAGAAAACGGAAAGATGAATCCCTCACTACTGATTGAAGATCGCCCAACCTTGAAATGTTATGGTTGTGGTGCTCCCGAATTTATTCGTGCTAAGTGCCTTACTTGCAACCCTGTGATAAAAACTGAATTTCTCAGTTTGAGCAAATCCAGATATACACATGATCAACCACAACCACACCTTTAACCACGGTAAACCTGAAAATTAATGGGGTCTATGGCAAAGCCTGCGTAGATACCGGATCTAGCACAGCCTGGCTAGTGAATCATTGTATTCTGTGTTAAAAGAAAAAGGTACAAAGTTTCAGAAGACCTCTCTGAACATGTCCTTAGCAAATGGCTAACGGTCAAAAGGAGACAGTTTGACCACGACTGTTACTGTAGAAATTGAAGGAAGAAAATTTCGTACAGATTTTATTGTGTTACCTAAAGCTAAAGGAAACAGAACCCTTTAAGGAAGAGACTTTCTTGATAAATCAGGGTTTGTACCAGATGTTAAGAACAAACGTTAGTACTTCGGCGATATGCCACATATAAAGTATGGTTTTGCAGATCCTGTTCCAAAGCCTCTTGAATGTTATGGTTAGAAGTCAGAATTAAATTACTTGCTGAAAAGGTATGAAACCATCTTTCCGCCAGGGGGAGGAGCCACCCCGTCCTCTTGTGAAATCGGTACAGTCTCCATTGAGATAACCCCGAAACCAAAGAAATTTGCTGTGAAAGACTTGATCGAACAACGCAAAAGAAAACAGTATGTAGACAGAAGACGGATAGAAGGACCTCAGTATTCTCCTGGTGATCATATATGGGTAGAACTCTAGCAAGCAGTTAGCAAGGCTGGTCAGAAAAGACCCACCAAATTCAGTCCTGGACATGACGGACCCTATGTAGCGCTCCCACAGCGTTCGCCCACTTCCTATGAAGTTGCCAGTTTACAAGCTCCTGCAGTTCCCTTAGGAACTTACCATACATTTGCCCTAAAACGTTGTAACAATGTTACTGACCAACCAGTTATTCCACTCAGGAAACGTGGTATGCCAAAAAAATGTTCCTGGTCCCTTGCCGAGACGTCTAAGGAACCAGAGGGGGAGGATGTAACAAATATTTAAATAACGATACACTAGATGGCAGCACACGACAGTCTCTAATTTTAGCGGGCTGCCAAATAAATTTTTCCCATGATTCCATGCGGATTAGCTTTCCCGCAGAGAATTCTGAGACTCGCAATGGACAGATTTCGAAATGCAAGCTGTCTTGCTTTTTAATTCCCCCGGAGTTTTGAGAGGCGGGAAATGATAAAATGTTTTCCAGATCAGCGGATTTCTTCTGAGCTTTGCGATGTAAATGTGTACAGTAATCCTGTAAATAATATGTCTTGAAGTACAGAGATTCATTAAACATTACTTTGTACTAAAGTATAGAGTGGCGTTTCCTATTTGAAGTGATGAGTCCATATTTAATGATTGTTGCGCCTATTTTCATGGAAATCGGATAGCTATAATACTAAATAGAAAATTATGCATATTAACCTAACTAAAGTCCGACTTTGAGTTATAAATGCTTTTTTTTTTTTTTTTTTTTTTTTTAAATCATTGAAATAACTGACACACGTGTTTTTAGTTGAAGCGGTGAATAAAACTATGAATTAAAATAAATTTTTAATGAAATTTTAATTAACTTTTCAAATTAATGCAATATTTAGTCAAATTTTAGCGAAGAATTGTGTTTATGCCAAACCTTCTATAACAAAATCTATTCAATATATTTCACTTTTTTCTTTCAAGGATATATTAGCAAACCAATTACCTGTGTTATGAAGCAAAGTATTTGCAATACCTCTTATATTTACTAACATATGCCGAATTCCGTATACAAAACATGATAAATAAAACGTGTATTTTTCAATAAAAACAGCTCTTAAATTAATATATACATACTTAAAAGCTGTATTTTGCTTCATAACATACCAGTAAATGAGCAGAACACTGTGACTAAATTTTATTTCTATATATTTAAAACCTTTTAATAAATGAGGTTTCTTGTAAACGTAAACAATGAAAAACGCAGTTTTTCAGAAAACATAAGTTAAGATTTTAGTATAGCCGAAAAACGTATGTATAAAGGTTTATATTTTGGGCTATATCTTTGTTTCTAATTATCGCTGAACTAAAAGTAAGGCATTTTTGGAATCTAATTTAAAATAACAAAAACAAACAGAAATTTTTCGCAAAAACGGCGATTTGAGCGTAGGTTGTTAATGGCATTTATTGTCATATTAATTAAGGCGAAAACAAGGGGAATTTTACCATTTCGGAAAAGTGGTGTCAATCAAGAAATCTGGATTTTAAAAAAGTAGCACGATGTTTTCACATTGGATAGTTTAACATGGTACCGGCGATATAAGCGATTTGGTGACTTCACGACAAGATTTTCTCTTTTCTTTCGCTGTCAAGTTCTGAAATTTGGTTCAAAACGTTAACTTTGGCTGTATTTTACTGAAAGATCGTTTCCGTTTACAAAGAAATGGTAAACGTTTTTCGATTGTACAGTTTTTGAATAATAACACCTATCAATTTCGTGCGTTTCGGAACAAAAATGATTTCAGAAGTGTGTCAAAAAGTAGCCCTTTAGGATTTGAGAACAGTTTTAATCAGTTTTTTTAAATAAATGATTTTTTAAGTGATATGTTTTCATGAGTATAAGTTATTACAAACTGGGTTTTTTCAGAAAGAAAATTTATGATTAAAATTTCAGTATTTTCAATAATTATTAATTCTTACACTTCAATGAAAAAATCGTTACTTTGTGTATGTATTTCATATTTTAATTATTTTGTTTTAATGAAAGTATGATAAAAGTATCGTTATATATTACATTACATTTTTTACTGTCATAATTTGTCTTTCCCCCTTCCGTTTATTAACATTTCTTTTTTCTTTCAATGAAAAAAAAAATTCCATTTATCTGCGAAATGCTTTTTTTTATAACTTGTCTTGTTTAAAATGACATATCCAAACATTCTTGCAGGATATGTGCATGACATTTTGTACAAAGATTTGATGATATGTTTTTAGAAAATTGCCTTGGGGATTTTTAATTTCATAAGAAATTTTTGAAAAATTATTTCTTGGAGTAAAAATGACTCTCAAAATTACCTTTTTTTTATTTCAAATTTATTGTACTTTTGTAAGCCATCTTTTTATAAATCTTGAAGACAAATTAACCCGAAACCTTTTCTGCACACAATAGGGGAAAAGAAGAAACGGGGAAAGTTATTCGTGGTGTATATCAAAAATTAAATAAGTTAAAAATTTTATTTTATTCTTATTTCACAGTATAGAAAATGTACCTGAAAAATAGTCTTTATGTAAAGGCGCAGTTTAGGGAAAATATTCATTAAAAATTGCCTATAACGTTGTTGTGCCCATCAACGGCAGAATAACAGATTTTCTCTTAAATTAATATTAAGTTATTAATTTATGACAACAATTCTGTATCTAACCCTTATCGGTCCTGTGTCATTTACCACGTGATATCGATATCAGCATCGTGTATATGAATTTTATTAGGTTTGCACCACTTTTCTCTTTAGAAACACCTTTACTTGTACATTGGCAACAAGGACAAGTGAAATGTGGTACAAACTTTATTTTTAAAATGTAGTGGTGAAATTGAATATAAAAATGGAAGCATGTATAAAAAGCTAGCGTCCGATGCAGGTTAAATATCACGACTATTACTTTAATATATGAAATTTCTAATATTCAAATTCCTAAAATTCCATGAATCCCCTGAAGCGTATGAACCCTATAATAAATAAATAAAATAAAATTGTGACCATGGTAATGAATTACAGTCAAGAAACTGAGCGATGAAATATAAATAAACGTTGCTCATATACAGGTCTTAAAGAAAAAAAAAACTTTTGTTTACATTTATACTTATTTTATTTTTATTTCTTTCCGAAAGTGAAAATTGCCGTTTAGTTAATGCCAAAACTATTTTAAAACATACTGAAATAGATCCTGAGAAAAAGATCACCATTTGCTGTTTCGCACAGAATTTAACAAGTATTCTGTCCCTTTCCATACCTTTACACCAGAGTTACTGAAAAATACACGTTTGAAATACATCTGTTTCCAAATATATATTTGTTATTACGTATTTTAACTCTCTCGCTGAGTAATTGTTTTATCAAAATAGCTTCGCGACGATCGTCTTTTAAGAATTTTTATTCTTTTGTCACCGGTTTTTCAAAACAAATATTTTTGTATAATTTAAATGGGAAAATGCTCCGATTAAATAAGGAAAAATGTACACTAAAAAATTAACGGGTGGGAATAATCAAGGAGAGTTAATTCGACGAAAAAAGGCATCCCCGAGGAAATCTCGGGTTGCAATGCGAGAAGGTTAATATATATTATATGTGAGATGCGACCTATTTAATTGAAAAAATCTTTGATTAAATAAATCGAAGACTACTAATCTGAAGGAGTGGTATATTCAAATTTCGTTATCCTGGGCGCAGCTAACAATTCTTACGCTTTTTTTGTATCACAAAAGTTAATAGAAACTTTTGCGTTACTTATTTTCCAGATTACGACGTTTAAAAAAGGCAAAATTTGATATTAAAATTGTGTTGTACAAAAAAGCCCGAGGTTTGGCAATTATAGCGTGTCACTGATAAAATGTAGATCCTCACTGACGTTAAATAAAGATCTGAAAAAATATTTTATATGACAAATTCAATAATCTTTGCAAATGTAGTACTATTTCAATACAGTTTGTCTAGTTTATGTGTAAATCCAGTTTTTGTTTTGGATAAGCTACATATGGTTAACTTGTTTATGGATAAAAATAGTTATTATTGCTTGTCTAGTAACAAATCCATTTACTGTTAATTGTACTAACATTTACATTTAAGCGTTCGACAGTGTTATCAATATAGTAGATTTTTGAAAACTCGGAGTTCTACTAATATTTCCGAATAGTAATATTTGCTTTACTTAATGACAGATTAATTTATGCGAATATTACTGTTTGGAAAATGCGATAGATACCTGGATAAAAATAGTTTCAAATTGACAATACTGCCGATCGAGGTCAACATATCTTCGTCAATTTCTTCGATGAAATTTTATTGTATTTAATGATTAAAATAAATTTGAAATTTTCTATCTATTTATAACATTACCTGTTATTTTAAAGAAATATTGACTTGAATGTGTATATTTTAAGACATGTTTAAAGAAAATGCATAAAGTATATACCGGGAAAAAAATCTGTATTCATACAAATATTCGGAATTGCTTAGTTTGCAAAATAAGACTCGATATATACTTTAACCCCTTCATGATGGGAGTCATTTAACCCGTTTGTGCCTGAATTTTTGTTTTCTCAAATTTTTTGGTAAAATCACTTTAAAATGTTGCAAAATGAACTGGAAAAATACTAAAAAAAATCAAGCTTAAATTTTTTTGGTATTTATTTGATAAAATGTAAAAGAACTAAATATGAGTATTTCTAGTAGAATAATATGCATAATTATATATTTTACCTGCATTTATATTTAAAATGTTTTTAAATTGTATATTATGTACTATAATTAATATTTTTATGAACTAAAAAATATATATATATATATTTCTTTGCAGAGACTAATAACATTATAATTATTGTTAATAATAAAATAAGAATAATCGTATTGCAGACTTAAAAACAATTTATTTCATAAATATCTTCGAAAGGAGATTACATGAATAATTATCTCCTAAATTTCTAACAAAACTATATGCCCATTTGTGCCTAGAACCGTATATTTAGGACATTACAAAAATGCATAAAAAATAGGCTTGAACATTTAATTTCGCAATTAAAAAAAAATACGTATTTCAAAAACGTCTACAAGCTAAGATTATAACTTACGATTTTGCATCCTTGGTAGAAAAAATACAAATAAACTTACTTTTTACATTTTGCCATCTTGAAAAATTAAAAATCTATAAACACCCCTTAATAAGCCTTAATTTAAGCAAATAAATATCCACCTTATGCTGTCATCTCTCGGTTACAGATAAAGACATTTATAAATAAGGATTTCATGCAATTTTCACGTTATAAAGGAGAAGAAAATTATACAAATTCATTAAAATTTGAAACGTCCCAAAAATGGGACGCTAGGCATAAATGGGTTAACTAACGTCTTTTTTTTATCGCAAGGTTCCTACTCCTTGGATAAACAGGACTCCCAATGACGACTACTTTTTATATTTGGTTGCATCACTATTTATAAAAGATATATTTTGTAGTATTCTTTTGCTTGAACATTGTGTAGAAATGTATGCTAAAGATTTTTGTTTTGAGAAAGTGGTGTGAAATCGAATTAAAAAATGGTCGCTAGTGGTAGTGCTGCTGGGAACTTGACAAGGACTCTCGCACCACTATTAACGATACGAAATTTCTATTTGATTTTGTAAAACACAGAAATCGTAACCACACCTTTTTTCATGGAATTTGAAATATTTGTCTATAGTTAAATATGGCGAAAAAAAAAACTGGTGAAAATTTGTATTAGAACAGTGCGTATGCGTACCCTCTCAAGGATATTACCTGTAATTCCTTAATCTCTTGAGAGTTGGTAGAATACATTATATTTCAGTTAATTTTAATTAAGCTATGCGCTATAATCTTTTAATTAAGTTTTATTTTTGTAACTTGAGTGAAAAAAATTGTAACATTGCATTTCATTATTTTCAAATGCAATTTTACGAAAATTCCTGTGGAAATTCAACATTACTTACACACAATTACTTGTCTTCGAAAGTGGCTTAGTATTTTTCGCGTTATTTAATCGAAGGTTTCCACAGTGTTGCCAGAATGGGGACTTTTTTCATTCAGATTATTTGACTTGTCACCACTTTTTAAAATAGTATAATTCGCCTTTTTTTCAAAATTTTTAATCTATTTTTAAATAGGGCGAATATTTCTATTTCAAAAAAAGCGGTGGCAATCAACAATCTGGGGACAAAAAATTCCCCAATCTGGTAACACTGGGTTTCCATAACTAGATAAGCCAAAGATTTTGGCTGAAATATTCTGCTACTAAAAAATAAAAACAATACGCGCACCAAGTGGAACGTATACTTGGCAACCGCCCTCATACCTGCTTACCAGTCAGCATTTTCTGTAAAATGTGAGTTTATTTGGCTCTTATTATGCACTTTATAATCAGATATTTTTTTCTTTCTTTTAAATAGAAAAAAATTACGTTCTATGTACAGTGGTTCAGTTCAGGGGTTTCATAGTTACCAGGGTACTACACGCCTTAATGATGGGTAGATTATTTAATACATCTGAAAGAGCCATAAAATATGCCTATAAGTGGTACAATATGTACTACAATGATAAGTTAAAGATAAAAGCTATCGCGATTCTTTTAAATATATGTGAAGTTCGTTGGTAACAGCAAATATGAGGTCGAACATTTTACTTGTGAAATCGTGGCTTAGGATACAAATTTATTCGACCAATTTGACGAATACTTCGATGTCTTAAAGTATAACTCCTAGTGACAAAACATAGTGGCTGTTTGCAGTCTTATTATTAATTCATACGGTCGTGTCATAAATATAAACAAAGCAGAGAATTCAGGAATCCAAAGATTTCTCCACAAATAAAAAAACGAAGTCAGCTTGTCCTTCGAAGAAGTTTATTCATCCGGCATAAAAACATAAACAAGTTCCACATTGTTATGAAAATTTCGTGAAGCCTTCAGGCTTTGACACGAGACTTATGTCACGCTGCAAGATCTTCAGGAGCAATTTAGAAACCTACGAGATTTAATAGACACACCAGATAACATTTTCTTGAGCATTTCAAACAAAACAGAATCTGAGCCACAGCTCAGTGCATGGGCTTTTTATTATACTTGAAGAAGAAAATTAATACCGACGTAGCACGCAAACGAATAATTCGGTGAAAAGCGCCCGTCCGCAGGTGAGCAGTTAAGCTAATGGCGCGAGAGGGGAACAGCCTAAGACGAAAGAGTTCCTTACCACGTAGAGTAAAGTTTTTGAAGTGAAAGCCTATTGCCCAAATGCGCGGGAAACCAGATTCGTGGAATGAAGATTAGAAACAAAATGGCTTTTTCACAACATTCGAAAATAAATATGTAGCATCTCTCAGAATATTATAGATGGGATAGCTGATAAAATTGATGAAGGGACCAAAAGCTTTAGATTAAGATATTAAATAAAATAATTATTAATATAAGAGTTTTAAAATTAAAGGACCAAAAGCTTTAGATTAAGATATTAAATAAAATAATTGTTAATATAAGAGTTTTAAAATTAAAGGGAAATTAAATAGGAATAAATAATAGATATTATTAAGAAATAGGAAAATAATGAATATGCCGGAAAATTAGAATAATGTAAAGGAATAGCCCGAAGTAAAAATTTTTATATAACATTTATATCGGAGTTAATTAAATATTGTTGCCGGGTTCCAGTTAAACGTTTATATGTTTCTGAAACTATTATTAGAATATATTTTTTGAATATTTCTTTTCTTTTTCAAGCACCACCTTCTTCATTTTCATGTAACCAAAATTTTATTTCTCAAAACTTCTACTTGAAAATACGTAAAAATGGAAAAGAAAGAAAGAAAGGAAAACAATATCATGAATTTAGATTTTCCTTTGTATCAGAAACCTATTAACCCATCATTTTAAATTCCCGTCCTCAGTAATGTACAGTTTGAGTACTAAAATTAAAGTAAAGAAAGCTTTGGCTTCGAGGGCGTAGGAACCGAGGGAGCTGGGGGAGCTGTGGCTCCCCCTGGAATATTTCAGACTGGCTTAGCTTCCCCGGAGGAAATTCTCCCACCACATCTGTTTACGATACATTGCTGAATTAAAAAATAAAGTATACTTTTTCTAGGAAATTCACAGAATAAACAACTAAGAAAAGAGAGTGAGTAGGTGGTGAGCACACTTGTTTGTGCCTTCACCCTTTTTATCATTATTTACAACCCTCCCGATTTCCAAAAAGAAAAAGAGGGCCTTATGTAGGTCTACTACAAATTACCAGCACCGATAACATATTTATAAAGAGGAGGCCTTTAAAATTGTTTTGGAAGAGATTTGTAAAGAATTTGTAAGCAAAACAACAGAATAGCACTTTAATTATTGGTAAATGGAAGTGGGATAATTAAATACCTAAAATTTGAATATTGTATTCGGGACGGACATAAATTAAGTTTCTATGTATCAAGTATATCTATTAAAAATTATTTTAACTGGATTAAAGTGTTGGTGATCTTTTGATATGCTTCTATTTTATACTTCTGTTTGTGAAACGTGCAACACCATGAAGGAACCCTCCAAAATAAACTAAATGTTCCGCGCCACTAGCTTTCCGCAATATGCTCCGGCTCCCCCTGTTTGTACAAAGTTCCTACGCCACTGTTTGGCTTTGTTTATCTCTGAAAACGAACAGTCAATCGATACCCTGTGTTTTACAAAACAGTCCCAGTAGCACACAGAAACAGTAGGAAACTGGTCGTGGTGTTTGTTCCTACATCCCTTGATCTGTTTCTTTGGAACAGTATTAAAATGAAGGTTCCCAGGTTTTGAAGGAACAGTTCTGTTGCGTTTTTCAAAAGGAGTAAAAACGGCAAGTTCAAATATATCTACATCAGAAGTACACTGGACACTTTACTATAGCATACTCGCCAATTTTCAACTGAACTTCGTTAAAATGACCCAGGATAAACACGTTACTAACTGAAAAGAAACTTTGATGAATCATTATACATTTAACACTAGAACGCCCGGAAATGTTGCTCAAGTTTCATAAAAATACTTGACACACCAGAATTTTTATTTAAAGTTTTTTAATTGATTTATTTAAGGTATATCTCCGTGGTTTCAATTTAACTTATTTTATGAAAAAATTTCTGCTTCCAATTGACATTTAATCACATGGGGGAGTCGAATTGACTCCTTCCGGTCGTTCTAGTGTTAATGTAATTTTTCTCTATGAAATGTATTTGAAATCTTTTCTTAAGAAAAATTTCTGATTCAAAACTTCTTTAACCTGCGTTAATTTAACTCGCATCTTACCGATGTTTAATAGAAAGTTGGCAAGTGTGGTTTTAGTGCCATTAAAGCTTTTCTATGATAACTAATATTTATTTTAAATCCATATGCCACAAAGACATAGTAACACAAGCAATACCTTATTTTTAAAAGTATTTCGTTAATACAGTATCATGTTTATATATTTATAAATTTATTACTAATTTATTCCGGTGAGAAAGTTTGAATATTTTGAAGCATTTAGTAAGTAATATCATAGTTCGAAGCTAATACTGGAACATTTTTCCTTTCTCAAAGTTTATTAACACTTTGATAGCAAGCCAGGGGTGACTATTGTTATATTTAATCGTATCAGAATTTACAAAATATTTTTTTTCTAGTAGATTTCTCATGCAAATAACCTGGTATAGGTGCATGCAGAGGTTAAATTAGTAAAATGGATACGACTAAAATAAAAAAAACATTCCACTGGGACTTGCATGTCTGGACCTGGAGTCATAAAGTTAAATCATCTGGTGAAATATATAAAGTTTATTCATATTTCTTATTTCTTTTAACGTTAGAATGCATGAAAATTTTGGTAAGTCTCAAAGTAAATTTGATTTAAGTAAAGTAAATATTTTCCCTACGATATAAATAGTCTGTTCTTAATAAACAATTTTTAGAAAAGTATTCCATGTTGATCTCGACTTTTGATTTGGACGTAGTGATGTGTGTTCCCTTCTTGTGTTCCTTTCATTTTTTATTAGGATGCTTTTTATTCTTGGTTCTCTTTAATAAACAAAGATAGTTCTAATATATAGAAGAAGTTTAGCAAGTTGAAAATGGCGCCCTCTAGACACCGAATATTCAAAACTTTGCATTTTATGTTCAATTATCCTATGTTGCATGCTTATTATTATTATTTTTTTTTTTTTTTTTTGAGTTTGCTTGATTGTGGTCTCTTTTTTATAAGTAGAAATATTCTTCTTAATTAATAACAGAATAAATAGTACGATAATCAGATGAATTATACTCTTTTCAATTAGTGTTGGCAATCTAGAAAGTGGCGTAAAAAAAGTAGTGGCAAGCGGTAGCAATCTGATTTTTAAAAGAGTTAACGTTTTGGAAACGCTGAAGTTATCGTAATTTGTACCAGTAAAATATTAATTCTTGTTAGCTCAATATTAAAGCTAAAAAATAATAAACCGCCCATGTTATATTTGTGTATCACAATTCGTGTTAGCAAAATATTTATTCATGTTAGCTCAATATTAAATTTTACAAAAACCGTAAATCACTCCTTTTTTACTCGTGTAACCTCCGGGCAATAGAAGCTCCCAGTTTTCATTCACTGTTCAACGTTAATCCAACTCGCTTGTTTAAATGTACATTTTATCTTTTTTATTTTTTTAGAGCTTTAGTGATAATACAATTCAATTCAGCAGTAATCTAAACCATTAACCCCTTCGGGACCGACGGCTCTTACATTAATTTTATTCGGTTGGCACCACTTTTAAAAAAAATTATCTTTAGCTAAATAATCACGAAAATGCTATAATTAAAGAAAGCGAATATTACTTTTCTTTTTTCCTGGTAACAAAAAGAAATTCTGTACCCCCTTTTTGAAGGTGCATGAATGCACCCATGGTCCCGAATGGGTTAAATAATAAGACTGATCAAATGAATGGAAGAAATGCAAGTGGAAAATAGCGAGCTCAAACGTCTGGTGCTCATTCTACACATTGTAAAATAAAAAGTTGTCACCAGAAAAATATATCTTAAAATACAAAAATAGTCTGCTAATACCTGGATAAAACGCGGAACCTAAACCGATAACTCACGCCGTGTTAAAGTCAGCACGATGGACTACGGAATCTAAGAACATCTTCTAGCTACTCTGTTTCCCTCCGCGGCATTTTCACTGATAACTCGCGGTGAGAGAAGATAGTGGCGCTCATGTGCCTGAACAAAATGTACATAATGGAGGTTTGCAGGCAAGACTGCATACATATTAACCCCTTAATTCTCGCTTCCGTCAATATCACAGGCTGAAGTGTCGTTCGTTATTTTTCGTGGCCGTCATATTTCCGGGCTGGAGATTTATTGCTGCAAAAAACTCTTTAAACCAGAAAAAATTAAGTGACATATCGGTGTGAAGTCTTTGAATATTAGCGTTTGAGTTGGGTTTTTGGCGCTGATTGTGATGTTGGACTTTGTATATTGTATTGCAAGTTTCGAAATAGATCTCAATCAAAAAAATTAATAATAATCAAAATTTAATGTATATTATATTATTTGCAAACATTTGTTTGATGATGATAAATAAAGATCTAAGATGTGCAAAATAAAGGTCTTATTTTGCATTAATTTGCATGGTGTAAAACAAACATTAAAACACAGAATTCTCGCATGATGGCTTTTCCAGAAATGTGAATTTGGTATATAACATCTTTTTTTTTCGCCTTAAAAAAAAACTAATTGCATATTTTATATAGAAACCTTACAATTATTCAATTTCTGTAATAAAATAAATAGGTACTTTTTTGATAGTTTTTCCAAATACTAAGCGATCGTTAAGGGGTTAAGCGTACAAACCTAATGCTGGAATCGGACGTAAATTAACACAGCTGCGCCATCTTGTGGACGGGGTTGATAATCCACATACGCGGGCTTTTAGTGTGGCGCCACATATGACAGAATACCTACCATCAACGAATAATTTCTAAATCTCTAGTCACTCATGGAATACGAATCTCGTTTACCAGATTTATTGCAAAATAATTGCGCAGCGAGAAGGGGGTGGGGTCCAGTTGCACTTGACGCCACAAAAATTTCTTCGCCTGAATTCAGCTATTAATCAAGGTGAAAAAAACTTTAAATTTTAGTGGTGTGAAGTAAGAAAACAGTTAGGCATCTTCTTGTAGTTCAACCCCATCTGCTACGTGGCGCGTGACCTCCTCTTTAATCTTGCGGTTATCTCTCTCATTTAAGATATAACGTTTAATATGCATGCAGTTTTGTTTGCAGGTCATTTCTTTTTTGCACACCGACGCAAGGTACCGCTAATGTCCATTAACAAATTTAACATGCACTGAATACGCTCAAAGTATAATCGCTGTGCTAGAGTGTAAGCTTTTAAATGGGGAAATGCGGAAATTAAACGTTGCTTCAAATGGTAAAAATAATGTGAAATACTACTCGTTTGTTTGACAACTGTTTGACGTCGCTCTATTAAAACCACCCTAGTTCAGATATATATCCTATATATACAACCGCTTTCGATGATAAATCTGTAACAAATTTATAGTAAATAATAAAATAAAACTTGTGCAAACAGTTTTATTCTACAATTTTTAGAGCAGAAGAAAAAACTTGTATTCGAAATGTTTTCGTATCATTTTACGCGAATAATTTTCATATTAACTTACACATTTCTTCGTGTTATCTTACTTCAGTTACTGTTAATTCAGCTACTGTTATTAGATCCTAAGTCTAATTTGAGTAAACACATCCGCCTGTGCTGCTTCTATTACTGATTATTTGATTCACTGTTCAGACACTTCAGTGTCCCATGTATGTTTCCTCAGTTGCGCTCCTTAGAAGTAATCTTTTGTGACACGTGTAAATTGCTCTTTAACTACTTTTACCGAGGGTGCTATGAAAGATTTATGAAATACATTTTTGGAAAATACGCCTGACCTAAACACAGATCGAGCATAAACATTAAAGTGAAAAATTGATACAGAAAAAAAATTATTCACAGTCTATGATATTCGCAGGCCATCGAATTACCACTATATTCTAATGGAATAATTTAATATATTTAATGAAAGAAACTTTCAAATTAAATAAGTCAAACATATCATTCGGGAATTCTAATGGCAAATGACTTTTAGTTTAAAATGTTAGACAGCCCTAGTTAGGTATATGTAAGAACAAGAAGTTTATATCCGTCAAATCTAACTAATATAATGTGTGTACTAAAGCAGTGCTCAATTAACAATATAACTCTAAATCTAGCAAAACCACTCATTTTACGTATATCAAATGAAAATATTTCGTGAAAGAGAAACTTTATCATAAAATGAATCACCCTCATTCAGAAATAAATCAAATTCAAAAGTTAAATGTTTTAAATAAAAATTCTGGTTTGATATATGAAAAATATTTGTATAAAACTTCAGTAAAATTCTTTGTATGTTTAGTAGTAACTAACTTAACCCCTATATATTAACGTAGCGTCCTATAAGTACAGGCTACTTTTTTTGAAGGAGATATATTCACCTTATCTAATGACCCAGAAAATGAAATGAGAATAAAATGAATTATGCTATTAAAAAAAAACTGTTGAGAAACAAAGAATTTCAATTAAAAATAAAGTAGTCTATCCTGCACGTGAAAGTCAGGAACGCGGTAATTAAGAGATTAAAAAGAACTTGTCATGAACCATATAAGGTTTGTTTGGGTAACTGGAACCACGAGGTAACTGGGCCATAGGCTACTTTATAAAAAAAAACTTTTGGTGTTTTCTAATTTTAGCTTTTGTGAACAATGCCCCTTAATCTCTACTTCCTAAAACAACGTGTATCAACTCAATCATAACTCTCACTTTGCTGAGATAGCTTGTCAAAAATTTACTTTTCTTTTTTTAAAAACAACGTCAATATGGCTGAACTTCCTCGGTTTATTATTAAAATACTGTACTTTTATTAAACAATCATTTTTAAAAAAAAAAATTAGACATATAACTACATTAATATTATTAGGTATCTATACATATTTATTTCATGTTTCAAATGTAAGCCCGGTGTCCCAGTTACCTCATAAATTTTTTCAAGAATGGAGTAACTGGACCATGCTGGATCCAGTTACTCCAATAGTTATAAATAATTTTTTTCTAATTTTCTTACTACGGGAAGTAAATTTCTCCGTTGTTTTTTTCTCACAATAAAGAAAATGATAGAGTACTTTATTAAAATTACGTAATGAAATTAAAAAAAAAGCATATTGAGTGGTATCAAACCAAGTTTCTTGACCCCTCACTTTGGCACCTGAATTTTATAATGAGAATTTCACCTTTATTAAGTACGCGAAAATATACTTTTACTTGTTTTCTGATAGATTCTCTTGTAAATATTGATGTCATTAAATTATTTCAACATTTTATGAATGCAAGTACTTTGCACCTGAAAGCGAGATAGCCAGACCTTGAGATTGCACTATACACAGGGGTCGCAAACTATAGGGAAACTTTTATCGTTCCTACAACTATTTTGAAAATATTATCTTCATCGCACCTTTTTTTTTAAAGTATGTTAAATAAAATGATCATGAAGGTAACTTATTAAGGGTTCTGGTAGGAACAATAAAAATTTCCCCATATAAATGCGACTCCTGGATAAAGATAAAATACTTAAGTACATACGTAGCCGTTTGTTCATAGATTTAACTTACTATTTTTTTCCTTAAAATACCCATGTGACTTTTATACTTATTATCTATACTAAAGTACATAAGTACTTCCTTAAGTTTTATGTTTTTGGCATAAATAAATCTAATATTTTCACTTTTAGTGCTCTTTTTAGACTCATTGACAGCAAAGGTTTCACTTACAACGCTGTTTATTGACATACAATTTACATGATCTGCCTGGTTTAAATTTTTTTAAGTTGTTTACACTTTTTCAAACAGGATCTGATACCCCACATTAAAAAAAAAAAAAAAAAAAAACGCGTGTGGAACATAGACCCCCCCTGGTGCAGTTTCCCTATTTTTACGGGGCAACTGGAACCATGAGGAAGGAAAGATTAAATATATATATATTTTTTATTTTTAGATATTAAAATGTAATTTTGAACACTGCTATCTGATAGAGGGAACCTAACTGAACACATTTACAAAAGTTCAGACTTTAATTCAAATGAACATTATTTTTTTGAAGGTAAATTGTCAGAAGCTCTAGAGTCACATTGTAAAATCATGTCCCAGTTGCCCCAACTAACTTTACATTCACGATTTCAAGAAAGCAATTATTAGTATTTAATTTTAAAAACAAGTCGCGGATTTTTCGAATATTTCTATTTATTTAATACTGAATTATAAATTAATAACTTATTTAAAAATATACATTTGCTTTTTAAAGTTCAGTTTGAATTAACTTTTTGTTTCACTTAGGGGACCAAAATCAGTTGCGAACTTTAATGAAAAATAATTGGTTTTGAAAAACCCTTTTTTGAGGAAATATTAAAGCGATTTAAATTTTATGTGGCTGCTATTACATAGCCGCCAAAATCTTACGCCTTTTTATACCACAAACATTTTATACAAGGTTTTACCTTTATAAATCGTCGTAATCTGCTGATTGAATGAGATAAAAATTTCCATTAAATTGCGGCTATTCTATTAAAATTAGCTATATTTTGATGTTTTTCTTTGAGCGTCATGAGTTTTTTAAAACGTCACTTAAAACGAATTACTGTTCTATGACAATAGCATTTTTACACTCTTTTATTTAACTTAATGTAACTTCATGTATGTAATTATAGAATTTTGTAACCGCTGTTTCACTCACTTCCTAATATGGTAGAGTTATAAAAATTATGAACACATGTGCGTCTCCAATAACAATATAACATTTAAATTTTTTTATAACTTAAATGTAAAATGATAGATTAATTTCAAGACATTTTTCTCTTATCCGGGCATAGGTGATAGCTAGCCTAATTACAGCGTCTAGAATAAATAGTGCGGAAATCTTCTATCGAAACAGTGCTAAAAATGGGTATGCCTTAAATGTGCAACGATGCTGAAACCAAGGAGTTGATCCCAGCAACAGCTGCGGCTTATTTTCAAATTTCATTCTAAATATCGTATTATTACTGCATCTAGTACGGTTGCCAGTTAGCCTTTTTTTTAGACCCTCCGGGTCGAGTCCTACATGAATCGATAGCCCTTAAAAAGAAATGAATTTCTCCCCAGTCTGAAGATTATACCTCCATCCAATAGGGGGTTATCACCCTTAATGTCTGTTTTGGAAAAAAAATGCATTGTTGGAAAAAACTGCTGGTCGGATTTCAACGAAACAAATAAGGGTTGTATAACAGAGTGGGCCGAAAAAAGTTTTTTTTCAATTTTTGATGATGGGTAGTGCGAAAAAGTTGCACTAAGTTTACACAAAAAATTTGAGATTTTTTGGACGATTCCTGCATTTGCCGCAAATGGCTTGAAGTTTTTCTCAAATGCTGATTTTTTAATTTTTTTAGCAAAAATTTTAAAAATGATAAATTAAATTTATTTTAGCTGAATTTACTTGAAATGTCATGTTTAGTGTACGAAATATTTAAATAATCTCTAATTATGTATTATTTAACAGTTATGTGCATTTTTAATTAAGTGATTTTTATAGCCTTTTCGCTTATAAGTGAGCAAAATTGCAAGTATTGTTTGGTTCGTTCGTCGGTTTCTCTCTTTTGTCTTTATTATGTTCCTCGCCCTTCCTTCTGTTTTTCGATGTGTTCAGAGTCACATATTTGGATGACGGATCCCAGCATGTCTTGACTGCAATTCTGGAAGGAGAGGAGAATGTGGAGTAGAAACCAATGAAAACGCAATCAGTCATCATGGGATGAGGGAAGAAATAGGAGATGGGAATCACTGCGAGATGGGATGTTAATTATTTTTCTGCTCTAAAATACAACTATTCTCAGGGGATTCAAAAAGTGGAAACTTTGAAGCAGGCAGTTCGTCTGAATCAGAATTTGAACCAGAGCCTTCAAAAGCAGACACTCCCAAACCCGTATCCCTTTGCCACACAGCATTCGCCGGATTTAGAAATGGCATATCATATAGGTAAATTGCGTTATGAGCTTCATCTGTGGTTCAGGATACAAGAATTGTAACAACCAGGAATAAGGGTCTCGCCATCGATAAAGACTTGGTCAGGAGACAGAAAAAGAAACTTGAAAATAAGATGCAGGAAGGGGAATATCTTGGAGGATGAAAAATTACAACCATATATTTTGATGGTAGAAATAATAACACGATCTTCATAGAAAAAGGGAAAAAGTGGCACCGTCGAGAGAAATACGAAGCACATATCACTAATGGCGTTCGAAAATGTACGTGCCCATTTTTACGATCCTATTTCTCTTTCATGGACATCAGAAATGCAAAAGGATCAAGATTTCTCTATTAATCTTGCTCCGTATCAGTTGGCAACGGTCTTAAGTCAACTGGTTTTAAAATCTAGTTTAGACAGTTGATGTCACTGTGAGAGTGGAAGCTCGTTCGTATGAAGAATACATATCAAATGTTGCAGTTCTCTTTTTGATTTTTTTCGAAGCAGACTTTATTCTGGCTTTGAAAATTATATAACGATTTTGCTATTTCTCCTCAATGACCAGAAGGAGGTGTCAAGTGACCCAAATATTGGGATCCACGTTCAGACAACATGGTGATATTTGTTTCGTTTTTCTGTCGATAGTGCTGCTAGTTCTCTTTTTTCTATGAAGATCGTTTTATTTTTTCTGCTATCAAAAAAGATGCTTGTAATTTTTTTTCCTCCAAGATCTTCCTCCTCCTGTATCTTCTTTCCAAGTTTCTTTTTCTGCCTCCTGACCAAGTCTTTATGAATGACGAGATCCTCAGTCCCTGTTGTCACAATTCCTACAATTTTTGCTCACTTATACGCAAAAAAGGTATAAAAGTCACCTAATTCAAAATGCACATAACTATTAGATAATACATAATCAAAGCTTATTTAAACATTTCGTACACTAAACATGACATTTCAAGTAAATGCAGCTAAAATAAGTTAAATTTAACATTTTTTAAATTTTTGCTAAAAAAGTTTAAAAATCAGCATTTGAGCAAAACTTCAAGCCATTTGCGGCAAATGAAGGAATTGTCCGAAAAATCTCAAATATTTTTTCTGAATTTAGGGCCACCAGTGTCAACATTTCCGCTCTACCTATCATCGAAAATCGAAAAAAAGTTTTTTTCTGTCCACCCTATTATATAATATATTGTATAATATATTGTATCCAAACAAGTAGTGGATAAATTTTTCAGATTTTTTCAACAAAGTAACAAGTTTTATTACATTTTTCTTGTTTTTAATTGAACGTTTTAATTAAGAATCTATCGAAATATTTCAGTGACCTCCTTATTTGTTTTGCAACAAATACCACGGGGTATGATGCATGTTTGATGTCAGTTTCAACTTTCTACGCAGGGTGCATAATATAAAAAAATTAACCCTTTGAACGCTAAAAATTAATCATATTTCTTTGCAAAATTTGTTTTTAGCATCAGAAATAAAGGAAAATGAAATTTGCCTTATTTAATCCGAGCATTTTTGAAATTGGGTATTTGAGGAAAACTTCTTTTAAAAATTTGTGCCGACCGAATAAAATTTGTGTAAGAAACGCCGGAGTCCAAAGTGTAAAAAACTCATTCCAGGACGAGAGAGGTGGGGTGGGAGGAGTGCCTCACCTAATCTCACATTTATTTATAAATGAAATGGATTTTGGTACTAGTTTCAAATCAACACAGAGTACACAGAATATGGAACAATATATTAATCATGGAATTCATAACTGATTGTTATCGTTATCTACGAAAAATATTTTTTTTTAAAAAGCAATAACATTAATTGTTTCGACTGTTTTTAGAAAATAATAAACAATCAAACTTCATTGCTGTCTTTGTTAATAACAGGATTTATGTTTTCAACATCGAAAGCCTGCTTAAAATTTGAACAGGGCGGACAATTTTAGACAGATACCGGGCATGCGAAAAACAGAACAGTATAGTAGCAATATGAGAACAATAACCGTACGTTCTATTGCCATTTTCGCATTCGGAGTAATGACGTTAAATGCCCGAGTATCCGATCGAATTTGGGGTGTAGTCAACGTAACATCGATACGATTTGCTGCGTATGTGTTGAGATCTTACTTAGAACTTTATAACAGCATTATTTTCTTTTAGGTACTGCAGATGAATTGTGTTGTCTTCATCCATCATTTCGGATAGGTAAGAGACAGCTGGAGGTAACTGGTAAGAGCCAGTAAAAGGAATTTTTAAGCCATTTTCTGTCATTTATGGCAAATAAAGGACATCCGTCGATTTAAAGTTTGCAAATGGCCAATAACTTATTTCGTCAAGCTAGTATGTGAATTCAGACGATTTCCTAATCTGTTGACTAAGAAGAAGGCTATTCGCCATGACAAACGAACTTTTGCGAAAAGTTTGTTATACTTTATAAAAAAACATTTTTGTAGTTAACGATGACAATCAGTTATGAATTCCATAATTAATATATTCTATAATGTTCTGTGCACCCTGTGTTTATTGGAAACTAGTAGCAAATGCACTTGATTTATAAATAAATGTGAGATTAACCCTCCGTCTACCAGACGGGTCCATTGGACCCGACAGGTACATACAAAATATTCATTCAAACCAGAAATTTCTTTAAAATAAACTAAGTATATAAACCAGAAAAAAATAAGGTAAATAAATAAGTTAAATAGTTTTAAATAAAAATTCTGGTGTAGAACGTTTTATTAAAACTTGAATAAAATTCCCGGTAGATCTAGGGTTAAGGTGAGCCCCCCCCCCCCCTACTGTAATGAAATTTTAACACTTTAGACTCCGGCGTCTCTTACACAAATTTGATTCGATCGGCACCACTTTTAGAAGAAGTTTCCTTCAAGTACACAATTTCAAAAAGGCTCGGATTAAATAAGGCAAATTTTATTTTCCTTTATTACTGGTTCCAAAAACAAATTTTGCAAGGAAACATGATTAATTTTTAGGGTTCGAAGGGTTAATTTTTTATATGATGTACCCTGCGAAGAATGTTGACACTGATACCAAATATATATCATACTCAGTAGTATTTGTTGCAAAAAAATTAAGGTGGTCAGAGAAATATTTCGAGAGATTCTTTATTAAAATGTTCAATTAAAAATAAGAAAAATGTATTAAAACTTGTTCTTTTGTTGAAAAAAATATACACTATTTGTATAGTAATATCATACATCCCTTATTTTTTTCGTTGAAATCCGACTAGCAGTTTCGTCACAATGCATTCTTTTCCAAAACGGACATTAAGGGTCATAACCCCCCATGGGCTTGGGGTATAAGCTTGAAACTGGGGAGAAATCCATCTCTTTTTAAGGGCTATCGATTCATGTAGGACTCGACTTGGTTGACTCAATGGCATATTTTACTAAGAAATCCGGCTATACCCTTTCATACTGATACCAGAGATTTTCTATCATATTCTTTTCTTTAATTTAAAGAAAAAAAATCGGTATTGGATAAAGTAAAAATTCTTTCAGATTTTCCGGAATGAATTCGAAATATTTAAATTAATAAAAGGCCAAACTGGCGACACTGGCGTCTAGACGACAGTTGCATACATATTAAGCGTACAATGTTAATAATGGAATCTGGAGTAAGTTGGCACAGCTGCGCCATCTGGTGGACGTGGTTGATAATGCAAATACGCGGGTTTTTAGTATGACGTCATACATGACAGAACATGGAACTATTAAGAAAGAGGAACTGGCATATTCTTAAAATAGAGAAGCTTCGACTGTAACAGCATTCGCGGGGATTCATTAATACCGGGGAAAACTTCCACAAGAAATAAAAGTAAGAATTTTCTCTTTATCCAAACTATAGCGGCTAGAATATATAGTGTGGAAATCGGCTATCCCTGTAATACTTAAAAGAGCATTAAAATATTGTATCCCTTAAATGTGCAACGATGCTGCTGAAATATGAAGATCGCAGCGACATTTGCAGGATATTTTCTACGACTGCAAGATATTGCTAGTCTATTCAAAGTAATATTAGTAAAAAGAAAATCCCGCAGATGTCGCTGCGATCGACACTTGAAATTTTAGCAGTATCGTCGCACATTTAAGGGATACAGATTTTTAGCACTGTTTGGATAGCATATTTCCACACTAGGTATTCTAGACGCTGTAGCCAAACGCTTTATTCAGTCAAAAATAATGGCAAAAACTGGTATTCATTTTTACTGGTGGCAGTTTAATTCAGCGGTAGTAGTTCACCCCCGTCCACTACGTGGCGTGCTTGACCTCGATTGATGTGACCTCGCCTTTAATTTTGCGGTTATCTCTCCCATGTAAGATAGTTTGCTTACTATATACACTGCTTTGGTCTAGACCAAATCGTCTGGGAGTTTTAGAAAACTATTCTGCAGATGTCATTGCAATCGCCTCTTTGGATTTCAGCGTCATTTAACATTTATGGGATCCAACATTTTACCACTTTTTTAAGTGTTACTGGGATCGGTAATTTCCACACTATATATTCTAGATGCTGTAGCCTAATATTCTTTCTGGTTGCAACTGTATACTATTTACAACAGCTATGGAATTAATTTTGTGTCTAAACAATGCTCCTTAACCCCTTAATCCTTTCCGGCGCGGTGTCCTTAAAAAAGGACACCTAATTTTAATTCTAAAATTTGACAATCGGCACCAAGAATATTTAACTAAAGTTTTATTGTTATAATGTGCATGAAAATAAGCAAGTTCATATTTTCTAATAAATTCGTTTATAAATTGCGGTGTCAGTCCATTGTTTCATCAGTTTATACACAGAATTAATCCGCGCCGGTAAGGTTTAACGGTCGCATTAAACTGAGGTTTAAAAATTCAAATTGCTCATTGGCACCACATTTTGTAAAAGAAATGTTCACTTTATCTAATGACAGGTAAAATGATATCTTAATAAAGCTAATTACACTATTTTGTAAAACTGGTGGAAATAAAATAATCTCAATAAAAGACACAGCACGTGAATAATACGGGAGGGAGAATAAAGGGGTTAATATTCTTCAGCTTGCTATGAAACTGCAAAAGTTAAATGTTTTGAACATGAGAAAATAGAAAATAACATATAAATAAAAAATAAAACTGTAATATTCAAAAATACGTACCATCAATCGTTTTATCAATTACTAGCAGGCTATGCCCGCTACGCTGGTCTGCTTATCCAAATGAACCTTGAATTAAACAAAATGCATCATTGAATTTGACATTGTGATTTAAAGCAATATGGAACCTTACCTGGAATGTCCTTTCGCACTGCTGAAAACGATAAGAACGCCAATGTGCTATTATATTTTCTAATGTGTAGACAAATTTTCAGCTATTAAGGTCTTAACCCTTTTAGTTGATCAATAACAGTAGGATTGGTAGAGAAAGATAGTACAATACGCAATACAATAAAACAAACCCTGAAAAATTATATAACTACTTGTAATAATGCAAACAAACAAACGGACAAAATCCATCCAGTAAAACTTTTTTTAAAGGTTGATCTTTCATAAGGGGTCCATCTGATTATAGAACTTTCCCCCATAATTCTGTAACTAAGCAACGTAGAATGATACGCAATAAACTAAAACCTCCGCAAACATTGTCTTATCAACAAAGAAAGTATTATCAATATCCGCCATCTAGAACTTTTTGAAAAGTCTAATCTTTCATAATCGGTTTCATATGATTATGGAACTTTCCGCCATTACTTTATGACTAAGCAACGTACAACAATATGCAAAATACTAAAACCATGTCTGAATAGATATCTAACTAAAATGAAATTCCTATCAAAATCCGTTCTGTAGAACTTTAAAAAATGTTAAACTTTCATAATCGGGTTCAACTGATTATAGAACTTTCCACCACACCTCTATTATTAAGCAATGCAGAAGGGTATAGTATATACTGAAACTCTGCCTGAAAAAATATTTAACTAACAGTGAAAATTCAATCGTAATCAATTCGGCTGAATCTTTTAAAAAGGTTAATCTTTCATGATCGGGTTCGTCTGATTATATAACTTTAAAACATAATTGTATGTATAAGCAACGTAGAACGATATTTTATATACTAAAATCTTCCCTGAAAAATTATCTAACTATCATTATGATCAAAATCCATTCAGGTGAGGTCAAGTTATATGCAACCGGGACGAATTTACCATTTCCATTTTACTCTAGTATATAAAGTAGAAGTAGATAGATAGATAAGAATATTGATTATTAAAATTTATGAAACTTCAAGTTATTTCTCGTTGTCTCTGCTGAATAATTTTAAAGACTTTTCAATCGGCGAGTATTGATATTTACTATTATGTATACAACAAATGTATTTCATTTTGTACCAAAACATTGTCGTTAAAATGAGCCAATTTGCTGTGGGTTCCGATATTATAAAATATTTTTTTTTTCAAAATCGCCAACTACGCGCATGACATTTTAAGTGTCTCTTGGCACTGCAGTAAACATTTCCATGTTTTATTCAGCGAAAAATGAAGTTATAACTTAATTTTACTTGATAATAAAAAATACTTCCACCTTCAAAAAATAGTAAATTAAAATTTTTTGCAGTGTTACGAATAAATAATAATTAAAGCCAAAAGAAATTCGCGTTCAATAAATATCAAGCCCCAAAGTTTGGCATCGTTTGCAATAAAATTTGGTACTTTTCTTTTCCACTACAGGCGCCTTGGCATTTTTTTAAAAGCTTGGCGCTATTCGGGCATCAGAAAGTGAGATTTATTGCCAATTGATATAAACAGTTAAGAAAACAAACTTGATGAAATTTTTTGTTTGTTTATATATGTATATTATAAATGTTTTTTATATGCAAATTACTTCTGTTTCTAATTAAAATTAGATAAATTGCATCTTTATGTTAAATAAATTGTATAAACAGAAAAAAATGCTTGTTTGTATGAAATGAAACAGTGAATAGGTTGCCAGAAAATATGTTTCCAAATTTTCTCTCCGCCAAGGCTATTTTCTCTGTTTCGCCAAGATCCCTGTACTGTAAATTACCAAAAAATTTTGCAGATTTAGGATTGAAATAAATGGCGCAATAGCATACAATTTGGTATGGTGTTGGTATAACGTAAAAATAGGAAAAGGTCGCCAAAAAGTTTTCTTTCAAATCACGCCAATTCTGTGTTAATTCGGTTATAGAATAGCTCCGCTTTAAAAACACAGAATCAGTTTAAACCTTTTCCTAAGTTAATTATGCGCCAAACCACGCCAGGTAACATACGCCAATTGTCAGTAGACTCAATTATGTAACTTATCGGTACCAAATATGCCAATTGTCTATGGATTCGATAACGTAATTTATCTCCTTAATTTATAGCATACTTTATAAACTACATCTACTTTCCAATTTTCCTGATTTTAAGATCAATGGGTACTGTTAGATGTTAAAAAACTTGGCGCAGTTCGGGCTTAAGAAAGTGAGATTTGTGGCCAAATGATATGAACAGCTTTAAAAACAAATAAAATGAACTTTAAGCTTTTTAAAATATGTATTCATATATATATTCCTATATAGATTTTTATTTATGAATATTAATATTTTTGTTATTTATATACAATTTACTTCTGTTTTTATGTAAAAAAGGGATAAATGTATTCTTTATAGTAAATAAATTATCTAATTACTGAACAGAAAATATGGATGAAAACTTTCCTTGTCTTGCCAAGCCCATTTTTTGCAACTCGCAGCTATATTGGAAAATTACAGAATTTAACCCATTGCTCTATGACTAAACAGTGTCGAACAATATATTATATACTAAAATTATCTCTGAAAAATTATCAAACTAATAATGCAAATTCTATCAAAAACCGTTTATTTTAATTTTTAAAAAGGCTATTGTGATAATTGCGTACACCAGACTACAGAATTTTCCCAAAAACGGTATGGCTGAACAATATAGAAGGGCATGTTGTATACTGAAAACGCCCCTGGAAAATTATCTAATTAACAGTCCTAGTTCCATCGAAATACATTGGGCAGAATCATTTAAAGAGGCTAATTTTCCATTATCAGGTTCATCTCATTAAAGATCTTTAAACCATAATTCAATACCAAGAAACGTAGAACGATGTGTTATGTACTAAAAAATTCCCCGAAAAATTACCTATCTAACATTCAGCAGAACTCGAGTTATCAACAGCGGGAATGCAATTTCCATTTGAATTATATATATATATATCAGTAGAATTGAGTATTTCCAGAAAATGCTGTCGTTTATTGAGAAATAACCAATATTGTGAACGTCGCTCAAACCGATGGCACGCTCATGCATTTTTGGCTTAAAATTAAATCGTTTGGCGATAAAATGAAATCGCAAAAAACATACAATATGTAACTCACAAGTATCGTCATCTTTATAATTGCATCTGCTAGTTTCTTCTGTATGTCACATGATGGTCGAGTTAAATAAAAATAAAAAGTAAATTTAAAAGAAATCAAAAACAAAAACAAAATTGCCACTCAGATATTATTTTATAAAATTTTCTGATGCATTTTATTTAACCGGACGCAAGAGATAAATTGCCAAATATAGTTTAAAACTGCAATCTTTCATATTGAATAAATTTTTAAGCATTACGAACATTCTCTTTCACGTTTAAATTCGATATTTTCGTTTTCCAATATTAACACTCGTCATTTTTTTTTCATTTTCTCTCTTCTTTTCTTTTTTTCCTTTTAAATAAAATTAGTAACAGTTTTTTTCCGCGATGTACAGCCATTTCAATTCATTTATCAAAAAATTCATCGCCAATAAAATAATGGTAACCCTTTCGCCCAAAATAACAGAACTTTCCGTCTTAATTCTATAACTAACCTACGTAGAACGATGTGTTATAGCTTAAAACCTTCCCTGAAACAGTACCTATCTAACAGTATAAGTTCCGTCAAAATCCATGCAGTAGAATTCGAAATCTAGGCATTCGGAACGAAATTTTCGTTTGGATTTTATATATATAATAGATAGAATAGATAGAATAGATAATAGATTATGTAATATGAACTATCTCAAAGTTTAAAACAGATCGCAATGTTAGATTTCCTAATTTTAACAATATCGCGTTATGTTAGTTCCACATTCCACCACCAGGGAGCGTACTCTATTCTTAACGAAAGCGTATCTGAACGAAACTCCTTCATGCAACCTTTCCGTAGATACATGAATCGGGAGGGTGGCGGTCTTAACCAATAATTTAAGATAATTGCTGAAATTACTACGAAAAATATTTTAAAGGGGCCCTACGCGGGCCCCTAATAAAGTTAGAGGAAATCGGAAGACGGCAAAATAATCGCGGGGAAAAGTTTGCTTGTGTGCCTCGGAGCTACTTTTGGTGCGAGAACTAAGCTCTACGACCAATAGGAGCCCAGATATTTAAGGAAATATGAAGTAACAAAGTCCAAAATAATAGAATTTTCCGTAATAATTCTATAACTAATCTAGGTAGAATGATGTGTTATAGCTTAAAACCTTCCCTGGAACGATACCTATCTAACGGTATAAGTTTCGTAAAAATCCATGCGGTAGAACTGGAAATCTGGGCGTTCGGAACGAAATTTCCGTTTGGATTATATATATACTAGCAGGCTATGCCCGCTGCGCTGGTCAATATTTCCAAATGAACCTTGGATTAAACTAAATGGTGAATTTGAACTTGTATTTTAAACAATATGGATCTTCAGCTTGACCTTGCCCATTACTGAAAACGATGCGAACGCCATTGCGATATAATGTTATCTTAAACGTTGGACAAAATTTAGCAATTAAGAAGTAATTGTTTTAGTTGATTATGAACAGCGCACTTATGGTCTGGTAATGAGACCGTTATGACAACAGGAATTAATACCTCTGTAACTAATCAACATATAATGAAATCGTATATACTAACACCATTCCTAAAAGTCATGCAACAGGGCCACTTGTAACAAAATATGTTCTGTAGATTTTTAAAAAAAGGCTAAACTTTCATAATCAGGCTCACTTAATTTTTGAACTTTTACTGTTGCTCTATAACTAAGTACCCTTGAACAATATGTATACACTAAAACCTTTCCAAAATTATTACCTAACTAATTGTGGTATATCCTACGAAAGTATTATAAACAATCGGAATGAAATATAAATTTCCGTTATAAATATATAGTAGATGATGATGATGCGATTTTGTGTAATAGAATTCATAGTAAAGTTTTCGCTTCAAACAAAAAAGATGCTTTCAACATTAAAGCTAATACACCAATATGTGAAGTATCCGATTACGGTAGGTTAACTTGAATTCTCAAGAGCAACTACTCAAAGAAAAGTGAATATGTGGCTTTTGTGATACTTTTATGTCAGCCGGGCGCAGGTAATAAATCAATAAAGATTGTTTTCATAGCATATTCTTATTTTATTATTTTCATTTAAAACACAAACCTTTCACTCATTTAATTTAAAACGCATGCCTTATACTAATTTCATTTAAAAAACTGAAAAGATAAACAATAACAGGAAATAATGCCATAATTAAAAGCAAAAAAATATTTTTAATTTACATACGCAAAATGTAACTACTGCTACTGGGAATTTTAAAAATGCTATCAGCGAGATGTGCGCACGGTTGTTATAAATGTACCCATTTTTTCTTCTTATCGAGGAGCAATTTATAAATCGCACACTATTATTCCAATTCCAATTTCTTTCATTGATGAACCTATGACCGGAAAAAATGTAAAAAGACTCTTGTAGATTCTTCGGATGACGGCATCTGACGCCATAAACCGAGTTTATATATATGAAAATAATTTTTAAGTCGTTACAAACATTGCTTTCATACTTAAATATTTTCATTGGTACTACTTGTTATGCCGTCGACCAATTTCGCCAAATTATATAAATCGCCAAACCATTCGCCAAATTATATAAATTGACATAATCTTTATTTTAAATAGCGAAGTAACAAATAAATTAGTATAACGTTAATAAAAATACAAATAAAACATCGAAATTAAAATCACTTGATGACGTAAACACGTGTAGTTTGTTTAAATTCAAGTGAATTTGATATTTACGATCAACCATTATTGGCATTTAATCTTATAATTTGAAGATAGATTTTTGGTCGACGGAATATCTAAGTAGTACCTTTTCCATTTTTGTTTTATAACGCTAAATTCTCAGTAATTTTTTCCCTTTTATTTTACATAAAATCTCTATTTTTAAAAAAAATTAAGATGCTTGCATTTTTATTTCAAACTCATAGAGCCGTTTTTATTTTTTAGCCAAAAGGGTTGATTTTAATTTTTTCCGTTGCTAGAGTAACGGATGTAATGATAGATATTTTGAGGTTTAGATGCCAAAGACACCGCCAAATTAGAAAAATATGAAATGTGTCATGAACTGTTGGACTTATAAAAATTTATTTGGTAGCATTCGATTCAGCATACAAAACTACATTAAAATATGCTATCATTTGACGCATAATTTTGATATTCGATTTTTTTCCCCTCCCCGTGCAAAAACCATTAGGGGTGAAACTTTATAAAATCCTTTCTTAGCAGAAGTTTATGTCATAAGAAGTATTTTTACCACGATTTTCAAGATTTTAGGTTCAGTAGTTTGCGCTGTGCGTTAATTAGTCCCCTAATCCAGACTTTATTTTATATACTATATTAGATATGCGATTTTGCGGTGAATCGATGATCGAAAATTAGTCCAATATCATTTGAAATATTACATAACAGAGGAGAAAGTACGAAGAAAGACGAAGAAGAAATGACGAATTACAAAAGACTTGTAATTTTTTTTTTCAAAATGTTGAATTTTTCCATAGTAATAACGTATTAAAACATAAATTTCCTTAAAAATTATCTTTATTTCCTAGATTTCGAATCTGTGAATTTTCCTATAAATGAAATTGGCGATATGACTTGAGAAAATAGATAATATCATATTTGCTTAAATAAAATGGTAATATTCGTTGATCTGAGTTCGAGTTTATAAATATCACATGCTTTCGGAATTACGGCGAAAAACATTTTAAAAAGTATGAAATTATTTTTCAATATGCATGTGTGGCAGAAATTCACACTAAAATTTAAGTTTTCGATTCCATTTTTAAAATATTAACTGATATCTATATAAGTTACAATGAATATGAAAATGTACTCAAAAAATGATCTCTTTCACCTAAAAAAAAACACTATTTGTGAGAACATCCTCAAGCTAATGTCACGCTTATGCATTTTTAGCTTAAAATCACATTGTTTGGTGACAAAAGAAAAATAAAAAATTGTAAAGAAACAAATAGTAATTACACATGTGACTCACAATTACATCTGCTTGTTTCTTCTATAAGTCACGTGATGGGACAATTAGATATAAAAAAAAAGAAAAGAACAGAACAGAAAGAAAATGTCGTTAAAATTTCATCTAATCAAATTTTCAGATTCGTTTCCATATCTAACGCAAGCGATAAAGAGCCAAATATTGCGTTTCAAGTGTAATATTTCTTATTAAATTAATTTTTAAGCATTACAAATATTTCTTTCAGGTTTTGATTAAATGTTTCCGTTTTTTAATATTATCACTCATTAAAACGGATTTCCTTTTTTTTTGTTTTTCATTTAAATAAAATTAGTAACAGTTTTTCTTTTATTTTTCGAGGTTTAATAGCCGTTTCAATTTTTTTTTTTTTATCAACGATGAATTTCGCCAAGAAATAAAATGGTAACCTTATCGCCCAAAATAACAGAATTTACCGTCATAATTTTAAAACTAATATAGGTAGAATAATGTGTTATAGCTTAAAACCTTCCCTGAAACAATACCTATCTAACGGTATAGGTTCCGTAAAAATCCATGCTGTAGAACTCGAAATGTAGGCGTTCGGAACGAAATTTCCGTTTGGATTTTATATATATAATAGAATAGATAATAGATTTTATATATATATAATAGAATAGATAATAGATTATGTGTTATGAACTATCTCAAAGTTTAAAACAGATCGCATTGTTAGATTTCCTAATTTTAACAATATCGCGTTATGTTAGTTCCACATTCCACCACCAGGGAGCGCACTCTATTCTTAACGAAAGCGTATCTGAACGAAACTCCTTCATGCAACCTTTCCGTAGATACATGAATCGGGAGGGTGGCGGTCTTAACCAATAATTTAAGATAATTGCTGAAATTACTACGGAAAATATTTTAAAGGGGCTCTACGCGGGCCCCTAATAGAGTTAGAGGAAATCGGAAGACGGCAAAATAATCGCGTGGAAAAGTTTGCTTGGGTACTACGGAGCTACTTTTGGCGCGAGATCTAAGCTCTACGACCAATAGGAGCCCAGATATTTAAGGAAATATGAAGTAACAAAGTCCAAAATAATAGAATTTTCCGTAATAATTTTATAACTAATCTAGATAGAATGACGTGTTATAGCTTAAAACCTTCCCTGGAACGATACCTATCTAACGGTATAAGTTCAGTAAAAATCCATGCGGTAGAACTCGAAATCTCGGCGTTCGGAACGAAATTTCCGTTTGGATTATATATATATAATAGAAGATAATAGATTATAAACCGGAAGGCGACTGTGCAAATTATCACTTCATCGATTTCACTGCTGCAGTTCCAGGATTAGTTAAAGCTCGATTCGCACATTAAAATGCAACTGGTCTGCCAAGTCATACTTTGGTGGAAAACACCACCAAACCCTATTTTAGTGATTTACATTTAAGTTTTCCACTGTGTTTTCTTGCTCGCAGCCCTTCATGTTTTCAAAGCTTTGTATTCAGGAAAACACAATATTAAACCTACAGATTAACCACTAATATTTTGTCTCCAGGTAGGTTTCACCATAATATGAATTGGCAGACGAGATGCCTTTTAATATGCTAATCGAGTTCTGTCTAATCCTTGAATTTTAGCGTTCAATTCAATGAGGCGATATTCTATGCAGTGCCTCCCTGTCTAATCTAATCTTTAATATTGAGAAAATACGATTACACTTTAAGAAAACAATTTAGAAATCTGGAACAGATAGTTTGATAGTTGCTTTCTTTTTCTCTGTTACCATATCTTAAAAAAGAAACAAAACAAAAATTATATTATTTTTTAAATAAATTTAGTTATTTCACCTTTCTTCCAAGAGAAGGAATTACAGTGATGAAATTAAGCGTTATTTCCAAAACCAACTTTGGAAGATTGTAAAAGATTGTTTCAAAAAACACTATTTTTACGTTTAAACTTATTTTATTTCTATTTCTGGCTGAGTGTTCAAGTTATAGTTTACGTTTTGGCTAAAATCCTTTAAAACATATTAAAATAGATTCTAATATATAATTACCAAGATCCTGATAAAAAGTGTACCATCTGCTGTTTTGCACAAAATTTCACAAGTGTTCCATTGCACCTTTTATACATAGGTACTAAAAATTTCCAAATATATATTTCCGATTATATATTTAAATATACATACATGCATTTTATACATAACATGCATCTTGTTCAATCACAAACTACTTTGTTAAATAAGACGAAAAATACTATTATAAAGAAGTGGTAGTCAAAATCCGTTATCCTTGGCACTGATAATGTCTAGATACTCATCTGCGTTAAATAAAGATTTTAATAAAAGATTTTATATGAAAAATGTTATTATTTTTTCAGATATTGTTTTTCAAGATACGTAGTTTATCTATCTTATGCAAAACCTATCGTTTCGTTATATCATATGCCATTTTTAACACTTTCCAACAAAGTTGAAAAGTCTTTATGATTTCGGTTTGTCTGTCCGTTTGGCCACGAACTCTCGTAAATATGTTCGGATCTTTCTGAAATTTTTGGATGTTAGTGACCTCTACCATAGCACGTCCCCTATTTCAAATGAAGTTTGTAGCAAGTTTACTTCATTTACAGGGACAGTCAAAAGTCTTCCGTTACATTACGGCCAATGGGAAAAAATTGTTTATGTTCAATAATCTGTTCAAAATCGCATTCTGTTCAATATGCGGTGCAAATAATAGTTATTGTTCATTTACAGGGCCACACAAAAGAATTCCGTTCATAATGGTATAAGGAGAATTGTTTGCGGTGTATTTGAAAAGATTTCAGATACCATATTGTATCCGAATTACTGTATATTAGTAACGATTATTCGAAATGCATTTTTAATTATGATATGAGCTTTTTTCACTATATTTATGCATACTATAAAGTGAGTATAAATGCTACAGTTCATATACAAGTCTACAGAAATGAATTCGTAAAGGTTACTGAGTATGAACATAAATTGCTTAAAGGTGGGTTTTAAACGAGTTATGCATTTTTACGCTGAACTGAATTTAGTTTAGTAAGAAATATTTGTAGAATATAGATAAAATGATATACAGGCTCACGCAAAGAGTTGGATACATGGCCGTCTGTGGGTGATAATTTCTGGAAATGTAATTTCAGTAGTTTTAAGAGTGTTTTAGATTGAATTAAATTTTAGCTAAATAGTGGTATGTAATAAAGGTACTAGGTAAACTACAAGGCTGTGCAAAAGTATTCAAGTATGTTTAAATCTATTAGTATAAATTGCTGAAAGATGAATTTCGACCTGTTATGCATTTTCTTTCTAAACTAAATTTTCCCATTATATAGTATATATATATCCACCTACAGATCAAATATAGGGCTGTTTAAAAGAATTAGAATACATATTTGGCTATGGACGGTAACTATTGAAATCAGTTTTTCAAATGTTTTACGCATTTTATAAAATGTTTACTTAGTTATCTCATTTACTTTATTTCCCTAAATAACGAAGTTTTGTTAAAGCATTCATGAAGTGTTGGAGAGTGTTTCATAATCTATGCTTAATGCATGATTTTTCTTTCTTGTTGGTTAGTGCTACGGTTTGAGTGATCTAGCTAATGCATAAATCTCGTTCTGGTGTTGGATAATCTGCTTATGGTTAAATTTTATATGAGAACTGAAAGAGTCATTATTGTATCTATGTTAAATAATCCATTAATTGTTCATGATACTACATTTATTTTTATCCTGCACGCAATGTTGTCAATTTAGCGGATTTTTCTAAAATCGGAAATCTACCAATGGTTCGGAATATTCCATTTATTTAATGATAGATTAATAATTTCAAATATTACAGTTTGGTAATTGTGGTACATATCTGAATAAAACTACTTTTAAAGAGGCAACATTGGCGACTAACGTTGCCAGGTGTCCCGCGTAAATCGGGTAAGTAATTTTCTTCACCTTATCTAATGGCAAAATTATCTGCAATTAAATATGGCGAAATAAATTGTAAGAACCTAGTGGTGTCCAGAGAATTTGTGGCCCTGATTTGCGTGGGACACCTGGCAACGCTATTGGCGATCTAGGTAGAAATATATACTTCAGTTTCGCGTTTAAATTTTATTGTATTAAATGATAAAAAGAAATGTTTTTCAAAATTTTATATTCTTTTGAAATGTTACCTAGTATATTACAGAAATAACGATTTAAAAGTGCATATTTTAAGACACGTTTAAAGAACATGTGTGAAGTATATCCACAGGAAAAAATCTCTACTCATATAAATATTCGTGAATATTTAGTTTCTAAAATACGATTCCATATGTGCTTTAGCCACTTTATGACGGGAGTTAGCGACATTTTAATTGTTAATTCTTGCAATTCCGTATAGTATTTTTCGCGTTATTTTATCCATGACTTCGACGATTAGAAAAGGGAAAGATTACGACTGAAATATTATGGAACTAAAAAATAAAAATAATACGAACTCTATGTGAAACGTATACTTGATACCCGGGTGATATACCTACTAAACTCACAGTATTCTTTCGGAAAATGTGATTTAATTTTGCTCAGGTTAAACTTATTTTCAACATTTAAAAAAAATCAAATACAAACGCATTTGATTAATATTTGTATAAAGAGTGGATAAGTTTTGGTACTCCCTAGAAGCAAATGAAAGATAAAAAGTATCACATTTGTTTTAAACCTTTATCGAAGTTGTTTTATGTATTGGACCCTGGTTTCCGATTGTACATTTTGATATTGCTGAACCTATTACGTCTCAAAATTTCCACTTGGAAGCTTTTAAAAATTGAAACAGAAAGAATTACATCATCGTGTATTTCGATTTTATTTTGTATGAGAAACCCGTTACTTTAAATAACTTTCTTCAGTTTTCTACAACTTGAGTACGAAAGAAAGATAAAAGACGGCTTTATTTATCTCCGATACCGAATAATTAATCAAGTACAGCAGCAGTCCCAGTCAGTCAAATAGAAATAGATCTTGGTATATATGTCTTATTCGTTTTGATAACGTGACCTTTGTTTTGGAATAGGTCAAAGGATCAGTTACAGGTTTTGATGGACCATTTCATTTTCGTTGTTGAAAAAGAACAGAAACGCCCACCTATTATTAAATCTTTGGCAGAAGCAGAGATACACTGGACAATTTTCTAAAGAACTATCTGAAACTTTCTGCGATTACTTGTTTTAATTCAACATGTCCGGGTTGACACATTAACTTGAACACTGGAAGGATTTAACATGAAACATTATTTTTTATTTATAATTTACCTTCTAATTGCTTCCGGTGTAAAAGTTTCAATATTTTGATGCATTTAATAAATAATATCAGAGTTTATAGTTAATACTGGAACTTTTTTTACCTTTCGTAAAGTTCTTTAAGTTTTTTGTTAAGGGCCAAGGATCGCTATTAATATATTCCATCGTATGACAATTTAGGAAAAAATCTTTGTTGTATATTTCTCTCGAAAATATCTTAGTGAATGTATAAGCCAGAGATTATTTTTCAAAAAGAGGTATGAATAAAAAACATAGTCCACTGGGCTTGTATGTACCAACCTGTAGCCATACAGTTAAATAATCTCTGAAAAATAATCACTTTATGCATTTTTCTTACTTCTTTATATAGCTTTAGAATGTTTAGAAATTTGGGATGGGGGCTCTCCGAGTACATTTCATTTGCGTAATGTAAATATGTAACATACTAGGAACTTGGCACGAGTTCATTATTAACAGTCCATGGAGCCATGGTATCCGTATGTCTAGTAAGGGGAAAGTGGATCTTAGATTTATGACCGTGCGCGAAGTTCAGAAAAACGATTACACTGGGAAAAGTTAAATAGAACCCCAAGAAGATCAAAAAGAAAAAATTAACAACAAAAAGTCAGCTTTAAGCCAAAAATAAACTAACAAGGGAACCACTTTTGGTGTTGCTCGCTCCTAGCATTGAGACCTGGTGCGTTTTAAAGCCCTATATTATGAAGTTTGAGAATCGATAAAATTTTTCTGTTAAAATAATATTTCTTGATTATACAGCAGCATAACTTTCTGAAAATGCAATTTTCGAGACCACTTATCGCGCTATTAACATTGAATGTTTTTTAAAGAAAAGAATTTAAAAATAAAAATTAGTTAATAATAAGTGTAAAATATTGAAAAAAGTTTTAAAATTCCTTCAAAAACCCACGAATTTGATTTTGAAAAATTGCAACTTTATATTCATATTTTTGGCGGATAAACAGTTGGCGTTTATTTTCAAAAGTAAAGCTTTCCGTCAACCCTAGTCAAATGTCATAGATGAATTTGTAATAGCTAGAAATTTCAATGTTGGACCTATTTCGCCACAGTAATTTTTCTAAATTGTGTAAAAATATTAATTTACCTTATGATTACTTTTACCGAAGGACCATTTAATACAGCAACATTTCATTTTAAACATTCGAAACTTTATTTCCTTCGATTTCAAAAGAAAAGTTTGCTTATTTTGTATTTGACTAAAAAATAGTTTACAATGATCTTCGAAGCTTTTATAGAATTATATCTATCACTTTTATATTTATCGTCTGCATAGAAAAAAAAATAAAAACCTAATATTTGTTTCTTATGCTATCAATTATAAAAAAAAATCGCAATATGATATAATTCTAGTAATATGTTCTGTACATTTTCTCTTTGGATAAAGCGGGCGGAAAAATTGTAGCGCCATATTTGGCGACTTAACTCACTTTTGGCGTGAAATAAAAAAATAAATATGTAATAATAAAAAATTAAAAGTATAAAAAAGTATGTAAAATGTTATTTTAACAGAGAAATTTTTTCGGTTCTCTAACTTTTATGTATAGGGCTACAAAACGCACCAGGTCTCGATGCTAGGTGCGAGCAACACCAAAAGTGGTTCACTTGTAAGTACAATTTAAATTAAATTAATGATATAGAAATAAATGATATAAAAATAAGCGTACAAGATATTTACAGCTTAAAAAAAGATCAAATGTGAAAAGCCAGCCCTGGCAATAGCGGAAGAAACTAGAGAAAGTTTTCAAGATTTAAAAATTTCCTGGATACAGAGGACAGCAAGAGTCCTCCTGTAACTTGCCCATTCATCCTATTCAGAGAAGTTGTACAGTTCAGGAGTAAGAATAAAATGATTTTTGTAGAAATGTTCATTGTGTATTTTTAATAGCTTTTCGAAAAGGATTTATTTTCAGATAATTGTGAATGTATGATTCCTGCAATACCAGCGAGATTTCCTGATACCTCTTAGAACTTTACTCTGGACAACATGAATTTTTTCAATGTCGGAATTTGCAGCAGAACACCAGATCGGAGACAGTAGAGAAGTATGGAATATGTAACATAAGATGTACAGTCGGACCTCTATTTAACGAAGTCGCTAAATCCCGAAAAAAAGTTCGTTATATGGAAAATTCGTTAAATAGAGGGTCGTCGTTTAAAATACTTTAAACTACTTAAAACACATTTTATGTCCATAAACACTAAATATAATTAAAAAAAGTAATTAGTCGCACTTTTTTTATAAATTATGACCATTTGTTTTATTTATTTTACCCATCAAAAAGAAATCTGCAAGGGAAATAAGAATGAAACAAAACATTGTCTGGAAATACATTGTATTTTCAGTTTAAAATAAAAATTACATTATAATCACGGTTTTTTATTGTGGTTGATAAGCTGTTTGGAAGAATACCACATTATAAAGCAGTATTCTTTTTCTTCATGCCTTTATCCACCTCATCAAGAACAATTTTTTTTTCTTTGATGCTCAAGCACTTTCGCTTTGACATTTTCGAGCTACAAGAACCGAAATTACCAACACGATTGACCTGATCAACAATCTAGAAAATGGGAAACTATAGTTTAAGGACACGGGGCAGCTCCATTGAGGGTTAAAAGGAAACATTGAAAGTTTGCTCTTCTTGGATGGGAAGCAAAGAAATCACAACGATTTTACTGCTCTCAGTGAGTTAGGTGCCTGATAATACCTGTTCATGGTCACTGATCATTATAAAATGTGTTAAAAGAAAGAATAAGTTTGAAATGTCCAATAATATCTGAAGAAATAGGGAGAAAAAAAATTTAGAGCCCAAGGAAAAGTTCGTTTAATAGAGAATACATTTAGATATTTGGAGGTTATTTTACGAAGAAATTTGCAAAATGTTCCAAGTAAAAGTTCGCAAAATAGAGAAATTCGCAAAATAGAGGTTCGTTAAATAGAGGTCCGATTGTATAAAGTTTATTTTTATTATACATTTTTTTAGAAAATTATTCCGTTTTGATCTCTTCTTTTGATTTTTATACAGTGATGTGTGCTCTGTTTTCGTTTGTTAAGATGGTTTTGATTCTCGATTCTCGATTTTTAAATAAAGCCTTTGCTGATAAATAGATGAAATTAATCAAGTTGAAAATAGCTTTCTCTCGAAACTGATTAATCAAAACTTCGCATTTGACGCCTGCTATCCAGTGTTGCATGTTCTCTGCTTTTTTAAGATTTAGATTGCATGATTGCCATCAATTTTTGAAAGTGGTTGAAGGAGAAGTTGACATCTTATTTAATGACAAAATAAATAATGCGAGAATGAGACGAATTATTTTATTTTAAAAGAGTGATTGGAATCTAGAAAGTGGCCTAAAAGGTGATGGCAAACTGTAGCATTCAGAGTTTTTTAAACAGTTTCACGGACAAAGCCCTTCCATTACTCAAATGTTGAAATAAATGAGTAACACCGGAAATTACGAATAAATTTATTTATAAATAAGAAAAGCGATATTTAACATACATAATAAATGAGAAAAAATTACATTAAAATTCTGGTGACATTGTTGCAATTCGCAATTAAACTTTTATGGTTTCACAGACAAACCACTGTCCTTGAAAGGGCTGATTAGTAACACTGCACTTATCATAATTCGTAACAGTAAAATATTAATACTACTTAGCTCAATATTAAAACCTACAAATGCAAAACACAACTCGTCTTTACTTCGTGAAGTGTCGAGAAAATACGGATCTCCCTGATTCCATCAAAGCAGGAAACAAAGTAAGCATCCTAGCTTAGATGAGTGACGTAACCACAAGATTAAAGACGAGGTCACATCAATGAAAGGTCACATGCCACGTAGCGAACGGGGTTGAACTACAGGAAGATGGCTAACTTTTTTTTCTTTTTTGATAATCAAGTAACACTACAACGACCGGACATTTCACTCAAGTGTTATAAAAATATTTTACACCAGAATTTTTATTTAAAACTATTTAGCTTATTTATTTAACTTGTTTATCCCTGGTACATATTTAATGAAATCTCTGGCTCGAATCAAAATATTTTTTTTTTTTTTTTGGTACCGGTCAAAATTACCTTTTATGACCGTTCTAGTGAACCCATTACCCGCTGGTGTTGTGTTCACACAACAGTAAATTTAAATACCCACGCTTAAATGTACTATCTAGCTACCACTATTTTTGAATTAAAAAAAATTGCCTTATTTAATAACAGAAACTTTTATCATTAAATAAAGCGAAAATTTTCTTTCAAAATTTATGGTGTTAAACATTTTCAAGCAAGAAAATTGAAGATCCCTATGGTATAGTTTCGGCGGTTAATGGGTTAAGGGAAAACCTGTCTGGGACGCCGCGCCCACCCACATTAATATTACTCTAACATTTTATACGTATTTATTATATGTAACTAAATTTTATCCAAGCCTTTATATATACATTAATTCATGTGTTTGATAAAACTATGCAAGAGCTTCACACAAGTTAGAAGTGTCCAAGTTTTTAGCTCTCCGAAAAACAGTATTTTTATGCTAAATAACCTATTAACTCCTAAAGTACTCGAGCAATTTCGTTAATTTATTTTTTAGTCGTAGAGTATAAATATAAGACCGTGTGTGGAAGACAGTTTAAAAATAATAATTAATTTCAGAAAAAAAAAGATTTCTGAAAATAGGAAAACTTTGAAAATGTTCCATTGCTCTAAAATAAAAAGTTTAAGTCGCAGAAAAAAATCAATCTGCAATAAGTCTTGAGCGTAATCCAGTGAATATGGATTCCAAATTTCTATAAAATCTGCCGGATAATTTCTGAGAAATCGAGTCTTAAATCTCGCATATTTCCCATAGGATTTCACCCAGTTTTGCCTTCCCTTAAAGACATTGCTACCCTTAATTGTACATCTATGAAATAACTGCGCAAGCAAAAACGTCGTGTTTTCATTTGTTTGTAGTACATATTTATATTCTGACAAAGTAGTACTTATGTTCTATTAATTTTTATTCGTGATTATTTAATTTATTTATTACAGTTAATTATTTAACCCCATAATTCTCGCTCCTGTGATATTCACGGGCTATGTCTTTTATTCATTTTATTCTTTTTTGTTTGACTCTTACCAGTTTTATAAAATAGTGTAATGGGCTTTATTATGGTATCATTTTACCTGTCATTAAATAAGGTGAATACTCCTTTTTCAAAAAAGTGGTGCCAATGAGTAATTTGAATTTTTAGACCGTAATTTAATGCGACCGTTAAGGGGTTAGATAAAAACATTCTTTTTAGGAATAATATCATTTGTAAAAATGGCAAAATGGCCTCGAATAGCTGTATTTTTCGAAATTGTAAGAAAACTCCTTTTCTAAAAGAATTCATCAATTTCGTTTTCAAAAGAGTAAAACAAGTTAGTAACGAGTTTTTATATTATTTTATAAAAAGTTGAAATATTATTTAAAACTAGGGGGCTCTGCCCCCTGCAAGCTACGCTCGCCAACCCCCGTTCAGACACCGCAGAATCTGAAAATCTATAAATCTAATGGGTTTTTAAAATATTAGAGAAGATTAAATTATACTGAAAAAGCTGTGCAGATCTCCCTGTAAACGGGTTTACATTAAATTCCCTTTGATTGCAAAAATTTAACGGATAATCAGTTGCTGTTAAGACATCCAATGGTTGTTTTCGTTTTTGATTAAAGAGGATTAGTTAAACATTTGAAAAGAAGCTAAAATAAAATGAATTAAGCATTCAGAGTCTTTGTCAATCGATATTTTAAAACAATCTCTATAACAATAGCCTAAATCATGTGACTATCATCAAGAGTTCCGGGCGGAACACTTTGCTTTTTATACTCTAGGTGCCATTTTGATACTTTAATGTTATCCAGGCACAGGTGATAAGTCGCCAAATATTATTCTATCCCATTCATTTCATCTATATTATAATAGTTCAAGTCATCAAATGCCATAAACAAATACGATCTGATCCCTTCGCTTTTCATATGAAAGTTTGGAACAAATGTCATATATTGGCGCGATTTTTTCCGAACGCCAATTTGGGGAACGCATCAACAGCATAAACAACAACCTCCGGCTTACCATATCAAGCAAAATAGCGGTACTTTGGCGCCAGTTAAGTACCCGTTGCGTATATGACATTGGCGTCAGAAAAAAATCGCGCCAATATGGGGCCGTATATGACATCTGTGCCGAAAGAAAAAAAAGCTGGGTGCAAATCTCGCGAATATCTTTTTTTCAACTCGCCAGTTAGCATTTTTTTTATTGTTCGAGTGGTAAATTAAAACATTGATTTGAAGTTGAAATTAAATGTCATGGTTTGTTACATAATTTAATATTTCGCCAGATGTCATATAATCATGTCTGGCATGATTTTTTTTTTTTTTAACCATTTGGAAAAATGGTTATTGTTCTCTGTCAGGGTAGGAAACCAAAAGCATATCTGGAGGTTTTCATTGGTTTAATCCGCATTTTATTCGTTTTATGATTGGTCTATACAGTGATCTCTATTTCCCTTTAATTTCAACAACGATGGATACCTTCTGTTGCCACTATGACAAAAAAGTAATAGAAACTACAAAAAAAAAAATAATTACTCAGAAACAAATTGAGATACAGCTTTCAAACAAATTGCATTTAAAAGTAATTTTTTTCTCTATCCGACGGTGTAAAAAGTAATACTGTCGGATGTTTAGAAGTTTAAGAATGAAATTTCATTTAAAATTGGCCGTCAGTTTTCTTGGAAATCTGATGATGTAAAAGCCTTTTCCCGAACTGCCAATGAAATGCTTGGATATTTACGTAAGTTTCAGGTGGATAATACTTAAGTTTCATGAAATCTGACGGGTCGCAAGCGATATTTTTGGCTTGCAATTTTTACGTGTAATAACACTATTAATGTTTAATTCATGGCGTACGTAATGTATGATCAACTCCGTGCGATTTTTTATGTCTTAAATTTTAGTCGTCAAAAAAATCGTTTTCCAAATGGTCGTTGTAATTTGATAAATTGCTATTTTTTTTCTTTTTCTTTTTCTTTTTTTTTTTTTTTTTTTTTTTACGAAAATTTGGCGAAAGCCTCGTTTTCGAATATCAGTTACATATGTATTTTTGGTACTACTTAGTTATACCGTCGGCAAAAAATCTATCGCGAAATATAAGATTAAATGTCAATAATGCTTGATCGTAAATGTCACATGTCACATTTACTTGATTTTTAGCAAGTTACATGTGTTTACATCATCAAGTGATTTTTATTTCGACCTTTTATTTTTATATTTATTAATGTTATACTAATTTATTTGTTCTTTCGTTATTTAAAATAAATATTTTGTCAATCTGTACAATTTGACGAGTGGTTTGGCGATTTATATAATTTGCGAAATTGGGTGACGGAATAACTACTGCATTGTACCGTATTTTTTTATTATTTTCTATTATTTTCAAAAGGAAATAGCAAAAAAATAATTAATTACTATAGAACAAAATAATTTATAGAAATTAAAAAAAGAAATAAATGTAAATGTATATTTATTATTAAATAAACAACAATAGCCGGGTTACCATGTCTATCAAAATAATGCCATTTGTGCGCCAATTAGGTACACCGGTGCGTATATGCCATCTGTGTCTAATGTTTTTCTTTTCGTTTTTTTTTTTTTTTTTTTTTTTTTTTTTTTTTTTTTTTTTTTTTTTAAAGAAGTGAAAGCCATCAATTTAACTGTTTCATTTTTAAATGAAAGTTTTGTATTTAATAAAATGATAACGAAATACAAAAAAAGCATTGTTCTTAGCATAGATTTAAAGGAGGCCCAACTGTCGCCAAATTAATTTAAAATAGTAACCTTTCTGAATTATGAAAAAAAAAATTCTGTTATGATTAAAATTTGAGTAGCCATCATTAGAAAAAATGTATTTAAAATTAGAAAAAAATTAATATTTCGAAAACTAATTCGAATTAAAAAATTCTAATACCAGTTTTGAGATCTGTGGATGAACACGAATTTTTGGTGTTAATTTCATCGCAAAGTATTCCATATTTTAGGAGAAATCGCCGTGAAACAAAATCAGTTGTTTAATCAGTCGATTCAAAGAATCGATACATTTCAGGCGTTTCATATATTCGTTTCATAAATTCGTTTCATTAGGATTTTATATATATAGGGTAGATATACTTTCAAATATCGCTGATTTAAATACGCTCGATTTTAATTATTTTTTTATGTTAAGAAAAATGACAAATAAAATTAGCAAATATCTGTAACGATAGAATTATGTAGTCTAATTTTTTCTCAATTCCTGATGTGCAAAAAGTATAAAAAGTGATATACACTGATGTATTCCCGATGAGTATAGTAACGTATAGAAAAAAAGTTCATGAATGTTTAGAATATGTATTGAATTTAATTATACAAAAAAGTATTTAATTTTAAGTCTTTTCTTTCGTTTTTAGAGCGCAGATGATAAGTTATTTAACTTATAAATATTTTATTCACTTATTTTAGAACTCATTTCATTTTGAATTCGGAATCAGTTTAGTTTAAAATGCTTGCCTTAAATGTTGTATTATTAAACGAGCAAGTATTGGTCATTTAATTGTTTAAATATTTTACTATTCTAAACAATAGCTTCAATAACTTTCATAATATCGCCAGATTAGATTTTTTTCAAACAGACAAATCTATTTTGAAAATGCCTGCTCAAAATACAATCACGAATTTCAAATCCTTACTTATTCTCGGAAGATGAATCTTGTGCACCAGATTTATTACAAAATATTTTTTTTTAACTAGTTTTGATAAATTTTTTGTGTATTTAAAAAAATAATCGCAATCAGTGGCGTAGCCAGAGGATGGGGTAAGGTTTAGATGCACTTTGCACCACTAAAATTGTAAAGTTTTTTTCGCTTGATTAATAGCTGAAAATTCCCAGGAGATATACCTACTGAGCGTCCGGTATTTTTCTGTAAAGTGTGATTTTATTAACCTTAGTTTAAACATATTTTAAACAGGTTTTTTAAAAAATCAAATGCTAACGTATTTGATTAATATTAATATTAACAGATACATTCTTGGGCTTCCTAATAACAGAAGAAAGATAAAAACTATCGCAGTTGTTTTAACATTTATAGAAGATGTTCTATGTATTGGGCTGGATTCCAATTGTACATTTTTATATTGCTGAACCTATTACTTCTCAAACTTTCCTCTTGAATGTTTTTAAAAATGGTGACAGAAAGAAAGAATAACAACATCATGTCTTTCGATTTTATTTTGTATGAAAACCTATCTACCTATTACTTTAAATACCTTTCCTCAGTATTGTACAACTTCAGAACTAAAGAAACGATAGAAGTCGGCTTTATTTATCACTGAAACGGAATTATCAATCAATGACTTGGGTTTTACAGCAGCAGTCCCATAGAAAAAGGTATTAGCATTTATGTCTCGTGTCTTGTTCAATTTGAAATAACGTGACCTGTTGACAGATAAAAAGAACAGTTCCAAAATTTGAAGGAACAGTTCGTTTTCTTTGTTAAAAAGGAACAGAAATGCGCACCCCGAATAAACTCTACTCCCAGAGGCACAGGTAAACTAGACCCTTTCTACTATATCCATAACTTAGTTTATTACTACATGTCCGGGAAGACATGGTTACATGAATAAATAGTGCAAGATCCTTTGGTGCAGAACTTTCTAACATCATATTTTTAAGTTAACAATTTTCCTTTTAATTTATTCCGGTGTAAAAGTTTCAATAATTTGAATTATTTTATAAAAAATATATGAGTCTTTTGCTACTACTGAAATTTTTTCCTTTCGTAAAGTTCTTTAACCTTCCTACCCTGAATGGGTCTAATTGACCCATGACAATAATTCATTTCATTCAATTGGAACCAGAAATATTTTCGTAAAGTAAGATAAATAAAAGACACCGAAAACTAATATAAATAAATACATTAAATAGTTTTTAAAGAAAATTCTGGTATGAAATGTTTTTATTAAGGTTAAGTAAAATTTCAACAGGGTAGGAAGGTTCAGTCTTTTAATACCAGGGCTTCCACGGGCGACTATTTGTTTAATTCTATTTCACACCACTTTTACGGAAAAAAATCTTTTAAATATGGTTTGACAGCATTTGAAAGAGAAATATACCACAAAATGCATTTTTTTAAAAATAATGGTGCAAACAGAATATAAAAATAATCGCCCGTGGCAACCTTGTATTCTGGGTCAGACCTATTTTTATATTCAAACGTATCATAATTTACAAAGAAAAAAAATTCTTTGTGTTTGATTTCTACTGACAAAATCCAAGTAGAAGTATATGCCAAAGATTATTTTGCAAAAAAAAAGAAAAAATGCCCATTCGGTTAATACGTACGGTCCTGTAGCCATACAGTTAACCTCTGATAAATAGGCAGTTTATGCGTTCTCCTTCCTTCTTTTTATAGTGTTAGAATGTATAAAAATTTGGGGGTCTCTCCTAGTAAATTTGATTAAGTAATGTAAATATGTAAGATACTTGGAACTTGGAACGAGATAATTATTAAGAGTCCCCGGAGCCATGGGATCCGTATCTCTAGTAAGAGGAAAGTGGATCTTCAATTTACGACTGCAGCCGAAGTTCAGAACAACAATTACACTGGAAAAAGTTAAAAGTGTCCCCAAGAAGAGCAAAAAAGAAAAATAATTACAATTTATTACAAGGTATATATCCTGTTACATTTGTCATATTATTAAATTTATAATTTTTGCAGTTAAATGGCTTCTTGTTAACTTAATTATGTTACTTAGGATTAGAAATTAAATAAGCAAAAAAAAAAAAAAAGAAAAACTTTGAGAAGAAAGGCAGAGGCGTTAATAGCTCTAGATGTAAGGCTGCCACTAGCGACTATTTTATATTCTAATGCACCACTGTTTTTCAAAAGATAAATTTTGTAGTACATTTCCCTCGCTGTCGAAGTACATGTGAAAGATTTGTAATTGAGAATGTGGTCTGAGAGGAATAACAAAATAGTCCACAATAGTACCCCTGATAACGTATTGTTTCGTGTGCTGTGTGTATGCTTGTTGATGCTGGATATTTGTAGGTGGTGTGGTTGTGGTCTTCTATATAGAAGTGTGCAGGAAGCCATTTAACAGCAAAAATTATAAAATTACCGGCATAACAAATGTTAAAGCATAAATACATTATTATAAATAAACAAATTGCGTGACATAAATTGACAGATCTCGAAAACGGCTGATTTGCGACGGATAGTTCCAATGAGTTTTTAACTCCCCGCGACAAGATTTTTCCAACGACACCACTCTAGTTAAAATCGGCACCTAACACTTCTTGGACTTCCCTAGCTAGGCTATTACTATGTACAACCTGAATTTTTTCGATGTTGGAATTTGCAACAGAACACCAGATTGAAGACAACAGAGAAGTATGGAACATGTAACTGAGTATGTAAATAGTTTTTTCTTTTTAAACATTTTTTATAAAGTTATTCCGTTGTGATATCACCTTTTGATTTTCATGCAGTTATCTGTGTTCGCTTCTCTTTTGTTAAGGTACTTTATATTCTCGGTTCCCGATTTTTAAATAAAGCCCTTGCTGATAAATGGAAAATAAATTACCAAATTCAAAATAGCGCTCTCTCGAGGCCGATTAATCAAAATTTCGCATTTGACGCCCTGATAGCCAGTGTTCAATGTTCGCTACTTTTTTAAAAATTCAGAATACTAGTAACTGTTTTCCTTACAACGCAAGTTTGTTTTCACAACTGACCACAAGAGAAGAAAGTTGTGCTATTGCGCGCTAAAAAAATTTAACACCTACTCCACACGCTCTAAGTTTGATTACTTTAGTGTAGATGAATATTCTGTATGGACGGAACTTGAAACCAGTTCATTATTCAGAGTACCTGGAGCCATGGGCTCCGTATCTTTAGTAAGAGGAATGGAGATCTCAGATTTTTGACCTTACCCGAAGCCCAAAACAGCAATTACATTGGAAAAGTAAAATAGGTGTCCAAGGAGATAGAATGGGAGGCGTCAGCACAGACAATCACCTCATCGACTTCACGGCTAAAATTCCAGAAATAGTTAAAACTCGATTTGCATATTAAAACGCAATCGGTGTGCCAAGTCATATCTTGGAAGAAAACACCTGAAAACCCGATTTTGAGGTCGATTCCCAGGTTTACCACTGTGTTTTCCAGCATCCAAATGTATGAAAGCATGACACACTGGATGCAAGAAAACACAATTTTAAACCTACGAGTTAACCGCTAAAATTAGGTTTTTAGGTGTTTTTCACCAAGACATGACTCGCAGACCGATTGCGTTTTAATATGCAAACCGATTTTTAGCTAATTCTGGAATCTCTGCCGTGAACTCGATGAGATGATTGTCTGTGCTGCCGCCTCTCGGTCTATGAGAAAAAAGGAAAAATAAACCACAAAATGACGCGCTTTCGGCTAAAAATAAATAAAGTACAATTTAAAAGAAATTAATGATTTAGAAATAAAATGTATAAAAATAAGCCCACAAAATAGTTACAGTAAAAAAAAATATAATAGAAAAAAAACGCCATACACAAAAACTATATACAACAAATATATACAAAACGCAAAGATGGTACCCAGCCCTAGCAATAGTCAACAGAAGAAACTAGAAAATAAAGTCAAGGTTTAATAACTTCTGTGGTACGTTGGAGAGTACGAGGCCTGCTGTAATTTGCCCGTTCTTCATAGTCAGAGAGATTGTACTGTCCAGATTTAGGAATGGAATTAATTTTCTCAAAAAAGTTTATTGCGTTATTTTTCATAGTTTTTTGAATGGGCTATATTTTCAGGTGATTATGAATGGCGTGATTCTTGCATAATGTTGCCAGGTGTCCAGCGTAAATCGGATCTCCAAATGCTTTGGACACCAGTATTTTAAAGTAATTTTCTTCGCTTTATCTACTGACCGAATACCTGCTATTAACCCCTTGGGGTCGAGCGATCGGTATTCGTGCCGCGTAAGATGCTAAGAATCGGGGATTATTCTCGCCAGTAAATTTTTTTTTTTAATTTTGCTTATTTAATCCGAGAATTTTCCCGATTCAATTAGGCAAAAAATTATGTTTTAAAAAACCTGTGATTAAAGATTAAAAATTCTATAAAAGACGCTCATCCCGAAGGTGGTGAAATAAACTTTACGAACTTAGGGATGTCTAGAGCATTTGGAGCCTTTATTTACGCGAGACAGATAGCAAAACTATTCCTGCAATACCAGGGGACTTTCCTGTCTTAGAACTTTACTCGAACAACCTAATTTTTTTGGATATTGGAAATTGTCGCAGAACTCCAGATTGGAGTATCACCGTAGAAAAGCATGGTACTAAATACCGTTTTATATAACAGCTGTTTGTTTGCCGTACTCATTTCATCACTATAAATAAGGCGAGCAAGATAATTTTTACCTTTGTAAAATTTACGGAAGATATGTTCGTTGCGCATGTGCCATAAAAGTTTACTGTTTAAATGCACAACCAGATATTTGACATTTCGACCAAAGTGCACTAATGAACCATTGAATTTTGAGAGGGGATGAGAAAGTACGTTTCCTTGAGAAAAAGACAGCAGTAGATTAATTAACCATATAGGGAAAAACTTTTCAGGTAAGTACACGTGTGACTGAAAGTGTGTGTGTAGTTGAACCATGTCCATGTGCGAGTCATGATTGTAGTATCATCCGCATAAAGTGCCAATAAAGTGTGTGATGAATGTGCTATATCATGTATATAGATATTTAGAACTGAATGCCACCACTGCATGAACTGGACGTGGTGTGGAGACTTTTTTGGTACAGCAGAAAATAAATGTTTTTTGCAAAATTTTGCTTATTTTGTCGATAAATCTAGAATAATAAAAAATTACAAAATAAAACTGGTGCTAACAGTTTTATTCTGCAATTTTTAAATCTGAAGTTAAACTTGTATTCGAAATGTTTCCCTGTTATTTAGGACAATCATTTTCGTATTAACATACATATTTCTTCGTATTATTTTACTTGAAAATCAGTTACTGTTATTAGATTCTAATTCTAATTTTAGTAATCACATCCTCGTGTGCTGCTTCCATTATTGATTATCCGGTACATTGTGCAGCGTCCGATACATGCTTCGTTGGTTGCGTGCCCTAGACGTATTCTTCTGTGACACATATAAATTGCTGTTTAATTACTTTTAAAGAGATCACGCCATTGGGTGCTAAGAAAGATTTAAGAGATGGATTTTCCGGAATAAGCCTGTCATATACAGACAATTCCAGCGTAAACATTTAACCCTCTAATTTCCATGGTAGCATTTATGTTATTAGGGCTGCGAATTTAGGGGATTTTTTTTTCATTCACACCTAAATTTTAAATTAATAATAATTGCTTTATTTAATAACAAACACTCGGTCATCAAATAAAGCAAAATTTCTTTTTGTAGATTTTCTGCTATGAATTCGCATTTACTGAATTTCAATAACGAATTAAACAAAGGGCATTGGAGTGTTAAAATAAAATCTTGACACAGAAAAACGTATTGTTTTGGATAGGGATGCACAACTTACGCCATGCTATTTAATGAAACAAACTTTCAAATTAAATCAGTCAATGATATCTTTCGGTTATTCTGGTGACAAACGACTTTTAAGGAAAAATGTTACGCAGCTCTAGTGTAGAAAATGTAATAAAAATATTACCTTCGTCAAAAGTAATCCATATAGTTTGTGCACAAAAACAGAACTAAATTGAAATATTTCGATTCGAATGAGAAATTTCAGCAGGAAACAAATAAAATATGAAATACGCAGAAATAAGTTAACCCACTCCTCCCAGGCACAGGCAAAGTTATCCTTTATTTAATCCTCAAATGTCACAATGGGCCCGGAATTTAAGATAAAATTTATTTGAAAATAGGTAAATGAATTTATTGGTGTACATGAGAATCCAAATTTTTTTCTTAAAAATATTGGTGTCAGTGTGACATTCGTCAATTAAAATTAAATGCTGTCACTGAAGCGGTATTGTCCACAAAAGGTTAAATAAAGAGTTAATACTTTTAGATAAGAATCTTACTGGGAAATCTATTTATATAAAATCCAAGTCTCTGTGTGTCCCTCACAATTCCGGGAGGACCGCCTCATTGAAATGAGTAATTGTTGAAAAATACTAATGCAGGGTTACCACAGTAGCGCCAAATGGTGGCCAACTTGGCGATAGCTGGCTGATTTGGCGACAAAAATAGGTTGTCATGTATGAAGCGAACTTGGCGATAGCTGGCTAATTTGGCGAAATTCCCATTTAAAACCATTAATCTTTCATAAAGGAGGTCACCGCAATTTAATTTAAACTCCGCTCTTTTAAGGTTTTTTTTTTTTTTTTTTTTTTTTTTTTCAAAATCTATGGGTGAGAATTTTAAAGTGTAATATACGAAAATGTACATCTTTACATCTTCCTCCCGATGCCACAAATAAAATAACCGCCAATAGACGACGTTGTACTGTCTGACCTCTTAACTGCGCGACTTTAATGTGCTTTAGGTACTTTTCCAGTATACGTGCACAAAAAAATTTGGCAACATATTTTCCGGGAACCTATCCACTGACACGCATTTTTTTTCGATATTTATACGATTTATTGGCACAGATGTCATATACGCCTCATATTGGCGCGATTGTTTTTCGATGCCAATTTGGCTAAAACGTCCACAGGATAAACAACAACATCCGAGTTACAATATCAAGCAAAATAACGACACTTTGGCGCCAGTTAAGTACCCGTTGCGTATATAACATTGGCGTCAGAGAAAAATCGCGCCAATATGGAGCGTATATGACATCTGTGCCGATTTATTTAACATAAAAAAGCCATTTATCTAATTTTATACAGAAACAGAAGTAATTTGGACATAAAAAACATCCGTAATATACATATAAAATACATGATACTACTTAGTTATCCCGTCGACCAAAAATCTATCGCCAGACTATAAGATTAATTGCCAATAATGGTTGATCGTAAATGTCACATTCCTTTGACTTTAAGCAAGTTACACGTGTTTACTTCATCAAGTGATTTTTATTCCGACGTTTTATTTGTATTTTTATTAATGTTATACTAATTCCTTTGTTCTTTCGCTATTTAAAATAAAAATTATGTGAATTTGTATAATTTGGCGAGTGGTTTGGCGATTTATATAATTTGGCGAAATTGGTCGAAGGGATAACCATGTAGGGCCAAATACATTTCCAAACAAACAAAAAAGCTCATCAAGTTTGTTTTCATAGCTGTTTATATTATTTGACAAGAAAACTCTCTTTCTGATGCCCGAATTACACCAAGCTTTTTTTTTAAAAAAAAGCCTAAGCCCCATAGTGGAAAAGTACCAAATTGTCTATTATTTTGCGCTATCTGCGCTATAGTTTATACAAAAGGCAAGGGGGGGGGGCAAAAAGTTTAAACATTAAATATTAAAGTTTCTATAAAGCAGTATAAGACTAAAAAATTAAGAATAAAATAAATGCAAAATAAGACTAAAACAAGAAAGAAAAATCATGCGTTAAGCATAGAATATGAAACACTTTCCAACACTTCCTGAATGCTTTAACAAAACTTCGTTATTTAGGGAGATAAGGTAAATAAGATAACTAAGTAAACATTTTGAAACGCATAAAAATTTTAAAAATTGATTTCAGCTGTTACCGCTCATAGCCAATATTACCGTTTTATAAGCCATTATTTAGCTAAAATTTAATTTAAACTAAAACACTCCTAAAACTACTGAAATCACATTTCCAGATATTATCATTCATAGACGGCTATGTGTCCAATTTTTTGCGTGACCCTGTATATCATTTTATCTATATTCTACAAACATTTCTTAGTAAACTAAATGCAGTTCAGCGTAAAAATGCATAACTGCTTTAAAAACTACTTTTAAGCAATTTACTCTCATACTCAGTAATCCTTATGAATTCTTTTGAGTAGCCCTGTATATAGCATTTATACACACAGTGTAGTATGCATAAATATAGTGAAACATAAAAGCGCATATCATAATTAAAAATGCATTTCCAGCAATCATCGCTTATGTACAGTACTTCGGAGAAAAGTTTCTTGGCGAGAAAGTAGTTTGGCAACGTATTTTCTGAAAACTTATTTACTGTTTCATACTCACAAGCAATTTGGCACAGATGTCATATTCGCCCCATATTGGCGCGATTTTTTTCTGACGCCAATGTCATATACGCAACAGGTACTTAACTGGCGCCAAAGTGTCGTTATTTTGCTTGATGTGGTAACCCAGATTATGTTGTTTATGCTGTTGATGTTTTCGCCAGATTGGCAACCGAAAAAAATCGTGCCAATATGGGGCGAATATGACATCTGTGCCAGCAATTTTTTCCATATGTATACAATTTATTTAATATAAAAAAAGCTATTTATCCATTTTTATAAAGAAACAGAAGTAATTTTTGCACAGATGTCATGTACGTATCGGGTTTGCGTGATTTTCTGACACCAATTTGGCAAAAGTCTCGCTTTCGAGTACCAGTTACATATACTATATTTTTTTAATTATTTGCTATTATTTTGTAAAGGAAATAACAATAAAAAAATAAAAGTTTAATTAATAACTATAGAACAAAACAGTTTATATAATTAAAAAAAAAGAAAAGAAACAATTTATTAATAAATAAAAAACAATAGTCGGGTTACCATATCAGGCAAAATAACTCCATTTTGGCGCCAGTTAGGTACCCCGGTGCATATAAAAAGACATTGGTGCCGTAATTTGTATATATATATATAAAAATATTATATATATTTAGAAATTATTTTGGTACTTTTCGGTTAGCCGGGCGCCAATGTTATATATACATATATATATACATATATATACACATATATGTACATATATACATATGTACACACACACACATATATATATACATACATATGTGTGTATATATATGTAGATATATGTGTATATATATGTATATACATATGTATATCTAACACTGGCGCCCGGCTAACCGAAGATTACCATTATTTTTTATGTATATAAATACACATATAAACAAAAATAAAAGTTTATCAGATTTGTTTTTATAGCTGTTTATATATTTTAGCAACATATCTGACTTACTAATGCCCAAATTGCGCCAAGTTTTTTTTTTTTTTTTTAATGCAAAGTGCTCTATAGTGGAAAAGTTCCTAAATAAATAATTACTAATAATAAATACATGTATAAACAAAAATAAAAATTCATCAGGTCTCTTTTCATAGCTGTTTATATATTTTGGCAAGATATCTCACTTTCTGAAGCCGGAATTACGCTAAGCTTTTTTACAAAAGTGAGCTATAATGGAAAAGTACCTTAATAAATAATTAATAGAAATAACCAATTGTATAAACTAAAACATTTTATTTTAAGATCAGAGCATTGTTTTTAGTTTCGATTAAAAAGTACATATATCCTAGGTTGAAATTAGGTTCATAGCTTAATATCTCATTCCATAAACCTGAACAAACACAAGTGATTCATTCATCGTGAACCGTCAAAAATATTAAACCTTTGAGATAATCATTGACAAAGTAAATTCTCCAACAATCAATGGAAAATATTCTTATGACGTCATAGTAGGTAAAATAGTGGCGGTATCGTTTGTTTATGGTTTGAATTCACAAAGATTTTATTTTGCAATGTCTCTTGGTTACATTACTTTATTGTGATATTTATGAGATCAGAACAAAGCATATTTTTTCATTATTTAGTTATTAAATAATGAAAAAAATTATAAATGCATGATCTGAAAAATTTAAATTTTTTCTTTCTTAATACTAAAAAGTAACATTGACGTAACAGAGGGTTTAAGTTAAATAAGTGCAACTGTTTAATTCTGTTGTAATATTCAAAATAACTGTATTTATAAGATTTCAGTAAGCAACATCAGAGCTCGATTAAACTTTGAAGTTAGAGGAATTACAATGTCATTTCAGGACCTTTCTTTTGGAGAAGCTTTTCTAAATTCCACATATACATGGAAACTCTGCAGTGTTACAAATATTATTCCTAGGACTGACATAACATCAGAACGGCCGACAATTTTACACAAGTTTGTGAAAATTACTTTATATCAGAAAATTTATTAAAAACTGGTTACGTCTTTGTTATAGCGGCCCACACAATTATGATTATGACAAGTTGTAGCCAATTTCTCCAACGTTACAAACAAGATCGTGAAGCACTCGCGTATAATACCATTTCATTAAATAGTATATAATAGTTTAATAGTTTTTACCCTACTTCATGTGTGTAATTTATTTATTTTTAAGAATTAACAATCTAAATTATCCCATATATGAATTTAAAAAAAATGTAAACTAAGATTGAATGGACATGACCGTAAAAAGCTTCAAATCCGCTCAACACTTGGAACTAAACTGCGCGGATTAGTGGTCTTCTACTGTACACAGTTTTCATAAATGTGTTTCGTTCTTAAAATGTGTTATTTTCATCTATCATTGCTGAACAAGCGAGGAAAACTCATATTCTTGCACACGAGTTGCATATATCTTTATATCTAATTTTCCGTCATTTCTGACGTACTACCTTTCTAGTATTTCTATAAAACTTAAGTAAAATTCTCGGTATATTTAGTGGTAAATAACTTAAAGAGAGCTTGTCCTAAAAGCTTAATTCAAAATGACAGTATACATTCACGAAATTTATACTGTGTTTATACTATATTTTCTTCATGGTTACAACGGTTTGTGAGTTGCCAAAAAAAAAAAAAAAAAAGAGTTAATTTTGTGCGACATCATGTTCGCTAAAATTTGCCAACTGGCTGTGAAACTGCAACAGTTAAAGATTTTATTCACAAAAAGGAAGCAAATAAAAAATATATAAAAACTAGAAAACAGGAATTGTGCTTTTTCAGAATTTAGTGTCACCCTCGATGCAAAAAAAAAAAATATGTAGGGGAGAGGGGGGGGGGGTACCTTTGAACAATTAAAAAAAATCCACATATTTCTTACTTGAATTATATTTATTGAATTTTAAATATTTCGTGAGAGAAAAAATGTAATTCTGCATCTTATAAAATAAAAAATTACAGTTGTTAATATAAATTAAATATGCTGTGAGGCTTTAAAAAGCTGAAAGTTTTCTGTTCAAACCTGTCCCATGTAGGGGTACCTTTGAACAAGCTATACAACGGAGGATCCCTCGAATTATGTTTAATTGTGGCAATTTTTTATATAATATCCTTAAAATCCACCAAATTGATATATGATGCCTCTGGAAAATATATCGTATATTCCTTTTTACGAAGAAACCTGATATTAAGCAATTTAATCTGACCAAGATAATGAAAAGTTCTTTTTGCATGGAATTGAACTAAAAGGAAATCATTTTCTTTCAAATTCTTACAGAAAAGGGATAAAACGCTGTTTTATGAAATCTAGAAATAATGTTTACCATTGTAAATGAAACAGTATAGGGTTTGTTAGACAAATCTGAAAAATCATGAATTATTGTTGTGTGTCCTGAATTTGGCTGTAGTTGAATTACTGCATCAGTACAACTTTCATATTAAGTATAAAAGCAATTAATCTCTTAATTTTCATATTTAAAAAAAATTCAACAATAATAATATTTAGATACATTTATAACTCTTTGCTTCATAGTTTTAATTGTTCAATGGTGCCCCAACTTTTTCGTTCAATGGTGCCCCATCACATGGAGTCTAGCATTACAACTATTTACTCAATTAGGTTTGAGAATTCGAATAAAACAACCCATATAAGTTAAAGCTAACATCTTTATTTAGGTATTAAAAAGTAAATTATAGTTTTAGGGATACAAGATTATCAACAAAAAGCTTACAACTTTATTTTGTTAACTTTAGATTCAAGAAAGCAAAATATACATATCTTGCTTAGACAGTAGTGTGCATGCAAAATAGTAAAGCTTTGTATTCTTGTTACATTGATGCAATAGTACTGTGCTGCCGTATATATTTAAAATATATAATTTATTTAAAGGAAAATATTGACAGTGTTCAAAGGTGCCCCCAGTTCAAAGGCACCCCCTCTCCCCTACATATAAATAGTACAAAATATATTTCAATTTTAAGACTTACATCACACGCTTTTATTTTGTGTAAAATGACGTCATTCGCTTCCGCTTAAGAATTCCACATTTACGATCCACTCTTAAACATCTACAGTAATACAGTAAAGTAAGCATAGGACGTCACTATCGCGAAATAAAACACAAATGCGGAAAAAAGATGCCGTCCTTAAAGTAACTCGACCAAAAAGAGTCTAATGATTCATAGGCCTTCATTTGTTTGTAACATTAAGACAGATACTAATAATTAAATATAGTTTAAATGTTTTAACAGAAATCATTCGTTTATATTTTTCAAAATAGCACGTATTTTAATTACATTTTCTTTCGATTGTTATGACAAAATGGCAACAAAAATATATAATTTACGACTACTTTTCCTTTACTTTCTACAGAAATGGAGTACTTCCGTTGCCAATATTAAGCAAATGGCTTCAAAAACTACAAAAATAAATAATATTTCAAAAATAAATGGAGATGCAGTTTTCAAACAAATTGCATTTGAAAGTACTTCTTTTTCCAATACGACGGTATAAAAATGGAAAATGTGCGATGCTTAGAAGTTTAAAAAATTGCTATAGAGTATTTAATCGTACTGCTTTGTTTTACGACTGGCTTCTGTAAGGTAACATTATTTTTTGTAAATGTCACAAAATAAGCTGGGAGAAAGAAATAGCATACCGTACCGGGGGCTAATAAAGAGTGTAATATAAGAAATTATGATTATTATGTTGAGAAATTAATTTAGAAATCTTGAACAAATAGTTTAAACAATGATTTTTTTTTCTTGTTCCCATATCTTAAAAAAGAAACAGAGATATTAATAAATCCACTAATTTCCGCTTTCTACTAAGTCGAGTGTAACTGAAAACGACGCACCCCCCCCCCCCATTATCGAGGCCTGCGCTACATTAATGTATTGTAATAGAAGCTTTGCGGAACAACGTGAATTGCAGTTATGAAATGAAGACTGATTTTAAAGATAAACATTGAAAGATTATAAAAAGGTGGATTTTAAAAACAATTTTTACTTTTATACTTATTTTATTTTCTTTCTTGCCTTACATTCAAATTATAGTTATGATTTCTGCCCAAACTATTTTAAAATATATTGAAATAGCGTATAAAAATACATTAAAATAGATCCTGATAAAATCATCGTTCTGTTTCGCACAAAATTCTGCAAACGTTGCGTTGCCCTATTAAAATATAAGTATTAAAAATTACACATTTTAAAAATATCAAATTCATATATATATTTTTTATATTACATATTTCATATGTATATTATATTCAGGGTTCGTACGGCTACCGTTATTTGCCAGATGAAATATCTCTATTTTTTTATAAATAAAAATTATTTAATTCAAACAACTGCGAAATTTCGCTTTATTTAAGGAGAGATTTTCTATAAGAAAATACTGGTAGCGAAGAATTTTCTAGTCTAGAAATTCCAGGACCCGTGCGAACCCTGTATACTAGGTGATTGCACAAGTTTCAGACCTATTTCATAGATGTCAGTAGCTTGCCATAATGACTGTGCTGATGTTTAACTATATTATTAACTGACAGTTATCAGCGTGTGTCTTGAGTCAATTTAACGTTAAAAAAGTTTTTCAAGTTAATTTGTGTGCAAGGTTGATATTCAAGATGGAAAATGAAAAGTTACATTTTTGTCATATAATGTTATATGAGTTTAAAAAAGAAGTTAGAATTAGATGTGCTAAAAAAAATATTCAAGTAGTTTATTTGAATCGGAATCCCACTATTAGGATAGCTGAAATGAGGTTTTGCCGATTTTGAAATGTTGATTTCAATCTAAATGCTAAAATTCGCTCTGGGCGAACTTCTGGCATTCATAATGACTTAATCCGTGATTTAATGAATAATAATCCACTGGTCATTATTGAAGAGAATGCTGAGAGACTAAATATTGATAATTCGATTGCATTACCCCCATTTAAAACAACTTGGGTACACTCCCAAACTCGATGTATCGGAAATCGGTCACGGACTTTTTAATCACCCAATACATAACAAAATGTTGCCACTGGCGACTATTTCTATATTATATTCGCACTATTTTTAAAAAATAAATTTTGAAGTACACATCTCTTTCAAATGTTGTTGAAGTGTATGTGAAAAATGTTTGTGTTGAGAAAGTGGTGAAAGATAGAATTATAAATCAGAAATTTTTAAATAAACATTTTAAAGGCACTCCTCTACAGCTTTTATGGTAGAATTTAAGAGCAAATACTTTTAAGGTAATTCTAAAAAAATATTCTTCTCTGCTCAAAATTATGAAATTTTCTGTGATATTTATGAATTTGTTTTTTAAAGTAAAATCAAGAAATTTTAGTCATAGCTATTAAGTGATTCTGATTTCTTTTTCCCTTTTTTTTTGAAAAACGCATTAAATCTTGGATTATAATCGATCGTTGTCTCATGCCGACTTGTCTATGGCTTCCCATCAGGGATTTCGGCTCAAAACTTCAATTTTGACAGTACTTTCAAAAAGAATGTGTGCTTCTATGGAAAAAAAAAAGAAATTGTTCGCTTTAAAAGTTTCTGAATAAAAAAACCTGAACTTTTCAAGTGCCTAAATTAAAAAAATGACTTCATGATGTGGAATAGATATTTAGAATTTGAGAATAGCCCTAATAAATGTCATTTAATAAACAATATTAACCCTTTCAACTCCAACGCTTCTTATACAAATTTTATTCGGTCGGCATCACCTTTTTAAACAGAAGTTTCCTTCAAGTGCACGATTTCAAAAATGCTCTGCTTAAGTAAGGCAACTTTTATTTTTGTTTTATTTCTGGTTCCAAAAACAAATTAAACAAAGAAAGATGATGTCGCGTCAGACGCTTTAAAGGAGTGTAAAGGGTTAAAACTGTTCTCAAATCCAGCGTACGAATTTTCTAACTGTAACTTATTTGTTAATGGTGAACGATTGTTCTCTACTCCAGTAATTGTCAGTTCAGTATCCAAACAAAGCAGTCAGCGGCAATAAAGGCACATCCCTCATGACCTGGATCAAACCCATCTCTTTCTATTTCCTCTACCCCTAAATTCTTTTCTAACTGGCCCAGAGCGGCCGGGCCTGCGGCGATAAGGGGTCAGGTAACCTTTGAACCAATAAAGTACATGGAAAAGTGACCTCTGTACGAATTGCAATCATTCTTTAACTAATTAACTTTTAATTATAAAATTGAAAACACATATTGGGAACGATTTATTTTATATCAATCAAAGTTGTTAGAAAAGCTATACACATTAATAGTTTTTTAAATTTATTTTTAAAGATAATACAATTTTTACGAAAGAATTATTCTTGCATGCATTGCGCGCATGATTTTTCCCATTTCAATGGCTGAAACAAGCCAAGATTTTTTTAATGAGTACAGCTATAAAGTGTTTTCAAAATGACCTACAATGAAAAAATAAAACTTGTAGATCTCGAGAAAAAATTTTTTTATAGAGAAATTCGAAATATCGAGATTTTTTTTGTGCAAAAATAGCCGTGAATTCTAAACTTCTTACTTGAGAAAAATAATAATAGGTCATTTTGTGCTTCTGTACGTTTAATACATCCATCAAAAATTTTGTGAAATTCTAGGCAACCGTTTTTCAGAAATTGTGCACGCAATGATCAAAATCGCTGTTTTGAGAAAATTGGCTTTAAAGATTAAAAAACCCGTTGATCATATTGCAAAAGCTTAAAGTGTTTTAGACATAACTTCTCTTCTAATGCGAATTTTTGTATGGGGTTTGATTTTAAATGTTCCCAAAGAATCATATTTAATTATAAGCTATTTAAAAAAAAAATTCGATTTTTGGACGCTTCAAAGGTTACCTGACCCCATAAGCTACAGTGCCGTTATTCGCCGGCATAGGATTTATAGGGTTAAACTTGACATTGCAAAAACATTTGTATAGAAGTGAATTGAGTTTAACCCTAGAACTACCGAAAATTTTACTCAAGTTTTATAAAAACATTCCACACCAGAATTTTTACTTAAAACTATTTAATTTGTTTATTTAACTTATTATTGTCTGATTTATAAATTTAGTTTGTTTTGAAGAAATTTCTGGTTTGAATAAATATTTTGAATGCACATGTCGGGTCCATTGGACCCTTCTGGTAGACAGAGGGTTAAGAGTCAAAAACAGCAAACTGAATTTATCTTTCTGTACGTTATTAACTGTTTTAAAAATATTGTAAAGACTACTCATTGTTAATGTATCTTACCATATGCAGTGGATTTGAGTCTCCACCCCGGGATTGCACTTATACTCTAAAGCGAAAGCTGGGTTCTCAGGGCGGTCATCCCTGTCATCCCTGTCTGAATTTGCCTGATTTTAATGTCGACTGAACAGTCCATCCATTTCGATTTAAGCAAAAAAACCCATTTCCAAATTTTACTATTGAGGCCAGAAATATTACTCAGCTTCTTTAGAATAAAGTATTGTGTAAGATATCACGAGCGTTCTTCTTCTGTGAGTGTATGATAGTTCACGATACCACGCTTCCATGTGTCGCGTGATGTATTCAAAATTATTAAGACGTCTATCTTAAAGCGATATAAATAAGCATACAAACTTAATACTGGAATCGGGCGTAAATTAACACAGTTGCGCCATCTTGTGGACGGGGTGATAATCCACATACGCGGGCTTTTAGTGTGACGTCATATATGACAGGATCGAGGCTAACGAGAATGACAGGCTACCGCGGTGGGTCCGAATCTTCTTTTTTCACAGACCGCTGGAGTCACGTGATGCTCTTTTCGCACACCTTCATTGGTGCATTCAAGCATCACGTGATTCCAGCGGTCTGTAAAAAAAGAAGAATCTGACCCACCGCAGTAGCCTGTCTTTCTCGTTAGCCTCGAGACAGGGTATCTACCATCTGATCCTATTTTCTAAATCTTTAGTCATTCACACACTAACTGAATTTTGACACCAAGAAGTTTTCTTCACCTTGTCAGAGACATCTCAGCTATTAATCAAGCTGAAAAAACTTTACAATTCCAGTGGTGTGAAATAAGAAAACAGTTAGGTATCTTTCTGTAGTTTAACCTCATCCGCTACGTGGCGTGCGACCTTGATTGATGTGACCTCGCCTTAAATCTTGCGGTTACCTCTCCCATTTAAGATAGGACGCTTACATATATCGCTTTTAATCTATCTGCCCTGTTTGAGACAACGGGTAATTTACTTGACGTTATAATAGCACACGTTAAGAAGGGGACTCGTCTAAATTTGCGTCACTTTAACGTCTTTTAACCATTAGCGGTTGGCGTCCGCATAAAAGGACCCCTGATTTTAAGAGTACTAGCACTAAAAATATTTAATTAAAATTTTTCCTTTATAAAATATGAGAAATTAAGCAAGTTTTTATAATCTAATAAATTCGTGTGTAAATTCAGGTGTCAGTCCATTATTTCATCATTTTACAAACAGAATTACCCCGCGCCGGAAAGGGTTAATGTCCACTGAACAGAAGAACAGTCTATCCATTTCTATTTGGGAAAAAAAGCTTTTAAAATTTACTACTCAGGCCAGAAATATTATCTAGATTCTTTGTAATATAAAACTGTGTAAAATTTTGTCAGTTCGCCGCTTTCGAAAATCATATCTTTCACTTTATCACGCTTTCACCTGACGCGTGATGCATGGAAAATCATTAACATCTGAAGAGTTTTTGAGGAGGACCACTCGGGCAAAAAGAGTTTGCTGTTTGTTTACGTCGTTACTTAAAGCTTGTGTACACCACTAATGTTTAACTGTAATTTTTCTTTGATAATTGGCAGGTATATTACTGTTGAAAAATTGTATTTTTCCCTTATCATTAGTTATTGTGTCAAAAAAATTTAATTGTTAATTGGTTGTCATCTTTCGAGTTCGAGGGGATGGGCAGTTATTTGACTTCGCAGGGGATTGAGTGCAATACAAAGGGTGTAAATCAAAAATCTAGATTTTCCCGCTGTATCTTATAAATTTAAGTTATAAACAAGACTTTATTAACGAAAACACATGATAGAGAATATAGAGTAAATTGGGTCGATTGTAGCGGCACTGGAGTTGCGAGTTGCAGTAGATAATGGAGATATTCAGGTAATCCACGATTTTCACGTTATATCACAATTCACGATATTCTGATGGGGAGAGCATTAGTTGAAGAATTCACGATTCTTTTAAAATCATATTAAAAGGAGTTACTTTCACGTATTGTATTCTGAAGAAAAGTAAAATCAAAATGTTCTACTTTTGTGTTTGTCATTTAAGAATAATTCCCAGCAAGAGAACCTTTTGTAGACTATTATTGATACTTCGACTATATACATAATTTACATTTATACATCATATTTACAAAGAAATATTTGATTAATACTTGAAAATCACTTGTTCCTCTCTGGGAACCCAAGCTAATATTTTATAAACAGGAACATTTATTTTCTTCCAGTTTTGGAAGATCAAAAAATAAAACTTCAGCCAGCAAGTTGCTATCGAATTTCACATTCTACTACTACAACAAGACAACAATAAAAAAAGTTTTTTAATATCAATTATCTGGTAGGTCACGTTATCATCGGCGCCGTTCAAGTCTGGCCGAAAGGGGCCCGAACAGGGCGTTGCGCAAATATTCCACAGTAGACGTGATGCTACCTGAATCATCCAAATAAACCATAGTTAGCAAAGCTATTATACAGGGTGTCTCCATTTTAGTTGGGCAAAAAGAATGATTTATTGAATGGAATTGACGGGAAAGAATTAAAGTACATACAGTTGTAAGATAGAAAAATAGTTCAAGAATAGTTTATTGAACAATATTTCGCCGTACTTGCACAGCAGAATGAGTTTCAAGAAACCAAAGACAGCATTTCACCTTTTTAGGCACCGTTGTACGTCCCCATTATCGTAATGCCGAACAAGAATGATTACCGCTCACTAAACGATAGCATCAGTTATGACACCTAACGCCATCTATGAATAAACTTCGGCAATATTACTACTAGTCTTACTTTAAACTAGTTAATTTCATTTAATATTTCGGAGGTTCTTAATTTACGAAATTGCCCAACTAATTTGTGGACACGCTGTATTTCAATCCTGAGTAGATGATTGGAAGAAATTTCGCGAATAGAAAAAGCGCACTTTTACGACTGGTTGTCTTTTTCGCAAGGTGGAAAAGGAAATATTAAACAGAAAAATTAAACAGTGAAATTGAAATATATTAAACATAACTCCTTTATGATGTCAGTGGGTTTAGCGTTAAATGGATCCCGTCAATTATTAGAAGCTGCTTTTTAACACTTTCTAACAAAGTTGAAAGTCTTTAAGCATTCGATTTGTCTTTCCGTCTGTCTACGCTCTAACCCTCGTAAATATACTCGGATTTTCAAGCAATTGATAAACGTTATTTAGGGTCACCAAGGCATGTTTCGTATTACATAGAAGTATGTGGAATTAATAGTTCATTTACAGGGACATTCAAAATATTCCATTACATTATGATACATGGGAGAAAAGGGTTTGCAGAGTATTTTAATGAGATTACATTATTACAAATGTATTGAAAGTGATATTAATCACTGAATTTCACTACTAGTTTATTACGATAGAATAAGGCATTCATAACATTTATCGTTCATTTACAGACACACACAAAAGAAATTGGTAGCAATACTGTCTTTGAGTAATAATTGCTGGAAGTGTGTTTTAAAATTCGTTATGAGCTTAAAACTTAAACTATTTTTTTGCATGTTAATCGTTGTATATAAATTCTATACCTCCTATACAGGTCTGCACAAAAGAATTCACGTGCCATTCTCCCTATTAGCGGAAATTGAAGAAGGGGAATTTTCAACTGAAATCTGTGTATTTTTAAGTGAACTAAATTTTGGCATGCATGTAGTTAATAGATACAAATCTATATATTATATACAGAGCTGCTCAAAGAATTCGAATAATTTTCTGTTTGTAGGGGTGGAGGCAGCTAAAATTAGGTTTTCAAATGTGTTAGCCGTTTCCATGTGGTTGAATTGAACATAATATTTTAACTTATTAAACGGTGTTGTTTGATTATATTATTCTGAATTTGTTGGAAAGTGTTTCATAATCTATGCTTGAAGCAAGTTTTTTTCCTTTCTTGTTTTCAAACGATATTTTTCTTTCCTGTTTCTTGTTTGCGAACTCCTGTTTTGAGAAACGGCCCCAGGAGAGGAAATTGGCGCTGACGTATGTGAAAAAAATTTACCTATTTTGAGAAGGGATAATTTTGTTTTTGAGAACCGGCTGCAGGGGAGGAAAGTGGCGCTAGTGAGCACTGACAAATTTAAAAAGTACTGCGCACACTCTAAGTATAATCAGTCTAGAGGCGAGTTTCCACGGATTAAATTGTATGTTTTGAAATTTTCGTACTCTTCTTGCCAGTAATGACCATCATAAGCTTGCATCACTATCATTAACATCTTTTCCCTTTAGTATACACAAAATTATAAATCGTTGAAAGGTATTGTTATATAATATTTAAGGAAATAGATTAAACTGTTTTTGGTTAATTTATATTGAAAGAATAGATAAAAAATAAAATATGCTTAATATGATCTGTATTGTCAATTTAGCGGATTTTTTAATATCACTATTTACGAATGCTAATTCGGTTTATTCAGTCACGGAAATATCTAGGAACAAATAAGGCGAATATTACTGTTTAACAAATATGCATTAAAAAATCAGCTAAATTAGTAACACTGAGTCTGAATACTGCAGTTCGTTTTTTTATAGTTTGAGGGAGGAAAGTTACATTCCCGCTAAAGTAAAATCTAAGGGTTAAAACCCTTTATTAGAGAAATTTATGTGGTAAAAAAGACGTTATGTTAACTATTAAAATGAAAACATTAAATGAAATAACGTGCTACGGCAGTTTTTCACGATGTTGCTTTTATTTTACACTAAAGATGGAAAAAGAGACCCCTTTTAAGAAGTCTTGAAATAGCTGAATGCTAAAACATACTGCATTTAATTTAGCTGATTGCACTTTTCTTTGCGTCATTTTTAATATGCCAATTATTTACTAAAAAGTAATTAGGATGAGCGAAGCGAATCCTCTACTAGGCTACACAAATTACATTTTGTCGTACACTTTACAAAAAAACTATTCAGTATTCTGACTTGAAATTAAACACAAAAATAAATTATGATCTGTAGATTTGCACATTATTTTTTTACAGAATAACCTTAAAACATTCATTATTTTAATTAATTTATTTTACATGTTTTTCCATTATGGACGCATTTTTGCAAATAAAAAATGAAACACGTATATTTTCAGAAGAAAAAATAAATCATGGAGTTAGTCATTATAGATAGAATCATGGTTATCTAAATAGTTTCACGATTTCTTGATTTCTTTTATGAAATTTTTAAAATACCCTTTTTTATGAAAATTATAGCATATTTTTTATGAATTAAAATTTGTTAAAATTCAATTACTTGCATTCAAATATAAAAGTATTTTTCAGTGTTAAGAATTCCAATACACAATTTATTCTTATTATGTGAAATTATTATTATTATTATTATTATTATTATTATTTTTGTAAAGTGGCGGCAAAAGAATTGTAAACAAATAAAATTAGTTGTTAGATTCGTTATACCATAAATAACAAATTCCAAGGAAATTCATCGTTATTTGGCTGAATTTACATATCTAAAATTAAAATGCGCCAAAACATAAAATAACGTTTTTGTTTAATAAAGATGCAAAAATAATATAAAAAATATTGTTGCTTTCAAATATTTGTCTTATTAAATAATGCTTCACGAATCCAAACAAAGCATGGCTTTTGCTAGTTTATATATATGTAAAATAACATTAATGGCCTTTTACAAAATTCAAGTTTTTTCTAATCTTTGAGACCATTGTCTAACAAGTCATTACGTAGTAATGAACACATCACGTGGCTATTAACCCCTTACGTGCCGAGAAAAACTTACGAGATTCACTCCCCAGTGCCACAGTTAGAACTTAGTGGCCTTGCAAAATGGGGCGTGCCTTAAGAGCGTGCGAACTCTGTAAATAATCATTGAGAGATAATTTTTGAGGATTCACTAATAACTGAAAGCTATGCCCTTAAGCTACCGATAGGAAACTGTTGTATATAACTCGAACAAAAGAGTCAGGAGTGAGTTTTACGTGAACAAAACCATATTTCCGAAAAGAAAAAAACTTTTTATGTAAAAATTCATCTAGGTAAATAATTCATATTTTTCGAATATGATTTATTGATTCTCTTCCGATAAAGAACCAACAATTTGTTGGTTCTAAAGCTGAAAAATAAATTTAGTACTAAAATAATAGTGGTGTACAAAAAGGGCGGAGCCTTGTCAAATATGGAAAAAAATCGCTTGTATTTTCACGTCACTAGCTCAGTGAGATAGCCTTTATGAAGGCAGTTCCTTCTACCCCTTCTCCTCTGAAATAGGTCAGTCTTTCAAAAACACCTTCAAAGTCTTTTTTCTTTTTCTTTTTTTTTTTTAAATTCCAAAGCCGTGGGCGTGGTTTCACTGGTACAGCGCAGTATAAAGGACAATAGTTTGGACTGACGTATATATACGTCAGTGGCACTTAACGCATCGACTATGCGCGACGGATATATACGTCTCTGGCACTTAAGGGGTTAATAAAAGTGTAATTTCTCTGATAGTCAAAGTGCATAAAAAAACCCTTCAGATTTAATTGGAAAACTAATTGATTAAATATAATTTTTAATTTACATTTAACAGTATTCAATAAGAACGTTTTTTTAAAAATAAATAGCTGATTTTACATTTATAGATTTTTTTTTACCCCTTGAAGGGCGGTGATGCCGTGACGGCATCACGTAATTTTAAACCCTAATAGCCACATTGGATCCGGTATTTTATAATGAAAATTTCACTTTTATTAAATATGCGAAAATATACTTTTACTTGTTTACAAATATACTCTCTTGTAAATACTCGTGTTATTAGATTATTTCAACATTTTAAGAATACAAGTACCTTGCCCCTGAAAGAGTTAGTTATATTGGATGTATTTTCCATTTTACTTTGCCTTGATTGTTTTACAATCTGGGTTATTATTAGCAATCTCAACCAGAAAGCAACCTTCAAGAGCGTAGGAGATGGAGAGGCTCATAGGATACCCCATTCAAGTAAAGGCAATTTTTTTAATCACATGAGTCGTTAAAAGTCTCTTACTTCCTGTCTTTAACGTTTGATTATTCCTATCTGACAAAACAAGTCTGTACATAAAAGAATTCCATATTGATTACTTTTCAGGGTTTGTACGGATACCGTTACTTTCAAGGCCCAATATTAGAACTTCATTATAGAAAAATAAATCTCGTTTAAACAGACGAAATTTCGCCTTATGTCAGGAGAGATTTTCCATAAGAAAATACTGGTACCGAAGAATTTCTTAGTCATGAAATTCAAGCACCCGTACTAGCCCTGCCTTTATAACTAGTAAATCCGTAGATAAGGGTCCTCAACAAAGCGATATAAGTAATCGTGCAAACTTAATGCTGGAATCGGGCGTAAATTATCACAGTTGCGCCATCTTGTGGACGGAGAGATAATTCACATACGTGGGCCTTTAGTGTGGTGCGTATTTTCTAAAGCTTTAGTCACTCATGGAAATGAAATTCTTTGCCATATTCATTGCAAAATAATGGCGCAGCGAGAGGGGCATCCAGATGCACTTGACATCTGGAAGTTTTCTTTGCTTTATTAGAAACACCTCATTTATTAATCAAGGTGAAAAAAACTTTATAATTTTAGTGGTGCGAGTAAGAAAACAGTTAAGTATCTATCTGTAGTTCACACTCCATCCGCTACGTGGCGCATGACCTTGATTGATGTGACCCCGCTTTTAATCTTGCGGTTACTTCTCCCATTTAAGATAGGACGCTTACTTATATCGCTTTGGTCCTCAACGTCAGATCTACATTTCTATTTTCAAACCATTCTGTATACTAATTAGCACGTTCAACCCCCATTTTCGTTTCTTTCATATTAGTGTTACTAACTACTATAAGCAATACTACATGTAATTTAATTCTTAAGAATTGAAACGTGAAATTCATAACTACCTCTACTGATAATAGAAGATATTTACTTTTTTTAAAATAAAATACTTTTCTCGGAGAGAGGAGCCTCGTGAAGCCCGTTACGCTCCCAATATTATTTCATTAATTTGATAACAGTAAATCTCCGGAATTCAGAAAGATAAATCTTCTATCTAAAAAAATTAAAATATTATTCTCGTGATAATGGCATTAATAAATAAATGATTAATTATTTTGATAAATACTGTATTATATATTACTAATCTTAATTGTTCAATGTTTTGAAAACGACTATTGGAATTCCCAAGTGATTTTACAAAATATAATGAATCAGTAACTGAAAACATCTAAAGAATTTTTTTGTCTTACTAAATATTTAAATATGGCAGATAAATAAGTAAAAAAGAAAATTCGATTTTCTATATTACTCCATCTAAATAAATAAAAATGTAATTTATTTTTCATACTTGATGATGGAATTGATATGAAATGAGACTGATGACATTTTTATTGCCTTACTTTATCTAGATTTAAAATTATTATAAAAGTAAATAATGATATATATTTTTTAATGTAGTATATTTCTATCTCAAATTTCAATATTTCGTTTTACTAGTATACTTTCATTAAATTTTATTTCTTATATAGACATATAAGCGAATATTAAATTATTTTCATTTGTGACTATTACTAGAGGTCTGCCACTGGTCTGTTTTTTTTTTTTTTACAGCATTTTAAACGAAAAAAAACAAAAAACAATTCATGGTATGTTTTTGCAACAATTTGAAAAAAAACTTAGTTTTTACTACATTCATATTAATCCTTCTTATTAGCTCCCTTATGTCTCTGCAAGTTGCTCACATGTCACCAGGATGTAAAATTGCTTCACAAGTAGGAAGTCCCTCAAACACTCTTACAGTGTTACAATGATCCTAGAAAAAGCCGTTCGAGATGACTTTCTACGAAATTTAAAAAGAAGATTAAATATATATATATATTGTTGTTCAAAAAATAGACCGAGTAGGAGCATCTGTTAATATGACCATATCGATCTAAATTTTTGTATGTTTGGAATTTTTTCTATTATTAACAATTAAATTCTGCTTTACAATTAGAAATTTTATGGTGAAGTTGAATAAATATTGTTGCTTTATTAATATAATATTAAAAAATCTGTACTGCAATAACTATAAATATTAATAATAATAAAAAATCTTTAAAGATATTGCTTGAAGATGACCGTTACTGGCACATTTGCTCCATTTTAAATATAATCTAAAATTTATAATGTTAATAAATAAATAAACACATGAATTAAATATTATACTTGGCAAAAACTTACGATAAAAAAACTTTAAATATTAACATAAGAAATATCTATATATAATACATCCTTATCGCCAAGATTTGAACACTAAACTTCGATTTTGACACTCCTAAAATATGATAAAAATTCAACTAATCACGTTATCCAGCCTGTGTGTCAATTAATCACTCATCTTAAATGCAATACAAGATTTGCTTAACTAAAGCGTGGACGGTAAGACAGAATTCTTCCTTTAAATTTTTTTACCCATATATTTTTTTTGTTTGTTTTTCTTTTTGTATTACCCTACTAGTAAATAAGTGGATTCATCTAAATTTGTGTGACTGTTACGTCGATTAACCTTTAGTTTACAGTTTAGATTTACATGCGAGAACTTGCGACTAATTTTATATACACCTGTACCACAATTTACACTAGAATTTCTTTATGGTAGGTTTTTCTTCAATGTATTTTAGTATAAGTATATGACAGAAATTATATTTTTAAATGTAGTGAGATTAGAAAAGAAATAGTCTCTGGGACGACATAGGTCCTAAACCCGTAATCAAAGGGTTAATACATAAATGCCAACACCTCTTAATTATTCCGGAGTCTGATCCAAGACGAACATGTTGTCAACCTGAAAATTTATTTTAACAAAATTTCAAAATGAAATCTAAAATGTACGTTACTGTAAGAGGACACATTTCCTTATATATATTTATCGGTTAAAAACATGTTAGTCTTGATCATACTCCGGAATAATTAACAGATGTTTGCATCTATGGTTAATGTCGACTAAACAGCAAATTAGCCTTATATCAAAAAAAAGCTTCAAAAATTTACTATTCAGGCCAGAAATATTATGCAGATTCTTTTAAATATAAATTCATGGAAATTTTTACTAAACGAAATTTGTAACTATTTTACTTTCTTTCATGATACCACGCTTTCACATGCAATGAAGCGCGATGTAATGTAAAGTTATTAACCCGCTCACGCCCAGTGGAGTTTGGACACGAAAATTTTCGGACGTTTGTATGAGGTACCTCCGAAAAAATTTTGTCATTACAATGTCATGCTTCAAATAGAGTGAGGTGCGTGAGGAGTTAAAACGCAAGAACTACAATTGAGTTAGGATGGATTAGGCTTTCCGCTTGCTCGCTGTATGGCTGTATGATGCTTAAATTTGACAATGAGAATTCACAAAAGTCAGACGTTAGGTTAGGGGAGTGGGTACTTTGTTGTTGTCAGGATGATAAATAGAAGTATATAGTTATCGGAAAACATCATCAATGGAATTAGTGGAGCTCGACGGTGAATGAATGCAGTAACGTGCTGTTTATGTGATTATCAGATGTTTCTTTCCTTTTCTTTATTTCAGTAATAGTACTTTGTAGAAATAAATCATCGTACTAGTAAAAAAATGAAAGTACTTTGAAAATAATTAGATTACAAAGAATGTAAAATTGAATGCGTAACTTGAATTGTTATTGTTCAGCATGTACTGAGCAAGAAGCAGGACTTCGGAAATGGAAAACCTCAATGAGGAGTGACGAATTTTAGTAATTCTTTTTTTAAGAAAAGTTACGTATAATTGCTAGAAATTATAAAGCATATTTTTGCTTCATATTATTCATCTGATAAATTACATTTACAAAATGCTTATTATTATTATATCTAGTGAAAAATAAAACTTTGATCACTTTCAACAACCTTCGCTTTTACATGAAGTTGTGATTTGATTATTTATTTATTATTCTGACCAAGTAACAAACAGGATAATTTAATTCCCCCTCAAAATAATAATAATAAATAGTAAAAAGAAATAATAGTTTAAAAATATAAAAACATTTTTCAGATTACCTGCGTGCTATGACGTAGGGGGTTAAAAGAAATGTTTATTTATTTATTTTTTTATAAAGAAATAAGAAATGCGACAGATTTTTTTCAAAAAAAAAAAAAAAAAAAAAAAGAATTTTAAAGCTTTGTACGCTCGAGAGGCATAGTGTGTGGGGGTGGTGACTTATCTTCAGGACCGGCAGAACTATCGGCAAACGGACCCAGGCACTTATTCCGTTAAGGTTCTGAGGGGCCCCACATCTTTCGGCACATTTCAAATTTATTTTGATCATTTAAGTTCGCATTTTAAAAGTTTTTTTTTTTTTTTCAGTGACAAAGTTTGTATGAACTAGAGTTTATAATTATCGAGAAACATATATAGATACTTGACATTTCATAAATTAAAAGGGAAAAAATATTTATATATTTTTTTATATTTAAGAGAATCTTGTAAAATTTTGATAAGTCAGTTGCCTAAATATGTAACATAAGTTTTATTATCTCTAATTTAAATTCATTCATCTGTCATATAAAATATGCAATGTTAACTTTTTAATCATTGCAACTTCCCTGCTTTTCGACAATAATGCTTTTTTTTTTTTTTTAATATTATATAAATATTATATAGTTTTCAAATTGCAAATTATAATTTGCAGAACTAAGACAACAGCGGATTCTTGGTTATTCGACACTTGTTTATGCAAGAAATCTGGTTAATCGGTACTGTTCCAATTCTAAATTTATGTGAATTTAAACTGGCTGCCGTACTGCTGATGCCAATTGTCCTTTTACCTCCCTTCTTAGTGGCTCTATTGATGTGATGCGTTCTTAATCTTAATAATAATTTTACTTTCAATAATTAAGGGTGCTCTCAAATCCAAAAGGGCAACTTTCTGACATAAGTTTTAATTTATTTTTGTTCGAAAATGCATGAAACTAGCTGGTGTTGTTGTTCAGAAACTATGTAATTGAACTGTTGTTTCCATTTTTTTGCAAACACAACAGATCTTTCTGAAAATAGTGTCAAAGTGGACGTTTTGAACCGAATTTCCGCGCGAAGGAAGAAAGAGCACTCAGAGCGTGCGAAAAACGTGTTTGTCACGTGATCAAAATAGCTTATAACTCAACATGTAACTGATTTATCAAAAAATGGAAAACACATTTCAATTCCAAATTGCTTCCATGGCCAGGCTTTCCAATTTTATACATTTCCGTTAAAAAAGGAATTTGCAATTGTGTCAAAACGTTTTGCGCTTGTTGAGCAGAGCAGTTAAGAACAGCCTTAAGCTTAAAAGTATTTATATGCGGTAACTCAGCTCTTGGCCTAAACAATGATCTGGAAATTTCCTGTATACTCAATTGTGTGGTATTCAGTTCATATTTTTTATTAATATGTTTGATAGTTAAAGTATCAGTATGTTTTTTTTAATAAAAGGAATGAGGGAGAGAGGGGGCACTCAATATTGCAAGTAAGACACTGCTGATATTGATGGAAATTGCCGTGAATTTTTATGCAGGTTATTTTGATCTACTTTTATACTAACGTTGTCGATCTTTCTATCAAATGAATGGAAAAATACTGTATGACACCTCCACCACTGAATCTATTCAGTTTATCAATACTAGAAAGTAAAAATTAATAAAGTTCAATTAAATTCATTTAAACTGTTGATTTTATGTTACATTATAGTATGTAATGGAAATAAACCTCCTCTGAACACCAACAAAAATATTCTAAAGATCATTTTTAAAATGAAATATACAGTAGAGTCCCGATTATCCGAGTCTCGCTTAACCGAGTTTCTGCTTTAACCGAGTTATTTTCTTCTGATGGACTGATGGCTTCCATTTTTATGAAACATACATTATAAATGAAGTGTTAGGTGACGATGAAAGAACAGTTGTAAAAAGTTAGAACTCTGATTTTCTGGTCAGAAGGGGGGGGGGGGGGGGGCACAAATTTCCATTCTGACCAGAAAATCAGAGTTCTAACTTTTTACGACTGTTCTTTCATCGTCACCTAACACTTTTATTATAATGGCTGCTTCATAATAATGAAAGCCATCAGTCCATCAGAAGAAAATGATCTATTCCAAAGGTTCATTAAAAAAAACCTATTTAATACTTTGAGCAGAAAGAAGAGGCTACACCTGCAATATTCATGGCACTAATAGAATCACATAGCTGCCAATGTGTACGGTTTAGTTACCTCTAAAATTTAATAAAAATTTTTGCCATATTTAATTAGTTGACAGTTGTTAGACTTTATAAATTGAATTTCGGGAAGTGACAGCCGATTGTTCCCTTGCAAAGACATTTCTGTGGCTGTTAATTCTTAAAACTTGGCTAAAAATGCTAACTTTGACAACATTTTCTGAATGAATCTTTGCCTTTATAAGAAAATAAGAAACTCATTAATTTCTTGGTATCTGAACATAATCGGTAAATTTTATATTTTAACAAATATTAATGCAAACTTGTATTTACGAATGAAAATGACTTCGCGAAAGTATCAGAAAAGTAGTTAGTTTGGATTTGGGAATAGCTTTCAATATAAAAAAATTCTCATAACGAGATGTGATCCCCTCGCACCCCAAAAAAGAAATCCATGACACCCTCTAAATGGTGAGCTGGATCCGGCCGTGTCATGAAGGAATATGAGCCCACTCTCCTCTTCCCCGCCCACATAAAAAAGACGTGACCACTTTTTAAAAGGACGGCTTGGGACCGTTTCCATTTCTACTCATTCAGTCAGTGACTTATTGTCAATGTCAATCTTTTCCTATCTTAAATGACAAGCGCATCATAAGCTTAACTTGGGAAGTATGAATTCAATATTGTTAAAAGAAAGAGAAGAAAAAATAGTTCTCTTCTTTTCTTTCCACCAGGAACAACCCCCTTTATCCCTTCCAAATTCGTCTCAGTTTTTATCTTGCTACATTTTTTTTCTTTCATTTTCACCCTTTCCCAAAGCTTTCAAACTTCAAAGGTAGCCCGGAACTACTTCTTCTCTTTCACCTACAGACAATGAAAACACACCTCGCAAGCAACACAGACAACTCTCGCGTCTCGCCACTTCAAAGACACGCAAACATGACAAAATTTCGGAGGTACCTCAATTCTGAAATTTGAGGTACTGGGACAAATTGTCATAGTGTATGGGATAAATGAGGTGCTTCGTGTATGCGTTACCCAACACTAGTGGCGTATTTTCAGATCGTTACACTTGGTTGCAAGAACGATCATTCCACAGCAATAAATATGAAGATAAATATATACCTTCTTTCACGATACAAATTTCTTTACAAGTTAAAATAAAAATTACACTTCTTTTAAAAGTTGTGGAAGATCTAAAATTTAAATTTTAACGAAGAAAATAATTAGGGCGTTAATAGGTTAAAGGATATTTTGAGCTAGGAACGATGGACAATTGCTTGACATTGAAACGTTAGAAAGCAATGCAAAGAGCGTAAATTCAAAGATAGATTTTCCCGCTATATCTTTTAAGAATAAATTATGACCAAGGCTCGCTTAACGAAAGTGTGTACGACAAAACAAAATTATTCCTTTAAAGGAAAACACTTTTCCTCTTTAATTTTTGTTTCCTGTTGCCCCACCAGTAAAAATATGGTATCGTCTAAATTTGCTTGAAGTTCAAGTAAATTGATATCGGATCAACAGAAAATTAGTATGCCCATTCCTATTAACCCTCTCGCTGCGTAATTGTTTTATCAAATTATGTTCAAAAATTTTAATTTAACAATTTCCCGACGAGCGCCTTTAACAGAATTTTTAATCTTTTGTCACCGGCTTTTCAAAACAGAAATTTTTGTGCTATTTAATCGGCAAAATGCCTTGATTAAATATCGCAAAATTTACAATAAAGATAACTGGTGCAAATAATCAAGGAGGGTAATTAGACGGAAAAATGCATCCCAGCGGAATCGCGGGGCGCGCAAATTTTGCTACATTTGCGTTGCCCGTGGAAATCGCGGGATGCGCAGCTAAAGGGTTAAAAGAAAATAGCTTCCAAAACTTAATATACATGCGAGAACTATTTTCTCAATACATTTAAATATAAAATTTTGTAAAATTTTAAACGTTGATCTATGATAGGTGATACCTCAGTCACGATATTATGGTTTCGCAATAAAGCGTGATGTGTACGTAAAATTAATAAAAGGGGGGGAGGGGGTTCTCTAATTTTTGGTCTAAAATTCAAGAGATGTTTACAATTTGTTTTCGGTTCCAAAGAAAAGGGGTATAACATTCGGACTTTTTTGCATTACATTTTTTGATAATTGCAATATGCATTAAATTCTTTTTACGTATGCAATGAAACTTCCATTAAACGAAGTCTCAACTTTACACTTAAACACTTCGTTTTGAAGAAAATTCGTTAAATAGAAATCAACTGAAATTCATGAAATTTGTATAATTTGTACACATGATTTAAATGAAAAATACACATAAAATTAAAATATAGAAAAAAATGTATTTTAATTTGAGCAGTAACTCTTTTTAAGCAATGTAGACATATGCGAAAATTTTAATTAGAATAATGTCTCAAAAAACACATATTAAAAAGAGGTTAACAAAAAATGAAGCTTAACGTACCATTTCTCAATATTCAAAATCCTTAATTTTATTTCTTCTTTTGGGTGGAAATGTCGAAATAAATAAATCCCAACAAAAAGTTTTCGGTAAAAAAAAAAAAAAAGCGCCAAGTTCTCCTTAATGTTTCGGCCAGAAAAAGTAGTGATATCTGAAGTTCGCACAAGTTAAAAGCCAAACATCCCAAATCTTTCATTGAAAATGGCTTCCTTCGACTTGGCCGTTAATGCCTTCTACAGCATTTCAAAATTAATGATTGAAAATTACGCCTTTATGAATTATTTAAATATTAAAACTAATATTAGGATGCAAAGAGGCAAATTCACATAAACACATTATAAGTAAAAGATTTCTGATAACTACCATTCAGTTTCAACAAACATTAGTTTTGATTACAGATCATTTAGTCCACTTGTGGTTTAATTGCCATTTTGTACGGTCTAAAGCTAAAGTCATTAACGTAAAACCCAAGAAATAAAACAAAATTTACTTACTTCAAATCTCACAATATGTTACATTATATTTTACTGTATTATATTCAAATCTTGTGTATTGACGAAAGAGATTTTTTTTCGTTTGAACGTTTATTATAATTTATTTGCATACATTAAGAGGTATTCGATTTATAAACTGTTAAATGCTGATACTAATTATGTTTTAGCAATTAGGGATATTATGTCCTGAATACAAGTGTTTTGTTATTTTTAACTGCTAAGCATTTAAATAGACTGAAGTTGTTTAAATGCTTTTTTTAAATGTGTATTTTATGTCTGTACTTTGTGCCACAAAATGCCTAAAATAATCAAAGAATGTAATTGTCATGTAGCTCATTTGTACATACTTTAAAATTTGAAAAACCCTCTCGAAGACATTAACGGCCAAGTCGCAGGAATCCATTTTCAATGAAAGATTTGGGATGTTTGGCTTTTAACTTGTGCGAACTTCAGATATCACTACTTTTTCTGGCCGAAACATTAAGGAGAACTTGGCGCTTTTTTTTTTTTTTTTTTACCGAAAACTTTTTGTATGGATATCACTACTTTTTGTATGTTTTTTCAAGTTTGTTATTCTAAACTATATTAATATAAATAAACTTAAATTTCGGTACTTTTATGTTAGCCGGGAGCAAATCTCCTCATTAGCCTTTTGTGTTTTCGCCAATAGCAGTTTTCATTTTTCACATGTGTAAATTAGAAACAATGCTTTGATTTTCAAATAAAATATTTCGGTTTATGCTATTATTTATTTATTTATTTATTTATTTCTGTGTTAAATTTTCTATTAAATAAAATGAGAGAAATGCATCTATTTTAAATGAGATGACTGAAAAGTATATATCTTTAAAAGAAATGAATGCAATATGAACAATAGAGTTGGGAACAGTATTAGGCGATTTGCCACTTGCGCCCGGCTAACATAAAAATACCTACATTTATTTTATTGAGCTTTACAAATTTATACTTTATTTCTTTTTATATTAAAGTACTAGCCGCCTCTAGCAAGCAGTATTTACCTTATTAATTCCATGTTAAACGTTGCATCATGTTACTGTTATTCATAATTTAATTTACTTGCCCATTCTTTCGCCAAGTCGAAAGCTTTTGATAGAGAAATCAAGAACTCTTTACGATCATGGAAGCACATCATATATTTTGTGTTGTTATGTATTTCATATTTCGTGACAAATATCTCTTAACTCGCTTATGCATATTTCCTTAGCAGTTACGATTCGTTCTCTAATGCGGAAATTTTAAAACCTATTAAGTAATCTTTTCTAATTGGGCTCACTGCCAATTGTTGTATCTTAATTGATACGACTCTGTACAAGCGAAATGGGTCTTATGAAATCCTTTGACAATATCTGAATTTGCATTAAACCATATTGATGCTAATATCTTTTTGTTTCACGTTAACCTTTTCAATAGATTCGATTACGGAAGAATAGAAGGTCTACCGGCTCACTGCCATGATCCATTTGAAAATCTATCATTATTCTCATCTGATCGTGTTGAAGAATTAGTCAATTTGCCATGGTTTTAAGATTTTATCTAATTTTACTCGAAACCTGGAAACTAAAATGCGAGGAACCGGATTATAAAAGATTCATTCTAACATACATATCGATTAACAGGTTACATATTATAGAAGTATAATAATCATAAGGAGAACTGGCATTTTGAATGCTTTAATAGTTTCCGTAAATTCTCTTTATATAATACAGAAGTTTTAACGGTGTAAAGATTAACAACACAGTAACAGTAAGTATAATAAAAGTAGAATATAATAGCAATAGCAGTGGTTTTGTGTAGGGATAATTGCCAGATTGACCAGAGTGCTATTGAGATTAGAATTCCGATTAGATTAGAAACTATTAGCACTTTGGAAATATTAGTACGTTATATCATTTAACTATTCAGATGATATGCGGAAAAAATGAAAATAGATGTCTCGCATTAATAATCAACCCATTGAAAAATAGCCACTAGCGTCAAATATTTGCCAAGCTTGGCGACATTTAGCAAAGTTTCGCCAAATTTGGTAATATATCATGCCAATTCTCAAATTTGGAGACAAAAAATGTTTTGTTTATTATGACGTCATAATGATGCATATGTATTACATATTATACACATACCTATAATATGTATGATGCAAATGTATTACGCATTATATGCATATGTATAATATGTATGATGCATATGCATAAGTTCATTAACATCACTAAAACGCACTTAAAGGAATAGTGTTCTATAAATAGTAGGGATAGTTGCCAGATTGACCAGAGTGCTATTGAGATTAGAATTCCGACATTTATAATAGAACGGGAGGCGTCTGCACACACCATCACCTCATCGAGTTTACAGCTGAAATTTTACGATTAGTTAAAACTAGATGAGCATATTTAAATGCAACTAGTCTGTTAAATCATATCTTGGTAGAAACCACCTGAAAACCTAATTTTAGTGGTTAACTGATAGGTTTACTATTGTATCTTCCTACATCCAAAAGTTTGAAAACATGAAGGAATGGGTTCAGGAAGGCACAATGGAAAATCCATCAATTAACCCGTAAAATCGTGACTGTAGGTGGTTTGCACAAAGATATGACTTGGCAGACCAGTTACATTTCAATACGCTAATAGATATTTAACTAATCCTAAAATTTCAGCCGTCAACTCGTTGAGATGATGATCTGTGCAGACGCCTCCCGGTCTTTAATAAAATTTGTTTTAAGGAAATAAAAGATAGAAAGATGGACAGATAAACTGAAAGATTTGCCTTATTAAGATTTTTGTAAAAGCATATAAAAGTTCATTCAGCTTGAAATTATGTAACACCTTTATAACTCAGGCTAATTTTCTGTAATCGGGTTTTGGCGACCAACATATCTTATCTATAACTATAATATTTCTTTTACAGATTTAAAATTAACAATAAATTAACAGTAAGTAAGCTAATAATACAATATAATAACATTAGCAGCGGACTTCGGACGCCGCATCTTTCGCACATCGTTAAAGGCAGTTTATTAGTTACACATTTCATTTAATTCAAAGGAGATTTTTAAACTTTCATATGGAATTAGGATATTTTTCCACTATAGGGACATTGGCATTTTTTTAAAATCTTGGCGCAATTCGGACTTCAGAAACTGAGATGAAAACAAACCTGATGAACTTATAAATTAGTAAAACATTAATAAAAATACGAATAAAACGTCGAATTAATGGTTTTATTGGCCAATATTGGCATTTAATCTTACAATTAATTAATTAATGGCAAACCATTATTGGCATTTAATCTTACAATTTGGCGACAGTAATTTGGTCGACGGGATAACTAAGAAGTACCATGTATTTATATACATATAAACATTTTATTTATACATGTATAAAATATTATTTTTATATACAAATTATTTATGTTGGTATATAAAAATAAACGGGTTCCTTACATTAAATAAATTGTATATATATTGAAAAAATTGCTTGTGTATATAACACAGTAGATAGGTTGCCTGAAAATACGTTATTATCAAATTTCTTTTCTCGTCAAGGCTATTTTCTGTATTTCGCCAAGGCTACTATATCGGAAACGTACCGAATTGCGGTTATATTTTGTTAAATGTTTTGTTGTTTTTATATCGTAAATATATCATAACCTATACTGATTAAAATTTTTAGGTATATTCATTTTTTCTATTTAACAAACATCTTTGGAAAAGCATATATATAAAATGTTATTCTGCTTGAAATCACGTGACTCCCTTCAAAACTCTGTAATCGAGTTTTGGCGGCCAACATTGGCACAATTGAATGCGTAGGAACTGTTTACGGCCAAAGGAAAACCCCCTGTTTGAAGGGTTTAGAGGCGGAAACTCTGTGTTTTCAGATTTTTCTGGCTAATTGTGTTACAAACCCGACTTACTTGTGAAATTTCATGATTCTACGACTTTTAGAAGTACCTTAGTTATTTGATGATGCAAAGTGAGTCAGTGACAAAAAAGCGCTTTTTCGGAATTTAATATTTCGAAAACTACTAAATATAGAAACATGAAATCGTGGAATCTTAGTTCAGTTTGACCATACGAACATGTGTATAAAAGAAAAATTTCTATATCTCTCCCTAAAACGACGTTATGAGGGGGTGAAAAGTATGCCAAAATGGTTCAGGAAAAGGTAGCTTACGGCTTGTGCGAACTTGGCGGACGCACTGCCGTGCTCCCAGATAATTTCATCTTCATACAATCCTTTGTAATAAATTCATACAACCATCGCAACAGCATACTCTCCGTTTGAATGTTGTAAACGTACGAAAGTGGAATAAACTTCGTTATATAGAATATATTTTCCGTAATATGGAGATTAATATACTTGTTACTGGTGTTCAAAATCATTGTTCAGCAGAAAATTTTGTTAAGTAGAAAACTTCGTTAACAGGGGAGGTTCGGCTGTATTTAAATTTTTTCACATTCGGGTATCACATTCGGACTTTTTGTATGACAATTTTTGACAATTTCAATTTGCATTATTTTTTTTTTTACATATATGAATTTTTTTAATTGCGAAAATGCATATTATGTCTAGTGCATTTCCAGACGCTTACCTCGTTCAAGAGGGTGATCGCTTTTCTCCTAGCACAAGCATCTTAATCAAATTTAATCCAGCATATTATTAAAAGACATTAAATTTACTGAAGCTTATACCAACATTTAGTTTAAAAAGTCGATTTTTTACAAAATGGCAGTCATTTGAACAAAACAAGGAAAGTTACTCGATTTTTGACTTTTACATTTTGCGAGCTCTAAAAATATATAAACAATAAAAATTATACTTTTTAGTAGTTTAAGCTACAGCAACAATGATTAGCTTTATCTTAAATTAAAAATGATGGAAATCGGTTCAATAATTACCAAGGAAAATGGTCGCATAGTTTGAAAAACTGTTTTTGGAGAAAAACAAGTCTAAAATTTTACAATAGCTTTACGTTCAACGAGTAGCGCTACATTCAATGAGGAAAACAGTATTCTAAAGTAGTCAAATATCTCGAAACCACTTTAGGGAGGGCAACAGTCTACACACTTGAGGAATGCAAAAAGTGAAAAAAGTGAAAAAAAATTTTTTTTTTTTGATCCTTTAATCATTTCTTTGACGGCGTCCTCAATAAAGGACACCTAATTTTTATTTTACTGGCACCCAGAGTATTTAATTAAAATTTTCCTTTTATAACGTTCTTGAAAATAAGCAAGTTCGTTTTTTCTAATAATTTTGTTTATAAATTTTGTTGTCAGACTATCATTTCATCAGTTTAAAAACGGAACTGTTCCGCGCTGGAGATGGTTAAGAAGTAAATCATTCCCCTAACCCTTTCAGGGGCGACTTGCTTCTTTTGTAAAAATGATCATCAAGAATCATACGGAATCATTAAAAATATTTGTAGATTAATTTATAAGGATACATTATACAGCATTCTATACAGTAATTCAGGGTAACTCTGCACCACTTCCTAATTTTCAATATTTTTGACTCCAAAAGACTAAATAAACTCCAGAACTATGCTTTGTTGGCAAGGTTCTAAACTGGGATTTCTACTCTTTATTTTAGAAAATAAATTAGCAACATTATGCGCGATTAATTGCATCATCTAACTATTTTTTTGAAGTACTGTTTTCAAGTTAATTTTGAATGCTGTTTTGAGGTTGTTGTAATCCAATTAAATTTTCATAGTAAGTAACAATATACTCATTTATCACACATATCATTATCTAAATGTTGTAATGTGTTAATATTTTGTGATTATTTATTTATTAATAGATAATAAAATGTAAAATAAGAAGGCACTAATATTTTACCGCATTTTCAGGGTAACTTTGAGCCGGCTCAAAGTTATACTGATGTTTATAATTTACTGATTATATGTGCTACTGTAAAAAGTTTCCCATATTTGCACGTATATTTTATATAATTGCCGAAAGTGTGCATTTGATATAACATGTAAATATTTTCACAAATATGTGTAAAATATTAAAAAGTTATTTAGAGGCGTGATTCGGGGCGGAGCTACTCAAATTTGACATTTCATACGTTAGACCTTTTTTTTAATTCTTATTTGAATAATACTAGTACTAGTATGTATTACTGTAATTATGGATATATTATTGAGTTAAAACATTGAAAATTGTTTTTCACTGCATTTTTATGTTTTATATGAACAATAAACAGTTTTTTTTTTTTTAATTTCTAAATATTCATGGTTCTTTTCTTCCACTTTTGTTATGCATAATATTTCTTGTAATATCATAAATTATACAAATCTTGTGATGTTGGGAAATGTAAATTCGGAGTCTTTACATACTGAAAACATTTTTCGGGGTCCAAAGTTATCCTAAATCTAATACTTTTTTTATAATGAATTATTTTAGATAATATTTATCATATTGTGCAAAGTTAACCTAAATGCCTGGGTATCTTTGAACCAAGCTAAAAATTTATTTTTTATTGCTTTTATCCTTATTATTCCTTAATTTTTGATAGTCATACAATAATTTAGGATCATTTCTTCTCTTTTATGCCCCTAGTTGCAACAATATTCTTAAAATAAGCGTGTGACATGTGAAAACAGTGAAAATGCGGATAAAAATTACTTTGAATGACTGTAATTCAACGATTAATTAACACTAGAACGCCCGAAAATTTTACCCAAGCTTCACAAAAATATTTCCCACCAGAATTTTTATTATTATAATTATTTAACTGATTTATTTAACGTATTTTTGCGTGGTTTAAATTTATGTTATTTTATGAAAAAAATTCTGGGTCCAATTGGCATTTAATCATTTGGTCGGAGTCGATTCGACTCCTTCCGGGCGTTCTAGTGTTAATCTAAAAAATATTTTATTAAGTATTTCTTATACAGATTGTTTCATTTGTTTAAAAAAGATTAGTTACATAAAATATTTAAAATTTTTCATGAATCAATAACATAAACTTCTAATCAATATATATAGATAGATATTATTTTTATTATGTAAGATAATAATATAAGATTAAAAAAAAAAAAGATCTATATTTAAAACTAATCCAGCTAAATAATCAAAACGGTCGTTTTTCTCATTCTTGATGATGAGATTGTTAAGAATGATGACTGGTGACATTTGTGTAGCCTCTCTTTATCTAAAGTTAAAATTATTAAAAAACTGAGTAATCTTTATATATATATATATATATATATACAGGGTGTTCCGTTAAAGGGGTCCAATATTAATAGGGGTAATAGAGGAGATCACATGGAGCATAAATCAGTATATAAAGCCTGGTCGGATCTCAATAGTTTTCAAGTTACAGCAAATAGAATGAAAATTCGGAAAATTGTAAAAGAACCCTCATTGCTAAACTATCGATAATGCTACATAAAAACGAAGCCCATATTTAGAAAGAGCAGAAAAAAACCTACAAAATGACATCAATTGTATTAAAATAGCAATATTTATTGACGAGTTACAAGCCCTGAAACAGTGAAAAAAGTACGAAATCCAATATACATCAAAATAGTTAATCGTTAATTCCAAAAAGACAACTCTAGCTACAACAAGGAAAATGTAGTAAAATTTGGTCCATTCCGAAAACATTCGAAAAAGCTTACAATGAACCATATCGGTCTAAATGTGTGAGAGACATCTGGCAGTAAATATGGTCCTATGAGATAATCGCCGAGGACACCTGCCCATATGTTCACACTGAACTTTTGTTGTGCGTTCGACGGGAAAACAGTGTGCGGATTTGTATATGACCATGTGTGCATATTGTGCGTGTTTACCACGCCCTCTCTCGTAAATGTTGCTTCATCAGTAAATAAAATATTTTCCAGAAATTGTGGATTATTTTCTGTTACATTAAGCAACCAGCGTACGAATTCTGTCCGCTGAGCACAATCTGTTACTGACAGTTGTACCCGCTGCACATGAAAGGGGTGCATGTTTTCTGCACGCAGAACACGCCACACACTTTGGTGAGAAACACCAACTTCAGACGCAGCAGCTCGTGTACTCGTGGAGGGGTTATCTTTAAAAATATTCAGTACATCTTCTTCCATTGAAGGTGTTCGTACATGTCGAGGTTTCCCTGCATCAATGCTTGCTGTATTAAACGATCCAGTCTCCCGTAATCGTCTATCGATTTTTATGAAGAGTTTCGAACTTGGGCAACGTCTCCTTGGAAATTGCTCACGGTACATGCGCTGTGCTAGACATGCATTTCCATGAGCTTGCCCGTACATCAGATGCATGTCCGCATATTCTTCGTTAGAGTATTCCGGCATAATTATTATACATCAACTTACTACAATCCCACTTACAACAGCCTCCCTTTAACATAACGCCCACTGATGACTGCTGTTTTATTACACTTTTCTTCCTATACACATAGAAAATTTGCATAAAAAGTACTTCTTCATCATCCTGAAAGTTCATGGAGGAAATGCAGCAGTCACGGTGTTTGCTTTAAGACAAGGCGAGAGCTGCACAATATGTCATTCACTTGACCAGACTGAATAATGAAAGGGTATTGATAGAGGTTGATCAGAAATGTATAATTGAAAGATATTAAAACGGGGTGTTTACAATCGTCATAGGCAGAGTTTCGCCCTTTCCGAGCGTGCAACAGTACAGAGTTGTAACTAGGGAACTGCTTGATTTCTCCCATACAATAAATTGATATGGTTTATTGTCAGCTTCTTCGAAAGCTTTCGGAATGGACCAAATTTTATAACATTTTCCTTGATGTAGGTAGAGTTGCATTTTTGGAATTAACGATTAACTATTTTGCTAAATATTTGATTTTGTATTTTTTCACTGTTTCAGAGCTTGTAACTCGCCATTAATTTTCAATATTCTAAAACAACTTATGTCATTTCGTAGGATTTTTTCTGTTCTTTCTAAATATGTGCTTCGTTTTTATGTAGCATTATCGATAGTTTAGCAATGAGGGTTTTTTTACAAATTTCCGATTTTTCATTCTATTTGCTGTAACTTGAAAATTATTGAGATCCAGCCAGGCATTATATACTGATTTATGCTCCGTGTGATCTCCTCTATTACCCCTATTAATATTGGACCCCTTTAACGGAACACCCTGTATATATAGTAAATTTCTGTCACAATTTCTATTACTCCATTTTCTTAGTATGCATTTATGAAGCTTTGTTCTTTATATAAAAATAAAAGCAAATATTAAGTTTTCTTATGCTAGTGTCCATTATTAATAGTTTCGTAAGCATTATTATTACTGAAAATTTTAAAGTTTTGATTTTTTTCTGTTACTACAGTTACATTTTATTTTACAATGGAAAATATAATTGAGAAATTAGCTCTCTTTTTTAGCTTTATTTATATAATATTTAAAAACCTAGTTTAGATTAACTATCTATGTTCTAAAAGACAAACATATCTACGCGTAACGCTGACGTCAGTCTACGAATTGCAATGCTTCCCGATAAATTTTCGCCTTTTCAATTTTTGATATTGTAATTTTTTTATTTTCTGAACACCGCACATTTTAATTTTTACACCGTCGTATAGCGAAACATTTTTTTTTTAAATTTTTAAATGAAGTTTATTTGCGACGTGTATTTACTCATTTTTTATGGCTTTTTAAATATTTTTAAACATACATTTTTTAATCTAAATGTGCTTTGAAAAAATGTGCTTTGAAAGGAAGTTTGTTTGAAACGTGTATAGTAATTTACTTATTTTTATAGCATTTTAAATATTTTTCAATCATTAATTTTTTAATCTATCACTATCACGTGCAGACTCTATTATGGAAGTATAATAATAACACATTTACACTAAAAACAGCGTAAATAGTTTTGCATGTGTCTCTGGCTAATATTCTGTAACAAAATTCAATCTTAATAAGCAAATAAATAGATAAATAAAATAAAAGAAATTTAACATATATGCAAACGAACAATGTCAATTTTTACACCATCGTATAGGGAAAAAATGTGCTTTGAAAGGAAGTTTGTTTCAAACGTGTATAGTAATTCACTTATTTTTATGGCATTTTAAATATTTTTCAATCATGAATGTTTTAATCTATCACTATCACGTGCAGACTCTATTATGGAAGTATAATAATAACACATTTACACTAAAAACAGCGTAAATAGTTTTGCATGTGTCTCTGGCTAATATTCTGTAACAAAATTCAATCTTAATAAGGAAATAAATAGATAAATAAAAGAAAAGAAATTTAACATATATGCAAACGAACAATGTCAATTTTTACACCATCGTATAGGGAAAAAATGTGCTTTGAAAGGAAGTTTGTTTCAAACGTGTATAGTAATTCACTTATTTTTATGGCATTTTAAATATTTTTCAATCATGAATGTTTTAATCTATCACTATCACGTGCAAAATCTATTATGGAAGAATAATAATAACACGTTTACACTTTCAAACAACATACGTATAGTTCAGCATTATTCTCTGGCTAATATTCCATAGTGAAATTTAAAAACTTAACCCCTTAATTGTGGGATATTCACGGGCTGTGACTTTTATTCAGATTATTCATATTTGTTTGGTTAAAATCAATTTTATAGAATAGTCTAATTGGTTTTATTATGGTATCATTTTAACTGTCATTAAACAAGGTGAACATATCGTTTTCAAAAAAGTGATAACAATAAGCAATTTTAATTTTTAAACCGTAATTTAGTGCGACCGTTAAGGGGTTAATAAATAAAATAAAATAAAAATAAAACTTAACTTTAACATAATATACAATAGGGCATTTTTAATTTTAACAGCGTCGATTAGGTGAAGAAACGTACTTTAAAGTATTATAATTTGGTGAAAACTGTTTCATTTTACTGATTAGGAGTCTTTAACAATTTTTAAATGAGTGGTAAAAACGTCAAAAACATATAATTAAAGTCAAAATAGAAAAAAAATTAAAGGCACCACTTTTGCTTGAAATAATTAAAAATAAGGGATACAGATGAAAAAAATGAGAAAAAATGTCAATCAAGAGCTTTGGTAAAATACTTTTACATCCTCCTTTATATTTTTTACCTTTATTTTGCTTTTTTTTATCCTTTGAAGATTTTATGAACCCAGTATGAAAACATAACAAAGGCCTAAGACATAAAAACGAAGAAATAAAACATAAATTTACACGTTTTGATCTCCACGAATCGGTTTATTCTAAAACATGAAAAAATCCTCTGTAAATTGTCAAAATCGTCTGTAAATTGTCATCCATAAATGTTAGAGATCATCGTTTTTATTATTATTATTATTATTATTATTCAACCAAGAAATCCGAACAACAAAGAAAAAAAAATAAGCTCTTCACAAAGCTAGAGAATTATTTCTCTGTGTCCCATATTTATGCCGCATGAATAGAAAAAAATACCAATTTTAAAATAATTATTGCTTAAAGACATCGATTAAAATTTTTAAGAAGGCCACTAAAAGCGGGATGATTGAGCAAAAAAAATATAGTTTTGTAAGCGTTTATTTTAATTCATAAATCGAAAATGTTTCTTCATGAATTTTTCCAAATGACAACATATTTCTACAATTTCATTTTCATTTTCATTTCACCAATACCAAAGTAAAAAATTAAATTTTAAAAGAAGGCAATGTTTTTTTTTTTTTTTATCTTATGAAGCGTTGAAAAATAGCTTTTTTATTGAATAAACTTTTAACCAACATTATATGGTTTATTACTTTTTAGGTGCGTTCGTAATTATATAAATACGTAGCACCTATAGTCGTCGTTCAGTCCGTCCGTCTGTCCGTCTGTCCGCATGTAACAGAGCAAAAACTACCCAACCGAATGGTCTGAAATTTCAAATATATGATTGTTGCAAAATTTTGTCGAGCCATTTCAAATTTTATGAAAATCGGATGTATAGTTTAATTACAGGGACAGTCAAAAGTTTTTCTTTACATTACGGCCAATGGGAAAAATTATTGCAAGTGCATTTTAATGATATTACAGCCCCCCGAATGATCTGAAATTTTAAAGATATAACTGTTGCAAAATTTTGTCGAGCCCTTTCAAATTTTAGGAAAATCGGATGTATAGTTTAATTACAGGGACAGTCAAAAGTTTTTCCTTACATTACGGCCAATGGGAAAAATTATTGCAAGTGCATTTTAATGATATTAGAGCCTTCCGAATGATCTGAAATTTTAAAGATATAACTGTTGCAAAATTTTGTCGAGCCCTTTCAAATTTTAGGAAAATCGGATGTATAGTTTAATTACAGGGACAGTCAAAAGTTTTTCTTTACATTACGGCCAATGGGAAAAATTATTGCAAGTGCATTTTAATGATATGAGAGCCTTCCGAATGATCTGAAATTTTAAAGATATAACTGGTGCAAAATTTTGTCGAGCCCTTTCAAATTTTAGAAAAATCGGATGTATAGTTTAATTACAGGGACAGTCAAAAGTTTTTCTTTACATTACGGCCAATGGGAAAATTAATTGCAAGTGCATTTTAATGATATGAGAGCCTTCCGAATGATCTGAAATTTTAAAGATATAACTGTTGCAAAATTTTGTCGAGCCCTTTCAAATTTTAGAAAAATCGGATGTATAGTTTAATTACAGGGACAGTCAAAAGTTTTTCTTTACATTACGGCCAATGGGAAAAATTATTGCAAGTGGATTTTACTGATATTAGAGCCTTCCGAATGATCTGAAATTTTAAAGATATAACTGTTGCAAAATTTTGTCGAGCCCTTTCAAATTTTAGGAAAATCGGATGCATAGTTTAATTACAGGGGCAGTCAAAAGTTTTTATTTACATTACGGCCAATGGGAAAAATTATTGCAAGTGCATTTTAATCATATTACAGCCTTCCGAATGGTCTGAAATTTTAAAGATATAATTGTTGCAAAATTTTGTTGAGCTATTTCAAATTTTAGGAAAATCGGATGTATAGTTTAATTACAGGGACAGTCAAAAGTGTTCCGTTACATTACGGGGAATGGGAAAAAAATATTGGAAGTGCATTTTAATGATGTATCAGCCTATGCGCTTTATGAAGTGCAAAAAATTATACATTCAGTACAATATGGGGTGCAAAAAATAATTATAAAACTAGTTATAGTACGAACGCACCTCATTTGCCACGTTTGACGAGCAATTTCCAACTTGTTTTATTAATGGAAATTACGTATTTTATCAAAATAATATTATAGTTTTTTCTTAAGCGCATAACAAAACTATATTTAGTTTTTTTTTTAATGTAAGATCTCATGCAATTTAAATGCAACGCATCGGGTTGTTATGCTGTCTTGTAAATATTAATAATAATAAGGGATAAAACATTTTTAACGATATTCAGTAAAGGGTCCAATAATGGTACGTTTGGCGTATTTTTTTAATATAAACTAAATGTTATTGGAATGATAAATAAATAAACACATGAGTAAAATATTATATGTGACACAAGAACCCCCAATAACAAAAAAAAAAAAAAAAAAAAAAAAAAAAAGAAAAGAAAGAAAGAAAAAGACACCTGTAAATGTTAACATAAGATATAACTATCTATAATATGTTCTTATCGCCAATATTTGAGCAATAAATGTCGTTTCTGGCACTCCTAAAAGGTGTCAACTAGATAACCAATCACGCTATCCAGCCGGTGTGAGACTTAAATCCCTCGCCAATAATTGCAAGTTTAGATTTTCTTGCTGTATCTTTTACGTTTCTTAAAACCAGGCCTTTAAACTAACCTGTGATGGCAATCCCAAAACTTTCTTCTATCTCACACATGTTAATACTTCCTGAAAAATGCATCATAGCAGCGCCACCGGTTAGGGGATTTACACCAAAAAGTAATCAGCACCAATTTATATCAGAGACTAACTGAATCTAAAGTCGTACTTAAAGGATTTTTTCAGGACAAATATCACTATTTGCTTATAGAAAAATAAATCTAAGTTAAACGCGCGAAATTTTGTCTTATTTAAGAAGAGATTTTTCCATGAGAAAATACTGGTACCGAAAAATTTCCTGGTCGTGAAATTTCAGGACAAGTTCGACCCCTGTTAATAGCTTTCGAGATAGAGCGCCCAAAAAATTGTGTCACATACAAGCAGGCATTTTGTAAAATCAGTTTTTCAGGATCGCTGATCCCTAAAACATGTAAATCCGTCGGATACCGTAATTCGAAAATTTTTACGAATCCAACACTTTCTTCTTCTAAAGATAGATTAAGTAAAAAACATGGACGACAACACAAATTCTTCCTGTATTGAAAAACCCCTTTTTCCCTAAGTTTTTCTTCCTATTTCCACACCAGTAAAAATGTTGATCCGTTTTAATTGAGAATTATTTAACATTTCGAGAGTATAAATCAAAATCTATAACTTCCTTTAGTATCTTTTTTTAAGTTAAAATAAAGCCTAACTTAACCCGTTAAGGTCGAGCATGTTTTACAGGAATTTTACTCGGTTCACAACACTTTAATTTTAAACACTTACTTTTACTTTATAAATCACTGAAATGTGTTACATAAGACACATTTTACTGTTCTCAGATTAAATTGAATAATGCTATAAAAAGTGTTAAATATCCATATTACGATTGATAAATCTTAATAAAAATAACATAATAAATCTTAATAAAGATATTTTATCACTTTTTATAGCATTATTCCACTTAATCTGGTTATAAGTGATTATTATACATGCATTAGGGTGGAACTTAAGTATAGGGTAAAAAAAAAACTTTTTTGTTTTAATGTGTAATAGTGAAAACTTTTTTCATTTTTGTATGTCTAAACTTTTGGCTGAAAAGGTTTGTTTTTTTTAAATTAAGTTGTTTTCCGGTTCCTCAAGGAGGTCAAAGTTTTGAAATTTCAGTATAAAGTAACTTAAAGTAAACAACGTAGCTGTTCGCTCATATCTACTTTTATTTAGCAAATACTATCCAGAAGTCACCACAAGGAGGTGGTTAAATATCGACTTCCACCCTTCTTACCCCCCTTTGTTATGGATTTATTCAACTGGATATTCAACCTACTGTCTTTTTAGGCAAACTTTGTCATTACATTGTGGGAATTCAACTTTCCCAGGATTAAGCCATCTTTTGCTTAATATTTAAAGGCGGATGACGCAGCTTGCGGGACAATTTTGACACACGTTTCAACTGTTTGAGTATGACAAGGAAAATCTAAAATTCAGGTGTATCCCCTGTTTTTTGTACTTTTTTAAAGTTCTTCATCCTATCAGTCCGTCAAGATAGGATCAATGTTTTTATAGTCTATAATTTCAATATGTTCGCATTTTTTCAAGTCGCTTTCCTACTGGTCCAGAAAATCCTTTCGTACCCGTAGTTTTTCCAGCAAGATGTTGAAATAAGTATCTAAGAAAAAAGTTCATTTGCATGTTATAATCAAATTATCCATTATAAAGTTTTTAGGGTATTGCTTCCGATGTTTTAACAACTCCAGATTTGCATCCTGCATTAAAGGCGTTTCTGTTTCACCCAATAACTTTCAAACTTGAAATGCCAGCATTATTATTTTGAAAATACACCAAAATTGCAGTGGCTATATCAGTATAAGAAGAAGGTGTCAATGAAATATGACCAATATATTTTTATCCTGGTTTTTGAACTAAGACCAGGTGTTCGTCTTTAATGATTCTTAGTTATACTTTTTTCCCTCTGCTTCAGTTATCATATTGTTATCCTTTCTGCCATCAAAACACTAACCTTCTAAAATTAACTCATTTCGTCTTTCCTGTTCCTTCAAATTCTTCCTTTTCTTTTCTCTTTGTCGTCTTTAAGTCCTTCTTTCAGTTACCTTTTCTTTATTATCATCAGAAATACCCAATATTCTAAGGTGCCATTTGCAATAATATTTGTAGTTCTGTCTAATACTTTCTTTCACCTTGTTGATTATCAAATTCAGGTTTAGAAAAACAACCGATTGAACTATTTCCTTCCGAACTATTTTTTACACTTGACGATCATTCAATCAAAACATCATTATTTTTTTTTTTTGTTTTAAAATAACTTTTTTCCTTGATATTTCCTTTTCCAGTCTTGCTACAAATTTTTTGTAGTTTTTATATCTATTGATCCTCTTGCCATCACCTCATCTCTCTTTGGTCTTTGAGAAAGTGACGTTCTTGTTCTGATACACGATAATACTTAGTGCTTTTACTCAAAGAATTTTTTTGCAGGATTACCTAAAATTTTGCCATTTTGTATTGGATGTGGGATTATTCTTTCTAATCTTAATATTTTTCTTCAAATTTTGACATTTCTCGCGCTAGTCTCTAATCATTTTTTATTATTTGTGTATCAGAAACCGTTCGAATTGAAGGTCTCAGCAATATACTTTTAATTGTATCATCAACAGCTTTAGATATTTTAGAAATAGTGTGTACCAGATTCCAGCTGTCAGATTTTAAGTTAAACTGAACCCAAAAATAATGTTTCATAACATCTTCATATGTTCGTCAAAGATGACAGTCTAATGTTAATTGTTTTGGTTCACGAAATACAAGACACTTCATCAATTATCTAGATTTAGGTACGTTAACAGACTTTGTCACTTTTGACATCGAATGTTTGTTGAAAAATAATTAAAGAAACTGTTAACACACGTTAAATCGGACTAACTTGTTATGTGTCGCAGCCAAATAAATCAGAGACAATGAAAGCCGACGCCCACGACGCTGGCTTCTACAAAAGCCAAATAAAGTGGGGCTAAATTTTCTAAGGCACTCAAACCAAATTATTCTCTTTATTACAGGACATTAACACTTAATTAATTTAATTTTGCAAAATATAAATTTAACAATAAGCGTAAAAAACTTTTTATGCAATTATTGGCTTTTTTCGTTTTTTAGGGAAAATCAGGCGCTTTGAGGAACCGGAAAATATCATTTTAAAATTAAAAGAAAAATGTTTTCTTTTTATGGAGTTAAAAAGGAAAAAGATAATCGCTATTAGAATATAAAATTCGAAACATCGTTTTTTAGTTCCACCCTATTATACATGTTGTTATTTACAGTTCTCTTTTACTGGTGCAATTTTTTAAAATCAAAATATGATGTTGCGAAAGCGCAACGTTAGTGTTTAACCCCTTGAGGGACCGTGTGATACATTATATCCCAACTACGATTAATGAAGATTTGCACCAGAAAAATTTTATTAAATATTACTTTTCTAACTTTGGTGGAAAAAAAGTAGTAAAACTGCTTTCTACTCAGTGAGCAAACAATGCTGTAAAGAAATGAAATATCACGAAAAGGCTTGAAAGAGGCAAAAAAATGCAAAAAAAAAAAAAAAAAAAAAGAAAAAGAAAAAGAAAAAGAAAAAAAATCAAAACATAGACAAAGAAGTAGAACTTCCCTTAACCCTTTCAGGGGGAAGGTACTTATGATGCAAAAATATTAAAATGATTGATTGACACCAGGATTTGAGGGTGAAATTATATGAAAATAGGTAAAAGCTCATCCTCAAAAACTTTAATTAAAGAAATTTTAGTTTTAAAATTCTGGTGCCAAAGTGGAATTTAGAAATTAAAATTAAGTGGTATGTATAATATACCGGTGGCCTTCAAGGAGTTTAACTATTTCAGGGGCAAGGTACTTTTATTCGTAGAATGTTGAAATAATTGAATGTCACCAGTGTTCACAAGAAAATGTATTTGCAAACAAGTAAATTTTCGCCTACTTGATAAGAGTGAAATTTTCATTCAGAAACTCTGGTGACAATGTAGCAATTAGGGATTATAAAATTAGGTGATGATATAGCTGAATCATTGCCCTTCGAGGGGATAAATTATAATTTGAGGAGAGGAGGATAGACTGTTACTTGACTTCGCGAAGATTGAGTGCAATACAAAAAATGTAAATTAAAATTTAGATGTTCACGCTGTATCTTTCAAATTTAAGTTATAAAAAAGAATTCATTAATAAAAATATAGCTTACAGGATATGCAGGCTGCTGGAGATGCAAGATGCAGTACTCGTGATGCTACTTGAACCATATAAAATACCGCAGCTCGCAAAACCATTATATATTAAGCCTGTGTTGACGAATGGAAGAAATTTTGTAAATTGTAAAAGCGCCTTCTTACGACGAATTGTCTTTTTTTGCATGGTAGAAAAGGAAAGACGAGAAAAATCAAAAGGTGAAATTGAAAAATATTAATCAAAACTCGTATGTGAAGTCAATGGCTATAGCTTTAAACGACGAATAATGGAACTCGTCAATTATTAGTAGCTGCTTTTTTTTTATAATTTTGAAAAAGAACTCCTGTTTCGAGAAAAGGCCGCAAGAGTAGAAAGTGGCGCTAATATATGTGAAAAACATTTTACCCTATGGGGCGAACGCAGCGCTTTATTTTTGGAAATCAGCCGCAGGAGACGAAAGGGACGCTCGTGAGCACTAATAAATTTAACAGTTACTGCGGACACTCTAAGTATAATCGCTCCAGTTGCGAGTTTCCATGGATTAATTTGTATCTTTTAAAATTTTCGTACAATTCGGGGCAATAATGACAATCAGAAGTTTGCGTCACTGTCCTAGTTGGGTAAAATTTGTAGGGCTATCTCGCTGCCATCTAAAATCTCATTCACAATAAATGCGGAGTGTTGTATGTAAAACTATCAAGGGATCTTTTGAGTTCAAGAGAATTGGAAATTATTTGGTATGCGAGATTGGACAGCGTAAATCAAAATCTATATTTTCCTGCTGTTTCTTTAAATTTATAATCAAGGCTTTTTTTTTCCTTAAGCGCGGGCGACAAAGCAAATATCTTCCTTTAAATTAAAACTTTTTTTCCTAATTTTTGCTTCCTGATTTCACACAAGTAAAGAAGTGGAATCGTCTAAATTTGCATGATTTTAACGTTGGATAATGTCGTTTGAACAGTAAATTAATCTGTCCATTTCTATTTAAATTAAAAAAGAAAAATCGCTTCCGAAATGTACTACTCATGGCAAAATTATTATACAGTGGACTACCTCAAATTCGCAACCCTAAAATCCCCAAAAGCCTAAAATCCGTACATCATCATAGAAGTAAACAATGAAACTTTCAGTTCAGATTTAGGGTCCAAATTACAAACTTTTTTATTTTTATATAATTCTGTATGTATTTTAAACATAATTCTCATTAATATGACTCAACTCATGCTTTTTCATGATGGACGTATAACTTAATTTCTGAAAAAAAAATTAAGATATTGCTAATATCTTCGGTAATCGCAATCTTTTTACCAAATATATTCATACGTAAATACGTTAATACGTTAACATTGACATTTACTTATAATAATTTAATCATTCTTAAAATCATCTTAATTTTTATTATTTTAGTTTATTACCTTACTTAATTATTTCCAAAATTCACTATGCAGACCAAAAATGTTATGTAGATTCTTTTAAAATGAAAATTGTTGAATATTTAAACAGTAATTGTTCGCTGATATCACTGTCAAGCTGATTTCAGTAAGAATGAAAGTAATAAAAGCCCTGTATTTGTGGCAAACTAAATGGTTTGCGACCACATGTTCAATGGCAATTTTTCATCCTCATAATGCCTAATATCACCCCTGTGACTTTATCGATCGAATTCGGTAACACTCTGTATATTTAAATTGTTTTTACAAATATATATATTATGTCTTGTGCGATTCCAGATGCTTGTCCCTTAGAAGGGGACCTTCGTTTTTCTCCCCTCAGAAGCATTTTAACCCCTTGAAGGGCGGTGATGCCACTACGGCATCGCATAATTTTAATTCTTAATGGCCACATTGACACCTGTATTTTTGTATGAAAATTTCACTTTTATTAAGTACGCGAAAATATACCATTACTGGTTTTCAAATGAATTTTCTTGTAAATACTGGTGTCATCAATTATTTCAACAATTTACGAATACAAATACCTTGCCTCTCAAAGGGTTAAATTAATTTAGTCACCATACTTTTGAATGGAATTAAATTCACTGGAACTTATATTAACATTTAGTTTTAAAATAGTGTTTTTGACAAAATGCCTGTCATTTAATAAAAGAAAGGTAACATTTTCGATTTTTTTTTAATATTTTGCGAGATTTAACAAATATTTAATCAATGAAAGTTAAACTTTTCAGTCGTTTAAGCTACAGCAAAATTATTTGCTTTCTCTTAAATAAACTAGCTGTAAGTGCCAATCTCAGAACTTTCTTCTATCTCATATATTTTAATATTAAAAATGTTGTTACAAATGTCAATATTTCATTTTTATTAGTTCAATACAATATTAGCCGACTTTCATCTTAAATGGAAATCAGTGTAAATGTAAATCTTAAATGTCTTCAGACAATTAATCGGAGTAAAAACGAGTTAATCTCGATCATGATATTTATTAAAATCACGAATAGTCGGCTAATCAGGATGGGAAGTTCCCGCCGATTCACCGGCTACTGGTCGAAAAATTAGGAAGATTACACAGAAATCGCTATTACAGCGGCCCCTTCCGGCGGAATTTATCCTCATTCATTCTTCTTGCCATGTCCAAAAACATACACATAAAACATTGGTTCAATTCTATGCATAGCTTTATGCACTTTTCAAAGGTGCAATATTGAAAATGGCAGAAAAAGAGCTATTACAGCGCCCACTTCTGGGGAAAATTTTTCAAATTCAGCAAGGACCTTCTTGCCATGACCAAAAAAATACACCAAAAATTTGGTTCAATTCTATGCATAACTTCATGCACTTTTCGACGGCACAATATTCAAAATGGCACAAACATTGCTATTACAGCGCTCCCTAGCGGCAGATTTTTTACAAATTAAGGAAAGACCTGCTAGCTATAGCCAATAACATAAAAAAAAAATTTGGTTCAATTCTATGCATAACTTCATACACTTTCCGATGGTAGAGTCGTGGAAAAAAAAAGTAAACAACCCCTGCTAACTCCTCAACAAATTATCGTAGAAGAAAGTTACTGGTACCGACCGATTGGAAATAAAGTCTACTTTTATATGATGTATATAAAATTTGCTTAGGGGGCCATCTACATATTAAAACGAATCCAAACTTCATTTTTTTCAATGACGATACCCAAATTTAATGCGATATTTCAAATCTGCGGTTCAAACTATGCCTGGACACCGAATATCAAGAAATTTGAATGATACGTTTTTGAATTATAAACATTCAAACTTTAGGGCTTCTAATGTTAAATTACATTTTAATATTTTTATTTATATCTCCAGAAATTATTCTCCTAATGTGCTAATTTTTTGTGTAGCAATAATACTAATATACCCAAACAAAAATTTGCTGAATTTGCAATTTTTATAATTTTTTGATATGAATTATGAATTATGAAATTAATATTCGAAAAAATTATGAATTGCAACCTACATTTTTTTGATAGATTTAGATTTATTACGTCCTGCTTTATGGAAATCCAAAATTTCAAATTTTTCTTCCAAGTAGCTTTCAAATTATGCTTAAAAAACGGCAAAATGGTGGTTTAAGGGGCCGTCTATATAGAAGTGATTAGATATTTTGAAATTTCTTCTGCTCTCCTGTAAACTAGCAGGCTTTATTGACTTCTTAAGGTGCCTTGATCAAAATGGGGGCTCTCTCGGTTAACAATCGATTTCCGAACTTAAATTTGGATACAGCCCTTAAAATACGCTCGTTTTAAAATAATTAATTTCTCATAAACTTATGGTACGAATTGCATAAAAATTTGTTTTTAGGCTAATTGAAGGGTGTAGAGTTCATTTATGCTGTCAGAATTGTGTACTGCTATTGAAAAAAACAAAGTTATGGTTCGTTTTAATATGTAGATGGCTCCCTAAGCAAATTTTATCTATATCATTTAAAAGTAGACTTTATTTCCAATCGTTTGGTACCAGTAACTTTCTTCCACGATAATTTGTTGAGGAGTTAGTGGGGGGTGTTTACTTTTTTTCACACAACTGTACAATATTCAAATTCGCACAAAATCGCTATTATAGTGTTCCTACCGGAAGATTTTTCCAAATTAAGGGAGGACCTGATTGCTATAGCCAAAAACTTAAAAAAATAATTTGGCCCAGTTATGTACCTAACTTCACACACTTTTCGATGGTACAATATTCAAGATCGTACAAGGATGCGTATTACAGCGCCCCCTTCCGGCGGATTTTTTTCCAAATGATGGAAGGACTTCCTTGCCATAGCCAAAAACTAAAAAAAAATGGTTCAATTCAATGCATAACTTCATACATTTTTTGATGCTACAATAGCGACAGACAGACGGACAGACAGACATTTCCTAAAACATGTTTTTTTTTTTGGATCTCTAACCACTAAAACCTGTTAATCCGTTGAAAACCGGAAGTCGAAAAAAATTTCGATTACAATACTTTCTTCTATTGAACACAAAATAAAGTAAAAATGGTGGAGATCGTTCCAATAATTCCTGAGCAAAATGGTCGCCCAGTATGAAAAACAGTGTTTCAAGACAAACAAAATTAAAATTTTACAATAGCATTACTTTTAACGCGAGGTGCTGCATTGAATGAGCAAAAAATATTCTAAAGAATTGAAATATCACAAAACCACTTATGAGCAACAGTCTAACACAATATGGATGTAAAAAATAAATAAATAATTCGAAAATTTTGACCTTAAGAAGTAGAACGCCCCTTTAAAGGATATTCTATGTTGTAGAAGATGGGCAGCTACAAGGTTCCATCACAAGGTCAGTGGTGGAACAGTGGCGCAGCAGTTGGGCGATTGTCACTCCTAAATTTTTATAGTATTCTTTGCCTTTAAAAGTCTCAGAAATTCTATCCTGATGTAAGACGAAGAATACTATTAGAATTTAGCGGTGTCAATTTATTCTTTGGTGCTACACTGTTCCATCACTGCAAGGTTGGAATGGAATACAAAGATAATCCAAAAGTAGATTTTCCTGCTGTGTCTTTTAAGTTTAAATTATAACCAACCTTTCTTAGAAAAAATGTAGTATAGTGAGTATTTAGAAAAATAATTCGATTGCTGCGCCCATCGAGCTGCAGTGAATGTGATGCCATCAGATTTATCCATATAAACCGCGGCGTGTTTACATGGAATATATTGTATCTTTTGAAATTCACCTACATTTCTTTTTAGTATAAAAACAGAAAGAATCCCTAAAAGTATATATGAAAATCACTTAAAATCATCAAATTAAGCTAATACGTACTAAAATTGATAAAAATACATTTAAAAGGCATAAAAGGTATAAATATAAGCATCAGAATGAAGGTAGTTATATGACTTTTAAATTATTTTTATTTGCGTTTAGCATTTATTAGCTTAGTTTGATAAAAATTTTCAATTTTTCAAATGTTATCTTCTTTTTGCCAATCCAGTAAAGAAGTAGATTTGTCTAAATTTGCGTAGCTATCAAATTAATGTCGCCCAAACAATAACTTAATCTGCCCATTTCTATTAAAAAATAAGCTTTCAAAATTTACTACTTATGCCAGAAAAAGTATGTAGATTCATTTGAATATTAGTTAAAAGAAATTTCGTCTTGCGGTTTACAGTCAGTCATACGTCCTTTACGATGCCACGCTGTAAATAAAATTTACACATTGGTGACGAGATTTACGTATACTTGTAACATAAAGTGCTCAGGATACTGGGTTATACCCACCAGTTATTTTTTATTGTAAATTTTTCCTTATTTAAATGTGGCATTTTACTGCTTTAATTAGGCAAAGTTTTCTGTTTTTAAAAACCGGTGATAAAAGATAAAAAGTTCTGTAAAAGACCGTCTTCGCGAAGGGGTAAAGGATCTTTTGCGTTATTGAGAATGGGCAGTTACTTGACATCGCGAGGTTGAAAAGAAATACTAAGAGACGTGCATCCACTCTAGATCAGTGTTGCCAGTGGGCTACTTTTTTTCAGATTTTTTGATGATAAGATTCGCCTTCTATAATGATATATCACTTAAAGCGAAACAATAGAAATTTCATCATTTCAAAAAAGTGGTGACATTCAAGAAATCTAAATTTTAAAAAAGTAGCACACTGGCAACACTTAACTAGATTTTCCTGTTGTCTCGTTTAAGTTTATCCGAGACTTATTTATACAAAAGTGTAAACGTCTGACTAATTTTCACTTTTTCCAAATTTTATCTTCTTTTTGCCACATTAGTAAAGAAGTGGATTTGTCTAAATTTGCGTAGCTATCAATTCAAATAATGTCGGCTAAAGACTTTACAAAATTCTTTCTCTAAAGAATTTTTTTTCCTAATTTTTCTTCCTATTGTCACACCAGTAAAGATTTGCATTTCCCTAAATTTGCGTGGCTTCCTAGCCAATTAATGTCGCCTGAACAGTAAATAGGTCTGTCCACTCCTTTTAAGAAAACGCTTCCAAAATTCACTATACAGACCAAAAATGTTATGTAAATTCATTAAAAATTAAAATTGTTTAATATTTAAACAGTAATTATGCGCTTAACTATCACTATCAAGCTGATTTCAGATAGAATGAAACTAATAATAGCCCTGTATTTGTGACAAACTAAATGGTTTGCGACCCCATGTTCAATGGCAATTTTTCATCCTCATGATGCCTAATATCACCCCTGTGACTTTATCGATCGAATTCAGTAACACTCTGTATATATAAATTGTTTTTACAAAAATATATATTCTATCTTGTGCGATTCCAAAATGCTCGTCCCTTAGAAGGGGACCTTCGTTTTTCTCCCATCAGAAGCATTTTAACCCCTTGAAGGGCGGTCATGCCAGTACGGCATCACATAATTTTAATTCATAGTGGCCACATTGACACCTTAATTTTTGTATGAATATTTCACTTTTATTAAGTACGCGAAAATATATCATTACTTTTTTTCAAATGAATTTCTTGAAAGAATACAAGTGCCTTGCCTCTGAAAGGGTTAAACAAATTTAGTCACCATACTTTTCAAAGGCATTAAATTCACTGGAGCTTACATTAACATTCTGTTTTAAAAAGTGTTTTTGACAAAATGCCTGGCATTTAATAAAAGAAAGGTAACATTTTCGATTTTTTTTAAATATTTTGCGAGATTTAACAAATATTTAATCTATGAAAGTTATACTTTTCAGTGGTTTAAGCTACAGCAAAATTATTTGCTTTCTCTTAAATAAACTAGTTGTATGTGCCAATCTCAAAACTTTCTTCTATCTCATATATTTTAATATTAAAAATGTTGTTACAAATGTCAATATTTCATTTTTATTAGTTCAATACAATCAACTTTGACTTTCATCTTAAATGGAAATCATTGCAAATGTAAACCTTAAATGTCTTCAGACAATTAATCGGATTAAAAACGAGTTAATCTCGATCATGATATTTATTAAAATCACGAATAGTCGGCTAATCTGGATGGGAAGTTCCCACCGATTCATCGGCTACCGGTCGGAAAATTAGGAAGATTACACAGAAATCGCTATAACAGCGCTATAACGGCGGGATTTTTCCACATTCATTCTTCTTGCCATGTCCAAAAACATATACACAAAATTTGGTTCATTTCTATGTATGACTTCACACACTTTTCGAAAGTACAATATTGAAAATGTCACAAAAATCGCTATTACAGCTCCCACTTCTGACGAAAATTTTCCAAATTCAGGGAGGACCTTTTTGCCATGACCAAAAAAATGCACCAAAAATTTGGTTCAATTCTATGCATAACTTCATGCACTTTTCGACGGTACAATATTCAAAATGGCACAAACATCGCTATCACAGCGCTCCCTAGCAGCAGATTTTTTCCAAATTAAGGAAAGTTCTACTTGCCATAACCAATAAATGAAAAAAAAAAAATTTTGTTCAATTCTATGCATAATTTCATGCACTCTCCGATGGTACAATATTCAAATACGCTATTACAGTTTTTATATCGTCACGCTCTTAATACTACTCTTAACTAAGGAAAAAGGCATAACTATAAGATTGCTTATAGTTTTTATTTACATTATTTACGGCAGCTTCTAAACGCTGCTCTCAGAACAAATCACATATTACAACTGCGTGGAATATTCTGGTTGCATGCGAAACCTTCACAATTCCGACTGTGTATTGCTGCCATCTATTAACATAGATCTCAACTATTGTTGTATTCTTCTTTCGATGGGGATATGACACTCCTCCCCTCAAACGAACTACAGGCAATCTTGTTCTATGACTTCTTCGAACTGGAGCACTTTTCATACAGTCCTCGTCATAAGTTTCAGTCAAATTGACTTTTACAGTTTTATCTGTCGTAACATCCTTTTTATTACTCACAACTGTACCTGCCACAATATCATGCGAAGGCTGAGATTTTCTTCGTTCTATAGTATTATCATTATTAAGCTGCTCTTTTATTTTTCCATTAATTCCAGAAAAACGGTTTTGCTTAACCCTTTCATACCTATCATAATCACTGTAATTTTTACCACTATGTCCCATATATTTTCAACTTTGTCTGACATTTGTTTATCGTTTCGATTTATCTCTACAACTCTCTCTGGTATTTCATAACTTATCTCTCTATTACGTCTCAACTGATCAACGTGACGCTTACATATTACCCCGTCATATCTATTTACTAAAACCCATCTACTCCCCAATAATTTCATAATTTTCCCTTTTACCCATTTCTCCCCTTTTCCAAAATTTTTAACGAAAACTAAATCATGAAGCATATTTTTGTGAAGGGGTTGCTGTATTTTAGGTTTTGTTGGTTATGCCAAGTGAAGGGCTGTTCGAACTGGGCTTCCAAACATTAATTCAGCAGGAGTTTTACCAGTCACCGAATGAGGAGTGGAATGATTTTCTGACAAAAATCGTGAAATTGAAAATGTTACGTCACTTTTATCTAGCTTTTTAAGACAATTTTTCACAGTTTGCACATAACTTTCCGCTTGTCCGTGCGAAGACGGATGATAAGGTGGAATAGGCGTATGCTTAATTCCATTATTTTTAAGAAATTCCTCAAATTTATCACTTGTGAACGCGGGACCATTATCACTGACCAATTCAACAGGTAATCCAAATGTAGCAAAAATTTTCCTTAATACCTGTAGTTTTACTATCAGACCTGGGTACTACCTCTAACTCCACCCATTTAGTATAAGAATCGACTACTATTAAAAATATTTTACCTTCGAAAGGATCGACATGATCTATATGGATCCTTTCCCAGGGCAGTTCAGATTTCCATTTCAAGGGTTCCATTTTGGGACAATCCCTCGCAAACATCTGACATTTATTACAAGAATTTACCATTTGTTCATTTCTTTATCCATATTTGGCCACCAAACTACCCTGCTAGCTTTTGCTTTCATGCTCGATATACCCTGATGAACGGAATGCTGTAATTTCAATATATATTCACGGCCTTCCTCTGATATGATCACTCTACGTCCCCACAATAGACAATTTTCTAGACAGGAAATTTCCTTCATTCTACGATTGATATTCTTCTGGTTTAACCTTTTTCGGCCACCCATGTAGCACCCACTCTAAAATTTGTTTAGTTACAGGATTTTCAGATAGTCCACTTTGCAATAGTTTTAGAAGTAACAAGCCAATTATCATTATCTGAAACTAACATTATTTCTGCAGGGTTACTCACTATATTTACAGTTTTGGGGAGAAGTAATCTACTTAATGCATCCACATTTTTATTATTTTTACCTTCGCGATACTCAATTGTATAATCATACCCAGCTAACATTAACGACCATCTCAGCATTCTAGGTGATAATGTATAAGGTACCTTTTTAACAGGATCAAATAATCTAATTAAAGATTTATGATCTGTTATAATTTTAAAATGTTTTCCAGCTAAATATTGGTGAAATTTAGTGACACCAAACATTACAGATAAAGCTTCTTTATCAATCATTTCATAATTTCTTTCAGTTTTATTTAAAGTTCTCGAAGCCTAAGCAATGGGTTTCTCTTTACCCTCAACAATGTGGCTTAAAACTGATCCTATACCATATTCAGAAGCATCACAGTTTAAAACTATATCTTTGTTAACATCATATAATTCTAAAACAGGAGATGTGCATAATAATTGTTTAACTTTTTGAAACGCTTTTTCATGCTTTTCTGACCATGTCCACTTTACATTATTATCTAATAATCTATGTAAAGGTTCTAAAACATCTGAAATATTAGGCAGGAAGTTTCTATAATAAGAAATTAAGCCTAAAAATGAACTCAATTGTGACACATTATTTGGAATAGGAGCATTCAAAATAGCATTAACTTTTTCTGGAATAGGTCTAATTCCTTCCTGAGATATTTTATGTCCTAAATAAGAAACTTCCGAAACCATAAATTTTAATTTTTCCTAATTTAATCTTATACCACGCTCAGAAAAAAAGTATTTCAGAACACTTTCAACTCTTTCAGAGTGTTCTGATTCATTACTAGCACTAATGATAACATCATCTAAAATTGCACCAACATATTAATTTTTTTTTTTAATATATGCTCAATTTTTCTTTGGAACATACCAGGAGCACATTTTACTCCAAATGCTAATCGTAACACATTAAACGATCCTTTATGTGTATTTATAGTCAACATTTTATTACTTTATTTATCTACAGGTTGTTGTAAATATGCATATTTTAAATCAAAAACAGTAAGAAATTTTCCACCTGATAATTTAGAAAATAATTCTTCCATTCTAGGAAGAGGATAATTATCATTTTCAGTATCACCACATATTCTAACAGAACCGTTAGGCTGAGGAACAATTACTATAGGACTAGCCCATTCTGAATGATCAACAGGTTTTAATATACCCTCATTAGGTAATCGTTCCAATTCTACATCAGTAGCTTTTCTTAAAGCAAAAGGAAAAGGTCGAGACTTAAGAAAAACTGGTTTTGCATCTTTTTTCAATTTTATTGACACGGAAGGCCCCTTGATTGTCCCGATTCCGTCAGCATAAACATTAGGAAAATTTCTAATTAAATCATCTTTCGAAATACTTTTAATCATATTTACTTTCGGCCAAAATAATTTTGATGCTTTTAACCAAGTTTTTCCGATTAGACTCGGACCCTCCTCTTTAATTACTAATATTCTTAAATCAGGAATACAATAATCATTAACAACAGCATTTACTTTTAATTCCCCCAAAACAGTTAAAGAATCTTTAGTATAAGTTTACAACTTAATATTAGATTTAATTAAAGGCAGCTTACCTGAGAACAATTTATGAGCAACACTTTTACTTACAATAGTATGAGCCGCACCACTATAAATTTCAAATTGTATATTTACACCATTTATTTTAACCGGTTTTACCCACGATACGTTATTGGAGTTTTCGTCCATGAAATTTAAACAATATTCTTCCTGAACATTTTTATTTTTTTCTGTTCTTAAACGGTTTCTCATTTTTCATTCCAAATTGTTTCATTCCGATTTCTGCAACAAATTTTAAGATGACCTAATCGATGGCAAAAATGGAATTCTGCCGATTTAAAAGGGCAGAATTTTGGATTATGATTTTTAGAACATCTTTAACACGGTTTCTCAGGCCCGAATTTATCTTCTTTAGGCTTAGGTGCATGAGCAAACTTCTCTACTTTCGGTTTCTCTCCTTTCGAAACATGCACTTGATTGACAGTCGTACTATCTCCAATGTGTAGGGATTTCACTCCAGTCTCTGCTGATTCAAACGACTCAGCTATTTCTACCGTTGTTTGGAACGTTAAATCCTTAGAATCCAGTAATTTCTGCTGCATCTTTTCATCCTGAATCCGAAACACCAACTGATCGCGCAGGCGGTCATTAAACGTATTTCCGAAGTTGCAATATTCGGATAAACGACGTACATCTCTAATGAAATCTGCTACACTCTCTCCCTGCTTCCTCAGTTGCTTTTGGAACTTAAATCGTTCAACTATTTCACTAGGGCGTGGTGAAAAATGCTCTTTTGCTTTCTTAAAAAGATCCTCGTAACTGATTTCTTTCAGCGTATTTGGAACAATAATATCTCGTAAAACCGCAAACGTTGATGTTCCAATAGAACTTAATAATATGCTCTTCTTCATCTCATCATTTTTTATGCTATTCGCTGAGAAATAAAAATCAATTTTTTCGACATAAATAGTCCAAGGACCATTTTGCATTATATTCTTCCACGCGTCCCAGAGAAATTATTTCTTTATCGGCCATTTCTCGTTCTCTTTTTCTTTATTTTTTTTTCACAACATTTCAATTTGGGTTAAATCCCATTTGTCGCCACTTTTATATCACAATGCTCTTATTACTACTCTTAACTAAGGAAGAAGGCATAACTATACGATTATTTATAGTTTTCATTTACATTATTTACAGCAGCTGCTAAACGCAGCTCTCAGAACAAATCACATATTACAACAGCGTGGAATATTCTGGTTGCATGCGAAACCTTCCCAATTCAGACTGTATAGTGCTGCCATCTATTAACATAGATCTGAACAATTGTTGTATTTCTTCTTTGGATGTGGATATGACAACAGTGCCCCCACCGGAAGATTTTTCCAAATTAAGAGAGGACCTGCTTGCTATGGCGAAAGACTTAAAAAAATAATTTGGTTCAATTATATGCATAACTTCATATACTTTTCGATGGCACAATATTCAAAATCGCACAAAAATCGGTATTACAGCGCCCCCTTCCGGCGGATTTTTTTCCAAATGACGGATGGACTTGCTTGCCATATCCAAAAACTAAAAAAAAATGGTTCAATTGAATGCATAACTTCATACACTTTTTGATGGTACAATGGCGACAGAGAGACGGACAGACAGACATTTTCGATAAACTTTTTTTTTTTAGATCTCTGACCCCTGAAACTTGTAAATCCGTCGAAAACGAGAAGTGGAAAAAATTTCGATTACAATACTTTCTTCTATTGAACATAAAATAAAGTAAAAATGATGGAGATCGTTCCAATAATACCTGAGCAAAATGGACGCCCAGTATGAAAAACAGTGTTTCAAGACAAACAAAATTAAAATTTTACAATAGCATTACGTTCAACAAGCAGTGCTACATTCAATGAGCAAAAAATATTCTAAAGAATTTAAATATCACGACACCGGTTTAGGACAACGTAAAATAAAATATTTTGACCCTAAGAGTTAGAATAAACTCTCTTAATACTCCTTAACCACGGGTCGTACACTTAAGGGATTTTTACAAGTCAGATATCGCTATTTGTTTATAGAAAATTAAATCTAGGTTAAACGCGCGAAATTTCGCCTTATTTAAGAAGACATTTTTCCATAAGAAAATACTGGTACCGAAGAATTTCTCGTTCGTGAAATTTCAGGACAACTACGACCCTGCCCTTAACACTCAAATACCCATGTTAGAATGTGTTCTAAAAATTCCGTAATGCAGAGAATTTGAACTCATACATGATAGTCTAGATAATAAATTTATCTTTATTTAACACTAGAAAGACCGAGAATTGTACTCAAATTTTAGAAAAATATTTCACATCAGAATTTTTATTTTGAATTATCAACTTATCCATTAAACTTGAGTTTTTTTTTTTTTTGTTTCTTTTAAAATAGTTTTATAAAAAAAATTCTCGTTCAACCGAGATATATTCATTTGGTAGCAGCATGACTGCTCGCGGACTTTCTAGTGTTATAGTACAGTGCGTGTAAACACTTTAAGGGCAGCCAAAAATAATATATACAGGGTGTTCCGTTAAAGGGGTCCAATATTAATAGGGGTACTAGAGGAGATCACATGGAGCATAAATCAGTATATAAAGCCTGGTCGGATCTCAATAGTTTTCAAGTTACAGCAAATAGAATGAAAATTCGGAAAATTGTAAAAGAACCCTCATTGCTAAACTATCGATAATGTTACATAAAAACGAAGCACATATTTAGAAAGAGCAGAAAAAAACCTACAAAATGACATCAATTGTATTAAAATAGCAATATTTATTGACGAGTTACAAGCCCTGAAACAGTGAAAAAAGTACGAAATCCAATATACATCAAAATAGTTAATCGTTAATTCCAAAAAGACAACTCCAGCTACAACAAGGAAAATGTAGTAAAATTTGGTCCATTCCGAAAACTTTCGAAAAAGCTTACAATGAACCATATCGGTTTAATTGTGTGAGAGAAATTAATCAGTTTCTTAGTTACAACTCCGCTTTCTTTGACACTAGCAAAGGTTAAACTCCGCCCATCACGATTGGAAACACCGCCTTTTTAATTACTCTCAACTATACATTTTCGATCATGCTTCTTCTGAGATGCAACATTTTTAATTATTCAAGAGTTGAATGAACCAAAATAACTTTACAATAATAGTCTACATTTTAAAGTGGTCTTTTATTGATATAAAGCTTAAGTTAAATTCTTTAAAATTCAACTGCTGGTGAAAATTCGGAAATAATTTAAAATATTGCGATTTGTAACTATGCAAGAAGTTTCAGTACATGTTTTACATGGACAATTATTGTATGTATATGTGCATCATAATTTATGATAGGAAATAATAATAACAAATAGCATAATAATTTTATTAATTATAAATTTAAAAAAGACACTAAATTTTAAATTAATTCATACAAACTTTGTAATTTACAATTTGAGTACACCACAGTCTGTGACTTACAAAATACTGTGCCAAAAAGTGTTGAAAATAAAAGAAAAATGACAAATAAAGAATTACATTCCACGTACTTTATGACATATGTGAAGCATAGTCTTCTGGCCTGCGCTGCACAGTTCAATGTCGGAAGGCAGACGAACGGATATTATTATAATAGGTGTTCGAGTGTTGCGCCCATTAACAGAATCGCACAGCCGACAGCGACGTCGTAAAGATTGGCGAACACGCCGAAAAACTCCGACGGAGTTGGGAATGTCTCCTGCAGCGACAACGATTCGCGCTAGTAAATCCTCCGGTATATCCACAGGCGTTTCATACACCAGCGATTTAAGGTGTCCCCAAACAAAAAAGTCTAACGGATTGAGGTCTGGAGAGCGTGCAGGCCAAGCAACAGGTCCACTGCGTCCAATCCATTTCCCAGGATATGTTGAATTGAGGTGATTGCGAACACCTATGAAAAAATGTGCCGGTGCGCCATCGTGCATAAACCACATATTTGGCGCAATGTTGCTGGCACATTTTGCAGTAACTGCGGTAAGATATCCCGTAGGAAAACCAAGTACGTACTGCCATTGAGTACATCTGGGAGTAAATATGGTCCTATGAGATAATCGCCGAGGACACCTGCCCATATGGTCACACTGAACTTTTGTTGTGCGTTCGACGGGAAAACAGTGTGCGGATTTGTATATGACCATGTGTGCATATTGTGCGTGTTTACCACGCCCTCTCTCGTAAATGTTGCTTCATCAGTAAATAAAATATTTTCCAGAAATTGTGGATTATTTTCTGTTACATTAAGCAACCAGCGTACGAATTCTGTCCGCTGAGCACAATCTGTTACTGATAACAGTTGTACCCGCTGCACATGAAAGGGGTGCATGTTTTCTGCACGCAGAACACGCCACACACGTTGGTGAGAAACACCGACTTCAGACGCAGCAGCTCGTGTACTCGTGGAGGGGTTACCCAGATAGCATGAACAATTGCAGCAAGATTGATTTTTTCTTGATATTTTCTTGTCACGAAAAATTTGAAGTAATAATATTGCCGCAAGGACATTACTAGGTAGACGGAATATAATCAATCGCTTTCTTGCAACGTAACTTTGCTCTAAACCTGATACAACACTGTCATAAAATAACGACGTAAGCGAAAAATTCCTTTTGTTGGAAGGAGAACAGATAGATATAAACGCGCATGCGCGGAAATTTTACAAAGACAAAATTACAACACTTCTTTATTGAATTCCATGAAGCAGCGCCATTGGATTAGCGTTCAAGTAAAGAACCCAGATATAAAGGTATTTATTATTTTAATTATTCAAATGTGATTCGATATTTTTGTATTTTCTCTGTACAAACTACAACTTATTTCGTACAGAAATTTTAATAAATTAAAAAGTTATGTTTATTTACTGAGGAATGCTTACATTTTTTAAATAGTTTGGTTTTGTTCCATGTTAAGGCATTATTGAAAATTTTAATTTTTAAATGAATTTTTCTCAACTTTAAGGGGAATTTCTAAGATATCGTTTAAATTAATATTTGCCTTTTTTTCTTGCTCACGCTGATCGAGCAGTGTTGAATTCAGATATTTTTCTCCGGAAGCAATTTCTGCAGCTCTGGAGGGGGGGGGGGACATTTTAGAGATTCGGTGTGGAAATTGCTTATTAAAAAGCATAAAATATCAAACCTTCCGGGGGGAATCCCCCTCCTCTTGAATTCAGCAGTGCGTTCGAATGTATTTTTAAATTTAAATTATCTTTTCATGGCCATTAAACCCCTTTCTATATATAAATATCAAGTATTTTAAACAGTTTCTTAGTGTGCTATTCTCCATGCTTCTTATCATGGACTTCTATTGTATCGCTATTTTCTAATTTTTATTAAAGTTATTAACAGTATTTCCTTCCGGCGACAGTTTTATTTAATTCTTTAAAAATTTCTCTTTTCTTTTGACATAACTGCTTGTTAATCGGATGTGTATAAGTCGTTTTATTTCCTATTTTTCTTAAATTTTAAATACGAATATTTTGAAATTGTTAATTTTTCGCGACAGCAAACCTGGGCTTGAAATGTGCAGAGCAAATCGGAACAATATTCCGGTTCGTAAAATTATGACAAATATTGATCTGGTTTGCAGTGTTGTAATCGTAAAAAAAATCAGAGGGTGTACGCTAAAGTCAGGAACGTCATGTCTAGAGTATGTACGATATAGATTTATTCGAGAAACCGGGAGTATACGGAGCTTTTTAATAAAAACCAGAATTTTTGCAATGAATTAGAGCTAAATAACTAAAATGCATTGACTAATTACTTAAACTCCCCCCCCCCCCCCAAAAAAAAAAAAAAAGTTATAAAATAGCTTTTGTGATACTTAAAACCTCGAATACCATAGCACCAAAATATTATTTTAATAGTTACAAAATATTTTTTTTTTATAATTAAAACTTTGGACCTTAAAACCTTAATTCCATTGTTATACTGTTAATGTCAGATTCGAAGACTATTTATTTGTGTTATTATTAAAGATGTTTCGTTTTGAATACTTTTTCACATGTAAATAGTGTTCAACTGCATCTTTATTTATTATTTTCTTCTATGATAGCAACCTTTAATAAAATGTAATTCTTAAAAACCGACACTAGTCACCCGAAGTAAATTTAACATTCAAGCTAATGTTAATTCTATGGACAGTTCTTTGCATATTTTGGGCTCACATTTTAATATTTTTTAATATTATTTTTTGCATAGGATACACCTGGTTGATATATATAGTTGTGCAATCGTACCTTTTCGAGTTTTTAGGCATTTTTTTATATGCAGATACTTTCAATTTTGAAACCTGTTCTGAAAGTGAAACTGTACTCATATAAAAGAAAACTGTAACCAAAACCGAAAAAGTACAAAAGCACAACAATATATGGTGAATTCTCACAATCTTTTGACTTTTATGTTCCTGAATAATAATTTTTATTTTAATACATTTTTTTGTGTTTTTTTTATTTCATATACTGGAGAACATTCCATTGCATGATTGCATATAATAATATTAACGAGATAAATAAGTTTTGGACGATGTTGGAGGTCCAAATACCAGGAAAACTCCTATACCGTCCCGTCCCTTATGCTGATTTTTAAATTTGGAGCTGTCTGTATAAAATTGTTTCAATAAAAGTAATTCGATGTAATTTTTTTCCGAAACTGGGACAATTGTTTAATATAAATATTGTGCAAAAAATTAACCTGCACACATTTTTACGGTTGATATTATTTTTTGAACTCTGTCCCTGGGTTTTTCATCCTTACCGTCCCTCTTGCTAAACTTATACAGAAAATCACTTCAGATGCAGCCACAGAATTTTTTTCAAGATTTTTCTCATGGAGAAGTATGCTAGAGAAAGAATGCCTAAAATTCTTTGACAGGAAATTTACTGCAAAATTTAAATCAGCATTTAAATATCAATTTCAAGATCGTGGCTTTATTGGTAGTCTTACCGTCCCCAAGGTTTATTTCTGCACTTTTCGAGGTAAATTAAGAAAAAAAAAATATTTAATCCAATGTTAACAACTGTTTCCAGAAATCAATGAACATTGTGGCTATCACTTAGTCTTAACATGATTTTCTTAAAAATAGGTGATAATTTTCCTTACCGTTCCATCCTTACAGTCCCTTTTTTCCCATTTCGTCCCTTTTTTCCTATACCTATTATTATTTTTTTTTTTCAAAAAAAATTATGGCCATTTTTTTTCCCCATTCTGACCAGAAAATCAGAGTTCTAACTTTTTACGACTGCTATTTCATCTTCACCTAACACTTCATTTATAATGGCTGTTTCATAATAATGGAAGCCATCAGTCCATCAGAAGAAAATAATCCTTTCCAAAGGTATAATCCTTCATTTGGCGCCCCTTCATTCTGGCGCCCGGGGCACATGCCCCCTCTGCCCCCCCCCATTAGTTTAGGCCCTGACAGCAGGTCCTAAGCCTAGATCCTTGTGGACCAGGTCTGTACTTTCCCACTGGTATAATACAAAATTTAAAACTATCCCAGATGATGCTGTTACAACAGAGTGTGGTTTGTTTTTTATATACTGCTTTACCGAGGCACGTCCTAAAAAAAGGAATCGTCTGCTCATCTATGGAAAATTTTCCCTGATCTCCTGGTAAATTCAAGCAGACACTACGGAATCTGTCGAGCATTTGCTGAACTTTCTATAATTTATTATTTATTTCTGGTGGTTTACTTGCTGTGTCGACAAAATGGAATGAATTTATCAAACTTAAAAATCAATCTCGTGGTATGCATATGACTCATATAAAACTTATAAATCATATATGGCATCTATAACTCAGAGCAGAAACATACAGTTCGTTACATGTGCATATTATATATCTAATACTATCCATTTTAAATAGAAATCATGAATAGTTTCAAACCTATTAATTTAAAATTGGTCAGCTTTAAAAATGTAATTAATAAAAAATAAATTGCTAACAACATAAGTTTAAAAAAATCACTTAAAATTTTTTTTATATATATATTAGGAATTGTATCTATTTTGGAAATGGTAAATGTCGGACCCGCACAATTGTGTGGTTCATTTGTTTTTCAACTTTTGTGAAGCCTAATTAAATTTATCAAAGACAAAATCAATTAAAATCATGAATAAACTATATGAAAAGAAATATTAAATCCAAGCAAACATTATAAATCTTATTTAAATGAAATTACGACAGTTCATACTTTTTGTCTATTGCTGTCAGATGATATAGTCATTTTAAAAGCAGAAAATATAACCTGTATTGTAGATGGTACCCCCTAGTTGTGTCTTATCAAAACATCTAAAGCCAATTAACTCATATAAATGTGCGGATTTGGTTTTAAATCGCACAAAAACAGGAGGTAGTCATTCTCTTTTACTTTAGTAATCGCCCGTACAATTGTGTGGGTCAGGGCTTAAACGGTTAAGAGGCTACTTCAGCCAAGCGGAAACACCAATTCGCCAATGTTAATCCAATAAGAGAATTTTTTTAAGGTAACTCGGTTGCATTTCAATATTTTTAAATGATTTTTTTTATATACTTTCACCTTTCGAGCCGGTATAAACAGTGAAAAGAGTGAAAGCGTCCGCACAAAAAAAAAAGAAAAGAAAAAGAAAGAAAGAAAATTAAATAAAAATTTCAACGAACTTAAAATAAAGTAAAAACCGCAATTGCAGAAATTTACCTCAGCTATCCAATGCAAAAGAAAAAGTCTTTTTAAAATATAAAAATACAGACGAGATATTTTTAAAAATATATCTCGTTGGATTAACATTAGCGATTCGGTCATTTTGCCTGAAGAGTTATAATTTGTGATCACCTTTAGAACTAAATCTAAGCAGGATTCTTGAAAACAGTGAAAATTTAACTTGTAACTTTTAAAATGCACTCTATTGTTTCTCTCTTTTAGGATGCAAAGACACGGAAATAATATATAGAAGAATGTTAAATAATTGTATGTTAATTTGGTAAATATTATGTTAATACTTTGTATTAGAAACTATTATTTGTAGCTGTGTGAAAATAAACTTTGTAATTTAATAGACTGTATTGTTTTATTATAACTTTGTTCTTTTTAAATTCTTGAAACTTTTCAAATATTTTGTTTTTGTGGAATTATATTTAATCAGATTTGTGAATAGGGGCCCTCCAGAAATGATGTCACGCTTGGAGGGGGGGGAGGAGGGGTTCCTGAAATTGTGACAGTTTGTGACAAGGGGTGGGAGGGGGTAAGAAGAAGTCTGACATCACACATTTTGGTTAAACATTACAGGTCCTACTAACATTGCATAGATATTAGAGGACTTACTATTCCCGAGGATGAGTGCGATGCCAAAATGCCTGTGTACTCTATGGACGAGCATATATTTTCTCCAAGGGAGGAAGAGTCGTTATAGTAAATGATTCGGAGTAATTTCTATTTTATGATTTAATATATAATTTTATAAATGTTCATATTAATGTGACAAATGAAATGTTATGGCAATTCCATTTAAGCAAAACTAATATTGAGGCTTCTTCTTCAAAATCAATCTGTTTTAAAGTATTTTGTGTTCATAAAGTAAATATAGGATTTAAAAACCAAATATATTAAATTCCATTTCAAATTCTAAAATACTACTGTTTTCAATTGCTCTTTCATATTATTATTTTATTATTATTGTATATTATGTTTTTTGTTGTAAACCGTAATCTTATTTCATACAAAATAAATACACGAATCAGTTTTATTGTTATGCTCACAAATGTCATTAAAACACATAGTTAAAGTTCAAAAATAAAATTTGAAATATGACTTATAACATAGTGCTTTGTTTCTGAGCTGCAAGTATCGTAATATAGCGTGACATGTGACAAGGGGAGGGGAGGGTTATGGTGAAGAGTGACATTTTGTGACAAAGGGGAGGAGGGGGGTTAAAAATGTTGAAAAAAGTGTGACATCATTTATGGATCGCCCCATAGGGAAATTTTAATTTTAAAATGAGTTTTTTTTTCCTTCTGGAAGTTAATAAGTTTTAGCAATATATTCCACTCTGGCCAAAAAGAAATGAAAATAAATTATATTTTCTTTAATAAAATTATATATGAAATTAAAATTGAGGGTATGTGTTTATACTCATCTAGGTTTGCTTTGCATTGGTTATGTACATGGACCACTTATTTTTAGATAATGTTTTTAATTACCTTCTAAGAATTAGAAGGGAATAAGCAACTAATTGAGAATTGGCGAGTCTAATAAAACTTCTAAACAAATTAAGGTATATTATTGGAAGTTATTGGGGCTTACCAGGTAGTTGAATGGTTAGCCCTGTGGCCTCCGATTCAACTATGTCGGGTTTAATTCCTGCGGTTGTGGTAGTATATTTGTGGTGATTTGGAATCTACTTTAAACTATAAGTCCTTGTTTACTCGGTCTATGTAGCATAAAAATGTCAAGCATTTGACAAACCTCCGATTATATGGAATCCCGCACAAAACTCGCACAACCTTCAAAAGTACGACTATTAGCGTACAGATAAAAAATATACAATCAAAACTTGAGTAGAAATGCGGCAACTAGTGACCATTCACCAAAGTTTGGGAATAATTTCATTTTGATACTAAAAATGAATATTCGATGAGTCCTTAAAAAATAAAGTTCTTTTATCATGTTTTGGGGGCATTTTTAACTCAGGGAGCGGGAGGGGCAAACTAAAAATTTTTTTAGGTATGTTAAGAGACAGGTATCGTTTATTATTATTATTATTATTTTTTTAATGGAATGATTACCATTTGCAAATTGATACGATCATTTGTTACATAGTTACGACAAGTTTTATGAATACGAAGTCGAAAACTATAATTTGGTGCAGGTACCGTAGGTTTTTACAGCAGCAACTGATAGCCATTCAAGAAAATTTATCTGGTAAGAACTTCATTTTGGCACTAGAAATGTAGATACGATTTGTTCCCCCAAAATAAAGTTGAATCATCGTGGGGTTCTTTTTGAGGAGGGGGGGGGGACTTTAACACGCATGGATGAACAGAACTTATTTTTAAAATGTCAAATGGGGTATCGTTTGTTGTGAATTTTTTTATTCTGAATCAAATGATATCGCAAGCAAGCCGATACGATCATTGTTTACAAAGTTAGGCCAGATTATAAGTAGTGGATTTTGGTAAATTTAATGACTTTGAAATAAACTCAAAATTGTCCTGATTTTGACTATTGCTATTTTGAAGACATTTAATAGTTTTGAGATGACTTAATACAAGGCTCCCAAATGGTCCGCCAACTGAATACCAATATTATTTTAGAAAAAATTTCTTTTTAGATTTTTCTTACAAACCGCCCCGGGAACACATTTGAAAGTTAATTCTAGCGCAAACCTACCATAATTTTTTCTGTTAAAATTTATTGGTATTCAGTTGGCGGAACATTTGGGAGCCCTGCTTAATATGATATAAAAAACCCTTTTTAAACGTAAAATAAATGTGACAAAACTATGTAAAAAATAAAATATAATTTTCCACTTTGCATTGATAAAATCTTTTCTGTAACTTTCTTATAGATGTTCGTATCGACTTGCCGATAATGTTATTCAAATACATACAAAACGATATCCCACTTGACCTATTTAAAAAAAGTTGAATTTTCCCCCCTCGAGCTAAAATGCCCATCAAAAAATGCCCCCCTCCCCCAAAAAAAACCCCACAGTAAAACAACTTTACATTTTGGAGACTCATAGGATCTTAATTTGTAGTGCCAAAACGAGGTTTGTCACAAGCTTTCGTGAATAGCAATCACTTGTTACTGTAAAAACCTATTTTACCTGCAAAAGACTTTGTTTAACCTGCCGTAACTTTGTAAGAAATGATCGTATTGACTTGCTGATAATTTCACCTGATTCGGAATTATAAAAAACATAATAAACAATATCCCATTTCACCTACTTATTTATTTATTTTTAGTTACCCCCTCCCTGAGCTAACAATGCCCTCTTTTGCGCAAAAAACATGATAAAACAACTTTATTTTTTAGTAGTCATTGGATCTTCATTTTTAGTATCAAAATGAAGTTCTTCCCAAATTTGGGTGAATGGGCATCTGTTGTCTCAAAAAATCCTATTTTACCTGTGTACTACACGCAAAATTCAGAGAATTGACAACATTTCAATGAAATTACTACATTTGCAGCTATACTTGTCATGACAAGATTCCGAGTTTGCAATTCATTTGCAGATGTTCTGACATGCCAATATTGCAAATTTACAATGCGTTTGCAAATAGTCTGACATCGCAATATTACTAGTTTGCTATGAGTTTGCAGTAAGATTGATGCAACAAGATTGCAACTTGCACGACAACTTAGCTGCAAGTTCAAAGTATGGTGACTTCGGAGTTTGCATAATCTTGTTGCAGTCTTGTTATGAACTTTCAGACTTGTCATGCTGAGCTTGCTGCAACATTGCAAATCTGCAAAGTAAGATTGCTGAAAATTTTCTGCAAACTAAAATTGCTATCTGGGTATCTTTAAAAATATTCAGTACATCTTCTTCCATTGCAGGTGTTCGTACATGTCGAGGTTTCCCTGCATCAATGCTTGCTGTATTAAACGATCCAGTCTCCCGTAATCGTCTATCGATTTTTATGAAGAGTTTCGAACTTGGGCAACGTCTCCTTGGAAATTGCTCACGGTACATGCGCTGTGCTAGACATGCATTTCCATGAGCTTGCCCGTACATCAGATGCATGTCCGCATATTCTTCGTTAGAGTATTCCGGCATAATTATTATACATCAACTTACTACAATCCCACTTACAACAGCCTCCCTTTAACATAACGCCCACTGATGACTGCTGTTTTATTACACTTTTCTTCCTATACACATAGAAAATTTGCATAAAAAGTACTTCTTCTTCATCATCCTGAAAGTTCATGGAGGAAACGCAGCAGTCACGGAGTTTGCTTTAAGACAAGGCGAGAGCTGCACAATATGTCATTCACTTGACCAGACTGAATAATGAAAGGGTATTGATAGAGGTTGATCAGAAATGCATAATTGAAAGATATTAAAACGGGGTGTTTACAATCGTCATGGGCGGAGTTTCGCCCTTTCCGAGCGTGCAACAGTACAGAGTTGTAACTAGGGAACTGCTTGATTTCTCCCATACAATTAAACTGATATGGTTTATTGTCAGCTTCTTCGAAAGCTTTCGGAATGGACCAAATTTTATAACATTTTCCTTGATGTAGGTAGAGTTGCATTTTTGGAATTAACGATTAACTATTTTGCTAAATATTTGATTTTGTATTTTTTCACTGTTTCAGAGCTTGTAACTCGCCATTAATTCTCAATATTCTAAAACAACTTATGTCATTTCGTAGGATTTTTTCTGTTCTTTCTAAATATGTGCTTCGTTTTTATGTAGCATTATCGATAGTTTAGCAATGAGGGTTTTTTTTACAAATTTCCGATTTTTCATTCTATTTGCTGTAACTTGAAAATTATTGAGATCCGGCCTGGCATTATATACTGATTTATGCTCCGTGTGATCTCCTCTATTACCCCTATTAATATTGGACCCCTTTAACGGAACACCCTGTATATATATATATATATATATTTTTTTTTTTTTTTTTTTTTTTTTGCTACATTTCAAATCAGATGAAAAAAAGTTTACCATAATGTGGATCATAAAGTTGAAAAGTTAATAAAAATGTCAGCAAAATTTATCTAGAAGTTCTTTATTACGAAAATAAAGTAAATGTACAAGAAAACACTATTTCTGCTTGTGTAAAAACATTAAGGACAGCACAATTAAAACAATACAGTAATGAAGAGAAAAATACTAAATATATATTGTGCACTCACCGTTGCGTTTAATGACTGCAAATATTCTATCTTTCATGGACATTATTAATTTTTGGAACAGTTCGGGGCTGGTTTTGTGCCATTCATCTTCAATCGTAGCTTCATGAGTTCTGAAGCTGAGGAAAAATGTCTTCCGTTTTTATAAGCTCTTCTTGCTAGATCTCCCCATAAGTTCTCGATAGGGTTTAGATCAGGACTACTGTGTGACCATTGCAAAACTTCATTATTTTTCTTCTAGAACGAGAGTTTTTTCTCACGGTTTGTGTAGATCGGCGAATTGTCTTGCTGATAAATCCATTTTTCTCCTGCCAAAAATGTTGCAACAGGTGAAAGATGGTCAGAAACTGTTTTTAGATATGCTTTGAATTTACTTATCCTGAAAGAAATTAAACTAACCCACACCGTTGAACGAAAAGCAACCTCATGTCATAATCGATGCTCCACCTAACTGACATTCTGAGAAAACTCTTTTTCTTTTCTCAAATAATGTCAATAATATTTCTAGATATGAGGACCATCTAAGTTCCATTTCTTTTCATCGGAGAAAATAACCTGCAGCCATTTGTCGTCCTAAGTCACCACTTCACTTGCAAACTGTAAACGCTAGGTTTTGTGTTTAGTCAGTAAAGTGGTTTTACACAATGTTGCCGTGCATTGGAAGTTCCCAGATCGATTGATTGTATTGCAGATTGTTTTCTTGCACACTTTGGGCCTAATCGTTCATAAAATTTCTTTATATGAGTATTTTCCAGTTGATGCTAACTTTAAAACTCTTCTTTAATCTCTGGATTGCAAGGCTTTTTGGTCTGCCTTCAGTCGTTTTTTCCTCATACTCGTCTTTTAACATTAAAAACTTTTGTTGATGGTTTTAGATTTTACTATCTTTTTTCAAATAGACCTACAACTCATTCCTGACAAAGCAAAAGATTCAACAGCACCTTTACCATATTCAGGCAGTTTACTTGCTTTCGGTCCCATTATTATACACTTAATAAAACTCTTAATAGAAATCGTCAGAAAAAGCACTATACAGAAGAGTATTTAATGGGCAGTTGAATAATAATTAAAGATGGACCGAAAATTGGTTTCGTTTTCGTTTTCAGCCCAAAATCTGAGTTTCGCCGAAAATGCGGCTGAAAATTCGACAGGGCCGAAACTCGACAGAGACTACAGTATTCCAAAAATCCCTTTTCTTCCAACGGAAATTTTCAACATTACTCAGCTTTATCAGCTCAAAAGAGACTATTTATTTCTACGAACTTCGCTGTTTATAATTATCAGTCATGAATGACTCAAGACGTGAATGCAAATTAAACTGTTTGATAGTTAAACATTTAACTATCAAGCAATGCATATATAACTAAACTTTTTCACGTACTCATTACAAGCTGCAGACATAACAGTAATAGAAAATTTTCAGTTTGGAACCACAGAAGTGTTTCGAATACTCTTTGTGAAAGTTTTAGTATAACAGATGATCATTTACAGAAATCATTATAAAAGATAAAATCGAGGTGTTTATATATAAAATTAAATTACTTTTTAATTAAATGAATGTCGTATAATTAGAAAGTATTTCTGTATCGTTGATGAATTAATTACGCTCTATTTTATATGAAAAAAAATGTTTTGGGTCTAAGGCACAGAGAGCCAATTTGGGCCACACGTATAATTAATTAATAATTATGTATATTTAATTATTACGCATAATTATTTAATAATTATGCATATTTAATAAATAGGTATAATTTATTAATAATTATGTATATTTATGCGTGTATTAATTACTTTAATACATACAATTTAATTACTTTAAAAAAAATTGGAAATTTTCGTTTTCGGCCGAAAATAGGAAGATCATGAAATTAGGTTTAAGCTTCTGTTTCGCACGTATAATCTTGCCTCGGTCGATTCTTAATAATAATTAGATATAGCACTTCTATAAAAAAAATACTGGTGTCCTTAAAGTTTTTACACTCTCAAAATAGCGGGTTTTTTTGCATAATAATTATTTTTTTCTCAATAAAAAAGACACGGATACATTTTGTTCACTTTTATATTAGTATTTCTACTTTATGATCAACATTAAATTACCATTTTACTTGTCGAATTTTAAATATATCAAAATTTTTAACATTTTTTACTATCCTTAAAGTTTTTACACGAACTGTAGGAATGTCTGTTACAAAATAAAGCAAAGATTTATATTTTGAATTTCCGTTATGATTTCGGAATATCTGAATAAAAGGTTCCACTAAATTGGAACACTGTTTGTAGCGTAAATGCTACCAAGGTCATTTAGGGGGGTTAACCCTCTCGCTGCGTATTATTATTATTTTTTTTTTTTAAAAATCAAAATAGGTTCAAAAATTGCGCACATTACATTTAAATTAGTGCTGTCACTGGAGACTATTTTTATATTCTCGCACCACTATTTTAAGAGGATCTATTTTGCATAACATATACCTTGTAGCTGTTGTTAAAGTCTATACGAAATTTTTTATATTTAAAAAGTGGTCTGAGTTGAATTAAAAAATAGTCGCCAGTGGAAAAAATGAATGCCCGAGGAAATCTCGGGATGCAAAAATTTTGCTACTTTTATGTTGAACCAGGAAATCTCGGGTTACGCAGCGAGAGGGTGAAAGGCGTAGCTGCCAACACCTTATGATTTTTAGTACCACAAAACTTTTGTAGTAAAATTTACGTTTTTAAATAGCTGTAATCTGCTGATTCAATAAAGAAACATTTTCTATTAAATTTTTGTTGTACAAAAAAAGCGGAAGAATTGGCAACTATGGTTTAAAGGATATTCTGAGTAGGGGAGGATGAGCAGTTACTTGACATCACAAGGTTTGATTGGAATACAAATGAGCGTAACTTGAAAAGAAGATTTTGCTCCTGCATCTTTTAAGTATAAATTATAACCAAGATTTCTTAGCAAAAATGTAGCCACCAGAGTATGGAGAAAAATAATTTGATTGTAGCGCCCATCGAGCTGTAGTGTGCATGATTCTATCTGATTCATCTTAACAAACCGCGTCGAGTTTCTACGGAATAAACTGTATGTTTTGAAATTTACCTACATTTCTTGCCAGTATAACAACAGAAAATTTTCATAAAATTATTTATCAAAATCTTTTTAAAATCACCAAACTAAGCTAATACATGCTAAAAGTGATAAAAATACATTTAAAAGGCATAAAAGGTATCAGTGGCGTGGCGTAAGGGGTGGATGACCACTAATCATTTTATTACCAGCGTTATTGTCTGCCAAATTTTGCTTTGTTTAATAGTATAAAGTTCAATCATTAAATAAAACCGATTTTTCTATGGTTGAATATAACAAAATATGAGATTTTGAAAACAAAAATTTTGAAAATTTAAATCGATTCAAAGCTTTTATTTTTTTAAATGTTCGTTGAACAGCTGAATAAAGGAATTTATATGTAAAATTGTTAAAGTTTGAAAAACTTAAGTTCATTTTTTTTTATGTAATTTTAATTATGTTTTATTTTCTTGGCATATGTGTGCCAGGATAATGACAATTTCATTCAAAAACATTTTTCACATTCTTGCTTTTTTTTTTTTTTCTAGATCTAACATTTTAGTTTTATTTAAAGGAACTTATTTCCTCTATAGTACCTCATATTCATTGTAATGTTGAGTTTTATTTGTAATTTATAAAAGCCAGGAAAATGACATAATAAAAGTCTACTCATTTTTTACAAAGCCTTTAATCACATTATTTTCAAAGAAATATTTAAAAGATCTTGTTGGTAGCAATGATTTTACTACTTCTGACTTGAACTATGTCAAGAACAAGAATAATTACTCTGCAGCGCCATCTTTATATCTAATAAAGAACTAAAATGAGCAATGCCAGGACAATGACATTCATTTTCAGTGACAATCATATTTTAATTATGGGAAATTATTTGTAAAATACAGAAATTGTTACCTTCCACTTATATGTGTTATATAAGGTACAATTTTTAATTAGAAATAAAAAAAACTAGAAAAAGATATTTGTACATGATAGCAGAAAGCCCTTTACTTTGCACACATCACAGTGTGACATGCAGGAAATGACAGTATGAAATAATTGCTTTGTTTTTGTGTTATTATGAATATAATATCTCTTGAAAATACTTCTAAGAATATTTTTTATTAGAATGTAAAAAAGAAAATTAAATAGAAATTTTATTGTGCGGACTGCAATGTCCATATTTTGTGATATTGTCCCCTATATAATAGTGCCAGTAGTAAAATGATCCCCCCTTAATGGTACCATAGCTGCCAACTTGTACGGATTTTTCTTACCACTAAAATTTAATAGAAATTTTTGACTTATTTAAATGTTAAATTTGCTGGAATTTCGGTGATTCAATTAGCTAAAATTAACTGTAACATTTTAGTGGTATGAAAAATCCGTACAAGTTGGCAGCTATGTGGTACGTCACTAAAAGGTATAAATATAGGCATCAGAATAAAGGTGTTTATGTGCCTTTTAAATTATTTTTATAACTTTTAGAATGTATTAGCTTAGTTTGATGGAAAGTTTCATTATGAGAGAGAGAGAGAGTCCAAAGTGTGGCTCTGTGCAAAATTGAATTGTATGCGCGATACCACGTTTTCATATACGGTGTAACGTCAGTAAAATTATAAAAGGATCTACTGCGTTAGGGTAGGGTTGCCAGTTTAGCCTGTACTTTAATGCCAGAGGGGTATCTTTTTATATTCGTAAAATTTTCTTTATGTAACGGCATTTTATTTAAGGCGAAAACAAGGAGAATTTTAGCTTATAAAAAAGTGGTGTCAATCAAGAATTTAGAATAAAAATAAAACAGCCCACTGTCAACATTGCTTTAATGAAAAGAACTTCGAATTTACAGAGGAAATTTTCGAAGAAGAATTTTTACTTTAATTTATAAAGAAATGCCCGTCTTTAAAGAAAGTGTGAAACATAACAGGTAATTTCTAGAGTGAATGGGAAATTTTGGAATGAAAATAAAGCCAAACTGGTAAACCTGCGTAATGGAGTATGGACATTTACTGGACATCTTAAGGCTGGAATGAAGTACAAAGATTGTAAAGTCAAATATCAAATTTCCTTATGTATCTTTTAATTTTAAGTTTCATACAAGAGTTGATGAACCCTTTCACGGGTGAAGCCCACAAAAAAGGACACTTAATTTAAAGTTTTCTGGCATCAAGAATATTTAAATAAAATTTTTATAAAGTACGTGAAAATAACCAAATAACTATTTTCTAGTAAATTCTTATTTAAATTCTAGTGTCAGTCAATCATTTTACCATTTTACAAACAGAATTACCCCACGTCGGAGAGTGTTAACAAAAGCGTGGGTAACAAAACAAAATTCATTCTTTAATGAAAAATTATTTTTCTTCCTATTTTTTGCTTGCTGTTGCGACACCAGTAAAGAAGTGGATTCGTCAGAATATCCTTTACTTTCAAGATAGTTACTTTCTGTTAAACAGTAAATTAGTGTATCTGTTGCAACTAAAGTCGGAAATTGGCCAGTTCGCGAACTGGCCAACTTCGTTTTGAATTGATTGGCCGATTCGGGAACTACCTTATGAACCGTCGGCCAGTTTGCGAAATTGTAGGTGCGAGTGAATAAAATCGAAATGAAAAGTCTCGAGCTGATTTTGAGTGTTTGTATATTTTCCAGTTAACTAATTTTAAAATTTCTTTTCAATGAAAGCTGCTCATTAGCAAATAAACACATATTTTTTAAAAGTATTTTCATTATTTTATTTTAAATGTAAAGGTTTTAAATGAAATTTATTCAAAAGGGTGGCAGTTGGTTTACTTCAATTGTTTAAAAACAAAATATAAGGGGGATTATTAAAATTCATGAGGGTTAATTGATGAATCCGAAAGGAAAAAGTCATGAGACAATTTTGAAAATTTCTATACTTTCTCGTTGTCATTTCTAATAAACTAATTTTAACATCTTTTTTTCTTTCTTTAAACAAAAGCTGTTTATTTCTAGATAAACTCACACTAGATGTTTTTTCAATATTTTTATTTTTATTTTACTTTAAATTTAAATATTTTTAATAAAGTTACTTAAAAATGGTGGTCCGTTCAAATAATTGTTTAACACTTGAACATAATCAAAAAACTTAATTAAAACTTTTCTTAAACGAGAGGGCGGGAGAGGGTGTCTGACCTTGTGACGAAAATAAACTAGTATGTTGTGGCCATCACAAAACTTTCTTCTATATAAATCACGTCAATTAAATCATTTAAATAGTACAAGAAATAACAACGATTTAGCACCAATTCATATAAAAGTATATCTGAATTTGAAGTTGGATGAAAATTCGTGCATTAGTTCTTGAGATAGAGCTATAGCGGAAATTCTGAAAAAAATGTAGCATAGCAGCGCCACCTGTTGAGCGATTTACACCAAAATTAAACAGCACTATACGATATCAAGGTATATACCTGAATCTGAAGTTTGTTGAAAATCCAAGCATTAGTTCTTGAGATAAAGCTATTGCGGAAATCGCAAAAAATACAGCATAGCAGCGCCACCTGTTGAGCGATTTGCACCAAAAATTAAACAGCACTAATTTATACATCAATTCATGTCAAGGACTAACTAAATCTGAAGTTTGATGAAAATCCGTGCAATAGTTCTTGAGATACAGCTCTTGTGGAAATCGTGAAAAATGCAGCACAGCAGCGCCACCTGTTGAGCGATTTACACCAAAATTTAAACAGCACTAATTTATACATCAATGCATGTCAAGGACTAACTAAATCTGAAGTTTGATGAAAATCTGTGCAATAGTTCTTGAGATACACCTCTTGTAGAAATCGTGAAAAATGCAGCACAGCAGCGCCACCTGTTGGGCGATTTGCACCATAAACTAATCATGTCCAGTTTATATCAAGGTCTAACTAAGTATGAAGTTTTGTGAAATTTCGTGCATTAGTTCTTGAGATAGAGCGCCCACAAAATTTATGTCACATACAGACAGACAGACGGACAGACAGACAGACAGACTCACAGACAGACATTTTGTAAAAACATGTGTTTTGGAATCTCTGACTCATAAAACGTGTAAATCCGTCGAAAACTGGAATTCGAAAATTTTCATGAAACCAATACTTTCTTCTTGTAAACATAGAAGAAAGTAAAAATTATCACTCCTTTCAAAGTTTAATTATCTAAAGCACTTTGAAAAGAATAAATCTTACTCTAATTTTTAAAATCACAAGAAAAAAAAAAAAAACAAGTAAGAAAAATCATGCGTTAAGCATAGATTATGAAACACTTTCCAACACTTCCTGAATGCTTCAACAAAACTTCGATATTTAGGGAAATAAGGTATATAAGAGAACTAAGTAAACATTTTAGAAAACACATAAAACATTTGAAAAACTCATACATGCATTTTTCGTCCATAGCAAATATGTATTCCAATTCTTTTGAACAGCCCTGTATTTAATCTGTAGGTTGATATATATACTATATAATGGGGAAATTTAGTTAAGAAAGAAAACGCATAACAGGTTGAAATTTCTCTTTCAGCAATTTATACTAATATATGGAATCATAGTTGTATACTTTTGTACAACCCTGTAGTTAATCTAGTACCTTTATTACACGCCACTATTTAGCTAAAGTTTAATTCAAAGTAAAACACTCTTAAAACTACTGAAATCCCATTTCCAGAAATTATCATTAATAGACGGCTATGTATCCAATTTTTGCGTGACCCTGTATATCACTTTATCTATTTTTTACAAATATTTCTTAGTTAACTTCTTAACTAGCTGCAGTTCAGCGTAAAAATGCATAAGTCATTTAAAAACCACTTTTAAGGAATTTGCAATCATACCCAGTAACGATTACGAACTCATTAGTGCAGCCCTGTATATGAATTACAGCATTTATACACATAGTATATCGTGATCTTTTATGTTTCACTATAGTTATGCATAGTCTATGCATAAATATAGTGAAACATAAAAGCACATAACATAATTTAAAATGCATTTCCAGCAATCATCGCTACTGTACAGTATTTCGGATACAATATAGTATCCGAAATCTTTTGTGTGTCCCTGTAAATGCTATGCACTTCGTATTATACATGAAATAATTTATAGTAAACCTCAGCGATGTATATAAATTACATTATATATGAAATATTTTAACATACTTAATATACGGCGCAAACAATCCCCCCCCATATCATTATGCATTGGAATTCTTTTGTGTGGCCTTGTAAATGAATAATAATAACTATTCTTTGCACCGCAAATTCTACAGAATGCATATTTTAGTGCACTTTAATAATGCATATCAAATCTATTATGTTTGAAAGCGTGCAACACCATTAAAAATCAATTGAAACGATTCTTTCCTTAGGCCGTAATGTAACGGAAAACTTTTGACTGTCTCTGTATATGAACTAAACATGCTAGAAACTTCATTTGAAATAGGGAACGTGCTATGGTAAACATTAATAACATCCAAAAATTTCAGGGCAATCCGAGTATATTTACGGGAGTTAGGGCGCGTATAGACGGCCAGACAAACTGAATTCATAAACACTTTTCAACTTTGTTGGAAAGTGTAAAAAAGAAAAAATGATACAGCAGCCAGTTTGCGTACGCATGAAGGGATTCGGAGGAATTCAAGTGATTTAGTACCACAAATTTCGTAAAGTACTGATAGCTATATCTAAACGTTAAAAAAAAAGTTACTTAACAAAATTTTTGGTAAACGTTACTTGAAGCGTACGAACTCTGGCAGAGCGCAGCATCTCTGCCCTGATCCTACTTCAGAGAGCCTATGTTTCTCGAATAGTAATGTTTTGAAATCCATACAGACAGCCCCTCACCTCATCCAGATTAATAAAAATATATTTATAAACTAGTGTTTCGTAACCAACATTGATTTTGGACAAAATATTTTTTTATATGAAACGTTTGAATATATTTTTTTAAGCAGACCGACAAGCCGATACTCTCCAACTCCCGTACACTGCTACAAGGCCTGAAAACATACCAATTTGCTCCTTTTTAAAAATATTAACTAATTTTGAATGATATTCTCGCGACTAGCGGCGATTTTCTGAAATCGGGAGTCAGCCATTTTTCTGTAATTGGGGGATTTTTCGGCTCCGAAGGCCGCATTCACTACCGCCAGGACAGCTGATGATTGATTTCGGGGTTAAGTAAGATCGATTACACTTTTAAGGATCAGCTTTTATAAAATGCTTAAATAAAAAATGTCGCTGACTCCCATAAATATTTGATGTGCAGGAGGAAAGTTTCCTCTTAGAAGCAATAAGTAAATCCTTTTAAACATGCTGTTTGAAATAATAATTTCACCATTTCATGCTTTTTGCACTTTATCATTTAATCATTTTAAAGTTTTCTTCCTTTTTAAATCTGTCTGTAAATACATTTTTCAATTGGAAAGCGTTTGAATATGTAATTTGGGCTTTTGAAAATTTGACATCACATAAAAGAAGGTTATTACAAATTATAAATTAAATCTATAATCAGATAATGAATTAAAATATATGCTATAAAAAACTTTAAAAAATTAGACAAATTTAATAATTAATTGGACATATCACACCACAATTTAATCAAGTATGTGATTAAAAAGGTGATTGAATTGCTGTGAATTGATTTTGATTCTAAAAAACATTTTTATTGGAAATATCATAATGGATTACGACATTGAATAACGCTTTAAAACATTTTTCGATTTCAAAACTGTTTATTTTTGCACAATTTTAATTTATTTAGCTATAAAACTCAAAGTTTTCGCGTTTAGAAAGGTAATTGTTTTTGCTGGATAACCCGAGAAATTTCAAAGATCAAATTAAATTCGGTTATTGCAACAGTGGTTCTAGTTATTTTCTTTAGATTAGAGAGAAATTATAGAATGGCTGTATTGAGTATTCTTATAAATTACTATAGAAATATTCTTAATGAGCCCGCTGCATCAGAATAAGTCACAGAAGCGAGAGATTCAGACAAACATCATCGTTATCGTCAAAACATGGAGTATTTCCCTCGTAGGATGTCCAGATCAGTGCTACTTATCGAACAAACTAGGGTTGTGACTCTGAACACGACTCTCCGGCCACTTCGGGAGCTGGCCGACAAAAGACCGAAATTCAATGTTCATTGAGCTTTGGCCAGGATTCCTGCCAGTTTGCTAACTGGACAAATTCCAGATTTTGGCCACAACATATCCATTACTATTATAAAAACAAATTCTTACAAAATTTAATATTCACGCTGCAAACATTATGTAAATTCTTTTTAATATAAAATTGTGTAAAATTTAATGGTCTGTTTTCACTGATAATCTTTACGTCGTTCTCGGTACCACACCTTCTCATGCAGCAATAAACTCTGTATGAATGTAACATAAAGCCAAGTCTTACTTAACTAAAGTGTGGACAACAAAACAAATTTTTTCGATTGATAAAACCCCCTTTTTTCCTAAATGTATTTTCTTATTACCACATTAATAAAGAAGGGGATTCGTCTAAATTTCCGCGAATTTCGAGTAAATTAATGTCGACTGAGCAGTTTGTCCCTTCTTATAAGGAAAAAACGCTTCCAAAATTAACTACTTATGTCTGAAATATTATGAATTTTTTTTTGTATATAAAATTGTGCTTCTTAGTTGCTTGACCGGTAACAGACCGGGTGTTAAGTTGCTTTCAACTAGGCAGGCTCTTCAAAGCTGCTTTACTGTTCTGATTTGTTTTCGGTGATAATCTTTAAAATCATTCTCGGTACCAGACCTTCACATGCAGCGATAAACTCTGTATGTATGTAACTTAAAACCAAGGCTTACTTAACAAAAGAGTGGAAAATAAAACAATTTTTTTTCATTTCAAGAAAAACTCTTTTTTTCCCAATTTTATTTTCTTATTACGACATTAATAAAGAAGGTGATTAGTCTAAATTTGCGTGACTTTCAAGTAAATTAAAGTCGAATGAACAGTAAATTGGTTTGTACATTTTTAATTGAAAAAAAAATAATAACGCTTCCAAATTTTTTCTATTTATGTCAGAAATGTTATGTGAATTTTTTTTAATATAAAATTGTGTTAAATTTTATTGTTAGTTTTCATTGGTAATCTTTATATCATTCTCGGTACAGCACCTTCATATGCAGCAATAAATGTATGTGTGTAACCTAAAACGAAGGCTTATTAAAAAATGTGTGGACATAAAAACAAATTTTTCCCTTTGAAGAAAAAATCTTTTTTCCTAATTGCAGTGCCTTATCACCACACCATTAAAGAAGGGGATACGTCTAAATATGCATGACTTCACGGTCAATTAATGTTGAGCCTGAACAGTAAATTAGTTTGACCATTCCTATATTTAAAAAAATGTTTTCAAAATATACTATTCACCCCAGAAATATTATATAGAATTTGTTAAATGTAAAAATGTGAAATTTACCTCAACTTCAAATTGTCTTATTACTTGACTATTCACCATGCCACGCTTTCACGCAAAACGTGATGTATGTGGAATTCTTAAAGCACGTTAATTATAGCTAATAAGCAATTCGGTGACATCGCGATGTAGAAATCTAATAACAATAGTTTAAATTCCAATCATGATTTTCCTGCTGTACAATTTAAGTTTAAGTTATAAAGTTAGTTGGGGTAAGTGGGCCATAGGCTATTTTATATAAAAAAAAATGATGTTTTTTAAGTTTTAGCTTTTGTGAACAATGCACCTTATTCTCTACTTCCTAAAACAACGTGCGTCAACTCAATCATAACTCTCACTTTGCTGTGACAGGTTGTCAAAAATTTACGTTTCTTTTTTTAAAAAACAACGTCAATATGATTGAACTACCTCGGTGTTTTATTAAAACTAGCAGGAATGACCGAGCTAAGCTCGGTCAAAATTAGCTTTCTGTTTATCTCGATATATCTTTCCCACTGAATCATTCTTGCTGTTTTAGATGGAATTAGCTTGACCATGAAACATAGTGACCAAAATGACCACTTATCGAGTTTTTTCGAACATCCAACCTATCACAATGCTCTTCTCGAGCCTGAAAACGATGGAATACAAAATTTAGTGAAAATCGTTAGTTGTTTTCTAGGTAAAATAAGCTTTATCCACGTTGATTGAAAAAAAATCACTAACCGAAATTCATCGACGGATGTGAGCTATTTCAATGGTCTTTTTGTACTGAGAAACGGTATAGCAAAAAAAAAAAAAAATGCCAAAATTGTTTGAACCTTTTTGAGATGCCGTTAGCTTGACCCCGACCCATTATCACCAAAATTACCCATTAATAGAATTTTCTTGAGCATGCGACCCAGCCCAATGGTTTTACCTTGTCCAGAAACGGTGTAGTACAAAGTTTTGTCAAAATCTTTTGAGCGGTTTTTTAGATATAGTTAGCTTGATCCTGATCCATTAGGACTCAAAATGACCCATTGATTGAATTTTCTTGAACATGCGACCCTGCGCCATGCTCTTATCATGCCCGGAAACGGTATTATACAAAATTATGTCAAAATGTTTTGAAACGCTTTTCAAATACAATTAGCTTGACCATGATCCATTGTGATCCAAAATGACCCACTAATCGAATTTTCTTGAACATGCGACCTATCCCAATGGTCTTCTCGAGCCCGAAAACGATAGAATACAAAATTTAGTCGAAATCGTTTAAGCCGTTTTTTAGATACAATTAGCTGGACCCTGACCCATTGTGAGCCAAAATGACCCACTTATCGAATTTTCTCGAACATGTGACTTAGCCCAATTCTCTTCTCATGCCCAGAAATGCTATACGTAATATAAAATTTGGTCAAAATGTTTAGAGCATGTTTTTAGATTCAATTAGCTTAACCCTGGCCCATTGTGACCCAAAATGACACACTAATTGAATTTTCTCGAACATGTGACTTAGCCCAATGGTTCTCTCATGACCAGAAACGGCCGTATATTAAAAAATTTTGTGAAAACGTCTTGAGCCTTTTTTTTAGATATAATTAGCTTGACCCTGACCCATAATGACTAATCGAATTTTCTCGAACACGTGACCCATCCCAATGGTCTTTTCGTGCCCGAAAACGATAGATTACAGAATTTCGTCAAATCGCAGTGCCGTTATCTAGATAAACTTAGCTGGACCCACGGTGACCCAAAAATGACCCACTAATCGAATTTTCTTGAACACGTTACCCCATCCCAATGGTTTTTCGTGCCCAAAAATGGTTAGATACAAAATTTAGTCAAAATCGATTGAGACATTTTCTAGATATAATTAGCTTGACCCTGACCCATTATGACCCAAAATGACCCACTAATCGAATTTTCTCGAACACGAGACCCATCCCAATGGTCTTTTCGTGCCCGAAAAGAGTAGGGTGCAAAATTTCGTCAAAATCGTTAGAGCCGTTATCTAGATAAACTTAGCTTGACCCACTGTGACCCAAAAATGACCCACTAATCGAATTTCCTCGAACATGTGGCTTAGCTCAATGGTCTTCTCGTAATCCAAAACTGTAGAATATAGAGTTTAGTGAAAATCGTCCGAGCCGTTTTTTAGATAAAAATAGCTTGACCCACAGTGACCCAAAAATGACCAACTAATAGAATTTTCCCGAACACGTGACCCATCCCAATGGTCTTTTCGTGCCCGAAAATGGTTAGATACAAAATTTAGTAAAAATCGATTGAGCCGTTCTTTAGATATAATTAGCTTGACCCTGGCCCATTATGACCCAAAATGATCCACTAATCGAATTTACTCGAACACGAGACCCATCCCAATGGTCTTTTAGTGCCCGAAAATGGTTAGATACAAAATTTAGTCAAAATCGATTGAGCCGTTCTCTAGATATAATTAGTTTAACCCTGACACATTATGACCCAAAATGATCCAGTAATAGAATTTTCTCGAACACGAGACCCATCCCAATGGTCTTTCCGTGCCCGAAAACAGTAGAGTGCAAAATTTCGTCAAAATCGTTAAAGAAAGTATCTAGATAAAATTAGGTTGACCTACGTTGACCCAAAAATGACCCACTAATTAAATTTTCTCGAACGTTTGACTTAGCCCAATAGTTCTCTCGTAATCCAAAACTGTAGAATATAGAGTTTAGTAAAAATCGTTAGAGTCGTTTTTAGATAAAATTGGCGTGACCCATAGTGACCCAAAAATGAGCCACTAATCTAAGTTACTCGAACACGTGACCTAGCCCAATGGTCTTATCATGCCCGAAAATGGTAAAATACAAAATTTTGTCAAAATCGATTGATCCGTTCTTTAGATATAATAAGTTTGACTCTGACCCATTATGACCCAAAATGACCCACTAATCGAATTTTCTCGAAGACGAGACCCATCCCAATGACCTTTTCGTGCCCGAAAATGGTTAGATACAAAATTTAGTCAAAATCGATTGAGCCGTTCTCTAGATATAATTAACTTGACCCTGACCCATTATGACCCAAAATGACCCACTAATGCAATTTTCTCGAACACGAGACCCATCCCAATGGTCTTTTCGTGCCCGAAAACAGTTGGGTACAAAATTTCATCAAAATCGTTAAAGAAGTTATCTAGATAAAGTTAGGTTGACCCACGGTGACCCCAAAATGACCCACTAAACTAATTTTCTCGAACATGTGACTTAGCGCAATAGTTTTCTCGTAATCCAAAACTGTAGATTATGGAGTTTAGTGAAAATCGTTAAAGCCGTTTTTTAGATAAAATTGGCTTGACCCATAGTGACCCAAAAATGACCCACTAATCGAAGTTTCTTGAACATGTGACCTAGCCCAAAAGTTTCCTCGTGTCAAAAAACGGTTGGATGTGAAATTTGGTCAAAATCGATTGGGCCAATTTTTAGATATAATTAGCTTGACCTTGAGCCATTACGACACAAAATGACCCACTAATCGAATTTTCTCGAACACGTGACCTAGCCCAATGGTCTTATCATGCCCAAAAATGGTAAAATACAAAATTTCGTCAAAATCGTTAGAGCCGTTTTTAAGATAAAATTTACATACACACACACACACACAATTTTTGCTCGCATTATAGTATAAGATACTGTAAGTACTTTTATTAAACAATCTTTTTTTTAAAGATTAGGCATATAACTACATTAATATTATTAGGTAGCTATACATATTTACTTCATGTTTCAAATGTAAGCCCGGTGTCCCAGTTACCCCATAAATTTTTCAAGAATGGGGTAACTCGGATATGTATCCGGGGTAACTGGACCATGCTGGTTCCAGTTACCCCAGTTGTTATAAATAATTTTTTTGAGTTTCTCTTACTACGGGAAATATATTTCTCCATTGTTTTTGGCTCACAATAAGGAAAATTATAGAATACCTTATTAAAATTACGTAATAAAATTTTAAAAAACATATTGGGTAGTATCAAACCAAATTTCTGGACTCCTTGAGAGGCGGTGATACCGTTATGGCATCACATAATTTTAATCTCTAATTACCACATTTGTACCGGAACTTTATAATGAAAATTTCATCTTCATTAAGTAGGCGACAATATACTTTAACTTGTTTAGAAATAGATTCTCTTGTAAATACTGGTGTCAATAAATTATTTCAACATTTTACGAAGTACCTTGCCCCTTAAAGCGAGATAGCCTAACCTTGAAATTGTACAATACACAAGGGTCGCATTCTATAGGAAACTTTTGTTGTTCCTACCACTATTTTGAAAATAATATCTTCATGGAACGTTTCTTTATATTATGTTACATAAAATGATCATGAAGGTAACCCATTAAGTGTTCTGGTAGGAACAATAAAAATTTCCCTATATAATGCGACCCCTGGATACAAATAAACTATTTAAGTACTTACGTAGCCGTTTGTTCATAGATTTACCTTGCTATTTTTTCCCTTAAAATACCCATGTGACTTTTATAGTTATTACCTATACTAAAGTACATAAGTACTTACTTAATTTTTATGTTTTTGGAATAAATAAATCTAATATTTTCACTTTTCGTGCTTTTTTAGACACATTGACAGCAAAGCTTTCCCTTACAACGCTCTTTAGTTGATATATAATTTGCATGACCTGCCTGGTTTAAATTTTTTAAAGTTGTTTACACTTTTTCAAACAGGACCTGATATCCCATATGAAAAGAAAATAAACGCGTGTGGAACATAGACCCTCCTGGCCCACTTACCCCCATTTTTATGGGTTAACTGGACCCATGAGGAGAGAAAGATGAAATCTGTATATTTTCATATTTTTAAATATTAAAATGTAATTTTGATGATTTCTGTCTTATAGAGGGAACCAAACTGAACACATTTACAGACGTTCAGACTTTAATTCAAATGAACATTAGCTTTTTGAAGCTGAATTCTCAGAAACTCCAGAGTCACATTGTAAAGTCACTGTAAAGTCAGTGCATTAGAGTGTTTTAGACGACGGATCATGGAACCCGGTGCATTCGTATTTATATAAATACGTAGCACTTATAATGATCGTCTGGTCTGTCCGTCTGTCCGCATATAACAGCCCAAAACTACTTAACTGAATGTTTTAAAAATAATATATATAATCGTTGCAAAATTTTGTCGAGTTATTTCAAATTTTATGAAAATCGAATTTACTTCGTAACTTTTTCCCCGAGTACCGCTCAAGCAAAAAGCATTTGCTATATTTGATACTAAAAGCTTTTGAATACCACTTAATTTCAAATGTGATCTTTGGTTTGTTAAATGACATACCTTTTTCAATTGTATAAAGCCAAATATTTTAGTGAAAAAAAAAACTGGTGCTGGGTACTTATTTTTAATTTATTGTGTCAAAAAAAGAGAAACAGTTAAGGGGTTAAATTAAAAAAGATATTAATAAAAGTTATCTTAATTCTATTACATCCTGCCATATGTAAATATTTCAATGATATCCCATGATAGGTAATGATTATAGGTTGCCTTGGGGATTACGTCCTTTTTAACACCTTCGGTACTGATTTATTGTTGCTACTGATAAAAAATAAACTGCAGGGTGAATAATCTTAAATAGACATAAATAACTATAATATGAAGTATTATATAATTTTGATAATTAATAAATTAAAAATTGTTCTAAAAATAGGACAACATGCTTAAATTACGTAAAATGAGCAATTTCATTTTCTGTGCACATTTAGAATTATGTAAGATATAAATAACTCGAGAATGATTAAAATGAGTTTATTTCATATGAAATCCTTTAAAATAAATTCTTTTGTGCGTGAAAACAAAAATAATTTACATTTTTTGAAAAAGAGGTAGTGTTATAAGTACAACCGACCATTTTGCATGTCTGCTGCTTTTCCTTCTTTTCTATCATATGATTCATTCCATCAAATCTAATATCTTTACAAGGCCTTAAAGCAGGACTTAATTTTTTTCTTTGGAGGTGGCAAAACTGAGCTGCTTGATGAAGGCCTTCCACGTTTGACACGGATTGGTGGGTAAACTTTGAGTGACAGAGCTTCTGCTATTTCAAATGTTATATAGAAAAAATCCTTGCAAAGGGATTTCTAAGCATTTTGCATCTCTTTTATATTCTAACTAAGAATTAATATTGACCACGCTAAAATAATGAGACATTATTCGAAGTGTCCATTTTTTGCTCGACACAATGATAGTAAGAACTCATGTTTGTCGATTCTCCATGTTTTTATTGTAGAACTTTACAACTTCTGGCCTATATACATGAATATAAAAGGAATATTTTTTTTGCTCCATCTTTTAATAACATCCTTTGCATTATCTGACAGAAATGTAGATGCTAGGGTGACAAATTTTTTGTCATGCCACTTTACATCAATGATTTTACCATCTTTGCTGGCACAAGTGTCACAGGTACAGCGTCGATCTTTTTTTAAATTTCTGTATCAATTTTCAATGGACAGTTTGTCAGCCTATTTCTGCGCACAGTGCCGGCTACAATTATTCTTTTCTCCAATAAAACCTTTAACCTCTTGGGGACAAGTGACCAATATACGTGCCGCGTAAGGTAATCAGAATCCTTGATTAATCCCACCAGCAAATTTTTATTGTAAATTTTCCCTTATTTAAACCGATCATTTTCACGATTCAATTAGGCAAAAATTTCTATTTTGAAAAACTGGTGATGAACGATTAAAAACTCTATAAAAGACGCTCTTCCCGAAGGGGTTAACAAAGGAATGGATGTGAAATGATTACCCCAAAATATTTCAATACCAAGGCCATGCGGAATACGATTCGCCAATGCAAAACAATTGTCCCAAACTCTGCCGGGGCATTCCGCGTCAAATCAGGCAGTAAAATATCAATATGTAACCCACCATCACAGATTTTAATGAAACTGCGTGTGTTTGTTCTTACTATTAAGATATGATCACCAGTAATTTTTTTTGCTCCTTGGTGAAATAGTTTCTGAGAAAAAAATCGTCAAAATTTTGAAAAACTGCCGTCAGTTGGCATTCTTGATAGATCGGTTTTCAAATGTAGCATGTCATATATATAATCATATTTCAATATCTACTCTACAAATCATCTTCAAATAATTTATGCACAATATTTAGGGTACGCAGCTTATGAAAAAAATATATTGTTACGCTTATAACATTTTAAGTGTGTCTAAAAAAATATTTAAATTTTGAAGTCGTGAATTTTTTATGAAAAAGAATGCATTAACAAAAAAAGCATTATCAACAAAAGGCGGTATTTTTATTAAATTTATTTTTTATGGGAGATATACTTAAAGGTGTCCTTTACCTGATTCTGAAATAAAAATAGTGGGATTTTGGGTGTTTTTGGTAGTATTTCCTATTTAAAAATATTTTGAGGTGCATTTCATATCAAATCAAGCAGAGTCATTCCATGTCAGTTCCCATAAGCCATTTAATCACTGTCACAAATTTCAATGAAATTGGGTTTGTTTATAGCTTATTTTAAGACGTAATCACCTTTAATTTTCTTGATCCTAAGTAAAATATTTTTTAAGATAAAAAATATCAAAATTTTGAAAAAATTGTTTTAATTTTTTTTAATGACAGTTCGATATTCAAAGACTACATTAAAAAAAAAAAAAAAAGTCATTTCAATATAAAATCACTAAATAGGTTTCAAATAATGTATATGTGACAAATAATGTAGGCTGATTATTATTTCTTGTTTTTTATCATGTTCAAACACTAAGAGTGTCTTTTATCTTATGAATTTTTAAAATCAAGAATTTTGTCAAAAATAATGTTTTAATCAAAAATTTATTATTAACCGAAGGCAGGGTGTTATTGCTTTTTTTTAATTGTACGTAAAAATATCTTTTAAATGGTTATAAAATAAAAATAGTGAACATATGAGAAAAAATTATCAAAATTTTGGAAAAATGCCACGAGTTGCCATTAATGATTGTTCAATTTTCAAAGTCCTCATTTTATATATAAAATCATATTTCAATAACTAATAAAGAAATCTTCTTCGAATAATTTAAGCAAGGTAAATAAAGTATGTAGATTATGAAAAAAATATTGCTGTAATGTTAAAAAATATTTAAATGTGTCTAAAAAATTGTATAATCTTTGAAATCAAAAATATTTTACAAAAAATAATGAAATTATTAAAAAATCTTTATCAATCAGAGGCGGAGTTTCTATGACTAATTTTTTAATTTTAAATTGTACATAATACTACATTATAACTGGATCTGAAATAAAAATACTGGGATTTTGGTTGGTTTTACTAGTATTTAAATCATATTTAAAATTATCAATATTTTCAAATGTAAAACCTATCCAATGTATCATCCCTGGAAATATTTTTATTTATACATTTATTTTATTTTTCAAATTATCTTTTATGTTCGTTTCTTAAGGAAAAAAATAAACAATATTGTTTTTTAGTAAAACTTCTAGGGCGAAGAGCAATTATCCCTTTCCAAAAAAGAGAAAAATCACTAGCTCCTCACCGCCCAATAGAAATTTTCAAAATGACAGTCCTAATCTTTAAACTCATATTTGGCTGTTAATATTGAAAATTTAGCAATGAGCTGCTAATATTGAAAAAAAAACCAAATTTCACTCTGTTGAAGAAAATTTTGACGTATTGTGCTTTAAATATATGCAAAAAATGCATAATCCATTATATTTATATCTTTCAAATAACTATATCTAAAAAAATATTTAAAACTTAATGAGTTGCACTTTTGTAACTTTATTCAGTTTCTAATGATATGTACCGTAATTTCGGGTGTATAGCCCGCAGATCAAACAATTCAGTTTGCACCCAGAAATTTTATTCAGTATTTGAAGACCAATATTTACTGTGATCTAAAAAGTTACATTTTATTTTTTAAAATTTCTGGGTCGAAACACGATTGTATGATCCGCGGGCTATACACCGGAAATTACGGTAATTTGATTTATTTCATCACAATATTGCTGAAAGATGGATTTTCAACATATATATGTGTGTATATATATCCCTGTTCTCAAACAAATTATTTAAAAATTATTCATTTATGTTTAATAAAGCATATATATATTGTTTATACACTTACAGAAAATACATATAGCAAATTTTATGATATTATGTCAATAATGTCTAAAAGTAAAGAACTTATCTAATAGTATGTAACGAAAAATTTAACATCTGGTGTAATGACAACAAAATTTTATAATTGTTTTACTTAATTTGGATGAATGAAAAAAGCTTACATGTTTATATTTTATTGAAGTACAGGTGAAAATGTCACAAAGACATACCTCAACAACCACTGAGTATGTCACATTCACACTACAGATGATTTTTTTTTCTTTTTGATCTTTCGGGTTTGATTTCAGATGGTAATGCATTAATTAGTTTTGTTAGAAGTGTCATTGCAGTCAGCATATTAGGCTCACTATTTTTTTTTTATATAATTTGTTTTGATTGACTCGATGAACAACAATATTTAAAGGGACCATTTCATGACTTTTCAATTAAAAGCTGATTTATAAATTCATCATGTTGTTTAGTTATTATTATCATCTTAAGATAATAAGTTGATATTAAAATTTTTAAATGCAGTTTATTTATTATTTGAACAGTTGAAAGTATTTTTCAATAAGAGTGCGGTCTGTTGATTTTAAGTCGGCTGTTGAGCAATGTAGTATTGGTAAAGGAACTGGTACTATTTAATTTAATTTTTATTGCTGTAAATAATATTTGTTATTTTATTATTGTATGTATTATATTTAAGCAAGAGTAGAAATACACGATATCGTAGTCATTTTAGTACATCTTAGCATGAAAAGCTTCAATATTTATCATTAAACATTCACATTTTATGAAAACTTTGTTAAAATTGCTCATATTTTCACTATTTTTATTTTATAACTATTGAAATGATATTTTTACGTACAATTAAAAAAAGTAATAACAGCCTGCCTTCGGTTAATAATAAATTTTTGATTAACACATTATTTTTCACAAAATTCTTGATTTTAAGAATTCACAAGATTAAACACACTCTTAGCATTTAAACATGACAAACAACAATAAATAATAATCTACCTACATTATTTGTCACATATACATTATTTGAAACTTATTTAGTGATTTTATATTGAAATGACTTTTTTTTATGCAGTCTTTGAATATAGATCTGTAATTAAAAACATTTTTTAAAAAATTTCAAAATTTAGATATTTTTTTTACCTTAAAAAATTTTTTACTTGTAATCACCTTTAATTTCCTTGATCCTGTCTTAAAATGAGCTATAAACATACCCAATTTCATTGAAATTTGTGACAGTGAATTAAATATCTTAGGCGAACTGACATGGAATGACTCTTCTTGATTTGATTTGAAATACGCCTCAAAATATTTTTAAATATGAAATACTACTAAAAACACCCAAAATCCCACTACTTTTATTTCAGAATCAGGTAAAGGGCACCTTTAAGTATATCCCCCACAAAAAATAAATTTAATAAAAATACCGCCTTTTGTTAATAATGCTATTTTAGGTAATGCATTATTTTTCATAAAAAAATCACGACTTCAAAGATTAAACATTTTTTAGACACACTTAAAATGTTATATAAGTGTAACAGTATCTTTTTCATAAAATACGTACCCTATATATTATGCATAAATTATTTGAAGATGATTTGTGGAATAGATATTGAAATATGATCATATTTATGTCATGCTACATTTGAAAATCGAGCAGTCAAGAATGCCAACTGATGGCAGTTTTCAAAATTTTGACAATTTTTTTCTCAGAAACTATTTGACCAAGGAGTAAAAAAAAAATACTGAGAATCATATCTTAATAAAAGGAACAAACACAGGCAGTTTCATCAAAATCTGTGATGGTGGGTTACATGCCTGCCTGAACTGATATGGAATGACCCTGCCTTGTGTTCAGAATCCATTAGTGAAGGCGCTTGATAAACAACTGAATCGTATATGATTCGGATTCTCCACATAACATAAAAAAATTTACACCCTGTCCGATTAGACTTCCTTTTTACATATTTTTTGATACACAGATGCCCTGTAAAATATATCACAGACTCATTGATGCATAAATATTCTTCTAATGGCAGCGACTTACAACGCTCTTCAAACTGTCTAATTAAAGGTTGCACTTCTCATATTTTGTCACTTGCATCATGTGGTGCATTTTATATCGACAATGTGAAGATGATTCCTTAGTCTTCAAATGTATCCCTGGCCATGCTTATTTTCTCCACTAATTTAATGGTTGTTGTAGGTTTCCAGAATAGAATCAGTGGCGGAAACAGAAGTATTCCAACGATGAGATGCAATACAATAAGTTTTTTTTTTTTAATTTCCCCTACAGTTGTGTTCACACAATTTTTCATAGAACTGATATTGAATACATATTTGCTTTATCCGCAATTTCACTGAAAATGTCTTCAGGGTAATAGTTCGAGAAATATGTGAAAGGAGATCAAAAAGTATAATCTCCACCTGCTTGGTGTGTAGACTTGGCGTAATATGTGGTTGTTGAAAAGTTTTCTTTCTCCAACAAAAATACTTTTTCTTCTGTTTTACAACAGGAGATGAATCATTTTTATTCTCGGATGCTACTTCTTCTCCATCTGATTCCAAAATGAGACAAATCTGGTATCTGATTTGAGTTCGATGGCAACCATTTGTCATCAGACTCTTCCAAATTCACATTTTCTAAACCAGAATCCTTGAGATTGTTTAAAATTTCATCAGCATCATTAAGTGATAACTTTTCAATACAGTCATTCAGGGTAACTTTGATCCCCATTTTCTCTATTTTTACATGCCACACTCTTATTTTAAGAATATTGTTGCAACTATGGGCATAAAAGGGAAGAAATGATCCTAAATTATTGCATGACTATAAAATTAAGGAATAATAAGGATAAAAGCAATAAAAAATAAATTTTTAGCTTGGTTCAAAGATACCCAGGCATTTAGGTTAACTTTGCACAATATGATAAATATTATCTAAAATAATTCATTATAAAAAAAAGTATTATAATTAGGACAACTTTAAACCACCAAAAATGTTTTCAGATATGTAAAGACTCCGAATTTACATTTCCCAACATCACAAGATTTGTAAAATTTATGATATTACAACAAATGTTAGGCATAAGAAAAGTGGAAGAAGAGCACCATGAATGTTTAGAAATAAAAAAAACCCTACTTATTGTTCATATAAAATATAAAAATGCAGTGAAAAACAATTTTCAATGTTTTATCTCAATAATATATCCATAGCTACAGTAATAGATACTAGTACTAGTATTATTCAAAAAGAATAAAAAATGTCGAATGTATGAAATGTAAAATTTGAGTAGCTCCGCCCCGAAAAACGCCTTTAAATGAATTGTATGTATTTTACACATATTTGTTAAAATATTTATATGTTATATCTAATGTTCATTTTCGGCATTTACGTAAAATATACGTGCAAATATGGGAAATTTTTGACAATAGCACCTATAATCATTAAATTATAATCATCAGTATAACTTTGAACCGGCTCAAAGTTACCCTGAAAATGTGGTAAAATGTTAGTACCTTCTTATTTTACATTTTATTAACTATTAATAAATAAATGATCACAAAATATTAACACATTTACAACATTTAGATAATAATATGTGTGATAAATGAGTATATTGTTACTTACTATGAAAATTTAATTGGATTACAACAACTTCAAAACAGTATCCAAAATTAACTTGAAAACAGTACTTCACAAAAATAGTTAGATGATGCAATTAATTGCGCATAATATTGCTAATTTATTTTATAAAATAAAGAGTAGAAATCCCAGTTTAGAACTTTGCCAACAAAGCACAGTTCTGGAGTTTATTTTAGTCTTTTGGAGTCAAAAATATTGAAAATTAGGAAGTGGTGCAAAGTTACCCTGAATTACTATATAGAATGCTTTATAATGTATCCTTATAAATTAATCTACAAATATTCTTAACACTAGAACGGCGGGAAATTTTGCTCAAGTTTTATAAAAATATTTCACATCAGAATTTTTATTTAGAACTATTTAACTTATTTATTTAAGTTATTTTTGTGCAGCATAGATTAATCTTATATTATAAAAAAAATTCTGGTTCGAATCGAAATGTTTTCATTCGGCAAGGGTCAAAATGACCCCTCGCCGCCGTTCTAGTGTTAATGATTCCGCTACATAAGAATAAGTTACAGAGGCTAGACATTTTCTTGACAAACAGAATCTTATCGCCAAAACATGGAATTATTTCCCTAGTACCATATCCACATCAGTACCATATCTACATATCGTGAAGCTTATGCTCATCACTTCGAATATTAGCCAGGGATTCTCGGTCACTTTGGGAATTGGCCGACCAATTCCCGAAATTTACTGATCGTCAGACTTTGGCCAGGATTCTTGGTCAGTTCGAGAGCTGGTCAAAATTTGGGCTTTGCCCGCAATATATACATTCTTATTTTAAAAACAAACGCTACCAAAATTTACTATTCATGCCATAAATATTTTGTAAATTCTTTTGTATATAAAATTGTGTAAAATTGTTTGTTTTGTTTTCATTGATAATCTTTACGTCATTCTTGTTATCACACCTTCTCATGCAATAAACAGTGCATGTATGTAATTTAAAATGAAAACTTACATAACAGAAGTGAGGACAACAAAAAAATTCTTTTCCTTTGAAGAAAAACTCATTTTTTTCTAATTCCAATTTCTTATTACGACAAAAGTAAAGGAGATTCAACTAAAATTGTGTGACTTTAATATCAATTAATGTTAACTAACAGTAAATTTGTCCATTCTTATTTGAAAAAAAAAAAAGCTTCTAAAATTTACTATTTATCCCAGAAATATTATGTAGCATATTTTGAATAAAATATTGCCAAAATTTCAAACGCAAATATGTGGTTTTACGGGATGTCCTTTCACGTTACCACGCTTTCACATGCAGCGTGATGTATGTAATATTACAGAAGCACCTTCCGAGACAGGGATGATTGGCAGTTACTTGACATCACGAGGATGGAATCAGTGTTGGCAGACTGGAGACTTTTTTAATTCAGATTATTTGACTGTCACACTTTTTAAAAATAGTATAATTCACTTTTTTTAAATGTATTTTTAAAGAGGCCGAATAGTTCTATTTCAAAAAAGTGGTGACAATAACAATCTGGTGACAAAAAAAGTCCCCAATCTGGCAACATGATTGGAATGCAGTACAAAATGCTTAAAGTCAAGTCTGCATTTTCCTGCTGTATCATATAAGATTAGGTCATAATCAAAGATTTATTGACAAAAATGCAGCATAGAGAGTATGCAGCAAAATAATTCGATTGTAGCGCCTTTGTAGTTGCGATGGGTGCAGGCTTCGTACGTCTACCGTTATTTTCAAAGCCAAATATCAGTATTTTTTTCTAGAAAAATTAACCTAGTTTAAACGCACGAGATTTCGCCTTATTTAAGAAGAGATTTTCTATAAGAAAATACTGGTACCATCGAATTTCTTAGTCTGGAAATTCAAGAACCCGTACGAACACTGAGTGGACGTGATGCTATTAAGTCATCCAAAAAAAGTGTTTTGAAAAATAAAATAATATTAAGACTTAGCAGATGAATAAAAGAAATATTGAAAGTTGAAAATGGCGCACTCTTACGACTGATTATCTCTTTGAATGCTACAAGAGGAAAAATGAAACCAGAGGTACAAAATTAAAATTACAAATGTTAATCGAAAATGAAATGGAAAAGTATTAATCGAGACAAAAGCGGTTAATTAGGAGAACGGTTAATTAAGTGTAGAACATGAATTTAAAACTCTTGCTTCTGTAAAGTCAGTGAATTACATTGATTTAGACGACGGATAATGGATCCCAATAATTATCTTGTAGTTTCTCTTCAAGAGCGTTCGTACTTATACATATAAACACGTAGCACCTATAGTTGCTGTCTGGCCCGTTCGTCTATCTGACCGTCTTTCAACATACAACAGCACAAAAAATACCAGCGTAAAAACGACCCATCCGAATGGTTTGAAATTTAATATATATGGCCGTTGCAGAATTTCGTTGATTCATGTCAAATTTTATGAAAATCTAATCACAACATGAAACGATATTAATAAAAGTTTTCTTCATTCTATTAAATCCTATCGTACGAAATTAATTTAATGATATCCCATGACAGGTAATGACTCCAGGTTGCCATGGGGATTACGTCCTATTTAAGACGGTGTCATATTATTTCCGTATTACTAAATTTCACATATATGATCGTAATAAATTTTGTATTCATACATTTTTGCATAAGAGTGCAACATCTATTGCACCAAGATCTGAATAAAACTAGTTATAGTACGAACGCATCTCATTTGCCCTGTTTGACACATAATTTCCATTTTTTTCTTATTTTTCGTCGAACTTCGAACTTCTGTTTTGAGAGCTGGATGCAGAACAGGCAAGTAACGCTCATGTATATGAAAAAGTGTACATATTGTGCGGACGCAGAGCTTTGTTTTTGACAACCGGGCGCAGGAGATGAAAGTGGCACTAGTAAGCACTAACAAATATAACAGGCACTGCACACGTTCTAAGCATAGTCGCTCTGTTGCTCAGTTTCCAACTTTGAAATTTTTGTACATTTCTAGCCAATGATGACAATCAGAAGTTTTCAGCGCGGTCATTAACATCTTTTCCCTTTGGTATACACTAAATTATAAGCCGTTGTAAGATATGCGAAACAGTGATATAATATTTAACGAAAACGATTAAACTCATTTTTGGTTAATTATTATTGAAAGAGTAGATAAAATATAAAATGCTTAGTATAATCGATATTGCCAATTTAGCAGTTTTTTATACCGCTGGTACCGACTGCAAATTCGCTTTATTTAATCACAGAATGTCTACCATCTGATAAGGCAAATATTACTATTTAGAAAATATGCATTAAAAAATCAGCTAAATTGGTAAATGTGTGTAAAAATACATTAGAAACAACAACAACAACAAAAAAAAAAATGAAATTAGGAAAAAAAAGTATGCACTCTTTTTTCGCTTTAAAATTAGAACAGCCAGTCTTACTTAAAACATACAATACATTATTAAATAGAATATATTAATTTAAAGTATCTCAGTTACAAAGTTGTTGAACTCTTATTTAAATTACTTAGGTACAAAGAATAAATTGTATTTGGCGGTTTAATTGAATGAATTAAAAAAAAAAGGTTATTACGTTATAAATGTATTATAGAACTATTTGGACTAAATTTACTTTTTAAAGTGAGAATTATGAAATTCATGAAAGGGTGAATTTATTGCTTCATATAATAACCTTCTTGACAGATCAGAAATGTTACATGGCAGTGTAATAAATATTGAATCCTTCTGCTGGTGAAACTTTCAAAATATGCAATGCCTGGAGTCTGCGAGTTTCAAACTCAAGAGCAGTTGAAAATAAAATAAAATACGGACATCATTTCTTACATAAATTTGATGTAATTGAAGAAAACATGAAACATACGTATATAAAACGACTTCTTTTTTAAGTGTTTAAAGTTTTTGAAAATATTCTTTAATATCCATTTGCGCATAATTTTTTCTAATCATTTTTCAGTTTATTTTAAATTATAGTTTTATTTAATGTTTGAAATAAATCATACGAAGTGCGACTTTTTTTTTTTCGTATGTGACCACATAAAAACGTTTTGTTTTATTATGTAAGTGTTGGTTATAAAATTGATGCTTCTGTATTCAGGTAAACAGAAATTTGTTAAAATAAGTATATTTAAGCTAAAAGGTTGGGATTTAAAATCTCTAAATACAAAGGTAATTAAGTGTATGAATGGTGAAATTTTATTTGATTCATATATCCTTTAGTGCACAGTGTAGGTTTAAATTAAATTACGATAATTATATTTTACAGATTATTCTAAAAATAAAAGAAAAACAGAAAATGACCTGCTGAACATTGAAAATCGTGTACAATAGATGATTGTAGAGCTAATAACCAACCAAGCAATTTTTCATGCGTAATAATCTGTGCATTTATTAAAAAGTTTAAATTAAAAGTTTGTTTAATTAATTAATTTAATTTTAATTCTTAATCAACTTAAATAATTATTATTATATAAAATTAATTATTTAAAGTTAATTTTAATTACTTAAAAATTAATTAAATGTTTGTATTCAATTGCATACAGGAAGTTGTGGATAGCCATCTCACTTTTAACCCCTTCGGGACGAGAGCCTTTTACAAAATTTTTAATCTTTTGTCACCGTTTTTTAAAAACAGAAATTTGTTTTTTCTTGAATCGGGAAAATGCGCTGATTAAATAAAACAAATTTTACAGAAAAATTTTACTGGTGAAGAAAAACAAGGATTCTGAGCGCTTCATGCGGCACGTATACGTGTCGCTCGTCCACAACGGGTTAAAGCAAGTCAGAAAGAACTTGTACGTGAAACGTGCCAAATGAGGTGCGTTCATACTATAACTAATTCTATAAATGTTCAGATCTTGGTAAAATAGCTGTTGCACTGTTATGCAAGAATGCATGAATACAAAATTTATTAGGATTACATATATTAAATTCACTAATACAAAAATAATATGGCTCCATTTTAAATCTGACGTAATCACCATGGCAACCTAGAACCACTGCCTATCATGGAATATCATTGAATTAATCACGTATGAGAGGATTTATTAGAATGTAGAACATTTTTGTAAATATCTTTTCAAGTTTTGATTATATTTTCATAAAATTTGAAATGCCTGGACAACATTCTGCAACGATTATATATATATTCAATTTCAAACAATTCAAATGGGTATTTTTTGCTCTGTTATATACGAACAAACGGACAGACCAAACGAGTATTATAGGCGCTACTTATTTATATAATTACGAACGCACCTAATAAAGGGTATTTAAGTTAAAAGTTTTGGATTTAAACCCTCTAAATAAAAAGCTAATTAAGTTAAAAAATGTGAAATTTTATTTTATTCATATATGCTTTAGTGCATAGTGCAGGGTTAAACTAAAATATTTATAATAGTTTTCTTTTACACAGTATTCTAAATATAAAGGAAAAGCAGAAAGTGACCTGCTGAACATTCATAACCGCGTGTAAACAATGACATTGCGCCCGTAATCAACCAACCAACTAACTTTTAACCATAATAAACTGTTGTGACGATTTGGACGTCATAACACACAGGGCCACGCGACAGTAAAATGAATAATTTTTTAGCGACAGTAAACAGCACAATAGAAACAGTTATCCCGATCTGCGTTGTGAAAAGATCAAATGGGATAATGTTAATTAATAAATTAGGAGAGAAGAAAATTTTGGAATAAAATTAATTTTGACAATAACTCAAGGACGCCTTATTTAACGTTGAAATGGAAATATCGAACTTGTAGGTTGCATAGAGAAACGTCCTATTCTAATAATTTCAAAATATTAGTTCTTTAGATACCATAAATTATTAATATTATCTAAAAGGGAACAAGGAAGGAGTTCAAAGGAAAGACATATAAGTATACATACATAAACAAACTTTATTTTCATTTATATAAAATTCATAACTCAAATATGATTTGTTATATCACAATAATCTTTTCAAATTAAGATTCAAATATCTATTATTTTATCAGAATATAACATAGTTCCATTCCCATTAGAACAGCAAAACTTTCATCAAAATTATATTTTGTTACTTATCTTTTTTATTAATTTATGTTATCCTATACTTGCCCTTTCGTTCACAGCACGATCCGATGATGGGGCTTTTGCCTAAATTTTAATCAAAATTTTATTCGTGGAAACATAATATTCCCGTTATCATAAAAATCTTTATCATAAACAATCATAATATTCAATGACATAAGATTATGTACTTTAGTGAAAATTTAGAAAATTAGTTGCTTAATATTAAATGTACACATTATAAGAAAACATGAAAACAATAGCCACGAGTATATATTGAAATAAATATAAGGAATTTCTCACCCAAATAGACTTCGATCTTTTCTGTAATCATCCAAATTATACAGTACACTCATAGTTCATGGAATCCTAAACACAAGTAAGTTCATCTGGGCATAAAGTTTTTTTTTCTTTTATACATGTAGAGTTCATGGGCTTTCACCAACCAGTTTCACTTCCTTTAAGCACTCTATGACGCATGAAAATTATCCGAGCTCCAACTCCACAATGTACACTTTCATTGGCAAAATCTGCAGACACTTCATACATCTCTCTACTATCCACTTAGCTTATATCTCCACATTAGGTGAATTCTTCTGTAAAATTCTGCATCAATTTATTTTCAAAGACTTGTCTGCTCTCAGCGATCTTCGTCAATAGATCATGACAAGGACAGGTCTACTCTCAGCATTAATTTTCATCATCATTTCCTTTTTTTCTGCATCAATCATTTTTTGTGACAAAGACTTGTCTGCTTTCAGCATTCATTTCAATCGCTAATTTTTGTATTGTCCTTAAAATTTGCTGCGAAGGAACTTGATGTAAAATTTTGAAGTATCTGGATCGTCTTAGAGGAAGTCACATCTTAAAAAATTATAGAACCTCTTGATGACGAGACACAAGACTTAATCTTCTTCTCTCATTCCATCTTCCAAGATCCAATTTTTTTTGTTTTTTTTGGGGGGGGGGGGCTAAATTAACCCAGAGCTGTCATTCTGATTGGAGGCTACTCCTGGTCCCTTATTGGTACTCTAAACATCCCCATCTATGGGCGTGCCAATTTATTTTTCACTGCATTGCATTAACTTAATTTTTGCCCCTTGCATCAGGTTTCTCATGGGAATCACCACCCACGTCGAGTGTTGTAAAACCATCTTTATTGATAGAAAATTTATGGTTTCAACATCGTAAATTTTCTATTCTTTCGCTATACATTTTCTGTCCAAGTCTGGCGTCAGTACTGTTCGTTTTATCTCTAATTTCCTATTTTCTGTCTGGTCTTATTTGGGGAGTTTTATTTTATTACACTGTTTTTGCACATATAAATATTTACAATTCGAAATTTTTAATTTTCAATATTAATACAAAATAAATTCACAATTCATATTCCTTATTTTTTTCTATACATGCCAATACCAAACAACATATATATTTTTATTTTTCTTACGCATTATATAATTATTCATTTTAATATACTTTAATTTTGGAGTATTTTTTATGTTATTTTAATTTATTGTATAAATTAATTACTAAAGAATTATTTTCCGAGAATTCAATTATTTTTAAATGTTATTGGATCGTGCGTAAAATATTTAATTAGTTAAATTAATAACAAGACTTGTTGTGTAGATTTCTACACGACATAAACTGTGTAATCTATGCATATATTATTAAGATTAATCCAATTTCATAAAAGAAATTCTTGATAGCCATCATTTTTTTTTAAACGCATATTTCTTCTACTTCAAATATTTTACTATTCATGTTCTTTACTTTTATCATTAAAATCTTTTTATCATACTAATAAGAAGTTAAAAAAATGTTCGGAAACTTACTTAGGGACCATTACTTATTAAGGACAATTTCTTCGGTTACCATAATTTATTTTTATGAAACTAGAAATTTTGCTTTATCAATAAGTAAATCATCTAAGAAAATGTTAATTAAAAAATTGCAGCGTCTCGATAGCGATAAAGTTAGAGAAAAACAGAAATCGATACATAAATCAGTCATTGTACTCGATGACACTAATCACAGAAAAGTAGCTTAGCAGCAATCTATCTTAAATAAGGTTACTTGAAGAGAGCTTATAAGAAAAATAGTACTTAAGGCTGTTAATCGATAACTGTGGAAGACATTCGATGATATGTTAACACAAAATTCTGGTTTGTTTTCTCATGTCTTTTTTTTATACATGATGTAAATTAAGATGATAGGTATCTTAAAAAAACATAAAATAGAAAGTTAAAAATAATTACTATTACAACTTAAGTACTTTTAATACTTTAAATAAAATCTAATTTAAAAAAAAAATACTAATGGAAAATTTATTCACCTGTCACTTTGTATGTCAAAAGGAGAGCTCATTTTTAAAGTCATTAAAAAAAAAAGTTTTTTTTTACTGCTTATAGGTATGATTTCGAAATTATGGCTAATCAAATTTTTATGAAATTTTAATATCTTGAAGTAAAATTGAATGCAAAGAAATAAAAAAAAAATAGAACGCAATTCACAATTAGCCGATTTTAAATGTCTTGCAATAAGATATAACTTAAACGCAAAACTTTCTTAATCCTTTATCTACTGCACTAGGATCTACTGCAATTTTTTTCATGTAATATCTTTTTTTCAGTTACTACAATGAAAATTAAAGGTTAAAAATAAAAAAAAAATACTCACTCGTGAGAAATTTAATTATTTAGAGATAATTAATTAAAGTGGTACTTTAATCTACCGTCAGTACACTATGACTAAAATATCACAACAGAACACCCACAAAGTATTTCAAATGTCACCAGAAAATATTTTCGATGTAATCAGTATGTGAAATATAGGCTTTTTCTTATCTACAAATAAATAGTTTGGTAAATTCCGGTCACAGTAATTTATTTCAACACTTTAGAATTGAAATTGCTTTGTCCCTGAAAGGGTTAAAAAACTTTTTTTTTTGGGGGGGGGGGGGAGTTAGATCTTGTTAGCAGTCCTTTAGTTATGCGACGTCTATATTCCAGGGACAACATATTCCCTCGCAACTCCACATGTGCAATATATGAATTTACATATGCCATTACATTGCCATTTCTAGCATAGCAAAAACAAGCCGGTGGCACAACTTTTTCGATTTCCTATAAAAAATAACAACGAAAAAGAAAAGAAATACCACGGAAATCATTACTGCACTACATTTTAGTAATTAAATTTGAAAGCCGATAAAAACGATGGATAACTATACAGAAGAAAAGTAAACAAAAAGTTTTTCTCTAACACCCAGTGTACTGACGGTACTTATAAGTACCACCGAGTAATTCAACTGTTAAATGAAATACATACACCGTTCACCTACAATAGCTAGTCAGATTGTATTCTAAGAGCATAATGAACACATAAAAAAAATTCCAACACTTATATCCTTTACTGTGTTTGCAGCAATAAAAAAGACGAGCGTGGCAATCTGTACAAAATGTCGGCACAAAACACATCGTCTGTGTTAAAGATAGCCTCCTTCCTTGCTAAAATAACAAATCGAGAACTACTGCTGCCATTCATCCGGATAAAGGGGAGTTAAAAGAGCGTTTTTGCAAAGTACCATTAGAATATTAGTAATATATGGGATGAAAGTTTAAAGTGAGTGGTACTTATAAGTACCGTCATTAGATAAAGGGTTATCCATTAACTGTCGAAACTATAAGAAAGGGAACTTCAACATTTTTAAGAAAAAACATTTGATACTGTTAGATAAATTTGTGAGTCTAACAGTTTTTGGCGTGAATCCACACGCTCCTCACTAATTCATATACTATAAACGCAAACTGCGCGATGCCTCATCACAACAATAAAAGAATAATTAAAGGTCTTACCTTCTATATATATAGATATCCGTTTTTTAGCTCGCGGTTAGTCAGGGCGTCTAAGAATTATGGAGTATCCCGTATCATCATATATTCATTTATCCTTACTCCTTTAGGTCACAGTGCATCAGGCTTAACCCCTTCGCGACGGGAGCCTTTTACGAAATGTTTATTACTTTTCTACCGGTTTTAAAAAACAGAAGTTTGTGCCTATTCAAATCGGGAAAATGCGCATATTAAATAAGGCAAATTTTACAGTAAAATTTTACTGGTGAGGATAAACGAGGATTCTTAGGCCTACTTCCGGCACGTATACGTGTCGCTCGTCCCCAAGGGGTTAAAAAGGGAATCATGTAACAGACAGTGTATTGTGTTGTGCTCCATTGAAACTACTCATATTGTAGGAAAGGGAAAAAGGAGAAGTTTAATTAGAGATACTAAGAAATAGATTACATTTTGTACGTCTTCACTTGTGTGAGGACGTTTTAAAAGTGAATATTACATATGTTTTTCCGCGCGTGTTACATCATTAAAATTGATAACCATATGGATGTATTTTCGGCACTTTGAGGTAATCAACCAATTATACATAATTGGATATTTATGAAAGTTACAAGGAAGTAAAGTCTGATAAAATAGTGTTCAGTGTAACAGTCAGTTATAATGTTTATAAGTTTATAACGCGAACCAGAATAGAACATAAGTGCTTGCGAGTCTGGTTTAAAACATATCTCACATAAGGCGAAGAAAGATGAAGAGATGCAGTTTTCTCTGGATTTTACATCTGTCGACTACTAAGTGTTTCTTTTTCACTATGAACTCTAATGATGCTTTTCTGCAGTAGAAAGAGGGAGAAAATGGGTATCCAAAAATCTTGATAAGGGGATTATATGAATATATCTTCTATCAAGTTCCCCCTTAAGCCCCTAATCAAGATTGTTCTGTAATTTTAATTTGTCTCTGTTCTCTTGAAATTCAGGCTTGGGTTCTGGCTTCTTCAAAATGTCTGCCAGCATAGATTTGCTCGGACAATAACATAATTCTATGGTACCATTTTCTTTCATATACTTAATCATGTGATATTTTAGATCGATTTTTTTTTGTCTTGTTGGTGTATTTTTCAGATTCTATCATTTTTATGCAGGATATGTTATCTTCATATACAATTACGGGTAGGTTGTGTGGTAAATTCAAATCTTGTAAAAGTTTTATTATCCACATAAGTTCTTGTGCAGCGTTTGCTGCGGCTACGTATTCAGCTTCTGCTGACGATTGCGCAATGCAAGTTTGGCGTTTGGTTATCCATTGTATCGGATTTTTCCCAAGAAGGAATAAATTCCCTGTTGTTGATCTTCGTGTTTGCGTATCACCGGCCCAATCGGCATCGGTGTACACTTCCAAAATTGGTGTACATTCAGTGCTGATTATGAGATTTAGGTCCTTTGTGTATTAGAGGTACCTGATCAGTCGTTTAACACCTTTCCAGTCTTTTTCCGACGGATTTTCGTTCTTTCTGCTAAGAACATTTACAGCCAGTAGTATGTCTGGCCTAGTTATAGTTGCAATGTGTAATAACGCGCCTATCGCTTTACGATAATTTTTGTTGTTTGGCATTGGATTTTCATCCTTTTCTGATCTTAAGAAGCCCGTTTCCATGGATGTTCCGTAATGTTTTGATTCCTCTAATGTAAACCTTTTAACGATTTCCATTATTTTTGTTGTTTGGTTAAGGTTAAAGCCGTTATGTGTTTTCTTAATTTTTATTCCAAGATAATTACTAATTTCCCCCAAATCTTCAAGTGTATATTGTGTTTTTAACTTATTTATTACTTCTTCAATTTGCGCATTGTTTCCCGCTATGAGAATGTCATCTACGTACACAACTACGTAGACTGTATTTTCCCCTTGTCCTTGTGTAAATAGGCAGGTGTCTGCCTTGCTTTGCATAAAATTTAGTTCTCTAAGAGATTCAGTAATTTTTGTGTACCAGGCCCGGGCTGCCTGTTTAAGCTCGTATATGGCCTTTCGGAGTTTACAGACTTTATCGGGTTCGTTTGTGTTCACGTACCCTTCCGGTTGTGACATGTATACCTCTTCTTCTAGGTCTCCGTGCAGGAACGCCGTTTTTATGTCGATGTGCCTGACACCAAGGTTATGATAGGCTGCGGCAGTGAGGAAACATCTTAAGGTGGTGTGGGATACCACTGGGGCGTAAGTCTCGTCAAAGTCGACCCCGTATTTTTGTTTAAATCCCTGAGCTACTAATCTCGCCTTGTAACGCTTTACTTTCCCAGATTCATCATATTTAGCCTTGTAGGTCCATTTGGATCCAATTACTTTGGCTCCCTGTGGTGGTTTTACCAAAGACCATGTTTCATTTTTCATAAGCGAGTTTATTTCGTCGCGCGTCGCTTCAATCCAATTCATTTTTTCTTGTGGGTTTTCAATGTTTAGCATGTCGTGCCAACCTTTCGGTTCATATACCGGATCATGCCGGACTGCATAGGCAAACCTGTCCGGTGGCACGCCTCTATTATGCCTTTCCGATCTTCTCAATTGTTGTGTATGTTGAGGCGCGGATGGTGTATCTGAAGAATTTTGGTTTTGTGTTAGATCAAATTCGATTACGCTTGTGTCAGTCTGTCGTGTGTGTTTGTTTGTTTCTGAGATTAACTCATTCGTGTTTGAACTTTCATCAGCATTTATATTACCCATGTTATTTTCCGCGAATTTTACGGTTCTAGCTAAAATGTCTCTTCCGTCACTAGTAAATATTCTGCACGCTTTCGATCGGTTGTCGTAGCCTACAAAAATGCCTTTCTCTGCTTTATCATCTAGTTTGCCGCGTTTTGATTTGTGGATGTATGCGTACGCGGTACAGCCGTATACTTTAAGATATCTTAAATTTGGTTTTCTGTTTAGCCAAAGCTCATATGGCGTAGTGCTAATAGATTTGGAAGGCAAGCGATTCTGCAAATGATTTGCGGTGCAGATTGCTTCTCCCCATAATTTATGTGGGAGGTTAGCTTCGTTTAACATGCTTCTAGTCATGTCTAACAGTGTCCTGTTTTTCCTCTCAGCAATGCCATTTTGATTTGGATAGTATGGTACGGTGAGCTGGTGTTCGATTCCGTTACATTTAAGATAGTTTTCTAATTCATCGTTGACATATTCCCCGCCATTGTCGGATCTGATGGCGGTTGGGAATTTTCCGAACTTATTTTTGACGGTTGAGATGTATTCCCTCAATTTTTCATATACTTAGCTCTTTTTCGACATTAAGTAGATAACACAAAATTTGGAATAGTCGTCAATGAATGTTATGAAGTACCGATTTCCCCCTATGGTGGGTGTATTTATCGGCCCACATACGTCACTGTGGATTAATTCTAGCCTTTTCGTGGCTCTATGTGCGCCCGATTTGGGAAATGGGGCGTCGTTGGTTTTGGACTTTATGCATACCTCACATTCTTTGTCGTGTCAGCAGTTGTTTATGGTAATTCCGTTCACTAGTTGTTTTTGTACAATGGTTTTAATTGTTTCGTAGCTTCTGTGGCCTAACCGCCTGTGCCACAACTCAATACATTTTGTGTTTGAACACTTATGCGTAATGATTGCATGATTGCTTTCAAATTGATTATCATTGTTTACTTGCACTTCATATAAATTGTTCTTTAATCTACCTTGAAGAATTACTTCACCGTTATGTATAATGTCGCATGTATCTTTTTCAAATTTAACTTGACATCCGTTTTTCGTTGCCCTGCTTACTGACAGCAGGTTAGTTTCAATTTCAGGTACAAACAGTACGTCACGAAGTATAATCTGCCTGTTGTTTTTTCCTGTGTGATATTACAATTTCCCCTGAGCCATATGAAATTAATTTATTGCCGTTCGCGACTGTTACGTCAGTTTCTGTGTCGCTAGTCATATTTGAAAACATTTCTTTGGAGTTGGCAATATGGCTAGAGCTTCCGCTATCGATAATAAAAGTTTGTTTGTTTGCGGGTCGTTCAATTAACAACGCAACATTTTCATTTTCATTGTTTATCTGTTTTGTATCTTGAGGTTTCGCAGTTTTAGCCGGGGCATTTTCTTCAAAACATAGAGAGGTGGTGTGATTTTTATTTTTGTAAAATTTATTGTTTTGTACTGGATTATTATTATTTTTCCGTTTCAGGAACCAGCAATCGTTGTACGAATGGTTCTTCATTTTGCAATAGGAACAAAATTTGTTACCTCTCTTGCGGTCTGTGTTAACTAATTTTTCTCGAGCCTTGTATGCTTTAGTACTATGTTCCGGGTTTTCGGAATTTTCAACTCTACGAGTATACTCATCAAATAATTTGCTTTTAATAAAGCTGGGCGTCAATTCATCTTCATTTCTCGACTCTAACGCCGTAATCAATGTGTCATATGACGGCGGTAATGAGCACAAAAAGAGTTCAGATATATGAGAGTCGGTAACATTTTCTCCGATCGCAGCTAATTTGTCGATAAGTTCCATTAAATTCGTGATGTGTGCGATTAAGTTCCCTCCTTCGTTTAGCTTTGGGCTATACAATTTACGAAGGAGGTGTAATTTGCTTGAAAGATTGGACCGTTCGTGAAAATTTTTTAAAGTGTCCCAAGTCTCTCGAGCCGTGTTTAAATGTTTGATGTTAATTATCTGCCCATCTTCAATACTGAGGTTGATTAGTGCCCGTGCTTTCCTGTCTTTCTTAAACCGCCAACAAGAATAGTTATTGGCGTTAAGTTTTTCAATGGCTGCACTATCTTTTGCGTAAGCCATAATTTTTCTTTCCTTTAAGTCAATTAGATACTTTTTCCTTCACCTGACTACCGGATTTATTTATCTGGCTTAATTTGCCTAAATGGATATCTATATTTGTTTAATTTACTAAATGAGACATTAAATCAGTCTCCATAATCAAAATATGTTAGATAAATGTGTGAGTCTAACAGTTTTTGGCGTGAATCCACACGCTCCTCACTAATTCATATACTATAAACGCAAACTGCGCGATGCCTCATCACAACAATAAAAGAATAATTAAAGGTCTTACCTTCTATATATAGATATCCGTTTTTCAGCTCGCGGTTAGTCAGGGCGTCTAAGAATTATGGAGTATCCCGTATCATCATATATTCATTTATCCTTACTCCTTTAGGTCACAGTGCATCAGGCTTAAAAAGGAATCATGTAACAGACGGTGTATTGTGTTGTGCTCCATTGAAATTACTCATATTGTAGGAAAGGGAAAAAGGAGAAGTTTAATTAGAGATACTAAGAAATAGATTACATTTTGTACGTCTTCACTTGTGTGAGGACGTTTTAAAAGTGAATATTACATATGTTTTTCCGCGCGTGTTACATCATTAAAATTGATAACCATATGGATGTATTTTCGGCACTTTGAGGTAATCAACCAATTATACATAATTGGATATTTATGAAAGTTACAAGGAAGTAAAGTCTGATAAAATAGTGTTCAGTGTAACATTCAATTATAATGTTTATAAGTTTATAACGCGAACCAGAATAGAACATAAGTGCTTGCGAGTCTGGTTTAAAACATATCTCACATAAGGCGAAGAAAGATGAAGAGATGCAGTTTTCTCTGGATTTTACATCTGTCGACTACTAAGTGTTTCTTTTTCACTATGAACTCTAATGATGTTTTTCTGTAGTAGAAAGAGGGAGAAAATGGGTATCCAAAAATCTTGATAAGGGGATTATATGAATATATCTTCTATCAGATACCACAATTTTTGAAAGATAATCTTCGTTTATTTATTAGTCAAAGTTTCTGTTTTTAAAAATAGGTATTTTTTTTATTTAAAAATAGTGGTAGTTGGATAGTTAATTTATGAAATGCATATTTATTTTTAATGGTGCAAAAACGAACCAGTAGCAGGTAATGAGTTAAGAAAAGCATGAACGTCAAAACAAAATTCTTCCATTAAAGTTAAAATATTTTTACCTAACCGTTTTTTCGTATTTCCACACCGGTAAATGTGTGGATTCGTCTGAATTTGCATTACTTCTACATCGGTTAATGTCGACTTAACTCTTTCGAGACGGCATCTCTTACCCAAAATTTATTCGTTTGACACTGTTTTTATTAAACGCCCTTTACTGCCAAAATAAGAAAAAATGCTGTAAGTAACAAAGACAAATATTACATTAAGTAATGGTGCCAAAAACAAATTCTACACGCAGTTTTTGACGATGCATATACACATCCCTAAAGGGTTAACAGCAAATTATTATTATTTTTTTTTTTTACATGCTTTCTCTATTTTCTATCTCTGACCAGAAATTATTATATAGGTACTTTTAAATACATTATTATATAAAAAATTTCTCAAAGTTACACTGAATCATGCTGTTATGCTCATGACACCGTGCCTTGCTTCACTTGCATGCAAAATTATTAAGAGATATTCTGAGCTAGGATGATGGACAATTACTTGACACAGCTATGTTGGAATGCAGTAGAAAGAGCGTTTAGACTATCTTGCTGCATATTTCAACCCTTAAATGCCGGCTGTTGCCTTTCGGCAACATACCCAATTTAGGCTTCGAAAATACTATTAAAATAATATTTAAGCTATAATGCCTAATGTTGCCAATAAAACACATTCAGAAAATATTATTAAATAGATTTTCAACATGTAGATGGCAACACTTGTGCTGTATAATAATAAAGTTAGATTTATTTTTTGAAATGTTGCTAGATGTTCTTTTTGTTTTGTTTGGAAGCTTGCGAAATACTCTATTTTGTTCTGCCGTGAGCAAGTAAAATTTATTTCTTATGATAGTTCTGAAAATTCTTGTGTGTTTAATATTAGCGAATTTTATTAGAGAAAATTATTTTTTCAATTAAAGACCAGTATTACCTATTAGTAACAAAATGCGTTTTAGCTGTAAACTATACTTAAAATGTGATTTTTTGAAGTATTTTTTCCATGATTTATTTAAAAAATGAAAGCCTAAAAACATTATTAAAATGATTTTTGCAAAATCATGCATTTAAGGGTTAATATTAAATTATAACCAAGGCTCAGCTAACAAAAGCGTGACGAAAATAAATTATTACTTAAAAGAAAAAAAAACTTTTCTTTTTCGATATTTTTGATTCCACTTGATACACCAGTAAAGAAGCGGATTCGTCTTGCGTGACGTTCAAGTAAATTGATGTCAGATTAACAGTAAACATGCCTGCCCATTCCTATTTGAAAAAAAAAATTCTTAGAAAATTCACTGTTTATATCAGAAATATTATGTAAATATCAAATTAAAATTGTGTAACATTTACAAAGGTGGATCCATGTCAGGCGTTACTATATTTAACATTCTTTCATGTAAAGCTTGATGTGAAATTATTAACCCTCCGTCTACCAGACGGGTCCATTGGACCCGACAGGTACATACAAAATATTCATTCAAACCAGAAATTTCTTTAAAATAAACTAAGTATATAAACCAGACAAAAATAAGGTAAATAAATAAGTTAAATAGTTTTAAATAAAAATTCTGGTGTAGAACGTTTTATTAAAACTTGAATAAAATTCCCGGTAGATCTAGGGTTAAAGGCGATTTCCCTGTCCCTTCACATAAAGCATGATGTATACGCAAGGTTCGCACACTCCTTGGAATTTCCAAGGACTCTGACACCACTATTAATGACAAGAAAATTTACATTTAAATTTTAAAACATAGAATTCGCAATCACCACCTTTATTCACAGATTTTACAATATTTTTCTGCAGTGAAATACTTTGAAAATACTGTAAAATTTTAGTGGTAAAATTGTGCGAACCCTGTGTATACGTAAAATTATTAAAAGGAGTTTGTATACCTCTTTGGCCTAAAAATCATACGATATTTACGATTTGTTTATTATTTGTTTTTAGTTACAAAGAAAAGAGGTATCACCTTCGGAATTTTTGCACTATATTTTTTAACATTCTAATTATATATTTGATATTTTTTACAAAAATGCATATTATGTCTTGTGCTACTCTTGATGCTAACCCCTTCTAAGAGGGCGATCAATTTTCTCCCGGCACAAACATCTTAACTCTCTAATGCACGTGGTAGTGTTTATGCTACAGTAGCGCTGAAAAGTATTTTGACAACCTTATATTCTCTCTTATTTAATTTAATATAAAAAAATATATATTCCCTATAATTGAGAACACTACATAGCTGCCAACTTGTACGGATTTTTGCTATCACTAAAATTTAACAGAAATTTCTGCCTTATTTAATTATCCACATTCGCTGAAATTCGGCGACTGAATTAGGCAAAATTTTCTATTAAATTTTAGTGGTTACAAAAATCCGTACAAGTTGGCAGCTATGACACTATGAAAGTAGTTATTCAAATGTATCAAGTTTCAACTTGTTTGTTTACATTCAGCGCCACCGAAGAAATATGACTCCTCCTTAACTCAAAAGCATTTTGACAATTAGTTTGCATTTAATTGTTGAAGGCGTCAGTGGCGCTATATCTTCGATTAGTGTTTATATTGACTTATTGTGATTATTTTTAAATGCCGAAATGCAAAAAATATTCCATTGATTCAAGAAAAATCGTTGTAAATGCACTTAAGACAGGTAGACCGCAAGCAGAATTTGCTCGTTCTTTTAACGTATGTCGGCAATTTGTTATTACATAGAATACAGTTTTTAATAAACAGGAATACATCGGAAATAAGCCTCGAAATGGCCATCCGAAAAAAACAACTTTCAATGTTGACTGTATTATAAAAATGATATCTACAAGTGATTGTCGTAAGTCCGCTGTAATAATAAAAAAATGAATTGAAAGAAAATTATGGCATAGACATACACGTTTCAACTGTCAAACGACGCCTAAACCTCTATGGTTTACATGGCAGAAGACCAGCAAAAAAGCGTTTGTTATCTACTAAGAACAGGAAGGCTAGAGTTGCATTTGCAAAACGTTATAAATCGTGGAGAATGGTCTAATGTTTTGTGGAACGATGAAAGGAAGCTTAATTTAGTATCCTCTGATGCAATTAAGTCCTAAAAACAAAAAATATCATGTTCGATGCTAAATACCCACCGTGAAACATGAAGGTAGCAATATGATGGCTTAGAGTTGTTTTTCACTAAGCGGAGTTGGACAGTTCGAATTGATTGGAATATGGATCTGTTCATGTATGCTGATGCATTAAAGACTCATATGCCACCGTACACTAAACAAAACATGCCTGCTCAGTGGTATTTTCAGCAAGATAATGACCAAAAACACAAAACCAAGTACGCAAGTGATTTGATGAAACGCAGAAAAGTCGAGATTCTAGAGTGGCAAAGTGAAAGTCAGAATTTGAACCCCATAGAGCATCTGTGTGACATCGTACAGTAAGATGCCAAAATTATTCAAATAAGATAGTTTTATACAAAGCTCTTAAAAATAAGTGGGATCTCATTCTTTTACATTGAATACTAGTCGTCCATGCATTGTAAGGCTGCCATGAAGGCCAGAGGATATGCTACTAAATATTGACTGACTCATTACTATTTTAGATAATTATTGTGTTAAAATCAATTTTCTATTTTTATGTCAAAATACTTTTGATTTATCATTTTTCTGATTTTTTTGGTGGGTTTAGCGTTATTTTCCATTAAATGACGGTTAATTTACTAAAATTCTGTAAAACATTGCATACGATTAAATAAAATAAAAGTTTGATTTTTGTATTTTATTGTTGTTTTTAATTAAGTCAATTATTGTCTTTGTCAAAATACTTTTGAGAACTACTGTACCACCAGTGTTGCCAATTTAGTGGATTTTTTAATTCAGATATTTCGTATTCACCCCAGAAATTTGAAACAGAATTTTTTGCTTCATTTAATAACAGACATAATGTTATGAAGTTAACCGAAGTTTACTATTTAGATTTTCTGGTATGAATTCTGATTCTCTAAATTACGCAATTTGTGAAACGCATTTTACCATGGGCATTAGAGAGTTAAACAAACTTAGTTACCATATTATTAAAATGAATTAAATTCCCTAAAGCTTATACCAACATTTAGTTTAAAAACTTGATATTTGACAAATATGCAGGTCATTTGAATAAAAAGGATAACTTTTTCGATTTTTCTTTTTACATTTTGCGAAATCTAAAAAATATTTAAAGAATGAAAATTGTACTTTCAGTAGTTTAAGCTAGAGCAACAATGATTAGCTTTCGTTTAAATAAAAATTGATGGAAATCGGTTCAATAATTACCTAGCAAAATGGTCGCCCAGTTTGAAAAAAGTGTTTCGAGAAAAACAAGTTTAAAATTTTACAATAGCATTACGTTCAACGAGCGGCCCTACATTAGATGTGGAAAAAATATTCTTAAGTATTGAAATGTCACGAAACCACTTTCGAACAACAGTCTACACACTTAAAAAATGCATAAAGTGCAAATGAAACAAAAATCGAAAAATTTAACCCTAAGAAGTAGAACCTCCCCTTAACCCTTTCAGGGGCAAGGTACTTGTGTTCATAAAATGCTAAAATAATTTAATGGCACCAGTATTTACATGAGAGTTTATTTGTAATCAAGTAAAAGTATATTTTCGCGTACTTAATAAAGGTGTAATTGTCATTATAAAACTCGGATGCCAATGTGGCAATTAGGGATTAATATTATGTCATGCCGTGACGGCATCACCGCCCTTCGAGGGGTTAAAGGATATTCTGAGTTGGGGAGGATGGGCCGTTACTTGACATCACAAGGTTCGAATGCAATACAAACAACGTAAGTTCAAAAGCAGATTTTCCTGCTGTATCTTTTAAGTTTAAACTACAATTACGTTTTCTTAGCAAAAATGTAGCATAGCAAGTATGCAGGAAAAAAATTCGATTGCAGCGCTTATTGACCTGAAGTGAACCTGATGCATTTTGATTAAGTCGAATAAACCGCCAAAAGTTGCCACGGAATAAATAGTAACTTTAGAAATTTTTCCTACATTTCTTGCCTGTTTGAAAACTGGAAATTGTCATAAAAATATGGACGAAAATCACTTAAAATCATCAAACTAAGATAATTCACGCTAAAAGCGATAGAAATACATTTAAAAGGTATAAATATGGACCTCAGGATAAAAGTATTTATATGCCTTTTACATTATTTTTTTTTGCTATAACAGGTATTAGCTTAGTTCGAAGAAGTTTTCATTTATCCTAATTTATTTCTTCCTATTGTCACACCAGTAAAGATGTGAATTTTTCTAAATTTGCGTGGCTTTCAAATCAAATAATGTCGACTGAACAGTAAATTAATCTGCCCATTTCTATTTTTTTTTAAATGCTTCCAAAATTTACTATTTATCCCAGAAAAATTATGTAGATTCTGTTAAATAAAATTTGATAAAAAAGAACTTTTAGTACCAAAGAGTTATAAGTAAGGAACAAACTTAATGCCGGAATCAGGCGTAAATTAACGCAGTTGCGCCACGTTGTGGACGGAGTAATATTTCACGTACGCGGGCTTTTAGCGTGGCGCGTATTTTCTAAATCTTTAGTCACTCATGGAAATGAATTTTGTTTGCCACATTTATTGCGAAGTAATGGCGTAGCGACAGAGGCATGCAGACGCACTCGACACCGCGGAGATTAGAAGCCCTTCAGTTATTAATCAAGGTGAAAAAAAACTTTACAGAAAACAGTTAGGTTTCTATCTGTAGTTCACACTCCCTCCGCTAAGTGACGCATGACCTTGATTGATGTGACCTCGCTTTTAATCTTGCGGTTACTTCTCCCATTTAAGATAGGACACTTACTTATATTGCTTTGTTTAGTACTGTACATCTATGCTATTGTCTTTCATGATGCCACGCTTACTCATGCAGCGTGACGTGATTGATTATTACTAAAGGATTTTCTGCGTTACGGAGAATAGGCAGATACATGAGTCGTACATTCTGCCTCAGAAACTCGGGAACGCCCCTAAAACCGATCTGCGCATTTTCTGGCGCATTATTGCTGCTTCGGAAGTTTTGTTTACTTTTTCGGAGAACGCGGAACACTTTGTTGAAAGATAAAGCCAGGGTATGATCGGCATAGCGCGATAGTACAATCTTTGTAATCAAATTATAAGTTCTATGCTTGCTGCTGTTTTATATCTTGTACAGTTTTATTTTGATCCTAATTGAAGTAGTTAATAAAGAATATTTATAAATATTTTTAGATAATTAAATTTCAGTTTTAATTACAATTAAGCTATGAAATGTAATTAAAATTTTTACTTCATAAAATTTAAATTTAAGTAAATTTAAATAATTAAAATAATCTTTTTTATTCGTATAAGCCATTTTTTAATATTAAGTTGGCAACTTAGTTGCCGGCCCAGTTGGAATTCCTTAGTTGACATTCCATTTAAACCCTTTCGACTCGAACTTCTCTTACACAAATTCTATTCGGTTTACACCACTTTAAAAAGAAGTTTCCTTCAAGTACACAATTTCAAAAGTGCTGTAATTAAAACAGGCAAACTTTATTTTCCTTTATTACTGGTGCCAAAAACAAATTTTGCAGAGAAAGCTGATGTCCAGTCAGACTGGACATACGAATGCAAAGAGTTAATGATGTGAAATTTAACTCGATCAAAAAAAAAGTAGTTTCGGGTAAAAAATATGTATTTAAAAACACGGCGGGAACTTTGTTGCCAACCCACTTGGTACTTAACAGCTGTCATTACATTTTAATGATGTGAAAATTAACATAAAATTACTCGATCAGAAAAACAGAATATTGATTCCGGTAGAAAAAGTGTCTTAAAACAAACAGCGGGAACTTAGTTGCCAACCCAATAATTAACCCCTTAACGGTCGCATTAAATTACGGTTTAAAAATTCATATTGGGCTAATTCCATGCGAACTTGTCATGTCTGTCACATACTACGATTTTTGGCTACCAGTATTTTAGAACGGAAAAATGTGACTTATTTTATCAGAGATATCTCGTCAACTGAATAAGGCGAAGCCAACTTTTCGAAAATAACGGTGGCGAACAAGCATAGCGATTTTCAGCTGTGTGACAGACATGACAAGTTCGCATGGAATTAGCCACTGCTTATCGGCACCACTTGTTCGAAAAAGAAAATGCTCACCGAAAAAAAAAATGCTCACCTTGTTTAAAGACAGGTAAAATGATACCATAATAAAGCCAATTACACAATTCTATAAAACTGGTGGGAATTAAACAAATCTGAATAAACTGAAAAAAAGATACAGCCCATGAATATGATGGAGGTGAGAATTAAGGGGTTATATAAACATTTATTAAAATGCAATAATTCCTAAAATAAAATTAAAAGTCTTTTTATGTTAGTGTTGTAAAAGATAAATATCAAAATAGTAAAATCAATTTATAAAAGTTCTTATATACTAGGACTTCCCTCAGAGGGATTAGTCTGAGCGATATTGCTGAGAACATTGATTTAATAATAACATGTGGAAGCAAAGAAAAGGAGATGTTATCTTTAATTGTCCATATACTGCGATAAATTGAAATGATGAAAATAAGCGAATCATAGAATTACAAAATCTTACATATAAATTCGTATACACTATTTAAGAAATGGGAAACAACCCATGCATGTGTATAAAATTGGAAGTACGCAATATATTAAAAGTAAAAAAATAACATAAAATACTAAATTATCTTATATAGGAATTTTAACTGTCTGAAGTGATGTCAAGAGCATAATCAGACACATCCGCATTAATTTGAGTAACTCTAAATGACAGAAAATATGATGTTTGAAAAGAATGGACTATACTTTATACGGTGTGTGCTCCCCCGGAATAGTTAAAATTGTGCACTATCTGTTTTCCATGGACGCAATGAGGTTTTCGATAAGAATTAAGGAATTCTCTTTTCAAAAACTGATATACTAATAAAGTACCGAACACATCAACAGTGGCATGCATGCGTCGTTAGAGTATGTTTTAGATATGCTCGTTTGGATTTAAATGATGAGTGCATGCTGGCCACTATAACGCTTTATTGTTTTGTTTTCAGTCATATTCTGAACAAGTTGAGCTGTATTTATCACGTATTAAATAAAAGAAATTGGTAATGATTGCAGCATAAAGTATGACACAAGATCTGAATATATCGTCTACATAACCTTTGAGCTGTCAAAGTGTCATTTGAAGTAATTTACAAATCCATACATATTTTTTCAGAAAATCATGCAAGCTAAAATACGCCAATATGAACCCGATTATGAAATTTCGCCAGAATAAGTTAATATATAAAAAATCTCCTAATTACAATTGATAATATGACCTTATGATAAAAGGTCCAGAAAAGTGAATCAGGGAAAAAAATTTCATATCAAATTTAAAACGGCACTTCCCTCTGTTAGTGGCCTTGACGAGAAGGCGAAAAGCCTACAGAAGGAACACTTTAACAAGTACTTCCGGGCAACCAACTCACCGTTTCATACAGGCAATATTTACAACATTCAATATTTACACAATTTATTTAATGCTAGGTGGGTATCTATTCGTTTTGTTGCATTTAAATTGCATGTTTTGCCGAGGAAATGCGGTACTATAAAATATTTAAAGATTCTGTACCTAATAATTGCAAAATAATGGTAATTGAGGACGCTTTCCGTTCATTTTATCTTTTTTAATTTTAAACTTTTTAGAAACCATTCATAGGAGCAATTTTATATTTGAAAACTAACCCGAACGAAAATTTCAAGTTTTTGCGCTCAGTAATAGAAAATTTTCGAAAGTTTTTTGTTCCTGCACTTTTTTTTTTTTTTTTTTTTTATAGTGACATTTTTAGAATTTGTTCTATTGCGATAATTTACGTCATGAAAAATACAGCCATGTCAATTTTCATGTTTATATGCCTAATAATTCCATGTACTTCGTTACTTAGATTTTCTTTAGATCTTTTTTCCGCTTTCTTTAGTCTTTTGATTTTTTACATTTCTTTCTATAACGAGCATTTACATCTGCTATGCCAAAGTTCTAATTTCTAACCCCAACAGTACCCAGAAATTGCAGTATTTGAAATAAATTTTAATTTAGAATCTTTCAAGAATTTTTACGTTTATTTGTCAAATTGAATTTTTGAACGTTTTAGAAAGCGTTCATAAAGAGTATTTATATCTTAAAAGTAACCACCATATCGAATCTAAAGTTTCTAACCCAATCAATATCCTAGAAATCGCAATTTTAGAACTTTTTTGCTCCTGCACCGATGGAGGTTGTTTTACCGACATAAAATATAGTATTTTTTCCGAGCAGAGATGGCTACAAATACTTTTTTTAATCGGCTAGGTAGTTTCAACACCTCACAAATGCACAAACATTAATAATATCATACACTTTATAACATTATAACGCTTTATAGTATTAGCATTGATGTACAGATGCAGAAGCCATTTATCTGTTACTAACTAAAGTTCTCGGCGTTGCCCGGAATTTGAAAAATATTTGTTCTAAAAATTAATTTCATAATTTAACATAAAACATAAAACAAACAATAAAAAAAAACAGTCGAATTGTTGTACGCATGAATCAAATGAAAACACAACATAAAAATGTATAAATTTATATAACAGATGCAAAAGATTACTGTTATAAATGAACTTATTTCAATTTATCATTGGAGCAACAATGTTAAAATACGCCAATATTTCCATAACCGGGTTTTATCATGCTTCAATACGTTTTTTCACACTCATGCGATATTATACTATATTCATCACGTCCTTTATATTTCCAATATGACGTAATATCCAATTTTTTTTTTTCTTTAGATTCGTCAAACTATTTATTTTATTTTCATTTTTCACGTGAAAACCTTGAAATAGAAAAAGTTATGACGTAATGTTCACTTTAATTTAAATTCGTCAAACTATTTATTTCATTTTAATTTTTCACGTGAATATCTTGCATTCACCTTTTTTTTTAAATTTGGCAAACTATTTATTTCATTTTCATTTTTCTCGTGGAAAAATTTTTCTTGCAGAAAAAAATTAATTGTTGTAGTAAGAATTTTATTCTGGATTTTAATTGTTGGCAACTGCTATAACGAAAAATGTTTAAATTTGATAGGAAATTGCTGTTAAATTGGTGGTTTTTTAGTAATTAAAAATCAGCTATAAATTATTTCGATTCCGGATTACTTTAGTTGCCTCGGCCGTGTTTTAATACACACGTTCTTAACTTTTCATAATTCTGGTTTCCAAACTGTGGATTTGTATAGAGTTACAGACAGACAGACGGATAGACAAATTTTCATTTTTATATATTAAATTATATACACACATAAATAACTTTTCTAATACGTGTTAGCAGATGAATTTTTAAATGATTTAAATGAATTTTTAATTTTTGTAAATGAACCAGTATAATACTTATTGTTTTATTTTGATAGTCATTTATACCCGGTACTACTTTCTTGTCCCGTCGACCAATTTCACCAAATTGTATAAATCGCCAAACCACTCGCCAAATTATACAAATTGAGATAATTTAATATTTTAGCCCCTTAATCGTCGTGCCCGAGACATTCACGGGCAAGCCTATATGAACAAATTTCGTCGCGCCCGTGACACCAGTGTTGCCAGATAGTCGAAAGTCAATTTCCCCAAAAATTCTGAAAATTTCCCCAAATCAGTGCTTTTTTCCGAAAAAGTCCCCAACGCAATTTCTACTCAAAAGAGTAAATTTTCAACTTTCAATTTTTCACTATAAAATTTTTTTAACTGTTTTAAACTCAAAAATTTTCCCCAAATCAAGCATTTTTTTCAAAAAATTCCCCATTTACGTAAATAAACATTTAAAGTCTGCAGAAATTTGCATGCGTATTCGCACGACGAGAATGAAGATACAATTTACAACGACAAGGTCGTTTACACTTGCTTTTTTTAAATTGTTGCCAATCGATGATGCTGGCCTACCATTGCGTTAGCTGCATCTACGCTTATACCAATAACTTTTTTTTTTTTTTTTTTTTTTTTTTTGTGGCTGAGAGGTTCTGCTCTCGAAGCTGGTAGACGGGAGGTGCTGGGTTCGATCCCAATTGCGCCCGTCGGCCTAATCGTTCGAAGTTTTCGTGGTTTTCTTCGAGCCGTGGATCTTCCATGCGTTAATACGGATTAGGTTTCCTTAGAAAGACCCCCACGGAGGGCACTCCCCCCGGGCCTATATCCCTCGTGTAGATAATTGGCCGTCAAAAATCAACCCAACCCAACCCAATAACTTTTTCAAGGTTTAAATCATCGCTTATCAGTTGGGGTTTGAATGAATCTGAGATGTTCGTGGTATCATCTACTTCTATCTTACTTAAGCTATAAAACATTGTTTTCAATGTTTTTCATACCTACTGAAGCACCTAATCATAATGCAAAGCATCTTCGTTGTATCAATCACCGTACTTTTGTTAATAATAATATAAAAAAAAAAGCTGCTTTACACATCTTTAATTAAATCTTTTAAAAAGCACTGCAAATGAACTTTACGCATACGTCCTGAAGATTTAATAATCTGAAGGTTTATGCCGTTTAAGACCGCAGAGTTTTCATTCAAGTTTTTTATAAGGAGAAATTGGGGGGGGGGGGGGGTTGCTGCATTTATTGAGCAATGTTCAATTATAAACGTAGCAATGTGATTGTAGTATGCAATTGCATGTCTTGCAAAAATCTCTACTGTCATTCCATGAAGCACAAATTAATCAGCATTAAACAAAGAAAGTTATAAATTGCTTTATTTCTGTTGTACAAGTCTATGCTAATAAAATAAATGCGGATATGTGTTTGTGTGTCTGTTCACGATGACTAGAAAAATCTGCCGCAATTAGTGATCTGAAAATTGCGGCGGGGATAGTCCAAGGCAGGTCGTAATACACCTGTGATACGTCTAAACTGTAAACGATTAGCACGACCCCGACAATAATGATTGATATCTCGGATTTCTGTATTTATTTTCGTTTTCCAAATAAAAATTGAATTTGAGAGAGATCCAGTGTTGTGAGACGACTTAAACAGTGGCGTAGCTACATATTCAGCGCCCTGGAGCAAGTAAAGTTTGTGCGCCCTCTTGTCACTCAAAAAAGTTCTGCGTAATTTTGTTTTGAAGTTACATATATATGTAATATAAGGATGATATAAAGATAAGATCGTAGTTAATGAAAAAAGGAGTTTAATGATTCTAGGTTATAGTTTTACATATTAAATAGAAATTATATTTACAAGTACGGGAGGGTAGGGTTTTTTTCTGCGGCATACGCACTCACAGAATCGTCGGAGATTCCATATCGGCCTCTGCTCTCGTCTAGAGCGAGAAAGATACATCTAACATCAACCGCGTCAGAATGAAATCTGCTACCGGTTGTTACTTGTTTCCAGGCGAAGAGAATGCAAACTGCATATCAGCAAATTCAATACATCTGCTATTCTGCGGTTACAAGTTCTCGTGGAAAAGTGCTGACCATATCCTGTTGCTATGAGTAGGGTTTTATGGGAATCTAAAACCACAACTCACACTCGGCCATCTTGTCCGCTTGTCGACCTCGACAGCGCGTTAAATAAGCAACAAGATATGTCAAAAACAACAACAAAAAAACTATCAAAAATAATTAAAATCCAAAGGAAAAAAAAACTGTCATTAAATTAAGAAAATTGAGCTAAATAATAAAAAAATAATAATTCTAAATTTTATGTAAATTAATGCTGAGCTGCCGTGGGATATCTCCAAAAAAAAAAGAATAAAAAAAAATCAGGATAACATCAATTTGCGTCATGAGGCTGTCTTTCTCATGAGCCATCATCAGGGATGAAAAATATAATCTGAAAGGCCGTCTGCCCATTATATTATCATCAAGAAAACATACTAAAATCTGCCTCATCGTAGGTAGAATTTCGTAAAAAAAAAACATCTTTATCCCAGCGTCATTCGGGAATTAAAAAAAAAGAGGTTTGCCTCGTCTAAGCAAAAAAAAAAAAAAAAGGATTTCCCACCAAAAGGTTTTTTTTTTCGACAGCCAGCTTTTACTTCTGTAAAAAAAATATGCGAGGGGGGGAGGGGGTAAAACACATACATATATATAGCAATTCAATAAAAAGTTTACACATAAAATACAGTTTTAAAAATGTAAATACAACAATATTCTTTTTCTTCTTGTCAAAAGTGAGTGTTCAAAAAAAAAATAAAGTCCTGTGTAGACAGTCATTTTAAATAAAGTTGTTGTTTGCGCAACATAAAAAAAGCAAGTGTTGCGAAACAGGCAAATGAAAAAATAAGACACCATTTGCAGTCCGAGAGAAAGATAACTTGCCATGCGAAAAAAAAAATCACCGCATGGGTTCAATAAAAAAAGTTTTGAGCACACATATATCGCTTAGATTTAAAAAAAATTGTTGAACAGAACTTCGAAAAAAAAAAGGCACATAAATTCTGTTAATATAAGCTGAAAAATAAAGAATCTGTTGCATATTCCACAAACTAAGAATAATTAAAAAACACTGTTGATAAAAATGCTTGGTACGCGATAACTTCTTTTTAAAAAAAGCACTTGAAGTTTATCGCACTGCAAAATGGCATGACACACAAAAATACGAAGAAGAAAAAAACATTCTGTGTTGAAGATTTTCATCCATGATTGCACTCAGTCACACTTGTAAATACCTCATTTTAATGTTTCGTCCGAAAAAAAAAATCGTGGATGCTTGCTGCAATCGTAAAAAAAAAACCCGAAGATATTGAAATAAAGTTACTAAGAAAGTCACAGATAGTAGCAGTCTATAGTCTGTACGATATAAATGTTCTCAGGAATAAGCAGATATAGGTGTAAAACACAGAATATATAAAAACACAGTTAAAAGAAATAGTAGTAATAATAAAAAACACATTTATGATAAATTCGTTGGTTGCACTAGTGACCTATATACGTGAAGCATATTTCGTTTTGGAAATTTAAGTCTACGTTTTCTCTTTTTCTTTATTGATGTTCCACAGTTTCGGCGTATAAGAAATAAACAAGAAATGACAAGGACATGCAGAATTTCGGTCCAATTAGTAACGTCACTCGAATCTGGAGATGGTTGGGACGTATGGAACGCCGAATGCTGATAAATGAGTCCGTTGGTAGACGTAAACGGTAATAAACAGATGGTCAATAAGACGAGCACAGTCATGAACAGCTTGTAGGATAAGAAATTTAAATCGTAGAAAAAGCAGTCTGGCGATAATGTTGCGAGATGTTTCTAATATGCTGAGTCAATTTCTATGTCAGTAGGAATATTTTCATTCGAAATATCTTTATTTACTCTCGGCGGTTTTAGATCTTGGGGGAAAGAATTTGAAACAAATGTTTCCGTAGTGCATCTTGCGTCGGGAAATGAAGGTACATAGGATTTATCTTCAGATTCCGTTGCAGATACATTATCAGACACAGTAATGCAGCTTATAAAAATACTTGTGGTTGTGGGTGGAGATTTAGTTAAAGTAGCGCCGTTTTTGTCGCATGTGAGAGTACCCTGAAATATGACATCTGTCCCTATGATAAGTGGCATGGGCATCTGAGAAGATTTAATTACGTAAACAGTAGTAGAAAAAGTATTACCGTCTACCTCTATATCTGTAAAAAACGATCCTATAGGTTGAATAACACGGTTATCGATGCCCGACAATTGTACAGGAGCTCCGGTGAGGGTTGGGGACCCAATTTGTTCATAAATGTCTTCTCTCAGTATCGTCAGTGAGCTTCCAGTGTCCAAGATTGAATTGATTTGTAAATTAAAAATTTTTACAGGTTTCTGCATGCGCGGATGAGAATGACACATTTCTACTACATGGATTTGTTCGTCTCGGCTTGGCGAGGTCTTGCGTGAAGAAGCGGTGCCTTGAGTCGAACGCTTACGCTCCGGATTTTGCTCTGTACACTGGTTGGAAACATGACCAAAACGTGCACATTTCATACACTTTTTTCCTTTATTTAAATGCACACAATGGGAAGATAGGTGGCCTGGGGCTAAATAATTCCAACAAGTTAATTTTGGAGTTTTCTCCGTCTGGTTAATCTTAGGAGTGTTGGGTGTAGTCGGTGACTTTGATTGATAAAATTTAGAACTCTGTTCACAAATTCGTTCGAAAATTTGGAGCTTGTTTTTAAATTCGGCAAGCGTGGCGCACCCGAATAATATAGCTTTATTATGTGGTGTATCGTTAATACCATTAATGATATAGTGAATTAAAGATATATCATCCATGTTTCCTCTTTGTGCTATTTCTTTCATTTTCAAAAAATATTCCAATAGTTTTTCGTTTGGGCGGCAGCCTCTAGCGGCTAGTAATTGATGTATCTGGGCGGACGAAGCTGATTGTCCAAATTCGCGAAACAATGCCTCTTTGAGTGATGCATATGAAGAAATGTTATTTTCACTACGTACATACAATAATGCTAAACTTTTTAATGCCCGCTCAGCAAACACAAATTTCTGTATGTCGGACAGTTGAAATGAATGGGCCAGAGATTCAAATCTCTGAAACCATGTTTGAACGTTTTCCGTTTTATCACCACTAAACGGTGTAATTAAATGATCAATGTCATGGAAAGAAATTGTCTATTTGGGCGCGGAGTGTGTACAGTGTACACGCGCCTGGTCTGGCTGTACTGCCAAAGGGGAAGATAAACCAGTGCTTCCACTGCTATTGTGGCTATCATCAAATTCTGTATCCGATTCGGAAACTGCCGTAAACGTGTCTTTAAAAGCCGAAATATCAACTAGTGCGCTTAAAATACGTTGTCCTATATCTTCTTTTGATCCATGTATGTCAATGGATAAGATATTAGCGATAGTAATCAATTGTATCTGATCGTAATCATCCAAAATTTCGGTGAGTTTATTCTGATACTCATCGCTTTTGTCGGTAAAAGAAAAACCTTTAAATTTCCTTAAATTCGCTCTATTCTGCCGATTTTTATCACAACCAAATATAAATTCGTGCAGTAGCTTGATTTTATCAGTCTTAGCCGATTTCAACTGGCTTTTAATAAATTCTATTTGTTGTAATTCCATATCAAAAGGCAAGAAAGGAAAGAGAGAAAAAAAAACTTACTTCAAAGGAGTTATCCGATTGAAAAAAAAATTCTTCGCCACGATATATTGAAGTAATCCAATTAATGATCCGTAGAAAAAAAAATATACTTGCAGTCGAAGATTCATTTCTTGCAAAACCACGACTATCTTGCAAAAATAAAAATAAAAGGAAGATTGAGCTTCAAACAGATGGCTCACATCAGATGTAGATGAATCACATCAGCTGAAATGCAAGGGTTGATAACGGAACGAAAGAGTTCTCTGATTTTAAACGTAGATCGGTAAGAAAGCCTAGGGAATTTTATTTTTTAATTCGTTTAGGATTCAAATCGGCCTAGAGTCCCCATGTAATATAAGGATGATATAAAGATAAGATCGTAGTTAATGAAAAAAGGAGTTTAATGATTCTAGGTTATAGTTTTACATATTAAATAGAAATTATATTTACAAGTACGGGAGGGTAGGGGTTTTTTCTGTGGCATACGCACTCACAGAATCGTCGGAGATTCCATATCGGCCTCTGCTCTCGTCTAGAGCGAGAAAGATACATCTAACATCAACCGCGTCAGAATGAAATCTGCTCCCGGTTGTTACTTGTTTCCAGGCAAAGAGAATGCAAACTGCATATCAGCAAATTCAATACATCTGCTATTCTGCGGTTACAAGTTCTCATGGAAAAGTGCTGACCATATCCTGTTGCTATGAGTAGGGTTTTGTGGGAATCTAAAACCACAACTCACATATATATATATATATACATATGTGTGTGTGTGTGTGTGTAACTAGCTGACCCGCCCGGCGTTTCCCTGGTTCGTTATAATAATGTAAACAAAACTCAATTTTGAATGATTTTATATGTTCATATAAAGTAATTCAAATGAACCTGGTTTTGGGGGTGGCCCACTGTCTTCGACAGAATCTAGTGTGCTCCCGGCAAACCGCTTTCTGAACGAACCTGCGGCCTGGGTCCCGGCAATGTATGCCAGGAGTGTTCCGTACGCGCCGGAGACAATCGAAAACCAAGTTGATTGAGTAAACCCCGTAGTAATCGAGCCCATAGAACCCGAGATAAGAATGCGAATCCTGGCGGTGGAACTAATAATCTTTAAAACAATCGTAAGTTAAGTTGAAAGGACCAATTTCCGTTGAAATAGAGCCCATAACAACCGAGAAAAGAATGCGCCGTTATTGTTCGAAAATGGTGGTAACAGAAGTCTAAGATAAACTTTCATAATGCAGAAAGTAGTTGAATAGTAAGCTTAAGCTTATTTATCCAATTACCGTTGAAATCGGGCACATTCAAACCGAGAAAAGAATGCACCATTAATGTTCGAAAATGTTGGTAACTGAAGTCTAAGAAAAACTTTCATAATACAGAAAGTAGCTGAATCGTAATCTAGGTTGAATGAACCAATTCCCTTTGATATCGGGCTTCTAGAACCCGAGGAAAGAATGCACCCCGAAGCAGTGGAAGGTACTTGTCTTCCCCACCCCCTGTAAATTTAACGAATTACCTTTAACATTAACGCGATATTTAATTTACGGATGAAATACCATTCCCACTAAAGTTAACCACTTACCTTTAACAGTAACGCAAATTTTAATTCACGACTGTATACTGTAGGCTTAAGTTGATGCCGAAAAAGAAGATTAATATATGAAAAAGGTGGTAGCTGGAGTATAAAAATTTTTTTTAGTGGTTTATAAAGTAGCCGGAAGACCTTAGAACCATGCTAAAGAAAATTGCAAGACTATCGGATAAATTTTAAAGAAACTGCACCAAGGACCGTAAGAAGGCGATTAATATTCAAAATTGGTGGTAGCTGAAGTGTGAGTAATTTTTTTGTTATCCATGTAGTAGATGGAGGACCTAAGTAGTTGTTAGGGAAAAAATCCTAGTAAATCAGACCATTTTTAAGGGAGCTATAATAGGGGGACCAAAAGGAGCCGACTGATAATCGAGAGCAAGCCCTAAGATGAAAACATGATATAATTCCTAATACTTAGCACTTTAGATTTTCAATTAGTCGAAATTAAGTATAGAGTATAAGTATTAATCATTAAAAATTTTTTTCAAAGAAATACTTAAAAAAAAAGCCGTAGGGTCGCAATAAAAATATGAAGGTGTTGGCTCGGGGAGAGACAATTTTGAAGTTATACAATGAGAATGTGACACAATTAGTGGGTGAAAAATGCATGGTGCACAAAAAGTTACCCTAGGAGGCCAATGTCTTAACTGAAATGTAGAAACGAAAAAAAAAATGGAAAAAGAGCCCCAAAAACGAAAAGTCGGATTAAAAGGGGGCAATTTATTAACAATTTAGGGCACAAAAACTTCAAGTGGCCTTGTACCAAGCCCCAGGGGTCCAGGGTCTCAACTGGAATGTAGTTGGGCAAGGGCCCCAAGAAGGCGATTAATATTCAAATTTGGTGGTAGCTGAAGTTTTCTGTTGTTCGTGTAGTAGCTGGATTCCCTAAGATGTTGTTACAAAAAAAAGTTAGTGAATCAGACCATTTTTAAGGGAGATACAATAGGAGGTCCAAAAGGGGCCAACTGGTAGTTGTGAGCAGTGCCCTAAGATGAAAACATGCTAAAAGGTTCTAGTACTTAGCGCTTTAGGTTTCAATAAGTCGAAATTAAGCATAGGGTATGTATTAATAATTCGAATAAAATTTGAAAGAAGCGCGAAAAAAAGTGTAGGGTAATTCTTAAAAAAGGGTACTAGGTGCCCAATAAAAGTATGAGGGTGCTGGCCCAGGGAGACGAGTCCAAGTCTCAATTTTAAAGTTGTGCATTGAGAGGTTGGCAATATTAGGGTGTGAAAAATGCATGGCGCACAAAAATTTCAAGGGGCCCAGAGTCTTAACTGGAATGTGGAAACGGAGAATTACTAAATGGGAAAAGGGCTCCCAAAACGAAGAAGATCGGATAAAAAGGGGCAAGTGCTGAGCAATTCTGGGCATACAAACTGAAAGGTGCTCTTGGGGGGGGGGCGGTCATAAAAATTTAAAAATCTGAACTCCTATCCTCACCTCAGACTTCTACGTGCAATATATTTCGCTAGCCACCACACACAGAGCGAAACTTTCTTTTATTAGTATAGACTAGCTGACCCACCCGCTGTTGTCCGGACCCGTGATAATATTCTTAAATGAACCTGAAATGTGTATGATTTTATTTCTGAAGGCTGTTCTTAAATCCAAAGGGGCAATTTTATGACATACGTTTTAATTAATTTTTGCTCGAAAACGCATGAAACTGGCAGGTGTTGTTATTCAGAAACTTTGTAATCGAAAGACGTTTTTCGTATTTTTTGTAAACACAATCTATCTTACAGAAAACACTGTCAAAGTTGGCGTTTTCAACGGAATTTTCCGACGAAAGCAGAAAAACTAGTCATCGAAGGGGAAAATATGTCGTGTCACATATCTTTAACACGATTTTGTCTGAAATAAGTGCTCGATGACTGCGTGAAAAATCGGTTAAAAATAATAATAAAAAAAACAGCCTTGCTCTAACGTATATAAAAAATAGCTGACCGCCGTTCTGATTATCACATTTATAGACAATATTGAAACAGTCCCGTTTTCATATTAAAATGTAATTTTTAACAGAAAAGAATGTTTGAATTACACTTTCTTTGCCAGAAATATTCTTTATAAATACTTTTGCACATAAAGCACAAAAATCAATATAATACACATTTATATAGGGGAAATAACAATCCATTGTATGAATACACGAATCCTAATCATTTCAAACAAATGCTTAATAAATGATTTTACAAAAACTAAATAAAATAAAATACGTATATATGTATAAATTTATTTATTTATTTAAAGGAGGCCACGCTCTTTGGTACCAGACAGGCTAAAAATTCTTGGGGCAGATCATGTCGCCATTGGTCACAGAGAAAATTACAAAATATATACGTTAGGTTTTAAAAGATTTTAATGGTCCTCTGAAACAAAGAAACTTTCAAGGGAAAAAAAAATCAATTTTCCTGCCTTGCAAAGAGAAATAAAAATCATTAATAAAAAATGCTTCAAAAAAGTTATTTAAATATATATATATTTAAATAACTTTTATATATATATTATATATTATATATATATATATATATATATATATATATATATATATATATATATATATATATATATATATATATATATAATATATATTATATATTAAATGATTGACTTTTCACATCTAATGCTTATAGCAAATTTTAAAACTATTAGCTTCGCCTGAGGGAGGGAGCAGATTTACCTGGTTTAGGGCGCACCGATCCGCAGGTCGGTTGTCCGGCGGGCCAGTCTGCCTTATTTAATCCTCAAATTCTGCGATTAAGTAAGGTTTAATGCGGAAAAATACTGTTACAAAAAAGTGGTGTAATTTTACATAGGCTATAATCAGACCTTAAGGAACACTGAATTTGGTACTTAACTTTTCTCTCTTTTTGAAGCTTATCGATTCTGCATTTGACATTTGCAATATTATAGAAGCGTAAGAATACAACGTTAAAAGCACCAAAAATTTATAAATTTTAAGGATACCGGTTTCGGTAGCATATAGCATACCTTCTTCAGTGCTAAGGATGGCGGAAATTTGCTCACATATATAGGAGAGAATGGGGATTCCAGTTAAAGGTTTATTAACCAATAGGAACACAGAGGATTGCAGGTAACAGCCAATAGGAAAATAGATAGGAAATGGAACCGAAGTAATGAAGGGAGAAAAAAATTAAGAGACAGAACTTTGCCACCCCATGCTCGTTCTTGTCATCCCCCAAGCCAAAAAATGGCCGCCTTTTATACCTTTATAAATCGTGCTATACATGTTTGCTCTCATTCTCAGTCATTTAATAGTGAAATTCAAGCCATTGCGATTGACAGAGGTTACAACGATTCTTTGATACTGCTATATTTAAACTTCAGCATCCTCGTTCCTCAAACTCTCCTCAGTCTTCTACTTTTTCCAATATTAGCATTGTGTTACCCTTCTTTCCTAAATCAAGCTTTCCCATTGCTAAAATTCTTAGACAACATGACTTCAAAATAACTTTTGCCCCTACCAATTAACTCCCCCTCTCCATACTCAAAGACCCTATTGAATTATCCAATTCATGGGGTATCTACCATATTAATTGCCAGTGTGGCCTTTCCTATATTGGACAAACCAAACGGTGTTTAAAATTTCGTATCAAAGAACATCAACAATATATTAAAAACAAGAAATCAATAAATCCTCTCTTGCAAAACATTGCTGGGAGATGAATCATACTTTTGACTTCAGTTCGGTTAAAATAATCTCTAAACCTACTTCTATACACGAACTTAACCTCCTTAAAGCATTTCATATTTATAAAAATTTTAAAAATATTGTTAATTGCGAATTCGCTATTCCCCAATTATCAGATTGTTGGAAATATTTCTTAAAAACTCCCGTCTCTTAATCCCCCCCCCCCCTCACTACTTCGGTTCCATTTACTATCTATTTTCCTATTGGCTGTTACCTGAAATCCTCTGTGTTCCTATTGGTTAATAAACCTTTAACTTGAATTTCCATCTGTCCTATATATGTGAGCAAATTGCACCAAGCTCTTTCTTTATAATTATTTGCAATATTTTCAAAATCTCAAAAACAATACTCACAAAATTTAAATTGCTGCTTCCCCTCAAACCCCTCCCGTCTAAATTTTGTCGCCGTGGGCTGACTGGAATATATTTAAGTCCAGCTCTTATTATTGTTTTGTAATCTGTATTCATGCATGTTTAGTTTCCACAAAACAAACCCCTTAAAATTTTTTGTTTTCTTGGTTTTCGTCTGTAAAATGGTCAATAATTTTCTTCAACTTGCCAGGCTATTTTTGTTTTCCAAATCGTAAAATAATTATCGTAAATTACTACTGTTGCATCGTACATATAGGTTTCTCAGCTGTGAATTCTTTGGCTATCATCATTTCCGTAAAATAATCATCATGATAAAATTCTTGAACATTTTTAATAGAAATGTACCAGAAAGATTATTTTTTGGAAATACTGGTAGCCAGTAAAGTGACCGATGAGAGCCCTGTTAAATAAGTTTTGATTACTTTAAGATCTGAAATTTTTCAACAGTCGTCTACAGAAAAGTTACAGAAAAAAATCAGGCATGCTGAAACGGTGTTGGAGAAGTTACTTGAGGCTGCAATATGGTATGAATTAAAATTAAAACTTCCTGAATAGAAGTCGTTTCTTTCAAATGTGTATGAAAACATGTTTTAAATCGAAATAGTTGAGGTTAAAGGCAAGGTTAAATATCATAGGAATACGTTGATTGTAACAAGATTCATCTATAATGTCGGATTTTAATAATGAAAAAAATATGCAAATATTTTAAGAAATCTTTATTTCACTTTTTCTCATTTTGCGCCCTTAGGATTCGTGCGCCTGGAGCAATTTGCTCCAACTGCTCCACGGTAGCTACGCCCCTGGACTTAAAGTAAAATTTACCTGAAATAGCGAAAAAAAATTCCCCATTTTTTTCCCCAAAAAGGTTGATAGTCCCCAAACATTTCCCCAAGAACTACTTGTCCCCAAAAAATTCCCCTGGAGGTTCGAAATTCCCCAAAATGGGGACAAAATCCCCAATCTGGCAACACTGCGTGACACTCACGGGCTGGACGTCTTATGACTTTAGCTAATTTTTTCTGGTATCTTCTTTGCAGTTTTCTTTCCCGAAAATATTTTTAAGCCTTAAATACGTGATTCTACTTTTCAATTCTGTTCGTACCGCTATATTTTTAAAGTATAGTTTTTAGTAAATTGCTCTTGCACTTCTTGATTGAAATCAAGTACAATTGTTCCTTAAACAAATAGTGGTGACAGGAAATAAATTCTCTTATGCCGATATTGCAGCATAGGTCTGTTAAAGAAGTCTTAAACGCTTAACCCTTTAGTGTGCTGCTTTGCATATATGCAAAGAACAGTGTTTTGAATTTAATAGATTTTTTTTTATTATTATTCGTATGTACCTAACTGAAACCAGAAAATTAAAATAACAATATTTTCTTTAAATAATAACAGACTTTCCGTATTTAAACAAAGTTAAATTAACCATTGAAACTTTCTGGTGTAATGTCAGATTCTCTGGACTATATAATTTCAAGAACGCATTTTATCATCGGAATTAAAGGAGGAAGGTTAAGCTTTATAAAATAAATAATTATATAAAAGAAGGTATTTGGAGACATACTTATTAAAATATTTACTAATTTTAATAATTTAGAGTAAAATAGCCAGACGACAGTAGTTTTTACTTGTATTGCAGATGTGCAACAGAAGAAAAGATTGACGATATGAAAAATGTATCTCTCATTTTTTTTCATTATTTTTCCTGTGTAATAAACCTTTCAGAGAATCATATATATATTTTTTCGAAACAAAATAAAAAATCGCGTATTTCCGGGTTAAAAGATGGGAAACACTGAAATGAGAAGTTTGTTTTTAAGATCGTAATGTTTAATTTAAGGAATTGTACGAAATACATCTGAGTTACCGCTTTATAAATTTCTATGTTGTGTAGCTCAAGTGGAGAGAAAGATTTTAGTGTTAAGATATCTGGAAAGAAATCAGAAGATTCCATTTTTCAGATGTTTTTGACTCCGAAAAATCGTAAACTGAAGATAATGATGATGACCCAATATTACGCGCCTCCATGCTTGCAAGTCAAATCGGAGCCTAAGATTAACGTTTTGTGTTTGAAGCTATTTCGGGTATTCTGCAGCACTATAAACATTTTATAAATGATGAATTGGCGGATAATATTGTAATCGAAAGTAATCGCTATGATGAGAAATGGGGAAATGTTGTTTGAGAAAAAAGAGAGAAAGGCAGATTGGAATGACAACCTGTTTCTTAAAATAAAATGCTGTTGTGTCTTGCTTTTACTACTGTTGAAAAAATAGTAAAAAAAATAGTAAAAGTAAAAGTTAAAGAAAATATATTTTGGACTACACTTTATTTGTTAAACCCCATTCTTTCGCGATATTTTGACGTACAATAGGTACAGCGAATTAAAAAAAAATTACATTTTTCGAATAATGAAGCTCACGATCCTCAAAATCCACCTAATCCAAAACTGTATAAAACTTCGACTGATTGTGCGCATCTGAATGATTGGTATAGAAAACAATTATCAAAATCAAGTCGTTTATGTGAACACCATTTTTTGGATATTATGACCCCTACGGACAAAACCTTACACAGAATGAAAAATGTGTTCTTCCCATGAGAATAAATATGGAAACAAAATTATAAAATAAACCAAATATGAATGCAAATACTGTAATGTAGGACAATACATGTCATGTTTCAAAGTTTTCCTTACATTGAAAATTTACTAAATTTTGAAAAATATATTGAATGCCGATTTTCAAATTAAATTCGAATGAAATTATCGTCCTTATAGTAATATAAAAACTTACTTCTTTTATATATGTCTTTACCTTTAATTAAAATGAAACCACAGGTTGCAGCATTGCATCGATGCTTCCCTGCACGTCATGTGTGTACAATACAATCAAATAAAAGATAAATAAAATTGTAACTTTTAAAAATTTTATCCATCCTAAACACTTTTAAGTACAAGGCCCTTTCATTGCTTAAATGTAGAAATAAAGGATTGACATCGGAATTTATGTACAGACTTATTTCCTAATAAGAAAGAGCCAAATTTCGCAAATTCACTAAAGATAAAGCTTTATATTAAATTTCTGGGATTAGTGGACTTTTGGGTATTAAAATTAAGGGATTTCATACACTTCAAACCAACCTTAAAAGGGTTAAATATTAAGAAAATACCCTATTTTTTGCACTAATGAACTCAGAATTTTATGAATAATAAAATCGGGCAATAAAAGAAAATCGACGATTTTTGAAGGGATATTCGCAAAATTACGCGACGATTAAGAGGTTAAATAACGAAAGAACAAATAAATTAGTATAAAATTAATAAAAATACAAATAAAACGTCGGAATAAAAATCACTTGATAAAATAAACACATGTAACTTGCTTAAAGTTAAGTGAATATGACATTTACGATCAACCATTATTGACATTTAATCTTATAGTTTGGCGATAGCTTTTTGTCGACGGGATAACTAAGTAGTACCAAATACTCTACTGCAATTTTTTTTTACTTCCAAGCATCGTACATTTTCAATTTTTAAACAGTCGTATTGGGGGGGGGGGGGGGAGTACTTTTAAATGCAATTTGTTTGAAAACTGCATCTCCATTTATTTTTGAATTATTATTATTATTTTTTTTTTTTTTTGTAGTTTTTAGCGCCATTGGTTTAATTTTGGCAACTCAAATACTCCATTTCGGTAGAAAGTGGGGGAAAAAAAGTTGGAAAATAATAATTATAACTTTTTCTTGCTTTTTTCCCATAACAAATTTAAAAAAAAGTAATTAAAATACGTGCTATTTTGAAAAAATATATATATAAATGAATGATTTCTGATAAAACATGAAGCTATTATAAATAAAATTTAAGTATCTATATTAATATTACAAACAATTGAAGGCTTGTGATTCATGATATAGCCGAATTTTTTTTTTTTTTTTTTTTTTTTTTTTTTTTTTTTTTTAGAGTTTCTTGAATGATGACATCTCTTTTTTTGGATTTGTGTATTATTCAGCGATAATGACGTCCTATTTGTAGTTTACAGTAAATGTTGTTTAAGACTGAATCGTAAATGAAGAATTTTTCAGTGGACGCGGATGACGTCATTTTATATAAAGTCAAGTCTTAAAACTGAAATGTGTTTTGTACTATCTATATTTATATACATTTATATATATTTTCATCGGGGGTGGCTTCCCGTTTTCTTTCTTTCTTTCTTTCTTTCTTTTTTTTTTTTTTTTTGTACGGTTTCGGCTTCAAAAAGTAAGATTTGTTGCAAACATATATAAACAGCTATGAAAACAAACCTGATGACCCTTTATGCTTATTTTTATAAGTAAATATGGCACAGATGTCATATAAGCACCGAGGTATCTAATTGGCGCCAAAATGGCGTTACTTTGCCTGACATGGTAACGATATATAATGTTCACTAGATTAAATAATGAAATAATTACGTATCCAGCGATTTCTGGAGTTCCATTGCCCGAGGTTTATTCTGTTGAGCTGAACCAGGTTTCAGACCAGATGCTATAATCATTAAGGTTAGCTGGGTGAAAAAGTTCCACCAGATTCGTCCGGGATTGCTCAGTTGGTAGAGCACTGGCGGCTTCAGCCAGGAGATCCCTGGTTCGAATCCTGGTCCGGACATTTTTCGCCCAGTTGGAAATTTACATCTAACATATATAATGTTATTATAAATTGTTTTGCTCTAGAATTATATTATTTATTGATTGTTCTATCCTTTTAAAATTAGTAGAAAATGTTTTGTTTATCACTGTATTTTCTTTTCATATTGAAATGAAAAATAACGTGCTATTATAGCACGCTATATGTATCTCGTAATCGAAAACGATGTTTTCGCCAAATTGGCATAAAAAATTACGCCAAAACCGATGCGTATATGGCATCTGCGCAATAAATAAAAACAGTTTATTTATTTATAATAATATCAATGTTTTATACAATTTACTTTTGTTTGCATATAAAAATAAGTAAGTGACTTATTTACACAAAATAAATTGTATAAATCTTTAAAAAATTGCTTGAGTATATGAAACAATTAATAGGTTGCCAAGAAATATGCGTGAAAAGCTTACTTGTGTCTCGCCAAACCCAATTTCCCTACCTCGCCAAGGCACTTATACTGGAAAAGTACCAATTTCATTTTAAAGACTAAAAAGAAATTAATATAAATGGATTTTTTTTTTTTTGAAAATTATGCTTTTATTAAAATTTACAAAAAATTAGAAAATATATATCTATATTATAAAGGACAAACATATCTGTGCGTAACGCATACGTCATTCTGCGAATGGCAACACTTTCAAATTTGAAATGAAATTTCGGTTTTTCAATTTTCACTATTGCAAAATTTTAATCTTCTAAACATCGCGCAGTTTCAATTTTTACACCAACGTATAGGGAAAAAAATTTACTTTTAAATGCAATTTGTTTGAAAGCTCTATCTCTATTTATTTTTGAGATATTAATTTTTTTACAGTTTTTTGTACCAATTTTGTAATTGTGGCAACTGAAGTACTCCATTTTTATTAAAAGTAAAGGGAAAATAGTCATGGTTTATTTATTATTATTGATTATATCCTTATTGATGCCATTTTCACATTACAAATAAAAGTAACTTTTTTCTAATTTTTGAACTAAAAATGACGTCAGCCATTAAAAAAACACACATTCTTCTCCATAAATCAAAAGATTGAAGAAGATTTTTCTTTTTACATTGCGCTGATACTGAGTTTGAGACGCTAGGCAAAATGATTCAGTGAGTAAAAATGATGTCATATTTAAAACAAAACGATCATTTTCTTTGATAAAACTAAATATTTGACCAATACTAAATGGCCAATACTATGGCAACTGAAGGCAAATTTTCGCGGGTAGTGAGATTTGAAAAGCTGTATCGGACAAACGTGACTTTAAGTTTGGAAATACATTCATTAATAATTTATTGCGTATTAAAATACTTTAAATTGTGGATTTGAGTGGTGCGTATATAAATTTTGAGAATGTGTAAATAACGTACAGTTTAGATTTTATGGGGAAAATTTTATGTGACAAAGCGAAATCCTTTTTACTGATTTTTCATCCTGTAAAAACAAACATACGAGCCTCAATCGATAACTTCAACATAATTATTATCTTGATTACGTATTCTAATACAGTTTAATTTTTCAATAATTTAAGCACTTGAAGTTTGTGGAAATAATGTTTTGGTAATTTTAGGTTAAAAACATTATTTGTTTTAAGAGTTAGACAACCAATGCAAGATGGACTTTTTATCGCAATTATTTTTGTAAGTTTACTACAAATTCGATCTAACAGTTCCATTCTAAACATTTTAATTCGTCGAATTTCGACGGGTTCCAACTCGTGTTTTTTAAATGCACTAAATAGTAGAAATCTTGAAAAAACATTAAATGCACGGAGTTTAAATTTAATTCGGTGAGTCCAATTATGGAAGATAAATGGATTTAAATGGGAATTTTGCCAAATTAGCCAGCTATATCCAAGTTGGCTTCATATAAGAAATTTTTTTGTCACCAAATTTGGCGATATTTCGCCACGTTGGCCAAGGTTTGGCGAAATCGTGCTAATCCTGTCATTAGTATTTTTCAACAAATACTCATTGTTGAAGATAATGCTGACTTCTCTATAGGGAATCAAACGTAACCATTAAGTAATTCCCCCACCGTTGCCCCCTTAGGGATCGAATTAAAAAAAATCAATGTCCAATTCAAGTATTGACCGCAGGAATAGATATATATTCCAAATTTTAAAACTCTATGTCAACAGGAAGTGGGAGAAAAATGAATAAAAAGATTTGAGTGCAACTGACAAATATAATTGTAAGTTAAAAGAAAGCATGTAAAAAAATAAAATAAAATAAGAAGAAATGGTGCTATAAATCAAAATATTTTATTAAATATCATATAATTGTTTCTAATTTTCACACGCGAAATATAAAAGATGCTTTTGGCGATTAAAAAATGCTATTAAGCAAAATCGCAAAATCTCAAATCAAAGTTTTTATGCCTTTTTTCTTTTAAATTGAAAAATAAACAGATTTCTTTTTCTGTTTGATTAAATTTAAATATGTTTTATGTCACTTCAATATTGCTGCGTGCGTATTTCTTTTATTTGCTCCATGTTTTCTAATCCAGTTGTCTACGAAAACATCTACCGGTGAAAGTGACGCACACCAAATTTCTGTGACGTATGCAGATAAATTGTGATTTTTTTATCAGTTTTTTTCTATAATTTTTAAACGGTTTGGAACTTATTTTTCATAGTATGTGCATTCAGTAGGCGACCCTTATAGGTACCTTCTGGAGCAATCAGAACCAAAATCCGACAAATATTTTTTGAGTTATGCTTGACGAAAGGTTTTTATTAGGCTTATTCTCTAGTAGGACATGGCGTTAATATCCATCGTAGCTGTATGTGGTCAGACAGTAATATTACGCTGAGTATTAGCCTTCGCTTCGCTCAGACAACTAGGACTTCCCTCAGAGGGATTAGTCTGAGAGATATTGCTGAGAACATAGATTTAATAATAACATGTGGAAGCAAAGAAAATGATATGCTACCTTTAATTGTCCATATACCGCGATAAATTGAAATGGTGAAAATAAACGAAACGTAGAATTACAAAATCTTATATATAAATTCGTATACACTGTTTAAAAAAAATGGGAAATCAAACCATGCAAGACAGCCATGCATGGATATGAAATTGAAAGTAACGCAATATATTAAAAGTAAAATAGAAAATGAAACACTAAGTTATCTTATATCGTAATTTTAACTGTACAAAATGATGTCAAGAGCATAATCAGACGCTCCGCACCAATTTGAGTAACTTTAAATGACAAATATATGATGTTTAAAAAGAATGGACTATATTTTATATGGTGTGTGCTCCCCCGGAATAGTTAATATTGTACAATATCTGTTTTCCACGGATGCAATGAGGTTGTTGATAACAGTTAAGGAATTCTCTCCTCAAAATCTGATATAGTATCAAAGTACCGAATACATCAACAGTGACATGCAATGCTTCGTTAGAGTGTGTTTTAGATATGCTCGATCGGATTTAAATAATGAGTGTATGCTGGCCACTACATACGCTGTATTGTTTTGTTTTCAAACATATCTGCACAAGTTGAGCTGTATTTAGCATCTATTAAATAAAAGAAATCGGCAATGATTGCAACATAAAGTATGACACAAGATCTGTATATATCGTCTGCATAACTTTTGAGCTGTCAAAGTGTCATTTGAAGTAATTTACAAATCCATACATATTTATTCAGCAAATCATGCACGCTAACATACGCCAATATGAACCGGATTATGAAATTTCACCAGAATAAGTTAATATATAAAAAATCTATTAACGATAATTGAGAACCTTAGGATAAAATGTCTAGAAAAATGAATCAGATAAAAAATTCATATCACATTTAAAACGGCACTTACCTCTGTTAGTGGCCTTGGCGAGAGAGAGAAAAGCATAGAGAAGGAACACTTAACAAGTACTTTCGGGCAACCTACTCACTGTTTCATACAGGTCTTTATTCAATATTTACACAATTTATTGAATGCTAAGTGGATATCTATCAGTTTTGTTGCATTTAAATTGCATGTTTTGCGGAGGAAATGCAGCATTATGAAATATTTAAAGTTGCTATACCTAATAATTTCAAATTAATGGTAATTGAGATCGCTTTCCGTTAATTTCATATTTTTAAATTTTAAATTTTTTAGAATCCATTCATAGAGACAATTGTATATTTTAAAACTAACCCGATGCAAAATTTCAAGATTTTAGGCTCAGCAATAACACAGAAATAGAAAATTTTTGAAAGTTTTTTGTTTCTGCACTGTTTTATATAGCGACATTTTTAGAAATTGTTCTATTGCAAGAATTTACGTCATGATAAATACAGCCATGTCAATTTTCATGTTTAATTCCTAACAATTCCATGTACTTCGTTACTTAGATCATGTTTAGATCTTTTTCCGCTTTGTATAGTCATTCGATTTTCTAGAATTCGTTCTACAACGAGCATTTATATCTTATAAATTACTACCATGCCAAAGTTCTAGTTTCTAACCCCAACAGTATCCCAAAAAAATTTCAGTATTCCAAATAAATCATAGTTTAGAACCTTTCTAGAAATTTTTACGTTTTTCTGTCCAATTAAACCTTTTAGAGGGCGTTCATTACGAGTATTTACATCTTAAAAGTAACTACCACACCAAATTTAATGTTTCTAACCCAAACAATATCGCAGAAATCGCAATTTTAGAACCTTTTTGCTCCTGCAGCGATGTAAGTTGTTGCTCTGACATAAAATACAGTCATTTTTTTCGGAGCAGAGATGACCACCAACATTTTTTTAAGTTGGCTATGTAGTTTCAGAGATAACACCTCACAAACGTACAAGCATTAATAATATTATACACTTTATAATATTATAACGCTTTATAATATTAGCATTAGATGTACAGATACAAAAGCCATTTATCTGTTACAAACTAAAGTGCCCGGCGTTGCCCAGAATTTGAATGATGTTTGTTCTGAAAATCAATTTCAAAATTTAACATACGACACAAAACAAACATTAAAAAAAGCAGTCGAAATGTTGTATGAATGAATCATATGAAAACGCTTTATAAAAATATATAAATGTATATAACAGACGCAAAAGAATACAGCTATAAATGAACTTATTTCAATTTATAATAGGAGCAATTATGTTAAAATACGCCACTATTTCCCTAAAGTGGTTTTTATCATGCTCCAATACGTTTTTCACACTCATATGACGTTATACTATATCCACCACGTCCTTTATATTTCCAATATGACGTAATATTTTCCTCTTTCACGTCGAAACCTTGAAATAGAAAAGTTATGAAGTTATATTCAATTTCATTTAAATTCGTCAAACCATCCATTTCATTTTCTTTTTTCACGTGAATATCTTGCAATAGAAAAGTTATGATGTAATATTCACTTTTTTTTAATTCGGCAAACTATTTATTTCATTTTCATTTTTCACGTGGAAATCTTGCAGTAGAAAATTAATTGTTGCAGTAATAATTTTATTGTGTATTTTAATTGTTGGCAACTGCTATAACGAAAAATATTTAAATTTGATAAGAAATTGCTGTTAAATTGGTGGTTTTTTATTAATTAAAAATTAACTATAAATTATTTCGATTCCGGATGACTTTAGTTTTCTCGGCCATGTTTTAATACACATGTACGTATCTTTTCACAATTTTGGCTTCCAAAGCGTGGATTTTTATAGAATTACAAACAGACAGATAGACAAATTTTCCTTTTTATATATCTCGCTATTCTAAATATAAAAGTAACTAACGCTGTCACCGCCGCCGCCGCCGCCGCCTGTTTTGAATTTTGTGTGACCGGAGGTCTTTCTTCGTTAATATTAAGAAAACTATTGCATAGAAAAATATGAAAATCAGTGGTATTATAGAGAAATGTTTGATCAACACGCTGATGTATACAGTTTTCAAATAGAAGAATTATTTTAAGAGATATTTAATGTTAAAGTTGGACAAAATCGTTCCATTAAAAAAGTTTTATAGGAGCAAAAACAATACATGGGAATTTAATCATTTTTAGATCATTTTATTCAATAGAAGATCCCGGTGTGTAGATTCCATTAATTTTTTTTAATTTGACTCATTTTTTGAGGTTTTATTTCTATTTTAAATTCAAATATTCAGCATTTCAACAGATATTTTTTACATATTTTAGAAAATGGTATTAATTTAAACTGTTGCCAACTGTATCAACAGCGCAAACAATAATGTTTGCTTCAAATAAAAAAAAATTATTTACACGTTACTATTATAAACAGAAAAAAACCTTCAAATTAGAATTAAATAATTAGGTTTAAAAAGCAGGCACTTATTGGAAATTACGCCATAAAAACTATATTTACATGTGAATTTTAAAAGAGAAAGGATATTGTAAAATAAATTCATTAACATGCGTTAGAGGTCTTAAATAGAAGAAATTACGTCACATTACACTTATTATGCAAAATGAACAAAAAATAATATTGCAAAACAGTTTAAATTTAAAAATTGCGCGAGACAAAATATTAGAGGTTAAATATTAAACTTTTTCAAAATTTTATTATTTATCGTTTGATGTGAGGTGTTCAGTTATAATTATGCAAAATTTCATGTCTCCAACTTAATTAGGGGCTGAGTTAGAAAAATTGTTTAAAATAACCAAGTTAGAGCCCAGAGGGTTAAATATTAGATTTTTTCAAAATTTTATTATTTATCGTTTGATGTGAGGTGTTCAGCTATAAGTATGCAAAATTTCATGTCTCCAACTTAATTAGGGGTTGAGTTAGAAAAATTGCTTAAAATACAGAAGTTAGAGACCGGAGGGTTAAATATGAATTTTTCAAAATTTTATGATTTATCGTGTTATCGTAAGTGTTCAGCTACAAGTATGCAAACTTTCATGTCTCCAACTTAATTAAGGGTTGGGTTAGAAAAATTGCTTAAAATACACAAGTTAGAACCCAGGGGGTTAAATATTAGACTTTTTCAAAATTTTATTATTTGTCGTTTGATGTGAGGTGTTCAGCTATAAGTATGCAAAATTTCATGTCTCCAACTTAATTAGGGGCTGAGTTAGAAAAATTGTTTAAAATAACCAAGTTAGAGCCCAGAGGGTTAAATATTAGATTTTTTCAAAATTTTATTATTTATCGTTTGATGTGAGGTGTTCAGCTATAAGTATGCAAAATTTCATGTCTCCAACTTAATTAGGGGTTGAGTTAGAAAAATTGCTTAAAATACAGAAGTTAGAGACCGGAGGGTTAAATATGAATTTTTCAAAATTTTATGATTTATCGTGTTATCGTAAGTGTTCAGCTACAAGTATGCAAACTTTCATGTCTCCAACTTAATTAGGGGCTGGGTTAGAAAAATTGCTTAAAATACACCAGTTAGAACCCAGGGGGTTAAATATTAGACTTTTTCAAAATTTTATTATTTGTCGTTTGATGTGAGGTGTTCAGCTATAAGTATGCAAAATTTCATGTCTCCAACTTAATTAGGGGCTGAGTTAGAAAAATTGTTTAAAATAACCAAGTTAGAGCCCAGAGGGTAAAATATTAGATTTTTTCAAAATTTTATTATGTGCCGTTTGATGTGTGGTGTTCAGCTATAAGTATGCAAATTTTCAAGTCTCCGACATATATAGTTTCTGAGAACGGGCTCTGTGACAGACGGACAGATAGACAGACAGACAAAGGAGTGAGACTTCTTTAGATGAACGAAACTCTAAAAACATGCTGCGGGTGACTGTAACAACATCCTAAAATTACATTAGCATCAGCGATCTACCAATCCCGAATTTAGTTTATATTCTTTTCATATATTCTTATTCTTTTGTGCGGCCCTGTAAAATAACTATCAATAATATATACAGTAAAACCTCTGAATAGTGGACACCTCAAGAATGCAGAATTTGTCCTCTATTTGGAGGTGTCCGCTACTGAGAGTAAAACATGTACAGTTATTTAAGTGTTGGTAATCGAAAATTTGTCCGCTAGATATAGGTATCCGCTAATTGGGTGTGTCCGTTATGGAGGTTTTACCAGTAAAACCTCTAAATAGCGAACACGTCGGGAGGGCAGAATTTGTCCTCTATTTGGAGATGTCCGCTACTGAGAGTAAAAAATGTACAGTTATTTAAGGGTTGGTAATCGAAAAAATGTGCGCTAAATAGAGGTGTCCACTAATCGGGTGTGTTCGTTATGGAGGTTTTATCCCATAATAATATCCTCCTTTACAAGAAAATTGCATGCTGTATGATAGACAGACAGACATCCAGAGAAAGATAACCTCCCGGAGCAATAAACACTCATGTGTTTTGTTTTAATCATCCACAATCGTTTCTAAATTTCGTTATACGAGTATTAAAAAAATCTGTTAATTTCCAGTCGATAGACCGACAACTATCTTTTAGCCCGAGTTTATAGCCAGATTTAGCCTGTTGTATGTCATGCAACAAGCCAGATTTTATACAACAGGCTAAAAACGGTCACCGTGGTACGGAGTACTGTATTATTATTTGTTTGCCCACCTAAACTGGTTGCCACGGGGTTGTTGCAAGGTTTGTGATGACGTGGTTGAAACTGATCTATTCAATATTACTGTGTGCGTATTTTTTTTTTTATTATTTGCTCCATGTGTTCAAATCAGTTGTCTATGAAAACATCCACCGGTGAAAGTGACGCACACCAAATTTTTGTGACGTATGCAGATAAATTGTGCTTTTTTATCAGTTTTTTTAATATAATTTTTAAACGGTTTGTAACTTATTTTTCATAGTAGGTGCATTCAGTAGGTGGCCCTCATAGGTACCTTCTGGTGCAATCAGAAACGAAATCCGACAAATATTTTTTGAGTTATGCTTGACGAAAAGTTTTTATTAGGCTTTTTCTTTAGTAGGACATGGCGTTCATATCCATCGTAGCTGTAATGTGTCCGGACAGTAATATTTCGCTGTGTATTAGCCTTCGCTACGCTCAGACAATTAAAACGAATTACTATCCTTCATATATAAAAAATCTCTATTAATTTACTAGTATTCATTTTACTAATTACTGGTCTGCTTGTAATTATAAAATAGTGGAACATAAAAATATTAATTATGTATACTTAAATAAAAATATTTAATTTAAATTTTATTATTATTAATAATAAAATATTGAAATTTTAATATTATTACATATTTATATAGCGATAATAATATAAGATGAAAGTAAAGAAAATCTTTAATTATGCTAATCTTTCACTTTAGAAGATTAACATAAATAAAGCTTTTCTTTTATTTTTAACTTATATTATTATCCTATTTAAACATATAATTAATATTGCATTTAAATACATATAATTAGTTAATATTTAAATATGTACTAGGACTTCCCTCAGAGGGATTAGTCTGAGCGATATTACTGAGAACATAGATTTAACCCTAGATCTACCGGGAATTTTATTCAAGTTTTAATAAAACGTTCTACACCAGAATTTTTATTTAAAACTATTTAACTTATTTATTTACCTTATTTTTGTCTGGTTTATATACTTAGTTTATTTTAAAGAAATTTCTGGTTTGAATGAATATTTTGTATGTACCTGTCGGGTCCAATGGACCCGTCTGGTAGACGGAGGGTTAATAAAGATGCAAAAATAATATAAAAAATATTGTTACTTTCAATTATTTGTCTTATTAAATAATGCTTCACGAATCAAAATAACATCAATGGCCTTTTACAAAATTTTTTAGTTTTTTTTTCTAATCTTTGAGACCATTGTCTAACAAGTCCCTGCGTAGTAATGAACACCTCACGTGACTATTAATCCCTTACGTGCCGAGAAAAACTTACGAGATTCACTCCCCAGTGTCACAGTTAGAACTTAGTGGCGTTACAAAATGGGGCGTGGCTTAAGAGAGTGCGAACTCTTGTAAATAATCATTGAGAGATAGAAGATGTTTCATTCAATTTTTAATTTTTGAGGATTCACTAATAACTGAAAGCTGTGCCCTTAAGCTACCGATAGGAAACTGTTGTATATAGCTCGAACAAAAGAATCAGGAGTGAGTTTTACGTGAACAAAACCATATTTCTGAAAAAAAAAAACTTTTTATGTAAAAATTCATCTAGGTAAATAATTCATATTTTTGAATATGATTTACTGATTCTCTTCCGATAAAGAACCAACAATTTGTTGGTTCTAAAGCTGAAAAATAAATTTAGTACTAAAATAATAGTGGTGTACAAAAAGGGCGGAGCCTTGTCAAATCTGGTAGACGGAGGGTTAATAATAACATGTGGAAGCAAAGAAAATGAGATGTTATCTTTAACTGTCCAGATGCTACGATAAATTGAAATGATGAAAATAAACGAATTGTAGAATTACAAAATCTTATATATAAATTCGTATACACTGTTTTAAAAATGGGAAATCTAACCATTCAAGACAGCCATGCATGATTATAAAATTGAAAGTACGCAATATAGTAAAAGTAAAATAGAAAATGAAATACTAAATTACTTATATCGGAATTTTAACTGTATAAAATGATGTCAAGAGCATAATCAGACGCTCCGCACCAATTTGAGTAACTTTAAATGACAAATATATGATGTATAAAAAGAATGGACTATACTTTATAGGGTGTTTGCTCCCCCGGAATAGTTAATATTGTACAATATCTGTTTTCCACGGATGCAATGAGGTTGTCGATAACATTTAAGGAATTCTCTCCTCAAAATCTAATATAGTATCAAAGTACCGAATACATCAACGGTGGCATGCAATGCTTCGTTTGAGTGTGTTTTAGATATGCTCAATCGGATTTGAATAATGAGTGTATGCTGGCCACTACATACGCTGTATTGTTTTGTTTTCAAACATATTCTGCACACATTGAGCTGTATTTAGCATGTATTAAATAAAAGAAATCGGCAATGATTACAGCATAAAGTATGACACAAGATCTGAATATATCGTCTGCATAACTTTTGAGCTGTCAAAGTGTCATTTGAAGTAATTTACAAATCCATACATATTTATTCAGCAAATCATGCAAGCTAACATACGCCAATATGAACCCGATTTTAAAATTTCACAAGAATAAGTTAATATATAAAAAATCTACTAATGATAATTGAGAATATGACCTTATGATAAAATGTCTGGAAAAATGAATCGGATAAAAAATTCATATCACATTTAAAACGGCACTTCCCTCTGTTAGTGGCCTTGGCAAGAGAGAGAAAAGCCTAGAGAAGGAACACTTTAACAAGTACATTCGGGCAACCTACTCACTGTTTTATACAGGTCTTTATTCAATATTTACACAATTTATTTAATGCTAGGTGGGTATCTATCAGTTTTGTTTCATTTAAATCGCATGTTTTGCAGAGGAAATGCAGCATTATGAAATATTTAAAGTTGCTGTACCTAATAATTCCAAATTAATGGTAATTGAGATCGCTTTCCGTTAATTGCATCTTTTTAAATTTTTTAGAAACCATTCATAGAGACAATTGTATATTTTAAAACTAACCCGAAGCAAAATTTCAAGATTTTGGGCTCAGCAGTAACACAGAAATAGAAAATTTTTGAAAGTTTTTTGTTTTTGCACTGTTTTATATAGCGACATTTTTAGAAATTGTTCTATTGCGAGAATTTACGTCATGATAAATACAGCCATGACAATTTTCATGTTTATATTCCTAACAATTCCATGTACTTCGTTACTTAGATCATCTTTAGATCTTTTTCCGCTTTGTTTAGTCTTTCTATTTTTTAGAATTCGTTCTACAACGAGCATTTACATCTTATTAATTACTACCATGCCAAAGTTCTAGTTTCTAATCCCAACAGTATACCGAAAATTTCAGTATTCCAAATAAATCATAGTTTATCACCTTTCTAGAAATTTTTACGTTTATCCGTCAAATTGAACCTTTTAGAGAGCATTCATTACGAGTATTTATATCTTAAAAATAACTACCGCACCAAATTTAAAGTTTCTAACCCAATCAATATCGCAGAAATCACAATTTTAGAACTTTTTTGCTCCTGCAGCGATGTAGGTTCTTGCACTGACATAAAATAGTCTTTTTTTCGGAGCAGAGATGGCCACCAACATTTTTTTAAGTTGGCTATGTAGTTTCAGAGATAACACCTCACAAACGTACAAGCATTAATAATACTATATACTTTATAATATTATAACGCTTTATAATATTAGCATTAGATGTACAGATACAAAAGCCATTTATCCGTTACAAACTAAACTGCCGGCGTTGCCCAGAATTTGAAGGATGTTTGTTCTGAAAAATCAATTTCAAAATTTAACATACAACACAAAACAAACATTAAAAAAAGCAGTCGAAATGTTGTATGAATGAATCATATGAAAACGCTACATAAAAATGTATAAATGTATATAACAGACGCAAAAGAATACAGCTATAAATGAACTTATTTCAATTTATAATTGGAGCAATAATTAAAATAGGCCTATAATTTCCCTAATCGGATTTTTACCATGCTTCAATACATTTTTCACACTCATATGACGTTATACTATATCCACCACGTCCTTTATATTTCCAATATGACGTAATATTTTCCTCTTTCACGTGGAAACCTTGAAATAGAAAAGTTATGAAGTTATATTCACTTTCATTTAAATTCGTCAAACCATTTATTTCATTCTCATATTTCACGTGAATATCTTGCAATAGAAAAGTTATGACGTAATATTCACCTTTTTTTTTTTTAAATTCATCAAACTATTTATTTCATTTTCATTTATCACGTGGAAATCTTGCAGTAGAAAATTAATTGTTGTAGTAATAATTTTATTGTGTTTTTTAATTGTTGGCAACTGCTATAACGAAAAATGTTTAAATTTGATTAGAAATTGCTGTTAAATTGGTGGTTTTTTATTCATTAAAAATTCACTATAAATTATTTCGATTCCGGATTACTTTAGTTGCCTCGGCCATGTTTTAATACACATGTCCGTATCTTTTCACAATTTTGTCTTCCAAATTGTGGATTTTTATAAAATTACAAACAGACAGATAGACAAGTTTTCATTTTTATATATCTCTCTATTCTAAAAAAAGTAACTAACGCTGTCACCGCCGCCGCCGGTTTTGAATTTTTTGTGACCGGAGGTCTTTATTCGTTAATATTAAGAAAACTATTGCATACAAAAATATGAAAATCGGTGGTATTATAACGAAATGTTTGATCAACACGCTAATGCATACAGTTTTCAAATCGAAGAATTATTTTAAGAGATATTTAATGCTAAAGTTGGACAAAATCGTTCCATTAAAAAAAAATTATAGGAGCAAAAGCTATACATGGGAATTTAATCATTTTTAGATCATTTTATTCAATAGAAGATCCCGGTGTGCAGATTTCATTAATTTTTTTTAATTTGACTCATTTTTTGAGGTTTTATTTCTATTTTAAATTCAAATATTTAGCATCTTGACAGATATTTTTTACATATTTTAGAAAATGGTATTAATTTCAACTGTTGCCAACTGTATAAACAGCGCAAACAATAATGTTTGCTTCAAATAAAAAAAAAATTATTTACACGTTACTATTATAAACAGAAAAAAACCTTCAAATTAGAATTAAATAATTAGGTATAAAAAGCAGGCACTTATTGGAAATTACGCCATAAAAATTATATTTACATGTGAATTTTAAAAGAGAAAGGATATTGTAAAATAAATTCATTAACATGCGTTAGAAGTCTGAAATAGAACAAATTACGTCACATTACACTTATTATGCAAAATGAACAAAAAATAGTATTGCAAAACAGTTTAAATTTAAAAATTGCGCGAGACAAAATATTAGAGGTTAAATATTAGATTTTTTCAAAATTTTATTATTTGTCGTTTGATGTGAGGTGTTCAGCTATAAGTATGCAAATTTTCATGTCTCCAACATAAATAGGGGCTGAGTTAGAAAAATTGCTTAAAATACACAAGTTAGAGACCAGAGGGTTAAATATTAGACTTTTTCAAAATTTTATAATTTGCCGTTTGATGTGAGGTGTTCAGCTATAAGTATGCAAAATTTCATGTCTCCAACTTAATTAGGGGCTGAGTTAGAAAAATTGTTTAAAATACAGAAGTTAGAGACTGGAGGGTTAAATATGACTTTTTCAAAATTTTATGATTTATCGTGTTATCGCAAGTGTTCAGCTATAAGTATGCAAACTTTCAAGTCTCCAACTTAGTTAGGGGATTAGTTAGAAAAATTGCTTTAAAGACATAAGTTAGAGCCCAGAGGTTAAATATCAGACCTTTTTCAAAATTTTATTATTTGTCGTTTGATGTGAGGATTTCAGCTATAAGTATGCAAAATTTCATATCTCCAACTTAATTAGGGGCTGAGTTAGAAAAATTGTTTAAAATACATAAGTTAGAGCCCAGAGGATTAAATATTAGACTTTTTCAAAGTTTTATTATTTGTCGTTTGATGTGAGGTGTTCAGCTATAAGTATGCAAAATGTCATGTCTCCAACTTAATTAGGAGCTGAGTTAGAAAAATTGCTTAAAGTTCAGAAGTTAGAGACCGGAGGGTGAAATATGACTTTTCAAAATTTTATGATTTATCGTGTTATCGCAAGTGTTCAGCTATAAGTATGCAAACTTTCATGTCTCCAACTTAATTAGGGGCTGAGTTAGAAAAATTGCTTTAAATACACAAGTTAGAGCCCAGAGGGTTAAATATTAAACCTTTTTCAAAATTTTATTATTTGTCATTTGATGTGAGATGTTCAGCTATAAGTATGCAAAATTTCATGTCTCCAACTTAATTAAATTAGGGGCTGAGTTAGAAAAATTGCTTAAAATACACAAGTTAGAGCCCAGAGGGTTAAATATTAGACTTTTTCAAAATTGTATTATTTGCCGTTTGAAGTGTGGTGTTCAGCTATAAGTATGCAAATTTTCAAGTCTCCGACATATATAGTTTCTGAGAACGGGCTCTGTGACAGACGGACAGACAGACAGACAAAGGAGTGTGACAGGTAGTGTTTCGTTAGATGAACGAAACTCTAAAAACATGCTGCGGATGACTGGAACAACATCCTAAAATTACATTACCATTAGCGATCTACCAATCCCGAATTTAGTTTATATTCGTTTCATCTATTCTTATTCTTCTGTGTGGCCCTGTAAAATAACTATCAAAATTATATACAGTAAAACCTCTGAATAGCGGACACCCCGAGAATGCAGAATTTGTCCTCTATTTAGAGGTGACTGCTACTGAGAGTAAAACATGTACAGTTATTTAAGAGTTGGTAATCGAAAAATTGTCCGCTAAATAGAGGTAGCCGCTAATCGGGTGTGTCCGCTATGGAAGTTTTACCAGTAAAACTTCTGAATAGCTAACACCTCGGGAGGGCAGAATTTGTCCTCTATTTGGAGGTGTCCGCTACTGAAAGTAAAAAATGTACAGTTATTTAAGGGTCGGTAATCGAAAAAATGCCCACTAAATAGAGGTGTCCACTAATCGGGTGTGTCCGTTATGGAGGTTTTACTGCATAACAATATCATCCTTTACAAGAAAATTGCATGCTGTATGATAGACAGACAGACATCCAGAGAAAGTTAACCTCCCGGAGCAATAAACACTCATGTCTTTTGCTTTAATAATCCACAATTGTATGTCATACAACAGGCTAAAAACGGTCACCGTGGTACGGAGTACTCTATTATTATTTGTTTGCCCACCAAAATTGGTTGCCACGGGTTGTTGCAAGGTTTGTGATCACGTGGTTGAAACTGGTCTATTCGATATTACTGCGTGCGTATTTTTTTTTATTTGCTCCATGTGTTCAAACCAGTTGTCTACGAAAACATCAACCGGTGAAAGTGACGCACACCAAATTTCTGTGACGTATGCAGATAAATTGTGCTTTTTTATCAGTTTTTTCTATATAATTTTTAAACGGTTTGGAACTTATTTTTCATAGTAGGTGCATTCAGTAGGCCACCCTCATAGGTACCTTCTGGTGCAATCAGAAACGAAATCCAACAAATATTTTTTGAGTTATGCTTGACGAAAGGTTTTTATTAGGCTTTTTTTTTAGTAGGACATGGCGTTAATATCCATCGTAGTAGTAATGTGTCCGGACAGTAATATTTCGCTGAGTATTAGCCTTCGCTTCGCTCAGACAATAATTGATACAAACTAATATTTATTTAAATAGAGATAATAATATCGGGAAAAAAAAGAAAATCTTTAAATATTTTCTTCTTTTTCTTATATTATTATCACTATTTAAATGTATAATTAATATTGATATTTAAAGATGTATAACTTATATTAACTAATAATTATTTAAATATACATAATTAATATTAATATTATTATTTAAATATATATAACTAATATTAATTGATTTTTTTAAATACATATAATTTGTATTAATTAATATTTTTATTTGTATATATACAATTAATAATAAAAAATATTATTATTTAAATATATAATTAATGTTTTCACTTAGCGATTTGGTATAAATTCTCTTCAATTTTCAGTATCTAACTAGTGAAATATTAAATATGAAAAAAAATAAACCGATCTATATTACAGAAAAACTTTTTAGGACATAAATGATCTTTTTTTTTTTTTTTGTATTATATACTTTGTACAATCCCAATCATTACATACATGAATGTTTGTATAGACATATCAATTAATGAATAGGAATTGTGTATTAAATGACAGTTTCACAAAATATCAAGTTGTGTAACTGAAATATATATTTATTTTGTCATCCTTAAAATCCGGAAGCTATACTTTATATACTGTTCATTTTCATTATTTTTCACTGGTATTATTGCACAGAAAGTTTTATATATATATATATATGAAGATTTATATATATACATAATATATATATATATATGTGCGTGTGTGTGTATACATATATATATACATATATGTTGTCGACATTAGTGATATATTCGATTGGCATTGTGATCTGAATAATTTTATGAAAATTGCAGTAATTGATAGCAGATTATAGCAGATGATTCATACAAATATTCATGAATATTTATTTTCTAAGATATTATTCGATATACGCGTTAATCCGTTCTTGATGGGGGGGGGGGGGATTATTTATCGACATTTTAATTGTTAATACCTGCAATTTCGTATAGTATTTTTCACGTTATTCATCCAAAGACTACGATGATTAGACAAGGTAACGATTACAAGGTAACGAACGACCTCTGGTACTACAAAATAAAAATAATATGAACTATGAGTGAACCGTTTACTGGCACTAGCGTTGTCCTGTATCCCGCGTAAATCGGGTCTCGCATTTACAAAACTCTACAGAGCACCGGTGTACACACCAGTATTTCAAAGTAAATTTTTCGCCGTATTTAACGGCAGAATTTTCTGCGATTAAAAATGAGGAAATAAACTAAAAACGTAGTAGTATCCGGAGTATTTGGAGCTGTGATTTACACGGGCACCTGGCAACACTACTTGCCACCCGGTATAGGTGCAGATTTACTGCCGCCAGTTGCCACGTGGCAACTAAATTTTTTGTTGTGCGACTAACTTTCAGTGTCTTAGTCGCCAGAGATCAATTTCCAGTGTCCCCAATCCCCGTCGCGGAATTTTGATATTTTTTTTTCTTTTGCAAATAAAAAGGCACCTGCTCTTTTCACTGGCCGAGATCATGCAAATGAAAGATGAAAACTATCACAGTTGTTTTAAGCATTTATCGAAATTGTTTTATATGTTGGCCCTGGATGGCAGTTTTATATTTTGATATTGCTGATCCTTGTCTCAAATATTCTACTTAAAACTCTTAAAAACTGAAAAAGAAAGTAAAACGAAATCATGTATTTTGATTTTATTTTATATCAGAAACCTATTTACCCATTTACTTTCAATGTTCTTCATCCATACTGTACAACTTGAGTACTAAAGAAGCGCTGTACTTAGTTTTATACTATAGGTCCGGGAAGACATGCTTACGTGAACAATGTATGTTGGATTATAACTACGGCTTTTCAACTTCATATTTTTATATTTATAATTTTCCTTGTCATTTATTCCGGTGTAAACGTTTCAATATATTTAACTATTTTATAAATAATATTTTAATTTTTAGTTAATATTGATTCTTTTTTGTAAAGTTCTTAAGTCTTTTATTGCCAGGGCTGCCACACGCGACTATTTTTTAATTTTTTTTTTCGCTCCAATTTTCCGAAAAAAAAACTGTTAAATATGTTTTGACATCATTTGTAAGTGAAATATACCGCAAAATGCATTTTTTAAAATATTCGTGCGAACAGAACTTAAAAAAAGTCGCCTGCGGCAATCTTATATTACGCGCCAGGGATGACTATTTTTTTATTCAATCGTATCATAATTTACGAAAATAAAAATTCTTTCTGGTGGATTTCTCTTGAAAATATTCTAGTAGAAGTCTATGTCAAAGAATATTTTTCAAAAAATGTTTTTAAAAAATGTCCATTGGGTTTATATGTACCGTCCTGTAGCCCTAGAGTTAATCTCTGATAAATGTGCAGTTTATGCATTATTCTTTCTTTTTATATATACTGTTAGAATGTATAAAAACTGGGGGCCTCTCCAGTAAATTTGATTTATGTAATGTAAATATGTAATATACTTGGAATTTGGAACTAGTTCACTATTAAGAGTCCCTGGAGCGATGGGATCCGTATCTCTAGTATCAGGAAAGTGTACCTTCGATTTACGATTACAGCCGAAGTTCAGAACAAAATTTCACTGGAAAAAGTTAAAAGGGTCTCCAATAAGAGCATAAAGGAGAAGTAATTACAATTTATTACAATGTGTATATCCTGTTACATTTGGCATACTCGTTAAATTTATAATTTTTGCAGTTAAATGACTTCTTGTTAACTTAATTATGTAACTTAGATTTAGAAAACAAATGAGAAAAAAAACTTGGAAAAGAAATGAAGATAAGTTAATAACAAATCGAGGCTGAAGCCATAAATTTTATAGTATTTTTCTCTCGTTGTCAACGTACATGTGAAAGATTTTTATTTGAGAATGTGGTGCGAGAGGAATTACAAAATAGTCCCCAATGACACTCTTGTAAATGTAATGTTTCGTATGTTGTGCGTGTGCTTGTAGATGATGGATATTTCTAGGGTTTACTGGTGATTGTGGTCTTGTATATAGAAGTCTGCAGAAAGCCATTTACCAGCAAAAATTATAAAATTAACGACATAATAAATGTTAAAGCATAAATACAATATAATAAATAAACAAATTGCGTGACATAAATTGACTGATCTCGAAAACGGCTGATTTCTGACGGGGAGTTCCATTGAGTTTTTAACTCCCCGCGACGAGATTTTTCCAGCGATACTATTCTCGTTAAAATCTAGTTAAAAAAAGCACACTTCCGGCACTTCCTTAGTTAGAACTTTACTATGTACAACCTGAATTTTTTCGATGTTGGAATTTGCTGCAGAACGCCAGATTGGAGACGGAGGACAGCACGAGTCCTCTTATAACTTGCCCACTCATCATGGTCAGGTAGATTGTACTGTTCAGGATTAGGAATAGAATGAATTTTTCAAAAACGTTTATTGCGTTATTTTTAATACTTTTTCGAAAATGATTTATTTTCATGTAATTGTGAATGGTTAGATTCCTGGGAGCTTGCATGGTACCTCTTAAAACTTTACTCTGGACAACATAAATTTTTCAATGATGGATTGTGCTGCAGAAAAACAGATACAAAAAAAAAAGCAATTTAACAAATTACAACGACCATTTGGAAAATGATTTTTTCAAAGAGTAAAATTTAAGACATAAAAAATATCACGGAGTTGATCATACATTACGTACGAAATGAATTAAACATAAATAGTGTTATTACACGTAAAAATTGCAAGCGACAAAAATCGCCTGAGACTCGTCAGATTTCTTGAAACTTACGTTTTATCCAAACATCCCACAATATTACTTTTTACATCGTCGTATAGAGAAAAAAAATGTACTTTTAAATGCAATTTCTTGAAAGCTGTTTCTCAATTTGTTTCTGAGTTATTCATTTTTTTTTTGTAGTTTTTATTACTTTTTTGTCATAGTGGCAACAGAAGTATCCATCTCTGTAGAAAGTAAAGGGAAAATACAGATTACTGTATAGACCAATCGCAAAACGAATAAAATGCGGATTCAAACAATAAAAAGCTTCAGATATGCTTTTGATTTCCTACCCTGACGAGGATAAAAACCATTTTTCCAAATGGTTAAAAATTAGAGAAGTATGGAATATGTAACTTAGTATGTAAATGTTTTTTTTTTTCTTATTAAACATTTTTCAGAAAATTATTCCGCGGTGATCTCGACTTTTGATTTTGATGCAGTGATCTGCGTTCTCTTCTCTTTTGTTAAGATGCTTTATATTCTTGGTTCTCGTTTTTTCAATAAAGCCCTTGCTGGTAAATGGAAAAATATTAGAAATTTCAAAATAGCGCTCTTTCGACGCCGATTAATCAAAACTTCGCATTTGACGCTCTGATATCCAGTGCTGCATGTGCGCGACATTTTTTAAATTCAAAATACTAGTAACTGTTTTCCCTGCAAAGCACGTTTGTTTTCACAACTGACCGCAGGAGAAGGAAGTGGTGCTATTGCGCAATAAAAAAATTTAACACCTACTCCGCACTCTCTAAGTTTAATCGCTTTAGTTTAGATGAATATTCTGCATGGAAGGAACTTGCAACGAGTTCATTATTCAGACTACCTGGAGCCATCGACTCAGTATCTCTAGTAAGAGGAACATGGATCTTAGATTTATGACCGTAACCGAAGTCCACAACAGCAATTACGCTGGAAAAATAAAATAGGTCTCCAAGAAGAAAAGAAAGGAAAACTAAACCTGAAAAAGACACCTTCGGCCAAAATAAATAAAGTTAAATTTAAAATAAAAGAATGATTTAGAAATAAAATATATAAAAATAAGCCTACAAAATAGTTGCAGTATAAAAAAATCAAATAGCAAAGCTATATACAAAAAACATATACAAAACGCCAAAGACGGTACCCAGCCCTAGCAATAGTTAGCGGACGAAACTAAAAAATGAAGTCAAGGTTTAATAAATTCTGTGGTATGTTGAACAGCATGAGGTCCTATAACTTGCCCGTTCACCATAGTCAGAGAGATTGTCCTGTCCAGGTTTAGGAATAGAATGAATTTTGTCAAATAGTTTATTGCGTTATTTTTCATAGTTTTTTTAATAGGCTTTATTTTCAGGTCTTTGTGAATGGTTTTATTCTTGCATAATAATGCCAGATGTCCCACGTAAATCAGGTCTCCAAATGCTCTCTACACCAGTATTTTAAACTAATTTTCTTCGCCTTATCTACTGACCGAATGATCTGCGATTAAAAATGGTGAAATAAACTGCAAGAACTTAGTGGTGTCCAGACTATTTGGAGATTTGATTTACGCGGGAAAGATAGTAACGCTATTCCTGCAATACCAGGGATCTTTCCTGATACGTTTTAGAACTTTATTCTGATAACCTATTTTTTTCGATATTGAAAATTGTCGGAGAACCCCAAATTGGAGCACGTAGAGAAGTATGGGACTTACTATCGTTTTATATAACAGTTGTTTGTTTGCCGTACTCATCTCATCTTTATATGTAAGGTAAGCAACATTCTTACGTTCAGGGCCGAAACTAGGGGGGGGGGGGGCAGAGGGGGCACGTGCCCAAGGCGCCGCTTTAACCCTCTGTCTACCAGAAGGGTCCAATGGACCCGACATGTACATTCAAAATATTTATTCAAACCAGAAATTTCTTCAAAACAAACTAAATTTATAAATCAGACAATAATAAGTTAAATAAACAAATTAAATATTTTTAAGTAAAAATTCTGGTGTAGAATGTTTTTATAAAACTTGAGTAAAATTTTCGGTAGTTCTAGGGTTAACAGAAGGTGAAGGGGGCGCCAGAATGAAGATTTTGTTTGACGTTTGATACAAGAATGTATATATATATACGAACTTTGTACAAAAATGTCTCGCAGCCGGAAAATTTAAAGGAACACTTAATCAAATGCATTACACTTTACAAATAGATAAAAAGATTCATCTACAATACAAAATTGCAAATGAATAAGAAAAAAGGCTTTTTTCATTCTCCCATTCCAAAAGTATCATGACTATGGCTTTCATCTTCACCTTTGCCTTCTATCTTTCACTTCCTGTGTAGGAAAATCACTACCATTTTTCAAGGTCAATCTCTATTGTCGGACACTGTCCACTACTGATAACTAACAAGTGCGAAGCGACCCCTCACAGTCTGAGTTTTCTATTAGATAAAAAAATTCCATGAAAGCTGTTTGTTGTTTTTCCGCTAAGCAGCGTTGAGTTTCTTTTCTTTTTTTTTTCTTTTTTTTTTTTTTTTTCCCGTCTTGCTATGCGCGATGGCTGCCCGGACAATAAAAACGAACAGGAGGGGAAATGCACAAAGTAAAATTCTTAGTAAAACCGTTTTTTGTTTAAGAGTACAGCATTTGTAGTGGGACGGTAAAAAATCTTGCACAGGACGTCACGTCATATCTAGAAAAGCAAAGCCCCCCGCCTTTATCGCCCAAAATGATTTTTTTTCTCGTCTTTCTGGCATTTCTAGGCGTTTTGCCACCCTGAAGTGGCGTATCTAGACTCATCGTTTGTGAGGGGGCTGAGGTGTAGTAAAAGTTTCTAAGAGGGAATCACAAGAATCGGGAAAAATTCCGCTTTAAACATTTTTTATCATAGCAGGTAACATATCTATTACACAATAAACCTACTATGAGGAAAAAATACAAACGTACAGCAAGATGTTGACCTCATTTAGGCCTATACAAGAAAAAAAAATCCTTTTGATTCCGTTTTCAAGGTTTTAATGAATCAATGTTTGGCAAACCTGATTACGTAGTTCAGTTTTATATATTTTAAATTTAATAATAAGTTGTCTATTAGATACTTAGTAAAATTGTTTTTGTAAATTTACTTTGTAGTGGAGGGGGGGGGGCGCCAAAATCCAGTTTGCCCCGGCCGCCATAAAGGCTAGTTTCGGCCCTGCTTACGTTTGTAAAATTTACGGACGCTATGTTCGTTCCGCTTGTGCTATATAAGTCTAGATGCACAACCAGATATTTGACATCTCGACCAAAGTGCACTGATGAACCATTGAAGTTGATTAGGGATGAGATAGTACGTTTCCTTGAGAAAACGACAGCAATAGATTTATTACAGTTAAATTTAATTAAACCATATAGAAAAGAAAATTTCAGGTAAGTGCATGTGTGTGTAGTTGAACCATGTCCATGTTGCGAGTCATGATTATAGCATAAAGTGCCAATAAAGTGTGTGGTGAACGTGGTGTATCATCATGCCATGCGCATACATCATGTATATATATCGTATTTAGCCAGGTATCCAATTTAGAATCGCATGGCACCACTGCAATAACTGGACGTGGTCTGGAAAATTGCTTGGTATAGAGGAAAATAAATGTTTTCTGCAAAAGTACGACAAATTCTATGAAATGCTTGAACAGAACAGGTACTGAAAAGCATTGAGGGGTATCCTAGCTGATATTGGCTTAATACCCAGAGTAGGAAATGAAATATCTTATGTTTTGTGAGCCATTGGGATAAGTTAAACTGTAGTTTAGAACTACTTAAAAGGAAAAAATTAAGAAATTTAATAAAAAAGTTAAATAATTAAAGTATAGAAAAGTATTAATGTTAAAAATTAAGACTTAAGATGAGTAAAAAATTGATAAAGATCTTAAAGACATAATAGATGGCCTAACACAGGGTCGGCGAACCTATGGCACGCGTGCCAAAAGTGGCACGCGAAAGAATAATTTTGGCACGGCATTGCTTGTGGCTCTAAATGAAAATAAAGTGAGATTAAATAAAATTGCGACTGATCTTTTCTGAATTCGATTAAATGGAAATTGAAAATTTTTTATTGTGGCATGCTATATTCCAATCTGATTAATTATGGTCTCAAAAAAAAAATTCAAACAATTTGATATTTGAAAACTGTCGACAAGAATTGCTTATTATACATTACTAAATTCTAATGATGAGTTACGGCATATTTGAATTTATTTCAAAGCTATTAATAAAAAAATTGTTGTTTACCATTTTAACAGTTTTTCTGACTATCTATGCTTTCAAGCCACTGTTTTCACGAATGAATAATATCAAAATTCATACTGAAAACACTTGTCAGTTAAATCCGGAGTTTAGTTTTCATTAAAATTAACCTGATATTAAGATGTAGCAACATAAATCAAATTACATAGCATTATTTTTTTTCTAAAATATACTTGTTGCCATAATTATTACAGTATAATAACTACATGTATGTTCCTCATATTTTTCAAATCTTAATAGAAAATTTTAAGCAATTTTAATCATTATTTTTCCACCTAATAAATTTGTTTTTTAATTGGCACGTCATGGTCACGTAAAATATTTTTTGACTAAACTTGGCACGCGGCAACAAAAAAGGTTTGCCGACCTGGCCTAACAGTAGTCTAATACTTTCTGCCGTCGATAAATCTAGAATTATAGAAAATTTTAAAATAAAACTGGTGCCAACAGTTTTATTCTGCAATTTTTAAATTTGAAGTTAAAACTTGTATTCAAAATGTTTCCCTATTATTTAGGAAAATCATTTTCGTTTTAACTTACATATTTCTTTGTATTATTTTACTTGAAAATCAGTTAATGTTATTAGATTCTAAGTCTAATTTTAGTAAGCGCATCATCGTGTGCTGCTTCCATTATTGATTATCCGATACACTATTCAGCATCCGATACAGGTTTTGGTGGTTGTGTGCCCTAGATGTATTCTTCTTTGACAGATATAAATTGCTGTTTAATTACTTTGAAAGAGATCACGCCATTGTGTACTATGAAAGATTTATGAGATGGATTTTTGGGAATAAGCTTGTGATATACAGACAACTCGAGCGTAAACATTTAACCCTCTAATTCCCATGGTAGGATTTATGTAATTAGTGCTTGAAATTTAGTAGATTTTTTTATATATATTCCGAAATCACATCTAAATTTAAAATTCGTAAAAATCGCTTTATTTAATAACAAACATTACGTCATTAAATAAAGGAAAATTTCTTTTTGTAGATATTTTGCTACGAATCCACATGTACTGAACTTCAATAACGATTTAAATCACGGGTATTCGAGGGTTAAAATAAAATCTTGATGTAGAAAAACACATGATTTTGGATAGGGATGCACAGATTACTGCCCGCAGACAATTGAATTAGCGCTATACTTTAACAGAATAATTTTTTTAATGAAAGAAACTTCCAAATAAAATAAGTCAATGATATCTTTCGGTTATTCTGGTGGCAAATGACTGTTATGAATAATGTTATGCAGCTCTAGTTTATTAAATGAAAAAAAAAATACCTCCGTCAAAAGTAATCCATATAGTTTGTGTACAAAAATAGAGCTAAATTGAAATATTTCGATTCTAATGAGAAATTTCAGAAGAAAATAAACAAAATATAAAATACACAGAAATACGGTCAAAGTACTCCTTCCAGCACAGACAAAGTTCTCTTTTTTTATATCCTCAAATGTCACAATGGGCCAGGAATTTAAGATAAAATTTATTTCTGTACATAAGAAAACGAAATATTTGCTTAAAAATATTGGGGTCAATATGACATTCGTCGATTAAAATTAGAAGCCGTCACTGAGGCGGCATCGTCCGCATAGAGCTAAATAAACAGTTAATAAGAATTCTGCTGGGAAATATTTTTATATAACTTAAGTAAAATTCCTATTATATTTAGCGGTAAAAATACTTATAATAAATACTAATAAATAACTTAAAGAGAGCTTGTCATAAAAGCTTATTTCAAAATTAATATGATAGTATAAATTCACGAAATTTATACTGTGTTTATAGTTTATACTATATTCTCTTTAGGGTTACAACGGTTTGCGAGTAGCAAAAAAATGGAGTTAATTTTGTACGACATCATGTTCGCTAAAATTTGTCAACTGGCTGTGAAACTGCAACAATGAAATATTTTATTCTGAGAAAAGTAGAAAATATAAAATCTATAAAAAAAATAAAGAATGCAAAAAAAAAAAAAAAAAAAAAAAATATATATATATATATGAATATTATGTTGAGAAAATAGTTTAGAAATTTTGAACACATAGTTTAAATAATGCTTTTATTTTTCTTCCCCTACCTAAAAAAGAAACATAGGGAAAAATATGTATTTTAATAAAATTACTAATGTGCTTTTTCTACCAAATCGAGGGAAATTAAAAAAAAAAAAAAAAAAAAAACGATGAATTCTCCATTTTTGCGGTCTATGCTGCATTAACCCTTTGCGCTCGGCGTCTCTTACACAAATTTTATTCGATCCGCACCACTTTAAGAAAAAAAAAGTTTCGTTCAAGTACACAATTTCAACTGTCACTTCGGCTGCGAACACCTTTGAAACTGAGGCACCTGTGGACAACCCCACACATACCCGGGATCAGAACTGGTGAGAAATGGCAGGAGAGCAAGCTAAGGCCCGGATAGTAGCAATTAAAAAAAGGGGGGGGGTAAAAAGACCTGAATGGGTGGGAAAAATGAGCTACTTGAAGTAAAAACATAAAAGTATGATTGAAAAACAGAAAAAGGCAAAGAGAATTTACTAGGAGGAAGTTTAAGTATAGCATTACAACAACTAGATATATTTTTGGATTTTATAAAAGTTTTTGAATTTTTTATAGGTTTTTTCATATAAGTTTTAAGTTTTTTGTAGATTTTTTATAATTTTATAACAAATGAGTATTAAACTCAAGAACAAATACACAATTTCGAAAATGCTCTGATTAAATAACATACATTTTATTTTCCTTTATTACTGGTGCCAAAAACAAATTTTGCAAAGAAAGATTATGTCTCCGCAGCGGAGCCCTCGAGTGCAAAGGGCTAATGTATTGTAATTGAAGTTTTGAGGAACAATGTGAATTGCAGTTTTAAAATTAAGCCTTATTTTCAAAATAAACATTGTAAGACTATAACAGCAATGTATTTCCGAATTGTAATATTCGAGATACATAATCGCCGATTAAATAAAACATATATTACTCTTTGGAAATTGTTGTAGACATATGAAAAAATATTTCAAATTGGCAATACTGCCGATCTAGGACGCCATACGTACTTCAATACCCTCGATGAAATTTTACTGTCATTAATGATACTTTTTTTTTAAATTTCCATATTTATTTGTAATGTTAACCGGTATATTAAGGAAATAATAACTTGAAAGAGATTATTTTAAGCCATGTTTAAATAAATTTTATAAAGTATATACCAAGGGAAAATGTCTGTATTCATTCAAATATTCTTGTATGTTTTGTCTCTAAATTATGACTCGATACATGCTTTATCCCCTTCCCAGAGGTGCAAAGCTACCACTAATCTTTCATAATATTGGGTGATTCTAAAAGTTCGTGCCCTAATTAACAGATGGCAGTAGCTTGCGATTTTAACTGTGCTGATGTTTCTTTTATAACCATATTAACACCTGACAGTTATCTACATGTTTTGCGAGTGAACATACTGTTAAAAAAAGTTTTTTCAAATTAATTTGTGTGCAAGATTAATATTCAAAATGAAAAGTTACATTTTCGACATGTTATGTTATATGAGTTTTAAAAAGGAATGAGTGTTGAATGTTTTACAAAAAATATTCAAGACGTTTATTTTGACCGTGCTCTCGCTCCTAGGACAGTTTAAAAGTTGTTTTATCGTTTTCGAAATGGTGATTTTAATAGAAATGATAAAATTCGGTCTGGACAACCTTCTGGTACTGATAATGAATTAATACGTGATTTATTGAATAATAATCCATGGATTACTACTAAAGATATTGCTGAGAGACTAAATTTTGACAATTCGACTGCATTTTGCCATTTAAAACAACTTTGGTACACTTCGAAATTCGATGCATCGGAAATCGGGCAAGAACTTTTCAAATCACCCAATATGTACGTCAGCATAAAGCGTGTTTAATACGTGCATCAGAATTCTTTTAAAATAAATGAAACTAAATAAGTTTTGTATAGAGACCTGAAATTAAACAAATTAAGATTCATCAAAGAAATTTTCTGGTTCGAAATGTTGTTAAACTAGATCAAATTAATCTACATATTACCGAAGATTAGTGGGAGATTGGCAACTCCGCATTCACGACGGAAGTTCTTTAACGACATTTTAATTGTTAATACCTACAACTCCATATAAAGTTTTTCGCGTTATCTAATCCGATGATTCCATAATTAAACAAGGCAAGGATTACTAATGAAATGTTATAGAATTAAAAAAATAAAAACAATACTAACTCTATGTGGAATGTATAACTGGCAACCGCCCACATACTTGGTACACTTCCAGCATTCTTCCGTAAAATGGGAGTTAATTTGTCTCAGGTTAAAGACATTTCGAACTAGATTGTTTAAAAATAAATTCAAATAATGTTATATAAACGGTGGATAAGATATGAGACTTTCTAGTTGACAGAAATTCCACGGCTTGGAGATGAGTAGATTATGTAACACAACTTCGGGAGCCATCAGAGAAGTCTAGCAGTAATACAAAATTTACTACAAAATGAGAGAAAGACAAAAAAATTCGCAGTTGTTTTAAATATTATATCGCACTTTTTTAATATTAGCCCTGCTACTAACTGAAAGTTTTTATGTGGCTGGACCTATTTGTTAAAATACATTTCTTGAATATTTCATTTTTTTTCCAAGCAACATCCACTTCATTTTCATGTAACCAAAATTTAATTTCTCAAATTTTCTACTTGAAAATGCTTTAGAATGGAAAAAGAAAGAAAGCTGAACCATATCATGTATTTAGATTTTCTTTTGTATAAGAAACCAATCCACCTACTACTTTAAATTCCCTTCCCCAGTATTGTACAATTTGAGTACTAAAGTTAAAATAAATACGATTTTATTTATCCCTGAAGCCGAAAAATTCAATCAATACCGTGTGTTGTACAGCAGCAGGCCAAGTCAGTCACACAGTAACAGTAGGAAACAGGGCTTGGTTTACTTTCCTCGTTCATGTCTACATTACTTGACCTGTTATCCACCCACTACTTTAAAATCCTTTCCCCAGTGTTGTACAATTTGAGTACTAAAGTTAATATAAAGAAAACGTTATTTATCTCTGAAACCGAAAAATCAACCAATACCCTGTGTTGTACAGCAGCAGACCAAGTCAATCACATACAAACGGTAGGAAACAGGTCTTGGTTTACGTTCCTCGTTCAAGTCTACATGACGTGACCTGTTATCCACCCACTACTTTAAATTACCTTCTTCAGTATTATACAATTTGAGTACTAAACTTAAAATAAAGAAGACTTTATTGATCTCTGGAACCGAAAAATTGATCAGTACCCTGTGTTTTACAGTAGCAGTCAAAGTCAGTCACATAGAAACAGTAGGAAACAGGTATTGGTTTTCATTTCTATTTCACTGCTACATGATGTTCAATTCTACATTAAAGGAACTTTTCATTTTTCAACAGTAGCAGAAACATCCTGCATCATTTGAACAGGGCTGCCAGATTGGTATCCATTTTTATTTAAAAAATTCAGAATAACACCACGAAATGATAAAAGTATTTTCAGATGTATTTAATGTTAGACATCGTTCATTACTGCAAATTAAAATCCCTCTTCGAGAAGTTCCATTCTGAAGTCGAAATTCCGGAACCAAAATGGGGGACAAGCTGTCAACTGTGCATTTGAGCCTCCCTGTAATTATTTAATTTCATATGCCTGAGAAGACATATGTAACTTGAACGCAGTAGATTACGTCAACGCAAATTGTTTAAAACAGAACATGTTTTATTATTAATGATTTGATTTCTTATTTATTCCTCTTTCAGTTTGAATATTTTATAATAGTGTCAGAGTTTTAAGCTAATACAGAATTTTTTTTTTTCCTTTCTCAAAGCTCTCTAAAAGATTTTATTACGGCCAGGGGTGACTATTGATGTATTCAATCGTATCAAAATTACATAATAAGATTTCCTTGTGGTAGGCTTCTCCTGAAACAATTCTCGTATAAGTGTATGACAGAGATTATTTTTTAAAAAGTGATACCAATAAAATAAAAAGTAGTCCACTGAGACTTATATGTATCCAACTGTAGTCTTAGATTTCAGGGGCAGAAAAATTCTGTTCATTAAATTTTTAAAAATTGACTCACACTAGAATTTATAAACAAAATTTTCCGAAAATAAACACCTGCTTTTCTTTGCTTTCATTACAAAAGCAAAATTTTATTTAAATATTCTTGTTGCCGTTTGTCACTTTCAAAATTAAAATTTGGTGGTCACGCCATGTGACCACCGCCCTTGAAAGGATTAAATCATGCTCAGGCAAATATGCAGTTTATGCATTTTCTTTACCTCTTTTTATATCGTTAGAATGCATGAAAATTCGAGAGCTTCTCCCAGTAAATTTGTAACACAGGATGTAAATAACTTCTTTTTCAACAGATTTTAGAAAAAAATTTCCATGTTGGCCTCGATTTTTGATTTAATTGTAGTGCTGTGTGTTCTCTTCTTTTTGTGAAGTTGCTTTCCATTCTGGATTCTCGATTTTCAAATAAAGCCTGTCCAGATGAATTGAAGAAATTTAGCAAGATGAAAATAGTGCTCTCCAGGGGCCGATTGTTCAAGCATTCGAATTTGATGTCCACCTATTCTGTTTTGGCCGTCGCTACCTTTTTAAAATTCAGATTGCTTGATCCTGAATTAAGTGAATGACACCAGAATTTACAAAGAATTTTATTTCAAATTAAACAAAAGCTTTTACTGCCGTACTTAATAAAAGGAAAATTTTCATTCCAATATTCTGGTGTCAGTGTGGCATTTAAGAATTACAATTAAGTGGTCCAAAAATGAACGGCCGCCCTTGAAGTGGTTAAAAGTTTTTTTTTTATTTCTTACTTTTGTCTTATGTATTACTAGCTCAATCGAAAATAAAAAAGATACTTAAAATATTTAAACAAGCGCGTTGGACTAACTTCGAACAGATAAGGGAATCAAAGTGCTACATATTCGCCCGGACACTTCCCACATTAAAGATAAGGATAGTTTTTCCTTTTAATATGTTTTAATATTGAACCAGCAACAATTACAATTTTACTGGTATGAATTATAAAAACTGCTGCGTTTTCAATAGGTTTCTTTTTTTTCTAATTCAAATCGATACACATGCCAAAATTTTTTTAGGTCACTTGCTACATAGCCACAACTATTTTAACCACTTAACCGTTTAAGGGGCAAGGTAGTTTTGTTCATAAAATGTTGAAATAATTGAGTGACACCAGTATTTACAAGAAAATTTATTTGTAAACACGTAAAAGTATATTTTCGCATACTTAACCCTAGATCTACCGGGAATTTTATTCAAGTTTTAATAAAACGTTCTACACCAGAATTTTTATTTAAAACTATTTAACTTATTTATTTACCTTATTTTTGTCTGGTTTATATACTTAGTTTATTTTAAAGAAATTTCTGGTTTGAATGAATATTTTGTATGTACCTGTCGGGTCCAATGGACCCGTCTGGTAGACGGAGGGTTAATAAAAGTGAAATTTTCATTAAAAAAAAACCAAACCAAATTTGCCAAAAACAAATTTTGAAAAGAAAGTTGATCACTAGTCACGCAATAGACCGCAAGGGGTTAAAAATATATCAGAGACAATGTTGTTTATGCAGACGCGAAAGGAGTGGTTTCAGATGTATGAATAATTTGAATGAGTAAGTCTAGCAGGGAATCTAATCTCAATTAATTTGTAAATAAAGCCTTCATGCTAGACTGTATCGAATGCCTTTATGGCGTCTAAAAGTATGACAGCAGCTGAAATCTTCAGGTTCAGCTTTTGCGTAGTTGGCACCCTGTCAAAGTATCCAGTAGTTAAACAGTGTTGTCAGCGGGCTACTTTTTAAAATTCAGATTTCTTGTTTTTCACCACTTTTCTGAAATGGTAAATTTCCAATTGTTTTCACCTTAATTAATATGTCATTAAATAAGGTTAAATAAGATAAATTTTACTATTTCAAAAAAATTGGTGCCAATCAAGAAATCTGAATTAAAAATGAGTAGCCTACTGGCAACACTGTTTTTATATTGGAGAGTTTGACATGGTACCGATGATCGAATAAGATAAATAAAAAAGTTAAATGGTTCTAATTAAGAATCCTGGTGTGGAATTTATTTTTTTATAAAACTTGAGTAAAATCCACAGTATCTTTAGAGGTAAATAACTTAACCGCTTTGAAACGAACAATTTTTGTAAGACCATCTCCAGAAGCCGAAATTTCCATACTGACTGCAAACAGGGCTGCCACTGCAGAATATTTTTAAATTCTATTCGCACCACTATTTAGAAAAAAAATAAATGTTTAGTGTGTTCCTCTTGCACGCTTTATCGCGTATGTGAAAGATTTTTCTTTTGTAAAAGTGGAGCGAGACAGAAATAAAAAAGCCGCTAATGGCAGCCCCTCTGACAACTGCAATTCAATATCATTGCATGCACTGTGTGCCACTTGTCTTTTTTGCTTGGAAATGCTTTGCACACATGCTGTGCAAACTGTCTACAATGGGTTAAAAAGACCTTGTCATCAAAGCTTTATTCAAAATGAATATGACCGTATAAATTAACACGTTCACTGCCGAAAAAAGTAAGAATTTTCAAATTTCTTCTTGAAAGTCGTTTGCCACCACAAATTCTGAAAGGTAAATTTCGCTTTACTATTACAGCGAAATTTCTGCCAATAAATAAGACAATTTTTTTTTAAATAATGGTGAGAAAGTAGTAAATTAAAGCCATGAATATTAAAGCTACGAGTAAACTTGTAGCGTGGCAGTCAACGTGTTAACGAAATTTAGATAACACAATTATTAGCATTCAATTTTGGAAACATGTTGTGGATTTCTCGAAATTTTCTATTTATTTCATTGAGAGCGGCTCATTTTTTGGCAATGAGCATGAAATTTAAGCTTACAAATGTCGCTGTAAATTACAATATGCTTCACAACCAATTAGAAGCAACCATGCTCGGATTACGCCTTCTTTTTTCTTCCTTTCAAAATTTCGTGTACTAATAACCATTTCTTCCTCTAATGCACCAAAACGTATGTTTACGTGTCCCGCGCTCAATGTAATAATATTGATTTATAAATAAATAACTTTTTTTAAAATATACATTTGCTCGTTCATATTCAATTTGAATTAAAATTTCGTTTCACATAGGGGACAAAAACATTTCCGAAATTCTATGGGAAACATCTGGTATTGACAATTGTTTCACGGGAAATATTGAAATCATTTCATTTTTATGTTGTTTTTATTATAATTATCTATATTTAGATCATTTTGATTTTCTGGAACATCATTCAACGCATGTTTTAATGATTTAAAAAAGCGCAGAAATTAGCAGCTATGCATGTACAGGTGTGCTAAAATAGATTACGATTTATTAAATTCAATAAAAAAGTAAAATGTGGCAGCTCTTCAAGTTACGTTTGCGAACAAGCAACGTGCAGGACATTTATTTTTAACTTATATTTAACTTATCGGATTTATGGTAAATAATATTACTGTATACATTAATAGTATTTTGAGGTTTCATATGTAAAGTGATTATTTTCTGTTTTATCTTTTAACTAATTTATTTTTCTTCATCAAAATGCATCTTAAATTAAAATTATTCAAATGCAAAACACCTTACCTATTAAGAATTTAGAATAATGCTCCCTATATATTCTGGAAAATTATCTTTAGTGGAAATATTAATTGCCGTTTAATGGCTTTCACAATCTCAGTGGTGTGCATAATCCAATGATTTATGATATGGATTATCATCACGAAGCCAAACTATGGAGCCTACAATTTTGGTGCTTGCACACTTCGGCAAATTTAACCCGTTGGGGACAAGCGACACGTATACGTGCCACATGAAGCGCTCAGAATCCTTGTTTTCCCTCACCAGTAAAATTTTACTTTAAAATTTGCTTTATTTAATCAGCGCATTATTTCGATTCAAGAAAACACAAACTTTTGTTTTTAAAAAACGGCGACAAAAGATTAAAAATTTCGTAAAAGGCTCCCGTCCCGAAGGGGTTAACGGTGGCATCAACAATTTCGAAATCGTATGGGAAACATCTGATATTTATGTACCTTTTTTTCGGGAACTATTGAAATTATTTCTTTATTACATACTTTTATATTATAATTAGTTACATTCAGATCGTTTTATAAAAGAAATTAATTCTTATTTTTATTTCTCCAGGATGATCAATTAAAACTTTAGCTGTTTCAAAACTATGGAAAAAATAATGAAATCTGTTCAATAGTTTCCGAGTTAAAAGGTACTTCTAAATCAGCTATTTAGGATGGATTTTGAAATAAATTCAACGTGTAATCAAATTAAACATTTAAAAATTTAATTAAAAGTTAGATATATTTAATATTTTTATATTTCACTTTTTGGAACTTTAGCTTAATGTTATCAGGCTAATTCCATGGGTTTTTGTAGTGTAAGTCACATAGACGTTAACTGCTATGCTTGTTGACCACCGTTATTTTCGAAAAGTTTGCTTCGCTTTATTTAATTAATGAGATATCTCTGATAAAATAAGTCGAATTTTACCGTTCTAAAATACTGGTAGACAAAAATTGCAGCGTGTGACTTAAACTGCAAGTACTCAGGGAACAGGCCTATCCATGAGTTACATCAGAAAACAAATTACCATATATACTCGCGTATAAGTCGACCCCAAATTTGAGAGGAATAACAGACTGTGTACCAGTATTTTAAAAAAGTTATCTTCATCTTATCTAAATACAGAATTTACTGATATTAAGTAAAGCGAAGAGAGCTACAAGAAAATACTGGTATGGAACATATTTTTTTCTTGAATTTAGGGGTCGACTTATACGGTGTGTTTGATTTTTATGGTTCATAATTTATTTCTTTTAACACAATCCGCCTGGCTGGTAAAAAAATTATACGAGTTGTAATTTTCCTAACTGAGTGAAAAATTTATTATTAAAATGATTATTACTGTTTATACTACTTATATGAGTGGGACATTTTCAGGACGGGATTAGAACCCAGGACCTTCGCTTAACCCCTTCGCGACGGGAGCCTTTTACGAAATATTTATTACTTTGCTACCGGTTTTAAAAAACAGAAGTTTGTGTTTATTCAAATCGGAAAAATGCTCGGATTAAATAAGGCAAATTTTACAGTAAAATTTTACTGGTGAGGATAAACGAGGATTCTTAGGCCTATTTCCGGCACGTATACGTGTCGCTCGTCCCCACGGGGTTAAGCTTCAAAGCCGTACTAACTAAGTTATCGTAAACAAATCTGGTAGTCACACTTTATTCAGTCCTGGGTTACCAGTTTGGCCTCCACTTTTATGCACAAAATTCAAATTCCAGCCAGGAATTTCATAAAGAACTTTTTCGCATTTTAAAGACAGGCGTTTCGGAATTACTTAAAGTAAAGATGCTTCTTTCTTCATTTTTTATATGAAGTATAATTTTCTGAATAAAAAAGGAGGCCAAACTGGCAGCCCTGACTCAGATAAATTATTGTAAATGACACCTGTTGTGTTATTAGAAAAGTACGACAGAATAAAAATATAATCTGATAAGGTAGCGAGGATCGTATTACTTCTTGTTTAGAAATTCTGAAATATTTGTCGCTGACTGCAAGAAATTCCCTTTTTTTGGAAAGTTTTCTGATCGATATTAAGCAATTTTGAAAACGGGACACACATTGATGACAATTTTCGAAAAGTATTTTTGTTTTATTTATGATAAAAATTCTGCTTTTAAATAGAGCTAAAATTAGTATTTGAAAATAGCGGTATTTATTCGATGGAACCTACGCCTTGTGTTCGGGTGATTTACTAAACTGGGATATTTTTAGGGTTTCGTTCATCTGACGAAACCCTGTTCATATCAGCCCTCTGTCTGTCGATGGCTCGTTCGGAAAACGGGTTCTTTGGAACAGAGTGTGCCCCTAACGTTTGGAATTGGAACTAGCAGATTTTGTTTAAATAATATTGCTTGAATATTTTTTTGGTTAAAAAATAACTTCCTTTTATAATCCCTTTAAAATTAAATTTATTTGTGCTGTCATCTATGAAGGATTTAATAATTATAAAATAAATTTGGATTTATTTATTACAGGATATGTGTTATGTATTAAAGGATTAAAGAATTTGATTAAAGGATTAAGTGTTTGAAAGGAATATCAAACGAAACCCTCTGTGCGATCTGCGATCACACTAATCGATTTGTTATATTATTCTATTCTAAAAGTTTGAAAATTTCAAAGAAAAACTCAAAGACATAGACACATATGACACAAAAAGATTATTTATTTTTGCATTAAAAAGGATGTTTCGGGTATATTTTTAGAGTCGTTCCTATGGAGATGATTTACTACTGCTATAGCGTCCATTTCCATTTCATTATTTTGCGAAAAGCTGGCTTGACCACTTCTCCGTGACTTCCATTCTGTTGAGGAACAGCATTCGGATGATTGCCTGCATCGTCCTCCAGACGATACATCAGAGACTGTTGTCGTTATAGAGTTGGGAGGAACGTTCAAAGAATAACGAAGTCGGTATCGGTAAAGTGAACGGCGAAACAGATCCATAACCTGAAAAATCAAACAACCATTACTGAATAAATTTGATGTTAGCAATAGTACGACGACTGAACGTATTTATAACTATAAAAAATCATTGAGCAATCATGCAATTACAATTATATCCATTAGGGACCATATGTGCATGTATGCACCTTGAAATAGACCATACAGAGTTTATTTTCGGAACCGGTAAAAAAGAAAGGTAATATTTGCTTTCTGTAATTAGAGCATTTTCGCGATTATTTAAGTAAAGGTAACTATTTTTTTTTTTAAAATGGTGCCAACCGAATAAAATTTGTGTAAGAGCAGCCGGTCCCGAAGGAGATATAGAATTTTAGCACTAAAAAACATTTTAAAAAGACGTTTCGGATTCCATAGAATCCCTCATTAGCAGAATTCATTAAAAGTTGTAAAAAAAGACCGACTATATCCAAAATTTTGTGAAATCTTTCGAAATCAGATGAAATTGTAGCTGCTGTAGAAGTCGAACTTTCTTAGAAGCTTGGTATACCAGAATTACCGATTAAGCTATTAACGAAGCTGCATCAATTCTAACAGAATACTCAGTTGTAATAAAACTATAATTTTCAGCTTGACAATCTGATGCAATGTTTTCTGACAGTTGTGTTTTACAACTTTTTATGCCGTTTACGTTAAAATTTGCTGATGAGAAATTCTGTGGAATTCGAAACATTCTTTTTAAGTGTTTATTTTTTTTTTGCATTTTCAGCTTTCTATTTAATTGTAATTGTTGGTAATATCAGTAATCTTTTATAATAATTGAAAAGAATATGCAACACAAATGTTTAAACGCAAATGTTTAACAATTTTACAGAAATGCCAGTTTGGCTTCCATTTTCATTCAGACATTTCAAGTTCATACCAGAAATAAAGAATAGCATTTTTCGGTTTATATAATTAGAGATATTTAACGACTCAATGCTCCCGATTGTTCATCACTGTTCAGCAACGATCATTTAAAGTAAAAATACTTCTTTCGAAATTCCCGTTATCGGTTTGAAATTCAGGCTAAAATTGGTGGCCAAACTGGTAACACTGCAATTTCAATGAGACCTTCAGTTTCTAGCCCCACCAGTGGCCGAGAGGTTCTGCTCTCGAAGCTGGTGGACGGAAGGTGCTGGGTTCGATCCCAATCGCATCCGTCGGCCTAATCGTTCGGAGTTTTCGTGGTTTTCTTCGAACCTTGGTTCTCCAAGCGTTAATACGGGTTAGGTTCCCTTAGAAAGACCTCCACGGAAGGCACTCTCCCCCCCTTAGGGCCTATATCCCACGTGCTGATAATTGGCCGACATAAATACAACCAACCAAGCAATCTTCAGTTTCTTTTATAAACAGAATTTGTGTGTTTTTCTTTTAATCTTTTATTTCTTGTGTTTTCTGCCGTTACAAATATTATTTTCTCGTTGTGCCTCAACTGAGACGAAGGTCGATACAATCGTTTCACGCCCGTTTCAGTATACAGGGAACAGTTAATATTGTGACCAAAATTGCAAAAGACAAATAATAAATTTCACAATCAATTTACTGCAAAACAATACTGTTCTATATAAAATGAGAGGGACATTTTGTGTTAGATAGGGGTTTCAGTGTGTTAAACCCAACCCGAAAAGTTATTTAATAAGATGGAATCAATTAGATTTCTGCACTTTAATGTTAAAAGTCGCCGGATATTTTTGACATTAGATCAGACTTGCGAGTTTGGTCTTTTTTTATTTAGTAATTCCGAATAGCATGCTTTGCCTTATTTGATGTGATACATTTCGTAATTATATAAAGTAAACTTCTTCTTTCGGAGTTTCCGGTATGCATACAGAAATTCTGAATTTAAAAAAAAAACTGGCAACCCTACTTTGGACGAATATCTAGTGCAGTTGTTTCCAAAATAGGGTGTACACCCCGCAGGGGGAGGGGGAGAGAATTTAATTTTAAGGGGTGCAATTCCGCACTTAATAATAATCTATTCACTATCGTTTTACTTTTGTCTTTTTTGGAAAAATAATTTTGTAGACTAAAAATATAGTGATGCATGCAGATTTGAAAAATAAAATGAAAAAAGGGATGGAAGAGACTCTTTTCTATTTTGAAGAAGTTTCCATACAAAATTTCAAAATGCAACATTAGGGTAAGGCTAATATTAATTTAAAAAAACAGATTTCCTTTTCCATTTTTCGAATTTTCATAGTGTGTAGAACGGATTAGCACTTAGAACGGCTAGGTGAAATTAAAAATATATAACATCTTACGGTCAACTGAAAACGAGCGTGGACCAGTTGAAAAACAACTATACGGAAACCAAAGAGAAACATCTACACGCGTGCTGAATGCTTTGTTTCGCAGGTAAAAATTTGGGATTTTCTGTTTATTGCAAAAGTCAACGATTAATTAAAAAAAATTATACTATTTTTCTTTAGTACTTAAACTCGTACTTTACTTACTTTACTTTAACGCGTTTTTCTTGAAATAACAATGTTTAGCACGCCGCGTACAGTAGTGTTTAAAAGGAACTACTAATATATTTTTTATGTTTTTGGGAATAATGTATTATTTATTGTTCATTTGGTACATTTCCCCTATAGGGGCCCCGGCATTTAAAAAAAAAATTAGCGCAATTCGCGCTTTACAAAGTGAGATTTGTTGGCAAATGATATAACAGCTAAGAAAACAAACTCTATGAAATTGTATGCTTGTTTATATCTATATAAACATTTTATTTATATTGTATATAATTATTGCTTTTTATGTACAGTTTACTTATGTCTGTATATAAAAATAGGTAAATAGCTTCTTTATATTACATAAATTGTATAATTTTTTTTTAAAAGTTTCTTTACATGAAACAATGAATAGTTTACAGGAAAATATGTTGTCAAATTTCCTTTTCTAGCCAAGGCCATTTACTCTGTTTCGCCAAAGCCTCTATACTGGAAAACTTACCTTTATTTTTATTGTGAGGCCATGATGCTTTCATATTTTAAAAAATAATTAAGTCACGTTCAAGTTAGAGAAACAGTGCAAAAAAATTACGCTTTTTTCAAACGACTGTAATTTTACAAAATTTCGTTGACTTTCACTAAAAATCGGTTTATGGACCTCCAAATTCAACGTTTTCTAAAAAAATTATTTTGTTTTGTTTCGGATGACTTTGGCAAGCTGTGTACCAGACTAGACACGGTGTAAGTTGAAATGCTTACAACATGCCCATATGTAACTCTCACTAACTCTATCAAGTTTAATTATTGTTGTATAATAAAAATATTATCATAGTAAATATTATTTATAAGTGGGTAATTTTTACTTTTGTTTTAATTAATTCTTTTAATAAAAAATGCCGAACTTGACCTACTTTTCGGGTATATGAAGGGTAACGTCATCTTAAGGTATCTGACTACGTTGAAAATGCAATTTTCGACCAAAATTATCAAATTTATTTTATTTTATTTTATTTTATTAAAGACCAACTTTTTACCTTTCCAAAACTGTATTTGTGTTTATTGTACGATAAATAGATCCGGAGTTATAGCGGTTTTAAAACTACTCAACAGCTGTCCCTCAAACCGGAAGTGCTGTTTAAAGGGCTTTAAAATTAAAAATTTTTAAATTTTTAAATTGCTTTTAAAGGGTCGTATGTTTGGAGAAATTTCGCGATTTTGGGTGCATTTGTTTAATAATAAGAAATTTAAATAATATTCTCCATGAAATTTAGATGTATTTTTGTAAGTAATGTAATAAAAATTACATTACTATAAATTCTTGTAGAAAAACATAAATCTAAACTTTAAATGCATTTTTTGGAAAATGTAATTTTCGGTGAAAATTCCATACGCAAAACATGATTTCTCAAAAATTTATCGGAATATCACTATGAAATTTAAATTATATGTTATTTACACTATTGTGAAGGCAATGAACTAAAGATTTAAAGTTAGAATAAATATTTTTTGTTTTATGGATGTTTTTGTGAAATGACATCGATGAATTTTATGAAAATTAACATCTAAACAGGTGCGATATGCTATAAGTTTTGAAATACTTAAAGAATATCTTAGATTTTAGTTCATCGCCTTCTCCAATGTCATAAATATGAAGTGTAAAAAGGAAATTAAGATACATACAGTAGAATTTCCTTTAGAGTGTTTTGCGTTTCGGGCCAAATTTCACTAAATTTTACTATAAATTCCTCCATTTACCAAAATTTTATCAAAGAATGAAATATTCTTTACTTTTTTCACATTTTCTAGTCCTAATCTTAGTAAAAATAAGTTTAAAAAATAATTAAATAGCTTTTTTGGAAAAAATTGCTCCGTACGTAAGCAGGCACCTTAAAGGGAATAACAAGTATATTATATCGCTCATCCGTAAGAAAAGTGACACATCTCGACAAAAGTAGGTTTCATAGGAGAAGGAAAAGAAAATTTGCATGATTTTACTGTAACATAAAATTATAGCACTTAGTCACGCATGCAGGAACGAATACATGAATAAAAACATAAAACCCTTAACCCCCTTAATTCTCGCTCTCGTCATATTCACGGGCTTTGTCTTTTTAGGTGCGTTCGTAATTATATAAATACGTAGCACCTATAGTCGTCGTTCCGTCCGTCCGTCTGTGTGTCTGCCTGTCTGTCCGCATGTAACAGAGCAAAACCTACCCAACCGAATGGTCTGAAATTTTAAACATATGATTGTTGCAAAATTTTGTCGAGCCATTTCCAATTTCATGAAAATCGGATGTATAGTTTAATTACAGGGACAGTCAAAAGTTTTTCTTTACATTACGGCCAATGGGAAAAATTATTGCAAGTGCATTTTAATGATGTTACAGCCTTCCGAATGGTCTGAAACTTTAAATATATAACTGTTGCAAAATTTTGTCGAGCCATTTGAAATTTTATGAAAATCGGATGTATAGTTTAATTACAGGGACAGTCAAAAGTTTTTCTTTACATTACGGCCAATGGGAAAAATTATTGCAAGTGCATTTTAATGATGTTACAGCCTTCCGAATGGTCTGAAACTTTAAATATATAACTCTTGCAAAATTTTGTCGAGCCATTTCAAATTTTATGAAAATCGGATGTATAGTTTAATTACAGGGACAGCCAAAAGTGTTCCGTTACATTACGGGGGATGGGAGAAATATTATTGGAAGTGCATTTTAATGATGTTACAGACTATGCACTTTATGAAGTGCAAAAAATTATACATTCAGTACAATATGAGGTGCAAAAAATAATTATAAAACTAGTTATAGTACGAACGCACCTCATTTGCCACGTTTGACTAGTAATTTCCAACTTGTTTTTTATTTATTCAGATTTGCTTGATTCCCACCAGTTTTATAAACTAGTGTAATTAGGTTTATAATGGTATCATTTTACCTGTCATTAAATGAGATGAATATTTCTTTTTTCAAAAAAGTGGTGCCAATAAGCAAATTGAATTTATAAACCGTAATTTAATGCGACCGTTAAGGGGTTAAAAATAAAAATGTAGGATGAGTTTTGGTTAATTTTACCTCCTCACACAATCCACCACTTTTCTGTGGTCACAAATGGATATATAGGGCATTAACGCGATTTCCCGCTTAGCTACACTTATGAAACTGTTTGAGCAGCAAGACGCATTCATGACAGACCTACGAATGAAAAAACGCAAAATGAATTTTTGCGAAATGTGCCACTTTTGTTATGGTTGAGCGGTATGTACTACATATGAGACACATATTATTAAAATTAACAACTTGTATAATTTTCCAGCTTTTACTTGTATGTTAGATATATTTTGTACAACTTTCTCCAGTAACAATTATTGAATTATACCTGATTTCCGCTAACTTTCCATTATGTAAAATGAAACTACTTAAGGGTAGATCTAAAACAATCTTGAACACATTTAACCAAAAAATATGTTAAATATCTAAACAAGTAATTTCAAACCATATAAAATTAATAAATTTCCAAACAATCATCACTTAACGAAATGGGTGAATAATAAATTCCTTATTTACGAGAGTTAGAGTATGGACAGACAAACAAAAGTCATAAACTTTTAACCCCTTGGGGACGAGCGACACGTGCCGCGTGAAGCGCTCAGAATCCTTGTTTTTCCTCACCAGTAAAATTTTACTATAAAATTTGCCTTATTTAATCAGCGCATTTTCTCGATTCCAGAAGACACAAATTTCTGTTTTTAAAAAATGGTGATAAGTGATTAAAAATTTCGTAAAAGGCTCCCGTCCCGAAGGGGTTAAAGTGTTAAAAAAATGAGTAAAAATATTTATAAGTAACAATGATAAAACTTTGTGTTCCATGCTACTTTAATGTGGATACAAATTAATTTTTAAAGCCGGACACTATAAACATAATTTGTAGGAACTATACAGGAGGTATCATAAAGCAATGAATATGTGGTGTGGTGATATGATTTTGAATAATAAAACGTAAATACAATTATCAGTTTTAACAGCTTTATGTAACTGTTCTTATATAAGTGTACCGTATAATAAATTAATAGTAATTATTATATAACTGTGTAATAATAAATTCCGAGACTTTATACATATACCTATTCCATATAGTCAACTTAATGCTAGTTAAAAATATTTTCAAATTTAACATAAACTAGAAACTGAAACACATTGTACCTAACATAAAAACTTAATATGACAATATTCTAAATACCTTTTTCTCTTTTACTTAAAACAAAGCTTAAGAAATGAGATAATGATTATTAGAAAGAAAAAAAGTTTTCGCAAAAGTTAAACAATTCCATTAATTAATTTATCAAAAAACGATCTATAATGATTCAACATTAAGTACCAAGAAAATTTTATGTTTCATTCAACAAAATTTAAAATGTAAAACATTTTTTTAAAGAAAAATTTTAATATAAATGCAAGCTTGTATGTCTTTTCATTCCTTAATCTGTTATCTAGTTTAAACTAAACTAAATCAAAACCAGAAAAGTGTCGTTCTAATGAAGCTGTATAATAAATGGTTATATAAATTAGACAGCTTATCATTCAATCGCTGTTCTGAGTTAATATTTTCTCACATAATTATTGATTCCACATTTAAAAATACAGTTTCAAATGTAAGGACTGAAACTGTTTTTCAGTTAACCCTTAAATGCGCGATTTTTTATTTTGTTTCGAAAAAATTATATATGATTCTCTGAAAGGTTTATTACACAGGAAAAATAATGAAAAATAATCAGAGGTCATATTTCATGTAATACGCCAATCTTTTCTTCCGTTACCCATCTGCAATACAAGTAAAAACTATTATCGTGTGGCTGTTTTACGCTAAAATATTTCAAATTAGTAAATATTTTAATAAATATGTCTCCAAATACTTTATTTTATATAATTATTTATTTTATAAAACTTAACCTTTATATCTTTAATACCCATAATCGAATAAGTTCTAGCAATTACGTAGTTCAGAGAATCTGACTTTACACCAGAAAGTTTCAATGGTTAATTTCGCTTTATTTAAATGCGGAGTGTCTGTTATTAATTAACCCCTTAATTATCGCTCCCGTCAATATCTCGGGCTGAGGTGTCGTTCGTTATTTCTCGTGCCCGTCATATTCTCAGACTAGAGATTTAATTGCTGGAAAAAAACTTCTGAAACCAGAAAAATTGAACTGGAATTTCCATTTGAAGTCTTTGAATAATAGCACTCTGGTTTGATTTGTACGATCTATAATTTGCCGTAGATTTGTCATAGATTCGTAATATTTTTGTCATTTTGATATGGATTCTGATGAATCAAGCCTTTCTGATGATAACTGGAATATTAGCCCCTTCACGGTCGCTTAATATTTGAAAAAACCATCAAAAGTGTACCTTATTTTTATTACAGAAATTGAATAATTATAAGGTTTCTAAATAAAATATGCAATTAGTTTATTTTTAAGGCGAAAAAACAATATTTTATAGCCATATTCATATTTGTATAAAAGCCATCATGCGAGAATTATGTGTCTTAACCTCTTAACCTCCGCCCCCGATAAATGTAGGCTACTATCTTTTAATTCAGATTGTTTGACTCCCACCAGTTTTTTTTTTGTTTTTTTTGTTTTTTTTGTTTTTTTTTAAATAGTGTAAATGGCTTTATTTTCGCATCATTTTATCTGCCGTAAACTACGGTGGTGGGAATCAAACAATCTGAATAATTAAAAAAAGTAACCTACATTTATATGAGGCGGAGCTTAAGAGGTTAAGACACATAATTCTCGCATGATGGCTTTTATATAAATATGAATATGGCTATAAAATATTGTTTTTTCGGCTTAAAAATAAACTAATTGCATATTTTATTTAGAAACCTTATAATTATCCAATTTCTGTAATAAAAAAAATAGGTACAATTTTGATGGTTTTTTCAATTATTAAGCGACCGTGAAGGGGTTAAAGCAGATATTGCTATTTTAATTTTCTGGTGTGAATTAGGTACATACGAATAAAAAAAATATATTAAATTCAAAACACTGTTGTTTGCATATATGCAAAGCTGCGCACAAAAGGGTTAATCCTCCTAGTACCAGATTTAATATTTTCTGAGGCTTCTTAGTTTTACATGATTTGAACCAGAAATTTAATTTTACTCTATGTAACATCGTACTAGGAGGCGTGTATTTAATTTCATATATAAAGTATAAATTATTCATTTTCTCTGGTTTCAAACATTAAAAATGTCAAAATAATAAATAACCGGGGTCAAATAAGACCCCAATGGTACAGTCATGGAAAAAAAAAAGTAAACACCCCATACTAACTCTTCAACAAATTATCGTAGACGGAAGTTACTGGTACCGAACGATTTGAAATAAAGTCTACTTTTAAATGACGTATATAAAATTTGCTTAGGGGGTCATCTACATATTAAAACGAACCCTAACCTCATTTTTTTCAATGGCAATACCCAATTTTAACGAGATATTTCAAATCTTCGGTTCAAAATATGCCTAGACACCAAATTTCAAATCATTTGAATGATAAGTTTTTGAATTATAGACATTCAAAATTTAGTACTTCTAATGTTAAATTACATTTTCATATTTTTATTTATATCTCCTGAAATTATGCTCCTAATGCACTAATTTTTTGTGTAACAATAATACTAATATACCCAAACATAAATACGTTGAATTTGCAATTTTTATAATTTTATGATATGAATTATGAAATATGAAATTAATATTCGAAAAAATTATGAATCGCAACCTACAATTTTTTTTGATGGATTTAGATTTATTAAGTCCTGCTTTATGAAAATTCCAAATTTCACATTTTTCTTCCAAGTAGTTTTCAAATTATGCTTAAAAACCGGCAAAATGATGGTTTAAGGGCCGTCTATGATTGAAGTGAGTAGATATTTTGAAATTTCTTCTGCTGCCTTGTTATCTAACAGACTTCATTGACTGCTTAAGGTGCCTTGATCAAGAAGGCGGCTCTCTCGGTTAGCAATCGAGAACCCAACTTTAATTTGGATACAGCCCTTAAAATACGCTCGTTTTAAAATAATTAATTTCTCGGAAACTTATGGTACGAATTGCATAAAAATTTGTTTTTAGGCTATTTGAAGGGTGTAGAGTTCATTTATGCTGTCAGAATTGGGTATTGCCATTGAAAAAAAACAAAGTTATGGTTCGTTTTAATATGTAGATGGCCCCCTAAGCAAATTTTATATACATCATTTAAAAGTAGACTTTATTTAAAATCGTTCGGTACCAGTAACTTTCTTCTACGATAATTTGTTGTGGTGTTAGTAGGGGGTGTTTACTTTTTTTTTTGTCACGACTTTACTTGGAGAGTTAGAATAGTCACTGTCACTGTCAGAATCCAAATTTATCTGTCTGCAGAATGACTCAGTCAATAAAAGTAGAAAAGTTTATTTACACTTGTTTGACTGAAAATACCACAAATATCATGCAAAATTATACCTTGAAAATAAATATCTAATCTAATGTATTAAAATATCGAAAATTATGACATTTTGAAAATAAAAAATCTGATATATATCGTGACATAAATCACAATGCATATCCATTGATATATCAGGGTTCGTACGGGTCCCGTTATTTTTCAGGTAAAATATCAGTATTTTTTTTATTGACAAAAATTAATCTAGTACAAATGCGCGAAATTTCGCCTTATTTAAGGAGAGATTTTCTGTAAGAAAATACTATCACCGAAGAATTTTCTGGTCTTGAAATTCCGGGACACGTACGAACATACTGTATATATCACCGTTGCCTGCATACACAGTACATAAATATACATTACCACACAAAAGTTTTAAATTGTAAAATTATTTTATACATGGCTGTCGAATGGCAATAATGAGGAAGGAAATGACCGTTAACAGAAGATCCTGTTGTGGAGGATATAAAAATGGCTGCTTAAGGTATGTGCCCTCCATAAAAAAGCTGTTTTTGCGAAAATTTTAATTTTTCTGAAATTAAAGTTAAAACATTTAGGATTTCAAAAATGCTTTACTTTTGGTTCAGCGATAATTAGAAGCAACGTTATAGCCCAAAATATAAACCGGAATTGAACTTTCTGATACCGGAAGTGACCGTTTAAAGAATCACAGAAAGGTAAACAATACATTTTAATACACAAACTAGGGGGCTCTGCCCCCTGCAAGCTAAGCTCGCCAACCCCCGTTCAGACACCGCAGAATCTAAAAACATGCTAATCTGATCGGTTTAAAAAATATCATAGAAGATTGAATTATACTGAAAAAAGCTGTGCAGATCTTCCTGTAAACGGGTTTCCATTCAATTTCCTTTGATTTCAAAAATTTAAGGCCGAATCAGTTGCTGTTAAGGCATCCAATGGTTGTTTTCGTGTTTGATTAAAGAGGATCAGTTAAACGTTGAAAAGAAGCTAAAAATAAAAGGAATTAAGTGTACAGAGCCTTTGTCTCCCGGTATTTTAAAACAATTTGTATAACAATAGCCTAAGTCATGTGACTATCATCAAGAGTTCCGGGCGAACCACTTCGCCTTTTTATATTCCTGGTGCCATTTTGGTACTTTAATAGTAGCCAGGTACAGGTGATAAGTCGTCAAATATTATTCTATCGCCATCATTTCATCTATATTATAATAGTCCAAGTCATGTAACTGCCATAAATAAATACACTCTGATCCCTTCGCTTTTCATATGAAAGTTTGGCCCAGATATCATATACGGCCCCATATTGGCGCGATTTTTTCCGACGCTAATTTGCGGAAAAGATCAACAGCATAAACAACAACATCCGGATTATCAAATCAAGCAAAATAACGATAGTATGGCGCCAGTTAAATACCCATTGCGTATATAACATTGGCGTCAGAAAAAAATAGCGCCAATATAGGACCCTATGTGGCATCTATGCAAACATTTTCCATTTCGATTAAAAAAAAATCATTTTTTTTTTCGAATAATACTACATAAAAGCATTGTCGCAAAGAATTCTTGGTATTGTTACGCTAGCTGGGTGCAAATCTCGCCAATAACTATTTTTTAACTCTCCAGTTAGCATTTTTTTTTTTTTTTCGAGAGGTAAATTTTAACATTGCTTTGAAGTTGGAATTAAATGTCATCGTTTGTTACATCATTTAACATTTGGCCAGATGCCTTATACGCGCCCTGTTTGGCGTGATTTTTTTTACGAAAATTTGGCGAAATCCTCGTTTTCGAATACCAGTTACATATGTATGTTTGGTACTACTTAGTTATCCCGTCGACCAAAAATCTATCACCAAACTATAAGATTAAATGCCAATAATGGTTGATAAATGTCACATTCACTTGACTTTAAGCAAGTTACACGTCTTTACGTCATCAAGTGATTTTTATTTCGTCGTTTTATTTGTATATTTATTAATGTTATACTATTTTCTTTGTTCTTTCGTTATTTAAAATAAAAATTATGTCAATTTGTATAATTTGGCGAGTGGTTTGGCGAAATGGTTCGATGGAATAACTAAGTAGTACCGTATTTTTTAATTATTTTCTATTATTTTTTATTTTTAAAGGAAAATAACAAAAAAAAATAATAAACTATAGAACAAAACAATTTATGTAATTTAAAAAAAAGGAAATAAAGTAAATAAACACTCATTATTAAATAAACAACAATAGCCGGGTTACAATGTCAACCAAAATAATGCCATTTTGGCACCAATTAGGTACCCCGGTGCGTATATGACATCTGAGCCTAATATTTTTCTTTTCATTTCGTTTAAAAAAAAATAAAGAAGTTAAAGCCATTTATTTTAAATGTTTCTACTTGTATTAAATAAAATGATAATGAAATACAAATTGAATTATGGATAAAAGTAACATGATACATTTCTTAGCATACGTTTAAGGGAGGCCAGACTTCTCGCCAAATTAGTTTAAAATAGTACCCTTTTCTAAAATCTGAAAAAAAAAATATCTGTTTGATTAAAATTTCAGTTGCCATCAGTAGAAAAATGTATATAAAATTAGAAAAAAATTAATATTTCGAAAACTAATTCGAATTTAAAAATTCTAATACCAGTTTTGAAATCTGCGGATCAATACTGATTTTTGGTGTTAATTTCATCGCAAAGTATTCCCTTTTTTTTAGGAGAAATCACCGTGAAACATAATCAGTTGTTTAATCAGTTGATTCAAAGAATCGTTACATTTCAGGCGTTGCTTCGTTTCATAAATTCGTTTCATTAGGATTTTATTGCCGAAACGTCAGTGAAGGCTTACTGTGGAGACACGAAAAGTTTTGATTTCCGTTTGTCTGTCTGTCTGTCTGTCCGTCTGTTCCGCGATAACTGCCGCAAAAAGCATCCGATCGGCTTGAAATTAATGTGGCATGTTGATGAGGTACTCGGACTTAGCTGTATGGTTTTTGGTTAAATTTGGTTCATTCGTTCTGGAAATATAGAACATTTATTTTGCTCTGTAATGCTTTTCAATGGCAAGTCAGACGATTTTCAAATTTTCATTTGTTGAAAGAAATGGCTCATATAAAAAATGGATTTAAATGGTAAATTTTTGATGCTGAAATTTTTAAATAAGAGTAGTAAATTATTCCTATTAGTTTGCAATTTTGTCAAAACATTTGTCAGAGCTTTTAAATTAGGTGTATAACTTATGATGGAATTTTATACATGTGTTCGAATAATATAAAACATTTTATTTTATGAATTTACTTATATTTCATTTTTTTTCTTTTAACCGTTGCGTAGCAACTATATCTCATCTAAAAATATCATAAATGTGAAAGTATGTATGGTTTAAAGTCAAATCAAAGTTAAAAGGAATGAATTAATGAATGCCTTTGTATAGATATTTGCATATAGATTGATTTAAAAGCAGGAATGAAAATAGTATTTATATACTATATAGAATAATATCTTTATTTATGTATTCAACTATTTTGATTATAAAGAAAAAAGTTCGTTATTTTCATACAGAATAAACTGACGTTATTCTATTAAACTTTATAAACTTTATTGTTGCCAAAAAAAAAAAAAAAAAAAAAAGGGAATAACAATTTCTCCCAAAGAGTTCATTTTAATTTGTAAGATTTTCACGTGCAAAGGGAAAATGCAGCAAATTACAAATAATAAAAAAGATAAATAGGACAGGAATGAATACATATAAACATTTCACACCAAATACCACCTAAATTAATTTTTGTAGTGGTATTTTCCCACACTACGAAGAAAGATTCCTCGATTTACACGATTTTACTTGGCCTTCCTTTTCTCATTGGTTGCGATTTCATTTTCGCAATTGCGTATATTAATTGGCACAAAATTTTACATTTTTATGACTGAGATATATGTAAGGCCATACAAATAAGAAATTCCGTATTGTTTCCTATAAAATGTGATAAAGTGTTGGTTAACTATATATGTTTCTATTAAGAGGAGCAGGGCTGCCAAGCCTCCGGCGTTCTGGATACCAGTATTTTAATACAAAAAATGTTACTTTACTTAATTGAAACATTTGCGTGATTTAAAAGAACAACATTTTCTGTAAGGTAATAGTGTTGTGCGAAAAGCCTGAGACTTGCCATGTCTGGTGGTGAGTGAAATGTTTTATTTAATGCATTTATCTCTATTTTAATGCTACGTGAACAACGTCCCGTGTAACAGCTTGTAGAGTATAAAATAAATTATTAAAATAATCCCTATTACGAAAAATGAAACAAAATGCCCGGCTAAGGGAAATAAAAGGTTAGTTAACCTTTCGTAATTTGACCTGAACACAGGTGTGCATCAAATTTCAACGGTGTTTGTAACATCACGATTTTAAATTAAATGTGGATACTATTAAAAGGCTATCACAAAAAATACTTAACGGCGCCATATCACGTTTATCTATTTAGTCAATTGGAAGTGGACGCGATGATGAATTATTAACCGTTAGGTTTAGAACTCCCCCTACTTTAGGGTGATTTTAGTAAGTTAATGCTATCGAGTACATTTTTAGATATTTAGATTAGATCTAAGATATAAATATTGCAGAATGGTAATCAAAATTATTATTAGATTTCTAAATTAGATGTCTCAGTTTACATTTCCAAAAGTTCTTTATCCATTTAGATACAGATGTTTGTGGTTAGCAGGCAAGTAAATACTTCTGTATGGATATTAGGATAACGTAAAATGCTTGACTAAATTGTTGCTTATCCTTATAAATCGCAGTGTAAAAATGAATCTAAGATATCGGATAATCATTAACTCAATCAATAGAAAATTACAAATGCAAAATAAATTACACAACGGGGGGTTCAGGGGGGGTGGCACCCCCCTGAAGAAATTTGCTTTATTATATAAAAATTACTAGAATAAGTAGCTCGTGAGAATTTCAGAATATCATTACATAACAACGTGTTTAATTTAACGCTTCTAATGTCTGAAACCATCGAAATATTTTTTTCTCCTTCTATAAATGTTTGTGTAATTTAAAAGTTTAAATTTTGTTTTTGTAGAAAGATTAATATTAAGCAAAATTTGCTAAAAACAATAAGTTGCAGAGATGACGTTGAGGCTCTTGATCTGCAGATTTACTAGTATATATAGGGTAGATATATAATTGCCGAAACGTCAGTGAAGGCTTACTGTGGAGACACGAAAAGTTTTGGTTTCTGTTAGTCTGTCTGTCTGTCTGTTCCGCGATAACTGCCGCAAAAAGCATCCGATTAGCTTGAAATTAAGTGGGTATGTTGGTGAAGTACCCGGATTTAGCTGTATAGTTTTTTGTTATATTTGGTTCATTCGTTCGGAAAATATAGAATATTTTATTTTGCGCAATAATGCTTTTCTATAGCAATTCAAACGATTTTTCCATTTTCATTTGTTGAAAGAAAATAGCTAATATGATTGAAGGATTTAAATGGTAAATTATGGATGATGAAATTTCCTAATTAGAAACATACATTATTCATATTAGTTTGGAATTTTGTGTATACATTTGTCAGAGTTTTTTTTTTCGGTGTATAACATATGGAGGGAGTTTATATGTTTGTTCCAATAATATAAAATATTCTCTTTTACAAATTTAATTAAACTAAATGCCCATATTTCATTTTTTTATTTTTCTTTTAATTGTTACCTAGCAACGAAATTACACCTAAAAATATCGTAAATGTGAAAGTGTGTGTAATTCTTTGAAGTCAAATCAACGTCAAAAGGGATGAATTAATTAATGCCTTTGTGTCTTTACATATAGATGGAATTTACCACAGAAATAAAGACAGGTTGTGTTCTATTTATTTTGTCCAAATGTTTTTCTTTTAAATTAAAAAGCTCATTATTTTCATATGGAATAAATTGACACTTTGCTATAAAATATCTTTTTATTTACCGTTGCCAAGGAAATCAGATCGCGGAATAATAATTTATCCTAAACAGTTAATTTTGATTAAAAAAATTTTCATGTGCAAGAGGAAAATGAAATAAAAAATAGGCATGAATAAGTCTTCATATTGGAAATTAATTCGAATGTACGAAAAGAAGGTGAATTTGACCTCATATATCAAAACTAAAACGAATACGCTTTGAGGTTGAAATAAAAGGGCCTTGTGTTATGATATTAATTCTTATTATTAAAAAAAAAATTGCCAATATCTCACGTTTTATCGTCTGCACGGTTAACAGAAATGTATAATTTTTAATCGAAAATTTCAATGAGAAAAAAAATCTTTTGAAAAGCAAATAGATAGTAAATGTCAAAATTATGCACCGCAAAATGATCTCTGTCGAAAATGACGTCACTATATCGGGAAATAAATATTTTCATTCTTAAAAACCAAACATTAACTAGATTGCCTGAAAAAATATTTTTTGGCTAGTATTACTTCTTAAAGCAGCCTCATTTCAGAAAATATGAATGAAAAGTATTTTATTTTTAAAAGTAAATTACATTTTCGTTCATAAAACCTAAACTTTTAATATAATAGCCTCAATGTAAATCATTTTCTGTCTACCGGAATTGAAAAATAAGGCTCGGAAGTGTAAGAAGAAATCTAAGATTTACAATAACCATTAGCGCAATCAATAAAAAGTTATATATGTAAATTTAATGAGAACATAGGAGGGTTCAGGGGGCCTCCGCCCCCTGAAGAAATCTAATTTATTATCTAAAAAAATACCAGAATTCGTAGCTTATGAAATTTTCAAAATATCCTTACATAACAACGTTTTCAATTTAACGCTTCTAATGTCTGAAAACTTCGTATCTTTTTATTCTTATAAATAATTACGTAATTCGAGAAATTTAAATTGCGTTTTGCAGGAAATTGAATATTACGAAATTGTGTTTAAAAAAAGACTTTCAGAGCTGTCGTTGAGGCTCCTGATCTGCAGATTTACTAGTTGCCGAAACGTCAGTGAAGGCTTACTGTGGAGACACGAAACGTTTTGGTTTCTGTTAGTCTGTCTGTTAGTCTGTCTGTCTGTTCCGCGATAACTACCGCAAAAAGCATCCGATCGGCTTGAAATTCACTGGGCATGTTGATGAGGTACCCGGACTTAGCTGTATAGTTTTTGGTTAAATTTGGTTCATTCGTTCAGGAAATATGGAGCATTTTATTTTGCTCTATAATGCTTTTCTATGGCAAGTCACACGATTTTCAGATTTTCATTTGTTGAAAGAAATGGCTCATATGAAAAATGGATTTAAATGGTAAATTTTTGATGCTGAAAATTTTAAATAAGATTATTAAATTATTCCAATTAGTATGAAATTTTGTCAATATATTTGCGAGATTTTTTTAATTAGGTTTATAATATTGGGGTGAATTTTATGCATGTTTTCCACTAATATAAAGTATTTTGTTTTATCAATTTGACATTATGCATATTTCATTTTTTTCCTATTCTTTCATCTGTTGCCTAGCAACGTATTTGGTCCTAATAATATTAGTATAATTGCGTGTATAATGTTTGAGTAAAGCCAACGTCAAAACGGATGAATTAATGCATTTTTATCTTTGCATATAGATTGATTTTAGCCCAGAAATAAAAATAGGCAATATTTTATTTATCTTATTCAAATATTTTCTTAAAAATACAAAAGTTCATTATTTTTATACAGAATAACGTAACATTTTTCCATAACATTTACTAATATTTCTTTAATTGTTGCCAAGAAAATCAAAACCCGGAATAATATTTTCTTTTAAACAATTTTCAATTGAAATGATTTGTGGTGAAACAGGAAAATTAAAATTAAAATTAAGAATAGAAAAATTAATATAGCGGCATATTGGAAATAAAAAGAATACTTTCGAGTATTTCTTAATATAACAAGATGAGAAGTTTTGAGTAAGTACGCATAGCAGGTGAATTAGACGTCATTTATCGAAAACAAAGATGCTGGAATAAAAATATCTTGGTTAAAGTAAAATTAACTATTATTCATGGTGGAAAGAGATAGATGGAGATGCAGTATGCCGTAAAAACAGTTTGCAATACGATCTGCGTTATCGCTCAGATTTAAATGCCCTCATTCGGCCCAAACAAAACAAGCACGTGGAACAGGGAAGGGACCGAATTCTTTGACTTCATCCGTGCATTTTTTCTGTAAAATGAAAATGATCTGTTTCTATTTAAGCAATAAGCATTCTAAGGTAGCATTTAATTGTGTTATGAATTAAAAACTGTATTACTAAAAATAGTATTTTTTTTTTTTTTAAGCACGTCGTTGTGTTGTGCCGAATGTAGCGGATTTTAGGGTTACATTTTTGTCGTCACTTCAAGATTTATTGTCTGTGTACGGTTAACATGAATATTTTATTTTAAATTTAAATTTTATTAGTTTATAAAAAAAACTCATGCTTATCCTTATAAATCACAGCGTAAAAAAATCTGAGATATATTATAACCATCCGCACAATCAATAAAAAATTACGAATGTAAATTTAAATAGGCTACGGGGGTTCAGGGGGGCGGAGCCCCCCTGAAGAAATGCAATTTTGATTTAAAAAGTTACCAGAATAAATAGCTCATCAGAATTTCAAAACATCAATGTATAACCACTTGTTTAACACTTTTAATTTCTGAAACTTTACGAAGTATCTTGTATGCTCATAAATATTTATGTAATTTGAAAACTTTAAAAAGCGATTTGTAGGCAGTTGAATATTACGCAATGAGTGTTAAAAAACAATGTCTTGCAAATATGACATTGAGGCTCCTGATCTGCAGATTTACTAGTAAATAAAATATACACAAATATATAAGTACATACAAATATGGTGGATTTGAAAGTTTTAAGCTTTATACGTTATTTTTTGTGCTACATCAAAATCTGGAAAACTGCGTTTTTCATTCTGCACGTTTTGAAAGATATTGAAATAAAATTTTATAACAAGTTTCTGTTCATCTATTGGTATGTTATGAAGCAAAATGTAGCTTGTAAGTAGGTATATATTAATTTAAGAGCCATTTTTATTAAAAAATACACATTTGAAAAAATCATCTTTCGTTTACAAAATTTGGTTTATGTTAATAAATTTAAGAGGTATTGAAATCTTTTGCTTTACAACACAGGTAAGTGGTTTGCTAATATATTGTTGAAAAAAAGGGAAATATATTGAATAGATTTCGTTATAGAAGGTTTGGCATAAACGCAATTCTTTACTAAAATTTGACTAAATATTGCCTACATTTGAAAAGGTAACTAAAATTCCATTAAAAATTTATATGAATTCATAATTTTATTCCCTGTTTCAACTAAAAACACATGTGTTTGATAAAAAGTTCATATTTTTCAAAAAAAAAAAAAAAAAAAAAAAAGTGGCCCGAACGTAGGCACATACCTTATCTCTTTGTTGACACTTTCAGGACTGCCATTGGCGATTTTTATATTCTATTTGCACCACTAATTATCCAAAAATATACTTTTATATTGTGTTTTTCTTGCATAAGTTGCTAAAGTGTATGTGAAAGCTTTTGCTTTTGAGAAAGTGGTGCGAGATAGAATTAAAATAGTAGTAATAGTCGCCAGTGGCAGCACTGCACTTTGCTGTCAGAAGTATACTCGTGTTTCTAAAACTATACTTTGCCGACAGAATCGTGCGCTGTATCCATAGTTCCGCCTACGCCATTTTTCTTGAATAAAATATCAACAAACTTTTATGAGAAAGATTGCAACGTTACAGCAAACGGCAATTTTTGTTAGACTGTACGAAATTTCATGTAAACTCCAAACATTGTCAATATATTTATTGATAGATAAACTCGAAAAACCTTTCTAGGCTTTATTTCCCATCTAGGCTATAAAGTATGACTTTGAGAAAATGCGGAGCTTCCATATCATTGAAACTCAGTTTTAGAGAAATTGCTGGTCAACTGCTACAACAATTGCTGCGTTAACCCTTTCCGGCACAGACAAATTCTCTTCGTAAAATGAAAAAGGATTGACTGACATCGGAATTTACAAACGACCATTTAAGAAGGTAAAAACTTTTCTATCTAATTTTTTTTTGTAAAATCAAAATTTTATTAAAATATTCTTGGTGCTTCTGTTTGTAAGCTTGGTATGAAAATTAGGTGGTCCCGCAGTGGGACCACTGCACTTGAAAGGATTAAAGATGAAAAATAAAGGTGAAAACAGAAACGTCTGTTATGTGTTGTGTTTTTTATAGAGCGAAATTAGTTTCCTAAAATTTTCTTACTGCCCTTAATGAAGCACTAAAATAATAAAATATACGTACGGTTTCAAATTTAATGTCAAATATAAGTCTCTTCATCAAGATATTTTGTAATTCTAGCAATGGAAACCAAATAACTCCATGGTTTCATAATGAGGTATGCTAGTACAGGGTTCCTATGGGTCGTTGAATTTTCTGACTAAGAAATTCTTCGGTACCAGTATTTTCTTATGGAAAATCTCTCCTTAAATAATGCGAAATTTCCTCCGTTTAAACTAGGTTTATTTTTCTATGAAAAAATACTGATATTTCGCCATGAATAAATACTGATATTTCGCCTTGAAAATAACGGTACACGTACGAACACTGTAGTAATGAATTGTTCTAGATAATAATAATAATTTTTAAAAAATGTATAATTTTGTTGCATTTTTTAAATTGTGTTAAAAACAGGATTCTGACACTAATTTACTTTTTGATAAGCTAACAATAGCTTTACCTTTTATGTCCAAAATTATGAATTCATGAAAATTTCATTTTCTAAAGCATTTTTCGTGAATTTTTGAAAATATATTAGAAGATTTACACAATCATTTAATATATTTTAGAAGGATTTTGCCAATTAAAATCAATTAATTAAATATGTATTTATAGGGATTTTGTGCAATATTTAAAACTTTACTCAAATCTTTTATTTAAAATCTTTCGTTTAGTATTTTTTAGAATTATAAAATGTACAAATATAATGCTCTTACAGTAGAAGTATAGGAATAATTCGGAACTGAAACTTCTCCCCACAATCTTCCAACTTTAATAAAGCCGAAGAAGGGAAAACGAAAAGAAATCATCCTTTTAAAAATATTTTCTTTTGTTCAACCAATAATTCTTTTGGAATAACATAAAGTAAAGTGTATATAACTCATTCTAAAATGTATTGCTACTAATCGGTGTATTAAGGGGTCTCAGGACTCTTAAAATTGGAAAAAATGAAAAAAAAAAGACCATTTTCAACATTTAATGTCTTAAAATGTATTTGATTTTAAGACACAATTTTAATTGGAATAAAATATATAAATATGTTCTTTCATTTCATGTATTTAAAAAATTAGAAGATGCAGAATTAGCATTTACATGGGGCTCCAAACTGGTAGACATTTTTCGAGCAAAAAATCGGCATAACAGCTTACGCGCACGATTACAAAATAAGTGTTGCAACTAGAATGAAAATTTTGGTACCTACTTATACTTCAGATAGTAATAATTACCCTGAACCTAAATAAATTTGTATTTAAAGCTTTTTTATATTTTTAATACAAAGTTCTATTTAGCTAATGCAAAATTAAGAAAATTTCAACGGTATAATCACCTAAAAAGTATTGGTTTGAACAATAAAAAGAAAATTTTAGGTTCAGGCTATACATACTAACATGAAACATATGTTTTGAAAATTTTATGAAAAAATATTCATAAGTTTTTGAGATATCGTGCGCGTTATGCCCAAAAACGTCATTTGGAGAAAAATGGCTTCAAAGTTTCCGAAACGACGCTTCAATCTATTGAACGTGTATAAATGTAAAAGCCATAACTTCAGTTCTAATGGGAATTTCAAGGAAACAATTACATCAAAATGTTCAGAAAAGACAAGAGCTTAACACATAAAAAAATTAAAATTTCGAAAATTTTAAAGCTTTAAGAGTCCTGAGACCCCTTAAAGGGATTTTATATCAAGTTATTTTAATGGTACATGTATCGTCGATGCGTAAAGGGTTAAATGAATTGCAATGTTAACTCTTTGATTACGGCCCAGGACTGGCGACTATTTTTATATTCATACGCACCACAATTTACAAAATCCTTTCTTTGTGGCAGATTTACTAATGCTTGAAATTGGAAAAAACATGTTAAGGCAACCAGCGCTCTGAAAACTTTCTTAAAAGGGTGGAGACTATCAAAGTTTAAGAACTCAGATTTCATGAAAATGAATCAATGATTTCGTCAAAAATGTGTTAAAAGGAAATTTATCAAGAATTGATGATTTTCTATCTCTGTAGGATGTCAAAATTACCAGTAAATAATTAAATAGAAAACAAATTGTAATTTAACCAATCTCAAGTGATCAAAATAAATAATTAATTACATATTTATACACGTAAGGTTCGCACACTCTATGAAATTTCCAAGGAGTCTGTCACCACAATTAATGATAATAAACTACTATTTAATTTTTAAAAGACAGAATTCGGAATCCACCAAGTTTTTTCAAGGAATTTGGACTATTTGTCTCCAGTTAATGTAAAAAAAGCAAGAAATACTGTTAAAATTTTGTGTTATAAATGTGCGGACCCTGTACAAACGTTAATAAAAGATATTAAAAGTAATTTTTTTTATATAAATGCTTAAACTATTAATTTTACTACTTGGTATACTTAGTTTTAGAAAAATCTAAGCACATTAATATACCAAAAGTTCTTTAATTTCCTTACGAAGAAAAATAGATTAGTTACTTAATTTGTATAAATTACTTTTTAACCTCTTGAAGAGCGACGGTATGTAATATATCTCACCTAATTTTAATTCCGAAACGTTACCTGGACACCGTAATTTTGGAATGAAATATTGTTTTTATAACTATACGTGAAGGAAATCTTTTACTTATTTCCGAATAAATTTTTTCTTAAATCCCGATGTAAATGCAGGATTTCAACATTTAATTAACATAAGTACTGTGCCCCTTAGCGGGTTAAAAGAATGTATACACACGAATTTGAGGTAAAATAATAAAACTTACACCGGAAGATATGTAAAGCAAAATTAAACTCGTTTAATTTAAATTTTAGAGAACATGTGCAAATTCTCGTATATCCAATTCAAGGAATAGCAATCTTTACGTTTGCTTATAACAGTTAATGAATGTTAGGCGGAATTATATTGTGTACGCAGGTTGTGTTGCCAATGGACTACATTTTTAATTTCAGATTTCTTGATTGGCACCAGTCTTGTGAAATGGTAAAATTCGCTTATTTATTAACATATTAAGTCAGGCGAAATCATGGGGAAGTTTATCCCTTCAAAAAAGTGGTGCGAATCAGGAAATCTGAATAAGAGAAAAGTAGCCAGCTGGCAACACTGGACGCAGGGCAAATTAAAGTTATTGCGTCGCAGACGGTAAGAATACGAGTAATAAAGAAAAGCCCCTTGGAAAAGTTTGACACTGTTTGATGACTCACGAACACTAGCAACTTTTTTTTATATACATTCGTAAAACAATTTATAAATATTTTTCTTTGTGGTGAATTTATTTTGAAAATATTCTACTATAAGACAATGGCAGACGTTAGTTTTCAAAAAGTTGAACAAAATAGAATTAAAAAAAAGTCCATTGGAATGCATATGTCCCGAACTGTAGTAAATAAGTTAACCTTTTAATTACAGGCAAGAACTGGCGACCCCAGAAGCAGAATTTTCTGCGTCAGTCTGCAGCAAATTAAAATTTATCTGCGACTTAACAATGCTAGACTAAGCTTACTATCATAAGAAATAATATAAACCCACAAAATAAACAAAATTTCATTTATAAAGAAAATATAATAAAAGGCTACAAAAATACCATAAATCTAGAGACAAAGTAAATTTCAGCTATTTTTTAAACCCAGCATTTCTTTTTAAGCGGGTGGATTAATCTGCAAGGTTTAAAATAATCTGCAGCGCCCGCTGCCGTGCTGCACTGTTTCTGATACTGGGCTGGCGACAATAATTATATATTCACTCTTGCCACAAATTCGAAAAGTAATTGTTTGTGGTAGATATCGTGTGAAATTTCTATTGTATAGTGTATGGCAGAAAATTTTCAAAAAGGGATGTGAATAGAACAAAGTAATAGTATCTGGGATGACATATGTACCTTAGAGTTAATACTTTTTTAGGCTTCCTCCTGGGGCATGGCTAAAAAAAGGTCCGTATGCAATGTTAGATTAGTATGTAGAATAATAAAATAAAAATTGAAAAAAAAAAATTAGATCATAGCTGTAGTTACGAAAACTACTAAATTTATAGTTTAAAACAGTTAAAAAATGTATCGTTAACACTCGTTCAGAAAAATATCAAATATTATCGTATAAGTGTATGCCAGAAAATAGTTTTCAAAAAGTAATGCGAATAGAATAAAGCAATAGTCTTTGGGACGACATATCTCCCAATCCCGTAATCAAAGAGTTAATGCACTTTTAGGATTCCTCCGTGTTAAAAAAAATTAGCTTTTTACAAAATGAGGGTGATGTGTTACAGAAGGAGGGGGGGGGGGTCGTGATTTTAGAATAGCTTGGGTGGGGCGTGGGTACAAAAAGGTTTGTAACCACTTATCTAGAAGAATACATGCAAAATTCGTCTGGAACTTCAGGAATAAAAAGGACATGCTTGATCATATTTTTCAGCGAAGGTTTGATCATAAGAGCAATTACAGAAGCAACAAATAATTGAATAAAAATAATATATTCCATCACCGTGTAAATTAAAATACTTGAAATAATATGTAACTATAGCACATAACCATGTGGATCTGTCACAACACTAGTGCTCATTCGTGTAAGAATAACACGTATATTCATGGGCAAGTCTGTAGAAATTGCAAAAAATCTTTTAACCAGTACAAAAATCTTGTTACCAGTAAAAAGTATTTGCCTTACTCCCCCACCTTCCTTTAACTTATCGGTGTGTAAGCTATTTTTCAGTTTTTTAATTTAAGCGGATTTTGAAAAAATTCAATTTCTTTTATGAATTTGTGGGGAAATATAATAATCCTCAGTATAGTAATAAAATATTTTGAATTGCCGCAACTCTTCAACTCGGTTGTTAAATTAACTTAAAAAAAGAAACATAAATTAAGTTTTTTCAAAGAAATTGTTTTATAGGATATTTAAAAAAATAAAAAAATATTATAATGTTTAAATGAATAAAATATGCAATTTCATAAGCAAAACAGGGGTCGCAGCATATAGGACAAATTTTATTTTTCTTACCAGTATCTTTTATCAACTCTCTTCAGGAGACATTTTTATCAGATATGCAATAGGAATTAGGTGGCGTTAAATTGGCTGAAACACTATTTGCTACAAACCAAAAACTACCGGAAATTTCTTTAATTTTTTAAGGAATCTTTTATATCCCCATGAACAGGGCCCGTTAAATGCTGTCACCAAGTCGTCAATGGCGAAATCATGAGAATTATTGATCAAATATACTGATAAGAACAATAGAATTTGTCCTATATGCTCCGACCCCTGGTAAAACAAAAATCATTATTGTGTTTCAAGGAAATATTTGAAAGTAATTTCTTACTCAAAATAAGGAACGAAATAAGCTCTAACTCACTGTCAGTTTAAAATCGCTTCATCTTAGATAAAAATTTGTCTTAAGAGGTGTTTAAAAGTAGTTGTTTTTTTATTCTTAGTTGAGATTATACAATGTTAATGCTTCCAATCTCCAGCTAATATATTTTGGTCGCCATTGGCGACTTGGCGACAGCATTTAACGGGCCCTGTTCATGGGGATAAAAAGATTCCTTAAAAAATTAAAGAAATTTCCGTAAGTTTTTGGTTTGTAGCAAATAGAGTTTTCAACCAATTTAACGCCACTTTCAGTACACTTGATAATGGGCGGTAGAAACCACATACTATACTTAGAATATAAATATATTAAATATTTGATGAAATAAGAGCATTTGTATGAAATATTTTTTTAACTACGCGTATGCTAACCATATTACGTATAGAGCTTATTACGTATTATACAGGATATATTAAAGAGCATCAACAATATTTCAAGAAAATATCTATTTTCTGATTGTAATATTGTATTTCTACTCTACTCTGCCAAATTTCTTGAAAGTAGCGTTAAATTTAGTTGAAAATCCTCAATGCTAGACACACACACAGAAAAAAAAATCTTGAATTTTTTAAAGGCACTTTTATATTTCCACTTTCCATTTTTACACAGATGAACACAAATGTTGTACAAGTTCCACATAGTCATGTGTAGTGTTGTCAGGTGTACCGAGTTAATCAGGGCTCCAAGTACTTTGGACACAGGTAATCGATAACAGTTCATTTCGCCATCTTTAATCGTAGATGATTCTGCACTAAATAAAGCTAAGAAAATTACTTTAAAATACTAGTGTCCAGATCATTTGAATTTACGCAGCACACCTGGGACCACTAGTCATGTTAATGCATGACTAGATGTAGTAGTGGACATAGCCATAGGTTATTTTAAGAATTTTATTTAGCAATTATCGGAAATACATAGGTCATAATGTATGAAACGTCCGATTTGATATAGCACATTATATTCAGAAATTCCAAATTCTCACTAGAAAATTTTAATAATGTTTTTTTGTTATTGAAAATGATAGATATTTAGTGAATAACAATAATAATGAAAAATTATATTCAAAAATTTCCGTTATATGTTTGAATACAAAATCTCGCCAGATTTGGCTGTTTCAAATCGGACGTTTGATACTTAATCCTTATCGGTCCTATGTCACTTCCCACATGATATCAGTACTTTCTCGTATTGGTCATATGACACGTGTGAGGAGACAAGATTAACCGCTTCGAGACCAGCACACCTTACACGAAATTTATTGGTTTGGCACCAGTCATTTTTCTTTTATCTCTTTCACTTGTATTACTTTCAAAACATGTGCAAGAAAAATGTACTAGAAAGATTATTTTTAAAATATAGTGTTTCAAACATAATATAAAAATAGGCGTCTATGGCACACCTGAGGATATTCACTGAATACAATTACAACATCGTGGCGAATGATGTACAAAAAAACTTGCGCCCGATAACGGTTAATGATTAAATATATGTAATCATATATATTTTGCAGATTGTTGTTGGTCCCCCAACTGTCTTCGAGATTAAAACTTCCCTGAAAAATACATGATGTCGAACGTGTTCGTTATATTTCAAAGGAATTCGTCCGGTATTTCTGTAAACATTCGAGGAATTGTTGCGAGTGCCCAGTGACTTTTGTCCATATAGCGCAGAAGAAAGAAGCATTTAATTAAATAACTTTTTTAATTGAACTAAATTTCTTAACATGTTCGTCGCCCAGAGTGATTCGGCTAAGTTTCTGGAATAAATCCAACCGGCGGAGCGCCAGAACATAAACAGGTCAAGGGCTGCCACAGGCGAGTCCTTTTTAATTCTCTTTCGCACAACTTTTTTCAAAACAAAAATCTTTTAGGTACACTTGGACAACATTTAAAATATATATGTACTACAGAATGCATTGTTTTAAATAGTGGTGCGAATAGAATATAAGTATAGTCGGCTGTGGCACTCGATATCGGTGTTTATTATTGACATAGTATAATGCATAGTTGCTAACCTCCCGATGGATACCAGTAAAATCTTACAAAAATGTTCGCTTTATTTAATTGCGTAAATTGTGCGATTGCATAAAACAAGTATTTTTGCATAAAAATATTGGTATGAGAAAAATCGGGAGGTTGGTAACTATGATAATGTAATATGTTATCCCAAATATAAAATAATAAAAAGTATAGCCTCATGTGTATATTTTTGGTATTTTTATGTTGTATACTCTGCATTTAAATTTCAGGGCTTATTCCATTAAATTTCTTTTAAAAAGCCATCTGAAAATGCTATTTACTTGAACAAGAAGAGGCGTCACCCATTTCTGGGTGACGGGGCCCCCGCAAAAGCATACCCTTCACTCAGATATAGGCGACGTGGCGACGAACGTGTTAACTTTGAAAACAGGGAACTCTGACAAGTTTGCTTTTATATTTATTGTAAACGGTCGATGCTGTAATCCGAGGGTGAAAAACTTTGCTTATTTATTTATTTATTTATTTACTTTTTTGATTTTGTTGTAGAAATGTAATGAAAATCCATTAAATAACGAATTTGGAATCAATCATATTTATGTCGTTTAAGAAGTTATCATTAGTGATGTAAAACATAAATTTTTTTAAAGGGGACAAGGGACCTTAAAATCCTTAAAAATATTTTTTTTTTATTTTTTGCAAATTTCACCTAATTATTATTCAAGGGTACGTTATATGCATTATGGCATGTATTTATCACAAAAAAAAAATAAAAAAAAATTATTTTTAGGAAAAAATGGAATTTTACGCGTCGTTTTAGAAATCTTCGAAATGCCCCCTGCGCATTCCATATCAATGAAAATCCCCAATACTTTTTATAAAAGTTTGGTTTATATATATAAATGAAATAGAGAATCGAATTTTATATATTTGAATTTAGAGATAGAAAAAAAATTAAAAATTTTGAAAATTTTTCGAAAAAATTTCATCATTCATTTCAGAAATTTTTTTTTATTTTTTTAACCTTTAAATTCAAATGTATAAAATTCGATGCTCTATTTTATTTATATATATAAATCAAACTTTTATTAAAAATATTGGGGATTTTCATTGATATGGTGCGCAGGGGACATTTCGAAGATTTCTAAAACGACATGCGTAAAAAGTAATAAATTTTTTTCATAAAATTAATTTTTTTTTAATTTTTTTTGTAATAAATGCATGCTATAATGCATATAATGTACCTTTGAGTAATATTTAAGATGAAACTTACAAAAACATAATAAAAATAAAAAATTTGGAAATTTGGAAATTTTTTCGAAAAAATTTCAAAAAATTTCATTTTTTTTACCTTTAAATTCAAATATATAAAATTCGATGCTCTATTTTATTTATCTATATAAATTAAATTTTTATAAAAAATATTGGAGATTTTCATTGATATGGAACGTGCAGGGGGCATTTCGAAGATTTCTATAACGACACGTAAAATTCCATTTTTTTCTCAAAAATAAAAATTTTTTTAAATTTTTTTGGGGATAAATGTATGCCATAATGCATATAATGTACCCTTGAATAATATTTAAGATGAAATTTACAAAAAAATTAAAAAAATAATAAAAATTTGGAATTTTTTTTCGAAAAAATTTCAAAAAATTTAATTTTTTTTTCAAATTTGATGCTCTATTTTATTTATATATATATAACAAACTTTTATAAAAAATATTGGGGATTTTCATTGATATGGAATGCGCAGGGGGCATTTCGAAGATTTCAAAGACGACGCGTAAAATTCCATTTTTTTTTCTCAAAAATAATTTTTTTTTTAATTATTTTTGTGATAAATGCATGCTATAATGCATATAATGTACCCTTGAATGATATTTAAGGTGAAATGTACAAAAAATAAAAAAAATTATTTTAAGGTCCCTTGTGCCCTTAATATATATTTAAAATATAATATATTAAATTAGGTAAAATGTTTATACAGAAAAGCTTTTATTTTCGTCACGCTCTGATATTCTTAACCCTTTCAGGGGCAAGTAATTGGGTTACTGTAATGTCGATTTCACACCAGAATCTTCCACAAAAATTTTATTGCAAAATAAGGGAAAGCAATTTTACGTCTTTTTCCACCAAAGATAAAAAAGTAAAATTTGATAAAAATTTTCTGGAATTTTTTATGCAATTCTTCATTAATCGTAGGTGGGATATAGTATATACCACCGCCCTCAAGAGGTTAACACATTGCCGACGGGCAATTTTTATCAAACTGAATTTTAAAACAGTAGAAGCTCCTCCCTGTTCTGAAATTATTTTGTAAATTGGTCTAGATAGGTTTCCCAAGATTATGCATAAGTAAATATCATTCAACTAGAAGACTGTTTGTCAGAATGACGCGTTTGCATTTTCAAAAGAATGATATAGCACATACATTGCATTATAAAAAAAAATTATGAAGTAATAAATTTAATCTTATCTGACTAATAGGGTCAGGTAGGATAAAATAGCTATAAAAACAGACCATTTCTCATTCAAACTTAATTTCCAAGAAAATTATTAATTAAATTGGTAAAATAATGACATAGAATATGCAAATAAACTTCACTCACAAAATTTAAAGGACTATTTCATAAAAATACATGCAAATTAGTACTAATAATTCTATTTTAAAACATATTGTCAATTAAGTTCCATCTTCGTTCATTCCATTTTAAAAAATCAATAACCTTCAATTTCTTATATGTAAAAAAAAAAAACTGTAAGACTGCAAATCCTAATAAATTTGTTAGATAACAGTAAAAAAGAACACACGTTATAAGATTGATAAATCAAATCTAAACTGTAAACTTTCACTCGTGATGCCGCTTGAAAGAATATAATATTTTTTATGAATAATAATGGAGTCATTCACGGCTGTGAACAAAAAATTAAAACATCCCGAACATAAAAATTCTAACAAAATTACACACCTTTGTTTGCCTTAATTTGGCATTTTTAAAGAAAGTTTTAATGCATGCTGTTCATTGAGATCGCTATATTAACAATGGGCTCCATGGTCTGTGTTTTAATGAATCTGAAAGGAATGAATCGGAAATATTCATAATTAAACATTGTTTTTTAATGCAGCTTTATTGAAAGAATTAAATCTGAAAATGAAAATAAAATGGTTTATTTTAATGAAAGATTATCGGGATTCGGATGGGATCACTCGGATGCACTTGGCGCTATTACATATATGTGGGAAAGCTTTTCCTTTAATAGCTCCCAGAACAAGCTGCGTGCCTACTGTATACAGCGCCACCAACTAATTCTTCCGTACCTGCCGATCAAAGCGCCTTCCTCTGTTTGATCTTCTTTCCCCATGAACTAGTCAGCGCGCATGCGTACAAGAGAGACACTTGTGATCGAGAGACGCTCATTGTGAGCGGGTAAAAAACTAGAACTGAACTGAAGACAGTCAGTCGAACGCGTAGAACGATGATGTCGGTGTTATGAGAATGAGCTGTGATCGTTTCGCAGAACAGCGATGTAATTAAAATGACGACTCTTTCCTTTGTAAATATTTTGTATATACTTTAACTTTAAATATAACTTAGTTAAAAATTTAATGGTGTCAGGCTCAAGTTTTTAAATGGTGTTTAGTGTTATTTAATGAGTAATTGCAAGCCCGAGTTCCCTCATATATAATGTAACAAAGTTGATAACATGCAGAATAAAACACAATTTCAACAGAAAATTTATTTGGTTTTATTAATTGTCGATAGCTGTTACCAAAATAATAATTATGTAACTTAAATTTTAAAAAGTTTATCTCAGGTTAAATCCTGATTTTTTTTAAACATACATAAAGAAACCTGTAATAAATTTTGATCATTAAAAGTGATCTTTTAACACATAAGTAAATTGCAACTATTAATTTCATTAACAGATGTTTTTTTTCAAATTTATTTTCATTACAAAATTCAAAAATTCAAAATTTTATTTGCATTAATATACTATTGCATTGATATATATATATATATATATATTACACGGCATTATATATTCCTGATATTCTAATTACATTTTATAAAAAATATTTTTTTCCAATGTCTCCAGAATTCAAGGAACTTATTCAAAAGAAAATATCTTTTTTTTTTATTTTAACTGTCAATGGAGGGCGCCAACAAAGCATAAACCTTCACACTGAATTATATTTATTTTTACAACACCAGGCTACATCGCGGATTTGTGTTGCGAACAATTACCTCCGTATTTTAATATTTTAAATGTTCAAGACGAATGAATCAATTGTTTGTTTATTTTCATGGAGGGAGAGATTGAGCTACCAATGTAATTTCAACTAATGTTACCTCAGAATATATACATAATTGAATGTAAGTCATCTCTCAAATGTTAATTTATTTTGAATAATCTTTCTAAAAATGAAACTTTTCTGAAGTTTTATTTGAAAAGATAATTTTGAATAAATATGGCCGATTAGAATATCAAAAAGCGAAGTGGTTATCGGGATCCGGATGAGTTCACTCCGGAAGTGTTATACACTTAGCGCTATTATATATACAATGTGCGAATCTATACATATATATATCTCTTGCGTGGCGCTAAAATAAGGCTGAATTTGTAGCTTGCCGTTTGGAAACAACCGCAGTAACACAATTATTTTGCCTTATTACATTCCACCAATCAGAAGAGTTATTTCACCACTTAAACTCGTGTCATATTTAAAAGAAAAAAATCAATGGTTTTCATAAAATGTAAACATATTAAAACGATTCTGTTTAATTATGTACTAATCGCGTAAGAGAATACAGATTTATTTATTGAATAATAATATTAACCCCTTGTGGACGAGCGACCGGTATACGTGCCACCAGAATCGTCCATTATTCCCACCACTTATTTTTATTGTAGCGTTTAACTTATTTAATCGGAGCATTTTTTCGATTCAATTACAGAAAATTTTCTATTTCGAAAAACCAGTGGTAAACTATTAAAAATTAAGGAAAAAGCTGTCGTCCCGAAGGGATTATGTAATCCAGGATTCGTACGTGTCCTTGAATTTCCAGACTAAAAAATTCTTAGGTACCAGTTATTTTCTTATGGAAAATCTCTCCTTAAATATTGCGAAATTTCTTCCGTTTAAACTAGATTTATTTTTCTAGAAAAAAATACTGATATTTGTCCTTGAAAATAACGGTACCCGTACGAACACTGTAATTTGTGTAAATAAAATGACAGTGAATGATCTTTTATAGTAAATCATAACGAGAAAGAAATATTTCCAATGAAGATAATGACGTCATTCGGAAATCAAAAAATGCATTTTCATCCGTGAATTAAAATATTTTTCTATAACATGTGTAAGTGATGACATCATATTCCTGATCCTTATTCCTACACATACATAGACTGGACTCTTGCAATTTATTTAAAGATCCTTGGTATACACAAAATAAAATATTTCTGAAAGTTACATAATTTCCAATTAGTTAAAATGAATATTTAATGAAAATGAGGAATTTTAAAACAATTGCTTAACACGTTCACGCCGGCGCGGTGGGTCACACTCGACTGTCTCACAGTTGTCAAGTCTCCGGCTTTTTGCACACCTCTGTTATTTTAGAGAAAATGTTGTTCCTTTAAATCTCCCACTTGTTCTAATTAAATAAAACAACATTTTCTGTATTAAAATACTGGTATCAAAAAAGCCGGAGACTTGGCAGCTCTGAGACAGTCGAGTGTGACCCACCGCGCTGTCGTGAACGTGTTAAATGACGCTTTAATCTCGGAAGAGATGAATGGTTCAGATAGTGAAAATGATGTTATATTTGAACGAAATGATTCATTCTCATATGGACTCCAAAAGTAATATGGCACACTGTAGAAATATTTCAAACAAATAACCGATTTCTGGGAAAATTTCCCACAGGGTAAAGGAGTTATGTCCCAGAAAAAAGCGCAGAAAATCTGTATATATTTTTCTTGCGTGGCATTAAAATAGGGCTGAATTTGTAGCTTGCCGTTTTACAACAACCGCAGTAATACATTTAATTTGCCTTATTACATTCCACCAATCAGAAGAGTGATTTTACTATTTAAACTCGCGTCATATTTAAAAGAAAATGGTTTTTCAATGGTTTTCATAAAACGTAAACATATTAAAACGATTCCGTTTAATTCTGCACTAATCACGTAAGAGAAGAATACAGATTTATTTATTGAGAAATAATATTAAGTAATCTGTGTGAATAAAATGACACTGAAAATCTTTCATAGTAAGCCTAACGAAAACGAAAGGTTTCCGATAAAGATAATGACGTTATTCGGAAATCAAAAGATTCATTTTCATCCATGAAATAAAATATTTTACTATAACATGTGTAAGTGATGACGCCATATTCCTCATCCTTATTCCTACAAATACATAGACTGGGCTCTTGCTATTTATTTAAAGATCCTTGGTATAAACAAAATAAAATATTTCTGAAAATTACATTATTTCCAATTAATTAAAATGAATATTTAATAAAAATCAGGAATTTTAAATTAATTGCTTAAATGACGCTTTAAACTCGGAAGAGATGAAAGGTTCTGATAGTGAAAATGATGTTATACTTGAAAGAAACGATTCATTCTCATATGGGATCCAAATGTATTATGCCACACTGTCGAATTGTTTCAAACAAATAGCCGATTTCTGGGAAAATTTCCCATAGTTCAAATGAGTTATATCCCGAAAAAAAACGCAGAAAAAACCAGGAAATACACAGGAACGGTTTGTTAGGAACTGCCAATGACGTCATCAGCTTTAGAATCTATAACAAATCTGAAATATTTTAGCACGATTTTTTTCAATATGACGTCATATTCACTGGCTTTTAAATCTAATTCAGCAAATTAAAATTCAGAGCAGGAACTCTTTTTAAGCACAGTACGATCTTTTGGCAGATATAAGAATGGCAATGGCCAATTGTTCGTTTTACGGTCAAGTGATGCACTCAGAAAATTAGCGTTTTGATCAAATGTTTCTTTCAGACACATCAGAAAACGTGTTGTTTACGTTTCGTTAACTTGCCAAGTGTCGGAGGGATTTTGTATTTTTCACGTCGAGCGAACTTTAGATAGTGTTTGTTGATTTATATTGCACTATCTTGGTATCAGGTAGTGTTTTTCCACGAGTTTTTCGAAATAAATTTAAGCCGTTCTGTACAATATTATGCGCAATAAGTCTTAAAAATTGCTTCCAGGGTAATTTTTTTCAGTTAATAATCTGATATTTCAAAAGTTGGTAAATTTCATAATGTTAAAGTATTGGTAACACCAACTAAATGCATTTTTAATTGTGATTTTAACAAAGTTTTCAATCACTGTTTTTTTTTAGTATATATATATATATTTTTTTGAAAATTTCATAAGTTAACAGGATTTATGATAGTACACATTATGGCTAGAGTTGCTGCAAAAAAGTGTCGAGCAAGCGAAGCGAGCTAAGGACGCGTAGCGGTCCCAATGTGAATTGTGTCGGAATTCACGAGGGTTGGCGAGCATTAGTGAGCAGGGGACAGAGCACCCTTGTTTAATATAAAATGTCTTTCAATCTAAAAAAAATTGGACAACATGATATAAATGCATTTTCTTTAGGGTAGAAGCCACGCCCTTAGCCAGCGAAGTTTTTTGAATGAAAACGAGAATTCTCTATTCCCGTCGTAAATGGTTTAAGATTAGCTTCATTTGTTTGTTATCTCACGAAACTATTTTTCAAAATGCGCTGCTTTGTTTCTTTTTTTTTTTTTCATTTTTAGAAAACTTTGAAAAAAAAAATATTTTTAAATTATTACTCTAAAAGTTTTACTGTTTTTTAATTACAGCAAACTTAGTAATTGTGAATTTTAAAATAAGTAAAAATCAATATGTTTCTATAGTATCATGCACACTGAATATACCGGGAATTTTACTCAAGTTTTAGAAAAATATCTCAGACCACAATTTTTAATTAAATCTATTTAAATTTCTATTAAACTTATTTCTACTTATTTTAAATTTTATTTATTTTAAGAAAAAGTTTCAGGTTCGAATTGAAATATGTTCATTTGGTACCTGTCAAATGACCACATTTTGTTGTATTTTAAGTTAAAACAGTTATAAATTATTATTATTATTAATTGAAATTTTGTCCTACTTGACGAGTTGGCACTTGGTTTTTTTATATTTAATGCTTTCACTAGTCTCTTTTGATATCATCAAGGAATTAAAAAAATTCTCGAAAAGGAGAAGTACAAAATATTGATTATAAGAAATGTAAAATGAGAAATTTTGAACCTACTGTAATTACTCCCTCCGGCTAAGTATCTTCACATTTATGTTTTCGGAACGCGTGGATCGTCGCCAGTCGGCAGATGCAGTAAGCTGGCGCTGCAGCCTAACTCGACTCAAGGATCGCACAAGAAGACTTTGAACCTGATTTTCCAATAATAAAAGAAAAAAAATGAAAGAAATGAATAATGAGAAGAAATGACATAGGTATACTTTTAAAAATCTCTAACAAAATATAATGAAGTTGCCGTAATTAAAATAGTTAACAAAAGTGGCAACTACTGCCTTAACTACTAATAAGCAGGATGAATGATTTTACAATTCGAATGAATCTTTCGAGCATGCATAAAAACAAAGCTGCGAACCTTTGTTTTTTAAAAAATCAATTTATACTAGAAATTTTGCCTCAAAAAAGAAGTTTGTTATTTTAGTTAGAATCAATTTAAGAATCTCATAAAAATGCAAAATTCTTTTCATTTTTAAAATTTCTGAAGACAATTGATTAAGGCATTGCGCCGGCTGGCAACTATGCGTTTTCCCCCTTAATTTTAGAAAATTTCTGGTGGTAATTAATTAAAAATATATATATATGTTATTAACTATGTTTTTGCGTATGCCCGAAGGATTCATTCGATAGTAAAATCATTCATTCCGCCCATCACTAGCCTTAACCTCTTCGCTCCGATCGCTCTTTACAAAAACAAAGTAATTTTTTTTCACTGATAAATCAGAAAAGAAATTTTAGTATCGTTGGATTTCAGAAATAGTGGGATTAAAAAGCGCAAAATTTTCAATTCAAAACTGTCGCTCGGAATAATCAAAGATTCTGAACACAGCTCTCTGAATAGAGGGCCTACGCGCTGACACAAAAATGGCAGCTGTCGAAAATTGGATTTTATTTTGTTGTTGTTTATACGGATCCTTGAATTTGAATACCAGTATTGAGTCATTATGTAAGTCAAAAATTGATATGATACATCCTTAAAACAGTAACAAGTACTTCCAATAATGTTAACCTTTTGTTTACGGGATAGGACTGCTATCTATTTTTATGTACAATTGTTGCACAACTATCAAAAAAATTCTTCAAACTAGATTTCAATTGAACATTTCCTGCTGTCAATTGCATATAGCATTGCCAGGTGTCCCGCGTAAATCAGGGCTCAAAATGCTTTGTAACACCATTAATTTCTTACAGTTTACTTCTCCATCTTTAATAGCAGTTAATTCGGCCATTATATATGGCGAATAAAATTACTTTAAAATACTGGTATCCAGAGCATTTGAAACTGCTAGTTTCGCGAGACATCTGACAATTGTATAGCACTGATTCTTTTTAAAAAACGGTACGAATCAAATAAAGAAATAATTGATGGGATGACATATCGTCGCCTCAGAGCAACAGTAGCACATGCAGTAATAATAAAAAATAAGATGTCTGATTTAATGCTATGAATAACCGTGTTTGCATCTATATGAACAACTTCTGAAACGCAAAGTTATGTTGAATACTATATCTCAGATGTGTTTTATAAAAATTCTCTCTTGTGCACTAGATGCAGACACAATTTTTTACAGCAGTAAGCATTTTCGATTATTACTAGATGTCCTACTGTTGCTCTGAGGCGACGATATAACCCAAACAGGTAATCAAAGAAATAATAAATAGCGGCGCCATCCAGTTATATGATATTTATTTCATATTGATTAGATAACATTTTCACGCATGTGAAAATCAATTACAAAACGGCGATGATAATAGATGATGCGTCCAGGGCTATTGACAAACCTAACACATGGGACAATTCAAAAGTTTTGGTGGAAACTTCAACCTCGACCTTACAGCTTTGCGTTAAATTCAACAGATTTTCTCTGTTTAATCCATGTAAAGTGCCATCTTGGAGGCAAGATTATGTTTGCATTTGTTGATGAGATTCAACATGAATTCTTAATGTGGTTGAGACAGTAACCTAAAGAATTTTATGCAGCTAGTATTGGGACACAAATAAATATTGGTAAGTGCATAAAAATTGGTCTACAATATGTTGAGAAATAAAAATGATTTTGCAGTGGTTCTAACAGTAACTTTGAGATTTACTTATTGACTTTCACCGCAAAAATTATTTTTGACCTTATTTTTCTGCGGCTAAATGAAATGAAGAATATTTTTAGAAAATACTTGTATTAAAATTCAGTGAACATACAAACGCTGAAAAAACTTCTATCTACGACAGCCGCCATTTTTGTGTCAGCGCATAGACCTAGTCTTCAGAGGGCTGTGATTCGGAATACCTTTTTCGTCACGTATAAGCCACGCCCATCGCGAAGTAGTTAAAAACAGTCTAATATGCATAGAACCATAATTTATAAATTTCATCACTATACCAGATTAAAACCCGTCAAGTATGATGAGTGAAGAAAAGGGAACAGATGTCATAAGTTCCCACGGCCGCCATCTTGGAATTCTACTTGGCGTGAAAACCCCTTTTCCGCCAAGTAGTAAATGTCGCCAAGCACTGGTTTATACGCATGTTTGGCTTAACGAAAATAAAATGTAAATAATAAACCAAATTCGCTAAACTGGCAATCAGTAATCGTTGTATAAGAGCTTCGCGCACATTTACCAAAAAAAAAATCGCCGAATTCAGCATATTTCGCGGCATAGCATTCTCAAAATTCAGCAGTTCTCGTTTTGTAGCAATCTCAAAATGTAAAAAACTCTTAAAGCAGCAAAATATACATAAAAAACGAAACAAAAACCGAAACTCCCTAAAGTGGCAATCAGCAATAGTTGCATGAGCGCTTCGCGCACATTTACCAAAACAAAACATCGCCGAATTCAGCATTTATCGCGGTATAGCATTCTCAAAATTCAGCAGTTCTCGTTTTGTAGCAATATCAAAATGTAAAAAACTCTTAAAGCAGCAAAATATACATAAAATTATCAACATACCTTAACAGACATCTGCTTTCTTGAAACCTCCAGCACGAAATATCTCTCATAACATCGCCGTCATTTCCCAAAATAGGCTTAATATGCATTGACACGCTATAACAAACCTCCCTTTCTTATCAAAATTTCCTCATATTTCTTAATTACTTCAGCAAGAGCATTTAAACGGACTACAGAAACTATAGTCAATGAAATACATCCAATAAATTTAACAAAAATAAAACGACAACGATAGAACACGATATCAAAATACATCCACAAAATTCTAAGCTTGACAGGGGTTGCTAGAACACGACACGTCACAGCACACACCTCACATGGGGTTTACATATCGAGTTTGTCATATCCGTAAACACCGCCAACAAAATATCGCCAAACAATTCAAAACAACAATGGCTGGGGGAAGATACGGCATCTAAGCCAAGAAAAGTTCTGTTGCTGGACCTTTGCCATTATTGCATTGTTTTACTGGACCTTTGCCATTATAGCAAATTTTAACTTTTCCTTAAAAATATTGACTGTAAATTCATATTTTTTAAATGCTTATTTATTTTTTAAAGTATGACATTTTTTAACAACACCTTTTCTGTCAATATTTCTCATCAATTAATAATTGAAAGCATAATTGGCGACTTGCGGTTGAATTATTCCTCCTAAGCACAGGCATATCTACCACGAATTTACTCGCTTTACAACACTTTTTTTATTAGGAAACATTTTTACTGCCGCTTTCATGACATTTGAAAGAGAAATTTACTAAAATATGTACTTTTAAAAATATAGTGGTGCAAATAGAATATAAAAATTAAATCATATATATAACACTTGGGTGGCTATTTGACCGACACTCGACCGCAAAGGGTTAATGCCAAAATGGCCTGATTTTTCCATGCTTATCTTTTGTTTCGTAATTTGGAAATACTTCATCAATTCTCGTCAAGCGTAACTTTAAGATGACAAATGTATGTGTGTGAGATTAGGTTAGAATGTTGAAACGTAAATTCTATTGTAATTAAGCGTAGTTTACAAGGAACTATTCAATGTTACCCATATCCGTATATCCAATATCAGGCGTGACAAACATCATGACATAACACCTTAATTGTAACTAACACTTTCGTGTCTTCAATATTTATCAAAATAAATTAGTACATTCTTGTTGATCAAAGTAATCAATAAGTAACTGAGTAAAATGTAAATTTGTTAATTTATTTCTTTAGTTGTTACTGATTTACCGCAATTCTACGAGTTAATAATAGGTTGCTATACAACAAAAACGACCTTTTTAATTCAAAATATATACCAGCATTTTCAAGTAATAACCTTGCTTTAATTAATCACGGAAAGTCACCAAACATAGAAAGCGAAGGTTGCTGATATCCCTAAATATGACCCTGCGTTCTCATGTTATTTTTATTTGTGTACTCCTGTTCTGCCGTTTTTATTTTACTCAACTTTTTTAGAATCACCCTGAATATGACAGATTCCTGTAGGTAGTAGGAACATGCTTGTTACCTTAATAAATTTTCAATAAAATAAAAATAAATGTATTTTTAATGTATCTGAATTTCATTTGCACAATATACTTTGATACAAACAAATAATATTGAAAATCAGGTTACCTGTAGTCCTTACTCTTATAAACCACAATTTCCAAAAAATAAATCTTCGCCTTATTTAATCGCAGAATTGCGTAATGCCTGCGATTACATAAGACGAAGCTTACCATTCGCAAATACAGGAGCTCAAAAATAAGGACTTTATGCACTCTGGTAAATATCATTACTTATTACACAACACATAGCTCTCAACTGCTACGATTCTTCGAAACGAGTCATTTTAAATTGAAATTTTCGCCTTAAGAATTCAGAAAAAAATTCGACTAAATAAAAAGATTACCATTAGAAATTACTGATGGCAAAAAATGAGAGAAGATGACAGCTATACGTACAATCAAAGTTAGGAATAGAATAATTTTATTAGCTTACCTCACCGTTGAGATAGCAAAAAATCAGAGACACCAGGAGACCCTAAGAGATGATAATAGAATGAATATGAATTTTTATACGTTTCGCTCGCTCAAAAAATTTAATACAATTAATTAAAAATAAATAAAAATATATGTTACATTATTAGATCTAATTCCGCGATTTCCTTATCTTATTCTAAATTACTACTTTATATTCACTAAGTCCTTATCCTTAAATAATCTCTATCGTCAACTCTGTTAAATTCCCTTTAATTTAATGTCTCACTTGTCTAAACCCCTTCGGGACGAGCGCCTTTTACAGAACTTTTTATCTTTAATCACCGATTTTTCAGAACAGAAATTTTTGCCTAATTGAATCGGGAAAATGCTCGGATCAAATAAGGCAAAATTTACAATAAAAATTTACTGGTGAGAATAATCACTGATTCTGAGCAATTTAAGTGGCACGTATGCGGGTCGCTCGTCCCCAAGGGGTTAATCGCTTAAATATTACGCATTTAGTATTCTTAAATTAAATGTTCCATTCCCGCGCTTTTTTCTTTCGAGATTATTCTTTTAGCTTCCATTTTTACTTTCCTGCGCATTTCTGATGTTATCATTTTTTCCCTTCAAATTCATCCGCTATCTCTGTTCGCACTCTTTATATGACGTGACATTCTTAATTATTCATTGGTTGAGACGGCGATCTACGTCATATTTGTATCCTTACACGTGAGGAACAAAAAGTTGATACTCGCTGTGTTTGAGCAGATTTGAGTCATATTTCCAGTTTTCATCCATCCACTGGTCAGCGTCCTGTTATTCGATTATCTGGAACTGTGTTTAAACCTATTTACTACTACGGAGCGATGGCTAATTATCTTGGTGGAAACTGCACTTTTTGCAAGATATTCTAATAAAGTGCTTAGCTGATATTATGAGTTGTTTCAATTTTTTCTGGTGAAACTTCACGGAACGATGCGTTCCATTGTTTTCACTCGACAACTGCATTTCAACAATTCATTCTACTAATATAACAGATTCGAATTATCTGTTCTGACCACTTCTTTTACGCCATTATCGCTGGATGAGATCCTCAGCTATTATCGTGACAGCCTGTACTGCAATTTCAACGATAAATCCAATCCAATGTTGCTAGAATGCAACATTTTCATTATTTACATTTTGTTACATTATTAGATCTAATTCCGCGATTTCCTTATCTTATTCTAAATGACTACTTTATATTCACTAAATCCTTATCCTTAAATAATCTCTATCGTTAACTCTGTTAAATTCCCTTTAATTTAATGTCTCACTTGTCTTAATCGCTTAAATATTACGCTTTTAGTATTCTTAATTTAAATGTTCCATTCCCGCGCTTTTTTCTTTCGAGATTATTCTTTTAGCTTCCATTTTTACTTTCCCGCGCATTTCTGATGTTATCCTTTTTTCCTTCAAATTCATCCGCTAGCTCTGTTCGCACTCTTTATATGACGTGACACTCTTAATTATTCATTGGTTGAGAGCGCGATCTACGTCATATTTGTATCCTTACACGTGAGGAACAAAAAGTTGATACTCGCTGTATTTCAGCAGATTTGAGTCGTATTTCCAGTTTTCATCCATCCCCTGGTAACCGTCCTGTTATTCGATTATCTGGAACTTTGTTTAAACCTAATTACTACTACGGAGCGGTGGCTAATTATCTTGGTGGAAACTGCACTTTTTGCAAGATATTCTAATAAAGTGCTTAGCTGATATTATGAGTTGTTTCAATTTCTTCTCGGAAACTTCACGGAAAGATGCATTCCATTGTTTTCCCTCGACAACTGCATTTCAACAATTCGTTCTACTAATATAACAGATTGGAATTATCTGTTCTGATCACTTCTTTTACGCCATTATCGCTGGATGAGATCCTCAGCTATTATCGTGACAGCCTGTACTGCAATTTCAACTATAAAGCCAATCCAATGTTGCTAGATTGCAACATATATATCAAGAACCACGTAAAAATTATGAAAATCAGAGTTTGAATAAGGTTACTTTGGGTGCAAGGCCCAACACCTTTTCGGTTCCCATTCAACCCAAAGTAGTAGCTACATTTTTTTTTTCCGGAGCATTTGTGGATTATCATTAGATATTACGATTCAATTGCAAAATATTGCTTTTTATTTTGATCGAATAATTTCAGAAAACTCGTTTTTTAAGAATTTTTTCTTAAAACCATCTATTCATTTTTTTTTTTTTTTTGGGGGGGGGGGGGGTCTGAAAATCAATAACTGATGGATAAAAGATGGATTGGGGGGTGAAAATCATCTAGCGTGGGAGGCGGCTCTACAAACCATCGCCATATCGAGTTGTCAGCTGAAATTCCAGGATTAGTTAAAATTCGATTTGCATATTCAAATGCAGCTGGTCTGCCAAGTCTTCTCTTGGTGGAAAACACCTGTAAACCCAATTTTAGTGGCTGACTGGTAGGTGTGCAATTTGTTTGAATATAGTAATCATCTTGCAGAGAAACTCATTGATTTATAGCAATTTCAATGCATTTGAAATAGCGTAACGTCATTAAAATATACTACAAACGATTTTCCCCAGATTGATAATAATGTAACGGAATTCTGTTGCGTGCCCCTGTAAATGAACGATTAATGGTGTACAAACTTCATATTCAATATTGAACATGCCATGTTGAACATCATTAACATATTTAAATTGCATGAAAATTCGAGAATATTTACGTGAGATACAGTGTGGAGAGACAGACAGACAAACCGTATTTATAAACACTTTTCAATTTTATTAGAAAGTGTTAAAAACAAAGTGGAGTAAAATAAAATAGTGTAAATATATATATTTCACTTATTAAAAATAATTTTCAAAAGACGAGGGTTTTTTAAATACTTTTTTCGAAGTAAGTCGCGTGATTTTTAAGATAGCAAGTTTTAAAATTTTGTTTTTTGTCATTATAAAGGTACATGAAACCTTAATAATAAAAAATGATATTTGGCTAAATCTTTACTAAAGGAACGTTATAATGTAAGTCGATTGTCATTTGAATAGATGAAAGTGTATGAGAGAATGAGATGAAAGTTTTGTCAGACATTTTCTTACTAATAGAAAATGTCATTGTTATCACTTTTTTCCTAAAAACGTTTGCTTAGAATTTTACTGTAGCACTCCAGTAACTGGAAATGGGACACAGACAGCTGATGGTGTTCACTGCATATGTTAATTGATGTTACCCTGGGTGTGAAAACAAGGAGGTTCGACACACAACCCAAAGTTGTTAATTGATGTTAAGTAACGATATCGTTCAATATCTGAAAATGTTATTCAGGAATATTTAAAGATGATATTCAGTAATAAAAAATATCTCCCTGAATGCCAAAAGGGATATTCCCAATGGAGTTATGAATAAAAAGGAGGCGACATATAGTGTAAGGTATACGAGTTAGGAGTGAAGTAAATGAAGAGGTTGTCACAAGATGGGGTCTATTTTTTTTTAGATCAGATCAACAGTTTCTGTTAACCACCAGAGCAAACTTCCTCCAGTAAATTTTGAAAAGAAAATTTTGCCTTACTTTAGAGGCATTTTTATGAAAATTTTCTCTCATAAATACGGTTGAATTTTTTATTTTTTTCACCTGTGGCAGTTTGTCCAGTTATTATAACGTTTTTCACCGACACTGACAGAAGGTTGTCTAGGTTGTCACATTGTAACGGAAACGCAGGACCTGATTAACGCCGAAGTAAACTTCCATCAGTAAAATTAATATTTGTTTTTGTATTATTTATGACTAGAAGTCGTTTAAATAAGGAAGAAACTTCTATTTAAATTTATTGTTGGAAGTTTTGCTCGGCAGTAATTAACCCAAGCGAAAGCGGTTACAGTTAAAGCTGCGATATTTTAAGGTTATGACAGATCCTCTTTGTTTATAGTTGCATGATATTCACAGATAATTTTGGCCAACATTGACAAATGACAAAAAAAATAACATCGTTTAAAGGAGGTGATGCCATTTGGCATTGGCCATAAATTTCGATTGATCTGCATCTTGATTTTGGCCGTTATCTTTGCCGGCTAATTATTTATATTATTATGGTAAATGAAAACAATGCAGAATAAAAAGATATGCATTATACTAATATGGTGTGTGTGACTTACCTGCAAACCATCCATAGCGTAACTGAAGAATGAATAACCTTCAAGGAGGGTGCATTCACCTGACTGGGGCCTGTAAATAACCAGAAAAAAGTGAAGCCCAAAGAGTGGGACCAGCACCAGAGTTGCTCGGACGGCTTTTCTAAGACAATAAAAGAAAATTCAATAACATAAAAAAATAATCTAAGTGTTGTAAATTGAGTATTTATTACTCTCTTAGGATAAAAAAGAAGAGAACTACATTCCACTAAAAATGCACTGTTAACTCGTTGTACTTTAATCACGAGAGTGACTCGCTTGAAGTAAAATATGCCTCGGGAATCAGTCACGAGCCACACTAGTGATTAATACGCAAAGGATCATGAATGCCGAATTTACGGAAGAAAACTTCCATTACTAATTTTAAAATGTTATTTTTGTCTTAATTAATTATAGAAGAAAAGGCAAATCACAGACAAAACAAACCTTTTGAAACTTACTTGTGCATTGCTTCCTTCGCCCCTGAGAAATCGGTGCCTATTCAAAGGGTCATATAAATAAAATCACAAATGCTTTTACAATTGGATTTTAAATGATGATTTCAAGCACGTATTTTATCTAAATGAATAAAATCACACGAAAGAGATTAAAAATATCTACTCAAAAATGATAGCCTTAATCATGAACGTTTGCATGACATGCGGAAATATAAGGAGAGTCATTTTTACCATTAGGTGTTCCTTGGTGACCGCCTAGATATACTGTAACAATGGAGTGCTACTCCAGATATTATTCTTATTATCGTTCTTTGCTTTCTATGTATGTAAATATGTAAGTACACATTGATACGATGCGCATGAAATTTACATTGCCTAGGGAAGCTAACTAGCTTTGAACTGGCACTGTTCAGTTCTATAAAAATAGTCCTCCACAGAGTTTTAAAAAGTTTTCAATTTATATTTACTTTAGTCCTTTCGCATGCAAACTAATTTTCTTACTGAAATGTGTGAATGCTTACTAAAATGTGCGAATGCTTAATGAAATGTTCGAATTTTCGGGCAAATTAATTTAAAAAAATCCTTTTCTTCACATATAATTTAAAATAAAAATTTTATTCGAGAATTTTGGGTACTAAGCGGCAGTTTGGAATTAAAATTAAGATACACATATATTATACCACAGCTTTTCAAAGTATTAGAATGATTAGTCATTTTTAAAAAAATATATCTTAAAAGATATTCGTTAGAGACCTCGTGAAATTCATGTTCACCTTCTGGCTTATGGTTTGTTACGGCTACAGCCCCATGAACATTGAAACTATCAGGGTGCAATCAACTATAGCAAATTTCCGAATATCCGCCTTTTATTAGCAAAAGATTTTTTAACTAAGGGGAGATTATTAGGAAAATAGTTCTAATCTGAAACGTCGATGCCATGATCTCTAGAAATTCTATGCCAGATAGTATTAAAGTTAATTTCGCACAATTTTTTGAAAATTTCCCCAAATCAGAGGTTTTTTCAAAACATTTCACCAACTCTTTTTTAAACGGAAAAGTAAATTTTAAATTTTAAACTTACAACTATAAAAATATGTAACTTATTTAAGCCCATCATTTACTCCCAAGCCAAACCTTAAAAAAATCAATTTACTAAAATAAAATAAAATGAAATAAAATAACGAACTTTAGAAATGACACATTTATTATGATTTGTTATATGAAAATACCACGAATTGCGAAAAGATGAGTAGATATTAGAATTCGATAAATAATAAATTAAAACTTAAAACACGTGTAACTGCATTAATTTAAACGACGACAACGATCCAATGTTGTCAAACGACTAAAAATAATCTTTAATGCGAACACGTGAAACAATGAAAAAAAATTCCAAGTTTTGCCCGAAAAATGTTGTTATTCCTAAATCTTTTCCACTAATACTTATCTCCTAAAAATTCACCAAAGTGGACACAAAAACCGCAATATAGCAACACTAAATTCTAAGAAGTGCACCCACCTTCACTCTATCCAGTTTTGCACATTGAGCAGAATTTTTCAAATTTAGAATGCTACCACTCTTTAGAAACAATAATATTCACCTTATTTAATTATCTATTACGTAAGAGGGATGTTACTTTTAATTAATAATGATGCATTTCTCAATCAAAAACTTTACCCAATTATGAACAGCGATTCTAGATGTATTTTAAAAATTACCTTTTAATTCTTTTAACGATTTTCTGAGAACTCATAGAAATTTTCTTTTATGTGTCATTTTTTAATAAAAGGACAAAAAGCAAATATAATAAAATAATAAAATAATAAAGTATTGCATTTTAAATATAGTCTTAAGATGTTGAGTATCGCTTTGTAAACCAGATGAGGTATTCATTAATGAATTAGTCGAATCGAACTAAAAATATAACTTATCATATAACAGTTATCTTGCTATTGATTGCCTAATTTTATTGTAGGTAGTTCCTTAACATAATGTCATAGTATCAATTTTACCTAGCTGCCAACATCTTACGCTTTTTTCTAACACAAAAAAATATAGTAAATTTTACCGTTTTAAATCGCCCTTATCTGCCGATTAAATAAGGCAAAAAATTTCTATAAACTTTTTGTGTCACAAAAAAGCGAATGCGATGGCAGCTAATGACTCTTAAAACACTTTATTTGTAAACATTAACTTTAATGTTAACGTTAAGTTAATTGCAACATTTAACATTTATTACTGGCCTTAATGTTGATCTTTATAGACTAAGTCAATAAAATTATGATAATGAATGGATTGATTTTAATGATAGGATCGATTGATTAATAATATTGCAGTAGTGCCCTTTAATGTAATGGCATGGTACTATTAGTAGTTTTGATTCCAAAGCGTCCATTTTAATGCTAGTCATCAATGCAGATATATTCAGGGATGAGAGTTTTCCGAACCAAATGACCGATTACTACCACTAAAGTTTGATAGTATTTCTCGGATTATTTAATATCGAAATTTCTGAGATTTAGCACTTAAATGCCAGGTGTTGCCTTTCGGCAACATACCCAATTTAGGCTTATAAATACTATTAGAATAATATTGAAGCTATAATGCCTAATGTTGCCAATAAAATACACTCTGAAAATATTATAAAATCGATTTTCAACATTTAGATGGCAACACTTGTGCTGTTTAAGAATAAAGATAGATTTATTTTTTCAATTGTTGATACATGTTCTTTTTGTTTAGTTTGGAAGCTTGCGAAATACCCTATTTTGTTCTGCAGTGAGCGAGTAAAATTTATTTCTTATCATAGTTCTCGAAATTCTTGTGTGTTTAATATTACAGAATTTTATCAAGGAAAATTATTTTTTCAAATAAACGCCAGTATTGCGGATTAGTAACAAACAGTTTTTTAGCCGTAAACCATACTTAAAACAAAATATGATTTTTTTTAAGTATTTTTCCCATGATTTATTTAAAAAAAAGAAAGCCAAAAAACATTTTTAAAATGATTTTTGAAAACTCAGGCATTTAAGGGTTAATAAAGCAAAGAATACTAATAAAATTTAGTGGTAGTAATCGGTCATTTGGGTCGAACGCTCTCATCCCTGATATATATATCTGATTTGAGAGATAGTTTTAGAAATCAAACAAAATGACATCTATAATAACAAATAGATATATTTTAAAAAAAGATCTCCAAAGCTTCAAAAAATTTGATGTTTTTCTCTAGTTACAATAATGTACGTAAAATTGAGGGATGGAAAGTAAAAATAATCTGATATCTCTTACTATTTACTGGTATTCAAAATTAGAATAAATACTATATTCAGGGCGAGTCTAAAATCATGGGACAAACTTTGAGGGGTGGTAGAGCACTCACTATAACAAACAATTATTGTATAGGAATATATGACCGGAAGTGACGCGTTGAGGTACAAACACCAGGGAGAACAAATAAGACAAAGAAAGCTTTTATAAAATACTCATGTCGAAATTTGGGGGAGTTTACAAATTCTTAAAAAAATCCGTCTACGAGAACAGCCATTTTTCTGTCAGCGCGTAGGCCTTGTCTTCAGGTGGTTGTTATATATCTATTGATGACGTCATAATGTCTATTACAGTGGCAATTTTAATGTAAGTGAAATTTCAAACAAATAAAGCCTTTTAACAAAAATTCAGTATGCAATGTCAGAAGTGAGAAAAGATCCTATCCAGTTAGACTTCATTCATCATTTTAAGCGACATATTAGCGACATCTAATATCCAATGTCAGATGTGGGCAAAAAGTCTTATCCAATGATACCCCATTCATTGTTGTGCACTCAATACATATTAGTTGAGAAAATACGATGCTGATAACAGAAATAATATATGTGGCAATTGCATAGTTATACAAATTACAATTATAAATCTTTATAGGTACTTGTTAAGAAAATTATATGCGAATCTAACACCTCTTACCTGAATTGACTGGGTTCGTTGGCATGTGTAGCTCGAAGCTTTGTGACCAGCACTCTTATAATATTGCATAAAAATGCAAAATTCAACTGAAAAAAAATATGAATTATTAAAAATCTAAAATTGGAAAAGAAAAGATTCTTCTAATATTCCTCTAATTTATAATCAAATGTAGCGAAATTGCTAGCAATATTTACACTTTTTGTTACCACTATTTAAGAAGCGTACTTTTCCTAACTTAATCGCAGAACTTCTGCAATTAAATAATATGAAAATGACTATTTAAAAGTAGTAAAAAGCGTAAAATAAGGAACCTATCTAATCGTCTTAACACTTAAAAAACAAAATATTTTTCTGTCACGAAAAGAGTGACTAGTTAATTTTAGAAGCACGAAGATTTCATTAAATGCTTAAAAAAGTTTAGTAAATGTTTTTCCATTTAAGTGTTAACATAAATTTATCAGGTCGTTACCATTCTCTATATGACATCAGCGTTAATCACGAACATATTTTTATTTTTATAATATTGATAGGTCAACAATGTGAGTAGTTATCTATTCTTTTGAGTACCACTATTTCTGAATAATAATCTCCACCTTATGTAATACCATATTTATGAAATTAAATACTTCAAATATTACTGTTCAGAAATATTTGTACTAAAAAATAAGAAACAAAACGTATCCTGATTCTTGGAATTTCTTCAGGAAACATATTACAAACAAGAAATTAGTTCGAGCTATAAAATTCGAAAAACACTTTTTTTACTGCCAATTGTACGGAATATGACCCAAACAGTTTGAACAAACTCGGTTTCATTTAGTTGAAATATTGGCATTTAAATTGCCATTAAACCTGAAAAGAAATCTTGATATTCATACATGCAAGAGTCGCAGCATATAGGACAAATTTTATTGGTCTTACCTGTATCTTTTATCAATAACCTTCAAGAGACATTTTTATAAGATATGCAATAGGAATATATGATAATTACTGATAAAAGATACCGGTAAGAACAATACAATTTGTCCTACATATTCCGACCCCTATACGTTTGAATGTTCGTTACGCAGCAATTATACAAATGAATATATATTCAGAGTTTTATTACTGTCACCGGAAAAAATATTTAGAATAAGAATAAAATAAAAAAATAAGCATTCCATTATTCACCTGATTTATGAGAAATGCGTTATTGTTCACGTAATCGTGTTGTCTCCTTAGACAACATGAAAGCAAACGTTAAGACTTAAAATATTTTTGTGCTAAGAAATTAAAAGTCATTCGCATGTTATATGGAACGAATACGTGACCAACCATTGTGATACGTTAGAAGTAGCGATGGGCATAATGAGATATTTTGATAATGGAATGAATCTTTCGGGCATACAAGCAAAACATAGCTGCCAGTCTTTACATTCTTTTTAATCAGTTAAACCAGAAATTTTATAAAAAATAAGAATTAAACTCCGAGCCTTATTTTTAAGGTGGCTCTTCTAAATTTATTGATTGTATAGAATTTCTGGTTATTAATAAATAAAAAGAATTCGAAGATTGGTAACTAGGATTTTGCGCCTGTTCGAAACATTTACTCCAACATCAAAATGCCAATCTCTAAGTTAAAATGCCAGTGTGCATTCATACTCCGCATATTCTTTTCTTCATATTTAAAACACGTACTCGGTTCAGATTGGAAACTGTTATTTCTTTTTATATTTTTTAAATTGGAATTTTGAATATTCTGAAACATGAAGGCAATCGATATCTCATAGAAGCATGGAATTAATATTATTTAACTCCTTCGGAATCCAGCGTCCTATTAAGAGGACATATATTTCATTGAAAATTACTTTGTCTTAACTATTAGTTTTCTTTATTACATTCAATATATTCATATTAATAATGATAATATACCATCCTAATAATATTAAAAATGTGAATGTATGAAAATGTTTGGTTGGCATCAGCTCAATGTTGCCAGTGGGCTTTTATTTAAAATTCAGATTTCTTGATTGGCACCACTTTTCTGAAATGGTAAAATTCCCTTGTTTTATCTTAATTAATATGTCATTAAATAAGGCAAATTTTACAATTTAAAAAAAGTGGGACCCATCAAGAAATTTGAATTTTAAAAAAGTAGCCCACAGGCAACACTGCCCATCAGTACAATAAATACAATTTCACAACTGTCAAACTTACGGTTTTTATCTAGTCAAATAAACATAATCAGATCTGATAAACGACTAAAAAATAGATTTTTTTTTATTTGGTATGTTAGTATGCTACAATTTTAACTACAACATTTGCAAAAACCGCATATAGTTGCAACTGTTCCTACAGACGTTACAAGCATTTCAAATGTCAACAAGAATATCACCGTATTGAGTCACACTAAAAATAAAATTTTAAATCGCGTTTTCCCGAAATGAGGATTTTCTTCGAGTTAGTATATTCGAAATGTTCCATGCGACTTAATTTTCATCTATTTTCCGTAGAATTAAGTATATTATTATTTGCAACATGCTATATTTTAAAATTTAATATGCATGCATTACTGCACATAAAAGAAAATTTTGTAGTTATGCAACTTTTTTCCATGAAATTTCATGAAAAAAATGTAAATACTGGAAGTTTTTTGCAATTATTTTCCCCGCTATATCAGTATAATTTTAAAACGCCTACTAATTTTCATTATAGTAGTAATAAAGCTACCATTTAACAAAACACCTAGTTCCTAGAGGCAAATTTAATTCGTCTGGAATATTTTTAATTAAAGTGATTAACATATTTTAATTAATAACTTAAATAATTACTCTCAGTTTTGAATGATATTGAATAATTTACTTAGAAACTGTATCGAATATTATGTGTGTAAATTTCTGTACAATTGAGCGAAATAAAAAAACAAAAACAAAAAATAGTTTTGAACGTCCACTTTCCCTTAAATAAATAAAAAAAAAACATACTCTGAACCAAAATAATGTATTAATTAACCCTTTCACGGGCAATAAAAATTCCATTGCTAAAGTGTTGAAATTGATGAATGACAACGAAAAGCTATATTTCGCATGTATAATAAACCGAATTTCTTTCAAATCAAAATTCTGGTGCCATTGCGGCATTAGGGAATTAAAATTAAGTGGTTTCATAAAAATACCACCGCCCCTCAAGGGGTTAAATATGTCTTGCTTGTTTTTGGTGAACAAGTGAACAGGATGACAGTTAAAGGGGATATCCAATAGCAGTGCTACTCCACTCCCTGTCTATGAGTAGCACATCTTAGAGGAGCCATGAAAAATAAGTCTAACCGTAGCACATCATGTAAAACAGTATATGAAAGAAAAATAAAAAATAAAAATAAAATAAAAGCGAGAAGCTGAAAATTTATGACAGGGTAATCCGTGGATTACAGTAAAAAGAAATTAAATTAAAATTTAGAATGAAAGATAAAAATATGATAAAAAGTAAAAATGAGTTTAAAGGTTAAAAAAAAAATGTTAACACTGTTCATGAAAAACCATACGAAGCAAAGCTAGAAAAATTTACCAATTTCCTTCGACAAAAAAGGCTTTTTTCATTGCTATACATTTAATATATAAAAAAGTTACAATTAGTTTAACAGCTTTACCGACGTAAAGCAATAATGATTATATATAAGGATTTTTTTATTATTATTATTTTTTAAATTTTACTAAGAAAGAAAAAGTATTAGCCGAAGAGCACGACTACTCTTCTAAAACGGAAGTATAACGGGGTCTCTTGCGTTTAGAAGGGCTAAGAGCATCATAGTCTGGTAATTCGTGCATAATATCGTTAAGCACTTTATAAACTTGGCTATGGGATTTTTTTTATAGAAATTTAACCCCTTAATTCTCGCTCCCGTCATATTCACGGACTGTGTCTTTTACTCAAATTGTTTGATTCCCACCAGTTTTATGAAATAGTGATATTGGCTTATATTTTAGTATGGTTTTGCCGGTCATTAAATAAGGTGAATATTTCTTTTTCATAAAATTGGTGCCAATAATCAATTTGAATTTTTCAACCGTAATTTAATTTGAGCGTTAAGGGGTTAATACGGTTAAAAAGAGAAGAAGTTTTTAAGTCATTTCGAATATGTATATTAAAATATACTTACTAATAAACTTAAAACATTTAAACTATTCGTAACCCATTCATATGGTTTAACTGGAACAGCCCAGCACCTGTAAAAAAAATAATAAAATTAATCTACAAAATCACATTTTGGTCTGTTATAAAAATATCTGATACATTTTTATTGTGAGTATTTATTCAGTTTTATTTGTCCCTCAAAAAGTACTATGCTAAAAATACGCGAATTTTTATTTCCGTGAAATTACCATTATTCATAAGAAGCATGTTATGATAATAGGATTTGATTAAAATATCGAATATAATTTTTTTCACATAAATACACAAATATATAACTAAAAAGAACGCCTTTTACTGCTAATGATTCGACTTTAAGATAGTGGATTGAAAACATCCGTAGACATTTTTTTATTTTACATAACCATTCTATTTAATGTAAGTATAATGAGCATTTATATTTTCTCATGCAAGGTATTTACAGTAAAATAGAACTGTCGAGTGCTCAATTTGCAACACATTATGTACAATTTTGCCAATTTAGCGTTTTTAAAAATAAGATTGTCTACCAGTATTTCCGAATAGTAACCTTTGATTTATTTAATCACATAAAGTCTGTCGTCAACCAAAGTGAAAATTACGATTCGAATAAGCTGGTAACTTTTTAAAATAAAAGATGTATTAAAGTGGCATCGCTAGAGCCTGTTCATCGAAATGGCAAAAGCAACTGGTATGGTACGACTAATTTTGTATAATATATGTCGCTTTATTTAAACTCAACATTTCTATCATCTGTAGCGGCATGTCAGGGAATTCATAATCAGTTTGGTATCAGTATTTTGATAAGTTAAATCTCTCCTTGTTTAATAAATACATTAATCGATTAAACAATGTTAATTTTAACCCTTTAATGACCAGGGTAGAATGCGCTCCAGAAATTGCGTAATTCAGATAATCGGAATTCATACCAGAGAAATCTAAATGACAAATTTTGGTTATTTTAATAACGAAGTGTCTGCAAATAAATTAATCAAAAATTTCCATTTTAAATTTCCGGTGTGAATACGGAATATGCATAGGTGCCAACCTTAAAATAACCTTCTGTAATACTTTCGTTAATTTACCATGGTTAAACATGTTTCGAACAAGATATTTTTTTTTAATTAAAATTAAATATGTTCTACGTATTTTTTCTAATGTAATTTAAGATATTTTGATGTATTTTAAATATTTATATATTATATCCCAGATAGCATGAACATTAGCAGCAAGTTTAATTTTTCTTTTAGATTATCTTGCCGTGACAAATTTGAATTGAGAAATTTGCAGCAAATCTCCAGCAAGGTATACTTTTACCCACTTGCATTAGTAGTTTGTTGTAAAACTGATGGCAAGACTGTCTTTTATTCACAAAAGTGACGAAAGCAAAAAATCCCTCAGTTGAGAAAATAGACAATCAACACACGCTGAAATTGCAGAAATTTTATTCGACTGGCACCGCTTTTTTTAAACAATATACTTTTTAAATACTTAAAACGTCTCAAATTGAAATGTGCAAATTTTACCCTAATTGTTTATGGTGGCAAAAACAATGCATGCACCTTACCGGTGCGTATGCATCATTAGACCTTATCCACATAGCATTTTTAATTTGCGGAGAATTTGCAACAGTCTTGCTCTGCAAAGTTGCAGTAAGCTCAGCATTACAAGACTGAAAGTTCATAACAAGACTGCAGCAAGATAACGCAAACGCCGAAGTCACCACACTTTGAACCTGCAGCTAACTTGTCGTGCAAGTTAAATATATATTATATCAAATTTATTGCAAACTAACGGCAAACAAGTAATCAAAAATACTGCAAAATAGTAATCTTTCCATGTCAAACTATAAGTTTAACCACTTCGAAGGGGTCCATAGACCTGATCAAGTCTATTGATGCGAAAGCGCCGTCAGAAGGTGCGTGCATCGGTTTTATCACCATAAACAAGTTTAGGTAATATTCATTTCATACTTGTCATTTCGAGCATTTTTCGTATTTAATAAGTATAACGTTTAGATAAAGCGGTGCCTACCGAATAAAATTTCTGCAATTTCTGCGTATGTGCTGATTGTCTATTCTCTCAACAGAGGGATTTTTCGCTTTCGTCACTTTAGTGAATTAAAGACAGTCTTGCATCAGTTTCCCAACAAACTACTCATGCAAGAGGGTGATGTTATACCTTGCGAGAAATTTGCTGCGAATTTCTCAATTCAAATTTGTCATGGCAAGATAATATCAGAAAAAATCAAACTTGCTGCTAATGTTCATGCTATCTGGGTATGAGGTCTATGCCCCCTCCCCCTACCTCCCTTTGAAGGGGTTAAACTTATAGTGAAACAGTTAATGTGGCATGGAAAATTTACTAATTTGCAGTAAGTTTGCAGTATTTTTGGTTACTTGTTTGCCGTTAATTTGCAATAAATTTGATACAGCATAAATTTAACTTGCATGACAAGTTAGGTGCAAGTTCAAAGTGTGGTGACTTTGGCGTTTGCGTTATCTTACTGCAGTCTTGTTATGAACTTTCAGTCTTGTCATGCTGAGCTTGCTGCAACTTTGCAGATTTTCAAAGCAAGACTTCTGCAAATTTTCTGCAAACTAAAAATGCTATGTGGGATATATGCACCTGAAAGTAATTCTTGGACATGTATTTGTACTGTTACCATGATTTTAAATACACTGCTCAAAACAATTAAAGGATATTGCAGTTTTAGGTGGATTTTGTATCTGGTAAACTGCTTAGCTGATTGATACATGGTCGACACACATAGTAGGTTATATGAGAATAAATTACACATGTTTGGCAGAAAAAAATGCATTTTATTGCGCATTTGTGTACTAAAGGAAAAAAACACAATTTGTGCATATGAGAAAAAAAGAATAAGAAAAGGTGTTTTCTTCAAAGAAAATCATTTTCAGTAGGGGGTATGGTTTCCACGGGCGGCCAGCAACGTTGAACACCTTTGAGGCATGGACTCAATGAGGCTATTAATGACGAGTTGGGGTATTCTGCCCCACTCTTCCAGAAGAGCTCTTTCCAGTTCTTGGAGAGTTTGTGGGGGTTGTTGGCGGCCATAAACTCGTCTTCCTAGAGCGTCCCAAACGTGCTCAATTGGATTCATATCTGGAGAACACGCTGGCCATTCCATTCGAACGATTCCTTCCTCGAAAAGGAAATCCTTCACCAGGTTTGCACGATGTGGCCTGCAGTTATCGTCCATTAAAATGAAGTTATCTCCGATTGCTGCAGCGTAAGATTCTACAATAGGTCTGAGGATCTCATCCCTATATCGGCGACCAGTCAGAGCTCCATCTCGAATGATGTAGAGGTCAGTGCGCCCGTCAATGGAGATGCCACCATACTCAAAATTTGCATACTCCACAGTTTGAAAACCAGAAAAATTTGCATTTGTGATTCTCTTCTTCTATTTTCGGCAAAAAAAAATTCGTTTATATCTTTATTTTATATAAAACTTCAAATATCCTTTAATTGTTTTGAGCAGTGTATTTAACTCAAGGTGAATTGAACACTAGAATTTTAACTTCCATTTACTCTAAAAAAAAAAGCTGTTAGCCCTTTCTATATCGAAATTCAAGAAAATTAAATGACGCTAGCCCAAAAAATAACGAAGCTTAGTGCCGAAAAACCCAAAATTGCTCTTAAAGGCGAACGCCTTGTTATACAATGTAAAACCGAGGATGACTTCAGAAATACGCAAAAATGGTTAGATACCCTCCCTCATCCCCCCCCCCCCAAAAAAAAAAACACTTCGCTCGACCCTAGAGAGCCCAAAAAAGTTTACATAAGAGGCCTCCCATGTTACGTTAACATCAAAATCATAGAAGAAAGTCTTAAAGAGCACTAGGGCTGTCATGCTCAAAAATCGTAAAACTGGTCATCCTATGCTACTTTATATGGTAAATGTTTTATCGCGTAAACAATTTGAGGAAATTTGCCAAATTAATGTTATACACTACATTTCTGTCAAAACAGAAGCATATACCAGTAAAAACAAAGTTAAACAATTTTACAAATGTCAGAGTTATTGGCACGCCTTAGAGGTGTGCGGCTTTAACGCTAAATGCGTAAAATGCGTTGATTTACATCTGAGAACCACCTGTCATCACAAGGGTCGTATAACCCCCAAATGTGCAAATTTCGGATTAGGACATCTGCTAATTATCGCGGTTGCCCTAAAAACCCTTATAGATTAGAAAATAAAAAGCACCGCAAATCCTCAAATAATAGCGATATTCAGGTTTCCAAAAAAACCCAACTCATCGCAGAAATCCTTAAAGACTTCAAGTATACAAAAATTTAAGACCATTGAACCCTCAACTAGTTCTGAAATGTCAAGCTCTGAAGTTACAGATAATGAAACCGCAAATGCCCTTTCCTCCCCTATTAATGAAAAATCCAATAACACTCAAAATTCTACCAATTCCTCTAAAATTCCTAAAAGATACTCTACCGAAAGCCAAGAAATATTCAATAATTTCAATTATATCAAAGAAGTTCTACAAATAACTAAATTCTTAAGCTGTTTCAAAAATATTTCAACCCAAACCAAAACAATTGATAACCCAATGAAAAAATTGTTAATTATAATTACCGAATTCGATAAACTCGTAAACCAACTTAACATTAACGAAGATTAATTTCTTGTTTTCAGTTAAACTTTTTGCCTTTTTTCCATATTCTGTATTGTCTTGTTTTGTTTATAAAAAAAACCTTTATTATTATATATAAATGTTAATGTCACTTTTTAAACCTGTGTACCCATATATTATTTTTCTTTTCACAATTTTCCTCATCTTGTTTAATGTTTGTTCATCTTTTTTCATTGAGTTAACAGACTAGGCGGGCGCCGTCCTCTTTTTCTCGCATATTACCCTTTGTATCTTGTGTTAACTGTACGATTAGTTTGAGCTCTCCTCATTTATACTGTTTATTACCGTTTTTAATAATCATTCATGTGTTTAATTATAATTTTTCACTTGCAAATATTTAAATATTTTTAAACTTTTCCTATCTTTCGCACTGTGTGTAGCATTTTTATATTGAGATAAACTATATTGTATGGTCTCTGAAAAGAGTCTTTTTTTATGCTGGGGCATCCCTATGGTAGCTTTTACCTGTTTACGGACTGTCAGGTTTGTTAGGATCTAATGAACATTTTCTCTCTTTTTTTTTCTTTTTTTTCATATTTTTATGCTAACATTTCTACTGTAAGTTTACTTACTTTTATACTTTAATTTTTTTGTGACCACCTGCCGCGTTTAAACATTCTCTATGGCTCCCATTGCATTGAAAAACACACTACCTCTACACTGCATGTAAAGTTGCCACGCAACTAGGGAATCCAAAAATCAGATAACAATGTTCCATTGTTTTTTGAACAGTATGTCAGTAATTTTTGTTTTGAGAAAGTGGTGTGAGATAGAATTAAAAAATAGTCGCCTGTGGCAGCCCTATAGCGGTCATCGTTGGGTCAGCACTCAGGCCCAGTATTCAGTGGAGCGGGGCGATGTAAAGCAATGAAATTGGTGAAAAGATAAATTATTTTTTTTATTATCTAAAATTTCTAGTGAAAGTAAGTTTATCTATTCAGCAGGTTAAACATCCCTTTCAGTGTGCCAAACACCGCACCCTGAATACTAGACCTGGACGCTCACGCAAAAAATTGCGGCTGCCGTTGACGGATTTTTCTCAGATTTCGTTCGGCCCCTTTAATTTAATACCAATATATTTTTAAGTTTTTAAGCTTTATTTTTCTGAGTTTAAATATGTGAAAGAGAACTTTGGGAAAATACCGGTGTCTAAATTCATCGGACCGTTTTAATACTTAAAAAAATCCCCCTACGGCATCCACCATTTTTGTGTCAACTCTCAAGCCTAGTGTTCAAGGGGCAAAAGTTGCAAACTTCCGTAAAGTGGTAAGATTATTAACAGTAAAATTTTCATAGGCAGATTTTGTGGCGATTAATTGTGGGGGAATTACTTTATTTTTTACGTCCGTAACCAACTTTTCAGATGAATAAAACCGAATTCAGCCGAACTTAACATAAATTATGAAAATTTGTGAATATAAGTGTCTCGTGTTAAATTTAATTTTATGTACAGTAATATTCCGACTTAAGTCCTCTCGATTTACGTCACGCCGCATTTACGTCGTCGGGCCTGAAAAAAAATCCTTATTTAAAGACTTGAAGATATTTGGTTCTATGAAGGTAAACTTTCCCGGGAGAGTCGAGTGATAGCGACAAATAAAAAAAGTTAATAGAAAAATCTTAGGAAACTCACTCTGACGGTTCAAACTTCATTGCACGATTTTTTTCACATCTCCTCATTGACTCGAACGAGACAAGTAGAACAATAAATTGTAAGTTAACAACTTATTGATTTATTCCAAATCCGTGTATTGCAAACGGCTTTTTTTTTTTTTTTTTGCTAATGTTAAATGTATGTAACACAATCCCTAAATACAATAAAATATGAGATGTAAATTTCCAACAGACCGAAAAATACCCTAGATTCAAACTAGGGATCTCTTAGAATACTGGTCCTGGACAATTTTTGGACCAGCTGGAATCTGATTTCTTTACCAATTAGAATAATTGGGCCAAAATTAATGTAATACAATAGAATATGTTCATTTGATTTTGGAAAATTTTGATTACTTTTTTTCTTTTCCAAATGTGCCTCAACTTACGTCGTTTCCGACTTATGTCGGACATGGTTCGTAGGTCCCCAGCCTCGTCCCGAGAATAAGAGACTCTAGCGCATTGTTTCCCAACCTTTTATTGGCCACGCCTCACCAAAGCATCTGTAAAATCACTATGCCCCCCCCCCCCACTCACTATAAATTATATCTTTTATTATTTAAAAAGTCAACTCTATTCACATCTTAACAATAACCATTATTTAACATTTTTTTAATTTATCAAATAGCTGAATCTTCTATCACAAATGTGTTTTTAACGATTCTGGAAAACAAATGAGGTTATACATCTTCACCTGTGTACCAAAGAGCTTTGTTGTACATTTCAAACTTCCCTCAATGTCAAAAAATATGTTGTACGGTCTGAAATTTTTTTATCTTTACAAAATATCACGAAGAGAGACTTACATTTAGATTTAATAATGAAATTGATAACATTCTCACACATTTCTGTATCTTCTTAACCCCTTGAGGGGCGGTGGGATAAAATATATCCCACCTAATTTAAACAAGATTCTCACCATAAAATTTTAACTAAATTTTATATTTTTAACTTTTTAGGAAAATCATTGAAAAATTGCTTTTCCTTATTTAAAAATAAAATTTTTCGATTATTCCGGTGAGAAATCAATGTTTAGAGACATTTTTGCTTGCCCCTCAAGGGGTTAAGCGCTGGTGGAAAAGCTTTGGACACTACACTTTCTTTCTAAGGATAGCGCAATACACAAGAAGCAATTCAAGATTATCACCTTAGTCAATTTTAAATAATGATTACTCCCCACTACAACACATTTTCTATATTTTCCCTTTACGAATATAGCTAATTATCTTCAATGTATTATCTGATTTTAAAATCTAATATAAAAATGACACATATAAATTTCTTTACTGTGTAGGTTGCAGGCACTGGAGCCATAGATATTTACTATCTACCCATTTGCTTTTCTAATGCTATTTAAGTTTTATAAATTTTATATAGCGCTAGTACCTTGTTTAGATATTTCATATATTTTTTTAGGTTAAATATGTTCAAAAGTGTCAAATTAATACGTACATTTAAGTAGTGTTACATGTAAAAGATTCTTCGTGTGGTAAACATTAAAGTGAACAGAAGTATAGTAACCTCATTCAATAAAATCGTTACAAAAAATTGTAAAATACAACAGTAACTAGAAAAGTTATAGAGATTTTTAATACTATTTAATAGTGTCAAATTATTTTGAAAGATTATCTACATAATTATTCTGGTGTGACTCTAACATTTGATTAGAAATATTTTATAAGTTTAATTTAAAAAAAAAATGATATTTCAAATTTTCCTTGCATTCCATTTATTTTTAGTCTACAACGTTACTTTTCCTGGAAAGGAAAGACCAAAAAATGTGATAGCGCATGGATGAGTACCAAATTCGAAATTGCCCCCCTGTGGGGCGTACGCCCCACGATGGGAACCACTGCTCTAACGGAAGCGAGGATGAAAACAAAATCAAAATTAATACCGGAAAAGTTTAAAAGGAAAATTACACAAATTAAAGACATCGAAAAAAGGGAATGATTGGGGACCTAAGGGAGCCCTAAAGTTACCAAACGACTCTTGCTACTTCGAGCTTATTATTACTCTTAATTAATTTCATCTACAGAAGCATAGATCTTTTTATTTCCTGTATATTTTTGAAAGCAAAAGATTACGCGTATTTTTTCAATAAATCATGCAAGTAACTTATAATATAATAATAGTAAATATATATAACCACCATCAAAACATGTTCAAAAAGTTTCTATTTGTGTCCTTATAATGTAGATTTCACAAAGAAAACCAAATCGACATTTATTATCAACAGTGTTTAATTTTTAGGATTAAAGAGCTTATTTTTAGAATTATAAAGGGTGAATTTCAAACATTTTACAATTGCAATACAACATTTTTGTTGTTGCCGTTACATAAAAACTTCTAGGAATCCCAGTTTCCTAGAAAAACTTTAGTAGCTTTACAGATTTTTTTTTTACAGTGCAGTATTCAATATAAAATTGTCCAAATGTGCATAATTTCGACTTGGATCGAATTGATGACGTAAGTCAAGGTATTACTGTATTGTGTTCGATAGTGAATCATAGAATGTAACATAAAGTATGAAAACTAATGATTGTCTGAATTTTTGTTTCAAATTGTTTCAAATTTCACATTCAGCTAGCCACTGAATTCAGTATAGTACTAAACGTAATTATAATAATAAATTATTGTTAACTCACTGTTCGTCTGCAAATAACCACCTTAAAAGGGCAAATGTTCCAACCGGAAAAATGGGAAATACTGAAAAAGAAATGATACAAAATTTAATACAACAAATATAAATGTTTTAATACAATAAAGATAAACAATTTTAGAAATATCAATAAACGTAACTGAAGTGAAAATAAATTTTAAAATATAAACTTGGAGACGTGAACAGCGTTAGCATTTTTCCAAATTTTTAATTCCAAATTTCAATACCACTTTTGCAAAATAATAATTTTTGCCTAATAATCATAGAATTGATGTGATTAAATAGAGCGAAGGATACTACTCGTAAAAAGTGGTACTCAAACATAAGAACCGTACATGCAGTCATACAAACGTAATAAAAAAAAAGTATTTTCGATGTTTAATTTTAATTGCTAAACGTATATAAAATCGTTAGAACGGTTTATATTTTGTGTTTTAGCGTAATATATAAGTGTAATTTCAGTTACAATAACATACATTAGCAAAAAGTATCCATTAATAAAATCTGAGATCTTCTTAAGTATTTTCAGGTGTGAAATAACGCAAAACAGCATGGTAGCAAATATTTTTAGCTTTACATTTCGAGACATTTTTTGAATGGAAATTTCACAGTTTAAAGCATCTTATATTATTTTTAAACAACTTTTTAAATAGCAATAGTTATTAATATTATAATCTAAGTAGTAATGATTTAAATTACAATAAGCATTTTTAAATCAATTTCATTATATTTAGAGTTACTAAAGCAGCGAATAATTATGCTGTTTTTTGAAAGAAGCTCTAGATTGAGAAACCAAATACTGAACTACAAAATAAAGGTATTCATATTAAATAAATTTATATTTACTTTCGAAAAATTTAAAAGTCTTACCCCAACCAATGAAGTAAAACACTTTGAGCGATTTCTGTTCCGCGAACGCTGCAGCAATTAATTTGTGCAGATAAAATCCTTCGCAAAACATCCACATGTACGTGCACATGCGAGTATACTTGGTCAAGACATATAGAACTTTACATCCTGCCTGCATAAAGAAGAAAATCAAGTTAGTAAAATAATTTTTAAAAAAATTAGAAATTTGTATCATACTATTTATCAAGAAATAAATATGCTTAAAGTAAAATTTTATGTTTTTAGGTTTCCGTACTTAAAAAGTAAAAATGGAACCATTATAAGATCACTCCTGTGTCTGTCTGCCCGTCTGTCACAGCCATTTTACTCTTAATCTATGGAACGCGGAAAGTTCAAATTGTCTGAAGTAATAAAGGCCATTGACCCACATATTTATAGATAATTAACCATTTACATATACATTTAGGAATAATGCAGAGAATTTAATTAAGTTATTTGGGAATTTTTTTTTCTTTGTATGTCGTATGAGGTATCTCTGAAAGCTTTCATAGCGCCGAACTCAAAAATGCATTTCTTTTAACTATAGGCATAACTGCCAACTTTTCCGCTTTTTTGCTACCACTAAAATTTGACAGAAATTTTCGCCTTCTTTAATCATGAGATTTCGACAATTAACCCTAGAACTACCGAAAATTTTACTCAAGTTTTATAAAAATATTACACATCAGAATTCTTATTTAAAACTATTGAACTTATTTACTTAACTCATTATTGTCTGGTTTACATATTTAGTTTATTTTAAAGAAATTTCTGGTTAGAATAAATATTTCGAATGTACCCATCGGGTCCATTGGACCCGTCTGGTAGACGGAGGGTTAAACAAGACAATATTTACTAAATAATTTTAGTGGTAAGGAAAAGGCGTAAAAGTTGGCAGCTATACTTTAGGTATTACATTTTCAGATATATCGTCGAAAATGTAATTTTAAAATATGCCCCCCCCCCACCCCACTGAGAGTACAACTAATGAAAAGTAATCTACTGAAAGTAAAATTATGAAAAAAATTAGTGGTAGTAGAAGTTAATTGAAACCTTCCAGAAAAACTATAGCGATTACCCTAGGTGACATAGCTTTTGAGAAAATCACACATTTCCGTTACACACAAATTTCGATTTGCGGGCGTTCAGCAAAGGAGTTGAGGAGCACTTGGAGGTACCTACCGTATCAGAAGTATAAAAAGATTGTTGATAATGATTTCCAAAATAAATTGTCGGCAATTATTCGAGATATTAACCCTTAAAGACACGGACGGTTTGGACATAAATAAAGATACGGGCGGCGTACTCTAAGCGCCATCGGCTTTTAAAGCCTAGATAACAACTTTTAATAATATATTTGTCTATTATAATGACTAGAAGTAGCTGGGATGAGAGCGCTCCGACCCAAATGACCGATTACTACCACTAAATTTTTATAGTATTCTTTGCTTTATTAAATTTCAAGAATTCTCTCATTAAATAATGCGAGAAATACTATTAAAATTTAGTGGTAGTAATCGGTCATTTGGGTCGGAGTGCTCTCATACTTGAGTAGTATAAAAGCAATAGATGCCAAACTGGTAAATTCAGACTAATTTAAATAGAATGAATCACGTAGTTTCTAAGGGATTCACAACTAGTTTGCATTGAGTGACTCTCTGAATACGCCACCCGTGTCTTTAAATGTTATTTAAAAACGTATTTGAAAAACGCGGCACGAATTATAACGGCGTTGCAATTTTTGACCTCCATACGAAGCGCGCTTAGCCCAGTCTCATGTTTAAACTAAGAAGTGTTTTGTTTAAGGTACACTGTAAAAAGAAAAGATTATTACTACGTTGATTTTGGGTTTATGAAACGGCAAATGAAACTTAAATATGCACTACTTTTATTTTCAGCACCGAGTTAAGTTCATCATAAACTTATTAGGATAAGATTAAACAAGAAAGAAAAATCATGCGTTAAACATACATTATGAAACTCGAACACTTCCTGAATGCTTTAAAAAATTTGTTATTTAAGGATATAAGGTAAATAAGATTAAATAAACATTTTAGAAAACGCATAAAACATTTGAAAAACGGATTTCAGCAGTTACCGTCCATAGCCAAATTTGTATTCCAATTCTTTTGAACAGCCCTGTATTTGATCTGTAGGTTCATATACATACTATATAAAGTGAAAATATAGTTTAGCAAGAAAATGTATAACAGATTGAAATTTCTCTATCAGCAATTTATACTAATAGATGGTAACATACTTGAATACTTTTGTACAAGCCTGTAGTTGACCTAGAACAGGGTTGGCGAACCTATGGCACGCGTGCCAAAGTTGGCACGTAAGAAAATTTCTCAGGCACGCGAAAAAATTGAATTTAATATTCAATATACAGATAAAATTAATTTTTTTTGTTTAAATTAATATTTTTTTCCATATGGACGAATTATCACAAAATGAGGAATTATTTTTCCATGAATTGGCGCACCCAAATAATTTTCTTTTTTTGTAATACTATGCAGCGTTTGCGACATGTATTTTACCTTTTTATGTGAATTTATAATGGCTGTATCTTTTAAACAATATTCATTAGAGAGTCAATGCAATAAAGTGGTAAATGGTCCCGATTAAGTTACGTTATATTTATAAAAATAACAAAATATACAACCAGGTATAAAACATTCTCCATCAAACATACAAGAGTATTAAACTTTTCAGTGCATTATAATTTTATTGTTAATGGAATTTGGGTGTTTGTAACTGAGATGTTGCGTTAATAAGAAGTCAAAAATTATTAAAATAAAAATTCTTACTGTGTTTCCTTATTAAAGTACGTATCATATAAATGAATCCTATTTTGGAATTGAAATTTCATTAATTTAATGGTTGAATCCAGTATACAGACTAATGGCATTTTGATTTTTTAATATTTTTTAACTATTAATTAAAACTGCATGAAAGCAACTGATTTTCTAAGTTAGCGTTTTGCGTAAACATGAAACATCGTGCGCTGCATTTACTTTGCGTGAAACTTTGGCACTTTAAATTGTTGATAGAAATTGTTTGTGAATTTTTGGCACGCGTTCGTTAAAAGCGTCGCCGTGCCTGACGTAGAACCTATATTACTTAGCATTATTTAGCTAAAATTTAATTCAAACTAAAACATTCTAAAAACTACTGAAATCATATTTCCAGAAATTATCATTTATAGACGGTCATCTATTCAATTCTTTGCGTGATCCTGTATATCATTTTATCTATGTTCTACAAATATTTCTTAGTAAACTAAATGTAGTTCAGCGTAAAAATGCATAATTCATTAAAAAAAATCTTTAAGCAATTGGCGCTTATACCCAGTAACCCTTACGAATTATTTTGTGTAGCCCTGTATATGAATTATAGCGTTTATACTCACAATATAAATGCATAAATATAGTAAAACATAAACGCACATATTATAATTAAGAATGCATTTCCACCAATCATCACGAATGTACAGTCCGTCAGACACAATATAGTATCTGCAATCTTTTATATGTCCCTGTAAATGCTGCGCACTTCGTATTACACACGAAGAAAGTTATAGTATACCTCAGCGACGTATATAAATTTCATTATATATGAAATAGTTTAACATGATTGAAATACATCGAAAACAATTCCACCACTCTATACCATTATGTAACGGAACTCTTTTGTGGGAAATGAATAATAACTATTCTTTGCACCACAAATTCTACAGAATGCATATTATAGTGTACTTCATAGATGCATATCAATTTTATTGTGTTTGAAATCGTGTAACAACATTAAAAATCATTTGAAACGTTTTTCCCATTGGCCGTAATGTAACAGAATAATTTTGACTGCCCGTGTAAATTAGGGGTGCACAACCTTTTTAAGAGAAGGGCCACTTACAAAAATGATTCGGTTGTCGAGGGCCACATCAGTTACACAGAGAAAATTCTATATCGGGGAGGTAGGGGGGGGGGGGTAATAAGTCTTTATTCTTGATGAATAATTATTTTTTGTCTATAATAAAAATAAACAAACGGAAATATATAATTGTATGAAGTAATGCATAGTTCTTCGCATCTGTATGAATAACCATGCAACACTTTATGAAGACGGTTCCTTCTTGACAAATGGTAACTTGAAGAAAAAAAGTTACACAAAATTCTAAATACTTGAATGTTATTGAAAATTATATAAAAAAAATTATCATTCAATCTTCATTTAAAATAAAAGGAAACTCATTTTTGAAATAACAAGGCATGATGGAATAATTATGCTATTTTTTTCTGCAAACTATTAACAAAACTCGTTTTTTTTACTTATTTATTTATTTATTTATTTATTTTTGTCAATCAAGTGCGACTGATTGACGAAATTCGCGATTTTTTATCAACAACCGATTGACAGATTTCGCGGTAATTTTTCATTGCCGATTGGCAAAATTTGCAATCTTTTCAAACAACCAATTTGCGATACCTGCGATAAATTAACGCAATTCGCGATTTTTTTCAGCGATAAATTTTCAAATTTCGCGATTTTGTTTTCACAACGGATCAACGAAAATTGCGATATTTTCCACCCCCGATCGAATTATTTCAAGACTTTTTTGTTCTGCGATCGATCTTCGAAATTTGCAAGTTTTTATCATGACAAAATTCGCGATTTTTTTTCATGAGTGATTGGCGAATTTTGCGATATTTTACGTGACAGATTGACAATATTTGCAATTTTCTTTCAATGACCAATCGACGAAACGTGATTTACATTGATTTAATTTACGATTTTTTTCGCGCAATAAATTGGCGAAAATCGTGATTTCTTTTACGCGCACAATCGATGAAATTTGCGATTCTTTCCTGCGACCAATGGATTTCTATGCCATGATATTTTTTTGGGACCGACACACAAATTTTGTAATTTTTCCATGAGCTATTCACGAAATTCGCGAATTTTTGAGAAAATTCACGATTTTTTTCACGAGCGATTGACAAATTTCGCAATATTTTTGCGACCAATGGACAAAATTTGTAATTTTTTCTGTCAATTGTCAAAATTCGTGATTTTTTCCCGCGACAGATTGACAAAATCGCGATTATTCCCCTGTCGATCAACGAAATTTGCGATTTTTGTAACTCATCGACATTCGCGATTTTACTGTGCCCGATTAACAAAATTCGTGATTGTTAACTGACTTTAATGAAATTTGTAATTTTCCGCGCGGCGAATTGACGAAATTTGCGGTTTTTTCCTGTAATAAGCTGGCGAAACTTGCGATTTTTCCGTAGCCGATCAAGAAAGTTTTCAATTTTTCCGTGGCTCCTCGACAAAATTCGCGATTTTTCCGCGTCCGATCAACGACATTCGCGATTCTTAACTGACTATGAAGAAATTTGTAATTTTTACGCGACAATTTGATGAAATTCGACATTTTTTCTCGCGATAAACTGACGAAACTCACGATTTTTCCGCAGCCGGTCAACAAAGTTTGCAATTTTCCCCTACCTCATCGACAAAATTCGCGATTTTTCTGTGCCCGATTAAAGAAATTTGAGACTTTTCCGCGCCGAGTCGATAAAATTCGCGATTTTTCCTCTCGCTATCAACAAAATTCTAAAATTTTCCGTGCCCGATGGACAAAATTTGCGAGTCTTAACTGACTCTGACGAAATTTGTAATTTTTCCCGCAGCAAATTGACAAAATTCTGATTTTTTCTCACGATCAACTAACGAAACTCGCGATTTTTCTACAACCAATCAGGTTTTACATAATCGTCAAAATTCGCAATTTTTAACGCGTCCGATCAACGAAATTCACGATTTTTAACTGTCTCTGACGAAATTTGCAATTTTTTTAGCGGCAAATTGTCGAAATTCGCGATTTTTTCCCAGCGATAAACTGACAAAACTCGAGATTTTTCCCCAGTTGATCAATGAAATTTGAGATTTTCCTGCGACTCATCGATAAATTTCGCGATTTTTCCAATTAGAGAAATTTGACACTTTTCCACGCCGAGTCGATGAAATTCGCGATTTTTCATCTCGCTATCAACAAAATTCTAAAATTTTCCGTGCCCGATGGACAAAATTTGCGAGTCTTAACTGACTCTGACGAAATTTGTAATTTTTCCCGCAGCAAATTGACAAAATTCCGATTTTTTCTCACGATCAACTAACGAAACTCGCGATTTTTCAACAACAGATCAAGTTTTACATAATCGACAAAATTCGCGATTTTTAACGCGTCCGATCAACGAAATTCACGATTTTTAACTGACTCTGACGAAATTTGCAATTTTTTCAGCGGCAAATTGTCGAAATTCGCGATTTTTTTCCCGCGATAAACTGACAAAACTCGAGATTTTTCCCCAGTTGATCAATGAAATTTGAGATTTTTCTGCGACTCATCGATAAATTTCGCGATTTTTCCGAACTCGATCAACGAAATTTGCGATTCTTAATTGGCTCTGATGAAATTTGCAATTTCTTCCCGGGGCAAATTGACAAAATTCGCGATTTTTCCTGCGACATATAGACAAAAAATTGCAATTTTTCCAGTTATAAATTGACGAAATTGTGTCAAAGAAACGAAAAAAATTATATAAATTGTGATCGCGGGCCACAAGTTAACCAATTGCGGGCCACAAGTTAACCCATGGCGGGCCACTTTTGGCCCGCGTGCCACAGGTTGTGCATCCCTAGTGTAAATGAACTAAACATGCTATAAACTTCATTTGAAATAGGGAACGTGCTATGACAAACGTCAATATAATTAAAATTTTCAGGCCAATCCGAGTATATTTACTGCAAGAGTTAGATCGCGGTCAGATGGACAGACGGCCAGACAAACCGAAGTCAATAACACTTTTCAACTTTGCTGGAAAGTGTTAAAAAAAGTTACACAGAATAGCAATATTTGATAGTATATTGGCTTCATTTCTCACTGAACTTTCATGGTACATCCATTTATACTTTTCAAGTATCTGCAGCTATACCTAATGGTACATTGTATAGTATTTACAAAGTCTTATTATTTTTTAGCAACGTTATAACTTAATTATTTTTGTTTGTAAAAATACAGTAACTAATTAATATATTAAATTTACGGAACGAGTAATACTCGAACTTGGCCGTTTATTTAACCGCTTGAGGGGCAAGCAAAAATGACTCTAAATATTAAATTCTCACCGGAATAATCGAGAAATTTTATTTTTAAATACGGAAAAGCAATTTTCTAACGATTTTTCTCCAAAGTTAAAAATATAAAATTTAGTAAACATTTTCTGGTGAGAATCTTGTTTAAATTAGGTGGGATATATTTTATCCCACCGCCCCTCAAGGGGTTAATACAAAATATACCAACAACCGATACTAACTGATAATATTTCTATTGGAACCAGAAATTTCTTCATAAAGTTGATAAATGTACTAAAGCAACGAATTCATATTCCAAAATTGATGTACTGTAAAAGCACTTATTTTCGCGAGGCTCTAATTTCCGCGAGCTCGTCGAAATCGCGAAAATTTAAGCCTCGCGGAATATTTTCATGTTCGCCTCAAATAATAATAAAAAATCAAAAAATTTTCACTTATCCAAAATTTAATGATTGCAGTTACTTAATAAGAAATAAATACAACAATTTCTTGAATACTTACAACTATTTCTTGAACACTGTACAACTATTTCTTGAATAAAAAAAAATAATACAATTAATAGAACGAACTTTTCGGACAAAATGAAGTTTCTTAAAATGCCTGATGCAAAAGTGGTTCTATGCAGGTAATTTCGGGATTTTTCATCTTTCGGTTCTGTTCATGTAAAATTCGCGAAATTTTCAGCTCGCGAGATCACCCACATCTTCATTTTCGCGAAAATTACGGCTCGCGAAATTAAGTGCTTTTACAGTAACTGCGTATCAGCCATGAAACCATTAATAAAGAGGAACTGACATATCCTTTAACTAGTGAATCTTCAACTGTAACCGCTTTCGCAGGCGTTGATTGCCGAAAAGCAAATTTCCATCCGTAAATTTAAGTAGAAATTTTCCTTTTATTTAGGCGCTGTCCTGAAACGTTTCAGTCATAAATAATGGAAAAACAGATTTTCATTATTACTGGTAGGAGTTTACTTTGACGGAAATCAGGCGGAATCCCTACGTTTCTACCATACTGTGACAGCGTAGACAACCACTTGTTAGTGTCAGATGAAAAAAATTATAATACCTAGGCAAACTGCCACCACTGAAAAAACAAAACAATATTTGGGAGAGAACTATTTCATGAAAAGGGGGGCGGCAATAATTAGGCAAACTTTTCTATTCAAAATTTATTGGTGGAAGTTTGTTTCTGCGGTAATCGGAAACTGTTGATCGGATGTAAAAAATCAGCCGCCATTTTGTGACAACCTCCTCAGTTACTTCAATCGCACCTGGTAGACAACACACTGTATGTCTCCTCCACTTTATTCATAACTCCATTGAATAAGTAGGCCAATTGCCACCACTAAATTCTAATAAAGTTTTCTCCTTATTTAATCTCAGACATTCTGTCATTAAATGACGCAAAGTATACTATTAAATTTAATGATGGTAATATGTCTGCAATTGCGCAGCAATCTGTCAGAAATGATATCTGATATCAAAATGCCTACAATGGCAACTGTTAAGGAATTCCTCCAACGTGTCAGTCAGCGATTTACAGTAAATTGAATACATAAGTTGTAGTCGATGAGTTGTATAAACAGACAAAAGTTTAGCTGCTGACATTATATCCTTTAAAGTATGTTAGCTGTCGGGGATTTATATCCTTTAAAGTATGTTAGCTGTCGGGGATTTAAACCCTTTAAAGTACCCAAAAGTTCGCAAAATTGAAATTGGGTTAATAAGTGCTAATGAAAATTTACGACAAAAATTATATTTTGTGAGATGCCATGATTTTTTGCGAAAAAAGAAAAAAATATTCATGATGATCGACAAGGTTAAGCATTCTAATTGGAGCAAAAGTGATATCAGAGCTGTCATATATAATGTTTCAACATTTTCATAATTTGGGACCCTCTAACCCCCCCCCCCTCTCTCTTATAATATCACACGTTATCATTCATCGACCCCGTGCCACTATCTCTTAATGATATCGTTTTATCGATGTCCAAAAATCCTTTGTATACTCATAGTTTTTTTTTTTTTTTATGCGTTTGCAGTGATATAAAGATATGATTAAACATTTATTATTCGCATACTTTACGGGTTCAAATGAAGACAAGAAGTGAATAAAATATTCAAAAAGCCTTTTTCTGCTAGTAATTATTTTTGCATCTTTCTTGTAAACATGCTACAAATAAAGTTCGCACACTCCATGGAATTTCCAAGCAATCCGGCACGGCTATTAATGATAAGAAAAATTCTATTTAATTTTTTAAATACAGAATTATTAATCTCCCCGTGTCACAGACTTTACGATATATTTTTGAGGTAGAATAAGACGAAAAGAACTATTAAAAATTTGTTGTAAAATTTGCGCAAACGCTGTAAAAACTAGTGACGGGCAGAATGGATGACTTTTTTATTAGAATGTATCATTTGGGCAAAAGGATACCTACCAACTTTAATATTTTCAAAAATCATTTACTACCATAATTTTTGTACAAATAAAAATTTTAACATTTAATTTGTAATACAGTAGTCTCAAAAACTGCTAAAAAGAGTAAAACAGAAAAACCTTTTTTTTAATGTTAAATTCCAGTGGATAATTGACAAAAAAGATATGTATGTTGGCGAGTTTGATTACTTTAAAAAAACTTCTGATGGTAACTGACTACAAACTGCAACTATGCTTTTTGAGCAGGATTGAAAGATTCATTCCAATGGCAAAACCATTCATTAAGCTCATATCTTCTGCTAGCTTTTAAAATGCAAATTTCATGTATTATGATATTTTATGATGCCTCTAAATGAAAATACACGCACGAAAAATTAAATCTGAATGTCTCTTATAACTTTCACAAATAATCCTTTGTATTTCAAATTGCCTTTCGAATTTTAAATCTCTAACTTTCAAGTGACATTCGTCTTAAAGAAAATTATTCCAGCGATAGAATTTCCCTTGGTGCATTTTAATGAAAGCCCGGGAAAAATTTACATATAAATACTTTTGACGTCTTGAATGCAAGTAGAACAGATTGATTGCTCTTTTAAATATTGTCCGTGAAATGATTATACAATATGCCGAAGAAATGATCTTAGAAAAAGTTTTAAAATTCAGTCCGCATATTTTATGGCGTGAAGAATGTTCAAAATGAATTATATGTATTTGATATGAGAAATGTTATGCAGGAGTCATATTGTGTCTTAGTGTTATTATGTCGGAAATTAGTTTTAAATGATGGTATAATAATATGTTTGTGATCTTTTACCCCAGTTGTTAGTAAAAAGAATAATTTTCATTTCTCAAAGTATAATGAGAAGATGCGGTAAGAAGCATAGACTGCAGTGCATCAAATATTCTATGAGTCAATCCATTTCAAGTGGTCTATAAAATCAGATATTCGTTGCTCGACCATTTTGAAAAAATCTGAAATTTTTTGTGCAACAACTCTAACATGATGGAAGTTCAAAATGACTATTATTTTAATTTTATTTATTTTTGTTTGTGCATGGCGGCCATCTTTGTTTCATCGTCTACAAAAATTTTCACACAAGAATGGTTACCGGAATTGTAAATAATTCATCGTTTATTTATCCAATTCAAGTTCGGATTAAAGCAATTTGTACAGAATACATTGGACTAAAAATGTGGTAATGGAGTAGTTTCCGAAACTAAATGCTTATTGGTAATATTTAAGCAATTGTTTCAGTTTTTTCCCAAAATTTGTCCGTTTACAAAAGGAAATTTTTCTAGCAAGGAAAACTGTCAACATGACATAAGTTTTTTTTACAAATAGGCCGAAAGTACTTGTACTCACACGCCCAGTTCCAGATCTGAGACTTGCTTTCTCTTCGCTAAAAAAAAAATCACAAATTTTTCAAAAATGACAAAAATCGCACTTTTCAGGCTTTGATATCTCTGGTGGGGCACGAGATAAAAATCTGAATTTTTTTTATAAGAGTATTGTATGGTAGTGTTATGCACAAGAAATTTCATGATGAAGATTTGACTACAAGCTGAGATATGGCAAGGGCAACATGTCAAAACAATACTGCCAAACTATTGTTTTGTTGTAGTCACAGCTAAGTATTTATCTCAGGGTGTCATTTAAATTTATGTTTTTGATTATCTTTAAATAATAGTAACCCTTTGCAAAGCTTAGCAATTAATTAAAAAAAATAATTATGCCTAAGGCCATACATTTTGTATGGTTTCATTAATTTTTGTTGTAATTTTAGTAACTAGAAGAAAACTCAGCACTTTTACATAAGTATATATATATATACAAGACCTGAGACATAAACAGAATAGGAAAAGAAAAAAGCTGTTAATGTTGGCAAACTTGTTGAGACATGGATCAAACGTGTCAAAACACATTCCTGCTTGTCGGTTTAAAAGCCACAATTTCAAAGCTGCTTGCCACACTGTAAAACAAAAACCACTGTAAATTTGCCAGTATGAACTCGATCACAGTTGGATGTACTGTATCTTCTATTGTTTCCTGACTATTTAAACATGAAAAATACAGTAGTTGAGTAAAATTAACAGTACAATGTACTGGCAATTTGGACGCATTTGGAAGACAGCACAAACTACTGGCGTCCAAATTGCCAGTACATTGTGTTGTTAATTTTACGCAACTACTGTATTTTCCATGTTTAAATAGTCAGGAAACCAAAGAAAGAAACAGTACATTCAACTGTGATCGAGTTTGTGCGCGAGATGAACAGTACTTTGTACTGTTAAAATGTCGTTTTCTTTTACAGTGCAGTCCCTGAAACTTGTTCCTACCATAAGTATGTTCCTGTAAATGAAACATTTTGCGATGTTACCATGCATCAGCCTCTAGTAATTTTCAGAAAGTAAAGATACCCAAAGCCTTTTCAAAATTTATACTGCAGGAAAATCACTTTTTTTCATAAGAAGTAAGTTAGGAATTATTAATGAATTGAGACTTGCACATTGTGATTTTAAAGTATATTTCTATGAGCCAGCAGGGCCAAGATCTTCAATCAAGTTATCAAGAGATGACATGACTTTGTTCCTACAAATAAAATTTTGAGAAAGATCAAAATTGTGGTTTTTGAACCAACAAGAAAGAATGTGCTTTGACACGTTTGATCATGTCTCAACAAGTATGACAACATTAACAGCTTTTCTTTTTTCCTATGTTGTTTTTGTCTCAGGTCTTGTATAAAAATGTGTTTTTTTCTTTATGTAAAAGTGCTGAGGTTTCTTTTAATTACTAAAATTACTTTCAACAAAAATTACTGAAACCATACAAAATGTATGGCCTTAGGCATAAATAATTTTTTAATTAATTGATAAGCTTTGCAAAGGGCTTTATTTTCTGTTACTATTATTTAAAGTTAATAAAAAACATAAATTTAAATGACACTCTGAGATAAATACTTAGCTGTGACTACAACAAAACAGTAGTTTGGCAGTATTGTTTTGACAGGTTGCCCTTGTCATATCTCAGCTTGTAGTCAAATCTCCATCCTGAAATTTCTTGTGCATAACACTACCATACAATACTCTTATTAAAAAAAATTCAGATTTTTATCTCGTGCCCCACCAGAGATATCAAAGCCTGAAAAGTGCGAATTTTGTCATTTTTGAAAAATTTGGGATTTTTTTTAGCGAAGAGAAAGCAAGTCCCAGATCTGGAACTCTGCGTGTGAGTACTTTCGGCCTGTTTGTAAAAATAAATTATGTCATGTTGACAGTATTCCTTATTAGAAAAATTTCTTCTTGTAAACGGACACATTTTGGAAAAAAACTGAATTTTTATGCTTAAATTTCACCAATAAACAGTTAGTTTCGGAAACTACTCCATTACCAGATTTTTAGCCCAATGTATTCTGTACAAATTGCTTTAATCCGCAGTTGAATTGGATAAATAAACGATGAATTATTTACAATTCCGTAAACCCTTCTTGTGAGAAAATTGCTGCAGACGATGAAACAAAGATGGCCGCCATGCACAAACAAAAATTAATAAAATTAAAATAATAGTCATTTTGAACTTCCATCATGTTAGGGTTGTTGTACAAAAAATTTCAGATTTTTTAAAAATGGTCGAGCAACCAGTGCTGGACCACTTGAAATGGATTGACCCCTATATAAGTATTTACAGTATACGATTTGAAAGGTACATAATTTTAAGATGATGCGCACATATGTAGCATTCAGAACCAAAGTGAAATTTTTGAAGAAAGTAATATAGATGGACTATTTCGGATCTGAAATGGCGATCTTAAAGTGGATTTTTATTACTTTCGTAAATTGCAAAAAAGCAAATCTGTGCTCTATAGCAGCGGTTCCCAACCTTTTTAGTTGTGCGGACCACCAATTTTGTAAAAATAACTTTGAGGACCACTAACTACTTAATATACAAGTTCAAAATATGACAAATAGACACCTATATAGTTATAGTTCATACAAATGACGAATATATATATATATATATATTATGTCAGTAACTAGTAAAAGATGCTGTACACGAAGAAAAAAATATTTTTTATAAAGAAAATAACTTTATTTATTGTATTCACTTAGCTATCACAATTATATAAAAACTCAGAAAAAAAAGATTAAAAAAAAACAACCTTAATGGGATTTTTGACACTGTTTGTCCTCGACGAGAGTGTCAATATCTGGATTGAAACTGTATAGTTTTAGTCTCAAATCACTCTCGGCATTCATTTTATTTCTATATTTATTTTTCAAAAAAACTAAAGTTGAAAAGGCTCGTGCACATAAATAGGTTGTAGAAAAGACCATCAAGTGTCTCAGTGCAATTTTGGCAATAGCTGGATAGTCTTGCCGAACTTTTTTCCAAAATGAGACCAGTGGTGTTGTCTTAAAAATCGATTTTAAAGTCTAGTCACATGATAGTTCAATTAACGAGTCTTCTTCATTTGAAGATAATTTTAATTTTTTTAAGTAATTTTCTTCAAAAGGGTTTCTGATACATTGTATTTCATCTTCAATTTTAGGGAAGAAGTTCCTAAAAAAGATGAAAAGGCTTAATTACTGCTTCAGTTAGTGTTGGTAGATTTCTCATTCATATGAATGATTAATAAAAGTATAAGACAAGTAACTAAAATTTATTAATAATTTTAAAAAGGTACTATTTGAAAATTTTACTAATTTTGAAAAAAGTTAACTGTTTTAGGAAAATAAATGTTTTTAATTATGCTTATTAAAATTAATAGAATAAAATTAAGAAAAATAAATAACTTTAAATTACTTGAGGTTAGAGGCCAAAGATTCGAGGTGTTCTTTTATAGTTGTAGCTGTTGTTTTATCAATTTTGAGTTCGTTGGTTTCAATAAAATCATGTAGGACTGGAAATGCGTCGAAGGAATCTTGCTCCACTTTTTGAGCCCATCGTTGAAGTTTCTTCTTCATTGCTTCTATTTTGTCTTGCACAGAAAACTTATGAGCGTCCTTGCCCTGCAGAGTTTGGTTAAGAACATTGGGAGAACCAAAAATATCCGCCAAATATGCCAACTGTTTCAACCAGTTTTCATTGGTCACACAGTCTAAGTAGGAATTTGCAAGTTTTCCATCATAATCTCCCTCCCTCAAGAAAACCGTGAGTTCATCACGGAGTTCGAACAATCTTGTTAACACTTTGCCTCTCGACAGCCACCGAACTTCGCAGTGAAGTAGAAGCTGTTTGTGTTCACTTCCCATTTCATCACACAAAACACCAAACAGTCTGGAGTTTTTAGGTCTTGCTTTGATAAAGTTAACTATTTTTACTGCATCGTCAAGAGTTTTTCTTAAACTCTCGTCCAAACATTTAACTGCAAGAGCTTCCCTATGTATGCTACAATGTGTCCATTGAACCAAGGGAGCGACTGATTTAACTTTAGCGAATAAACCAATATGAATTCCAGACATAGCACGTGCCCATCCGTTGTCAAACCTACACACTTAGTTCAATCTATTTCATTTTCTTTTATAAAATTGTCAATAGATTTGAAAATCTCTTCGCCAGTTGTTTTTGTCGGCAAAGATCGACAAAACAACATTTCTTCTTCAATATTGCCATTCAACTCAAAACGACTAAAAGCTAATAAATTAGCTTGTCCAGCAACGTCTGTACTCTCATCAAGTTGCAGCGAAAAATATTAACTTTGTTTCAAAAAAGTAATGACAGCTTTTTTCACATTTTCCGACATTTCATCAATTCTTCTTTTAACGGTTGTATTTGATAATGGAATTTCGTTTATTTTTTTTTTGTACATTTTTCATCAAACAAAGCATTACTTATTATTTTTGCTGCGGGTATAATAAGTTCCTCTACCACGGTGTGAGCAGAACCCTTCTCTGCGATTAACAAAGAAAGCTCATAAGAAACTCTGGTGCTTAGTTTGTTCTGTTTAGAAGATTTTTCCATGGTAGATTTAGACATACAAAAATTTCTTTTCTTAATTTCAAAGAAATCCAAAGACTTTCCTACACATTCAGGATGTTTAGTTGATAGATGTCTTTCAAGTTTTGAAAATTTCATACATTCGTTGGATAGCACTTCGAAACAAATCACACACTGAGGCATAGGCTCTTCCTCAGAACCAGAAAACACAAACCCACATTTTAAAAAATCAGGTTTATATTTACGAAAATATATTTTAGTTTTCCTTGCTATTTTTTTACAACCTAGACTGGATTTCGCCTTCATTTCAAATTCACTATTTGTAGAAACATATGTAGAAGTCTCTTCATCACTTACCAATTTCGTCTTACGACAAGATCCAGTTTGAAACCAAGCATCCATATTGACGTGAAGTAATATTAGCTCACAGTACACATAACGATATGATACATCAACAGCCACTGACAAAGGAGACAATAATAAAAGTGCGGAATGCAGACGCGGTGGGGAGATGGGTGAGGAATGTCGGAGGTAGGAGAGCGTTGACCTTGATGACTGATGAATGTAAGCCCAGCGACAAAGAAACGCAACTTCGAAAAGTCGTAACAGTGCCATCTGGAGGCTGCCTTGTAAGTTCGTGGCGCTTTTAATATAGCAGGAAAGCAAACATTACAGGATAAAGCATGAAGCGGCGCCGAGAGGAGCGCGCTCCAAGCACGAGTTGATATGCGCGCGCATTCCAGATGAAAATAACCGGAGAAGAACACGTTTTTCCACTACAGTTCCCTTCAACACATGTTTGTTTGACAGCCATCTTCCTTCGCTGTACGCAGCACTTACGTTCTAGTAAAAGCGATAGATAATATTCAAGTATTTAACGATTTTCAGCCTTCTTATTTAAAACATGGTAAGTGACAGATGCTTATGTATAGGTTATTTATTTAAATGATCCCATAAGTTTCCATTTTAATTTAAAGAACTGTCGAAAAGAACATTATTGTACTATTGTGCGATAAAAAGGGGGAATATACCATACAAATATATTATTATTCCTCTTGTATTAAAATGTTCTTTTCAAAGTTTTTATTATTATTATTATCAAAATGGAAATTTATGTGAACATTTAAATGGAATATAAATACATAAAAATCTCTCACTTACATCTTAAAATGAGAAGGCTGAAAATGATTAATTACAAAGAATCTATTGCTATCACAAATGAAGTTAAAAAAAAAAAAAAAAAAAAAAAAAAAAACTAGAATAAAACGGAAAGATTTTATTTTATTCTATTTACAAAAGAGTTAAAACAATGTCTCAAAAGAAAACATTTTTCATTCTTTTAAGAGATAATGCAAGATCAGCTATTTCTTATATATATACATACATTTTCCTTTAACAGAAACATAAAAAACTAATTGAAATTCATTTAAAAAAAAAGTCTTATATATAATTAAAATTAAAAAAAAACTATAAATAAAAGTTATTCTTGAATCTTTCTTTATATGTCTGAATAGAATAGCACCTGAAGACGAAAGCAGGAATTTCAAAATATTAAAGGGTCGAAAAGCGCGGACATTTTTTTTTTCTTCTGTTTTGAAGCAGAGCGAGAGCGCGCCTCGCTGCGCTTCATCCCTGTAAAGTTTGCTTTGCGGAGCTGGTAGAGGCGCCGTCATGACGTAGATCGCAGTTTACATTGGCCCTATGAGAGCTTTCTATCTTTATCTGTTCACTATCTTTGCCAGCGATCAACAGGCAGCTCTTCTGTAGTGAGTTGTCCCGAAAAACCGGTATTAGATCCCAAGACTCTACGGCCCAGTACTACGGTGCTCGCGGCCCGCGGGTTGGGAACCGCTGCTCTATAGCACCAAAACAAGGTTATTTTATCAGTTCTGTTTTCAGATGTGATGAGTAGAGTTTTATTATTTTTTTTATATATATTTGCATTAGCGCACGTGAATTGGAAAAAATAAAAATTCCGTTTTGCTGCCAAGAGGACGTGTGTCTTTAAAAATGGAAAATATTAATAATTTTAAATTGCAAGTTAAAACTATCAAAATTTAATATTAATAACAAGTTCCCGAATATCGATGTTTTTTTTACTAAGATTTATGATTTAAAGAAAGAAAAAAAGTGTGATACAAGTTACGCAATGTTTTCAGTAAAAAACGTTGTTTTTTCAACTATTTATGTTTTCCCCAGCAATTATGGGTAAAAATTTAAGGTGTAATAAATGAGACTTCTGATGCTTTATCGAGGAGCCCGGGACCAATGCCCCACATCCCCGAGCCAAACAAAGGAGGAGTATAACAGGAAAACCGTCAGACGTAACAAGATGGTGTTGGAGAATTAGGATTGGTAGGGGCAAATTCCGCCCAACCGCACTTTAGAGCATGCCAGGACGATCAGAACGGAGTAGGAAAAGAAAGCACTTAACCCTCTCGCTGCGGAACCCGAGATTTTCTCGGGGACGCATTTTTCCGTCTAATTAACCCTCCTTGATTACTTCCACCAGTTATTTTTTATTGTAAATTTTGCCTTATTTAATCGGAGCATTTGCTCTATTAAATTAGACAAAATTTTTTGTTTTGAAAAACCGATTAGAAAATTATAAAAATTCTTAAATATACAATTTTTGAAGCTATTTTTATAAAGCAATTACGCAGCGAGAGAGTTAAGGCCCAGAAAAACAAAAAATGACCCTTTTCAGTGATCATACATTTTACATATTAATTTAAAATAATTTCCCCTATACAATTTTGCAAGTAGAATTTAAAAAATTAAAAAAGATATTCACAGAAAAGGTGAAAAATTTACATTATATTGTAATATATCGCTAATGTATGTAATATATATGTCAAATGATTAAAAAAAATTGTATAATATACAAATTCAAGGTTTCATTGAAAAACCAAACGCAGCTGTCGTAGTCCCCGTATGCATGCTCCTAAATATAAAATCTTCAACCCTATATTCATATTGAAAGAATTTCGTCTACAAGAAAACAACAATGCATCGAGATTTGTTTTATTCAAAACTGGAGCGCAAATAACACGCTGCTTAGGGCAGTGGGGTCCTATACCCCAGGTTCTTTTGGAAAATCCGACGAGCGTATCGGGCCAAGCCCCGCTATCAATTATGATTACAATGTATTTAACTTCAAAAAGCGATCATTATAAATCTAAGAACAATAATCTTCTTTTTAAGATATTAAAATCCAGGCCTGTCATTGGCGACTAATATTTATTATTTTGCCTGCCACTTTTTAAAAACAATAATCTTTGCGGTGGATTTCTGCTAATCTTCGAGGTATATTATTATTATTCAAAAATAGTGGCACGTAAAATAATTAGACAATAATAGCCAATGGCATCCCTGAATATTCCTTGGTCACATTTATACTTTTTCCAAGGGTTTCGAGATGTTTGATTATTTTTCATTTTATAAGGATTTCAAAATGAAACAATAGTAAATATTAGCATGTATTGAACTCTATAAAGCATTCATCTTTATAGAGTTGAGTAAAGACGATATTACCTTATTGTCTTCAAGGATCGTTCTTCTGTTATCCGCATGATCCATCTCGTCTAGAATGACGACTGCTTTGAAGGAAATAGCGAGAGCTGCATTAATCAGCAAGGCTGCAAACAAATTCTTGTGCATTGTGATACGATGGACTTGCAGCTGCCTTGAAGATAACAAAACATTACATAAAAAATTCAGTTACTTTTTTTCACAACCACAATTTATCTATTACAAACGTTTTCATGTCATTTTTAGCACTCTGATGAACCTTCATTCAAACATTAACTCTTCTAGTACCAGTGGGGTCTTATTTGACCTCAGTTATTCTCTATTTTAAAATTTTAATGTTTCAAACCAGGAAAAATGAATAATTCGTACCTATATGAAATTAAATAGACATTCTTAGGAAGACATTTCGTACAATAAAATTATATTTCTAGTCGAAATCATGTAAAACTAAGAATCCTCAGAAAATATTAAAAGCTGGTAATAGAAGGGTTGAGCACTAATATATATATTTTTTACCACTTACTAGCTAAGATTTTCTCGAAGATTTTGCTAACGGGAATGGGAGACGGCCGAAACAGAACATTGATTCCCAAACTTGTTTTCACCATATACCACCTAAACTTTTAATTACGTGTTTGTATTCTATTCAATCCGATTTTTTCTTTCATATGCCCATAGTAGAATATTATCAAGATATCTACTAGAAAATAATTTTTTTGCAAATTGTGGTACAGTTGAATATAACAATTGTCGCCATTCCGGACCCCTAATCAAAAGATTACACACCTCTGAAATAAGTATGCCCTTTCTTCTCGCAATTTAAAATTCTTATTAATGCTTTAAGCGACCTAACCATGTTTTTCCGCCATCTAATCTTTAATTCAAAGGCTACTTAAAAAAATATATATGTATATATTAATGTTAAATTTTCCACTGGACAAGATAAATAAATATGTAAGGTAATCAGATACAAATTCACATAGCAACTCTTTTAATATTATTTTATGAATCGTTAAATATACATTAAAATTTCTGCCAGACGCTTAAAGGACCGCATTATCAAGCACATTCTGACCCATGCGGCGAAAACCTGTTATTTGTCTTCATCCGATGCTGTTTAACTTGTGAGTTTTTCAGATCATATAACATTTAACACATAACATTCAAGCCCGAGTTTGACTAGGTGTAAATTTTCTTTGTAAAATTTGCTTTTGGCACCAGTAATAAAGGAAAATAAAATTTGCCTTATTTAATTAGAGCATTTTCGAAATACTATAATTGAAGGTACTTTTTTTAAAAAAAGGGGGTGACAACCGGATAAAAGTTGTGTAAGAGTTCCCAGACCTCAAAGGGTTAACAGTCGTTAAATTAAACTATATATATCATATTCAGCATCTGCACATGCGTTGGAACGAGAAAAGCAACAATATTTATTTTCTATATGATATTCTCTATCTGATTCAATGGCACTTCATTGTGCAAAAATTAATAAACTATTTTTTGGCATTGACTACTCTTATTCCGAGCGTACTCAAATATGTTTTAAAATACAAAACAAAACATAATATTAAAGAAGATAAAAAAGTATTGCCTGGCGATTAAAAATAATGCACGTCATCATGTATTCATACAACGGTACTTATTTAGTAAAAACATGCATGTGTGAAATATCAGAGATTTTTTACTTGTAAGTCGAGAATATGAAAAGCGCAGGTAGAAGAAAAATGATAGATACGGCATAGGTGGAGACGTGGAATATTTGTAGACGGCGGATACCCTAAAAGAGAAAAAAATAATAAGGACAAGGAAAATTATCCTACAGTTTATACAACTTTAGTTCATTTGTTTAATAATAAAGCTAGAAAGGTTCAACATCATATCAAATGCTATTTACGTCAAAATAGTTATTTTTTAAGAATTAACAAAATTTGAACTTTAGTTGGGTCCCTGTAACCTATACGTAATATTTAGAAAGAAGTTTCTACATGCTCTAAGAAGTAACATAACAAAATTCTCTGTTATAAACAGTTACACTAGTTTGAATTTAATGAAAATTTACAGCACTTCCCACATCCAAAACGAAAATGAGTTTTTTAAAACCAGAAAAAAATTAAAATGCAAAAAAATTCAAAGTAACATAACTCAACAAGTTTTCTTCGTGCTCTAACAAGTAGCATAACAACATTATCAGTTATAATTACACACGTTTGCATCTTATGATAATTTTCCGCATTTACCCCCATGAAAAAAGAAAAATGAGTTTTAATGCCAAAAAAATATTAACATTTATAAAATTCAAAATATAATACCTCGGCAAGTTTTCTTTATTTTCTAACAAGAAATATAACAAAATTATCAGTTATAATTAGTTACACAAGTTAACATTTTATGATAATGTTCAGCATTTCCCCACATCCAAAACGAAAAATGAGTTGTCAATGTCAGAAAAAAATAAAAATTCATAAAATTCAAAGCATCATACCTCGGCAAGTTTTCTTTGTTCAAAAATTATATTTTAATTATTTTCCCATACAAATAATCTTTAAAAAGGTTAAGATTTCGAAGTTATTTTAAAGGATTTAACAGGTATGTGGAAGGGAAAATGAAACTACATGTTTCCTTAAAGATACATACAAAAAAGGTGTTTAAAAAGGTTTCATACAAGTTTATTTGAGAAAATTTATGGAAACAAAATTACCTTTATTGACTTAGCAGATTTTCTTTAGATAACTTAAGGTACTGCTTCTCACGTAGGTAATATGAAGATTTTACATGAAGATTTCACAGAGTTTTATTATAGAACATTTTAGTATTTAACTTGGATTCAAATAAATTTATTTCAGACAGGATCGTAGAAAAGGGAGTGGGACAACAATGGACAATTTGCTTTTGGCAACTAATTCATTTAGAAAAATTAGTTAAAGAATGGTAAAAGGTTCTCTAAATATAAATTTTAGGCCCCACGAACAATATAAAGATATAAATTTTGGAAGTTTGATTAATTTTCAGACTGTGCATCAAAGGAAACTAGTCGGATGTGCCAATCCCAAAACTTTCTGCTATCTCATACATGTCAATAGCTCAAACAGTGTTGCCAGTTGGCTACTTTTTTTTAATTGAGATTTCTTGATTGGCACCACTTTTCTGAAACGGTAAAATTAGCTTTGTTTTTGCCGTAATTAATATGCCATTAAATAAGGCGCATTTTACCATTTCAGAAAAGTGGCGCCAATCAAGAATCTGATTTTGAAAAAAGTAGCCCATCTGGCAACACTTACCTCAAAATTCGTTATCACTGTGCTAAAATTAAATGGCAATCTATGATCATTATGAGGATTCTAAAAAGGTGAAATTCCGTGCATTAGTTCGTGAGATATGACCATCGCTGAAATGATGTAAATGAAGCATAGCAGCGCCACATATAGGATGACTTACACCAGAATCTAATCATCATCAACTTATGTAAACGTCCAACTGAATATGAAGTTTGGGGAAAATTCGTACATTAGTTCTTGAGATAGCGCTATTGCGCAATTCATGACAAATGCAGTATAGCAGCGCCACCTGTTGAACTATTTATACCAACACATTACCAGCAGTAATATTAATCAAGGTATACTTCAATCTGAAGTTTGATGAAAATTCGTGCATTAGTTCTTGAGATAGAGCTGTTGAGGAAATCGTGCAAAATGCAACACAGCAGCGCCACCTATTGGGTGATTTACACTAACACGTTGTCAGCATCATTTCATATCAAGGACTAACTGAATCTGAAGTTTGATGAGAATGTGTACTTTAGTTCTTGAGATAGAGCTACTGCGGAAATCGTGTAAATCCTGTAAAATGTAGCATAGCAGCGCCACCTTTTCAGCGATTTACACCAAAACGTAAACAGCACCAACTCATATCAAGGACTAACTGAATTTGAAGTTTTATAAAAATCTGTGCATTAGTTCTTGAGATAGAGTTATTTCGGAAATCCTTCAAAATGCAGCATAGCAGCGCCACCTTTTGGGCGATTTACATTAAAAAGTAATCAGTACCAAATTATATCAGGGACTACCTGAATATAAATTTTTATTAAATTTCGTGCATTAGTTCTTGAGATAGAGCGCCCACAATATGTGTGTCACATACATACAGACAGTCTCACAGACAGACATTTTGTAAAAACATGTTCTTTAGAAACTTCGACCCCTAAAACGTGTAAGTCCGTCGAAAACCGGAAGTCGAAAATTTTCACGAATCCAATACTTTCTTCTTGTAAAGATAGAAGAAAGTAAAAATTGAAATGTTGATTTCAGAGTAAATTACTTAAATTTCTATAAAGTGTATTATTCTAATATGATTTTAAAAGTGTAATTATCTACAAGAACATAAAGCTTGATTGTGTTAATCATTACTCGATGTTTGAAGATAGGGCTAAATTTGTAAAGTTATACATATTTAAATAATACACGTATTAAAATGAAAACTGCATTCAATAAAAGAGTTATCTCGAGCTTGACTCAAGCTGGACTGTCAATTAACTATTTTGACGATATATAAATATCTTTTAATATGATGAACCCCAGTATTTGTAACATTATTGCAACATGAATTATACCTCTAAATACACCTGTTTTGGAATTAGCCTGTTGGATAAAGATAACAGGAACGCTCTGTATAATAAACCAAAAGAAGCAGCTCTCATCAAGCGTTAACAAACAATCGGCAACTGTGCCAATGCTGCAATTTTTGTTTTATTTATGTTATTGCAACTGCTATGTTAGATAATTGGAGCAAAATGAAAAAAAGAATGTTTATTGTTGCGTCCCACATTAAGAAATGCATGCTTGAAAATCCTTTTAAAGCTTCTCAAGAAACGGTAAATAAAATTGCTGTACTAAGAGAAACTTCCTTTGAAAGTATATTTTTTCTATTCGGGGATGCATAAATTGACAGTATGCAGTATTTTGATGCGAAGATTTAGATGCGTAAAAAGGCAAATGTTTCTTAACCCTCCGCGCACCAGACGAGTCCAATGGTCCCGACAGGTATATTCAAAATATTTTCCACACCAGAAATGTATTTAAAATAAACTAAATCACATAATAATAAGGTGTATAAATAAGTTAAACAGTTTTAAATAAAATTTCTCGTCTTGAATATTTTAAAAAAGCTTGTGTAAAATTTCTGGTAGTTCCGGGTTAATCTAGGAAAATATTATGTAACTACGAATGAAAATATAATCAAAAACTTCTTCGGAGTTACTTTACTTTTCCTCTTCCGAGCCCCGTATATAATTAGAAAGCCCAGAAACTAATATATTTTCGAGATAAAAAAAAAATTCATAAAAACATTTTATTTTGCTGCCACTGATTTTCTGAAAGGTTTTCGGTTAGTTTTTTATTTGTATAAATCAGTTTTCGCAAACCGGAATATGGGTTTTTAAGGCGTTATCAGTTCTCAATTAATCATTTTCTTCTAATTGAATTTTCACATAAAACGGCAACAAAATAATGTGAATGTTAATATTAATGTTAATGTTGTTAATTTATCTTGTTTGTTGAACATCAATAAGTTTTAGGGGTCAAAGAACCTTCAAACTCATTTTTTATTATTTTCTTTTAATTTCACTTTAAATTATATTCAAGGGCACATTATATGCATTATGGCATATATTTATCAAACAAGGAAAATAAGAACTCTTTTAGAGAAAAATAAGAGATTTTCTTGAATGTTTTAGGCGTTAAGAAGAACTTTTTTAAGTGCCCCATGCGCATTCCATATCAATTAAAATCCCCAGTATTTTTTATAGCTATTTGTCATTACACTATATGTCATAAAACTGAGCATCTTTTTTAAAACTAAATATACAGGCTGTTTCTAAACTCAAGGTACAAACCTTAAGGGTAGGTAGAGCACACAATAATAAACATTTATTGTATAGAAATGTATGGGACCAAGTGACGCATTAAGGTAAAAACATCAGGGAGTCAATTAGGCCCCTTATTTAATTTTTAAAACTTCTCATTCATACCAGAAAATTTTTATACAATCCTTTTCTTGATATTTCATAATTACCTAACAACAAAATTCTTCTTTGAAAATGTTTGGTATGAAATCGAAATTTTTGAATTAAAAAAAGCGCAAATCTGGCAAACTTATCAAACGAAATGCATGAATAAAAAGGTAAAATGTTTATTTACAATGTAATTTACAAGCAAATAATAATGCATACAATAATATTACAATAAGTGTTCAAAATTGCGCCCACCAACTGTGATACATGCTTCGAAGCGTCGGTGGAACGTTTGGTGAACACTTCTAAAGATGTCAGGCATTTCCCGCACACGTGCAGCAGCTTCGGATATGCGAGATACTAGATTTTCGTCTGAGTCAACTGGAATCTCATAAACAAGACCTTCAGACGTCCCCATAAAAAGAAATCAAGGCTCGATAAATCGGAAGATCGCGGTGGCAAAGGAACTGGTCCACCACGCCCAATCCATCACGTCCCAAATGTGGCATTCAGGTAACTGCGCACATCAGTGGTGAAGTGCGCGGGCGCTCCATCATGTTGAAACCACATACGGTTAAGAGTGGCGATCGGAACAGCTTGCAACAGTTCTGGTAAAACCTGTTGCAAAAAATAAGGTAACAGCGACTATCCAGCCTTTCTGGTAGTAGGTATGGGCCAATCAAATAATTATTAACAATACCCGCCCACAAATTCACAGAAAATCGTTGTTGATAAGCATGTGGCCGCGTTGCATGTAGATTAATGGTTGCCCAAAGATGGAAATTGTGCGCATTAAATACATACTCGCGTGTAAATACTGCCTATCTGTAAATAAAATATGATCAGCAAAGTCTGGCTGCAATACATGTTGCTGCAAAACGCACTGGCAAAAGTTCAACCGCAGAAGATAGTCTTCCGGATTCAAATTTTGTACACGTTGAAAACGGATGAGATGCAATCGATTTTCATTTAACACTAGAATTACCAAGTCGGGTCATCTGTAACCCAAGACGTGATTTTTCGCTCGTATCACTGTTACATTTCAAAGTAAAACTTTGAAACTTTTTGACTTTTCCTACATACTCGCCCTAGGCATACTAGGCATTATACTAATGCCTTAACACGAATTTAGTTGGAATCGAACGAAAACTTTTTTATAGAGACATCTGTATACCTAAAATTACCGCGTTGGATCATCGCTGACCCGAACAAAATAATGGCCTTCATCTTTTATTTCAAAAGGGCCTTTAACTCTATATTTTTCAATGACAGAATAATAATGTAAGGAGATGTATCGCTCTTGCTTGGAGCGAATGGGTGGGCGTGATCATGAATCTGTCATGCACTTGCAAAGTAAATGAGTGAGCTTTTATTTTATTTCAAGCTATTGTTACAATGCTGTACAATGTTGTTACCCATGTTATTCTTTAAAATTAAGTAATAAGAATATTTTGCTGTCATAAACCTCGAGAGGAAAAACAAAATAAAGTTTGCTAGTGGTATTCCAGTTTCGCACATTTATAGTGACGGCGTTGCCACGGAGGTCTTTCGAATGAGGAAATTTTTAAATTGTGAAGCGAACTTTCATAAAAGGATTTTGGTAACGAAATTACAAATAAAGATGATGACGATAATCTTGACATAAATGACGAAACAAATTTTGGTGAAAATGCCTATAAAATCTCATCGTTCGAATCAAGTTCAAGTGACAGTAATCTGAAAGAAAATAGTGAAGTAAATACTGTGGAGGAAGTCACAAAACACCCGTATGATTTAAGTGTTTTGAAGAAAATACAAAATAAAGGAAATAGTTTAAAAGAGCGCGAAAGATACAAAATAAACTTGTCTTTCAAAGTGATTTGGAAGAAGCAAAAAAGGAAGCTATACGGAAGATAGAGTCGCGAGGTTCAATATCTTATTTTCGATAGCCTATTCAAAATTTTGGCGGTTTAAGATCTAGCTTTCATAAATGTTTAAAATAGATTTAAAGATCCAACAGGTTCTAATATAAGTAGAAGAATCTTAATTCTAAAATTTGAGATAAATACGTTGCGAAAGAGCCTGAAGTTCTCCGTCCATGGACCAGCACAGAAGTTTCACACAAATGAAAACGCTGTCCAGTAAAGCAATGCTAAAACAATAAAACTAATACTGTGTGTGGAGACTGTTTTTAACTTGTGTGTGCATTATGCACAGCATCATTAATTAAAAATATATATTAAAAATCACTGTATTAATCACCAATCCTTATTGTGTGTCTTTATCTCCCATACAAAACAAAAATAACATCTCTGAAAGCTATGGGTCAGATACGACCCACCTTGATATTTCTAGGCATACAAGAAACTCGGTAAATCTAGTGTTAACACTCTCCAAACGGTCGGATGGCTCACACCTAAATTCTGTGCAACAGCTCTGGTACTTGATTCGGGCCTTTCACTCACAAAATTCAAAATAATTTTTTCCAGGCTTGCACTGCGTACAGCTCTATCTCGCCCAGTTTACTGTCTGGTGACGTGGAAATAACCTGTTTCAGAAAGCTCACGTTGTAAGCGGTGAAACATTCTATAATCAGGCATTCTTCTGCGAGGAAACTGCTCCTGATACATTCGTAGGGCAGCTCTGGCGTTGCCATTTGCACGACCATACATGAAATGCATGTCGGCTTTTTCAGCATATATAAAGACTTCCATGACGTACGATAGCACAATTAAAAATGGCGATTTCTTCTACTTGAATGCATGGTATTGAACGGCGACCAGTCACTTAATGCCCTCTACCATCAGTGGAATAAAAAAAAAAACTCTATTTCTATTTTCAATTAAAAAAATTTCGATTTCATACCAAAAATTTTCAAAGAAGGATTTTATTATTAAGTAATTATGAAATGTCAAGAAAACGATAGCATAAAAATTTTCCGGTATGAATGAGAAATTTTGAAAATTAAAAGAGGAGCCTAATTACCCCCCCCCCCCCTGGTGTTTTTACCTTAATGCGTCACTTGGTCCCATATATTTCTATACCATAAATGATTGTTACTGTGTGCTCTACCTACCTTTAAAGTTTGTGCCATGGGTTTAGAAACACCCTGTGTACTTATTTCTAGTTTTAAATTCTAAGTAGCATCACCATATTTTTAAGAGAAATTTTGTAGTATGCATAAGTTGTCAAAGTACAAGTAAAAGTCTTCCTTATAAAAAAGTGGTTCTAACCGAATAAAATTCATGTAAGAGATGCTGGTCCGGAAGTCACGTGGGAAGCGACCTCGACAGGGGTCGCATTCTATAGGGAAAATTTTATTGTTCCTACCATTATTTTGAAAATAATATCTTCATCGTACTTTTCTATAGCATATTTTAACCGCTTTCCTGATTTGCCTGCACATCATACGGGCAACGTGTTTTTGCTAATCATGATTTATTATTCTTACCAGTAAATTTTTATTGTAACTTTTGTGTTATTTAATCCGAAACAGTTGAGCAGTGTTCCAGGGGTTTCCTAGCAATCCAATGCTTCATACCCAGACTTTGAAGTGAGTGCCTTGATGCGTGAGTTGAGTTCCTACGAGGAAAAAAGTCTAACTGCAGAGAGTTCTCTGCGCTTTATAGAAAAAGTAAAACAGCAAAATGCAGGAAAATTCCGATTGGACGAGACCCGGAGGCTCCACCCTCTCGGAGAGCTAGAGAAGTTAGAATGAGTGAGAGACAGACGATATTTTAAGTTTTTAATGAAGGAGATGTCAAGTTGAATTTGGACTAAAAATAAATAAAGAAAAAGGAGAGTTTCGCAACAGTTTCGATGTCGGACTGGCAAAGGGGCCCAGATCTTTAAAAAAAAGCCCTTTTCAGGAACCACACATTTTAAAATTACAAGTTATAAAAATAATACTTTTTTTTCCAAATCTTTAAAGTTACGCATTATAGGTAAAAATGAACGGAAAACATTCGGAATAAGGCAAAATAGATTTAAAGTGCAAGATATCAGTATTTTTTTATAGAAAAATAAATATAGTTTAAACGCGCTAAATTTCGCCTTATTATAGAAAGATTTTCTATAAGAAAATACTGATACAGAAGAATTTCTTAGTCTAGAAATTCAAGGACCCGTACGAACCATGAATATCCCACTCCATACCAGAGTGTCAATCCAATTGTATCTGTATCTTTGCTTTATTACAGTAATATTTCTGAAAAAAATTCAACCATACTTAAAGACATCAATGTTAGGACAGCCCAAGTTCCTTTAAATCACATTGGTAATTTATTAAATAGCTTTAAACCAGGAGTGGCCAACTGCGGCACGCTGGATGCCACTAATTTTTCGACTTCTTAAATTGCAGAGATTTGATGATTAGATAAGGCAATGATTACTATAAAATTTTTGTGCTGTCTAGCGTGCCACAGTCGGCCACCACTGCTTTAAACATAATCATTCGAAATTTGATCTTAATGGTGTCATTTATAAAATTCCTTGCAAAGGTTGCAACTAGATTTACATTGGTGAAACTGGACGCTCTGTTAACGCAAGACTCAAAGAACATAAAAATTCTTGCAATACAAGTACCCTAAATACAAGATTGGTTGTTCATGCACTTGAGTTTTTTCATGTTCCCAATTTTGAGAATGCGCAAATTGTGAAATCTACTTGCTCCACGTACATTAGTCGTGTTTATCTTTAGGGTTAGATGACTGCTTTGGCTAAATCGAATATTAACGAAGCTACCCAGGTTCCTGCGGATTATGCTATCCTGGTTAAACCGTAATGTTAACTGTTTTCCAATTGCTGTGGCTCTAGCATGTTTTGTGACTCTGTTCGAGTACTGATGAAGGCTATTGAAATAACCAAAACGTTTACTTTTAATTATGTTTTAATTGTTTTTAATATTTTTATCTGTGTATATCGGTAGTCATGTGATTTATGTATAATTAATAAGTTATCCAGACGTAATTAGTTATGTACTTTTAAATTAAAATCAAAATATATACTAGAAATACTGAATAATAATCTTTGGTTTACATAATCAGAGAATGTCTGTCAATAAATAGAGCAAAAAACATATTTTCGAAAATTTTGAATAAAAAAAGAGCTGAATTAGTAAGACTGCTGTTTTAAAAATATGATTCTTGTTGGCATGTCAGAAAATACTAAAATTGATTTTGAAAACCACTATTTTCGTATAGAATCATTCGCATGATTTAATCGCAAAATTTCTGTAATCTAAAAAGGCAACTATTTATATACGAAAATGGTACTTTTTAAAAAATGAATAAATTATAATAATTAATTGCAAGCGTACATTCATGTAAAATAGAATGGACTGACAATTAATGACTACATCTTCAGTACCACGATATCCCGAAAAGCTGTTTAACACAAACATCCGGGAATTTTACTCAAAATTTATCAAAATATTTCACACACCAGAATTTCAATTTAAGATTATTATTTAATTTTTTTTTTAAATCAAACTTTTTTTTTCAAGAAATTTCTGGTTCGAATGTATATTTTAATTTGGTACCGGTTGTTGATATATTTTAACGTTAAAAAACAATTTTTACAGTATTTTACGCATATTCGGTTAAAAATGATTTCACGATTTCGTCAGGATATAGCAATGTCAAATTTCAGATCAGATTTTAGCGATTGTATTTGACATATGAAAGCTAAAGAAAAATACATAAAGTTTACTAAAATATTTTATAAGCATAGCTGCCAACTTGTACGGATTTTTTCTACCACTAAAATTTAACAGAAATTTTTGTATTGTTTAATCGTTAGAAAAAGTCAAATTTCTGCGATTGTTTTTGATAACATTGCCTATTAAATTTTAGTGGTGACAAAAATCCGTACAAGTTGGCAGCTATGTATTAGTGGTAGGCAGTACATTAAAGTAAAAATTCATACTTCAACACGCCCACATCCACTGTAGTTACTCCATTCGCTATTCCACTGGTTAATGTACCACGTACCATTGCTCCAACATTTTTTAATGGCATATCCTGGAAAAAACATTTAACTATAAATGCATTGCAAAAATATCCGCACTAATTCATAACTTTAAAAATATTATATCTACCGGAAAGTTCTGTCCGATAATGTTACTTCACGCCTACTTTTTAAAAATTCAGATTTCTTCACTGGCACGACTTTTTTGTAAAGGGTAAAATTCCCATTGTTGTCACCTTAATGTGACATGTGAAAACAATGGGAATTTTACCATTTCTAAACAGGTATGCTAATGAAAACATCTGAATTTTAGAAAAGTAGGCATGAAATAACATTATAGGACAGAACTTTCCGGTAGACCTAATACTAAACTTTAGAACGCTAAACATTTACATTGATTCTCTTACAGTGTACGCAAAATAAACAAATGAGAATTTTTGTAATGAATATATGATGTTTACAAACAAAAATTCAAATTATAAATGTGGGTTGAAGTTTTATGATATCAAGATACTTGTGATGAAAATTTTAACAGAGAATGTAAACAATTTCCGGGACACTAGTATTAGAAATTGTTCAATTATCCAAATAGCAGGTGTCCCATTGGTCTCCATTTTAATTCCAGCAGTGGTGTAGTCGTAAAAAAAACAGAGATTATACGCTACAGGAAGGGAATACACGTTATAGAAAATAAAACTACGAATTAATATAAAATGAGAGATTTCGCTGGAATCAACGACAGACGACGTAGATGAGTTTCATTGTTTTTACTTGTAAATAACACAATATTTCCAAAAGCCCACATAGCTAAATATAACGCGCAAATTATATACATATTTACAATTTAAAAATAATTTCGTTTCGAAACATTTACTCTGAACATCTTATACATCAAAATCAAAGCATTTGCTTTCGAGTTACATTGTTACGACTCAAAATCGTCGAACATCATTCTAACAACATTCTGTATCAACAAACCTGCTGTTGCCATTGGCAACAAAGTAAAAGTGGCTTCGGTGGGTTTCTTCTTCTCGCGACATCCTCCCCACCTGAGTTTTGGAAGGAGCAAAGATAAAACGGAAAAATACTGAAATGACATATGAATACAAATACTAATCTAAACAAAAGTTTAAAACATACACTGAAAATACAGATTCTAATAAAGATACATAAAATCAAAAAAATTAGAAATAATGAAATATTTTCAAACTTTAGAGTTCTAAGTTTTTAGTTTTTAAAGAAATGTTCATATTTAATGGAAAAGTTCAAACTGAAATGTTCATAGTTCACAAATCAAGTCTTTTTGGAGGTTTTACTTTTCGACCAGAACGAGTCTGAATATCTATATTTTTTACAGATTTACTGTCTTTTGATTGTTCGTTGATTTTATCAACTGTAACTGATGCAGGATCTAATTGAAAATGTTCACAGTCTTCTTGTGTGATCTCAAGCGGGTAAAGTCTTTGTACTGGTCTCAATAAAGTTCCTTTTGCTGTTTTCAACTTAACAAGCCTGACTACTCCATCTTTACCAGGAAAAAGTTCTATAACCTTTGCTAGAGGCCAATACAGTCTTTTCTTATCATCCTGACCAATCGAAACTACATCTCCAACTTTAACTTTGTCATGCTTTTTAGGGATGGAAGAAGTATTCCTTTTTGAATCTCTGTTTTAGATTCTCTCTTACCTTTTGAATATATCGCCATCTTTTCAAAATATTAGTTTTTTCAATTTGGTCTAAATCAGGAACTTCACTTGTGCGAAGATCTTGTAGAAATGATGCAGGGGTTAAAGCTCTTAAATCAGATTCTTCTGATATATAAGTTAGTGGTCTGTTGTTCATTACTGATTCGCATTCGCAGACAAGAGTTAGCAATTCTTCATATGTCAAAGACGAATGTCCTAAGTTTTTTCTGAGCAGATCTTTAAGAATCCCAATTAGCCTTTCCCAAAACCCTCCCCACCATGGGGCGGAGGGTGGGTTAAACTTCCAACAAATTTCAATGACTTCAAAATTTCGTTGAATCGTTGCCCAGTCTAGTTCTTTCAATGCTTTATTCAAGCCTGTAAAATTTGTTCCATTATCGGAATACAACACAGATATCCGACCTCTCCTTGCTATAAATCGTCGCAGAGCTTGAATCATAGCATTAGTACTAAGAGATGGAATTAATTCAAGATGGACCGCTCGGAATACTGCACAAGAAAACAAGACTATCCATACCTTTTCTCCAGATTTTGTCAGCAACGGACCAGCCAGATCAACTCCTGAGACTTGGAAAACTCCTACTACTTTTGTTCGGTCTGTAGGGAGAGGGGGGAATGGCAGTTCAATGTGTTTTATCTTTTGCTTCTTGCAGATAATGCATTCGTTGATTACACTTCGTATGGTTCTTTTTCCTTTTAAAATCCAAAATCTTTCTCGCAGAATGGTCAAAAGTATAGATGTTCCAGCATGCTTGTTCAGAATATGTTCTTGCTCAATAAGCCTTTTTACTACTGCATGTTTCGAAGGAAGAATCACTGGAGCAATAAAATCATAAGTTTCATCTTCATTAGTAAGTCTTGATTTCAATCGTAATAGACCCTCTTCATCTTTAAAAGCTTGGAAGTTAGCAAGAGATTTTCTGCCATCTTCATGAGAAAAGTATTCTGTCTGTACAAAACGGAAAAGTATTTTCTGTGCATTCAATATTTCTTCCTTTGTAAGCAATGCATGTTTTCTCAAATCACGAGCTTTGGGGTGAAAGCGCATAATCCAGGCTAGCACTCTTACTATTTTGGAAAATTTCGAAATTCTTTCAGCTAATTCAGAAACAATAGTCTTAAAATCTACATTGCTAGCAGAAACAACTGTTTTTCGTTTTTCTTGTTCAATTTCATCTTCGTTAACATTGACGACGGATTTAGGCCATTGTTCTTTTGAATTCTTTAACCATGTAGGTCTTAGCCACCATTGGGACTTCAGAAGTTGCTTAATTCCACATCCTCTGGATGGAAGATCAGCGGGATTCAGCTCACCAGAAATATGAAACCAATTTTCAGGGTCTGTGAGTTGTCTTATTTCTTTCACTCGATTAGAGACAAAAACTGACCATTGTTCTTGTCGTTTAATCCAACTAAGAACTGTTGAAGAATCAGTCCAAAAATACTCCTCAATGCTTTCCACTTCTAGAGCACATTTTATGAATTTAAATAATCTTGCTCCGATAGTAGCCGCCATCAATTCCAATCTTGGAATAGTTATCTTCTTTAATGGCGTTATACGTGATTTGGCTTGCAGTAAATTGACCTTCACTGTACCATCAGGGGACTCGGATCTTAGAAAAATACAGGCCGTATAAGCATTTTGACTCGCATCAACAAAAGTGTGCAAGCTTAAATTAGATTCTTCTGTGACACCGCTCCATCTCGGAATTTTTATAGACTTCAAGAGATGTAGAACTTTAAACCACTTAAGAAATTTTCATTTAGTATCTTCGCTTAGTTCTGCGTCCCATGGTTCCTTCGTTTTCCAAATAGATTGAAGCAAAAGTTTAGGTTGTATTAATTCAGGGGAAATAAATCCTATAGGATCGAAGACTCTGCTGATAAGGGACAAAATTTTTCGCTTAGTTATTTTTTCTGATTCATCAAGTTTTAAAAGTTCAGAATCGATTTCGAGAGTATCAGAACTCTTACCCCATATTAAGCCTAATACAGACGTTTTAGAATTTCCTAGAGGAAAGGATTGCAGATATTGTATGTAGTACTTTCCCAACTTCTAAGATCAAACTTTACTCTTTTCATTACTTCTGTAGATGTTCTTACAAAATTATCTAATTCTGAAGTATTGTGAACACTTGTTACACAATTATCTACGTAAAAACTGTCGCGCAATTTAACAAGTATTTCTTTGGAAAATTCTCCTTTCAATAATTTTTGGGACAAATGGTGATGAATAACTGCCATCAGAAGAAACGGGCTACTTGTAACCCCAAAAACACAACGATTATGTCGAAAAACCCTTATAGAGCCATCATCATTATAACAAAAAAATCGTAAAAAATCTCTGTCATTTTTGTGTAAAGAGATCTGCAAAAAGGCTCTTCTTATATCAGAAATAACGCCAATTTCATAAAGACGAAATCTGGTCAAAATCAAAGGAATAGTTTCTATAAAATTAATTCCAGTCTCTAAACAATCATTCAATGAGGGGATATTAGTTGTCTTAACCGAAGCATCGAAAACAGGCCTTACTTTCATTGAAGACAATGAGGACGTTTCTGTTATTATGGCACGATGAGGGAGATAATGAGCAACGGATAATGATAACTCATTTTCAGGAACTTCTTCAATTACACCTTCATGAAGCCATTCTTCAAAAATTTGATGATATTTTTCTCGATACCGAGTTTTCTCTAATTTCTTGGTAATAGATTCAAGTCTTCTTAAAGCTAGATCATAATTAGTAGGTAGAAAAGAATGATCCTTCTTCCATGGCAAATGGACTTCGTATCTTCCATCATCCTTTTGTTTAATTGTATCTTAAAAATGTATCATGACGGCTTTTTCCGAATCTTCTTTACTATTTTGTTCAGTAGAATCCCGAATACCAAGAAGTTCTAAATCCCATAATGCTGAAACAGGTACATCTGCTTGAGACAGCATACTGACTACAGTCATATTCACTTCATTCTGACGATTAAACTGAGGTATCTTGCCTATTAAAGTCCAACCCAATTTAGTTTCCATAGCCACCAAACCGGGTTTTAGTTGTTCTCCTCTTCCTGTGAATAGCTTACCAGCTACATCTGTTCCTAAAAGTACCCCAATAGGCCCTGATTCTCGAGTATCACTCAAGTAGATTCCTTTATTTTTTTAGTTCGCGCATCCAATAACCATATTTAATCGCAGAAATATCATTACATATAACATCTTGATCTAAAGCATCCAAATTACAAATATAATTACCATCAAGACTACTTAAATAAATTTTGTAGCATTTATGCTTAAACATTGTTGTTTTCTACCGCCAAATAATGAATGGGAAAACTCTTCTTCTCTTTGAAAATCAAAACCCAGTTCCTTAGCAGTGGATTTTAAAATATAAGATTTTTGGGATCCTGTGTGTATAATTATTCTTGCCTTACGGCTTGAAATTTTCCCTTTTATATTTACAACTAGCGTTTGTAATGAAACTTCATTTGTGGAAGAAAATTTCTTATTTATGTTACGGTTATGTGTAAAAAGTGCATCAACACTTTTTTCTTTTGCCTCATCATAGGGCGATTTTGATATTTCTTTAGATTTATTACATTCTAAATTAGGACACATAAATTTTACATGTCTTTTCGAACAATTTTGACATCTAATGTTCGATCTAGTACACGAAACAGCCATGTGGCTCTTAGAAAAGCACGTACGGCACAGTCCTTTACTTCTGATGATCGAAAGTTTTTCTGACACTGGCATAAAAAATGCCTTCATGCAGAAACGCGATTCATGGTCTTTCAGACAAAATACGCATGAGACATCATTATAATTATGAGAAATCCGTTCTGCCGCGGAAAAGTTACTGCCTTTAGAATTCTGGCTTGATGCCAAATTTTTTCTTTCTGGTACAAAGTTACAAATATCTGATCTACTCAATTTTACTTTTTCCTCTGACTGTACTTCATTTTTAAGAAATAAAATTATAGCGTCGATGCTAGATAATTTTTGTTCATTTTCAATAGTTCTCCTCTGTCTTTCGAATGATCGTAGAATATTAACCGGTAATGAACTTTCAACCAGCGGATACAATATAACACCACACATTTCTGTAGTGACACCTAGCGAACCCAATGCCCTGATTTGGGTCGAAAGTTTATTGTATAAGCTATTCAAAGAATCAACTTTCTTTTTTGTTGCATTATTCAATACTAGTTTCAATAATTCTCTCACATAAAAATCGATTAGCAAATCGGATCTACCATATCTCTCTTCTAAACTATTAATCGCTAAAGAATAGTTATCATTTGTCACTGGAACGACTCTACTAATTCCCTGGATTCTGAATTTATTTTCATCGACTGAATTAAATAATGGAACCTTGGTAAAAGCTGAACGTTGAGTAGTTTTATTTCTCTTTAAAACTTCCATTCTTACTATCGGAGTTATGCAATATTTTTAATTTCTAGCACATAATAATTATATAACTTCAAAATGGAAAGTTTCGTTCTTACCTTCAATCTTTTCTTAGCTGCTTAAATCTGCCAGAATCCAACGAAATCACCCACCCGGGGGCGCCAGAAATATAGAAAATAAAACTACGAATTAATATAAAATGAGAGATTTCGCTGGAATCAACGACAGACGACGTAGATGAGTTTCATTGTTTTTACTTGTAAATAACACAATATTTCCAAAAGCACACATAGCTAAATATAACGCGCAAATTATATACATATTTACAATTTAAAAATAATTTCGTTTCGAAACATTCACTCTGAACATCTTATACATCAAAATTAAAGCATTTGCTTTCGAGTTACATTGTTACGACTCAAAATTGTCGAACATCATTCTAACAACATTCTATATCAACAAACCTGCTGTTGCCATTTGCAAAAAAGTAAAAGTGGCTTCGGTGGGTTTCTTCTCGCGACACACGTAGTAGTTTTATTTGGGAAACAGAGGATATACAAAGTTTCTTAACCCGCTCTGGCGCAGTGGTCCCAGATTGGGACAACATAATTTTAATTCCAAACTTGCAGTCTGCACCCATTCTAATAAAATTTTGCTTTTACAAAACAAAAAGTTTAAAGTAGCAATTTTTTTTATTTCTAAAAAAGTCGTTTGTAAATTCCGGTGTTAGTCAGTCATTTTATCATTTGATGAACAGAATTTTTCTGTGCCGGAAAGAGCTAAAATAATCCAGACGGTATATTCCACTACAACCTGGATTCACAAACAATAATCCCCGTGCTATATTTCTACTGTAATTACTGTAGAAATCTACTAGGACGAAAATTATTGTTTTGAAAAAGTGGTATGCAAGAAAAGACTTAGAGCCCTCAAATAAATGGTTCGAAAGCTGAGTACTACTTTTGACTGTAGAACTGCGTTAACACTAAGGCTTGATTTTTTGTATGTGTACAAAATGAATATGACAGTGATGCTAATGTCTAATATATACTTATAATTAAATTTAATGTAATCGTAGGCTTCAGTTAAGCGTTGTGAGCTCCCGCTGAAAATGAATTTCCTTAAGTGCTATTTGTTTATGCGAAAGCAGTTTTGCTACTAGTTTTTTATTCAGATTGTTTGCCTGGCACCATTTGTTCTGAAATAGTATAATTCACCTTATTTTCGCTTCATTTAAGCTGCCATTAAATAAGGCAAATATTAATATTTTTAAAAAGTTGCAGCGAAAAGCCAAACTGAAATTTTCTGACAAGCAGAGAAGTGGCAATAATGTGTGGAAGAGATTACGAAGGGATAGCAATATTGTTCCAAATTTTTCCCTAAAGTGATAAATATTACACAACAAATTGCATTTTTTTAATCAAAGGGAGGGAAAAATCAAAAATTTAAAGTTGTATATTCAGCGTGAAAGACATTTCTTTCGATTCAGTATTTATAAGCTTTCATGCTGAAATATTACACCTGATAATCAGATTTAGAAATTTTTCTCTTCAAATTTTATCGCCTGAATAACACATGGGAAATTTTTCAGTTGTTTCGGCTGTTTACCCCCTTAATTCTCGCTCCCGTGATATTCACGGACTGTGTCTGTTATTGAGATCCCACCAGTTTTTTAAAATTGTGTAATTGGCTTTATTATGGGATCATTTTACCTGCCATTAAATAAGGTGAACATTACTTTTTCAAAAACGTGGTGCCAGTAAGCAAATTGAATTTTTAAACCGTAATTTAATACGACAGTTAAGGGGTTAAACAAGGATCTCACCGTTCCTAACATTTTCGCACTTTGCTACCAGTATTTTAAATAAGAATTCTTAGTGGTAGATTCCTTTAACATCCATAATAGGATTATAGAACTAAGATTATCGTTTTAATTTAGCGGTAGCAAAGTGCGAAAATTTTAGGAACGCTGCGAGCCCTGGGTTAAACCTTTGAAGGATGGAGTGGGACTGTATTATTAATACTACTTAATGCCCAACTGGTAAAATTGCACCAGGATATTTGAAAATATAATTTGCTTCTATAATGTATATGAATAAACCCATTTATTTATATCTAAATCAATTTGTTTGTAATATCTGGTGAAAGCCAACCATTTTTCAACATTTAGAAACAAAATATTTTTTCCTCTGAAAGGGCTAAAACATCGTTATTGACAATTTAGCGAGTTTTCATTAAAAATATCAAGATTTTTCACCTTTATTTATTCAAAGTCTTTCCTCGGTTAAATGAACCAGTTGGTTATAAGAGATGTATGGTAGACATTCCGGATAATAATAAAAAAAAATCGGATTTAATTACTGTCGACTATACACGTTACTGGCCGACAAACGCTTAAGCCATTTGCATCATTAGCGCATATCGCTCAACCGCAAGAAAAGTGACACATCTCGCAAAAATTCATTTTGCGTTTTATTCCATTAATAGGGTCCGCCATAGATGCGTCTTGCTATGCAAACATCTTCATAAGTGTAGTTATAGGGAAAATCACTTTATTACGCTATATGTCCATTTGTGTCCACTGAAGAGAGATGGATTGCGTGGGGAGGTAAAATTTCCCAATCCCCCAAATCCCATTCTACTTCTTCATTCTTGAGAGTTTTATGCTTTTATGTGCGTTTTATTCCTGCATGCATAGCTAAGTGCTATAATTTCATGTTAGAGTAAAATCCTGCACATTTCCTTTTGGTTTTCTTTGATCTTTTCCTGTGAAATTTACTTTTGTCGAGATGTGTCACTTTTCTTGCGGCTGAGCGATGTATACGTTAATTCAAGAATTTCTTTTTATTCAAGAATTCCGATTTCATAACAGCAATTCTCAATAGTAATTTTCGTTTTATTTAATGACGGACATTTCGAGATTAAATAAATAAAAAACTCTACTCTCGGAATCTCCGGTAGGAAATAATTTTTTAATTTCTCAATAAAAAACAAATTCTTCAAGTACATGCAAATGGGTTAACATCACCGTTAACATCAACTCTATACGCTTCTAAACACTAACACACTGGCCTGTGCGCTGACACAAAAATAACGGCTATTGTCGATGGATTTTTTTTTAACGTATGTATGGTCCCTTAAATTTTGACACAAGCAGGGTTCTCGCTGATTTTTGACGAACGTTAGCAATTTGGCTAATCAGAAGTAAAAAACATGCGCCAAATGAAAAAAAAATAGCAAAATAAATTCGTTGTGACACAATGAAAGTTAACCCCTTAACGCATCCCCCTTTTTTTCAATATGTTCTGAAATAACCTAAGTTTTTGAAACTGTTTATAAATCAGTTTTTCATCTAAATTTAATTACCCGCTACAGAAACAAAAAAAATAACTGTATTCTAAATGCCTTGCGCAATCAAGGTTTTTTTTTTTTTTTATTTGATTTAACTCAATGAAATGTTATGATATATTATATTCAATGAATTCTAAAAAAAATAAAAATATAAACAACAAAATGTATCAAAAACTATATTTTTTTAGAATTCTTCGGCTTTACATTGAAGCCCATACTTCAAAGGCTATTTCAAAATAGTACTATTGCCTATTGGACACATTAAATCATACTGAAATGACATTTTTGCTTACTGTGGTTTTGTCTGAAACTAAATTTTATTGGTATTGGGTTAGTATCCCTAACAATATTGTAAATTGAACATTATTGTAGATTGAACATGATAAGCGACAGCAATCGTTCAGTAATGTAAATAAGAGTGTCGCCTCTACTGTACACACTCAAAAAAAAATGAGCAAAAATTGAGCACTCGCAATTTGGCGAGTCTAATCATCCCTTTACTCGCATAATGAAACATTTTGTCGTGATTTGGCGCAATGGCGAGAAATATGGACATAAGTATTTTATGAAAGATTTCTTTGACTTAATTAATCTCAGAAAAATAAAGCGGAAAAAACTTTTAAATGATATTGGTACCAAAATTCAAGGGACCGTACACACGATGAAAAAAATCCGTCTTCGGAAGCCGCCATATTCGTGTCAGCTCTGACCCACAGTTTAATTGCAATAAGTTTATACCGGGTGTCCCAAAAATGAGTGATGGATTTTATAATTCAATAACTTGCAAACGGTGACAGATATTAAAAGAAATTCTTGCAGGAGTGTTATGTAAGATGTCAGGAGTTTTTATGATGCGATTCGCAGTTTTAGTTACAAATAGAATCGATAGATGGCGTTGCAAGCTATAACCGCTAAATCCTGGCTCGATTTTTCGGCCTCTCTCTTCTTCCATTCAAAAAAAAAAAGGAGATTAAATTGTATTGAATGGATCGCGAAGCACCAAAAATCGGGTCTGGACAGAGTGCCTATTGCTCTCAGCGGCATCAATTGCTTGAAATTCGAACAAAAATCAAGAATCACAGTTAAAAAGCTCCTGACATCATAGATAACCCAACTTCAAGAATTTTTTCAATATCTTTCACCGTTTGCAAGTTATTGAATTTTAAAATTCATCAGTCATTTTTGGGATACCCGGTATAAGGACACAACACTTATAATAACAAAATGCTTCTTTTTAACGAAATTATTAAAACTGAATAATCAAGCTTACTCATTTCACTTTTAGCACATTCATTTTCGCTACACGTTTACGTGAACGGAATGGATAATTAAACACATTTCCTATAAATTATTTTACTGTGTAATGTAAACAAACATTTATCTGCTTTATTTCATAACAAACAATTTCATTATTATGAAATAATGAAGTTTGTTATTATTCACACAAGGTTGTTTAAATGTAAATTTCCTTTTAAAGCACTTTCATCCGGAATATTCGAACATTATTTCAAGTAATTTACACATTTTTATGGCGAAATAGATAACAGAAATTTCCCATTACCATATTCTTGTGTCATTTTAAAACATTAGTGGTGCAGTATATTCAGTAGTAATAAGCGAATAATTTGAAACTCGAAAGTAAATTGCATGTGTAGGAACATATATCAAAGCTTAATTACTGGAATATAATTATAAGTTTTTCAGTTTTTTTTTAATTTAAGTTGGTTTGTGTATGTAAAAATTGGCTTTTATAATCGATTTTTCACTCACTTTCTAATAGGCTGGAATTCTAAAAATTACTCACACAGGTGTATTTTCGATGACAATACAACCTTCAAATTATTTCAGACTTAATTATAAATTAATAAGTTACTTTTAAGGCATTTTCTCGTTAGCTCGGCGCAGGTGATAAATCGCAAAATAATCTGTTTGGTTTCAAATGTTTACGAGTTTCAAAAACAGTGATTTTAACTATTTCTCAAACCACACCCGACAAAATATACCAAGTTACTGTAAAATTGCAACAACGAAATATCTAAAACACTATATAGTAGACAGTATAAAAAAATAAAGATTGGTATGCCTACATATATATTAAAAATAGATTTTTGTTATTTAATAGTATAAATAATATTAATATTATAGTTATTAAATAGCAGTAATAGTAATTAAATTATGATTATGCGTTGGGAAACAAAATTAAAATTTTGAATAGATTATTTGAATAATGCTTGTTTTTTTCTGTCGACATATCATAAAAAAGAAAAATAGCAAAAATTTTAATTTATTTTCATAAATTATGTTGAAGCTTGCTATCAAGCTTAATAGTCGAAATTTCAATAATCGAGATGCACCCTAAAGTAACAAATTGTAAAGGAATTTATTTGTAACTACATGAATTTCAGTGATGAAATTTGGCGCGATTTTTAAAATAAACAATAAATGCTTATAATATAGAGTTTTTTTTTAACTATTTTTACTTTTATCCATATTTATTTTAAAGGATATATTATATTTTCATGGATAATTTAACATGAGTCTTGTCAAAGGAGCTCAAATGGAAAATTTATAACGAAAATATTTCTAAATCATTTAAAAATTCTTAAGGAGTATTCTGTTGCAATTATTACTAATCATATTACATAGATAACATTATAGAAAATTATAGCTAAATTACTTTAAAAGTTATAGCAAAGATTAATTTAGAAGAGAAACAGACTGCCAAATTTATATGATGATACAGTAACGAATAGTTATAGAATATTTTTTAACAATAATTAATCAAAAGATGATTGATCATTGTATTGTTATGGTCAATATTATTTCGCTGTACGTTCAAATGAACAAAAAATTTTATCTAGCAATTAATTTTACACCTGTACAATAAATCAACAAAATTCAGTTATAACACATAATAATTCATGTCATTGCTTATAGTAGTGGAAGACTGCAATGAAATTCCAGGTTTATACATACCTTGATAAATTCATTATAATAAAATCATGCACCTGTCTTTATTTTCAGACCGCTTAGGATAATATCACACCAAAAGTGTCATTAGACCATAGCTGGCAACCTTTACGCTTTTTTGCTACCACTAAAATTTAGAAGAGATTTTCGCCTTGTTTAACCCCTTGAGGGGCAAGCAATTACATTTGAGTAATGCTGAATTCCCACCGGAAAATTAGAAAAATTTCATTTCAAAATAAGGAAAAGCAATTTTACGACTTTTTCCCTCCAAGATTAGAAAAGTAAAATTTAATAAAATTTTTCTGGTGCAAATCTTCATTAATCGTAGGTGGGATATATTTTATCCCACCGCCCCTCAAGGGGTTAATCGTGAGATTTCGACCATTCAATAAGGCAATATTTACAAGAAAATTTTAGTGGTAGGAAGAAAGTGTAAGGGTTGGTAGCTATGCATTAGACTATAAATACTGTCCCTTTTGGATTACGGGTTAATTCTTTGAAAAGGGGATCATCTACATGTTTAAAATTGCCCCCAACTTGTATTTGTCAAAAGATAACACCGACTTTTGACATTTTATTTTTATCCCTGTATCAAAGCAGGTCGAAAAAAATGTGCAGTTTGTAAACTCTTTATAAAATATTCATAGTATTATGAAAAAAAAAACTTAAAAGAATATCCACAAGTTTTGAAAAATTGATATAACATTTCAGAAGAAAAACTCGCAATTTCACACCAATAAAATTACAGGGAGAATTATAAAATTATAAAAAGTAAAATAAATAACTTAAATATATTTAACTTAAAAGCAAAAAATAAATAGAGATGGAGTAATACTGGCTAGGCGTGATTCCGAGAATGCAAACCTGAAACCAGTCAAAATTAAGTCCAAGTATCTGCAATGGAGTTATGAATAAAACGGAGGAGACATATAGTGTATTGTCTACCAGTTACGAGTGAAGTAACTGAGGAGGTTGTCACAAGATGGCGGCTGCTTTTTTTGAAATCGGTTCTACAGTTTCTGATTACAGATAGGTCAAACATCCCACCAGTAAAATTAAATAGAAGATTTCGTCTTAAATAAGCGTCTTATTCATGGAATTTTTTTTTCAAAAATTTCTATTTGTTTTTACCAGGGTGGTACTATTCGTGCAATGCGCCAACTGTAAAGATTCCTTAACTGCTCGCGCATTACGTCACGTGGCGGACAGATTCGCATTGCTTCGCTCGTTTCAATAGTATTCTGTATTCCGTTCTGCGTTGGATTTTTTTTCTGTGAATGATTTTAATTTTTATATTATTTTAACAGCCTTTTTAAAAAAAAAAAACCTAGTGAATGCACTATATCAACGTGTTCTAATAACTCTCGGAGAACACGTATACAGATTTATCAATACAGAGTCTACAATACATAACAGTACAGAGTCTCAAATCCGGAAGTTGAAATTCCGAATTCTTCAAAATCCGGGCATTTTGTTAACTGGCGATTATTATTCTGGAAAATCGCAAAGGACAAAATTTACTATACTAAGCTACAATTTCAAAACCGAATTCCTTTTACGAGCGTCAAAAAATTCCTGCAGAACGCGAAAATCTCTAAGAACTGCATAAAAGAATCGCGAGAAATTAAGAATAAACTTTAATGAAAGAAAAAAAAAGAGGACAGCATTTACTATTTTAAAATAAAAGATTAAAACCAGATTTCTTTCGCAAATGCAGACAAATCGCCATGAAGTGCGGGGGGGGGGGGGGGGAGTTCGAAACTCGCAGAGGAGAAAATTTATTATATTTCGCTAAAAGTTGGTAACCGAGTTCCTTTTACAAATCTCAAAATTCTAAAAATCGCATAAAAAATTCGAGAAAAATGCGAAAATCTCTGTACGAACTCCGAATAAACTTTATTGAAAAAAAATGACAAGATTTAATGCAATAGTGGGCTAAAAAAATAAAGCCGGATTCCTTTACTCATATGGAAAAATCGCCGCAAAAATTTAAAAAAGAAAACGTCAAAAATTGCATAAAAAATTTAAAAATTTTCTTCTGTTATAGGGATTTTTTTTACCTTTAAAAAAAAATCCTCTATTAAAATATTTGCTTTAGCATTATCTTTTTTTACTTTATTTTATCTATAACAGAAGAACGTATTGTAGTCGAATTTTTGTTCGACTTCCAGTTTTCGACGGATTTACACGTTTTAAATGACAGAGATCCCGAAAAACATGTTTTTTCAAAATATCTGTCTGTCCGTATATGTGTATGTCTCATTATATCATCGGAAAGTATACGAAGTTATGTATTTTTGACTATGGCCAGCATGTCAGGGTTAAATTTGGGGATATTCCGCCGGGAGGGAGCGCTGTAATAGCGATTTTTGTTCATTTTCATTATTGATTCACCGGTAAGCATACAAAGTTAGGCGTAGATTTGAACCAAACTTCATACGCATACTTTTTACTATTGACGCCAGATTCCAGTTGAAAATGCATATGTAACCTTGGAAGGGACCGCTGTGATAACGATTTTTGTGCGATTTTTCGTAGTTTTGTTGTACATCGGCTGCTGATGCAGCGACATCCATTTCGTATCTATAACTAACTCGGCGATTCGCAAACAGAATAACGATGATATTTATTTTATTAAATATTATATTCGTGTTACTCTGATTAATAAAATGAAGCAGAAATTTAAGATGAAAATTAATGTATGGTTGAAGTATTAGCCTATAAGCAGTGCTTAATTTGCGTTAGATATTATCGTTAATATATTCTGTTTGATTCTCAGCTCCGCTACTTCTTTGTTTTTAGTGGAAATTTAAATATTGGTCTGAATTCCCCGGCGCTCACTCCGGAATTCAGCGGAAATAGTGTTTCTAAAAAATCAAAGCCTAAATTTTTATTTCTTTTTTCCCATCTCTAATATTTTGCGTTCTTTCCTACCAAAGCGCTTACGTATGTGACATAGTGTGTCCTGTGTAGGTTTTTTTTTTCAATGGTTTCAGAATGGCGACGAGGAATGTCAGAATTAGTCGCAACTGTTTCTGCCGTTTTTATTCGCTGCTTTTTGTTCGGGTTTTTAAAATATTCTCTCTGATTAACTTTCTAGCTCTGCACGGTGCTTAATTTGCTCCGATCACAGGAGCGCAGCTCCAGTACTTCTTTATTTTTAGTGAATATTTAAATATTAGTCAGAACAGACCAGAGTTTATAAATACTGCGCACCAATACAAAGAAGTCCCTGACGAGTAGGATTTTCTGAAAATTTCCCAATCCTGATTTTAATGTTTTTGCTCTGTTCATTTATTAGAATTTATTAGAGATTAATGCCTAAAGATATGTCAAAAATATAAATTTCTTTTTGAGGAAGACGAAATTGCTTTAAAATTTGAAATAGTGTATGAAATATAAATATGCGTATGTGTGTGTGTGGGGGGGGGGGGGGCAGGGGGATTATAAACTTTGTTGTTATTACTGCAAAATATTAGAGCTCCGGTACTTTTTTTTTTTGCTAGAAACTAAGCCCTGTGTATATATATTGTTGCAGATATTTGAATCATATTGATTTTGATCCTGAATAAGCATAGTGACATTCGAAATTTTTTGAACACTTATATCTAGTAATCGGACAATGGATTATTGTTAAAAGTTTTGAAGTGAGTTTTGTTTAATTTATTCTGTTTGATAATTCTAGTCTTTTTATTATTACTGCTGTGTCATCTTATTCATATAATTCATCCATTCATTTTATTTTACAATAGTTTAAAAGTTTTCATTTGTACTTTTACGCATTAAAAATGTATTTTTTTTCGCGAATTTATTGAAGTGTTTGAATGAAACAAATGTATCGCGATATTATTTAACCATTATGTATGTTATATTTAACTAACTCCAATCAGTGTTCGAACAAATTATTTTAAGTAAAGTGATTTCGTTCACTTTACTTTCGAGGATCAGTTTTTAAAAAATTATTTACTTCATATTCCGTTCTTTTTCTCATCTATTTACGTTGTCACGGCCGGTCTCTCTCCGAACTTGTCCGCCACGTGACGTTTCAGTCCTGCTCTACTCTGATTGGCTATCCTTCAAATGGAACAACCTTATGTAGAAGAATCTTGGTTTTTACTGGTGTCAGTATGACTTATAAAACCGTCAGTTTGTCTCCATGGTTGTCACAATATGGCGGAAACGCAGGGCCTAACTACCACCAAAGAAAACTCCTACCAGTAAAAATGAAAATCTGTTTCTACCATAATTTATGACTGAAATTTAGTAATAATAAGGTGTTCAAATAAGTCGAAAATATCTTTATAAACCTACTGGTGGGAGTTTCCACCGTCGATAAACAACTCCTGTGATAGCGGTTACAGTTGAAGCTTCACTATTTTAAGGATATGTCAGTTCCTATTTATTAATAGTTCCATGGTACCTGCGGCTTTACAGAGTGTGAGTGCGGCTGGGCCGAATGAGGGCATTTTATTTTGAGCGATAACCGCCTCCATATTGCAAACTGTTTTTATGGCATACTGCATCTCTATCTATCTCTTTCCTCCGTGGGTATTTATCCTTGTCCGGTCTGAAGCAAGGTTGCCAGTTTGGCCTTCATTTTTATTCAAAAATTTAGTGCTCACACGAGAACTGGGTTGCCAGATTTGGCCTTTTCTTTAGCACTAGAACGCGCGGAAATTTTACTGTTTCATAAAACTATTTTACACCAGAATTTTTATTTAAAGTTATTTGACTGATTTACTTTACGTAAATCTGCATTTCTAAAATGTAACTTATTCTGTGAAAGAATTTCTGGTTCCAGTTGACATTTAATCATGTGATCGGAGTCGAATCGACTTCTTCCGGACGTTCTAGTGTTAAATGCCGAAACTTTACATTCACACCGGAAATTTTGTATTATACTGTTTTCTTTATGTAATGTCAGACGTATCGTGATTACCTACAGTAAAAATTCTTCTTTCAGAGTTTCTGATATGAATTCGAAGTTTTAAATATAAAGTAGAGGCCAATCAGCAGCAGAGATAAAGAATAGTATTTGATAATTTATTTAATAAGAGACATTTAAAAATAACATACAATACAAATTCTTGTTTCGCAAATTGCACTAAATTTTTTTAATTTCCAATTAAAATTTGAAGCCAAACTGGCAAATCTGGTCTGAAGCTTTATATATAAATCTTCAAGAAATAATCTTACACGTCTTCATATTAAAAATCTCAGAATTGCACGTAACGTTTCTGGCTACCTTCGTAATTCTACAATTCCTAAAATCTCAACATGAAAAGATAAGAAAACGCATAATTGACCTTTCTAAAAAACTGTATGAAAAAAAAAACTACGATCTGTCCATCTAAATTGTTGGGGAGTTACCGAACTACGGCGCCTTTTCGTACCTATTGCACCATTTCGTAAACGTCCAAAGTACTCTGCCATTATACGTCCCGAGTGAACTTGTGTGTTGTGTCACCACATCTCCATTTTCAACTTTCTTGTCTTATTATTATATCGGGTCGTTCGGAAAGTCGTGTCCGTTTGGTAAAATCAATTCGTCCCAGAAAATTGTATCATTTAATTAACAGACTTTGATTCCAATATCTAAAGTCTAATAACTGCCGGGCAGAATTTTCCGGGGCGAATTGATTTTTCCAAACGGACACAACTTTTCGAACGACTCAATATATAAAAAAACTATTAAAGAAATTTGCCCTGAAAGTGCCTTTCTTTTTTATCCTGTAGCTTTCGCAAGCTCCTAATTCTTAGACTACCTTGCCCAAGCAACTTTTTTTCTGAATTAGCGTTAAATTGGTTTTTTCATTAAAAAAAAAAATTCTAATTTTCTTTTCGCATTTTCTCGGTAGATTTCATAACTACAGTTATACTCTCCCTGGGGCATTCCACGTCAAATCAGGCAGTAAAATATCAATATGTAACCCACCATCACAGATTTTAATGAAACTGCGTGTGTTTGTTCTTACTATTAAGATATGATCACCAGTAATTTTTTTTGCTCCTTGGTGAAATAGTTTCTGAGAAAAAAATTGTCAAAATTTTGAAAAACTGCCGTCAGTTGGCATTCTTGATAGCTCGGTTTTCAAATGTAGCATGTCATATATATAATCATATTTCAATATCTACTCTACAAATCATCTTCAAATAATTTATGCACAATATTTAGGGTACGCAGCTTATGAAAAAAATATATTGTTACGCTTATAACATTTTAAGTGTGTCTAAAAAAATATTTAAACTTTGAAGCCGTGAATTTTTTATGAAAAATAATGCATTAACAAAAAAAGCATTATCAACAAAAGGCGGTATTTTTATTAAATTTATTTTTTATGGGAGATATACTTAAAGGTGTCCTTTACCTGATTCTGAAATGAAAATAGTGGGATTTTGGGTGTTTTTGGTAGTATTTCCTATTTAAAAATATTTTGAGGTGCATTTCATATCAAATCAAGCAGAGTCATTCCATGTCAGTTCCCCTAAGCCATTTAATCACTGTCACAAATTTCAATGAAATTGGGTTTGTTTATAGCTTATTTTAAGACGTAATCACCTTTAATTTTCTTGATCCTAAGTAAAATATTTTTTAAGATAAAAAAAATCAAAATTTTGAAAAATTGTTTTAAATTTTTTTAATGACAGTTCGATATTCAAAGACTACATTAAAAAAAAAAAAAAGTCATTTCAATATAAATTCACTAAATAGGTTTCAAATAATGTATATGTTACAAATAATGTAGGCTGATTATTATTTCTTGTTTTTTATCATGTTTAAACACTAAGAGTGTCTTTTATCTTATGAATTTTTAAAATCAAGAATTTTGTCAAAAATAATGTGTTAATCAAAAATTTATCATTAACCGAAGGCAGGGTGTTATTTCTTTTTTTTAATTGTACGTAAAAATATCTTTTAAATGGTTATAAAATAAAAATAGTGAACATATGAGAAAAAATTATCAACATTTTGGAAAAATGCCACGAGTTGCCATTAATGATTGCTCAATTTTCAAAGGCCTCATTTTATATATAAAATCATATTTCAATAACTAATAAAGAAATCTTCTTCGAATAATTTAAGCAAGGTAAATAAAGTATGTAGATTATGAAAAAAATATTGCTGTAATGTTAAAAAAAATTTAAATGTGTCTAAAAAATTGTATAATCTTTGAAATCAAAAATATTTTACAAAAAATAATGAAATTATTAAAAAATCTTTATCAATCAGAGGCGGAGTTTCTATGACTAATTTTTTAATTTTAAATTGTACATAATACTACATTATAACTGGATCTGAAATAAAAATAGTGGGATTTTGGTTGGTTTTAGTAGTATTTAAATCATATTTAAAATTATCAATATTTTCAAATGTAAAACCTATCCAATGTATCATCCCTTTAAATATTTTTATTTATACATTTATTTTATTTTTCAAATTATCTTTTATGTTCGTTTCTTAAGGAAAAAAATAAACAATATTGTTTTTTAGTAAAACTTCTAGGGCGAAGAGCAATTATCCCTTTCCAAAAAGAGAAAAATCACTAGCTCCTCACCGCCCAATAGAAATTATCAAAATGACAGTCCTAATCTTTAAACTCATATTTGGCTGTTAATATTGAAAATTTAGCATTGAGCTGCTAATATTGAAAAAAAAAACAATTTTCACTCTGTTGAAGAAAATTTTCACGTATTGTGCTTTAAATATACGCAAAAAATGCATAATCCATTATATTTATATCTTTCAAATAACTATATCTAAAAAAATATTTAAAACTTAATGAGTTGCACTTTTGTAACTTTATTCAGTTTCTAATGATATGTACCGTAATTTCGGGTGTATAGCCCGCAGATCAAACAATTCAGTTTGGACCCAGAAATTTTATTCAGTATTTGAAGACCAATATTTACTGTGATCTAAAAAGTTACATTTTATTTTTAAAAATTTCTGGGTCGAAACACGATTGTATGATCCGCGGGCTATACACCGGAAATTACGGTAATTTGATTTATTTCATCACAATATTGCTGAAAGATGGATTTTCAACATATATATGTGTGTATATATATCCCTGTTCTCAAACAAATTATTTAAAAATTATTCATTTATGTTTAATAAAGCATATATATATTGTTTATACACTTACAGAAAATACATATAGCAAATTTTATGATATTATGTCAATAATGTCTAAAAGTAAATAACTTATCTAATAGTATGTAACGAAAAATTTAACATCTGGTGTAATGACAACAAAATTTTATAATTGTTTTACTTAATTTGGATGAATGAAAAAGCTTACATGTTTATATTTTATTGAAGTACAGGTAAAAATGTCACAAAGACATACCTTAACAACCACTGAGTATGTCACATTCACACTACAGATGATTTTTTTTTCTTTTGATCTTTCGGGTTTGATTTCAGATGGTAATGAATTCATTAGTTTTGTTAGAAGTGTCATTGCAGTCAGCATATTAGGCTCACTATTTTTTTTTATATAATTTGTTTTGATTGACTCGATGAACAACAATATTTAAAGGGACCATTTCATGACTTTTCAATTAAAAGCTGATTTATAAATTCATCATGTTGTTTAGTTATTATTATCGTCTTAAGATAATAAGTTGATATTAAAATTTTTAAATGCAGTTTATTTATTATTTGAACAGTTGAAAGTATTTTTCAATAAGAGTGTGGGCTGTTGACTTTAAGTCGGCTGTTGAGCAATGTAGTGTTGGTAAAGGAACTGGTACTATTTAATTTAATTTTTATTGCTGTAAATAATATTTTTTATTTTATTATTGTATGTATTATATTTAAGCAAGAGTAGAAATACACGATATCGTAGTCATTTTAGTACATCTTAGCATGAAAAGCTTCAATATTTATCATTAAACATTCACATTTTATGAAAATTTTGTTAAAATTGCTCATATTTTCACTATTTTTATTTTATAACTATTGAAAAGATATTTTTACGTACAATTAAAAAAAGTAATAACAGCCTGCCTTCGGTTAATAATAAATTTTTGATTAACACATTATTTTTCAGAAAATTCTTGATTTTAAGAATTCACAAGATTAAACACACTCTTAGCATTTAAACATGACAAACAACAATAAATAATAATCTGCCTACATTATTTGTCACATATACATTATTTGTCACATATACATTATTTGAAACTTATTTAGTGATTTTATATTGAAATGACTTTTTTTTATGCAGTCTTTGAATATAGATCTGCCATTAAAAACATTTTTAAAAAAATTTCAAAATTTAGATATTTTTTTTATCTTAAAAAATATTTTACTTGTAATCACCTTTAATTTCCTTGATCCTGTCTTAAAATGAGCTATAAACATACCCAGTTTCATTGAAATTTGTGGCAGTGAATTAAATATCTTAGGCGAACTGACATGGAATGACTCTGCTTGATTTGATTTGAAATACGCCTCAAAATATTTTTAAATATGAAATACTACTAAAAATTCATAAAAAAATCACGACTTCAAATATTAAACATTTTTTTAGACACACTTAAAATGTTATATAAGCGTAACAGTATTTTTTTTCATAAAATACGTACCCTATATATTATGCATAAATTATTTGAAGATGATTTGTGGAATAGATATTGAAATATGATCATATTTATGTCATGTTACATTTGAAAATCGAGCAGTCAAGAATGCCAACTGATGGCAGTTTTCAAAATTTTGACAATTTTTTTCTCAGAAACTATTTGACCAAGGAGTAAAAAAAAAATACTGGGAATCATATCTTAATAAAAGGAACAAACACACGCAGTTTCATCAAAATCTGTGATGGTGGGTTACATGCCTGCCTGAACTGACATGGAATGACCCCCCCCTTCCTTAACATAATATAACCTTTTTATTAGTGAAATATATATTTAGCATCCGATTTCTCCAAGAATTTCATGTAATTTTTTTAAATCATCCTTTTTTTCTCCAATTTTTTTTTTTAATTTTAGACATCTTTAAAGTTAATTTATTGGTAGTTCTAAAACTATAGTTATCCTTTTTATTCCAATGGCTCACATAATTGCAAGACGCCGTAGTTGTTTATATGTAAGTATGTTTTTGAAATGTTTTTATTTCGAATGCTTCTGCATTTATTTCGAGTAATTAACACAAGAAAGCCAGCGAGCAGTCATTTTGACTGTTACCAAACGAATATATCTCGGTTCGAATTTTTTTTATGTAAAGCAGTTTGAACTAGTTAAATGGATAAGTTAATAATTTAAAATATAAATTCTGGTGTGAAATATTTTTCTAAAATTTGAGTAAAATTCTCGGTTTTTCTTGTTTTAATCCTATCGCTGCGCAACCCGAGATTTTTGGGGGGATGCTTTTTTTCGTATAATTAACCCTCCTTGATTATTCCCACCTGTTATTTTTTATTGTAAATTTTGCTTTATTGAATCGGAGCATTTTCCCATTTAAATTACATAAAACGTATTTATATTTAATAATATTTTAAAAAATAAACTCCGCATGTCTCGAGACAAATTCCTTGAAGTCAATGAAATACTGATGCCGTCAATTTGAAAATCCCTATTCAATACTGAACTGAAAATAGAATGATTCTTCTTTCTACAAGACAAATTAAGCATACATAAAGAGGATTTTTTATTTATGGCAAGAAATAAATATTATCTTCTTTATTTTGTAACCAAGCTTAACTTTTGTATTATTAGTCTTAATAAACAGCGTTTAACACTAAAACCGCCGGAAATTTTACTCAAATTGAATGAAAACATTTGATAAGAGAATTTTTATTTAAACTTATTTAACTTATTTTCGCGCATTAAAATTTCAACTAATTTTATGAAAAAATTTCTGGTATCAATTGACACCTATTCATTTCGTGCGGTTCAAAAAGACCCCTTTTGGCGGTACTAGAGTTAAACCTGTTTCTTTTCATACAAAAAATATCATGATATATTATATAGATTTCGCTAAAATTTCTAGAGCGGGAAATTAACATTAAAACAATGATACATGAGTATTATTATCGTTTTGATCAAAATACATCCTGATCATTTTATGTGAATTTTTGAGAAATCTAGATGAATATAATTTCCATTTGTGAAACTTTTCAGTTCTAAATAAATCTATTTAATCAGGGCGATGCATATTTATAAAAAAAATTAACTAGAATTATTCGTTTTACTTAATCGCAGAAAAATATTGCAAATTCTTCTACATAAATATTAAATAGAAAATTTCTAATCTGAAATACTGCGCCAAAATTTTTATGAAATTCCAGTGAATGTACACACCTTCCAAAGATAAGGATGCAATGTTCTAAAACAGGGTTTTTACGCCTCAGAGCATTCAAGGGATTTTAGAGGTTTCAATAACAGAAATTTCGTAAAGTAATGGTCGCCCAATTTAAATACAGAACTGTTACCAGTAAATAAGGCAAATATTAACTAAGAAAAATCTTGAATTATTCAAAGACGTGTACTAACCCTATAAAAACACGCTTTGAAAATAAATATTTAAACAGCTATTTTTCAGTACACGCGAACTATCTAAATGTACGAAAAATGGTAAAATATATATTAAATAGTTTTCTCAAACGGGAAATGACTATAAAAACACGCAAACACATAAATCCATATATTAAAGCTGTGATCAAATACATCCTGAACAAGTGACGTATTTTTGTGACAGAAAAATGGATATCATTTCCTTGTGGGAAATCCATTAGTTCTGCATAAATCTATTTAACGTCCAAGAAATTACATTTTTACGCTTCAGTTGGAGGAAATGTACTATAGATAAGTGGCGGGGTGGGGGGTGGGGTGTCTAAAAACTCGTCCTAAAAATAAAATTGACGCAACAATATGTGAATACATTGAAAGTGATTAAATGACCGTGCAGTATTTTCTGTCTCTCCATTTATTATCGAACACAATTTTGGACGTTTCTTTATTGAGAGAATAGGTTATGATACAAAAAGTATTTATAAACTTGCTTGGAAAATGATTTTCGATCGGAAAATATTTCTTAGCTACCAATCTTCTATTTTTTTCTCTTTTTTTTCACTATATATGTATATATGGTTACATGAGTTTTAAAGCCCGCCTTACCCAAAATTTAAACAAAATACTTTTTTCAAGCAATCTATTTTATTGGTGAATCTGCATCGAAATAAAACACTATAATCTGAAAAAAAAAAAAAAAAAAAAAAAAAAAAAAAAAAAAAAAAAAACTTTTATCGTGTATTTCTGGCATTGTAAAATCTTGGTTTACAATAAAAACCAACGGATGCAGTCATATATTTTTCGCGATTTTCCAACATTTGATTTTCTGCATATGACGAGTTTTGAAACTGACATCCTCCTATATATACAGGGTGTCCATACTAAGATGTTACAAACTTCGAGGGGTGGTAGGGTACACCTAGACGACTCGGAATCACATAAGAATGCCGGGTCGGAAACGCCTTCCTGACCCAGTAATGCCATTGGCAGTGCTGCCAGTGGACTACTTTTTTTAAATTCAGATTTCTTGATTGGCACCACTTTTCTGAAATGGCAAACTCCCCCTTCTTTTCGTCTTAAATAATATGTAATTGAATGAGGCCAATTTTACTATTTGAAAAAACTGGTGCCAATCAAGAAATTTGAATTTAAAAAAAAATATAGGCCACTGGCAACACTGAGCATTGAAAAGGCTGGATCACACAAAGCTGACCTTTGGCCCTGGTTAAGTTGCCAGTGAGCTACCTTTTTTTATAATTCCGATTTCTAGATTGGCACCACCCTTCTTAAATGGTAAAATTCTGGTTGTTCAATGACACATTAATTAACCCCTTGGGGACGAGCGACACGTATACGTGCCACATGGAGTGCTCAGAATCCTTGTTTTTCCGCACCAGTAAAATTTTACTGTAAAATTTGCCTTGTTTAATCAGTGCATTATCTCGATTCAGGAAGACACAAATTACTGTTTTTAAAAAACGGTGACAAAAGATTGAGAATTGCGTAAAAAGCTCTCGCCCCGAAGGGGTTAAGTTGAAAATAAAGGGAATTTTAGCATTTCTTAAAAGTGGTGCCAATCAAGAAATCGGAATTTAAAAAATGTAGCCCACTGGCAACACTGTCAATGCTCTTACTGGGTCAGGAAGCGTTTCGGACCCCTCATTCCTATGTGATTACGAGTCTTCTAGGTGTACCCTAGATTGCCTCGTAGTCTGTAACATCGTAGCAGGGACACCCTGTACATATACACTATATGGCCAAAGTTAACCGATCACTTGCGATTTTTGACGCTTTGTTAAATATCTAGAAAAATACGTGAGAAATTAGCCTGAAACTGCAGGTGTGTAAACAGTATAGTATAGGTCATATATTTCCGCGAAGATTTTTTTCCCGAAACCCCATAAAGGACTGTAAAAAATTTAAAAAGAACGAATATCTTTTGGATATTCCTGTAAAAACTAATGGAGCAAAAGCGTTTAAACTCGAGATTATTAATAAGTCGCTTATTGTAATATGCTGTGTTTATTTTTATGAGGATAGCATGTATACCCGTAGAGAAATTAAGATTTTTATAAAAACAGTCCCAAATTTCGCCAAGTTTTTTGCTTATAATTTACAGAGTTCTTAATATAAAAAAAGCTCTTTTCAGAAAGTATGACGAACAAGATTGTACACAAAACTCTGCAGTCAGAATTAGAAAATAATCAAAATTGAATGAAATATAAGCAGGTTTACTAAAAAAGTTTCACTGCGCATGCGCGAATGCATTCAAAATGTAATGTTAATAATGTGATAGCTAAATGTATAGAGCAACTTTTGTAAAAGTCTCAAAATCATACTTTGAAAAGTCTGATAATAATCGTCTATAGAATAAGCCGAAAATCCGTTGTTCCCAAAATGAAGCAAAAACATGAGGAGATGTATCGATATATCCATTGATTAGTGTCAATTTACCAGACGCAATATTGCACGTACTACTGTATTTGGGTACAACCCCTCATTTTTTTGCTTCATTTTGGGAACAACGGATTTTGAGCTTATTCTATAAACGATTATTATCAGACTTTTCAAACTATGTTTTTGAGACTTTTACAAAAGTTGCTCTATACCACCGCCCCCTGAATAATAGGCCTGAGCGCTGGACCAAAAATGGCGGCTGCCGAAGGCGGATTTTTTTCAGCGTGTGTACGGTCCCTTAAATATTCCTACCAATAATTTTTTGAAGTTTTTTCCGCTTCATTTTTCTGAGAATAAACAAGGTAGAGAAATCTTTTATAAAATACTGGTGTCCACATTTAAGGGACCGTACCTACGCTAAAAAAAATCCGCCTTCGGCAGCCGCCATTTTTGTGTCATTTTTGTGTGAGCGCTCAGGCCTAGTATTCAGGGGGCGGTGTCTATACATTTAGATAACACATTATGCACATTATATTTTGATTGCATTCGCACACGCGAAGTAAAACTTTTTTTAGTAAACCGGCTCATTTTTCATCAAATTTTTATTATTTTTTAATTTTGACTGCAGAGTATTGTGTGCAATGTTGTTTGTCATATTTTCTGAAAAGAACTTTCTTTTATATTAAGAACTCTACAAATTGTAAGCAAAAAACTTGGCGAAATTTGGGACTATTTTTATAAAAACCTTAATTTCTCTACGAGTATACATGCTATCCTAATAAAAATGAGCACAGTATATTACAATAAGCCACTTATTAATAATCTCGAGTTTAAATGCTTTTGCTCCATTATTTTTTACAGGGTTATACAAAAGATATTCGTTTTTTTCAAATTTTTTACAGTCCCCTATGGGGTTTCGGGAAAAAATCTTCGCGGAAATATATGGCGTATACTATACTGTTTACACACCCGCAGTTTCAGGTTAATTCCTCATGTATTTTTCTAGATATTTAACAAAACGACAAAAATCGCAAGTGATCGGTCACCTTTGGCCATATCGTGTGTATATATAGTATATATATGCGCATGGTGCGCTCTCAACGACAATACAACATTTTAACGTTTTTAGAACTTAATTATAAATTAATAAATTAAAAAGTACTTTTCGTTAGCTTATCGCAAGTGGTAAATTGCTCAGTATTCTTTATGGTTATAACTTTATACGAGTTGCAACAATTATAGACTTCTATGAGTTAAACCAGGCTTGCTAACGCCTTTGTCTCTAACCACGTAATATGGGAAGCAGAATATCGTACACGAATTTCATTTGACTGGCATCATTTTCTTTTTAAGAAAAAGTTTTAGATATACAGTACAGCCCCGATTATCCGCGGAATTGGGTGGCAAAGGCACCGCAGATAACAAAAATCGAGGATAACTGAAAAAGACTGAAAATGGGGTGCAAACACGAAAATAAAAAAGTAAAATTCAACATAAAAACTATGTTTTAGTGTACAAAAAGCATAATAAAACGTTTAAGATACATACATATGCACAGTACACCAGAAACCTTTGCTTTACGTCTAAATCATTAAAATAAAGAACAGTAAACAAGAAACAATGTCATACATACTGTGCAAAAAGAGCTGAGTCCTTTAAAAAAAAACAGTCACTTGCTTTTGCTTCTTGCTTTGGAAACACCTTTTCTTTATTCTAAATTGTAAACTATTGTTTTTCTTTTAGTATGGAATAATTGTATCTCGAAAATGAAGTTATTCTTGATATGCTCTCTGGAATTTATCATAATAGTCTTATTTAACTGTCAAATATTTTAATTGCTGTGTTTACATTTGGTTAATAAAATTAAGAAAAGACATCAAGACATCTGATATTTCAAACATGGCAACAGAATCTAGAAATAATCTTCGATTACTTTCGAATACAGGAATTTGTCTGTTTATATTTATTAGTAGGGTTTATGGAATTTTCCTTGCTGTTGGCTTGAATTAACCCTTTCCGTCGCAGTGTGTCCAGTCTGGACACACCTAATTTTAATTCCAACCTTGCAAATGGCACCATTCTTGGTGACATTTAACAAAAATGTGAATACTTAACAAAATTTAACAATATTTAACAAAATTTTTATTTTACAGCGAAAGCTTAATTTAAGGAGTTTTTATTTTTTAAAAGAAATCGTTTGCAATTTCCGGTGTCAGTCAATATTTTCTCATTTTGCGAATAGAATTTGTCTGCGCCGAAAAGGGTTAAAGAAAAAAAAAAGCGCTTCGCGGATAAATCGCACCGCGTATCATCCGCTTTTTTAAAATGTACTGGTGCAAATAGAATATAAAAGTAGAATGATTTATGAAAAGTTAGCGTCCGATGAGGGTTAATTCTTCATGAGGATGAAATATACTGCTGCGAAGAAAGAAGATTTATAAAAAATGTATTTTAAATAAATAATTTAGAAGTTATAACTTTATTTTGTTAATTCTACATATACAATTGATGCAAACGTTTAAGAAATGTTTTTACTTATTTTTAAACAAATCTGTTTATAAATCATTGCGTCATTCAAACATTTCTGCATATTACGAGTGGAAGTACTTTCACCCTGAAAGGACTAACAGAGCCGATTGTTTTATATTAGGAAAGAGTGGCAGCTCTGCGCTCTATCTTTTTGAGTAACTGGAACTACTTGTATTATACGATAAATTAAGAGTTTTCTCCTAAATAGATGAAAATTAAATCTGTCTTACCCCTTTGAGTGGCAAGTTAAATAACGAAAAGCAATTTTTCAACATTTTGTAGCCCCTCGAGGGATTATGGTTTTTTTTATATATTTGAAAAATATTAAAATGTAGTAAAGTATTTTCCCAAAACATGCTGAAACCGGAAAAGGATATAAAACTTGCTATACCTCTATTTCATATTTTTGATGAATTACACAAAAAATAGTTTGTGTGCATTTTTGTGAATCTAAACGTGCAGTTTTCTTTTGTGAAATCCAATAGTTCTGCATGAATCCATTTAATTGCTAGAAAATTGCTTTTTAACGCTTCTAGAAGACAAAACTTATTAAAGAGAAAAATGAAATTTGCTAAACAGATATTTATTTTATAATTAATATTGATAAAGACATTTTTAAATGCGTATTTTTCTAGTTAGTGCAAGGCATTATAAAAATATTTAAAAATAGACACAAAATTCTTATTCAGAATTTTAAAAAAGGCTTTACGTGGACTTGGTACCCTTCATTTTACGAAAAATGGCGAAAATGATGCATAATAAAATAAAACATGCTGAAATGGTAAAGGAATATGAAACCTGATTTAAAACTATTTCATGCTTTTGATAAATTACACACAGAACGCTTTATGTGTATTTTTGTGGCATCTAATTTAAACTTTCAATTTCTGTTTGAAAAATCCATTAGTTTCACGTGAATCTATTTAATGGTTAGAAAATTGACTTTTATTGCTTCAAGAAAATAAAACATATTAAAGAGATCAATAAAAAGTACTAAAAAATGTTTCTTTAAAAAATAATTTTGATAAAGTTATTTTTCAACATGTTCAGGACACCATCGTTTGCATGGATGCCAAGGGTGAAGTACGATTTTTTTAAATGAAAAAAGTACGTAACAACCTCCAAAGCTAATTTATTTAATATATTTCCCTATTTAAACTATGTGATTAATTCACCCCCCCCCCCCTCCAAAAAAAATTGAAATAAATTGATTAAGCGCCGACTTCACAGAGGTGAAAGAGGCAATCAGGCATAGCCCCACCACTAATTTTGTATCATGTGATTAATTCTTGTGATTAATTCATGTGATTAATCTTGATCAATGTGATTAATTCAGACAAAAAAATAACAAAATAAATTAAATAAATTGAAAAACGAAGAAAAAAGAAAATTAGTGGTGGAAGTCAGCGGCTGTGGTAGCCGGATTAATGTGCCCGGCATTTATTATTGCGTATAAAATCTATCGTAACAAATTTGCAACTCGATACTTTTCGGAAAGAATGAAACGAAACGCACAAGATCGTATTTTATGAATATATATTTCTGATGTTATTATTCATAACTGAATTTTAAATACTTATACAATGACTTTTTTCATTTGCGTTATTTTTTTTTTATCAAAAGCAACTTTTTGCAGTTTTTTTTTACATAATATAAAGATAAAAATAAAATCCCTTTTGAAAAATATTTTTAAAGAATATAATATTTAAATCAGTTGTAAGTACAGCAATTCAAACAGAGTATGTTAGTTTCTATTTCTAAATTTAACTCTTTGTTGTAGTTTTCTATTCATTTTTACAATCAAATAAGGCAAAGATTACCGTTTAAGAAAACAAAAATGGTGGGTAAGGGCGCCCACTTTTAGTAGCATGATTGAATGTTATCCAAATCTAAGAAGGTTTTAGTTTCGAATATTAATTCCCAATTACTCGGTAATTAACACTCGAAATCGGCCAAACATTGCGCAAGGTATTTTCCAATGTAGTTTTGTTTCGATTAGTGCGGTTAATCAATCCGTGAATTTTACCACACTAATCAAAAGCTTACTATTCGAAACAAATCTACAATTAGAAAAATTAAATCCACAGTGCTTCCTAGGGAAGTGCAAGAAGTTTACGCGCCAATTTTGACGAGAGTGGTATTGTTGGAAAGATCTCGTCGTGGGGAGTAAAAAACTCAATGGAACTGCCCGTCGCAAATCAATCGTTTTCGAGATATCCGACAATTTGTGTCACATAATGTTTTTATTTATTACAATTTATGCTATTACATTTGTCATATCGTTAAATTTATAATTTTTGCTTTTAAATAGATTCCTCTTAACTTGATTATGTTATTCACAAAGCGTTATAAGTAAGCAAACAAACTTAGTGCTGGAATCAGGCGTAAATTAACACAGTTAGCCTTGTAGACGGAGTGATAATTCACATACGCGGGCTTTTAGTGTGTCGCGTATTTTTTAGATCTTTAGTCACTCATGGAAATGAATTCAGTTTGCCACATTTATTGCATAATAGTGGCGTAGCGAAAGAGGAATCCACATGCACTTGACACCACGAAATTTTTTCGCCTTATCAGAAGCACTTCAGTTATTAATCAAGGTGAAAAAACTTTACAATTTTAGTGGTGTGAGTAAGAAAACAGTTAGGTGTCTACCTGTAGTTCACACTCCATCCGCTACGTGGCGCATGACCTTGATTGATGTGACCTCGCTCTTAATCTTACGGTTACTTTTACCATTTAAGATAGGACGCTTACTTATATCGCTTTGTGTTATTCATGTTTAAAAATTAAATATGCAAAAAAAAAACTTTCATAAAAAAATTACGAGAAGTTAATCGGTTTAATGCAGGGCTGCCACAGGCGACTTTTTTTTTTATTCTGTTTGCACCAAGACCACTTTCATCATTTAATATCTGAAAATGTATATGATTTTAAAACACAATTTTTAGCGGTATGAAAAGATATAAGCATGATCTTTCATTTCGTGTATTTAAAAAATTGCAAGATGCAGAATTAGCATTTATCCAAACTGTGAAACATTTGACGAGCAGAAAATTGTCAGAACAGCTTACGCGCAGGATTACAAAATAAATATTGCAACTAGAATGAAAATTTTAGTGCCTACTAATATTTCAGATTGTAATAATAGCCCATTTTAAAGCATTTTTATATTTTTAATACAAAGTTGTATTTAACTAATACAAAATTTGGAAAATTTCAAAAGTATCATCACCTAAAAAGAAAGGTTCTTTTTTTAACAATAAAAAGGAAACTTTAGATGCAGTTTATACAGACTAACATGAAACATTTGTTTTGATAATTTCATGAAAAAATATTCTGAAATTTTGGAGATATTCTGCACGTTATGCCCAAAAATGTCGCTTGGAGATAAAATTTCAAAGTTTCGGAAAAGCCACTTCGGGTATTGAGCGGGTATAACTCTAAAAACCATAACTTCAGTTCTAATGGGAATTTCAAGGAAACAATTATATCAAAATGATCTGAAAATATAAGAGTTTAATATCTAAAAAAATTAAATTTTCAAAAATTTTAAAGCTTTAAGAGTCCTGGGACGCCTTAAGAGAACAACAGCAAAAAAATATTCGTAAAAAATAAAAATATATATATTGAACGTAGAAAAAAGCATATGAAATATAAAAAATCTATTACAGATTTCAATTAGATTTTTTCTATCTGTGTTCCGTAAACAGGACAGTATGTTCGGTAACCCAAGAAGACGGTTAGATCGGCAGATTTTTATATATAAAATCAATTCATTTCATAAAAGCCTCTCTCCTTAAATTTGACTATATTTGATTAACTCTTAAAATTTTTATCTTCAATTTTCTATTTATACCAGGAAAAATTAAATAGTACATTAAAGTTATATTGCGATAAAGCTTTGTACGTTACATTGTTTTATTGATTAGGGAGTAACTTGTTGAAATGAGGCGGAGGCTTCATTGCTTTCTCCTTTTATTGTAAATTAATGCAGGGTCCAGAAATATATTATTCGTTGAAAGTAAATCCGAAGTGAAATCTTACAGAGAAAAATATTTTTTTACCAGAGGGCCCTATGATTGGGTCGATTGTAATGTATGAATAGAAATCCAGTGTGTTTTGAGATGCTTATGGTGCAATTTAATTTTATAGTGCTACGGGAAACTTATTAAAATTCGTATAAACAATGCCACAGGCGACTATTTTCGAATTCTGTTTTGCACCGATTTTTCGAAGCAAGAATATTTTACATACGTTTAGAGTACATTTGCAAGGGATATATACTACAAAATGTACTTTTTAAAAATAGTGGTGAGAACAGAATATTAAAATAGTTGCCGGTGGCAGCCCTGTATAAAGTACAAAAAAAACGTACTAAAATTTCTTATAGGCGTATATATATCATATAAAGTTATTTAAAATACATTAAAGTACTTTAAAAATATATTAAAAATCAAATTAACATCCCAACATGTTTTCGGCCAAATTCACACGGTCATCGTCAGTGTTTATTTAAATGTAATTTAATCGTACAAGAAATGTTATAAACTAAAAAGTACATTTAAATAAACACTGACCATTGCCGTGTGAATTTGGCTGAAAACGTTTTCAGAAATTAATTTGATTTTAAATGCATATTTTAATTATTTTAATGTCTTTTAAATACTTCTATATTATATATATGCACCTGAAAGCAATTTTAGTAGGTTTTATTTAAGCTTTATACGAATTTTAATTATTTACTCAAGGTGAATTGAACACTATAATTTTAACATTCCTTTATGGGAAACTTATTTCTCAGAGATAATTTGGCGAAAAACAGAATGGAAAAGGTTTTTGTTGTAATATAATACGCGATACATTAGGAATAAAGGAAAATTAAGGCATATATTAGGTCATTAATTACGTCGTCCGCTTTAAAAGATGTTTTTTTATTTAGAAATTCTATTTTATTAACCATTTGGAAAAATGGTTAATGTTCACGTCAGGATGGGAAATCAAAAGCATATCTGAAGGTTTTTATTGGTTGAATCCGCATTTTATTCTTTTTCTGATTGGTCTATACAGTAATATGTACCCTTTACTTTCAACAGAGATCTGTTGCCACTATGACAAAAAAGTAATAAAAACTACAAAAAAATTAATAACTCAGAAACAAATTGAGATACAGCTTTCAAACAAATTGCATTTAAAAGTACATTTTTTTCTCTATACGACGGTGTAAAATGTAATATTGTGGGATGTTTAGAAGTTTAAGAATGAAATTTCATTTAAAATGGGTTGTCAGATTTCTTGGAAATCTGACGATGGAAAAGCCTTTTCCCGAACAGCCAATGAAATGCTTGGATAATGCATAAGTTTGAGGTGGATAATACGTACGAGTCGCAGGCGATTTCCGTCGCTTGCATTTTTTACGTCTAATAACACTATTAATGTTTAATTCATGGCGTACGTAATGTAGGATCAACTGCGTGTTATTTTTTTTGTCTTAAATTTTAGTCTTTGAAAAAATCTTTTTCCAAATGGTCGTTGTAATTTGTTAAATTGCATTTTTTTTGGAATATTTATTTATTAATGATGTAATATTTTAAATGCATTTCTAGACACTGAGACTAGACACCGATTAAAGTAACTGAGAAGGCTGTCACAAGATGGCGGCTGCTTTTTATAAAATCGGATCTACAGTTTCTGATGACCGCCAAAGCAAACTTCCCACCAGTAAAATTGAATATAAAATTTCGTCTTATTTAAGCGTCTTATTAATGAAAACATTTTTCTCACAGATATATTAACATTTTTATTTAATTTTACTGGTGTCAGTTTGTCTGGTAAAACGGTCAGTTTGCTTTACTAATTGTAAAAATATGGCGAAAACGCAGGGCCTGACTTCCGTCAAAGCAAACTTCCACCAGTAAAAATCTGTTTCTGTCATTATTTATGACTGAAATTTTGCATTAAAAAAAAGAATTTAATTAAGTAGAAAATTTTTATAAAAATTTACTGGTGGAAGTTTCCACCGGCGGTATTCAAACTCTACAAAAACTATTACATTTGAAGCTTCAATATTTTAACCCATTAACGACGAGCCTCTTTTACACTTCTTTTAATTATTCGACACCAGTCTTTGCGACTTTGTAATTTTGAATTAATTAATCGCTCAAAATCTCAGATTATATAATGTGAAATTTTACAAACTAAAATACTGATATTGAAAATTTAAACTTTTGTTCGCTTGCATGGCGAATTTTCTTGCCAACCGGCTTTAATGAGTTAAAGATATGTCAGTTCCATGGCGTTTACATTTTCAAGCAATAAATTCGATGGCGGCGCCGCCTGCATGTCCACAATACCTACTCGGTTTAGATTCGACACTGGTATTTCTCAGTATATTTTTCTGGTATGAAATTTTGAATATTTTGAAACACTTAATTTTATTATTATCTCAGTGTAATGATGATACTATCCTAATTCTAATAATATTAAAAATGTGAATGTGTGAAAATGTTTGGCTAAATTCTGTAACAAAACAGATAATTAAATGCCTTTATATTCATTATGCATAGCTGCCAACATCTTACGCTTTTTTGTACCACAAAAATTTAATAGTAAATTTTACCTTTATTAATTGCCATTTTCTGCCAATCAAATAAATCAAATATTTCTATTACTTTTTTCTGGTACAAAAAAGCGTAAGAATTGGCAACTATGATTATGCGTCACCTCATTCTTTACCCAATGTTTCAAATTTTCACTTAAGTCAATAAAATTTACATATTTTATTTGTTTGCAATACATAAAATAAAAGTTACAAGCAAATTAAATATATATATATATATATAAATATTTACTTTATAATGGAAATATTAATAGTGCAATTACAAAATATTTTTTTGCTAACATAAAGTAAATACTTTCGCAATTTTGACATTTTGTTGGAAATAGTTACAATTTAAAGTTTTGATATTTCATTACAAATATTTCCAATGTAAATCCAATATTTTTCAATATTGGTATTATAGTTCAAATATCAGTGATACCGATAATTGCTTAAAATTAAACCTATTTTCGTATTCAGAATACTAGTCCAGGGGAAATAGGGGGTTACCTTGTAAAATCTATCTAAAATATTTTCTATCTTTAAAACAGTAAAACATTAAAACATATGTCATCAAAAATGGGTAAATAAAATATACCATTGTAGTGTAGAATATAATAAGTTTTTCGCAAATTTTCATACCTATCCGATAGGTACCTGAAAAAATTATAACAAATATAAAAATTATAAAAATTATAAAAATTATAAAATTATTAAAATTATTAAACTTAAACAAGAATTATTACTTAATTGAAACTATCGGCAAATAAGTTACTAAATATTGAAGAATTCTTTGAAAAAAATACTTTGAAGTTAACACTGTATACAGATAAAATTACTGTCTTAATTATGAGAATTGTCTCATTCATCTACGCTATGCTCTACATTTTAATAATTAATAATTACTCATGGCCTACTTTTAAAATTATATAAATATATTCAATATAAAATGTCTGTTGAGATGAAAATAAAGACGTGAGTGTGCAAATAATAGATAATTTAGTGCTACCAATTTTTAGAAGTTAAAATACGCGATTAAGTCCGCGGGGAACAATTTGAATAATTGGGGCAAAACTACATTTGAAAATTGAAACATAACAAAATTGAAAAAAAAAATGTCATTTTTTAAATGGCGTACTGCGCTTGCTATTGAGTGTATAATAAAGTTGTAAACATAAAGTTGTAGAGAATTTCATCCTCTTTAATATTGTATCTAACAAATAATATGCTACGGCAACGGGTCTCGAGATATAAAAAAAAAATTTAAAAAGTCCCAAAACTTTGTTGTATTTTGCCCACAGAAAATTTAGCATTAAAAAATGTTGTTAGAAAACTTGGTTTTTCCATGTTGCATCATTATAAACAAGACAGAAAAAAATTCTTCAACCCGATCTTTTGCAAGGCAAAATGTACATTTCCCCTGGACTACGTATAGAAAAAGAAATTTTTAATACTAATTTTCGCTTTACTTAATTTTCGTAGATTCAATAAAGTGGAAAGTCTGAATTCGTCAATTAAATAAAGTGAGAAAAACTTTTAAAAAGACTGATAGAAATTTTGAATTCAGAATTCCGCTAAATTGTCAACACTGTTAGCGACGAATGCAGATATTAGCACAATATAACCAACGTAACACTGGTTTTCAGGGTAATTGTGTTTTCGGATTTTTTATATCGCTATTTCCAATAGTAATCGTCGCATCTTTTAATCTCGTAATTTATAAGGCGAATATTACTATTAGAAAGAAATAGTGGTTATAAAAAGTGCAGAAACACAATCACTCATGAATTTTCGCATCAGGTGCATTTTTATAAAGTTTAACCGTTTAACCGTAGTTTTACAAACATATAAACTATGCAAATATATATTGAGTGTATAATAAAGTTGTAAACATAAAGTTGTAGAGAATTTCATCCTCTTTAATATTGTATCTAACAAATAATATGCTACGGCAACGGGTCTCGAGATATAAAAAAAAATTTAAAAAGTCCCAAAATTTTGTTGTATTTTGCCCACAGAAAATTTAGCATTAAAAAATGTTGTTAGAAAACTTGGTTTTTCCATGTTGCATCATTATAAACAAGACAGAAAAAAAATTCTTCAACCCTTCAATAAAGTTAATATATGAAATATAAACTTTACAAACATATAAACTATGCAAATTTTATTAACTTAAAGGAAAATTTAAGTATTGGAAAAAAAATAACAGTATAATTGATATTGAATACAAAAAAAATTAGTTATTCGTGTTGATTCTGATTTTAACCAAGCATATTCAAAATTTCGGTTTTATAATATTATTAGGATTAGGATATTTTTATTACTGCATGTTATTTCTTTTATGTCAAATCAGTTTTCATATTTTTTTTTCTTTGAATTGCAAAATATTACAAACTCAAAAGAATATTCTTCAGTTACATTCAATTGAAAGTTGTTTTTATTTTTATAACTTTTATTTTATGTATTACAAACATATAAACTATGCAAATTTTATTAACTTAAAGGAAAATTTAAGTATTGGAAAAAAAATAACAGTATAATTGATATTGAATACAAAAAAATTAGTTATTCGTGTTGATTCTGATTTTAACCAAGCATATTCAAAATTTCGGTTTTATAATATAATTAGGATTAGGATATTTTTATTACTGCATTATGATAATAACAAAACTAAGTGTTTTAAAATATTCAACATTTCACACCAGAAAAATATACTGAGAAATACATGTGTCAAATCTGAACCGAGTAGGTATTGTGAATATGCGCGCCGCCTATGAAAATGTTATTTTTTCAATACCTTCTAAAGCAATACCGGTATACGCGATTTCTACACCATATGTTTCTAGACACTGTAAAAGTATAGATTCAAGAATGTTTGCTGAGAATGAGCACATAAACTATTTCTATAGTTACTGTTTCACGGTTAGTTTGACTTCCTCTTTATTACGATTCCATGCAGAAAATTCTGAAAGAAAAATCTTTACTTCATGTAATCACGAAATATCTGTCATTAAATGAAGAAAAATATATTCTTTTTAATTTATTATATGAATTCAGAATTTATGAATACAAAAAAGGAAGCCAAACTGGCAACTCTGTTACGATATACTTGCACATGTTTGCCAACTTCTACGCTTTTTTTAAGTTGTATTCAATCATATTTGAATTAAAATTTTTACTTAATAAAATGAAATGTGTACTACTTTTCATTAATTAAACGCTGCACTAATTTCGTTAAATAAATTTTTTTGGTTCAAAACGTGTTTGTACGATTTAAAAAAGCGTAGTAGTTGGTATTTATTTGTACATACATTTTACTTTGCATATTTACTCTCACATAATTTAAAAGTATACAGATTAGAAAATTTACTGAAAAGCTGCATTTTGTGCATGTTTAATAATTTGTTTTAAAGTTATTTTTTCAGTTTTTCATTAAATATTTGACATTAAAGCTCAGAATATTAATACAACACAAAACACTGAATTTTTTATTTCAAATTTAACTATCAATAAAGTTTATTTATCTCAATGGAAACTTCTCGGTTTAAGGTAAATATATTTAGTTTTATCTTAATTTATATCTTAGTTTGTTTTTAGTTTTCTAAAGAAATATAATTCATTATTCAGTGCATGTATTGTTTTGAGGAATTTTAGTACAAACAATTTATGTATGTCCGAATGTGATATAAGTCTGAAAGCCATTACAACTGATGCCAAACACAAATATATGCAATTAATATAAAACTTTCCATCTATATCAAACAATCAACATTAAAAAATTAGTATTTGCATTTTTTTAAATTAACTACAGGTTAACATCGATTACTGGGGTTATTTAATACCACGACATTTCCGAATATTAAATGGAGAAAACTGCAATAAATCCACAGCTAACATTCTCAAAAATCCAATACACCGAAATAGATACTGTAGTAATATTTTATGGTAATGTTTTTGATGGATTCAATGATACCAAATCTGGCGGGTTTTTTATTCAGAGATTTTGAATTTATATCAGAATTTTTTTATGTAATTTATTCGCAGTTTATTTATTTCCAATTAAATCAAAAATAAATATTTAAACTTTGTTGTGTGAATCCGGAATGTCTGAGATAAATAACTGCAAGACTCGGCAACACTGGATGTATGAATTGTTGGCAAGTACAGTCGTGTAAAAAAAAGTAAACACACCCTTACTAACTCTGCAACTAATTATAATATAAGTAAGTTACAGGTGCAAAACGATTGGAAATAAAATCTACTTTTAAATGATGCAGACAAAATTTGATTAGAGGTATATACACAAATCAAAACCAGTCCAAAGTTTTCTTTATTCAAAGGCAATACCCAATTTTGACAAGATATTTTAAATCTACAGTTCAAACAAGGCCTAGAAACGACATTTCAAGTTATTTGATGATAAGTATCTGAATTATAAGCGATCAAAATTTAGAACTTCTAACGTTAAATTACATTTCCATATTTTTATTAATATCTCCTAAAATTATCTTAATGTGATAATTTTTTGTGTTGTCATAATACTAAAAAACCCATACATAAACGCAGTGAATTTATAAATTTAAAAATTTTATAATATGAACTATGCAATTAATATTTGAAATAAATATCAATTGCAACCTACATTTTTCTGATAGATTTATATTTATTATGTCCTGGTTTATGGAAATCCAAAATCTTAAAATTTTCTTCCAAGTAGTTTTCAAATTAGGCTTAAAAAATATCAAAATGATGGTTTAAGGGGCACATCTATAATGTGGTGAAAAGCATAATTTGAAAAAAATATATTTTACTCATTTTATTCAAACATCTGGGCTGGCAATAGTCAAAACACAGTAAGAGAGTAAAATGGTCATATTGGCAAAAATAATACATTAAGTGACTTCGTCAGTCTGTAGCATTTTAACAATTCCGCATGATTTTCAATTTAAATGCAACCCCTAAAATATGCTCGCTTAAAAAAATTAATGTCTTTGAAACTAATCCTATGAATTTCATGAACATTTGTATTTCGGCTAATTGAAGGGTGTAAAATATATTTACGGTGTCAAACTTGGGTGTTGCTATTGAAAAAAAAACAAAGTTTGAGTTCGTTTTTATATGTAAATGCCTCCCTAATTAAATTTTATAGATATTATTTAAAAGTAGACTTTATTTCCAGTCCTTTGGTACCAGTAATTTTCTTCTACAATAACATGTTGCAGAGTTAGTAGGGGTGCTTACTTTTTTTCCCCGACTGTACATATTACAGCTTGAACTGAAACTTCAACTCTTTGAACGGGGTGTGGTCACAAATGTGACTGCATAATTTTAATTCGAAACTGCCAACCGGTACCCAGAATATTTTAATAAAATGTAGCTTTTGTAATGGCGAGCAGAAAATTAAATATTCATTTAATAAGACTTTTTTTTTTTTTAAATTCTGGTGTGAATTCGTCATTTCAGCATCTTACGAACAGAATTACTCAGCGGTTGAAAGAATTAAGAAAATTATTCCTAATTTTTATGAATTTCCATTAATATAAACATGCGAGATAATTTAATAAGTAACAAGAATAGTCAATTTTAAGTTTAATTCTACATTAATACAATTTCTAAAGTTATTTATTTTAGCTTACTTACAATTGAGTTATTTTCTTTTAAATTTACTCAGTTTTATTTAAAACGGGTTGTAATACAATTTGAGTATTTTAAACTTGCATGCAATTTAATTCACTTAAGTGAAAACTGACCAAAATCCTATTGTGCAGTTTTCCCTCTCTTTTTTTCAAAACATTTTGCGGCAACAGAAGGTTTCATTTTCTAATCCCCAGTGCACTTGCATAATTCCCTTGATGTCTGGGTATATGTTTATGAATTGCTGTCTGAGCAATTCTAAATTTTGCAAAGCTTCTTAGAATTCTTTAAAATGTAATGTCTTTTTTTTCGGCATTTTCTTCAATTTTCATATTTAAAAATTCGACGCTGACTTGAAGAAAAAAAAAGAAAAGAAAAAGAAAAAACATCGTCTATTTCGTCCTTTGAATACTGATCAAAATGTTGTCCGCATTAATGGAGTGAGAATCTAAAGGTGTACCACTCTAATTGAAAATCGCACTAACCTAAAGCATTTCTTAAAACACCATAAAAATTTATAAATGCGCTAGGTGTGAATGCACTTTCGGGCTTTTTTCTTCTTCCGAAATAGAAGCATGTGTTCTTTGCGTGAAGAAAGATCAAGATCTTTCGAAAGGCCAAGCACATATTTTTATGTTTTTTAAGAAGTTCTCATGGATCTCGTTATATCATACCAACTTTTACAGATATTAATTTAAAATGACTATTTTAAATGTTAACATCGTTTAACCCTTTCGCTGCGCCATTGTTTTATCAATATAGCTTCAAAAATTGCGTATTTAATTTCTAAGCAACGAGCGTCTTTTAAGAATTTTTATTCTTTTGCCACCGGTTTTTCGAAACAAACATTTTCGTCTGATTTAAACGAGAAAACGCTCCGATTAGGTAAGGCAAAATTTACAATAAAAAGTTACTGGTGGGAATGATCAAGGAGGGTTAATTAGACGGAAAAAATGCATCTCCGATGAGATCGCGGTTTGCGCAAATTTTACTACTTTAACGTTGCCCGAGAAACTCTCGGGTTTCGCAGCGAGAGGGTTAGCCCTTTGTGGTCCAATGTCGAATGTAACTCGACATAATATTTCTTTACAAAAAATGTTTTTGGCACCAGTAATAACAAAAAGTGATATTTTTCTCATATAATTGAGCATTTTTTAATCCATGTAGTTGAAAGTAACTTTTTTGTAAAAAGTGGTATCAACCGAATAAAATTTCTATAAGAGATGCTGGTTCCGAAGGCAAACACTAGAACTGCCGTTAGGGATCATTTTGACTCCTGCCAAATTGATAATAGTCGATTCTAACGAGAAATTTCTTCATAAGATATGTTAAATGTATGCCGCAAAAAAATAGGCTAATTAAATAAGTTAAGTGGTTTCAAATAAAAATTCTGCTGTGAAACACTTTTTATAAAACTTGTGTAAAATAGCTGGCGGTTCTAGTGTTAACCCCTTGGGGACGAGCGAACGGTATACGTGCCGCGTAATGTGGTCAGAATCCGCGATTATTCTCACCTGTAAATTTTTATTGTAAAATTTGCCTTATTTAATCCGAGCATTTTCCCGATTCAATTAGGCAGAAATTTCTGTTTTGAAAAACCGGTGATAAAAAATAAAAAATTCTGTAAAAGACGATCGTCCTGAAAAGATTAATGTAAACTTTGGTTAGTGCGAATAAAATATTGCGTCCTTGGAAGTCTGCAATAACTGGAGTTCACGTATCATTTTGAGAATATGAACAAGACAAGTAATTTTAGGAGAAAGAAACAGGTGGAAAATTATGGCCAATAAAAATGCAGCAGACGATGGATCAATCACATCTTGAAACGAAAAGCACTCTAAGAGGAGATGAATGAAAATTAATAAAATTACAAACACAAAATTAATCAAGAGAAAATAGATAATTAATAAGAGCAATTAAGAGGAGTCAGTACAATTATTTTGCAACAAATGATGGAAATATTAAGTTGCCAACTTTTTGCTTTAGTTCCGTAGCGATTGTACGACCCTTTTTGCCACAAAAGTCTGTAAAGATCCGAGAACTGAAAGCATGCAAAAATTATTTTTATTCCATCCATTTCTTTATAATGATTACGAGTTGCAGTCTTTAATATCATTTTTCTCAGTTTGTGTTTTGTTTTAGTAAATAAGTATGTCCTAAATGAAAAAGTTTCGAAAACTTTTTTAAAATTTAATCGCTGTTTTTTGAAGGAGACCAATAAGACGCATTTATTTGGAAATGGGCAGAATGAATGAATCGAATCCGGCATGCGCAAAAACATAGTTTTCAAACTTTTTATATGTTCTTTTATTAATACCACCATAATTTTAGTAAAAAAAAAAAATAAAAAAGCAAAATCATAGTTTCAAACCGTCGTAATTTTTTTAATTACTTATCTTCAGAAGCTTTGAAGATATAAAGAATTTTTGTCAGCTTCTTGAATTAATTCTAATTAAAACATGAATTTTCTTTTCGATATAAAATATCTGGGAGAAATTGAAATAATAATAAAAAAAAAACAAATGCTGACAACTGTGCTTTTGCGCATGCCTAAATGAATCGTTTGAATAGCAAAATCATTCCTTCTGCCCGTCACTACATTTAATAAAGCTATGGTTCGGAAATTTACTAATATAAATAATTCATATTTTACATATGAAAATGTTATGTGAATAGCCGTTATTAATGTATTTAATACATGTGTCAAGATTTTTATTTATTTTTACATACGTTCGTAATTATATAACTGCGTAGCACTTACAGTCGTCGTTCGGTCTATCTGACTGTCTGTCCGTCCGCCTGCATGTAACAGAGCAAAAACTACCCAACCGAATTATCTGACAATTTAAATATATAATTGTTGCACAATTATGTCGATTCATTACAAATTTTATGAAAATGTATACATTTTTACACTTAATTACAGGGACAGTCAAATGCTTTCCGTTACACTACGGGCAATGAGAAAAAATTATTTCAAGCGCATTTTAATGATGTTACAGCCTTTCGAAAAGAATGAAATTGATATGCGAGCAATTTCCAACTTGTTTAAATATAAAAAAATTACGTAAATAGCCATTATTAGTGTATTCAATACATATGTCATGTGATTTTATTTATTTTTTTAATCTAACTCGGTCTGTTAACAGATTTTTTTTTTAAAGTAAAGCCTTTAAAAATACAAATTAGTCAATAATAAGCGTAAAATATTGAAAAAAGATTAAAAATTCCTTCAAGAACCTGCGAATTTGATTTAAAAAAATTACGACATTATATTCACATTTTTCACGGGGAACAGTTAGCATTTTTTTCAAATGTAGAGCTTTTTGGCAACCTTAGCCGAATGTTTCATAGTTGCTTGTCGTGTGTAAACAGTACTTTGGACTACAGTAGAAATTGTAATGTCCGACTTAATTAGATACAATAAATTAAATTGTGTAAAACTAATAATTTACTTTATATACCTCTACCAAAGGACAAAACATTTAATGCAATATTTTATTTGAAGCATTCGAAATTTTATTCCATCCGACTTCAAAAGAGAATTATCTGGTGATTTTGTATTTCACTCTAAAAAAAAGTAGTTTTCAATGATATTAAAAACTTTTAGCAAAAATTTATTTACTATATTTATCGTCTGCATAGAAAAAAAACCTTTTTTCTTGTTTCTTATGCTATCAGTTTTCAAACAAATCGCAATCTGATTTAATTCCAATACATTACATATACTCCCGGAAAAAGGCGGACGAAAAATTTCTATCACCATATTTGGCGACTTAACTCACTTTTGACGTGGAATAAACAAATAGAAATTCAATAATAAAAAGATTAAAACTGAAAAAAAATATAAAATATGATTTTAATAGAGACATTTTATCGGTTCTCTAACTTTTATGAATGGGGCTACAATATGCACCAGGCCTCGATGCTGGGTGTAAGTACCACCAAACGTAGTTCCCATGTAAGAAATATGTGAAATGAAAGATATTTAGGATGTTCAAAATTGTAAAAGTATAGTTTTTAAATTTCATTTTATTTTTCAAATTTTAGTACAAAAACTACATTTTCCTTCAGAAAAACATTTTATAATAAGTAAATACGGTATAAAATACTCCAGTTTTAATAAAAATATTTCTAAAGGTAACAAGTCATATCCATGAAAAGGAAATAAAATTAAAGACAAATTAAAAGCAGGAACAGACTGCAAGATGTATACGGGTGTAATTAAGAAAAATAAAGAAAAGGAAAAAATACTCGGATTAAAAAGATTTCTCGTGATGAATTAATTTTTTTTTTTCCAAACTTCACTCAGCGTGTTTGAATCAAACTTTTCATTTACCGGGTGTCCCAAAAAGGACTGACTGATTTTTAAATTCAATAACTTGCAAACGGTGACAGATATTTAAAAAATTCTTGCAGGAGGGTTATGCATAAGGTCAAAAGTTTTATTACAGTGATTTTCGATTTTAGTTCGAATTACAAACAATAGATGGCGCTGTAAGCAATAGTCGCTAAATATAGGCTCGATTTCTGGTCCTTTATCTTGTTCCATGCTGAAAAAGGAGATGGAAATGTATTATCCGGGCCACGAAGTACCAAAAATCGAGCCTGAATTCAGCGTCTATTGATCGCAGCGCCATCTATTGTTTGTAATTCGAACTAAAATCGAAAATCACTGTAATAAAACTTTTGACCTTATGCATAACCCTCCTGTAAGAATTTTTTAAATATCTGTCACCGTTTGCAAGTTATTGAATTTTAAAATCAGTCAGTCCTTTTTGGGACACCCGGTACCATAACATCAGGTTCCTTTTACTCTCTCTACCGTTCTTTTGTACTTCCTGTCACTCTTATATAAATCGCGTTTTACAGCTTAAGAAGAAAAAATTATTCTTTTGAAGCATGTATTTTTTCAATTTGTCTGTTGTTTTTAATAATTTTCTCTTTTACGTCAAATGTATACACTAAATATTTTTTATAGATTACGTTTACTAATAAAAAGTTTTAAAATGACTCCTATTATTACGTACCGTTCCTATATACTGTTCCTATTATTACGTAATGGCTACAAAAAGCTTTTTACTTTCAGCCACTCTGTAAAAAAATGTTCTGTTGATAGAATAATAACATTAAGAAATAAACAGTGACGAGCTTTATGGCAGCGGAAAATATATAAGTCCATTACCTAAAAAATGGTAAGAAAGAAAACATATTGTATCGATGCATTAAGAGGAAATGTAAAATATCACTTTACTTTATGGGATAAAAAATAGAGATTTTCGTACAAAGACTTAGCAAATTTGAAAAAGTCCTTCCGGTCTGTACTGAATGGAAAAAAATAGCTTCCTTATTCTCTTTTTTTTTTTAATGATTTCAGCTAATTTTACTGAAACACACAAAGCTAAAATGAATCGAATCTGGTTATAGAAGTTCATTCAAAGTTTTCTTTCAATCACCGAGGAACAATTTTTAACTCAATTTCTGTTGACTTCGATTTTTCAGCTGTTTTTAAGTCAAAAAAGCGTGCTAATTTCAAAACTGCAATTAGTTTTCTTCTATCACGTCAAGTTTTTTCTCTACAGCTTACATTAATGTGACCACTTTACACTGAATCGGTCGTGAGCCATAGGAAGAAAAAAGCTTCAGAACTTGTAGCATCAAGACTGCACAAGAAAGTTTTGCTTGAAAAAAGAGCTAATGTATCCTACTTTCGATCAAGAGAAAGTGAATGTCTTCAATACTTTCGAAATAACGGCCCATTTTGCCACTGCGTACACGGTTTAATGGAGGAGTTGGGAATTGCATCATATGCCGCAACTGAATGGCGACTGTTCATCGACAGCTCAAAGTGAGCTTGAAATGCGTACTCCTTTACAACGGAAATTTATTTGGAGCAGTTCCGATTAGCCATTCAGTTTATTTGCGCGAAGGATATGAGGACATAAAGAGAGCCATTGATTTATTGCACTATCAGGTTCACGAGTGGATCATCTATGTTGACCTCAAAATGGAGTGTTTCTTTCTTGTCCAGCAACGTGGATATACCAAGTATCCATGTTTTTTGTGTATGTGGGACAGCAGAGCTCATGAGAACCATTGGTTCCAGTCGAATTGGCCTCCAAAATCTCACCTCAGACCTGGAGATACAAATATTTTGCATCAGCCACTTGCCAACATAAAGAACATCATATATCTACCTCTGCTTATAAAACTGGATCTGATGAAGCAGTTCGTGAAAGCTTAGTCAATTGAAGGAGACTCTTTCACGTATCTTATTTTGAAATTTCCAAACCTGTCTTTTGAAAAAATAAAGGCAAGTGTAATTGACGGCCCACAGATTCGTCAGCTCATTAGAGATGAACATTTCATCAGGGCAATGGCAGAACTCCAAAAGAATACTTAGCTCGGATTCAAAAACCTTGTGAAAAACTTTCTTGGAAATACGCGAGTAGAAAATTACACCGAAATTGTCCAGCAACTTTTAGAGAGCTTCAAAAGGCTTGATTGCAACATGAGCACCAGACTTCATTTTCTGCATAGCCATCTTGATGACTTCCCGGAAAATCTTGGTGCAGTCAGAGATGAGCAGGGTGAACGATTTCACCAAGCTTTGAAGGTCATGGAAGAACGGTATCAAGGCAGATTGGATGAACATATGATAGCTGACTATTGTTGGAGCATCAAGCGAAATTGTCCACAAATTGAACACTCCAGGAATAGCTACAAGCGAAACTCTTTACCTTAATATGTACTTTTTTTGTTTTGTAAAAGGATTTTACTACTTGTATGAACACAATGTAGTGTATAGTAAGTATGAATAATATATTTGGCAATTTTTTCTTTATTTTCCTTTGTATCCACTATAAGTATGATTTTGGGGGTATCCTGTCGCTTAAAAAGTTGACGTGATAGAAAAACACTGGGATCATTTTTGGATTTAGATGTCAATAATTAGCCAAAAACAAGTGCCAGATCTAAGTCAACAAAATGTGTGTTCCCCAATGTAATGTATTTATATATTTCGCCTGCGAATTGCGGCGAATCAATCGTTCATTTATGGAGATTTATTTTTGGTCGCCAAATCTCGCGATATTTCATAGAGTCTCGTTAAGTTTGGCGAGGATTTGTCGCTGTGGATATGATTATACAGGGTGGTTCAGAACTATATGTCAAAAATATAACGACAGGTATAGGGGACCTAAATAAGCAGATTTCTTATAGGAATGTGGTTTCGGAAATGCAGCGATATGGCAGTAGAGGGCGCCGTTGAGTTTGGTGGATAAAAGCGCTTCTCTGGCTTGAATCATCACCCCCCACCCCCCCCCACCCCAGGGATTTCGAGCAACGTGCATCACACCAATACGGAGCTTGTTTACATGTCTTTTATGTATGGGGATACACAAGGAAATGGTTGACTCACACTGCACGCCTAACAGCGCTCGAGCTTGTTGAAGGACTGTCTCTATTGTGCGTAATACTGCTTCTTTCACAGCAAGAATTCTGCGTTATCTTCCAGTGCCCGTATCACACCTCTAAGCATAAAACGATCTACTGGCGCACAAATCCCTATAAAAATGTTCGACGATCCACCTGATTCCTACCCAGGAATCGTTCCGTGTAAATCCTGCTGCATCTCCTTGTTCAACCCTATACTTGAAATGCATGTCAGCAAGCTCCGCATTCGTGTAACAACGCATGTTGCTCGAATTTCTTGCAGAGAATGACTATTCAAGCCAGCGAACTGGTTGTATCCATTAAACTCAACAGCGCCCTCTACTGCTTCAGCGCTGCTTTTCCACACTCACATTCCTGTGCGAAATCTGCTTATTTAGGTCTCCCCTCTACCTGCCTTTACAGTTTTGACACATAGTTCTGAACCACCTTGTATTGTTTTAAGCAAATGAAGGTTGGAACAATGGTTACAAAAATAAAAGAAAATTTGCGCGAAACCAATTTTGCGAAAACTCATAAATTAATCTCGTTTAAAAAGGACTCATGCTGTCGTGTCAAAATGGTAGTCTCCCTCTGCCCCCCCCCCCCCCCCCCGTAGGTTTGAAAACTGCCATATCGCAGCAAAATTTTCCCATAGAAGCGAAACAAATAATGCTTCAGAATCCTTCTATCGAAGACCAACATTTAACCCTCCGTCTACCAGACGGGTCCATTGGACCCGACAGGTACATACAAAATATTCATTCAAACCAGAAATTTCTTTAAAATAAACTAAGTATATAAACCAGACAAAAATAAGGTAAATAAATAAGTTAAATAGTTTTAAATAAAAATTCTGGTGTAGAACGTTTTATTAAAACTTGAATAAAATTCCCGGTAGATCTAGGGTTAAATGAAAAACTAATTTTTCTTTTGTACGAGAGAGGTGGCTGTCACTCATCACTAGTGTTTCCTGGTGTCCCGTGTAAATATGGCCACCAAATGCTCTGTACACCAGTATTTGAAAGTAATTCCCTTTGTATTATCTAATGGCAGAATATCTGCGATTAAAGAGGGCGAAATAAACTGTAAGAAATTAGTAGTGTCTAGAGCATTGAAGCCCTGCACCTGGCAAAAGTGGTGATGGGAGTCATTTCTCGAATGCAAAAGGTTAACTCCTTAAGGGGCGGTGGGATATTCTTTTATAATCAAGATTAACACCAGAAAGTTTTATATCCCACCTACTTTAAATCAAGATTAACACCAGAAAGTTTTATATCCCACCTAATTTAAATCAAGTTTAACACCAAAAAGTTATATATCCCACCTACTTTAAATCAAGATTAACACCAGAAATTTTTAAATAAATCTTACTTTTGTGACTTTGATTGAAGTTAGCTGTAAAATTGCTTTATATTATTTAGAAATAAAATTTTACGAAAACTCTGGTGTGAATTCAACATTACAGAAACACAATTACTTGCCCTTCAAAGGGTTAAGCCAGAGCTGTCATGTCTCCGGCTTTTTGGATACCAGTACTTTAATGCAAAAATTTTCTTATATTTAATTGGAACATTTGGACGATTTAAAAGAACAACATTTTCTCTAAGATAATAGTGGTGAGCAAAAAGCCGGAGACTTGGCAACTCTGGTTAAGCAATGATGGATCAGAGACGCAGCAGTTGGGTGATTATCATCAATAAATTTTTATTGCATTTTTCGGTGAAGAATCGCAAGAATTCTGTACTGGTTTAAGACGAAGTATACTACTAAAATTTAGCGCTTTTAATTGATTTTCTGATGCGCGACTGTTCTAACACTATATCGAGTGTCCGCCATCTTGTTTCAAATGGCTGAGGAAGCTGGCTAACGAATTCAGTTGAGACCTTGATAAGTCTTACGTACATTCTTAGTCACATCCAAATCGGTTCATAAATGCGAGTGCAATGGCATAAGAAAAATCAGATATATGTATATATATGAATAAGCAATTGGACAGAGTATGGTTTTGTGGTCTAGTGTCATGATGGATGAAAATATACCGAAATTTCAAGGAGTTACGGCTGCGATAGGTAGCTTCTTACTCTTGTTAATGGAAGCTACCTAAAATTGGAAAAATTGAATCAAAAATAGAATTCATTCTGTAAAAGTTTCCCCCAAAGGCAAGGTGCCTGCTTAACGTATAATTTCTGCAGAGACTGGTACCGATTATATCAGATTATCATTTTCTATTTAACCCATTTATGCCTGGTGTTCCATTTTTGGGACTTTTCGAATTTTAATAAATTTTTATAATTTTCTTCTTCTTTACAACATGCAAATTGTATGAAGTAATTGTCTATAAATGTCTTTATCTATTACCGAGAGATGAGAGCATGATATTGATATTTATTTTCTTAAATGAAGGCCTTTATTCGGTGTTTAGAGATTTTTCATTTTTCAAGTTAGCGAAATGTAAAAAGTAAGTTTATTTGTATTTTTTATATCAAGTATCCAAATAAATAAGTCATAATCTTAGCTTGTAGACTTCTTTGAAATACGTACTTTTTTAAATTGCGAAATTATATGTTCAAGCCGATTTTTTATGCATATTTGTAACGTACAAAGTATAGGGTGCTAGGCACAAATGGGTACACATTTCTATTAGCCATTTATGGGAGTTATTTATGTAAAGTCCTTTTGAAGATGGTTTTGAAATAAATTGTTTTTATCCTAAAATACGATTTATCGTAATTTATTATTAATAATACTTATAACAGTATTAGTCTCTAAAAAGAAATAAATATAATTTTTAATGGTTCATGAAAATACTAATTATAGTATATAATGTACAATTTAAAACCCCAATTTACATTAATTTAGACAAAACATATAATTATGCATTTTTCCACATATGGATATTGCCATATTTACTACGTTTACATTTTATCAAATAAATACAAAAATATTTTAGCGTAATTTTTCGTAGTATTTTTCCAGTTCATTTTGAAACATTTTAAGTGATTTTACCAACAAATTTGTGAAAACAATTATTCAGACATAAATGGGTTAATATTTAAATCGCCGTATTTGTAATCACCTTATTTAATCGTAGAATTTATACACCGTTTTTGCCATATAGCAAGGAGGAAAATGCCATTAAACAACTGCGCTAAAACTAGACGCACTTTAAAAACTTATACAACCATTATAGTCCTGAAACATGGCATATCCTATTTCGATGGCAGAAATTGGAGTGAACGATCAGCTTATGTAATTATTGCGATATGTAGTTTGCTTCCTACATTAACGGTGATTTTGCAGCTAAACTGTCTTTTTACAATTTACTATATCCTGTAGCTACAAAAATATATTTTATGTTTTTTACATCTAAAATAGTGAAAAGAAATTTTCATTTGTTGTTCACAATTCCATTTTATTTCTGTTTCATATTGTATTTTTATAATAGTGGTTTACATGAATTCAACAGTTGGGCGCAGAGCTACCATTATTTCTGAATAGGAGTCTTCATTTACTTAAAAGCAGAATTTCTGTCATGACATAAGAAATCGGACATGTCATCCGAAAATAGTGCGAGTTCTGTAACCCGTGTTTCAGTAGTTAATTTATTTAATAATATTTAATTTTAATGTAATTTTAATGAATCACACTGTTTCAACCAATTGTTGTTAAAATATTAAATCAAAAAGATTTCATGTAAAGCAATTTTCATGAGACGTTCAATAATAACAAATAGAAAACACCATTTTATCTCTGATATTATTTCTCTCGGAATGGTTACAAATAGTTTTTAACTGTCCATTATGTTACTATAAAAAATTGTTCTATTGATAAAATGTTAGCATTAAGAACGACAAAGTGTTCATTGTCAGCTTAAAAGTATCAGTACATTAACTAACAAATAACAGGAAATAAAAAAGTATATCTGATACATTAAGAAAAACGTAAGTTATCATTCCATGGGATAAAAAAGAAAATTTTATGTTGCACAGGGTTTAGGAAGTTGTGAATGGAGATAAAAAGAAAACAGCACAGAATTTGCTCTGCTGGAAAAATATACAATAGTTATATTTTTATAGTTTTAGAAATTTGTTTTTCAATGGTAGATATTTTTAACACAAAACATACCGGGAATTTTATATCAGTTTTGTAAAAATATTCCACACCAGAATTTTCATTTTACACAAATAACTTATGTCTGTGTGATTTGTATTTTATACATTTTATAGCGAAATTTCTGGTCCGAAAGACAATATTTTCATCTTGAACAGCTGAAATGCCCAGTCTTTCGTGAGCATAGTGTTAGAGGACAATCAACTTAAGTAATTATTACATTTCACGTTGTCATTGAAGCCGACTATTACGCTTCATTTTACAACTAAAATTTAATAGTAAAATTGAACTTGTTTAATTGACGAAGTTTTTGATTAAATAAAGCAAAAAATTCTATTTAATTTTAGTGGTAACAAAAAAAGAGCAAAAGTCGTCAGCTATGCATTGTTTTACTTTAACCTTTTTAAGGCCAGGACTAGCGACTCTTTTTATATCCAATTGTCCTGAAATTTTCAAAAAAATTTCCATGTTGTAGATTTCTGTTAAAAACATCCTACTATAAGTTAGTAATAGACGTAATCTGTTTGGCCAGTTATCTACTTATTTAAACCTTTTGGACTTCGGCGTCTCTTACACAAATTTTGTTCAGTTGGCACCACATTTTAAAAATAAGTTTCCTTAAAGTGCACAATTTCAGAAATGCTCTGAGTAAATTTAATTTACTTTTTTACTAGTGCCAAAAACAAATTTTGTAATTAAAGATGATGTCGCCGCAGCGGCGACAACGGAGTGCACAGGGTAAAAATTGAGATTGCTTGATTTCAAACACTGTTTGAAGTACAAATTATTTAATGACAGATATAATTATGCGAAAGTAATGTGACTTATGCTTTTTCTGGTGTTAACGGAGATTTACCATCCGTAAAGATTTTTTAATATTTAACCCCTTCAAGTGCGGTGGTTCATTTTTGGAACACTTAATTTTAATCAATAAATAACACATTGATACCAAAATTTTGGATTGAAAATTTTCCTTTTATTAAGTATGTGAATATTTGTATATTTTCAAATAAATTTGTCTGTAAATTCCGGTGTCATTAATTCATTTCAGTATTTTACGAACAAAAGAGTTAAATGCCTCGCATATTCAATGACCAAATTTATGCACTATCCACCGCCCCCTGTATGCTAGGCCTGAACGCTAACACAAAAATGGCGGCTGTCGAAGGCGGATTTTTTAAAACTTATGTACGGTCACTTAAATTTAAACACCAGTATTTGATAAATGATTTCTTTGACTTGTTTATCTAAGAAAAATAAAGCGTTAAAACTTTTAAAAATTATTGGTACTAAAATTCCAGGAACTGTACACGCGGCCTTCGGCAGCCACCATGTTTGCCAGCGCTCAGTCTTAGTATTTAGGGGGCGGTTATCTTTGTTAACACACTGCCGACGGGCATTTTTTATCAAATCTGAATTTTAAATCAGTGGAAGCTCCTCCCTGTTCTGAAAGTCTTTTGTAAATTGGTGTTCTAGATAGGTTTACCAAGTTTATGCATCGGTAAATATCTTTTAAAGCAAGAATTTAATATAAAATGTCTTAATATAAAAAATATATGGACAGCATGATATAAATACATTTTCTGTAAGGTAGGAGCCGCGCCCTTAGTGAATGATGTTTTTGAATGAAAACGAGAAATCTCGTTTCCCGTCGTGTATATGTTAATAGCGACTGGAAAAGAGCGTAAAAGTTGTCAGCCAAGCACAAATTGTTAAATACAACTATCATATTTATATCCACATTTCTTCGTTTATGTATTAATAAATACCACACGTCCCGATGAAAGTCCTCTGCAATCTTTTTTAAAATGGAAATTTTTGTATAATTAATTGAAGAAAAGCTTTTATTAACTCCTTGAAGAGCAGTGGTATATTATTTATACAACTTAATTTTAATTCCCACATGCCACATTCACACTTATAATTTTATAATATATAATATATCACACTAGAATTTTATAATATAAAGTTTTCTCTTTTATGGTGTACATTAAAAAAACATTTTTGGTTCACTGCGGGTCAAACTAATTTTATGTAGCAAACAGCTCTAACAATTTTGATTAATTTTGTATTATATCGTTTTCGGGATCAAGAATACCATTGGGCTTGGCCGCATGATCAAGAACATTTGATTAGCGTGTCATTTTAGGTCGAAATGGGTCAGTATCAAGTTAATTGTATCTAAAAAATGTCTCAAACGATTTTGACAATACATTATTACATTGACAATACATATATTTTACTGTTACCTGGCACGAGGTGATCATTGGGCTATATCACATGTTCGAGAAATTTCGATTAGTGGGACATTTTTAGGTCACTATTGGTCTGGCTAATTTTATCTAGAAAACGGCTCTAACGATTTTGATTAAATTTTGTATTCTATCACTTTCGGCTCGTAAAGACCATTGGCTTAGGTCGTACGTTCGAGAAAATTCGATTAGTGGGTCAATTTGGGTCATTGTAGGTCCGGGTCAAGGTAATTGTATCGAAAAAAGGCTCGAACGATATTGAAAAAAAAATGCATTCTATCGTTTTCGTGTACGAGAAGATCATTGGGCTAGATAACATGTTCGAGAAATTTCGATTAAGGGGTATTTTTCAGTAACTTCGGTCCTAGTTAATTTTTTTCTAAAAAACGGCTCTAACCATTTTGACTGAATTTGGTATTCTACAGTTTTCGGTCTTAAGAAGACTACTGGGCTAGGTAACATGTTCTAAAAAATTAAATTAAGTTAATTAGTGGGTCATTTTGGGGTCACTGGAGGTCAAGCTAATTTTATCTAAAAAACGGCTGAAACGATTTTGACTAAATTTTGTGTACCAACGTTTTAGATTGCCTGACGACCATTGAGCTAAGTCACATGTTCGAGCAGATTTGAATAGCGGGTCATTTTGGATCACTACGGGTCACAGTCACGAAGCCGCGAAGTTGATGATATTTGGCGACATATTGGAGACATTTGGATGAAGAACAGACTTTCAAGAATACGAATTCAAAACACATACTTGGCGCCAAATGAAAGAATGTCACTTAGTTTGACTATGTTTGGCGAAAAAATAATCTTTCAGAATGTGAAGTAATTTTTTAGAAATTCTTAATAGTACTCGAGATATATGATTAAAGCAATCAGAGTAGAGATCAAAATGTAGTTTGGATTGATGTCCTTTCCTTGTAAATGTGCAAATAATGTTAAATTTAGAAACATGTGCGTACATAGTTTTCATATACATTGTTTTTGTAAGTAAGACTGTTTTAAAATAATATGCTTTATATCTCTAACACAGAGAGAATGATAGAATGAGAATATTTTTTTGAGTTGAACACAAAGCTAATTTTGACCGATCATAGCTCGGTCATCGCCGCTTGTTTATTTTTATTTGCGGAAGTTTACTTCCTCGAAAGTCAGGCCTTCCGTTCCCGCCATAATGTGATAACCTAAACAACCTCCTGCAGTGTCAGTGAAACATATTATAATGCCTATGCCAACGTCCACCAGTAAATACGAATAGAAATTTTTACCATATTTGGGAGAGAAAGTGTGCATGAATAAGCCGCTAAAATAAGGGGAACTTTTCTATTCAAAATTTACTGGCTTCGGCGGTAGTCAGAAACTGTTGATAAAATATAAAGTACCAGTCGCTATCTTTTAACAACTTCCACAATTACTCCACTCGCGACTGGTAGACTCTACACAATGTGTGTCCTCCTTTTTATTCATAACTTCATTTAACTGATTATGCAGTCACAACATGGCGGTTGTTTTTGGTTTACATCAGATCAAGGACTGATAACGCGGGGGAAAACTTACACCATTAAAAACGAATAGAAATTTGGCTACTTTATAAAAGAAATTGTACATGAATGAGGCATTTAACGAAGGCGAAAATTTCTATTCATATTTACTGATTGAAGATTCCCTCACAGGTAATCAAATCCGCTGACACTGACAGGAGGATTGTTTAAAGTAGTTGCAATATGGCGGTCCGCAGAGCCAGACTGCCACCTAGGCAAATTTCCACGGGTAAAAACCATTTGACATTATGCCTTAACTGTAGAAGGGCCATGAGGGGTCATTTTGACCCCTACCGTATGAATATATTGCGGTTCAAACCAGAAATTTCTTTATAAGTTTCACCCTTTAAGCAATTTTTCACGTATGTTTAATGCTGCATAAAACGATACCTATGAAAATATTTGTATGGGGATTTGTTTACGCTTACCTTACATATTTTTCTTATGAACTGCAAATAAATAACATTATTATGAATTTTGTGTTAAATCAGCCCTTGAATTTAAAGATTACATGACGGAAAAACACGATTAGGTCGCTTAGAGGGTTAAAAGATTCAAAGCAGAAGAAAAGGCTAAATAAATTATTTAAACAGTTTTATAAAAATTCTAGTGTAAAATATTTTTTTATAAAACTTCAATAAAATTTCCGGCCTTCCTATTGTTAATTAAGGCAGATATTTTGCACGATTAAGGAGTTTGAATAAGGAAAAAATTTCTATTCAAATTTATTGGAGGAAGTTTGCCCAGGCGATAATGAGTCACTATAGAAATAGTTGCAGTCTCATCATTTTGTGGATATATTGATTCCTCTTTATTCATCGTCCAATGGTTCTTAAGGAATGTCCTTAAAATGTAAATTTATTGCTAATATACAGTCTGTGCTTGAAACGAAATTATGTAGATTTGTAACTGAAAATGTTTCCATGTAAATGTTTTCTCTCATGAATCATTTTCAATCATAAGCAGAAAAGGATAACAATGAATCTATATATTCTCGTTTCTGCTCTTTTTTAATACTATCCATCTAACATTCTGTCATCTATCATAAAAATTCCTTTAATTGGCGGTGACATAGAGAACAAAAAGTGTACAGATTAATACTATCTCAAAGCGTATTATTCCATTAACTAGAAAATTTTCTGAAGGGACAGAAATGTATTACGGGATAATGTACTCCGTCATTCTATGGGATAAAAATAAGTTTATTGCATAGTGGTTTTTCAACAAATATTCAAGTAATTCATTCTGCAGAAGACTTACACAGTATTTACATATCTGGGATATATTTATGTTAGGTAGCAAAATTTTCAGCGAAACCGTGAATTTATTCAATTATTTAATTACACACTATATCACTTTAACGACTTTTTAACTGTAAAGGATTGTGGAATTTTCTAAAATAAGCCATTTTAATCGAGAATGCGAAATCAGGAAGGACGCCTCTAGATGTTTGAGGGCACTTCCTTACTGGGAAAATATTCGTATCCATTGAATAGTCCTCGAGAAAAAAAGCACTAACTCCCACTAACTCTATCACAAATCATCGTACAAAAGTTTGAGTAGGTTCGTTGCCATTGAGTAGAAGTAGTTACCAATTTCTCTTAATTATTCCGGAGTCTGATCCAAAACGAGCATATTTTCAACCGGAAATTTTACTTGATCAAAAATTTCGAAAAAGAAATATAAAATTTATAGAAAGACAACATATTTCCTGATAGTTATTTCCCGGTTGAAAATATGTTTGTCTTGAATCAGAATTCAGAATAATTAATCCTTATCTGTCCTATGTCAGTTCCATGTCGTAATAGGAACAACATCTCCTACCCGAATTTTATTTGGTTGATACATTTTTTTTAATAATCTCTTTTAACAATACTTTGACAAGTGTGAAAGAATATGCTAAAAAAATTATTTAAAAAATATAGTGGTGAAAGTAGAATATAAAAGTTAAATCGTGTCAAAAAAGCTAAGTGTCCGATAAGGATTAAGAAATGATGGCATATAGGGACTAGACCAGTTGTTCCCAACCTTTTTTTGGCCATGCCCCACCTAAGAATCTCTAAAATCATGATGTCCCCCACCCCTCTTATATATAATATAAATATTGTCACATAAAAGATAAACGTCCATTTTCCCGGATGGATCCGAAAATAGCAATAACTCTGATAAGTGATTTCACATTCTTTAATTTATCAAAATGATATATTTTTTTTACAAGTATGCTTTTAACCTAACTGCATGAATGCAGTAATGCCATGGTTCTTCGCATTCACATTTACAAAAAATTTATGGTTTTTTGGCAACTTACCTCAAATTTAAAAGTGATAAATAGTCTACATTTCTATCTTCGTAAAATTTCTTGAAATCTCTCTCATATTTTGTATTGCTTCTAATTGAATTGATACATTTTATAATGGATTCTAGTACTTCATTAAGAATAAGTGATATTTGATTACCGCCAAGACTATGTGGATAACATAATTCACAGTTAACATTTCCGGATTCGCGCTTTTATCCATTTTAAGTTACTATTTTTCTTTCCGCTCATAACATACTTCTTTGAAAGCGGGCTTCCCCACCCCCCATTATTATTATTTGGTCACCATGTTTTCTCCAATTTTAAATTTTAAAATGCATATGTCATGAATTTCATATTCTGTATGTGGTCTGCAGAAGAGCCGTAAGAATTTACTTTCAACCCTTTCCTTCTGTGATGCACACGGGGTTTCATTAATTTCATAAATGTAGCACCCCATCTAGATCATTCAAAACATTTTTTAGATTAAACATGTTCAAATAGTCCATTTTAGATATACCCTACAAAATTTCTTATGCAAAATTTCCCTCATGTGTCATTGTTACACTATGGTAGATGTAGAAGCTTTTTTAAATAAATAATAAAAAAAAGACGTAATTTACTAAAATAATATTAAAACCGGAAAAATTAAGATGATATTTTAATATGCAAAAGGTGTCAAATTATAAAAAAAAATTATATAATTATTCCGGTGTCAGTGTATTTTTGAACTTTTAAATGGGATTGTTTCGAAAATTAATTTTCATTCAGTTATTTTTAAATTTTTTCCTCTATTTATTCTTTTAGACTAAGACACTACTTTTATTAGAAAAAAATGACAGATAATTTGTTAATAAGAAATCTGAAATTGCCCCCCTGAAGAGCCATATGTCCCCCCGTGGGGCGTACGCCCCACGTTGGGAACCACTGGACTAGACTCAGTCGAACAGTAACCATGTCTATTACTTATTGCTATATAACTGAATTTTGATTAGGAGGTGTTCTACGTATAGAAATCGTAAAAAACTTTTAAGATTTGAACCTTAACCCGATTTAGTGTATTTTTTTTCACGTATTCGGTATTCGTACCAGAAATTTAAAATAGAAAGTTTTGCTTTATTTAATAAGAGACATTTCGTTATTAAATAAATCGAGATTTATTAATTAAACTTTATGGAATGAATTCCAATTATCTAAATTAAGCAATTTCTCGAACGCATACTACCATGATCATTAAAGTGTGAATTCCTAATTTTGATATCATACATATCATATAATTTACATTTACAAGGTTCGCACGGTGCTGCTATAAAAATTTAACAGTACTTTTTGGCCTTATTTAACTTCAGGAAAATACTGCAAATTCTGGGAATAAACTAGGCCGATTTAAATTGTTTGTTTTAAAAATTAAGTCGAAATTTTCTCCTAAATAAGAGTGTTGGCAGATTTCTTTGAAATTCCAAAAAATGTCCGGAACTTACCTTTAAGAATAAAAATAGTACGAGAGCTGTTGAACATTTTTGAGTAGGTATTTGAGGCACCCTGAAAATTTGTGCAACACTTCTTTTGTAATGCCTGAATACAAATTCGAATGTCTGGCTGAAGGATCGTGGCCCAAAAACTGTGCCAGACACGTGTCAAGTGCCATTTTTTGACTACCCAAAAAAGGTATTTGAGGCACGCTGAGATTGAGACAGAATAATATTTATACTTAGAACAAAAATATTTTGAAAACGACAGACACTTTAGTCGGCCCAAAAACTGTGCCAGACACGTGTCAAGTGCTATTTTTTGACTACCCAAAAAGGTATTTGAGGCACGCTGAGATTGAGACAGAATAATATTTATACATAGAAAAAAATATTTTGAAAATGACAGACACTTTAGTCGGCCCAAAATCTGTGTCAAACACGTGTCAAGTGCCATTTTGCCAAAAATGGCACTTGACACGTGTCTTTGTACTTTGTACGTGTCCGAGTGTACTTTGAAATATGTTAACTTGACGAACTATAGATTCTGGCAAACCCTGCCCCTCTTAACCGCTTAACGGTCGCATTAAGTTACGGTTTAAAAATTCAGATTGCTCATTGCCACCACTTTTTTGAAAAATAAATATTCACCTTTTTTAATGACAGCTAAAATGATACCAGAATAAAGCCAATTACACTATTTTATAAAACTGGTGGGTATCAAACAACCTGAATAAAACACTCAGCACGTGAATATCAATGGAGCGAAAATTAAGGGATTAAAAAAGAAACTGAGAAAGAATTTTCTTCGCGACCCTATTAAAGTCTGTGCTATTCCCTTCTGCAAGCTGCTAGCCTCGATTTGATTTCAAGGGGAGTTTGTTGTTTGAACAGCTGTACACGACCTTCACATCAGGGTTCAACCCTAGTCATCTTGTAGTTTTGATAAAATGAACTTGGTGAGTTTTTAATTAATATCCCAGCTATTTATTAAAAATTAAAAATTCTGAGTATCAGATAAATTAGGAGAGGACTTGGACTATCTTCACAAAAATTATCAGCTTTGTACGTGCCGTAGATTTTGCTAGGCGTCTCAGACACACACACACACATAGACACAGGCACACAGAGCGAAAAATTCTTTTATTAGTATAGATATGTGTAACAAAAGCGTTTTATTCTTTTTATGAGTTTAGAATTTATAAAATTTTATATATATAGATTTTATATACATATTTATTTGTCTTGTTTATTTCATAAAAATGAATCTTTAAGTATTTTAAAGTGTATTTTATGACCTGAGATGTGTAAGACCTGTAGTGACCTGACAAGTCACGTTTCATAATTGATGTAAGAACATAAAAAATACAAATGAATTAGTGACGAGTATTTGAATTACTTTCCGCCTGCGCGCAGTAACCTGGGAAAGTCTCGCTTTATAATTGAAGTAAGAATAGAAGCATGATTACTAATGACCGACCGAAACAGGTTTTTAAGACCGAAGCCGAATTTAGTTAATGTTCCTATTTTCGACCGAAAACGAAAATTTCCAAAAGATTTGTTTGAAATAATTAATACAAGCATAAATATACATAACTAGTGGACTTCGCCCGCTTCGCTGGTCGGTTTCTTTAAAAGAAACTTGAATCAAACGAAATATATCTAGCAAAGATGAAATGTGTTTACCTATTTTGTTAGTATGTTTGTTCTTGAATTTCTCACTTCTACCTAAAATGGCTGCTAAGATATGCCAAATGTTCCAAGAATTTTTAACTCCCCCCCCCCCTTTAAAACCCCTTAAGGTGGGGAATTTGTAAAATCGCTGAAACATGTTTTCAATTATTTTTTAGTAATTTATTTTCTGGAATTTCACGCTTCTAAAATAAAAACATAATTGTTTATTCCCTCTAATTTTTACAGATTGTTTGCGTTGAGAAAAAAAAAATATTACTTATCTGGTAAAAACTAATTTTGTTTTCCAGTTTCCTTCATTGCGCACCATTGATTTTTTTTTTTTTTAATGTCCACGAGAAAAAGAATTCCATTGAAAGAAACAGAATGACACTATGAACAAAAAGCGAAGTGGGGCATGGGAGTTCGAAATGAGTTACTCCATTAACCAACGTACAGTGAACAAGGGGAAAAATCTGGAGGGCCATTAAGAAAGGTGTAACATTTCACTCATATAAAAACTTTGCTGCATCAGGATTTCACATACTTTAACGAACGAAAAAAAATACTCAGCTATTCATGCGTACTTTATTGACTTAATAGATTATTTATAGCATAAGAAAAAAATTTTAATGTAGAAATTCAATAGGAAATGCTTGTTTTCTGCTGAAATGCATTTAATTTTTAGACATTTTGCTCCGCTCACTTTCAAATACCTAATTTCATTATCTATAACCCCGCCAGTGGGGATTATTATTGGTGAGGAGCTTATTGAATGATTTTTTGACAAACCAATGAATCATTCGGCATGCGCAAAGGCACAGATGCCAAATTTCGCTTTATTATTATTATTATTATTATTATTATTATTATTAGCACAGGGTTCGTACGCGTCCTTCAATTTCCAGACTAATAAACTTTTTGGAAACAGTATTTTCTTATTGAAAATCTCTGCTTAAGTATAGCGAAATTTCCCACGTTTAAACTAAATTTATTATTTGATAAAAAAAAATGCTGATATATCACCTTGAAAATAACGGTACCCTTACGAACCCAATATCAAATAAAACCAAATTAAAAAATAAATAAATAAATAAATAAATAAATTACGAACCAGTTCTTAATAATTGATTAAAAAATACAAAGTATGCAGATATGCTTTTGCGCATGCCTGAAAAATTCATTCGAATATCAAAACCCTTCATTATGTTCATCACTAGTTACTATTACTCAAATGAATGTTAAAATGTTGTTACAAACGGTGTACTGTACATATAAACATATTGATAAGAAATATTACTGTCATTTAATGCATCTTTACTTTATTTAATCACAGAAATCTGCGATTAAGTGGGGCAATAAATAGTATTCAAAATTCTAGTAACAATCAAAAGTAATAACACAAGTGATTTCATTTTAAAATACTCATCAACAAAGTGTTATCATAAATCCGAAAGAAAAGTGTCATAGCTCAAAAATAGCTCATATTTTTTCTTTAAAATATTATTTTTAATATTTTGTAGAATTAGGAAATGTACAAATATAACGTTCTTACAGTAGAAATATAGAAATATGTCCGACCTGAAACTTTTCACCCACAATATAATTGTTTTAATTAGAATCAATTTATGAAACCCATAAAAGTGTAAAAATTCTTTTAATCTTCAAATTTTTTGAAGACAATTGATTAAAACAAATCCGAAGTTTGGCCAATATGCTTTTGCTTTTTTTCATTTTGCAAATATCCGCTATTAATTGATCAAAAATATGTAGAACGATTGGAAACTATGTTTTTACGCATGTCTGAACGATTCATTCGATAACAAAATCATTCACTCTATGGAAGTTTCCTTCCTGATTACACATTCTCGGTTAAAATTGCTTATTTTAGTACATTCCGCTGTCCATTACAGTTAAAAAGTCATTAAAGTGATATATTGTATAAATAAATAATTACATGAATTTATGGTTCGCTGAAATTTTTGCTACCTAAAATATATATATTCAAGATATGTAAGTTACATAAATCTTCTGCAGAATAAATTACATGCCTGAAGTTTTCTTGAAAAGCGATTATGCAATAAACTTATTTAGTATCCCACAGAGTGATAGATAGAGGCACGTTATTTATCAATACATTTTTGTCCTTTCAAACCATTTTCTAGTTAATGGAAGAATACGCTTTGAGCTCGCAATCAGCCCTGCATTTCGTTTCTTTATGTCATCGCCAAATAAAGGAATTTTTATGATACTTGACAGAATGTTAGATGAGATTGGAGACTTTGCAAATAAGAACGGGAAAGAGGATAGGCAGTGTTGCCAGATAGTCAAAAGTCAATTTCCCCAAAATTCCTGAAATTTTCCCCAAATCAGTGTTTTTTTCCGTAAAAGTCCCCAACTCAGTTTTTACTCAAAAAGGGAATTTTTAAATTTTCAATTTACCGCTATAGAAAATATCTAAGTAATTTAAGCTAAAAACTTTTCCCCAAAACAAGCTTTTTTTTGAAAAAATTCCCCATTTACAAAAAACAAACTTTTAAACTGGGCTGAATGCATATTCTGTAGCTACATGAGAATGAGAGACATTTTGCAGTGACAAGTTATTTCATGTTTGTTTTTAAAAGTATTGTCTAACAATGTTGGACTATTGTTACATTAGCTCCATAGCTTTAGACAATCTTTTATCATTTAGGATTTAAATGAATCCGAGATGGTACGCTGTTTTAATTTTTTTGTCATCCCTATACTGAAGTACATAATCATAATGCAAAGTATTTTCGCTGTATTAATCGATGTGCTTTTGCATATCATAAGAGAAAAATATCTGCTTTCCACATATTTAAGTTACATTTTTTTTAAAGTGCGGCGTAGGAATTTTTCGTTAAAGTCCTGCAGATTTAAGCTGCTTAAGACTTCAGACTCTCATGTATCTGTAATATGTGTAAACTGTAATGTAGTAAACAATGAACACGACCACATCCAAGAGAATAATGATTAATATTTCCGATTTCTGGATTGTATTTTCGTTTTTCAAATCAAAATTGAGTTCGAGGCTGATCCAGTTTTTCTACAGAACTAAAAGAAATTAAAAATTCCCCAAGTTTTTCCCCAAAATTTTTGTAGTCCCCAAAAGTTTCCCCACGAACTACTTGTCCCCAAAAAAATCCCCTAGAAGTTCAAAATTCCCCAAAATGGGGACAAAATCCCCAATCTGGCAACACTGAGGATAGGTCCATTATTATCTTTTATTTTAATTCTGTAAAATTTCTGAAGGTAATTGATTAAAAAAATTATAAAGGTTGACAATTATGCTTTTGCTTCTGTTTTTTTTTTTACGGTATTTGATTATAAATATTTACAAAGATTGGAAAGTATGCTTTTGCGCATGTCCGAATCATCACTAGGTTAATGTAGGGCTTTTGGAGACGTTTAAAAAATATCGTTATACAACAGGATTAAACAGATATTACCGTAATTTGGAGCGTATCCTCCGCAACTCAGAAAACTTAATTTCCTGCCAGAATTTATTTTAAATAAAATATGACTTACTTCTGCTTAGCAATTATTTGACTTCTTTTTTTCAATAAAATTTCCGTTTTGAAAAAGACTTAACTAAGCTGCGTCCTATACGCGGGAAATTACGGTACAACTTTCTAATTTTTTTTCTGCGTTTCATCACACATCATTCGTTCAGAAAAGTAACCTATATTTTAAATTTAAAGAGTGAAATATAGGTTTAAAACTTTTATTTTTATTATTACAGTAGAACCTCTTTTATCCGAAACTCTTTTAACCGAAACTCTCGGTTAACCGAAATCTATTTTTAAACCTTATTTTTTTATTTTTAACTATCACATTCCTTCTGTGCAAATTCCATTTTGAAAGCTTTTTTTTTTTAACTATCATATTCCTTCTGTGCCAGCGGTCCTTACTGAACTACGATTACATATAAGTATTTTATTTTCGATCCCCTTTCTTAAAGGTCCTTTGAATTTAACTCGAGCTCCCGTAAGCTGTGGAGTGGAACGAAAAAATTAGAAATTCTGAAGATTTTGAACAATTTGCAGAAGGTTTGTCATGGCTGCAGCAGCAGAAAGACTGTGATATTGGTGATCTAATAATATTAAAAAACTCCGTGATAAATCTTCAAAGCAAAAACAATTGAAACTGTGACAAACAAAACATTTTTTTTCAAACCCTTGTGATACATGTAAAAGGTACTTAATTTCAAAATTAAAATTCAGGTAATTTATTCTTGTTTCTATTCTGCTATTGCTTTATTTTTATTAAGCATTTGTTACCATAATTACATATATATCTTACATTACATATATAACATATTAACATACATATACACATATTTCTCCTTAATCTTAAAATTGAAGCATTCTCGATTATCCGAAAATTTCAATTTTACGAAAGAGGGTCGGTCCCAATTACTTCGGATAATCGAGGTTCCATTGTACTACTAAATGCTACAGCATATATAAAGTATGAAGTCATAATAAGAGATGCATTAACCTCCACTACCATTACTGCATGTAGATAATAACAAAAGTAATTATTAAGACAAAATAATACTCAATGAAAAGACGTGCACTATTAACAGTACGGCAAACCCGAACAGATTAATGAAAAATTAAATAAGGTGAATATTACTACATATATATAGTAGCAATTGACCAATTTATATCAACAAAAAACTGTTGCAACAAATCAGTTAAATAAATATGATTCACTGCTTACTGTTGATCTAATCTATTGAGTTGAAGTTTAAATGTGTGAAGTGCACATTTGTGGAGCAAACATTCAAACCGTGTTTTCTCACAAAAAAATAAAAAATGAGTTATTGTTATTTTTATGAACTCTGTGTTAAATTGCACAGGAATAAATGGTATTTTTTACTAAAAAAATTTTTCTCCGATGATAAATCAATTTTAAAACTTGACGTCTCAATCAAAGAGTGTTTCCTCCAAAGCCTGCATTCAATCAAGCAGTGATATCTCCAGTCTACCAATCACAGTTGTCACTTAATGTGTACTTTCGAAACCTACCATATATATCACAATTGAAACGGATTGTTTTAGAAAAAAATAAGAGAACTGTTAAAGTTAAAGTCTTCTAGAATTATAGATTTCAAGATCTAAATGAAGAATATGATGTAAATCTTCTTAAAAAGGGAGTTACTGTTGACTTGTTCAAAGGGTTGTTTTAGATTATCTTCCTCTTAGCCACGCCATACCAGTTGAAAAGAACAAAGATGTTAAAAAACTTTTGAAGGTAATGTATAGTGAACAGTGGCAAAATCAACCTGATGATATATTCAAATGGTACAACCACATTATCCATGATTGATAAGCCTGCAATAAAGAAGAGGGGGTTGTGTATAACTGTCTAGATGAAGATATTGGTTTTAAAATTTGAAGTGGATTTCTGGCAAACGAGTATTTATTTAGTAAATATTTAATGAATACTTCTAGGTTCCATAATCTGTCATTTTATTTTAACAATAATCAACTGAAATTCGGTATTTATTCAAATAAAATAATGCTATTGTATTATTTGTGAGTTAGAACTTATTTCATTCAAAAAGCGTTTTATCCACTTGTCAAACAATCAAAACATGTTTCCTCCTCTGAATTCGGTCAAAACGTGATTTCTCCAAATATTAAATGCATTTTATTAATTTGTTTTATGTTTAATATCTTAGGTATACTTGCAATTCTTTCTAATAAATAGTAATAAAAATACACAATAAAAATGAGAATTAAATACAAGTTATTTTCTTATTTATCAGTTTTTTGTGTTTTTTGAAAATTTGTATCTAAAAGAGGTTTGCATGTTTGCTCCACATTTATAACTTTATTTTCGCAAAGAATTAAGCTTATGGCGAGTATATACATCTCAGACTTAATCGGGCACCAATATTCCGAAATGGTTTGTCTAGACTTGTGATTATCTGCCCGGGATGTTAAAGATTTAAGCTCTGCGAGTGACCTTTAATTGTTTTTAATTATTAACAGCTCTTTTAAATTTTATAAAATTACCACCATATTTATTTCATGAAAAAGTATCTTAAAGTATTTTACAGTATATTTTATGACGTGAGATGTATAAAACCTGTCGCGATCTGAAAAAGAAATATTTCATAATTGTTGTAAGAACATATGAAATAAAAATAAATTAGTGATTAATTAGGGATGAGTTTTTGAATTACTTTCTGCCTGAGTGCAGTAACCTGGGAAAGTCACGCTTCATAATTGAAATAAGAATATAAGAATGATTGCAAAATATCGACCGAAAAAGGTTTTTAAGACCGAAACCGAATTTAGGTAATGTTCCTATTTTCGGCCGAAAAAAATTCCAAAATATTTGTTTAAAATAATTAATACATACATAACTATATATAACTAGCGGATTTCGCCCGCTCCGCCGGTTGGTTTCTCTAAAAGAACCTTGAATCAAAGAAAATATATCTAGCAAAGATTAAATGTGTTTGCCTATTTTTTTAGTATGTTTGTTACCTTGAATTTCACGGTTCTGCATAAAATGGTTTCTGAGATATGCCAAATGTTCTAAAATTTTCGATTCCCCATTTTAAACCCCATAGGGTGGGGAATCTGTAAAATCTCTGAAACATGTTTCAATTCATTTTTAGTAATTTATTTTCTGGAATTTCAACAGCTGCTGAGATATGGCCAAATGTTCTAAAAGTTTCAACACCCCCTTTTAACTACCTTAAGAGTGACTTTTTAAAAACGCTGAAACACATGTTTAATTATTTTTTAGTAGATTTATTTTCTGGAATTTCACACTTCTACCTCAAACGGCTGGTAAGATATGGCAAATGTTCTAAAATTTCCTACTCCCTTTTAACTTCTTCTTTTTTTTTTTGGGGGGGGGGGGGTATTTCTAAAATCGCTGAAATACGTGCTTAATTATTTTTTAGTAGATTTATTTTCTGGAATTTCACGCTACTACCTAAAAAACCTGCTAAGATATGGCCAAATTTTCAAAAAGTTTCGACACGCCCCCCCCTTTAACCAATTTCTAAAATCGCTGAAACATGTGTTTTATTTTTTATTAGATTTATTTTCTGGAATCTTACGCTCCTAACTAAAACAGTTGCTGAAATATGGCCACATGCTCTAAAATTTCCGATACCCCCTATTTAACTCCTTTCAGTAGGGAGGGATTTTCAAAAATCCTTCCTTAGTACTGTTTTCCGCCCAATTTTCATGCTTCTAGGTTCAGTAGTCTTCCTTTTATGTATCGAGATAAAGATTAAAAACTAACTCAAACGATTTCCCCCCATAGGCCGTAATGTAATGCAATTCTTTTGAGTGTCCCTGTAATCCCCCATTTTCACCCACCGCGACCAAATTGCCTAACTAACAGAAGGAGACCAAGGGCTATCTAACCACAACAACCGTGTGAAGGTGGCAGTAGGTGTTCATGGAGAAAAGTCTGTCTTTACCCACAGAAATTTGACTTTTATATGTATATATGGAATTATCCCTTTGATTACAATAAAATGCAGACTTAATACCGGAAATAATAACGACTTTCTCTTAAAAAAATAGTTATATTGTAGAATACGATTTACAAAATCTGTACATGAAGACACCACTCACATAAATACCAATACATCTTAATTTGAAATTTATCGTCCTTGAAATATACGTCTTTTTACTACATCCTTCCGTCTACCTCCTTATTCCAGCACCAACACTCGAATGCTCTAAAGTTTTTTTTCTCCTCCAGTCACTTCAGTTTATTTCTCGCACCCAGTCTGTCGTCCGACAGTTAGTTGTAGCACGAATGCGTTGCCGCTGTCAGCATCGCTAGAGTAGCTTTACTGCTGAGTTGTGATCTCGACTCCTGGCGGCGCTTTTGTAAGCTAGCTCTGTGGGGTTTTGGCAAATGGGATCCCACATATATATAAATAGATAGATTATTTAATTAGATATATTAAATAATTATACGTGTCATTATACGAGTACATTTGGTTCAAGTTGGCTCTCTGCGTACTCTGACCAAAACTTTCTTTGAAAATAAAATGTAATTAATTCATGAACGACGCAAAATTATTTTCTTATTATACAAATTTCATATAATAAAAAAATCTTTTAGGGATGCATACTTCGATTTGTCTTTTATAATGATTTTTGTAAATGATCATCTGATTACCTGAACTTTTTCAAAGGGTATTCGGCACACTTCTGAAATTTCAAACTAATAATTTCCTATTACTGTCAAGTCTGCAGCTTTTAATGAGCACGTGGAAAGCATCTTCAAAGTTTATTCATATGTGCATTGCTTGCTTCATAATTTGCGCTCACCTCTTGAGTCAGTTATGACTGATAATTATAAACAGTTCATAAAATTAAATAAAGAACACCTCATTTGAGCCGGTTCAACTCAGATCAATGTATAATTCCTGGATGAAGAAACGAGATTTTTGCTATAAAGATAGTTTAGGTCGAGTTCGGTCCGGCCGAATTTTTGGCTTCATTTTCGCCGAAACTCTAGATTTTGGCCGAAAAACGAAACCGAATTTTCGGTTGATCTCTTATGATTACTGTCCTCTTCACTGAGAATATTATTATTATATTACCCGTGTTGCCAAATGTTGACGATTTTTAATTAAAGAATTGCGAACTTTTACAAGAAAGTTTGAAAAAAGTCTATTTAAAATTTTCTGGTATGAAATTGGAATTCCTGAATAAAAATTCGCCAGATTTCGCAATACTGTATATTACATCTCTGTTAACAACGATGATAGTTTTGAACGAATGTTAATAGGAACTTTGCATCTGATGATGCTTGCCTAGGAGCCAAATTTTACGTCTTTTTTGTAACCACTATATGTTAATAGTAATTTTTGCCATATTTAAAAGTGGAATTTGAAAAAATCAATAAGGCAAAAATTACTGTTAAAATTACATTGTAAGAAAAAAGCGTAAAGATTGCAAAGTAGGTGAATAACCCGTCGTGAAAGTGACAGTCACTACTTTATATTAAATCACCAAAATTTCGCATGGAAATGTGGGACATTCCGTTCGACTGTTAATTACATTTACTTTCCGAATATGAATGCAATTTTGAATGTTGAGGTCGTCTTACACATAAAAAATGCACTAACGTCCATTTTTAAAAGGTAATATCCACCTTTCCCTTTTTAAAAAAATTCTTTGGAATTAATTTTGACAGGTTCCCCGCGTAAATCGGCGCTCCAAACGCTCTGGACACCACTGCTTTAAAGTAATTTTCTTCGACTTAACTAATGGCAGAATTATCTGGTATTAAAGATGGCGAAATAAACTGTAAAAAATAGTTGTATCCAGAACATTTGGAGAAATAATTTATGCGGGAAACCTGGCAACACTAATCATAATAGCCCGTAAAAAGATATAGTTCTTCTTCGTATGTTATAAAGAAGAATGTGTTAGGAGTTTATCCTTACATTTGGAAAATAATTAAAGAAAAGTACCGTGGTCATAAAACATATATATTACAGAAAGTCTAACTAAAAAGAAATAGTATTTATATTTAAAAAAAATTTCTGTTTTTTCTTGTATTGCGCAAAGGTTTTCCCTTTTGCAGATGTCCACAATAACTATAGATGATCCCATCAGGTCAGTGGTACACACTTCGTGGGCCACGGAGTTACAACTGTGTTTATAATAAAAATCTGCAGCTTAATTCACCTGAGAATTTCTAAAATGCAAAAACATAAAGCTAATATCAGTTTGCATGTAAAGGTGTGAGAATATTTTTTAGAAAAAGCAGTCCGTATCACTGTTTCAGACCTTTGAAAAGTGAAATTTCGTATTATAATGAAATCTGAGGGTATAAATAAGTTGTATGAGCACATAGTCATGTTTGAGACGACATTCAGCATTCTTATGTAAAAACTAGTTGGATGTGACAATCCCAAAATTTTCTTCGATCTCATACATCTTAATATTTCAAAAAATAGCTACAGATGTTAATACTGCAATATTATTAGTTCAATACTATACCAACTTCGATTTTCATCTTAAATTTCTGCTTCAGTCCATTAATCGGAGTAAAAACGAATTAATTTCGATCATGATATTTATTAAAATCAATAGTTTTTCGTTATTCTGTTGTACATCAGCTGTTTGCGAAAGAGGACGCGTGTTTCCGTCGCTACACGAGCCGCCGATGGACAACAGAACTACCAAAAATCGAGAAAAGTATACAAAAATCGCTATGAGAGCTCCCCTTTCCGGCGGAATATTTCCAAATTCAAAGAGAAACCACTGGCCACAGCCAAATACATATACAAAAAATTTGGTTCAGTTCTATGAATAACTTCATACACTTATTGATGCAACAATATTGAAAATGGCACTGACATCGCTATTACAGCGCCTGCTTCCGGAGGAATATTTCAAAGGATATTACAATCAAAGAAGGATATGCTGGCTATAGCCAAAAACATACACAAAAAAAATTAGTCCAATTCTATGTATAACTTCCTACACTTTTCGATGGTACAATAATAAAAATGGCACAGAAATCTCTATTACAGTGCCCCTTTCCGACGGAATTTTTTCAAATTCAGGGAGGACCTATTGGTCATAGGCAAAAACATACACAAAGAATTAGGTTCAATTCTATGCATGATTTCATAAACGTTTCAATGGTACAATAATGAAAATGGTCACAAAAATTGTTATTACAGCTCCTCCTTCCGGCTGAATATGTCTAAACTGAAGAACGACCTGCTTGTCACCCGTAAGGCATGGTGACGTCACGGCGACGTCGTTGTGAAGTCACACTGTGATTTTGTGACCGTCGATGTGACGTCATAGTGACAAGAATGCGAGGCCGTTATGGCCGTTTTAGAGGTCGTTTGTGACGTCACATTGTGACCACTCTGTGAAGTCACGGTGTGACAAACTTGTGAAAAGTGTGGCATTTGTGACTATTTTGGCATTAACTTTGTGACGACCTGTGACGACAGCGACAATGCTTTGACGTCACACTGTGACTAATTTGTGAAATATGTGTCATTTGTGACGAACTTGTCATAAACAATGTGAAGATTTCAAATGAAAATCAAATTTCAAATTAATTGCTTAAGGGCAAAGACCAACATAGAGAAAAAGATTCCATGCCGGGACTCGAATCCGGGCCATCAGTGTAGCGCACTGACATTCTATCGACTAAACTACATGGAACGAGACCCAGACTGGAAAATTTCTTACTAGTACATGTTGGCAAGGCTACAAACGCAGCACAAGATGGAATATTTATCGTGAGCCGCCAACATCGGGTAAACACGAAACTTAATTAAATCCAGCATCGATTCAAACTATATAAATACTTGGAAATTTTTCCATTCGCCTTGCATACAGTATTTCAAATGAAAATCAAATTTCAAATTAATTGCTTAAAATGCAATTTTAATTATCATATCTCTAAAACACAAATTTAAAATACGAATAATAAATTATATCGTGGGTTTTGCATAAATTTTGTATATTTTTTTTATTCGGAAAATGCTAATTTTATTTTAAAAGTCTGAAAGAAGTAGAATTTTTTTAAAAAATAGTTACTTAAAATAGGTACACTAACAGGAAAAAATATGACTTGAATGCAAATTATAAAGCAAGAAATGTATGTATGACTAAATTCTGAAGACTCTTTCTACGTGCTCATTAAAAGCTGCAGACTTAACTATAATAGAAATTTTTTAGTTTGAAGCCACAAAAGTGTTTCGAATACCAGTGGTCGGTAAAAATAAATTAAAAATTTTCCTGCCTGCAAACTAAATATGTAAAGTGTATATATTTAATATTCCTAATTCTAAATATGTTATTCAAATTGCTCCAGCACGTACCATTTTTCCGAGAAACACTTTTATAATAATAAGAATAAGAGAAGGATTATTATATTAAATTGCAATACTAGATAAAATTGAAATCAGGAAAAAAGTATACTTTCACTCTCTTAGATATCAAATTGATAAAATATAGCATGAAAATCTAGTTTATTGATACTTGTACAGTGCATTTTCCTTTATATGCCCCCCCCCCCCCCACCATCTTTTCGTGTCTGAATTTACTATTTGCTATCCACTAATATATTTTCATTCCTTATGCCGCTGTAACTCGGGCCTTTTTAAAACATTTCTCTTCACTTTCAAAGATTTTTGAAGTTCATATTTTTCTCACACTGTGGACTTACAATATGGGGGATTTTTTTTGTGAGTGTGACGTGACCTACGTTACATGCAGTGACATAACAATTCTTTTTTATTGCCAGAAAAATAAAATTTTACAGTAACAACATGTTTTGAAGAATTTTTGTAATTTTTTAAAGTTTTCTAAGAAGTTCACATCTCAGTCACAATGTGACATCACTGAGTGGTGGCATTTCGGTCCCAGATGTGACGTGACCACAGTGACTCACAGTGACGTCACAACGACGTCACTGTGACCATGCATGCTATGAGGGCACATACAAAAAAAATTGGTTCAATTCTAATTATAACTTCAGACACTTTTCGATGGTACAATGGCGACACACGGACACACGGACAGACATTTGGTATAAACATGTTTTTTTTTCGATGTGTGAAGCCCTAAAACGTATAATTCCGTCAAAAACCGAGAAGTCGAAAAATTTTTGATTACAATACTTTCTTCTATTGAAGAAAGAACAAAGTAATAAAATTGGTCATAATTAATAATTTTTAATAAGAATTTATTATAACTTGTAAAATTAAAATATGTACCATTTATTGAAGCTACTGCAAGGAACTGATTGGTTAGAGGATAAAACCATTACTATAAACGATTATTTAAAATTGTCGAGAGAGATTTAAACGATGTCACACAGATTTTTTAACAAAACAAAATGTTTGCAGGTTCAAAGTCTTCATAACTCCGTTGATATTACGGATGCTGAGAGATACTTCACTATTTTTAATATCACAGTTGCGTGTAGAAAGGAAAAACTAAAAAAAAACGCATTTGACAAATGTATTTTGAAACGAGTAAGATCTATAAAAATGCAACTTCAGCAGAATAAATAATAATTTTTATTCTGAACACCTTTAGGTCATAAATGCTTCGTCATATCATGAAGGGTTATTTGTCAAATGCCACACTCGGATTCGTAAAGTTCTGTGAAGCCATAGCAGTGACACAATTTGTCACCGTGACACGTATAATATAACCAAAACAACTTTCCTGAAAAAATGCTTGCTGAACGGTTAATGCGAGCAGAGGACATTCGTAATCAATTTGGAATATGTTTACGCACGATTACAAAAATATGCAAGAATATGGATATTGGTCATTTTATAAAACCATGATTAGTGCACAAGAAAAGAATTTAGACACTGGGGATTACGTTCACCATTGTTTTCGAATATTAATTTCTGCCTTATTTATTACAAAAATTATATGTTTAAAAAGAGCGATGATTACTATAGTGGAAAATAGTTGTACACCCTGACTGGGACCTATTCTCTGAGGTCGATGCATAAACCTAGTCCTTATTGGCTTAGTAATGGTGAGAAAAAAAATTTCATAGCCGCCAAATCTTTCAGTTGTTGAATACCATTTTTCAGATAATTTTAGATCATTCTAATTTTATTTAATGACAGAAATTTGCGATTATGTAAGACGCATTTACTATTTATAGATGAAGGCAGTGATAAATCAGTAAATATCATAGCTATGACTTGAAAACTAAATAAAGACGGTTAACAGTAATTCTAATTACTAATAATATAATATTCTATGTTGCGCGAATATTAAATATTCAAAGAATCACTTACTTGGACATGGGGGTGGCTCACTCATGAAATATACATGATCTTGGCAAGGGTTTTCGGCAGTTTCTCCAGCTGGTGTATCTGACCAACATTGCCAGCCATCCCATGTTCGCGGGCAAAGAATTTCTTCTGCAAAAACAATAATTTATTAATAATTTAAAAGCATATATATGTTTTGGATTACAAATACGCATAAAAATTGTTATTATCAGTTCATCAAATAACTTATATCTTGTGTCATACAACAATTAGTATAATTCAAATTACTGATAAATAATTAATCGTGAATGGAGTTGTCGTGTGACATTTTTCTGAAAATGACCATTAAATGTTTATTGTTGCAAATTTTTACTCTCCTTATATATAGTCAAGTCTATACGCTACAGTGCAGTGTCAATATTTCAAACCTCGTACCAGGGTTGCCATTACGGACTTCTTTTGTATTCAGAAATTATGAATTTATACCGGAAATTCCGAAAGAAGATTTTTTACGTTATGTATTTACGTAATGTCTGTCATTAAATAAATCAAATATTACGATTCGGAATTTATGGTATGAATTCGGATTTTCGAAATTAATAATGAAGACGGAGAAAACTGTCGATGCTGTTTCGTACATTAAACATTGCTGATTTCGGTGCTGGAATCTTGCGACCGCTCATACTATGGGGGAGTTCGCTGCTAATATCTACTCAAATTGCGGATCCTAGTTTTATGGAAAACCCCGATTGATAGACTAAAGAGAAAGCTTCTTTATGCTGTTCTGTTACTGATTTTGTTAATTTATTATGAAAAATTCCTGTTTTGTAATTTGTTTATTTAACTTGAGCCAAGTAGGAACTATTTCATGGTACAATACTGAAAGTTTGACAACGATGAACATGTATATAATAATCCCACAATGGCGAAAAATAACTGCCAAACGACATCAAGGGAATAAACCAGGTCCAATTTGCGGCCACAGAGTATTCAGTATTTTTAGAAGAATTATTCACTTAAATTATTTATGGGTGGTGCATAATTAAATAGGGTAAAGATTTTTATTTGAAAAGCCTAGTGTTTGAAGGCTGTCAGACAAAATTATTGACCAGTTCTTGATATTTTGCTGTGAAGTTTAATTTGAGCTTCTGTAATCTCCAAAATCTACTGTGTTAGAGCAATAAAAACTCACGTTTTAAAGTTGCAGTATGAGACAAAGACCAGTAGCACACTTATTTTAACGGCGGTACAATCTATCTTAAGTTATGTGAAGAAAAAACACGGGCACGCACGAAATAATTGGTAGTGTCTATTACACCTCTTCTGTAATCACAGAACAAATGATAACAGAATGAGAATGAATTTAGAGTAAGGCTGGAGTATTCGTATTTTCCTCTCTATACATCCAAATGTTCCCCCTGGGAAAATTTTGGAATTTGTGTTTATTACTGGTTTACAATAGCAATTTCTCTAATTCCCCACTCCATTTTAGAGGTGCAAAAATCCTTCCTTGTTAAAACCAGTCTCAATTAAACATTCCAAAAACCTCTTTCACTTTAAATGATTTTTACGGAAGGAAATTTTTTTAAACCTTACATGTACTAAAAAATCGTAAAGTGTTTCAGGATTAGGGAGATTTTTCTCTCTTCATCCAAATGTTCCACATTTTAAAATTTCGGAATTGAATTTGTGTTTATTACTCAATTAAATGAACAATTTCTCTTATTCCTACCTGCATTATAGAGGTGCGAAAGTAACTGCTTGTTGAAAATAATCCGAATTAAACATTCCAATGACTTTTTCCATTTTAAATGATTTTTACGGAATGAAGTATTTTTTCTGGAACTTTCATGTACCTCTCATGTACACCAGTCAGTAATCTTCACATGACTACAACGACATTAAACACATATACTCTAATCAATTAATCCCTTTAGATAAATGGAAGAGTTTAGCTAATTGGAAATACAAATTATTGTGTTCTTCAAAAAAATAAAAACATAAACCAGAAACTTCACAAAGAGGAATTGCAAAATCTTAATAAAGAAAGTTGGGAACATTGTTAAATTTCATGAAAAATACCGAATGAAATGTTAAACATGCTTTGAAACAAAGATGCAAGTCTTTAGTGTCGAATACGTAAGCGTACGCGTGTATATGGGCGAAATGGGTAGAGGAACAAGCTATATAAGCGAGCGTGGCAATTTTCGCATTTTATTCTCTGGCATACCTCGCCGAATATCTTGGAGTTATTTTGCAACATTCGGTGAAATTCAAAAGAAAACAGTAAAAATGAGAAACCACCAACTTTTGGAGGATGAAATGAGGTGGCAAAAAGCGGGGAAACTGGAAACAGGACACTATCAGGTGCAGATTCCTAAAGACATCCATTTAACGCCCAGCGTTGTCCAACTGGAAACAGTTTAAGGACATTTGATCCATAGAGAGTAAGCATGGGCAAGGTTGTCCAAGAGCCCCGACGGCCAATGGAGATAGTTATTTGTCCATTGAGAGGGGGGGGGGGGGGTGAACAAGAGTGCAACAGCTTAGCAGCTCTGTAATGGCATTTATGCGGCCACAGGAAACCAAGTTTCTTGGATTCCTGTTTGCAGAAGTTCACATGGCAGAGGGTTCTTTGCAGTAAGACCTTCTGCTTGAGTTTGCTGCTCACTTCTGCATGCAGGGGAACCAGTTTAACATGATGCTGAGATCATCGGCCTTGGACCAAGGATCAATGGGGGAGAGGGGCATTCTATTCTCTAATGAGTCCCGGAACAGCCTAAACACTAATTCTCGACTTATTGTCATCATAATTGTCAACTTACTTACTGAGGAAAACCAGGGATCCACTACTTCCCTTCTAGCTTCTGAGAAAGAGCACTACCATTCCACTATGGCAGCGGATGTTAGATGGTCTGCGCATCCATTATGTTGGATCGACCCGCATACCTCCCTGTGTTTGTCAAACGCTCTATGAGTGCTGCGATGTGTAGGAATGATATTTTGATACCCTATGTTCGCCTTTTCATGGATGCAGTGGGATCTGATTTCATTTTAATGAATTACAACGCGCGCCAACAAGAGCTCATCAGGTCGACGAAATTTCTAGAATGCGAGGATATTCGCTCGATGGATAGTCCAGCCAGACTTAACCCTTTCGAGGGCGGTGTCTTTCAAATAGGACACTGTATTTTAATTCCAAAACTGACAAACGGCACCAAGAAAAGTTATTTAAATTTTTCCTATTATAATGTTCGTGAAAATAAGCAAGTTCGTATTTTCTAATAAATTCGTTTATAAATTCCGGTGTCTGTCTATTATTTCATCAGTCTATAATCAGAATTACTCCGCGCCGAAAAGTGTTAAACCCTTTAGAGCATGTCTGGGGAACGTTCTGGAGAGGATAATTTTAACTCGCTTTCCACTTCCAAGAACCACATAGGCTCTCAAAACAGCGTTCCTAGAAGAGTGAGGCTGACTTACACAGGGACACAGAAACTGCCTATTTCTAATCTGAATTCACGTTATGAGAGTTGTATAACTGTAAGATCCGACCATAGCCCCTATTAATCCATTTTTTGGTTCAATATTGCAAGCTCCACCCTCTGACGCTGATGAGTCTACGCACGATCATGTGTGAGCATTATAACTGTTGAATGGCTATTTTATTTGCATTATATTAAAGTACGTTCAAACCAAATTTCATTAAAGACTGTCCAGTAGTTCTCGAGAAAAATGACCGAATCTGAAAATTCTTTTAATTTTGTACGCCAGTACATATTCACCTTGGATTAAAAAAAAACCTACGCTTCTGTAAAGTCAGTGAGATTGAAGGACGGTAAGAGAGGTTTTGTCAGCTCGGTACTTTTTTGAAATTGAGTTTTCTTGATTGCCAGCATTATTAATTAAAGGTATAATTTCCGTTATTTTCTCTTTAATTCCTCATTAAATAACAAGAATATTTTTGTTTAAATAAAGTGGTGTAAATCAAGAAAATTGAATTTAAAATAATTACAATATTGACAGAACTTGTTTCGGCTATGATCTTTCCATCTACAACAGGTATTAGAACCTTTGCATTATGACTCATATGTTCTGCGTAGACCTTCGTTTTGGCAGGAGAGTAAAGTAGCGCTGATGTAAATGAAAAAAAATTGATGTAGTTCGCACGCTTTAACAACTTGAAAGGCTGGGGTACATTTTTACACTACTTAATTTTAAATTACAAATGGTACAACATTGTTTAATAAAACTTTTCATTTATAATGTTCGCGAAGAAAAACTTTTACTTCTTTTCAAATACTTTTTTTCGTGATTCTGGTGCCATCCAATCATTGCAGCATTTCAGAAAACTAAATACTTTAACACTCAAAGGGCTAAAATTGAAAACTTAGTTCCTAGCTTCAGGAAAAAAGGCTGTTGTCGATGACAACAGCAGCTTTCTTACATGAACAAATGACTGGTTACATAATGTATACAATCAAACTGCATTGTTTTTTATCTTACTATCTTTCTGTATATTTATTCCGGGGTGACATGTAACTTTGTATTCAAACTAATTTCATGGTTTTTAACCTTCAAACAATTCCATGATGAAAATTTTCATATTAAAACTGCAAAATAAGAAAAAAAATCCTTGCCGGCCCGGCCTACAGGCGGAGGTAGATTTCGAAGTTAAGTATACTAATTTCACAAACAAAAACCAAATCATGATTAGAGATAAACCCACTTTAACAATTTCATCTGGCCGCTTTTGAAGAGTTTTTATTTCATTTTTATATAATAACTGGTTTTATCAGAATCATGTTAGGGCGGTATTCAAAAAAATACTTTTCATTGCTCAACAACTCGAAATTTTCTGGCATAACTCCAGATTCATTTTTAATAGGAAAAACATGAAACTTGTTGACGTGATTTTTGAAGAGATTTATAAGCGACCTGTGTTTTTAATTTCTGTTTAATTAATTAAAACTTGATACATAACCAATTGTTTTCTCAGTAGGACAATATTTTTCGTTTCTAACACAGTCGCTTCGGGAAATTCCGTTCAAAATGCCCACTTTGACATCATTTTTTGAAATATATTCTGCTTCTGTCAAAACATCGATCATTACGGTACATTGTATAGTTTCTGAATAAGCGAATCTACCAATTGGATGCGTTTGAGAGCAAAAATGAATTTAAAAATGAGTCAGAAAATAAGCAGTTTGGATTTGAATACTTCATTTTCCAACACAATCCGCTTCGGGAAATTCGGTTCAAAAGGTCCAATTTGACAGCATGTTTTAAAATATATTCTGCCTCTATCAAAAAATTGACCATTACGGTACATTATATAGTTTCTGAGTAAGAAAAGGTTCCAATTGGAAGCCTTTGAGAGTAAAAATGAATTGTAAAATGAGTCAGAAAATAAGCAGTTTGGATTTGAATAAACCCTTACTAAGATTATTTTTTTCTTTTAACCGCTATGTATTTTTAATTTGTTTTTGCTGTAAGAATTGGTCCTATTCAAAACTTGTCTATATAGTTGTTGTAGACAATATTAAGAAGATATATGATAAATTCATGGGGATTTTATATCTTTTGAATTGACGGAGTTATGGATTTTTTTCTTCTTCAAACGCCCTTTTTGTTTTAGTTTTTAATTTTTTTGCGGGTACGAATTGGTCCTATCAAAAACTTGTGAATATAAAGGTTGTAGATAATGTTAAGGAGATTCATGATAAAATTAATTGGATTTGACATCTTGAGAATTGACGAAGTTATGAATTTTTTTCTCCCAAAAACCCTATTTTTTGCGCCCCTTCAGCCCATTTTTAACTTTATCAAAAATCTGTGATACATAAATTTTTGGCCCTATTTTTAGAAGTAATAAAAACTTTAAACTGATTCGATATGTACAAAATTTAAGAAGTTATAGGGGTTTTTCGGTATTCACAAAACCCCTCCTTTTTTCCATCCCCTTGGTCCGATTTTGCCCATTAACGAACTCGACCGAGATTTTATGCCCCTTGATTTTATGTATCAGTTTGGAAGAGATTGGTGCAGAATTGTGGAAGTTATCGTGTCCAGAAGAAAGTGATATATATATATGTATGTATATATATATATATATATATATATATATATATAGTTTTTTACTGAGGGTGGTTTTGGGCTCTAGGGGTCATGATCGGTGTAGATCTGCAAAAATTTTTCAGAAATTCCAACATAGGAACGACGCCAATAGGTAGTATTTCATCTACCTATTTCAATCTACCTAAAAGAGTAGAACTATTTTAATTGATAACATAATGTGTATGACGTCATATACATACGAATGTGAACTAAACAAAGCGGTAGATCTTATTAGAGATGAGACAGGTTGTGAGCAAACTCGTGAACCCAAGTTCGCGACCAAAACGGATTCGCGCTCGATTTTTATACTAGTGTTCGGATTCGGACTCAAAGTAAAATTTTATTTATTCTCAATTTGAAAAAAAGAAAAACAACTTTGTATTTTAAAATTAAGAATGTAGTCTAAGTTTCTTGAAACTTCTTACTATCCTCAAAAAATCAATCTGAAAAGGTATTCTATTGTTATTTTGGGGATAAAGGTAGAAATATTCTTTATTATTCTGAAGCCATTGTATAGCCCGTCTTAGTAACATAAAGAAGCCGTAGGATATCCTTTGTCGATCCTCGTTTTCTATTCTAAATTTACTGGAAAATAGAATTTATGTCTTTCTACCATATTTGTAAAGTGATATTTTTAATGTAATGACTTTTTCTGATTTTTTCCAGTGGTTGGGTATAAATAACAAATCTACTATTTTAAACAGATTTTCAGCGAAAAGATATCGCGAAATAATTGACATGAGGAAGAGTATTTAAGGTTAATACTATTTTCTTTGCAAGATGCTGTTTTTAAGGGCGGAGATCACCTTAAAACTTTTTTAAAAGGTCAAAAATTTTTGTTATTGTCTATTATGAAAGAATAACATGTTACCGAACTTTGACCGAAAAATATGAAGATACTCCAATTAAAATCGGTTTTGTGGTAAAATATGTGGAGGCGATACCTATCCAATTCAAGGAAAATTTTAACTTTAAAGCCATTTTACTCAAAACAGATGATTTTGACATTGCGCGCATCCTATTTCCAAAACTAAGTAACGTAGAAACTTAAAATGGTGAATTATATTGTATCTTATATATCTTTATGACCTCTGCCTATTTTTAAGTAAGTAAATATAGTATATTTATTGTTTCTTTTTATTTTTAATGAAATTTTATCATAGATTTTGCGTTTTATGGTTTAATTGCCTGAAAAAAAATATTTTCATCTGTAAACTCGATTATATTTTAGTTTGTAGCTAAAGTGCGATATTGCAAGAATATATATATATATGTAATATCAAGTGGGTATATCGAATATATATATTTTTTTACAATCCTGAGCGTAACACATGTATGTCCTTAAAAATTCTTAGCACTTGAACTACGGTGAGCCGTTATATGAATATGTTTCGGTTCAAACCAGAAATTTGATTATGAAATAAGTTTAAAAGATAGAAAGAAGAAAAACGTTAAATAATAAATTTAAACTGTTTTAAATTAAAATTCTGGTGTGAAATATTTTTATAAAACTTGACTCAATTTTCCGGTAGTTCGAGTGTTAATTAGTATATCTCAATGAAACTAAATTCTAATTATGTATCACTAAAATTATTTAAAGGAATGTACGTAAATAAAGATTTGTACAATTTATTATAAAAAAATTGTTTAATATGAAGAAATATTTAGGGTTCCAAAAATTTTTTAACACTAGAACCGCCATAGCGGTCGTTTTGACCGGTAACATATAAAAATATTTCAATTCGAGCCAGATATTTCTTTCTAAAATAAGTTAAGTAAGTACCACCGATAAATAAGTTAAACAAATAAGTCAAATTGTTTTAAATAAAAATTCTGGCGTAAAATATTTTTATAACACTTGAGTAAAATTTCCGGCGGTTCTAGTGTTAATACATCACAACCCCGCAAATCCAAATTAATTGGAACCGGTGCGAGTTCGGACTACCCGAAATTCTGATAAAAATAGAAAAGAAAAAGATGCGTGCTAAAAAAAAATAAATAAATAAATAAATAATGTAAGTTATAAGTACTCAGTAGTACAGTAAATATCCTAATATCCGGCATTCCTAAGATCCGACAAGCTGGATAATCCGGCACGACTTTCGGAAAAAAATAGTTTTCCTATTTTGTTCATCTGGTGTTTATAATAATCCAATGGAGCTTCAGAATGAGGAATTACATAACAAACCATTACAAACTGTTCAAATTCACGAATCTATAAATAGCTCAATCACCACGTCGACGAGGGGTGATGAAAAAACATTTCTGTAGATAATTTGTGAAATGAAACTGTTGAAAGAAAAAATAAATTTTATCATCTGAATTTAATACTTTTTGCATTTTAGAAAATAATTTTATAGTGACTGGCAAACAAACTGACGTACGGGATTTTTTAAAGAGGAGTTCTGCGAGTAGGCCTACAGTGCACGCTTTCATTTTATATTCGTGAACACGCGTTCTGCTTTTACATTATTGAGTATTTTTTTAATTCTGTTTTTTAATCTGTTCAAGCATAATTTTCTAAATTAAAATCGGTTAGGATTAACCAGCATTTCGGATCAGCGGTGTCTACATTTGTATTGATTTATATAGTGTTGTTTTATAAGATGTAAATAAGATAACATAGATAATATAACATAGATAACATATATAGCATAGATAATATAAAAACAATAAGATAAGGGTATTGTTTTATACGATCATAGATAATCCACAAATTAAATACTAAAATAAAATTACTCTTCAAAAATTTCCGGTGTGAATACACTAGTGAAAAGTCGGTCGATTAGTGATGACATCTCAACTCGTGTCCTCTGGCCTTGAGTATTTTGATGGCAGTGGTTCGTGTGGGACAAAATATTTCGAGATCGGGTAGGCTTGGCCTCTGACAAAAGAGACCGAAGTGCTCATTACATAAAACAGACATGACATCTCTAGAATCGCGGGTAATGAGTATAGATAAAGATAAATTTGAAGTCTTCCGATTTCTTAGTACCATTAACCCTCTCGCTGCGCAACCCGAGAGTTTCTCGGGCAACGTAAAATTAGCAAAATTTGCGCAACCCGAGGTTTCATCGGGATACATTTTTTCCATCTAATCAACCCTCCTGGATCATTCCCATCAGTAACTTTTTATTGTAAATTTTGCCTTATCTAATCGGAGCATTTTCCCGATTAAATCAGGCGAAATTTTTTTGTTTTGAAAAACCGGTGACAAAAGAATACAAATTCTTAAAAGACGCTCGTCGCGAAGGAATTAAATACGCAATTTTTGAAGCTATTTTGATAAAATAATTACGCAGCGAGAGGGTTAATTCATAATACTTCGTCGATACATTCGTTTGATGTAATCTCAAAAATCTGTGATTATGTAAGTGATTTCTAATAGGAAAATGTTGTGAACAAATTACGGAAGATTTGACAACAGGGCTCATCGTTTGACCTTTTTTTTTAATTTAAAAATTTCGAATTTGAACTGGAAATTCTGAAAGAAAAATTACTTTGGAAAATCACGAAATTTCTGCCATTAAATAAAGAAAAGAATATTATGCAGAACTATTTGTGTGAATGCTAAATTTCAGTAGTAAATAAAGGACAAACTAACAACTATGTATAGAACAAAAGACAAGCGCCTCATTACGAATATAAGTGGTGGCTGTTTCTTTTGGAACATAAAACGCCCTTCTGAAATATTTCATATTTCGTGCTTATTATCTCATTTACATCATTTACGCAAGATGCGCGCATTTTCAGGAATCCCTTTTTAATTCAATAATTCCGAATTCATACCAGAAATATTTAATAATAATTTTATATTATTTAATGACAAACATGTTTAAAATTTTTAAACCATTTTAGTCGCGAGTAGTGTTGCCAGATATTCCGCATAAGTTGGGAACCCAAATGATCTGGACACCAGTATTTTAAATTCATTTTCTTCGCCTATTCTCATGGCAAAATTATCCGCGATTAAAAATAACGTAATTAACTCAAAAATTACTAACATCCGAATCATTTGGAGACCTTATTTATGCAGTACACCTGGCAACTCTAGTCTAGAATTCATATATGTGGACATCTATTCTTTCTACCATAAAAACTAAACTGTTCCTTTTTTTTAAGTTTTCCTTTACTTCTAAATAGCTGAATGTTTTTTGCTTTTGAACAAAAACAGTAAAGGACATTACTGTTGCTTCTTTTCTCATAAAATATCTATTATTTTTTATCCTAGTTTGTAAAATGCTTTCAACACAGTGCGGCCAAAAGAATAAGTAATTTTCTTAATTATTTTAATTTGCCCATTAACACTATAACCGCCGGAAATTTTACTGAAGTGTCATAAAAATATTTTACACCGAAATTTTAATTGCAACTACTTAACTTATTTCTCCGTGGTACATTTAAATTTTATTTTAGAAAGAAATTTCTGGTGATAATCGACAGATTTTTATTTGGTAGCGGTCAAAATGACCGCTGCGCCGGTTCCAGCGTTAAACGCCAAAACCATAAGGTTGAAATTTTCAACTTTTTATCTGAACGTCGTTTGCCATCACAAACTGTGAACGAAAATTTTCGTCTCATATGATCTAAAAATTTTGTCTTTAAGTAAGGCCAATTTTTGACTGGAAAATAGTGGTGTGTATGTAAATAATTTAAATAAGTGTATTTATTTTTACCGTTGCGTGAACGCAACACCAGCGGGTAATGGGTTAACCCTTTATCTATGGCATTATGATCTACAGCAATTTTTTTCATGTAATTTTTTTTCAGTTACTACGATGAAAATTAAAGGATAAATATAAAAAAAATACTCACCCGTGAGAAATTTAATTATTTAGAGGTAATTAAAGTGGTACTTTAAAGTACCGTCAGTACACTATGACTAAAATATCGCAACAGAAAACCCATAAGGCATTTCAACTTGCACCAGAAAATATTTTCCATTTAATAAGTATATGAAATATAGGCTTTTTCTTATTTACAAATAAATCGTTTGGCAAATCTCGGTGTCAATTATTTATTTAAACACTTTAGAATTGAAAATGCTTTACTCCAGAAAGGGTTATTTTTTTTAAAGTTTCGATCTTGTTTGCAGTCTTTTAGTTATGCTACGTCTATATTCGAGGGACAACATGTTCTCTCGCATCTCCACATATGCAATATATGAAGTTACTGATGCCATTTCTAGCATAGCAAAAACGAGCCTGTGCCACAACTTTTTCGATTTCCTATAAAAAATACCAATGAAACTGAAAAGAAATACCAGGGAAATCATTACTACACCACATTTTAGTAATTACATTTTAAAGCAGATGAAAACGATGGATAACTACACAGGCGAAAAGTAAACAAGAAATTTTTCTCCAACACCCAGTGTACTGACGGTACTTATAAGTACCACCGAGTAATTCAACTGTTAAATCAAATACATACACCGTTCATCTAAAATAGCTTATCAAATTGTATTCTAAGATCATAATGAACACATAAAAATGCAACACTTATCTAATATCCTTTACTGTGTTTGCATATAAAAAGACGAGCAATAAAAAGACGAGCGTGACAATCTATACAAAATGTTGGCATAAAACACATCGTCTGTTTCAAAGATAGCCTATTTCCTCGCTAAAATAACAGACCTAGCCCACTGCTGTCGTGTATTCGGATAAAGTGGAGTTAAAAGAGCATTTTTTGCAAAGTACCATTAGAATATTAGTAATATTCACTATGGTACATAAGTTTAATGTGGGTGGTACTTATAAGTACCGTCAGTAGATAAAGGGTCAAACAATTTACATAAATAATTTTGAGAATTTGCTTTGGCCATTCACTTGTTTAATCCCATAATGGTTGCATTAAATTACGGTTCAAAAATTAAAATTGCTTATTGGCACCACTTTTTAAAAAAGAAATTTTCCACCTATTTAATGACAAAATAAAGGATACTATAATAAAGCCAATTACGCTATTTTATAAAATTGGTGGGAATCAAACAATCTGAATAAAAGACACAGCCCCTGAATATCGCGGGATCGAGAATTAAGGGGTTAACCCTCTATCTACTGACGGTACTTATAAGTACCACTTTCTTTAAACTTTCATCCCATACTGAATATTACTAATATCCTAATGGTACTTTGCAAAAACAATCTTTTAACTCTATCCAGATACATAGCAGCAGTACCTCTAGGTTCGTTATTTTAGCGAGGAAGGGGGGTATCTTTGACACAGTCGATGTGTTTTGTGTCGACATTTTCTACAGATTGTCAGGCTCGTATTTTTATTGCTGCATACACAGTAAAGGATATAATATAAGTGTTGGATTATTTTTTGTGTTCATTATGATCTTAGAATACACTTTACTAGTAGGTGAACGGTGTATGTATTTGATTTAACAGTGGAATTACTCGGTGGTACTTATAAGTACCGTAAACTGGGTGTTGAAGAGAAACTTTTTGTTTGCATTTCGTCTGTGTAGTTTTCCATCGTTTTCATCTGATTAAAAATGTAATTACTAAAATGTAGTGTAGTAATTATTTCTCTGGTATTTCTTTTCTGTTTCATTGTTATTTTTTTATAGGAAATCGAAAAAGTTGTGGCACCGGCTCTTTTTTGCTATGCTAGAAATGGCATATGTAAATTCATATATTGCATATGCGGAGATACGAGAGAACATGTTTTCCCTGGATTACAGACGTCGCATAGCTAAAGGACTGCTAACAAGATCGAAACCTAAAAAAAATAGTTTTTTTAACACTGTCAGGGGCAAAGCATTTTCAATTTCAGAGTGTTGAAATAAATGATTGGCATCGGAATTTGAAAAAACATTTATTTGTAAATAAAAAAAAGGGGGGGGCTATATTTAACATACTTATAAAATTGAAAATATTTTCTGGCGTCATTTGAAATACTTTGTGTGTTTTCTGTTACGATATTCTGGTCATAGTGTACTGACGACACTTGAAAGTACCACTTTAATTTATTACGTCTAAGTAACTAAATTTCTCACGGGTGAGTATTTTTTTTATGTTTATCCTTTAATTGTTCTTGTAGTAATTAAATAACATAAAAAATTGCCGTAGATCATAATGCAGTAGATAAAGGGTTAAAGACCTTCAATTTGTTATTAAGTGTGTTTAGGTTACTGATAATTAAATTGATACTTTAAGGGCACTAGTTTTGAGATCCATATTTGTGAACATAAATTATCAGTTCCTTAAAGTATCAATTTCAGAAAAATGGCTCTTTCTGTCATCTATGCTGTTGGTTTGTTTGTGCAAAAACAATGAATGTGTATTTGTGATGTAGTATTATTTTAACTTTAGCTGTCAGGAGGTTATATTAAAAATTCTTATTTACGGAATGGATTCGGAATTTCTGAATGCAAAAGAAATTCCTGAAATGCACGCATATATGCTCTAATGATGCGCTAATTGATGATCATAAATTGCAAATTGGCCCTCTCGAGACTGCTCCCAAAGCTACATAAACACTCTTATAAATAGTTGAAATCAACGCCCTCTTTTAAAATGAACGGTTCCGAAAGTGGAAGTAGAGTTTTTTAATCGGCTTCCATCATGTTTCTAAAAATTATACTATAAAATGTTATGGCTTATTTTTACTATTTTCTAAAATGCAAGAATTAATTATTGGTCAAATTACAGGAGCCATCAAAACATAAACTTAAATAAATAAAATTATATATTTCTAAGAATGTACTCGCATTGTATACGCATTTGTTATAACAAAACTTATTTTTGTATTGAATTCGACAAAGTGAAATTAAGCGTCGCGCCCGTTAACGGTATGCCATTTTTTAAAATTCAAACTGTTTGATTGACACCGCTTTTTTTTTAAAGTAAAAACGTTCACCTTATTTAACGGCAGATAAAATGATACGGAAATAAATCCAATTACACTATTTTAAAAACTGGTGAGAATCATAAAATCCGATTTTTTTAAGTAGCCTACAATGCCCGTGAATGTCCCAGGTGTTTGAATTAAGGTCTTAAAGAATTCTCAGTAAAGTATAAATATATTAATAATAGAATAATTATAGAAAATATCGTGCTATAGACATCAAGTACACAAATACTTTACACGGATAACGTTCATTAAAACATAAATAATTAACCGCCGATACTGCAGCCGCGGTTATACATAATCAAATGTATCCAAAATAAAATGGCTTATTACTTATCAATTTCTTTTTGAGAAGATTTTTTTTATTTTTAAAAAAAGCATCATCGATTTAGTAGTTATTAAATAAATTTTCAAAATTGCGAACTACTTCTCCTAATTTAAACTTTTACATTTCATTTTTTTTTAATTTTCTTCGGATTTCTGTCTCCTTTTTAATCTTTTTTAATTTTCTTTTACATCCTACAGCTATTTTTGCAAATCTGCAAATTGGCCATCGGTTTTCTATTCAAGAAACGTACCATAATTTTCGAATAGAGAATGCCGCTTTATTTAATCACAGATATTCCATTATTAATAAAGTAAAGATTTCAACTCAAAAATTCAGCTCGGTATTTTGTGTTTCTGATGTCAAAAGTCGTTGTTACCAGCGTTATCAAGTTCGCATTTTTTTAATATTCAAAAAATGCTAAGAAAAAAAAAAAAATATTTTTTTGAAAGTTTTCCAGCTGAATCTCCCCTTAATTTTATTCGCATTTATATTTAAATTTACACTTTCATTAAGAAATTAATAATAATAATCATCTAACTATACAAAATGGTTTTATTACGAAAAATTCTAAATATGAGAACCTGTGTTTAAAACAAGACTAACTGCCTTATTTTACCACGTAAAAGAAAATATGACTAATTTGTGAAACTTAAAGAATATTTCATCAGCACCTGTAATCGAAGTCAAATTACCATGTTAAACCTACAACATAAATTAGCCACTCCCTTATTTTGATATTTCAACTTTTCTTAACGTCCCTCTTTGCACGCAAAAAGGATTTATTCTGACAGATGGTCTTACAACAAAGAAGTATAGCGGACAAATTTCTCACTGCACGTTATGTAGAAAAATGCTTTTACACTTTTTTACTGGACACGTACAAATTAAACATGCACTGGGAAAGACATAGTAATTAAACTTACTCTGATGCAAATAGATTCTGAATGTCATTTATCATGTAAGTAAAAAAAAAAATACCTTATCATATAATTTAAATCGCAAAGAAGTACATTGGCATGTCTATATCTTAAATTGTTTTTTAATTTATTATTCTTATTTATAATTTATGTAAAAATATTTTCCAAGAATACCAATACTGCATTTGAATCAAAACTAGTCTATACATCTCAGAAACCTTTTCTTTTCACGATTCGTACTACTTCTTGAAAAATTTTCTTCGAATCTTTTCACGTCGGCGTGCCAGTTCCTTTCAAGCAATGATTTACGGGAACGTGACGTACAGGAAATACAGTGGCGACTATTTTTACATTCTTCTATTTAATAGAAAAAAGTATTGTAATAGAAAAAAATTTTCGACAAATTTGCACATTTTAAGGGTCAGAGGCCCCCAAAAACACGTTTATACAAAATGTCTGTCTGTCCGTGTGTCGTCATTTTAAGATCGAAATGTATATGAAGTTATGCATAGAATTGAACCAAATTTTTTGTGCATATTTTTGACTATGCCCAGCAGGTCCGCATTTAATTTTGACCTATTCCACCGAAAAAAGGGCGCTGTAATAGCAATTAATGTGTCATTTTCATTATTATACCATCGAAATGTGTATAAAGTTACGCATAGGAATTGAACCAATATTTGTGTATGTTTCTGGCTATGGCCAGAAAGTCCTCCTTCAATTTGGAAATATTCCGCCGGAAAGGGGCGCTGTAATAGCTATTTTTGTGCCATTTTCATTATTTTTTAAAAGAACAGTACATGAAGTTGTGCAAAGAATTGAACCAAATTCCATATTTATTTTTTGGCTATGGCAAGCATGTGCACCTTAAAATTTGACATATTCCGTTTCAAGGGCGCACTGTAATAACGAATTTTGCATAATTTTCCCGAAGTTCTATTGTACTTTGGTGGCTCGTGCAGTTACGGGAACTTCGCGTCCTGCTAAGCTGGGCGTTCACGAATAGCTGATGTACAACAGATTAACGAAAAAAAAAATAATTTTAATAAACATCATTATCGAGATTAAATCGTTTTCACTCCGATTAATTGACTCAAGCAGAAATTTGTGATGAAAGTCAAAGTTGATATTATATTGAAGTAATAATACTGAAGTATTAAGACTTGTAACTACTTTCTGAAATATTAAGATGTATGGGATAGAAGAAAGTTTTGGAGATATTGAAATCCAACTACTTTTAATTCTATCTCGCGCTACCTTCTTAAAATAAATATATTTCATTTGACAACATGTGCAAGAGAAATATGCTATAAAATTGAGTTTTCAAAAATGGGTGCATAGACTATAAAAATAGTCGCTAGTGGAAGCACAGGACGTACCAACAAAAGAAAAAAGGTATTGTATGAAAAGAAAAAATTAATTGATTATTTGTTTATTGGGATACAAAATATAAATCTTGAAAAACGATGGAATTTCGGTCCCATTCGGCTAATTTTTCACGTCTTAACGAAAATCCTAATTTGTGGGGACACCCTCAAATGCGGGGGGTGGGGGGGAATTGGGGTAGCTGTCCCACATGACCCTGCATTAGTCAAGCACTGTGCATCATTTTGTGTATCTCTTACCTTTACTTGGTAAAGGGTCTGCGAGCATCTCGTGACAACATTCCACGGCAGCTTTACAGCAGTGAATCCACTTTCGAGCAAATAAATCCGATTGGAAAGAGTCGTAAATAGGATGCGTCGTATTATCGATATCGGCAACCACAGATACGTTGCGAATGGCGTCGTATAGAAGACCACTTTTAAAATCATACCTGTAAACGAAATTTAATAGAATAATTTTTTTTTAAGTACAGTAATCCTTTAACATTCGCGAGGTCTATGTTCATAGAAACCTCCGCGAATGTCAAAATCGCGAATGTTGAAATTATCTTCCTGTGCTTACAAGGGGGTTACAGTTTATGATTTTTTATTAAATGGGACAAAGCAATTGAAACTGAAAAATATATTTAGTAAGCATTAAAAAACACATACTGTAAATAAATTTGAATAATTATAAACATGCTAGTTAGATCCCGTCAAGATTTGACGATAAATAACTTGAAAGTTTCATTAAAAATATTCTCGAATTTTTAATTATTTGCTTTTAAATTAATTATTAAATGACGAATTACGAGACAAATTTCTATATTCCATAAGTGATTCTTATTTCTTTAAGGCGACAGATGGTGCTGCCAGTCTAACCTATTCAATGAAGTGAAAGAATTTAAGTTTATAATTTACAACTAATTATGCTTGCTTTTTATCAGAAATTTACCTAAAAACACCGAGTAGAGAATTTATTTTTACTTACTACGACCTCTTTTTTTTTCTTTTTTTAATAACAATATCAATTTTTATTTATTTGTTTATTAAAACTACACGGCCATTAAAAGTTGCCATGAATGTTATTTTATAGGTCTCATTCTCTGAAAACCTAAATTTGAAACTTGACGCAGCTAATGATTTATAACATATATTTTTTATTACGTGAATTTTATTTTACATTTTTTAAATATTAAACCTGGATATCAAGGTAATTTCTTTTATAGCTCTTATACGAATATTTTTTCTTTCGTTTTATTTTTTACGCAAATGAATGACAGACTTTTCTTTCTGACACACACACAACACATATATATTCTTGATAATGATCAGAAAATATAACGAAAATTTTAGTTCAGCTCAGTTTATTTAACTGATTACATGTAAAATATTTTAGCTTAAATATTTTAAATATAAAATCATTATTTTTTCAAAATATTATTGAGTGTTAAATTTCATTTAATTATAAAGCATTCAAATAATAATAATGATAAAATAAAAATCCTATAGCCTCTCTTCTTAACAAAATATGTCATTATTAGAATGAATTATCGACGAAAATATTACCCATTTTGCCTGGCTTGGGTTCGAACCTTTGTCCTCTAAAAAAATTCAGAGCTTTAAAGGGCTGCGTTAATGCGCTAAGTTAGCGGGAACTCGTTTTACTTCCTTCTACATTCATAGCTGCCAACTTGTACGGATTTTTGCTATCACTAAAATTTAACAGAAATTTTTGTATTGTTTAATCGTTAGAAAAAGGTCAAATTCCGGCGATTGTTTTTAATAAAATTGCCTATTAAATTTTAGTGGTGAGAAAAATCCGTACAAGTTGGCAGCTATGTACATTGAAGAGGTTCGAAAACCAGTTGACGCATACGAATGTCTTGAATACATGTCTCGAATTTGAGTTCTGATCTTGCAGAAATAGTTTTACGTTTTAATAGTTATACGATTTTTTTTTCAAAGACGCAGCTACAACTTAATATGCTAGTTTCCTTCGTGTCAAACTATTAGCAATTCATAAGGCGGATCACCATCCATAACTTTTAGCCTCAAATCACTGTGTTTATCTTCTGTGTGTATTAGAACCAAAACAATATGGCAACCCCGAAATAAACTGTATCTATCTCTTAATATAAACTCAATAATTTTTGAATTGTTATTAATGCTGAAAGAGCCAAATAATATTAACTTTGTGAAATAAAGTAAAGCTTGTTTACAGTAAGATCGAATAGCAGACGAACTTAACAAATTCGATCTGTGATGTGATAGTTCAACTGAGCGAGCATCTTTGCCCACGTACAGCGCGTCACTCCAAAGGCAGACTTGTACTTATATACTGCGCATGCTCAACTGTAGAATTTTAATTTAAAATTACGGATAATTAATAAAATATTTGAACAAACGAATGGATGATAACAAATCTGTGGCCAAATATCTTTCATTTAAAAAAAGATTAGTTTAATTTGATGCAATAGTTTCTTCTCACAGACTGTCGAAAGAAAACGCTTAGCGTTTTAAATGTATCGATTGTACAAAGTTTAGTTGCTAGTTGATAGCTGAATAAATTTATTTATATACGATTGTTTTTTGTAGAACAGACCATTTGTTTATGATTTTCCATATAAGGAAAAGTTACAGTTCTTGATTTCCATTTTAAAGGAGGTGGGTTGATAAGAGCTATTTTTCGCCCATCATACAGGCGAAAAAAAAAGTTTCGGATTCCGAAAAATTGTTCCATATCTTTGAATACTTAAAGATATGTATTTTTATTTAATGTAAGATTTACGTGATAAATAAAGCAGTAAGTCATAGAAATTATAGCCGGAAAATAGAGTGTTTTGGCTTTTTCCTACATTTTTGTCGTTTTTTTTTTATTTGAATTATTTTTTTAAAGAAGCGTTCCATGAACCAAATTAATTTTGACGTGCAATGATACTACTCTTTATAAGCGTTTATATGAACATTATTTTATTTTGGTTCAGTGTGCGCTTCTATCTATTAGAGAAAATAATGTTTCGTGCCAGAGTACCAGTCACTGCTATCGGGGGGGGGGGGGGGGGGGTTCGGATTTCTTTTGCCGCGCTTAAAAGTATTTACATTGTTCAGATGTCAATGTTCCGTTCTAAAACTGTTGTTGTAAATATTTATTGAAGAACTAAATAATAAATAATTCTTGGAAGTCAGTGGGATCGTTGTAAAACCTGGCGATAACAAATAGTGATTTTCGTATGTGCTTTCTAACATAAAAATTATATCGATACTTAGAAGTTCTAAAAACTGCAATCTACAGAAGTGGTTCTAAGTTGTGATTTAAATGCTGATCATGTGTATTTTGTGTGATTTGGGCTTGAAATACACCTATTTCTTTTCTGTGGTAACCAGTGTTGCCCGATGGGCTACTTTTTTAAAAATCAGATTCTTGATTGGCACCACTTTTTTGAAATGGTAAAATGCACCTTATTTAATGACATATTAATTAAGGCTAAAACAAAGGAAATTTCACCGTTTCAAAAAAAAATGGTGCCAATCAAGAAATCTGAATTTAAAAAAAAAGTAACCCACTGGCAACACTGGTGGTAACAGTAAGAGATTATGCGTCAACGAGTACTGCCGACGACACCCCAAATAAGCCATTTTGGACGTCTTCGTACCTTACTTCGCCCATTCAAAGAACAATGACGCTAATATACTTACACATATGTTAAAAAAAAAGATGCAGACAATATCAGACAGTGACCGAAACCAAATGATGTTATGATTATTGATAGAGGCTTCCGGAATTTTTCGGAACTTCTGCAAGAAATGGATCTCGAACATTAAATGCCTAGATTCCTAAACAATCAGTAACAGATTTCAACAGAGGATGCTGAGGACACGTGTCTTGTGACTACCTAAAGTTTGAATGTTCTACACAAGATTGCTAAAAACTATAATATTTTTATAACAAGTAAAAATTAAATTTAAAGTATAAGAAAACCCGACTGCGTAAAAAGTGAACTAATTAATTATTTCTCATCAGTGTGAAACAATTTGTTATATTACTTACCAATTTTTTTTTACTTGTATTAATGACTTTTAAGTTGTGTTTAATTGTTAGTTCCTATCTATAAACACTGTTTTGATGAGGCCTATAGATGCCTACGAACGTTAACGTTGCAGTAAAGCTAGAGATCCTACCTACACAACTGCCAGGTTGTGTAATATTTAAACGGAGCTTCTGACTGAATGAATGTCAATGAAATATCGTCTTCATTTTGAAAGACCTATCCAATGATATGCCACTCAATAGGGTGCGTAAATTTTTTTTGTCTTTACCGCCATTTTGTATTTTAAGGCGGCCATTTTGAATTTATAAAAACAAAACCTAGCCTATAACCACCAGACGGCTAAAACAAATCGATAGAGACCTCATTCATTAAAATCCATTCAGCCGTTGGGATGTTTCGAGGGTATAAAGAAATCCACATACCCAGATACGCGTGAAACACATAACCCTTCTTGACAGCCAGGTAAAAACAGAGCGAATCAATATCACACAATAGTATTATCAATGTAAAGTAAGCGCAAGTGTCATGTTGTGGGGTATTGTACGCAAATTGCTTCCGTACTATGGATTCTGGTTTACTGGCACCGTAACTCAACCGAAGTTAACCCTCCGTCTACCAGACGGGTCCATTGGACCCGACAGGTACATACAAAATATTCATTCAAACCAGAAATTTCTTTAATATAAACTAAGTATATAAACCAGACAAAAATAAGGTAAATAAATAAGTTAAATAGTTTTAAATAAAAATTCTGGTGTAGAACGTTTTATTAAAACTTGAATAAAATTCCCGGTAGATCTAGGGTTAAAAAATGTCTTGTTATGCACACACTTGTTATGCTACAAGTCTTGAATATGCTCATATACTACAAGATGCCGCCGCTGGATGGTCCAGTAGTGAGTCTGGCGAGAAAGTAAGAAGGAAGACTAATCTAAAACACATTGCCAAAAGTGTCTGAAACTATATGATTATTTTTGGTTATAAGTTATTTCCGATAATTCGTATATTGAAATAATTGTCTCAATAAATTTTATTCTTCTTAATTTTGCATTTCGTGTTGTATGTACTATTGATTATATGAATTAAAACTAATGACAATAGTGTTTAGATTCATTAATGTACATAATACTTACATAATTATATTTTTTATTTTTCCCATATATTTTAGAACTTTTATTCAAAATATATTTTTTCTCATATTTATGAGGTATAGTAATGAAAAAAATATGTGTCCTATCAATGGGCTGATGGGCGAAAAATGACCCATATAAACTCACCTCTTTTAAGGCTCCTCACCAGTTAATGATCTTATTCTATCGCTTTATCAGCAAAATTCTGTTGAAGCTTTAAAATTTCCCTTACGATTTTTGCAGAAACTTTTTCACTTTCGATAAAAATTTAGAATTTAAAAAAATTAGGAGTTTTTTATTTTTATAATCAAGTCACGTTTTGGGTTTCTTGGATATACATATCGATATTTTGCCTAAATACAAGGACTGAAATTCTCGGTACTTGGGCTATACAGTACATAATACAGCTTTCCAGTGTCAAATAGTTTATAGAATTAATAAAACAAAGCACATTTACTTTGCGGAAAAAATATTCATTTATAAAACAAAATTCGCGAATAACCAAGTTAAGCATTCACGAATGTTGAATTCCTTATTTTTTATTTTGCGAATAATCAAAGTTCGCGAATGTTAAGGGATTACTATAATGCGTAATTTAATAAGTAAGATTTTCCTTGTTTTTTAAAATCTTCAAAATTTTCAAAATTATATATTTACTAGGGGGATCTGCCCCCTGCAAGCTACGCTCGCCAACTCCCGTTCAGACACGGCAGAATCTAAAAAGACGTTAATCTGAAGGGTTTTAAAAATAGTAGAGAAGATTGAATTATACTGAAAAAAGCCGTGCAGATCCCCCTGTAAACGGATTTCCATTCAATTCCCTTTGATTGCAAAAATTTAAGGGCGAATCAGTTGCTGTTATGACATCCAAAGGTTGTTTTCGTTTTTGATTAAAGAGGATCAGTTAAACATTTGAAAAGAAGCTAAAATAAAATAAATTAAGTATAAGAGTCTTTGTCTCCCGCTGTTTTAAAACAATCTCTATAACAATAGCCTAAGTCACATGACTATCATCAACAGTTCCAGGCGGACCACTTTGCTTTTTATACTCTAGGTGCCATTTCGGTACTTTAATGTTAGCCGGGCACAGGTGATAAGTCGTCAAATATTATTCTATCGCCATCATTTCATCTATATTATAATAGTTCAAGTCGTCAACTACCATAAAAAAATACGGTCTGATCCCTTCGCCGTTAATATGAAAGTTTGGCAAAGATGTCATATACGTTCCATATTGGCGTGATTTTTTAACGACGCCAATTTGGGGAACGCATCAACAGCATAAACAGCAACATCCGGCTTACCATATCAAGCAAAATAACGATACTTTGGCGCCAGTTATGTGCTCGTTCCGTATATGACATTGGCGTCAGAAAAAAATCGCGCCAATATGGGACCGTAAGTTTTCCATTTTGATTAAAAAATCAACATTTTTTTTTTTTCGAATAAAACTACAGAACAGTTGCTATGGTCGCAAAGAATTCTAGGTACTGTTACGCTAGCAGGATGCAAATCTCGCCAATAGCTTTTTTTCAACTCGCCAGTTAGCATTTTTTTTCGAGTGCTAATATTTGGCCAGATACGGTTATACAGGTTACAGATATACAGGTTTGGCGTGATTTTTATTTTTTGTACGAAAATTTGGCGAAAATCTCGTTTTCAAATACTAGTTACATATGCATTTTTGGTATTCCTTAGATATCCCGACGACCAAAAATCTATCGCCAAACTATAAGGTTAAATGCCGATACTGGTTGATCGTAAATGTCACATTCACTTGACTTTAAGCAAGTTACACATGTTTACGTGATCAAGTGATTTTTATTTCGACGTTTTATTCGTATATTTATTAATGTTATACTAATTTATTTGTTCTTTCGTTATTTAAAATAAAGTTTATGTCAATTTGTATAATTTGGCGAGTGTTTTGGCGATTTATATAATTTGGCGAAATTGGTCGACGGAATAACTAAGTAGTTCTCTATTTCTTAATTATTTTCTATTATTTTCTAAAGGAAATATAAAAAAAAATTAATAATTATAGAACAAAATAATTTATATAATTTGTAAAAAGAAATAAAAGTAAATAAAAATTTATTATAAAATAAACAACAATAGCCGGGTTACCATGTCAACCTTTTCTGAAATATAAAAATAATATATCTGTTTGATTAAAATTTGAGTTGCCATCATTAGAAAAATGTATATAAAATTAGAAAAAAATTAATATTTCGAAAACTAATACGAATTTAAAAATTCTAATACCAGTTTTGAAATCTGCGGATCAATATTGATTTTTGGTGTTAATTTCATCGCAAAGTATTCCATATTTTAGGAGAAATCGCCGTGAAACATAATCAGTTGTTTAATCAGACGATTCATACTTCCATTTCATAAATTCGTTTCATTAGGATTTTATATATATAGTGTAGATTTATATGTTTAACTCCTGCCTATTCTGTATGTTTTTATATAACTGTTTTCTTAAAATTCTCATTAGAACAGAAGTTATGTCTGATATTATGATAATTATTCCCATTCATAGTTGAAATGGGGTTTCCAAAACTTTGAAGTCATTTTTAACAAAATGACGTTTTTGGGCATGACGCGCACGATATCACAAAACCTTCTCAATATTTTTTCATGAAAATTTCAAAAGATATGTATTTTGTTAGTCTGCTTAAACTGAAACAAAAATTTCCTTTTTGTTGTGTTAAAAAAATTGTTTTTATGTGGTTTTACTGTTGAAAATTTTAAAATTTTGTATTAGCTAAATAAAATTTTGTATTAAAATTATAAAAATGCTTCAAATACAAATGTATTTAGGTTCAGGGTAATTATTCTAATCTGATGTATAATTAGACACCAATATGTTTGATTCTAGATAAAAAATGTATTTTGTAATCCCGCCCTAAAGCTGTCATTCCAATTTTCTGCTCATCAAATGTCTGAGAATATCAAGCCCTTATAAATAATAATTCCGAATCCTGTAATTATTTTAATTTATGAAATAAAAGAAACTACTTATATCTTTCATCCCTCAAAAAATTGTGTTTTAATATTATATACATTTTAACATATTAAATGTTGAACACGGTCAATGCTTTTCATTTTTTCCAGCTTTAAGAGTCCTGAGACCCCTTATGAGGCATTTTAACCCGTTAATTCTAACTCGCGAGATATTCACAGACTCTGTATTTTATTCAGATTGTTTGATTTTCACCAGCTTTATAAAATACTGAAATTGTCTTTATTATGGTTTCATTTTACCTGTCATTAACAAAGGTGAATATTTCTTTTTAAAAAAGTGGTGAAAGTAATCAATTTGAATTTCTCAAACGTAATTTAATGCGACTGTTAAGGGGTTAAAAGAAGAGAAACCTCCGTCACTGACTAATTAATCTACGTTCGAGATTACTATTATTAATTTTATAGTAGTAATACCTTATGCATGCGGGGGTTTTCTGTGACACAGAGCACGTACAGCTGCGCAGTGGAGTATTTGAAGCAAAATCCTGGCCAAAATTATTTTTCATGTGTTTTACAGTTAAAATCATTGCCGTTGACTTACTATTAGTAAATACATTTAATTATTATACACATAAAAGTGGCCATTTACTTAATAAAAGTAAGCATAAAATCAGTGTTGCCACGCTTCAGGGAATTTTCCAGGTGATATATCAGTATTTGTTTATAGAAAATTAAATCTAGCTTAAACGCAAGAAATTTCGCCTTATTTAAGGACAGATTTTCTATAAGCAAATACTGGTACCGAAGACTTTCTTGGTCTGGAGATTCCCTGTAGCGTGGCAACCCTGAAAATACAAAATCTATTTAATTTTTTTCTGTTTATAAGAGGAAAGTACCGTGTGTCCCAAAAATGACTGATGGATTTTAAATATTCCATAACTTGCAAATGGGACAGATATTAAAAAAAAAATACTTGCAGGAGTGTTATGTAAGATGCCAGGAGTTCTTATGCTGCGATTCTCAGTTTTAGTTACAAATAGCATCGATAGATGGCGCAATAACCGCTAAATCCAGAATCGATTTTTCGGCCTCTCTCTTCTTCCATGCGAAAAAAGGAGATTAAAATGCATTGAATGGATCCCAAGGACCAAAAATTGGGCCTGGACTGAGCGCCTATTGCTCTCAGTGCCATCTATTGCTTGAAAATTGAACTAAAATCAATAATCACAGTACAAAAACTCCTGATATCATACACAACCCTCCTGCAAGAATTTTTTTAATATCTGTCACCGTTTTCAAGTTATTGAATTTTAAAATCCATCAGTCATTTTTGGGACACCGGTAAGAGTTAGTGGTTAAAATGGTGGACTAATTTGAGGCTCAGCAATGATGAATTCAAGGGAGATTCAGGGAATAAAAATAGCAAAATATTAAGTACTATATCGAGCCTCATCCTGCGCATTAGGTGATTTTTTTTCATTCTAATTGCTTGTTTGTTACTATTTTGTTGACATAGTAATATTGGTATTCAATTGAAAGATTAAATAAGGTGAATATCACTCTTTCAAAAAAATGGTGTTAATTAAGCAAAAGGAATAAACAACAACAAAAAAGAAAAGCGCCCAGCTGGTAACACTTCCTGGACAGGTTTTCCAGTTTAGCCTAGCAGTGAGCAGAAAGAATGATTTTACTATGGAATGAATCATCCGGGCATACGCAGAAACATTGTTTCCAAACTTGTATATATTTTTAATAAATTACCATTAGAAATTTAGTAAAAAAAAAAAAAATAAATAAATAAATAAAAGAGAGAAACAGAATCATAGTTGCTAACCTTTTAAGTTTACTTAAGTTTTTAAATCAATAGTTTACCAAAATTTGGAAGTAAAAAGATTTTTTTATTTTTTATGGGTTCGTTAATTCTAACCCCCCACCCCCCACCCCCCCCAAAAAAAAATAAAAAATTCGATGCAAAATTTCTGGCAGGAATTGAATTTTTAAAAAAAGAAAAAAAAATTCGATGCAAAATTTCTGGTAGGAATTGAATTAAAAAAAAAAAAAGTTGGCAGCTATGATTTTGCGCATGTCCGAATGACTCATTCGAATAAGGGTTGCCAGTTTGGCCTCCACTTTTAATCTGATGTTTCAAACTGACACCGAAAATTTCAAAAGAAAAATTTTTACTTTAAATGATCGTTAAATATCTCTGATTAGACAAATAATTAAAAAAAAACCTTTCCTTTATTTCTGGTATGAACTTAAAATTTCTGAATGAAAAGGGAGGCCAAATTGGCAAACCTGATTCGAATAGTAAAGTCATTCATTTACTTGCCTATCACTAATTTGGCCCTCTTTTTTTATTCAGAAATTTTCAATTCACACCAAAAATTGAGAAATATATTTTTCTACTTTTTATATTCACGAAACGCATATAACTAAATGAAGATAAATATTTTTCCGGCTATCTGAAAAAAAGGGAGCTCAAACTAGCAACCATGTACCTGAGAATGGCATTTCTGGTCAAGTTTTTCTATGTGAACATTTTTTATATCGATAGTCGCAGCTTTCATAAAAAATTATAAATAACGATATAAGAACACCGATATTGAATAGCATATTAGATATCGCTCACCTGAGCCTTTTGTCTTTTGATACAAATGCAAACTGTGGCAGGTATGTGTAGCAGCGTGCACAAGTGTCGATTTTGTATGCTTCTAGACTTAGCAAAATGCCTCTTTCTGTTCGACATCTTATATCTGTTACATTCTGTGAAGATACGTATGAAATCCAAACCTAAAAAATAATAAAAGTTCATTTTAAAATATATTCTATTACTTGTATTTTATTTATATTTTAGTGTTACTTTAGTAACCACTTTTTACTGTTTAAAATATTTAACTGTTGCAGTTTCACAACCAGTTGGCGGATTTTAGCGAGCTTGGTTTGGCTCATATTTAACTCCAATTTTGTAACTCGTATATATTATTAACCATATTGGTTTCTCGAAGTGTAATATAAAATTGCATTAAATTGGTAATTTTTTTTTCATTAGCCGGAAGAAAATTTCGCCGATAGCAATTTTTCTTGTTGCATGGGCAAGTTAGAAGCTGCGCTTCCGTGTTGAAATAATATGTTTTTATTTTATGATATTATTTGTTATTAACACATTTATTTTATTTTTAAATTAAGTATGTTAAAGATTGGTATTTAAAATGTATTTAGTGCATGTACCGGGTGTCCCAAAAATGACTGATGGATTTTAAAATTCAATAACTTGTAAACGGTGAAAGATATTGAAAAAATTCTTGCAGGAGTTTTTATGTAAAATGTCAGGTGCTTTTATGCTGTGATTCTCAGTTTCAGTTACAAATAGCATCGATAGATGGCGTTGCAAGCAATAACTGCTCAATCCACGCTAAATTGTTCGGCCTCTCTCTTCTTCCATGCGAAAAAAGGAGATTAAAATGCATTGAATGGATCCCGAAGTACCAAAAATCGGGTCTAGACTGAGCACCTATTGCTCTCAGCAACACCTATTGTACGAAATTCGACCTACAATCAAGAATCATTGAAAAAAACTCCTAACATCCTACATAACACTCCTGCAAGAATTATTTAGCATCTGGCTAATTTTTTATTGAGTCATTCCAAATTCTCACCAGTAAGTTTTAATAGTTATTCTTGTTTTATGAGGTGGCAAATGCTTCATAACTGAAATAATGTGAAATTGCTATAAAAAATTTCCTGGTGTAAGTTGAATGGTTCCAAATAAAACACCCTTTAGATTTGACAAAACTGGTTGTGTATTACAAATGAATAAAAAATATATATATACTTTTAATGAAATGACTGCAATGCACGGCTGCTACAGGCGACTATTTTTATATTCTGTTCGCACCACTATTTAAAGAAAAATACATTTTGTAATATATTTCTCTTGCAAATGTTGTCAAAGCGTATGTAAAATAATTTTGTTTAAAACAAAAAAGTGGTGCGAAATAGAATTAAAAAATACTCGCATGTGGCAGCCCTGGCAATACGATTGAAAGAAAATTTGGCAATTTTTTAACTGCACCCGGCTAATGGAAAATTACCTTAAAATTAATTTTTCAATTTATTATTCAGTTCTTTAAAACATTGCATTATCGTTGGAAGCATACCTGTGCACATAAGTTTTACATTACCAGCACATCTGGAAGTGAATAAAAAATCGGTTATAAAATTTCATCATTACATGCATAAATCAAATGAAATTCATAACGCACTGTTTTATAATTTTATTATAATGAAAATATGCATAATCTAGCCTCTACCAGTAACAACTTTAAGCATATTAGGAGCTACAAAGGTTATGGTCACTAACATTACACTTTTATTGTAACCATGAAACGATGAATAACGTGGAAACGACATAACCTCAAAATAGTGAAGCTTCAAATGTCACTAGTTCCCTTTCCACCATATTCTGATCTACATAAAAAATCGTCCTTCCAATGTCAGTGAATGTGATTGCCGCTTGGGCAAACTTCCACCAATAAATGTCGATTAAAATTATCGCCTTATTTAACACGTTCACTGCGAAAACTATAAAGTAAGAATTTTCTAATTTCTTGTTGAAAGTCTTTTGCCACCACAATTTCAGAAAGGTAAATTTCGCTTTACTAATACAGTAATTTTTCTTATTCTAAAATGGTGGTGACAAAGTAATTAACAAATTAAAGCTACGAGCCTTAAAGTAACGAGTGTACTCGTGGTTGGCAGCGAATGGTTTAAACGCGTTATTCAGGCTAAATTTAAGAAAAGAATTTTCTTCGTTTTTACTGGTGGAAGTTACCCTAACGTTAGTTAGACCATGATACGATATAAACAAATAAAAGGCGCCATTTTGTGGTTATATCCTCAGTTACTTAACTCTCAACTAGTGTACCAGGCGTCCTGTATGAATGAGTCGTCCAAATGCTCTGACACCACCAATTTCTTGCAGTTTATTTTGTCATATTTAATCGCAGATAATTTTGCCATTAGATAAGGCGAATAAAATTACTTTAAAATACTGGTGTCCAGAGCATTTGGAGGCACGATTAACACGGGACGCCTGCCAACACTACTCGCTACCGGCAGGCAGTTTGTCTCCTCTTGTTTATTCGTAGCTCCATTATTTTAACCGCTGCCATCAAAATACTCAAGACAAGAGGACACGAGTGTGACGTTATCTCTAATCGACCGACTTCTCACTAGTGTTGGAATTCCCATTGGAAAATTTTGAATAGCAATTATCTTTAACTTTATTTGTGGAATATCTATCATCTTGCAAAACAACAATAATAACTATTTAACCCCTTGAGGGGCAAGCAAAAATGTCTCTAGATATTGAATTATCACTGGAATAATCGAAACATTTTATTTTTAAGTAAGGAAAAGCAATTTCTCAACGATTTTCCCCCAAAGTTAAAAATATAAAATTTAGTTAAAATTTTCTGGTGAGAATCTTGTTTAAATTAGGTGGGATATATTTTATCCCACCGCCCCTCAAGGGGTTAAACTTACTAGTGAGAATTCGGAAACCCTAAATAAAAAATCATCCAGATGCGGGCTACAGTGTTGCCACATCTGGCCGATTTTTTATTGGGGTTTTCCCAATTCTCACCAGTAAGTTAAATAGTTATTATTATTTTATCAAATGATACGTATTCCACAAATAAGATGGAATAAAATGCTATTAAAAATTTTCCGGTGTAAATTCTAACACTAGTGAGATGTCGGTCGATTAGTGATGACGTCACACTCGTTTCCTCTGGCCTTGAGTATTTCGATGGCAGCGTTTTAACACTATAATGCCCATGGTAAAATACGTTGTGGAAATTCCGTAATTCCAAATTCATACCAGAAAACTTAAATAATTTATATTGTTTTATTTATGTCTGCTATTAAATGATACAAACTTTTTCCATTCGCGTTGGAGCTCTGTTGAGAGGTGGACGTATGAGGTGATTGCTCCTTCGCAAGTTATATTTCTCGCAGTTCCAATGGCAGGTGGGGCGGTTCGTTAGAATAGTTTCATCTCTATTTGAACTGTATCATGGCATCTATTAAGGATACGAGTTATATGGCGGATGTTATTGTAAACATCGCAAATGGAACGTTACTCAGCAACTATAAGGAACAATTTGATAATATTTCGTCCAACTTCGAGGACCATTCTAAAAAAATACTGGCTGATTGTTACACCTTTGTGGACAGATACATTTTAGACTTGAAAACTAAAGATGGTTACGCTACTTCGCCTTCTGATAAAGAGGAGGTAAGAAGAACATGTTTTGAAGCTTTTTCTTTGCTAAGGGAGCCTACTGTAGATAATTTGTTAGACTCTGCTATTTTTAGCTTTTTCTGTTCTATTCAGTATAAGAAAGCACCTAACATAATCATTAATGAAACTAACCTTAAAAATGAATTATTCAACGCAGTCAAAAAGGGGATTAAGCGTCCCTTGACAGAGGAAAGTTCTACTATCCCTCTTGCTAATAAATTCAAAAAATATCGCAAATGAAGTTAATTTAAGCGATAATGCTGACATGGAGCAATCCAATTCTGATGATAGCTCCGTCCAGGAACCTGGTAACTCTAAAAAACCTACTAATCCCTTCTATATCGAAATCGACCAAAATTGGACGACGCTAGCTCAACAAATTACCGAGATAAATTCTGAAAAACCAAGAATAGCTCTTAAAGGGGAACGCTTAGTAGTTCAATGTGCTTCGGACAATGACTTTAAACTAACACTGCGATGGCTAAATCAAAATAAGATAAAATATACTACTCTTGACCCCAGAGAGTTAAGACCGAAGAAAATATGCATTAGGGGCCTCCCCTGTTATACAGATGTTAAACTAATAGAAGAAAGCCTTCGCGAGCATGGATTTGCAGTCACTAGGGCTGCCATGCTTAAAAATAGAAAGACTGGGCATCCTATGCCAATCTATATGGTAAATGTTATACCACGGAAAAACTTTGAGGAAATCTACAAAATTAACGTGATCCACTATATTTCTGTTAAAATTGAAGCCTTTACTTCAAAATTTATAGTTAAACAATGCTATCGGTGTCAAGGGTATGGACATGCCTCAGAGGTGTACGGCTTTGACGCCAAATGTGTCAAATGTGGGGAATTACACTTAAGCACTGATTGTGTGCACAAAGGTAGACTTAAACCTACATGCGCTAATTGTGGCCTTGGACATCCCGCGAATTTCCGCGGGTGCCCTAAAAACCCGTACAGACTTGAAAATAAACATAACAGAAAAACTACACGTAATAGCGTCAGCAATCTCTCCTCGGAAACACAAATTCTTGCCGAAATCTTTAAAGATTATAACTACACCAAAAAACCTTCGACTAATGATCCCTCAACCAGTACTAACATGATAAATTCCGAAACTAATGTTAATGATACCTCAAATACCCTTTCCTCTCCTACCACTGAAAATACTAATAATACTCAAAATTTGAAAATTCCAGTAAATTACTCTAATGATATTAAAGATATACTTACCACCTTCAATGAAATAAAGGAAGTTTTTCAATTTACAAAATTCTTAAGCTGCATCAAAAACATTTCAACTCAAACCAAAAAAATTGATAACCCTATGCAAAAAGTAATGGTGATCATCAATGAATTCGATAAACTTGCTACCCTTCTCAACTTAAATGAAGAATAACTTCTTTCCCTGCTAAACTATTTCCTTTTTTTCCCTGTCTTTCTGTCTTTTGTGTGCTTAAAAAAAAAAAAAAAAAAAAAAAAAAAAAACCTTTAAAGCTGTTTTTCTTATGCTTTTCAAATTCTTTATTAGTTTTACCTTTTGTGCTTTAATTACACTATCTTGGTCTCCTCATATAACCTTTTATCATCGAGTTACCAGACTGGGCGGGCGCCGTCCTTCTTTCCCCTTGTTCCCCTATACATTTTGTGCTTTTTTTAAGTCCTGTTAGTCTGAACTCTCCTCAATGTTGTTTTTTACTATTGTATTTTCCTATCTTTTGTGCATTTTCTTATAAACTATAATCTCTCTTTTTTCTGTAAATTTGTAAATACTTCATTTTGTTATAAAATTGTATCTTACTTTGTTTTTAATTGTGTTAAACTTATATATGGTCTCTGAATTGAGTCTTTTTTTTTACGGGGCTTCCTTTGGTAGCTTTTTCGCCTGTCCTGGACATTTTTGGATCATATGGAACTTTTTTTTTTTTTTTTTTTTTTTTCCCCTACTAGTTATACTAACAATTTTTTCTTTAAAAGTTGTCTATCCTTTTTAGTTTTCTCTCTATTTCTTCGTGGCTACTAGCCGCGTTTAAACGCTCTTTTTTCTAAGGCTCCCATTGCATAGTAAAACGAACTATTCTTAGCCTGGATGTAAAGTTGCCACGCAACTAGGGAATCCATACACCAGCTCTATTGTACCATTGGAAATGATACAAACATTATTATTTTAAATTTCTGCTATGAATTCGAATATCTGAATAAAAAAATCTACAAAATTAGGAACACTGATGGTAGTATTAATGCTACCATGCACATTAGAGGTTTAACCTATTATTGCATGTTTAATTTTTTCTTTATACTGTTTAGCTGTTGGAGCACAGAAAAAACTTTCCTTTTAAAATTTTCTAGTTAGTTTTTATAGATTGAGGTATTAGAACGACTGACTAGAATGTGAACTATTTTTACAATTTTTCTATATAAAATTTATTATCTGCCCTATAAACATATCACTTATTTCTTTTTTATTTATAGTATACTTGAAGAATTATATAAATTTAAGTTTCGGGTGTCATTCTTTGTAACACTGTATTATCTGCATATATATTTTATGTTTGTGTGTATACCTATTTAAAACTCACTATATTTCTTTATATGTCAAACACAGACACACATATAATGTAATAAAGAATTAGATCAAATTAAAATATATATTGAAAGTACTTTTGCATGGAAGACGTATTATTGTCATGAGGGAAAAGTTTTCTCAATTTAATTAAATTTTCTTCCTTAACCCCTTCGGGACGAGAATCTTTCACAGAATTTTTAATCTTTTATCACCGGTTTTTTTAAACAGAAATTTTTGCCTAATTGAATCGAGAAAATGCTCGGATTAAATAAGGCAAAATTTTCAATAAAAATTTACTGAGGAGAATAATCAAGAATTCTGAGCATCTTATGCGATACGTGTCGCTCGGCCCCAAGGGGTTAACTATTACTCCAGGCAAGCAGCATTTTAATTACTATTAAATTGATTTTCGCACATTAACTTTAAATAATTTTCAGATTTAACTGATCTAAACTTTGGAAAATAATCTCATTAAACGTTTTTTATAAAATGCTCACTCAGAAATTTATATTTTTTATGAAATTTTCATTAGAAAAACAATTTTTTTTCTAAAAACAAAAATTTATTTATATAATTAAAATATATGTTTTTATGTATCCTAAGTTTTTATTTTTTGATAAGTGCAGTTTGAAAGAAAATTATCTTTAAATCATGTAAAAAGAAAACAAATATTATAAATTTTAAAAAATGAATAATTTAATGAAGAAGATTTTGGAATGCCACGATATAAATATGTTCCCATTTCAAAAAAAGTTAATTTAAGCTTTTTGTTTCATATCTATCAATGGAAGATAAAGGGCAGTTAATTAACCAAGAAGTTTAAAACTTTTTGTAAAATCATGCTTTTAAAAAGTTAAACTCTATTACAGTCGAACCTCTATTTAACGAAGTCGCTAAATCCCGAAAAAGTTCGTTATATGAAAAATTCGTTAAATAGAGATTCACCGTTTAAAATATTTCAATCTACATAAAACAGATTTTAAATTCATAAACACTAAATATTTTTAATAAAAGTAATTAATCACACTTTTTTTTATAAATTGTATCTATTTGTTTTATTTTTTTACCCACCAATACCTATCATCAATTCATTTTTCCTAAGTGAAGTAATCTTTGAAATCTGCGAGGAAAACAAAACATTGTCCGGGAATACATTGTATTTTGAGTTTAATATAAATAGTTTTACATTAAAATTAACGAATTTTAATGGCATTATCGTATTCAATATTATTATAACAAATAATTTTAACCATACATTACCACATGCGTCCTTAAATTTAATTTCTGAAAAAATGTGTTAATTTTACCTGAGTTTTTCATTTTAAAAAGTGCTTCCTCTCATAATACGTTTCGCATCTTTGCAATTCACCAAAAACCCCTTCATGCGTATTTTCTTTTAACTGCAATCCGCGTCGGATTGTTCCAAATGATTTTAACATTTCATCATACGAAGTTTTGTTAACTCCTGCATCATGATTATTTCCATCTTCATCATATTCGTCTTCATCGCAATTCATTGCTGTATTGTTTTTATTTTTCACACTGTCGGAAATATCCAATTTGGATAGTGTTTCCGAGATCTCAATTTCAGAATTAAGTGAAATACAGTCATCAATCAGCACATCACGGTTAATTTCTTCTTTATTTTCTCAGCTGTATCTACATTTTTAAAAGTTACTCTAAGGGACTATCATCTTCGTCCTCCGTACTTACCGAATTCTCACTGCTGACAAAGAAGGCGCCTAGTAAAACCAGTTCAAGGCCATTGAACATCATGAAATTTGTTAAAAGAAAGAATAAGTTTGGAATGTCCAGAAATATTTTGAGAAACAGGAAGAAAAAAAATTTAGATCACAATAAAAAGTTCGTTAAGTAGAGAATGCACTTCGCTATTTGGAGGTTATTTTAAGAAGAAATTCGCAAAATGTTCTTGGTTCCAAAGAAAAGTTAACAAAATGGAGAAATTCGCAAAATAGAGGTTCGTTAACCCCTTAATTCTCGCTCCCGTCATATTCACGGGCTGTGTCTTTTACTCAGATTGTTTGATTCCCACCAGTTTTATAATTTAGTGAATTTGGCTATATTTTAGTGTCGTTTTACTTGTCATTAAATAAGGTGAATATTTCTTTTTCATAAAAGTGGTGCCAATAAGCAATTTGAATTTTTAAACCGTAATTTAATTCGAGCGTTAAGGGGTTAAATAGAGGTTCGACTGCATATATTTTTTCCATTTGATAAATTTGAACAAATGATAAAAGTTTCTGAAACAGACGGGGGGGGGATGCAAAAGGTAGAATAAAGAATAAAGCAAAAAGGGAAGTAGTATCTTCAATAGAAACACGAAATCATATCTAGTTATCTTAAGAAATTCTAACTATTGTTAAGACAAAATTTTAAAATGTTTTCTTACAATGAAAAAATGAAGAAATTTGAAAATATTTTCTGCAACTTTTGTTTGATTCAGTTTCCCAATCTTTTGCAGACAAAAACAGATTTTTTAAAAGTTTTGAAACACTATTATATTACATATATTTCATATTCGATAAATTGAACAGATGATAGAATTTTCTGAAATAGAGCAGGAGAAATGCAATTGATAGAATGAAGAAAAAGAAAAAAAAAAACAAATACTATCTTCTGTAGGAACACGGCGTCATATCTACTTATATGGAGAAATTGTTACGATTTTTAACAACAAAAAGTTCAAAATTATTTTCTTACAATGAAAATATGATAAAATTTGAAAATATATTCCACAATTTATTGTCCGATTTAGTTTTCCAATCTTTTGCAGGCAAAAACGCGTTTTTTAAAAGTTTTGAAACAGTATTATATTCATTACCCATTCCATAAATTTCAACAGATGATATAATTTTCTGAAACAGAGGAGAAAAAATGCAATTCGTAGAGTAAAGACTAAAGCAAAAAAGGAACTTTATTCTCTGTCGAAATACGACGTCTTATCTACTTATCTTTGAGAAATTCAAACGATTTTTAACAATAAAATAGTATTCAAAATTATTTTCTTACAACGAAAAAAACGAAGAAATTTGCAAATATATTCCACAATTTTTGTCCGATTCAGTGTCCCAATCTTTTGCAACATCAAACATTAAAATTTAACAACTAAAAACTAACAAATTTCAGCTACACTGCAGCTATCTTCAGGGTTACAGTTTCCAATGTCGAGAAACTCAAAATATTTTAAAGAAGTTTAATAGAACATAAAAGCTTTAGCAGATAACGGAAGTATTATCTGCCGTTGAAGCACGGGGTTACATCTTTCTATCTTGAGAAATTCTGACGATTTTTAACAATAAAATAATTCAAAATTATTTTCTGACAAAGAAAAAACGAAGAAATTTAAAATTATTTTCGATAATTTTTGTCCGATTCAATCTGCCAATCTTTTGCACGCAAAAACAGACTTTTAAAAATTTGTTAAACTCTATTATATATACTTCCCTTTCGATAAATTTGAACAAATGATAAAAATTCCTGGAACAGAGGAGGAAAAATGCAAATGTAGAGTAAATAATAAAGGGGAAAAAAAGAAGTATTATCTTCTGTAGGAACACGGTGTCATACCTACGTATCTTGAGAAATTCTAACGGTTTTTAACAAAAAAAAATTAAGATTATTTTCTTAGAAGGAAAAAACCAGAAGGAATTCGAAAATGTTTTTTACAGTTTTTGTTCGATTCAATTTCCCAATCTTTTTCATTTCCTATAGCGTCAAGATTAAATCTTTATAAACTGCAACATATGCTTATATATTTTGATTTTTTCCCTTTTTAAGAAAACAATTTTGATTTTTTTTCTTAAAAATCGTCATAATTTCTTAACATCATAGTCTAATTCCTCGCTGTTATTTCCTTTTGCATGAAACGTGTGCTTTGACCAGTTAGAGTTTACAGTACAAGCGGATATTTGAAAGTAGAACTGAAAATAATAATTGTTCAAGTGCTAGTTGTATTCGTTCACAAATGTCCCCACGCAACAAAGACCTTGAGCAAAGTTAACTTGCACTTAACTTGGCTTGGACAAGAGCTTTTGGGCGTGAAGTCGCAAAATTCCAACGACACCTTGATCCGTTCCGCTAATTGCTAGATAAGTTTTTATTTAAATTATCTCGCTGCGTAATTGTTTTATCAAAATAGCTTCGCGACGAGCGTCTTTTAAGAATTTTTGTTCTTTTATCGCTGGTTTTTCAGAACAAAATTTTTTATATAATTTAAATTGGAAAAGCTCCATTTAAATAAGGTAAAATTTATAATAAAAAAATAACCGGTGGGAATAATCAAGGAGGGCTAATTAGACGAAAAAATACATCCCCGAGAAAATCCCGGGTTGCGCAGCGAGAGGGATAATAGCTAGTCTACCTATACATAATTTTTTTTCGAAAATCATTACAAACAATCCTTGGATGATTCCGCGTCAATAGATATCTGGTGGGCCGACCAACTCCTCGGCTTAACGCCCGCAAAGTAAATTGTATATGTAGATAAGAAAACGGTTTTTCTCAAAAACTATATAATATATGATAATCGCAATAGTTTTCTTGCAAAATTTAAATAAACTCTTTCTATTCACAATTATTCCATAATATTGGTTTCAGTAGATGCGGAAATATCGGTGGAGGGCTAGGGAAAACATATTTTTGTAGTACATTTTCGACAACATCTTTGATAGTACTACGTTGAGCAAAAAGTTCTGGAAAATTTGTGAAAGTGGCGTTGTTATGCGCAAATTAACAACAAAAGCAGCAAGGACTATTCTTCAAAGTAGAGACCATCATAGTCGACGACTTTCTGCCATATTCTATATTTGCTGGAAGTATGAAGTTTGTCGCCGTACCAGCACCTTCCCCCTCAATAATGTCATCGACGGCTTTCAGAACCGTTAGACATTTTCTGCAATAATGCCGAATGAACACACGCAAATCATACTGTTCAATAATGCTGTCTGCAAAGAATCCATTGACACCGCAAAATTTTATTAGTATTTTTCATCTAACTTTAGGACAAAATTTCTGCGATTTTTGAAGGCGAAGCATACTATAAGAATTTAGTGGCGATAATCGCTCAACTGCTGCGCCGCCAAAGCGTTATAAGTAAGCGAACAAACTTAATGCTGGAATCAGGCGAAAATTAAAACAGTTGCGCCACCTTGTGGACGGAGTGATAATTCACATACGCGGGCTTTTAGTGTGGCGCGTATTTTCTAAATCTTCAGTCACTCATGGAAATGGGTTTTGTTTGCCACATTTATCGCAAAATAATGGCATCGCGAGAGGGGCATCCAGACGCACTTGATACCACGAAGTTTTCTTCGCCTTATCAGAAGTACTTCAGTTATTAATCAAGGTGAAAAAAACTTCACAATTTTAGTGGTGTCAGTAAGAAAACAGTAAGTACCTGTAGTTCACACTCCATCCGCTACGTGGCGCATGACCTTGATTGATGTGGCCTCGCTTTTAATCTTGCGGTTACTTCTCCCATTAAAGATAGGACACTTACTTATATCGCTTTGTGCGCCACGGTCCCATCACTGCATTTTGGAGCCGAAATACCTGAACTGCTATAGATACACCACTAGTACTTCTATATAAGATACAAATTCTGGTAAATATCTAACTCTGCAACTAAATATAATAGGAAAAAATTACTGGTACCAAACGATCTGAAATAAAGTCTACTTTTAAATGATGTATATAAAATTTGCTTAGGGGGATCTACAGACGTGTGAAAATTATTAGAATAATTCTGAAATTTACATTAATATCTTGTTATATTAAAGAAATAATACATTTAAAAATATTGACCTATTGAATATTTAGTGTACATCCCCTTGTTTTTTATTAAAGACTCGATACGTCTTGGCATATTTTGTATGAGTTTCTAGCAATTAATTTGTATTTCGTTGTCATGATACCTATTTGGATAAGTTTTTCGATCAGAACATTCTTGTTTGTGATGTTGCATTTCTTTAATTTAATTAAAGAAAACATTTCCATGACCTGGAAACAGTCCAGATATGAACACCATAGAGAACCTTTGGGCCATTGTAAAGAAAAAATTAAGTAAATACAACATCACAAACAAGGCTAGTCTGATAAAAACCCTCATCCAAATTTGGCATCATGACAGCGAAATACAAATTAATTGCCATAAACTCATACAAAGTATGCCAAGATAAGTATGCTATCATTTCTTTAATAAAAAACAAGGGGATGCGCACTAAATATTAAATGTTTCAATATTTTTTAAATATTTCTTTAATGTAACAAGTTTTTATTGTAAATTTCACAATTATTCTAATAATTTTCACACGTCTGTGCAAATCAAAACCAGACTACACTTTTTTTTAAAATAGCAACACCCAATTTTTAAAATATGCATAGAAAGGAAATTTCAAGACATTTGGATGATGATTTTTTGAGTTATAAACATTCAAAATTTAGAGCTTATAATTTGAAATTACTGTTTTATATTTTTTTAATATCCCCTGAAATTCTAATCCAAATTAGATTATTTTTTGTGTTGTTATAATACTAAAAAAAAAAAAAAAAACATAAATTCGTTCAATTTGTAAGTTAAAAAAATTTATAATTTAAATTATGAATTATTAAATTAATATTTAAAAAAATATTAATTGCAACCGACAGTTTTTTTGATCGATTTATATATTTATATTGCTGCTCCCGTATTACGCGAATTCTCAATTTTAAATTTTTCTTCCAAGCAGTTTTCTAATTTATGATTTAAAAAATTCAAAATGATGCTTTGATGTGGCTATGATGTGCAGAAAAGCATAGTTTGATAAATATATATTTTACTCATTTTAATGAAATATTTGGACTGGCAATAATCGAGCCGTAGTAGTCGTAGCTGGCAATATTAAGCATGTGAAATGGTCATATTGGCAAGAATAATACATTAATAGAAGCGACATAGTCATCCTGTAGCATTTCATTAATCGAGTATGAACTTCAATTTGGATACAACCCTTAATTATGCTTATTTAAAATAAATATTTTCTTTTCAACAAATCGTACGAATTTCGTGAAAATTTGTTTTTAGGCTAATTGAACGGTGTAGAATTTATTTATGGTGCGAAACTTGGGCATTGCTATTGAAAAAAAAAAAACAAAGTTTGGGCTGGGTTTCATATGTAGATATCCCCCTATGCAAATTTTATGTATACCAAAGTAGGAATATAAAAGTAGGTTTTATTTTCAATCATGGTACCAGTAGCTTTCTTGTACAATTATTTGTTGCAGAGTTAGTGGGAGTTTATTTTTTTCCCACAACTCTACGTAGACACTTTATTAATCTGTTACCTTTAACCCCTTAACAGTGTGGCCCGAACTGGATTCGGGCAAGAACACTTTGCTTGCTTCGTTATTAAAAGCATTTTGATACCACTAATTTGTAACTGTAAATTTATCTGTATTGATTGTCAGATATTTTTCGATTAACCTCTTAAGTGCCGCAGACGTATATATCCGTTGCGCATAGTCGATGTGTTAAGTGCCACTGACGTATATATACGTCAGTCCAAAATATTGTCCTTTATACTGCGCTATACCAGTAAATCCACGACCGCGGCTTTGGAATTAAAAAAAAAGAAAAAGAAAAAATACTTTGAAGGTGTGTTTGAAAGACTGACTCAGAGGTGAATGGGTAGAAGGAACTACCTTCATAAAGGCTATCGCACTGAGCTAGTGACGTGAAAATACAAGTGAATTTTTTTCCATATTTGACAAGGCTCCGTCCTTTTTGTACACCACTATTATTTTAGAGAAAATATTGTTTGGTTTGCCGTTCACTTTTCCCTTTTCTATCGCATTGCTATTTTGATGTCACTACCTCAGTCTCATAGTTTTAGCCGTCCAGTTTCTCGAATTTCCTCGAATTTCGTAGGAGTATGTCCGATACTGATGTTAGAGAGTTGGATGACGACTTTCCGTCATCTTCTGGATCGGAGACGTCAGAATCAGTGGCGTGGCGTGAAAATTTTCGGTGGTCATCGCAACTATTTAAGTTTGTGGTGAAAAATTATTAACTCTAAAATACAATGGTTGAATGTTCAAAAAAGAAACTTTAAATCTTACCTTCACTTATACATGAAATCCAAATGTTCTGCTGAAACTGGATGGTAGAGTTTTAAAAGCTTATTAAGAGTTTTAAAATATTGCTTGGTCATCGCCGCATCCAGCGATGACCGGACGCCACGCCACTGGTCAGAATATGATATGTCAGATGAAGAGGATTCAGATAACGACTATTCTATGAAAGAGGCCAGAAGCTGGGTACGATTGGATATAAAAAATTTACTTATGCCACCTTCACGGTTTCCATTTTCGGGACAACCAGGAATAAATATAAATGTAACAGATGTTACGAACTCACTTTTATTTTTTGAATTATTTTTTGATCAGAAGCTGGTGCTTCATATTGTTACAGAAACTAACCGTTTTGCGGACCAGTATAACAACCAGCATCCTGGAAAAGAGAAATCAAGGACGAAGTTGTGGCGTCCAACAACTTTAGAAGAAATACATGTGTTTTTAGGTATACTTTTTCTGCAAGGAATACTTGTAAAACCTCACGTTGCGCTTTACTGGTCTAAAAACAAATTGATCGAAACTCCAATTTTTGGGAAATTTATGAGCAGAAATCGCTTTCAACTTATCATGAAATTTCTGCGCTTTTCTGATAACAGTACTTTTGATAAAAATTCACATCCAAATCCAAAACTAAGTAAAATATGGTCTGTTTTTTCTGACATGATGAAGAAATGTTCAAGTGTCTATACACCTGAAAGGGACCTGAGCATTGATGAGAGCTTGATGCTTTTCAAAGGCAGGCTATCATGGGTACAATACATACCAATGAAAAGAACTCACTTTGCAGTAAAACTCTTTGTACTTGCTAAAGCAGAGACAGGATATATTCACAATACGATCGTGTACACAGGGCAGAGTACAATCTTTGATAAAAAGTATGAGAACTATAGAGTCGCAACAAAAGCAGTGATGACGCTTATTAAACCTCTTTTGGGAAAAGGTTATTGTGTAATTGCGGACAATTTTTATCTGTCACCAGAATTAGCAGACCTTCTTATCCAAAATTCAACTGACGCATATGAAACTCTTCGTCCTAATCGACGTGATTTGCCGGAAAATTTCAACAAACTTACTTTGAAGAAAGGCGAAATAGCCGCTTTCCAAAGAGGCAAAATTACCGTTTGAGATGGCGTGACAAAAAAGATGTTTCGCTTCTTAGTTCTATCCATACAGCAAATTGCTCTGAAACTGAAAAAAATGTCGTGTTGTTATAGGTTATAACTTGAAGATGGGTGGGGTTGATAGAGCGGATGAGGCATTAGTTTGTTATTCAACAACATGAAAAAGACAGAAGAGGTATTATTTAACAATATTTCGCCATCTATTAGATATGGCTATTTGGAATGCCTTCACATTACAAAAGAAACAACTCCGTAACGTTGATAATTACAACTTCCGCATGAATTTAGTGGAACGTATATTTGAGAAATTTCATATTACTCCCCCACAACCTGCCAAACGACAGAAATTAGAAAGTGGCTGTCCTTTACGACTTTCTGCTAGACATTTTCCGGACTTAGTAACATCAACGTCTTCAAAGAAAAATGTATCGAGAAGATGTGCGTTTTTTTCAATGAAAACAATTCGCCGTGAATCCCGCTATCAATGCATTGAATGTGATGTTGGTTTATGTGCCCAACCATGTTTCAGGATATATCACACGGCCACTATGTTCTAACATTTTTTTATCATATTGTTTCACTATAATTTTACATTTTTGGTATAATTTTTGTACATAATTTTTGTATTTTCGTTTCTTTTTATATTTTCGTGGAAGTACACAATGTTTATATTAAAAGCTTGTCTCTTATTTCCCCCAGTACACCGCATAACTACGTGCACCTGTTTGGAAAACTGTGGCACGGGGAATGAATCTCGTACGTTTTTCTCGTCAAGTAAGATATTACAATAACTACTAATTGTTTAATATTTTACTTATGACAGTAATTTTTGCTCGTGTTGCAGATGTGCAGTACAAGAAAAAAGTTGACGTTATACGAAAAACACATCTCTGATTTTATCATTATTTTTGCAGGGCAATAAACCTTCCATTAAATCACATATCATTTTTTTTTGAAAAAAAAAAAGAAATAATGCATAAAAACATGACATAAAGAATCCGACTAAAATGAACGCAAGAAAAACTGTTTTCGTATAATGAAACGAATAGAACCAACATTGTTACCAACAAATTGTTGGTTCTAAAGCGTACTTATTTATCGGAAGAGAATCAATAAATCACATTCGAAAAATATTAATTATTTACCTAGATGAATTTTTATATAAAAAGTTTTTTTTTCGGAAATATGGTTTTGTTCACGTAAAACTCACTCCTGACTCTTTTGTTCGACATATATACAATAGTTTCCTATCGGTAGCTTATGGGCACAGCTTTCATTTATTAGTGAATCCACAAAAATTAAAAATTGAATGAAACATCTTCAATCTCTCAATGATTATTTACAGAGTTCGCACGCTCTTAAGCCACGCCCCATTTTGTAAGGCCACTAAGTTCTAACTGTGGCACTGGGGAGTGAATCTCGTAAGTTTTTCTCGGCACGTAAGGGGTTAAGTAAGGTAAATATTTTAGTATGGAAAAAGTGGTGTCCAGCCCCATTTTTAATTTTTTTTTGTAAGAAAACAAATGTCACTGTTAAGGGGTTAAACAGAAATACTTCTGGCCAATAAAGTAATATTATCTGCATATGTTACAGCGATAAAACTAAGAACATTCTTTTGTAGAATAAGGAATAAAATAACTGTTCATCGTATAGCAAAAACAATAATAATCGATGATAGAACTGGATAGAAATGACGCCTTTCGCAATGATTGTTTGAAAAGGCATAAACATTCGGAAGCGGAATGTAAATGAAGTATTAGTGATAAAAGTATAGTGACTGAGGTTTTTTTAGTAAAATATATTGTATAGTTATGATTTTAAAATGAATATCTCGGTTAAGCAAATGGTGCAATATAACGCTATAAACTCTGAAAAGGGAGTCTATAGGAATTGGAACAAATGATTATATTCAGAACGACTTATGCAGATTTCAGCCGTAGCATGTAAAACTGCCTAATATTTCTCCCGTCCGAACCATTAAATGTTTCCATTTAATACGGATTTAGTTTTAAACAAGTTCCGTGTTTACATACTTTACCAGTGTTGACAGTGGGCTACTTTTTTTTTATTCATGTTTCTTGATTTCCACCACTTTTTTGAAACGGTAAAATTACCTTTGTTTTCGCCTTAATTAATATGTCATTAAATAAGGCGCATTTTACCATTTCAAAATGTGGTGCCAATCAAGAATCTGAATTTTAAAAAAGTAGTCCATCTGGCAACACTGTACTTTACTATAATACTGTGTCACCAGCCTTTTTTTTTTTTTTTTTTTTTTTTTTTTTTTATTCTGCTGCACAGATGGTCAAAGGAACAATCGATTCAATTTTATCGCTGTAATATTTTTTTGACCAGTTAGCCAAATGTATAAACCATTCAGTTCAGTTTTATCGCTAAATCGTCGAGAGAAAAACGAATATATTCATTCGATTGGAAAATTGTATCTTGTTTCAATTTATACTAATCAACAGGCTCAAGTGGCCGCCTCCATATTAAAATAGCAGCAAAAAATGAAATTTATATACCAGCATCAAATTTTCACAGAATAGATTTTTACACATTCATATGTATCAAGAAATCGGTTTGCATGACATTCTATAACATTTCAGAGGTATTTAGTGTAACCGTTTGAGTTAATTTGGGGTGGGGGGAAGTAGAGAGTGTTGTCTCAGAATTGAAAATCATTATTTTAAGGTTCAGATTTAATTTAAATGTTACAAAACATTTTTGTGTACTAATTGCGATAGAAAATCTCTATGTTCGTTACTTCAAAATGGCATCGAATCATTATGGACGTTTTTAAATTTATTAATTTTTTCATAGGGTAGGATCTTTGCAGTGACTATTTGGCCTCAAAAACCAATGTGCGTTTTATTTTTATAATTGTACGTTTTATTTTTATTTCAGAATAAATTTCTTTATTCAATCGATATTTCTAATTTGTTACAATTCCGTGCTCCTTTTTTAACCCCTTGGGGACGAGCGACACGTATACGTGCCACATGAAGCGCTCAGAATCCTTGTTTTTCCTCACCAGTAAAATTTTACTGTAAAATTTGCCTTATTTAATCAGCGCATTTTCTCGATTCAACAAGACACAAATTTCTGTTTTTAAAAAACGGTGACAAAAGATTAAAAATTTCGTAAAAGGCTCCCGTCCCGAAGGGGTTAATATAATTAAAAATGCATTCTATATACAAGGTGAACTTGAAAATCACTCGAAATTTAACAGGTTGTTTGCCACGATTATTTCAAATTGGAATCTTAATTTTTATGATTTAAATCGCAGTATATTAAATTTAATCGTATTTAATCGTATAATATTTTATATTCGTCTGCAATTAACCTTTAACCGGAAACGTACATCTGTGAGATGTTCGTGTCTTCATATCTGCCATTAATATTTTCTCTCTCCGACATTCCAAACTTATTTTTATGCTGTTATATTTAAAAATTGATCCTGTTAAGCATTACTACTAAACATTAAATGTTTAAGTTCACTATTTGGTAAATTCTTAATGCTCATATTCACCATCTACCTAGAAAACATCGGTCGAACGCTCAAATGAAATTCACGATAACATTTGATTGGATATTATCAAGGAGACGTCCAATCACGATTAAAGGTGGATACTGTTTGAGCGTTCGACCGAGGTTATCGGTGTAACTCGGGGTCGAACTAGTTGGTGAATACGAGCGTAAGTGCTCTGTATGTGCACGGGATTTTCACGTTCCCAGTTAAGGGTTAAACAAGGCAAAAAATCCATTAAAAATTTGTGGTAGAACCATACACACACCCATCATACCCCCTTTCGCCATTAAAATGCATTATTTTAAAATCTCATAATATATTAGTTAACTTCATTATACAAAATACAATATAATTAACACGTATAAGTTTAAAATATAGAGAATAACGCGAAATATTAAAAATACATATAAAGGATTTTTTCGATTTTTTAAAAAGCATAAATTCACTAGATACTCCATGAGAACCCCAAATAACGGACAAGGACAAGGCTATTTAGTTCTCCTAGTTCTGAACACTTCAGTGGTTTAATCCCTTTGCGACGACCGACTTTTACAGAATTTTTAATCTTTTATCATATTTTTTTAAAAACGGAAATTGTTAATTGAATCGGTAAAATGTCCTGATTAAGTAAGACAAAATTTACAATGACTAATAAAAGGTGGGAATAATCAAAGATTCAGATAACTTTATGCTGCAGATGTGACGCTTGTCCCGAACGGTTTAATCGCGTAGTGCAATTACATGTCTTAAATCTGTGCTTTTTTGTATTTTATTATTTTATTTATTTATTTATGAAGTTTCAGTTTCGTTGTTTCGTTATCGAATATAAACTGTAAACAAATACACAGCTATTTACCTTAATTTAAGTGCAAACGGATTTTTTTTTTTTTTTTTTTTTTTTGTAATCTTTTGCAACCATCAGAAATAGATTTAAAAGAAAAATCATACTTTGACAATTATTTATAAACAACAAAAACTGAGTAAATTTGGATACAATTTTCAAACAAATTGCGATAAAGTTTCCACCAAATTATATTTTAAAATATTTTTTCTGTTAAATATTCGACGGTGTAAAAATTTTAAAGGTTCGATGTTCAGAAGTTTAAAAATATTACACTAAAAGTTAAATGTAATCGTCTGGTGTTACACTGTCAAAATGACGTCAGGGTCAGGCACTGACAAGTTTGTTCTTTTTTATATTGATATGCACCCATTTTAGGTACTTTTTCTTTACTCAAAAGCTCGGTATCCATGACGGAAATTCCAAAAGCATGGTTTTTACTTAAATTTTAAAGGTTCGATGTTCAGAAGTTTCGAAGTGCCCCAAAAATTAACTATACCAAAAAAACTAAAGTTTCTGAACCTTCAACCAGTAATGACATGTTAAACTCTGAAGCTAACGATAGCGATACCGCAAACACCCATTCCTCCACTACTAAAGAAAATACCAATAGCACTCCAAATTTCAAAATTCCTACAAATTCCTGTAATGAGATCAAAGATAGTCTCAATACCTTCAATGAAATCAAGGAAGTGTTTACAAATTACTAAATTCTTAAGATGTATAAAGAATATTTCTACTCAATCTAAAAAAATTGATAATCCTATGCAAAAATTGGTAGTTATCATAACAGAGTTCGACAATCTCGCCATCCAACTTAACCTCAATGAAGATTAATCTCTTCCCTTGCTAAACTTTTGCTTTTTCTATGTTTCGTATTGTCTTGTTAAAAAAAAAGAAAAAAACCCTCTTAACCTGCATTTAATTGTATTTCTCATGTATCATTTTGTAGTAACAATTTTTATCTTATTTTACTAACTTTCTTTCTCCTTTTTCCACCGTGTTACCAGACTGGGCGGGCGCCGTCCTCTTTTTGTCGTATGTTCCCCTCGGTTTATGCGTTTCTCTCTTCAATTAGTTTGAGCTGTTCTCATTTAAACTTTTTATAACTGTTTTTTGTTTTTTATCATGTGCTTTATCTTAAATTTTTTGTAAATTTATAAATATTTTATACTTTTTGATTTTTGTTCGCACTGTGTTTAATTATTTTATATATGTTAAACTTAATGCATGGTCTCTGAAAAGAGTCTTTTTTTATGCTGGGGCTTCCCCTTAGTTTTTCGCCTGTCACGGTCTCTCAGTTTGTTAGGATCATATGGAACTTTTTTTTCTCACTATGTTATACTAACAACTTTTTTCTAGTTGTCTATCTCTTTAACTTTTTTTTGTGGCCACCAGCCGCGTTTATATATCTTATGGCTCCCATTGCATTGAAAAACACAAAACCTATAAACTGGATGTGCAGTTGCAAAGCAACTAGGAAATCGATAAACCTGCTCACATTGTTCCATTATCTAGTTCAAAGCGATGTAAGTAAGCGTGCAAACTTAATACTGGAATCGGGCGTAAATTAACACAGTTGCGCCATTTTGTGGACGGGGCGATGATCCACAAACGCGGACTATATGACATGATATCTACCATCTGCGTATATTTCCTAAATGTTTAGTCACTTAAGGAACTGAATTTTGTTTACCACATTCATTGCAAAATAATGCGTAGAGAGATGGGCGTCCAAATGCACTTGACACCAAGAGTTATCTTCTCCTTGTCAGAGAGGTCCAGCTATTAATGAAGGTCAAGAAAACTTTGCAATTTTAGTGGTGTGAAGTAAGAAAGCAGTTAGGCATCTTCCTGTAGTTTAACCCCGTTCGCTACGTGGCGTGCGGCCTTGATTGATGTGACCTCGCCTTTAATCTTGCGGTTACCTCTCCCATTTAAGATAGGACGCTTACTTATATCGCTTTGATGTAGTTAAATCAAATGGGACAATATAACGCAAATAGAGACGATAAGGGTTAGAACAAACGATTATGAGCAGAAAGATTTATTCAGATTTCAGTCGTAGTATGTAAAGCTGCCTTATATTTCTCCCGTTAAATGCTTCCGTTTAATGTAACATTTCGTTATAGGAAACAGGTGTTTATAGAGGTATTTTGTTATACCCCGTTTTTCCAGGACTTTTTGTAATGTTACCAAATTTTATACAAAACAAGGTACATATCGTTGCATTTTTATAGCAATATCTTTATTTTTCGCAAAATTATTAACGCCAAGCCGACTTCAGTTAGGGTGAAATACCCTGTATTTGTGACTATATAAGTGCTATGTGACGATATGTTCGATAGCAAGTTTTCATCCTCTTGATGTCTACTATAAACCCTTTGAATTCGTCGGTCGAATTCGATAATACCCTGTATAATTAGATGATTTTATCTCTGAATAACCGACACCTTATGGATAGCGCATAAATTAAATAGCGTTCTCAAATGGCCGTTATTCAGAGGATTTACTGTATTTAAATAAAGCAATATATTTTTTTATTTTATTGTTATCTTGTATCACTAGATTGTAATAAAGGAATTTTTCGAATATTAGCACCTACATATAGATAAAAATGTTTTAAATGACAATCCATTTCTTTAAATATCTTAAGATATACGAAATGTTAAATTATTGTCTGATTAATATAAAGGTTAACTCGAGAGGGGGAAAAACTAAATAACGATTTGCTATAATGACAACAACTACGCTTACTTCTAAAAAATGCTAACATATAAGAATCATTAAAAGTCAAGTGGTTGGCATATACCTTACTAATTTTATTTCACAGATGAAACTATAATGGACTTCTTAGACGATTTTCAATCATTAGCGCATATATGCATCCATTTCAGGTATTTCTTATTTATTCAGAAGCTCGGTAATTATGTCGGAAATTCCGAAAGAAGAATTTTTATTTTATAGAAACACTAAGTGTCTGTCATATAAAGCAAAAATTACTACTCAAAATTTCTAGCATGAATCAGGAATTTCTGAATAAGAAAGAAATTCCTTATACTGCGTGCTCGGATGCACATGAGTTAATTCTCGAAATTTCGCAGAAAAAACTAAATATTTTTTTTAAAACTAGATAGTAAAACTAATCTTGTTATTAAATTAAAATTCTAAATAAAACACGTAAAAACATTTTTTCGAAAATGAAGTTAATTTATAGAGAAAACGTATTGAATAATAATTCATTTAAGTGAGTATCACAGAGTGTGTACATTTCTACCACAACTTTGTAATAGTATTTTCTTCTTTTTTAATCTCAGTCAAATAATAAGAATTCTGTGATTGAAAGGGGCAATTAAATATTTTGTGCTTTAACTGTTAAGTAGAAAATTTATAATGGAAATAGTGGTGCCATGCTCCTTGAAAATTCTAAGGAGAGTAACCATTTTGCTTACAGAAAGAAACTATTAAATTATAATCTATAACAGATAATGGTATTTCAACTCTCAAAGAAAAAAAGGAACTAAGCAAAGACCAGCTATTTAACAAGTACGCTACTAGTTCTTTATGGGTACGTAATTAATAAAGATTATTTAACCACTGGGAAGTCGCGCTTATCCAGGGTATGAATGGTTTTTACTTTGTCACTAATAAATACAGATATTATCGTCCCCTTATTCAGTTTTGAAAAAAAAATTCAACAAATTCTGCGATAAAGCAAGTTGAATATTACATATTAAAAAATAGTGGTGGAAATTGTAAAAATCCGTGTATGTCGCAAATGCTCGCGGGTTAACATTCAAGTGTTTTATAAATATATGACATTAAACGAGCGGACCACAAATTTCTCGATTTAGACCAATGTCAGACGGGCGCTAAGTATTGTGAATGGGTAATGCTTGAACAAAAAAGCAGCAAAAAAGACGCCCGTCTGACATTGATCTTAAATATTTTATGTTGAACAACAAAAGCTATCACGTGTTCTAACGGGCTTTTTCACATGAAGTTTCATGGATATTACAAAGAGAAAAAGGAGTAACACAATCCTCTTTTCCTTGCTATATTCCTTCAAATTTATTCTGGTGTGAAATCATTCGGTTTGCATAAATAAAGTTATTCATTAGATTGTGGTTTTTATTTGTTGAAAATGGCTTAGATGTATCTAGTTTACGATTGAGTACTTGCCATAAAAAACGAAAAATAATTTAAGGGTTATACCATAGATGCCAACATTTCGTAATTATTCCGGAGTTTGATCCAAGACAAACAATTTTGAAACCGGAAAGTGTTTATAAGAAAATGTGTCTTACTTCAACGAGGCGCTTTATTAGATTTCGCATTAAAATCGTATTTTAAATAATGTTTCCGTTTGGAAACATTGTCTTGTATCAGACTCCGGAATAATTAAGAGATGTTGGCATCTATGGTTATACTACTCTTACATATTTAAATAAAATAAAAAATTTTGAGGAATATGTACATGAAAGAGCAACATTTTTTGAACATTAAAAAACAAACAGCATAAAATAATCTTAAAATTATGCTAGTTATGACTAAAAATATAGGGGATATTTTTTAAAAATAATGATTAGAAGGTCACTGCTTGAAAAACAGTATGAGCTTTTTACGATGTGATTCTGAATACTATGGTTACATTTCGATATCGAAGATATTGGTCAGTTTCTACGACAACAATTCTGTATCATACATTTTTAAAAAATAAACACCATCGTCAAAGATGTGTTTTGAATCCTTTAATACACCTAAAAAATTATACTAGCAAAATAAGCTTGTGACAGAAAATATATGTAATTATATCCTATATGTGACCGTACTTTATTGGAGTTGTAACAATTATTATATTAAATCAATAAATTGGGATATTTTAATGATGACCAGGAACCAATCGGCGCCTACAATGTTCAAATAAGAGGGCGGGGCTTTTATTCTTCCTGTTCAAAATCGCCGTTCAATAATATATATATATATATATATATATATATATATATATATATATATATATGTTATTTCTAAATAATTTTTTATGTTTAATTTTATAAAGTATACATTTGTTATTGACTAAAAAATAATCGAATTCAAGTATACTAGAACAATTTGTATTCAAAGTTTTATTAAGATGCATTTTAAACAGATTTATCTCAAAATGAAATTTTTCAGAATCCAGCGAAAGATATCTCTCGAACTACTTGATACACGATATCTTTATATGCTAGAAATTATATCTATATCTTAACACTGAAACTAAGTATTTTTGTAGTTTAATTTTTAAGAAAAATTAGATGTAAATAAACTCCGATAAAAACAAAATAATGTGTAATAGATTAAACGTCTTTTTAAAACTATTAATTTCTATCAACTATACACATGTTTACGTTCAGATTTATTACGGGGATATAATTTTAAATCCAGAAAGATTGCATATAAAAATTATAAGCTGCTAAAAAGAAATAATACTCGAAATAAAAAAAAAAGTACTTTCTCAATTCGTTGAGATAAACATATTTAAATATTTCTTTAAGCATTTCGTACACAGGTATCATAGATTTGCCAGTCTGGCCTCCAGTGTCAATCCGATATTCCAAATCCTCACTGGAAGTTTCGGAAGAAGAATTTTCCCTTTATGGGATATATTATATGTATATATTATATGTACATATATGGTCTCTCATTAAATAAAGTATAAAATACTATTCTTTATTTCTGGTATGAACTCGAAATTTCTGAATAACAATGGAGGACAAACTGCAACCCTGAAGTGTCACTTAATATGTACCTAGTCATACATAATCATGCATCAATCATAGGTATTTATAATTTTATGCAGTTTCTTATTAACCTCCTAACGGTCGCATTGAACTACGGTTTAAAAATTCAAATTGCTTATTGGCACCACTTTTTTGAAAAAGAAATATTCACCTTATTTAATGATATTTAAAATGATACCATAATAAAGCCAATTACACTATTTTATAAAACTGGTGGGAATAAGACAATCTGAATACAACACACCTTCCATGAATATCACGTGAGCGAGAATTAAGGGTTGAAGAAGCAGAAAATGTTTCTCTCATATACATGTTCCTCATAACATCGACTTTTTTAGTTTTAAGAGTATTACACAACCTTAAAATAAAACATCCACCCTGAACGACCTTCAATATTAAAATTAAGAGAAACTTGCCCAGTTAAATTCATGGTATTGAGCTGACAGGCTATTGACACTAATTGTATATTATACTTTTATTTCAAAGAATAATGCCTCTCAATTAATAAATGAAGGGGTCTTAGCTCTGTTTCCCTCCTTTATACTTAACCAGTGAACCTCCAAATGTAATCAGAGAAGCTACTTAACATAATAAACCGGTATACCAAATTTAAAGCGAATGACATAATTCTGCATGAAAAAAACATTTCGCTAAATTAAGAGGGTCTACTCCTCCCCCCTTATACTTTACTAATGAACCTCCAAATCTAATCAAGAAACCTCCTTATCAGAATGAACATAGAAAAGAAATTAAAGTAAATTGGATAGTACTGCATGAAAATCTATTTATTTAAATTAAGGGGAGGGGACTTGCTCCCCTTTTCTTCTTTTATACTTAACCACAGAACCCCCAAACCTAATGAAGGGAGCGCCATATCGTAATTAACCGTTATATCAAATTTGAAGCAAATCGAATAATTCTGCATAAAAAACCCATTGATCTAAATTAAGTGGCAGGAATAGCTCCCACCTCCCTTTATACTTAACCAATAAACCTCCAAATTTAATCAAGGCAGCTCCATAACATAATAAACCGGTATGCCAAATTTGGAGCAAATCGAATAACTCTCCATGAAAAACTCATTTATCTAAATAAAGGGGGGTCTAGCTCCCCCTTCATCCCTTTATACTTAACTAATGTATCGCCAAATCTCATCAAATTAGATTCTTAACATAATAAACCGGTCTATCAAATTTGGAGCAAATCGAATAATTCTGCACGGATAACCCATTTATATAAATAGGGGGGGGGGGGTTGCCCCCTTTCCCTCTTGATACTTAACTAATGAACCTCCAAATCTAATCAAGGCAGCTTCTTATCATAATAAACCGGTATACCACATTTGGAACAAATCGAATATTTCTGCATGAATAACCCATTTATCTAAATTAAGGGTGGCAGACCCTCTTTACCCCCTTTACACTTAACTAATGAACCACCAAAACTAATCAGGGAAGCGACTTATCAGAATGAATCTAGAAAAAAAAATTGAAGCAAATCGGATGTTTCTATCAAGAGTTATCGCGTTACGTACATACATATAGAACGGGCGGGCACATTATCTCTCAGGCTTTGATAGCCTGTGAGCTAAAAAGGGTACACCTAGTTTTGTTACAAATCCTTTATGATAAAATTATATAAAAGGGGCTATTAGATTCTGAAAAATCTCTTATTTCAAGAAATTAATATAGTTTACAAAATAGAGGTCGCGTAAATATTGCATTTGCACCATTTTTTTTATGGTAATGCTCAATTTAGATTTCGTATCTGACACCATTTTCAAATGGCAAATGGTACAGTTTACATAATTTTTATAAATCTTCAAAGAATAATAAAATAAAGTCGATTAAGTGAAAATCCACAAATTTTCCAAAAAAGAAAATAAGTAAATAAATAAAAAATAATGTCTCAAATGAAATCTTCCAGGTTCATACCAGTAAAATTTCAGCAGTAACACATTTTAAAATACTAACTTTTACTGCATAATTGCCTGTTCTCTTTTTAAACTAATGTTATTAATTCTCTTCTTTTATTTTTCTGTTTATTTTGTTGAACTGCTCATTAACCAAAGCGTTATAAGTAAGCGAACAAACCTAATGTTGGAATCATGAATTTTGTTTGCCACATTTATTGAAAAATAATAGCGTAGCGAGTGGGGCATCAAGGCGCACTTGACACCACGAAGTTTTTTTCGCCTTATCAGAGGCTCTTCAGTTATTAATGAAGCTGAAAAAAAACTTTACAATTTTTGTGGTGTCAGTAAGAAAAGAGTTAGGTATCTACCTGTAGTTTACACTCCATCCGCTACGTGGCGCATGACCTTGATTGATGTGACCTCGCTTTTAATCTTGCGGTTACTTCTCCCATTTAAGATAGGACGCTTACTTATATCGCTTTGTTCAAATTTGGGTTTCAATTTGGGTTTCAATTTGGGTTTCAATTTTGTTCAAACAAAAAATTTCTTCAACCCTTAAATGCGCGATTTTTTTTTCGAAAAAATTATGTCTGATTCTTTGAAAGGCTTATTACACAGAAAAAATAATGAAAAAAAAATCAGAGACACTTTTTTCATATAATACGTCATTCATTTCTTCTCTTGCACATATGCAATACAAGTAAAAACTAATGTCGTGTGGCTGTTTCACGCTAAAATATACCAAAATAGTAAATATTTTAATAAGTATGTCTCCAAATACCTTATTTTATATAATTTCTTATTTTATAATCACATTTAACCCTTTCATTCCCACGATAGAATACGTTCTACAAATTACGTAGTTCAGAGAATCTGACTTTACACAAGAAAGTTTCAATTGTTAATTTCGCTTTTTTTTAAAAAACGGAACAACTGTTATTAATTAAAACAAATATTGGTATTTTTTTTTTTTTTGGCGTGAATTAGATATGTACGAATAAAAAAAAAATCTATTAAATTCAAAGCACTGTTCTTTGCATATATGCAAAGCAGCGCACTAAACGGATAATATAACGTACTTTCATTTCTAATTTTGCTGTATTTGTAATTTTTTTCCTGTGGCTACCATCAACGTTTATCCCTTTCAGGGGCAAGGTACTTCTATTCGGCAAATGCTAACATGAATGTTTGACAGCAGAATTTACAAACTAATTTATTTCAAAATAAGCAAAATCTTTTGTTCAAATACTTAATAAAAGGAAATTTTTCATTTCAGTATTCTAGTGCCAATGTGACATTTAGGGATTACAATTAGGTGTTACAAAAATGAACCTCCGCCCTTGAAGGGGTTAACACTAGGACCGCCATATTGATAACAGTCGATTCGAGCAAAAAATTTCTTCATCAGATATATTACAAATACCCCGCACATAAATAGGGTAATTAAATAAATTAAATAGATTTAAATAAAAATTCTGGTGTTAAATATTTTTATAAAACTAGTAAAAATTGCTTAGTAAAATTGCCGCCGGTTCTAGTGTTAAACGTCTTTTTCAAGGCTCCTTAACCCTTAAATGCATGAATTAGTCTTTTAGAATTGTGTTTTTTATTTTTATATTAAGGATTAGACACCAGAAATCTTAAGATAGATTTTTAACTTTATTTAGTAGCATATTTTTGTAACTTTTTAGAGGATTAATATTTCTATATAAATATAGTGGCTGTAAGAACTTAATTTATCTATCTATTCTAAAAAAAAGTAACTACCGCTGTCACCGCCGCCGTCGCCAGTTTTGAATTGTTTGTGACCGGAGGTCTTTCTTCGTTCATATTAAGACAAATTATGCATACAAAAATATGAAAATCGGTAGTATTATACAGAAATGTTTGATAAACACGCTGATGCAGACAGTTTTCAAGTCGAAGAATTATTGTAAGAGATATTTAATGCTAAAGTTGGACAAAATCGTTCCACTAAAAAAGTTTTATTGGAGCAAAAACTATACATCGGAATTTAATAATTTTTAGATCATTTTATAAGTTATAATTTCACGGTGTGCAGAATTTATTTATTTTTTTAATTTGACTGATTTTTCGAGGTTTTATTTCTATTTTAAATTCAAATTTTCAGCATTTCGAGAGATATTTTTTACTTATTTTAGAAAATTGTACTAATTTAACCTGTTGCCAACTGTATAAACAACGGAAACAATAATGTTTGCTTCAAATTAAAAATTTATTTACACGTGACTATTATAAATAGAAAAGATACTTTCAAATTAAAATTAAATAATTGCGTATAAAAAGCAGGAACTTATTGAAAATTACGTCATAAAAAGTATACACGTGAATTTTTACATGTTGTACTAATTTATTTGTTCTTTCGTTATTTAAAATAAAAATTATGTCAATTTGTATAATTTGGCGAAATTGGTCGACTGGATAATCAAGTAGTACCGCAGCGGATTTGGCGTTAAAATTCCCCAATCAAAGACAAATGAATAGAAATCCGTTTAGAGTAGGGGTGCACAACCTTTTTAAGAGAAGGGTCACTTACAAAAATGTTTGGGTTGTCGAGGGCCACATCAGTAACACAAAGAAAATTCTATATCGGGGATGTAGGGGGGGGGGGGGAATACGTCTTTATTCTTGATGAATAATTATTTTTTGTCTATAATAAAAACAAACAAACGGAAATAAATAATTGTAAGAAGGAATGCAGGGCTTCTTCGCATCTGTATGAATAACCATTCAACACTTTATGAAGACTAACGGTTCCTTATTGACAAATGGTAACTTGAAGAAAAAAATTATAGAAAATTTCTAAATAATTGAACGTTATTGAAAATTATATTAAAAAAAATATTGAAGAATAACTTCATTTAAAATAGGGATGCACAACCTGTGGCCCGCCATAGGTTAACTTGTGGCCCGCGATCACAATTTATATAATTTCTTCTTTCTTTTACACAATTTCGTCAATTTATAACTGGAAAAATTACAATTTTTTGGTCATATGTCGCAGGAAAAAATCGCAAATTTCGTCAACTTGCCCCGGAAAGAAATTGCAAATTTCGTCAACTTGCCCTGGGAAGAAATTGCAAATTTCATCAGAGCCAATTAAGAATCGCAAATTTCGTTGATCGAGTTCGGAAAAATCGCGAAATTTATCGATGAGTCGCAGAAAAATCTCAAATTTCGCTGATCAGCTGAGGATAAATCTCGAGTTTTGTCAGTTTATCGCGAGAAAAAATCGCGAATTTCGACAATTTGCCGCTAAAAAAATTGCAAATTTCGTCAGAGTCAGTTAAAAATCCTGAATTTCGTTGATCGGACGCGTTAAAAACCGCGAATTTTGTCGAATATGTAATCCTTGATCGGTTGCTGAAAAATCGCGAGTTTCGTTAGTTGATCGTGAGAAAAAATCGGTTTGAAGCGGGAAAAATTACAAATTTCGTCAGAGTCAGTTAAGAATCGCAAATTTCGTTTATCGGGCGCGGAAAATTTTCGAATTTTGTTGATCGTGGGAGGAAAAATCACGAATTTTGTCGACTCGGCGCGGAAAAGTCTCAAATTTCTTTAATTGGGCACAGAAAAATCGCGAATTTTGTCGATGAGGAAAGGAAAAATTGCAAATTTTGTTGACCGGCTGCGAAAAAATCGTGAATTTCGTCAGTTTATCGCGAGAAAAAAAATGTGGAAAATATTTCAAATTGTCGCGTAAAAATTACAAATTTCTTCAGAGTCAGTTAAGAATTGCGAATGTCGTTGATCAGAAGCGGAAAAATCGAGAATATTTTTGAGGAGTTGCGGAAAAATTGCAAACTTTCTTGGTAGGCTACGGGAAAATCGCAAGTTTCGCCAGCTTATTGCGGGAAAAAATCGCAAATTTCGTCAATTTGCCGCGGGAAAAAATTACAAATATCATCAGAGTCAGTTAACAATCACGAATTTTGTTAATTGGGCACAGTAAAATCACGAATTTTGTCGATGAGGTACAAAAATTGCAAATTTCGTTGATCGACTGGGGAAAAATCGCGATTTTGTCAATCTGTCGCGGAAAAAATCGCGAATTTTGACAATTTATAGAAAAAATTACAAATTTTGTCAATTTGTCGCAAAAATATTGCGAAATTTGTCAATCGCTTGTGAAAAAAATCGCGAATTTTCCCAAAAATTCGCGAATTTCGTGAATAGCTCATGGAAAAAATTACAAAATTTGTGTGTTGGTCCCAAAAGATATCATGAAATAGAAATCCATTGGTCGCAGGAAAAAAACTCGCAAATTTCATCGATCGTGCGCGTAAAAGAAATCGCAATTTTCGCCAATTTATTGCGCGAAAATAATCACAAATTACATCAATGTATATCAGGAAAAAATCACGTTTCGTCGATTGGTCACTGGAAAAAAATTGCAAATATTGTCAATCTGTCACGTAAAATATCGCAAAATTCGCTAATCACACATGAAAAAAAAATCGCGAATTTTGTCAATCGTTTATGGAAAAACGTTTTTCAAACAAATTTCGAAGATCGATCGCAGAACAAAAAGGTCGCGAAATAATTCGATGGGGGGCGGAAAAAATCGCTATTTTCGTTGATCCGTTATGGAAAAAAATGGCGAAATTTGAAAAGTTATCGCTGAAAAAAATCGCGTATTGCGTCAACTTATCGCAGGTATCGCAAATTCGTTGTTTGAAAAGATTGCAAATTTTGCCAATTGCCAATGGAAAATTACCGCGAAATCTGTCAATCGGTCGTTGATAAAAAAATCGCGAATTTCGTCAATCAGTTGCACTTGATTGACAAAAGAAACAAAAACGAGATTTGTTAATAATCCGCAGAAAAAATAGCATAATTAGTCCATCATGCGTTGTTATTTCAAAAATACGTTTCCTTTCATTTTAAATATGTAACATCTCTTTCATTATTTTAGTCGCCTTTTAAGTAAGATAGTGAACTTTTTAAAGTTCACATTATATATTTTATGCGATTATTGCAGTTTAAAATTAATAGTTTCGAAAATCTTTAACCCCTTAACGCTCGAATTAAATTACAGTTGAATAATTCAAATTGCTTATTGGCACCACTTTTATAAGAAATATATATTCACTTTATTTAAAGACAGCAAAAACGATACTAAAATATAGCCAATTTCACTATTTTATAAAACTGGTGGGAATCAAACAATTTGAGTAAAAGACACAGCCCGAGAATATGACGGGAGCGAAAATTAAGGGGTTAATAGTGTGTAGTTTATAATTAATAACGTCGAAAACTCTTTTTCCACGTACGGTGGATGGGCAAATTTGTTAATGGGTTAAATCTGAAGTAAATATTTTCATGTTATACCAACTTATTTTATACAAAAACCACATAAATTAACCCATTAACCGCCGAAACTATATGATAAGAATCTTCAACTTTTTTGCTGAAATATGTTTGTCACCACAAATTTTGAAAGATAATCTTCGCCTTATCTTATGTTAAGGTTTCTGATGTTTAAATAAAGTAATTTTTTTTAATTGAAAAATAATGGTTGCATGATAGTTTATTTAAGCATGCACTTTTATTTTAACCATTGTGTCACCGCAACATCAGCGGGTAATGGGTTAACAGCGTTCACATCAATAGTAAAATTAATATTATTTTATTAACCCTAGAACTACCGGAAATTTTACTCAAGTTTTATAAAAACATTCTACACCAGAATTTTTACTTAAAACTATTTAATTTGTTTATTTAACTTATTATTGTCTGATTTATACATTTAGTTTGTTTTGAAGAAATTTCTGGTTTGAATAAATATTTTGAATGTACATGTCGGGTCCAATGGACCCGTCTGGTAGACGGAAGGTTAATCTTACGCCATAAATTCAGTCATGCAGCTGAAAATGTTTAACGTAACTTCTTTACGCCTTTGGCCACTTATGAGGACGTTTAGTTTTTTTTTATAATTTTAATTACTGACAATAATAAAAAGAACAAAAAAATTATATTAATTTATTCATTACAGAATATCTCAACAAGAGAAGTAACAATTTTATGGTTTGGCAGCACTGATAATATTATAGTATTTATTGGCCAAGAACATAAGGTCGATAATTTATGCACACATACACAGGTTATAAGTATGTAGATTGTGAGGTGTCCATTGTTCAAATGAAAAAGCTTGAAAATATATAAGTATAGCTGCCAACTTTTACGCTTTTTTCTTACCACTAAAATTTTATAGTAAATGTTGTCTTATTTAATCGTCGAAATCTCACGATTAGAGAAGAGGAAAATCTCAGTTAAATTTTAGTGGTAGCAAAAAAGCGTAAAAGTTGGCAGCTATGTATAAGACGAATTGAAAAGTGTCCTTTATAAAGGTCTTATTGTATAATTTATTGTAGATTTTTAACGCTAAAAAATATTTTGGACATTCCTTTGAAAAATCGGGTCAATCCGAACCCGACCCGCAAGTGTCAAAACCCAACCTGAATCCGACCTGCAGCAAAAGCATAGAAATCAAACCGACCCGAAGTCGACCCGCAACGAAAAACGATAGCACTAACCCGACCCGTGCCAAACCGCACTTCGGGTCGGGTACGGATAACCCGACTGATGCAGAACTCTAATCAATACAGAAAATGCCGAAAGAAGAATTTTTACTTTAAATAATTACGAAATGTCTGCATTAAATAAATCAAAAATTACTATTCAGAATTTCTTATATGAATTTGCAATTACCGAATAAGAAAAGAAATAACTGAAATGCACGCTTTGAATGCACAGAGGTCAGTGACAAAAATTTTGCAGAAAAAGAAAATTAAATTAAAAACATTCTTTTTTTTTAATTAAGCAGTAAAACAAGTACTAATGTTAAATTATATAAATTAAATAAACTAAATAAAACTTATAAACAAAACCATTTTTCAAAAATTAAACTTATTTAAAGATAAAACGTTTAAAAATTATTTATGTATCCAAGGCAGCGTACTGTTCTACTACAGTTTCGGAAAACTAAATACCTCTATGAATCCTGAAATATGATTGTCCCGTTCTCGCATCATACGTTGGAATATATGGTAATTAAAAAATAATTTAGAATTGTTTTAATTATTAAAATAATATAACAGGGAATATTCTATCTATGTCCAGACTTTCAACATTGAGAATTTCCAAAGAATTACGAATTTAGCCTTATTAAAGTATTTTTTGGGTTGGGTTGTATTGAGTTTTGACTCGAGAAAAGTATTTTTTTTTTTTTTTGTTTTGTACCTGTATCATTAATTCCGTTTACTTTTTACTTTCATGCGTTGATTCCTTTCCTATTAAAATTAAATAATTGTTTTTAGAAAAAATCCATTCAAAACTTGTTTGACAGGTGATATTTAAGATAATGGATAAAGGTAAAATCTCATTTTTCCAGGAACATTCATTTACGTAAGAAATTGGAAGCGGCATGCCTTTGTCAATTCTCTGTTGAAGACGAACAATTTGATGGATGAGACAGACTGAATAGCATTCTTCCTTTCATACTATGATGCATGAACTTGATCGCAATTTCAAATTACTCAAAGAAAAATTTAAACAAGAACAAAAAATCATGCGTAGATTATGAAACACTTTCCAACGCATTTAGAAAACTATAACAAAATTTTACAGTTTACTAAGGTGAAAGATGATGTTTAAATGAACGGTTTAGAAAACACATAATGCATTTGAAAACTTAATTTCTGCTATTACCACAAATAGCCTGGAAAATGCACGTTTATGTTGTGCAGCCATGTATATGCTATAGAATATTTATGTACATTACATAGTATGCTAAAATTTATTTCATTTAAACGCATAGCACAGTCGAAAATTTCCATTCAGCAATTCCCGCCAATAAATGGTTGTTGCTGAAAACTTTTTATCTACCCTGTATATGATTTATGGAATTTATACACACCAAGTAATATTAAAAAAAATAATTAAATTTAAAAACAGATACCACAACTGAAAACGCAATTCTAGCAATTATTGTTCGTACGCTTACGCTTCAATAGTTCAATTTATTAGCCTCCGGTATGCTATTTCTATTTCCCAGCTATTAAAATGTCGTTACCAAAACAATAACGTCCCGTTGTATAAGCCAGCCGTAAAACAAAGCAGTGGTATCATTTTACTGTTAAATACTCTACTGCAATTTTTTAAACTTCTAAGCATCGCACATTTTAAATTTTTATACCGTCGTATTGGGAATAAAAAGTACTTTTTAATGCAATTTATTTGAAAACTGCATCTCAATTTATTTTTGAGGTATTAATTTTTTTTCTAGTTTTTAGCGCCATTTGTTCAATTTTGGCAACTCTACCCCATTTTAGTAGAAAGTAAAGCAAAATAGTTGAAAAATAGTAATTATATCTTTTTGTTGTCACTTTCCTATAACTACTGAAAAAAAAATATAATTAAAATACGTGCTATTTTGAAAAAAATATAAATGAATTATTTCTGATAAAACGTGGAGCTATTATAAACTGTATTTAATTTATTTATCTATATTACAAACAAATGAAGGCATATGAATCATTAGAAAGCCGAGTTTTTATTGTCGAGTTTCTTAAGTGACGACATTGACGACTGTTTTTTTTTTGTATTATTCAGCGATAGTGAGGTCATAAGAATGCTTTACTTTAGATGTTGTCGACTGAATCGTAAATGAGGAATTCTTCAGAGGATGCGAATGACCTCATTTTATATAAAATAAAAGCGTTTGTTTTAAGTCTTAAAACTGAAATATGTTTTGCATTATCTATATTTATGTACATATAAATATCTTTTCATCGAGGACGACATTAAATTCTGAAAAGCAGACTTCCTCTTTTCTAGTTGTTCATTATCTTCTGCAGCCAAATTCTTTTGCTTATTCCTGTAAGCGATCTATAAATTCTATTCTCACCACGTAAGAACTTTGTCGTACACATCAGTGACATATATGCATTTTAATACATTTAAAACGTTGCAATATCTTTAAAATAAACCGCAAACGATTTTCACCCATAGACTGTAATGTAACGGAATTATTTTGTGTGTCCCTGCAACTGAACCGTAAATGCTGCACGATTTTCTATACTGAACATGCGATTGTAAGTTCCAATAAAACATATCAATTTCATGGCAATCGGACTATATTTACGCGACTTAGACCATGGACAGACAGACGGTCAGACACATTTACAGCCAGAAGATCAGCCAGACGGACAGACAAACCGAATTATTATACACTTTTCCAGCATGTTGGAAATGTTAAAAAGTTTAATTATAAGTAAATGAAATGTCATTAAACATTACGTTTATGGCTATTCACCCATTTGCATATTTATGAAGTCTGTTGTTTTTAACCCGTTCAGGACCGGCATCATTTATACGAATTTTATTCGTTTGGCACTACTGTTTGTTAATTATTTGACTTAACTTTACAAATCACGAAAATGTCGTAATTAAATAAAATCAATTTTACTTTTCTTTTTTATTGGTATTAAAATCATATATCCACCCATGGTCCCGAAATATCATGCAAATTATGGACAAAAGTCGGACCCTTTCGATTTTAGATGCATTGTCGAATTTCTGGAAAGAATACTTGAAGCACTTCTCCGCAATTTCAGTAATATAAAGACCATGTCCGACTTCTCATTTTTCAATGAAGGTTTGATCACGAGGACAGTTAGGGGATCAACAAGAAATTCAGTAAAAATATTTTCGAACGCCCTGTAAAATAAAATGATCTGTACTTGTGGTAGCAATTGATTATATGGTTTTAGTGCAAAATTTACTTTCATTTGTTTAGGAATAGAATGTATATTCCAGAAGACATAAAAGTTTCTTTCTGTCCGTTCCCTAACTCGCGTAATTATAGTCAGATTGCCAAGATATTCATATACGTTATTGAGTATCAATATGACATGTTCAAAATTGAAAATGAAGTGCGTAACCCTTATGGTTCATTTACTTTGCAAGAACACTTAAAAGAATTCCACGCATTACGGCCTATGGGGAAAAATCGTTTGTGGTGTATTTTAATGATATTGCTCTATTTTAAATAATATATTAAAATTTATATACTATACCACTGAGATATAACGGTGCCTATTGTAAAATATGGTATGCATAGAATATATCGTTGAATTACAGGTATACAAGAATCTGCCTACAGAAGAAATTGAACAATAGTATAACTATTGAAGCTTGTGAACAACAATTGCTGGAAGTGCGTTTTTATTTGTGGTGAGAGTTCTTAAATTGAAGATTTTTTTTTAATATCACTTGTTATATAATATTTCTATAAATTGTATACAGGGCTGCACAAAAGTTCTCAAGTGCATTTCTGTTTATTCAAGGAAATTTCTGAATGGAAAATTTAAACTGTGCTGTTCGTTTATTTTAACTAACTTTTGGCATACTATGTAGTTACAAAATCTTTAGATCATATACAGGGCTACACAAAAGTGGATATTTTTCCGATTATTGATGGTAATAGCAGAAATTGGTTTTTAAATGCTTTATGCGTTTCCGAATTGTTTATTTAGATATCATCTTTCACCTTAATAAACTGTGAAATTTTGTTCTGTTAAGTTTTATTATGAATGTTCTGGAAAGTGTTTTAGAACTATCAGGGACGCATGGTTTTATGCATTCTTGTTTTATATAGTATGCTGGGTCTTCAACTAAGTTTAATGCAAATTTCAAGAAACTTGACAAAGTACAACAAAAACAATATACTGCATTCACAATATAAATATTATAAATATTTAAGGCGTCTCAGAACTCTTAATATTGGAAAAAATGAAAAAAAAGGAAAATATTCAATATTTAATATCGTAAACCTTTAATGCGCAGCTTTGCAGATATGCAAACAGCATTGTTTTGAATTTAATAGATTTTTTTTATTCGCATGTACCTAATTCACAACAGAAAAAAATAAAATAGCAATATTTGCTTTAATTAAAAAAAACAGACATTCCCTATTTAAATAAACCGAAATTAACCATTGAAACTTTCTGGTGTAAAGTCAAATTCTCTGAACTACGTAATTTCTAGAACGTATTCTATTATGGGAATTAAAGGGTTAAAATTTGTTTTATAAAATAAGTAATTATATAAAATAAGGTATTTGGAGACATACTTATTAACCCTAGAAAGCTCCTCGGGTCGTTTTAGGCCCATACACATGTTTAAGCTTGTGTTACTCAAAAACTACTCATAAGAATTTTGTGAAATACAATGCCTTTTCCTGATTTAAGTTTAACTAACACATAATAAAATTTTTAATTAATGCGACATTTAGTTTTAGCACAACAAAAAAACACCTTAATCTGTCCCTCGGGTCTTTTTTGTCCAAGCATACAAATACATTCACATAGTTTTTTGAGTTTTTTGTTTTATTTCTGCTATGCAGCTGCAAAAATGGTAAAGGGAAAAATGGGGTAAACTTATCCGGGAGGGTATGAAGTTATGTGACATCTGGAACCGGACATGTCATAGCGGAAATTCATTTTGTTTGTTGTTTTTCTCTCAGCTAGAAGTAAAAAGTTTACCTTTCAGAATCAGTTCGAATATTTATTTGAGGAGAACGTTAGTGCATTTTTTATTCGTTATATGAAAGTTTTATTTCGCTTTCATGGAAGGCTATACAGATGATGAAAATTTGTCTGAAGTGGAGGAAGCTGTATCGGAAGAAGAGGATCATATATCTATTGATAATGATTCTTCATCAGATGCATAAATAGATATGAACCACTGCTATGGTTAAGTTAAAACCTATATTACTGCTTCATATAATAAAATACCAATAATGTGCGCGCGGCATTTGAGAGCTAAATATGGCTAGAAAATAACTTAGTCATCAATTTAAGTCAATATACGATCAGTATATTTTTTAATAAAATGAGAAACACATATCTGAAAAACTTTTGATATACCAGATTACGTTGTTTCGACACTTTTGTTTTTACTGTTTGTAAATGAGACAGACTTCAACGACATACTTTTCTTAAGTTTCATCTCTCAATTAAAGTTACAAACTCTACCTATCGCCGCTAGGCTGCACTGCGCTCAGTTCTCAGAACACCTAGTAGCCGGTATTTGGACCCTAGCCGGTATTTGGATCTTTTCCTCTAACATTTATGATTCATTTACAGAGTTGCTCAAAATAATTCCGTTACCGGTCCACGGGGAAAAATCGTTTCGGTACATTTTAATGATATTACGCTATTTTAAGCATATCGAAACTTATATAAATCTCTAAGGTGTACAAAGAGAACTTATCGTTCATTTACAGGGACACACACAAAATTTGGAAAGAGGACAAAATGAACAACAATCGGACGATTTAAGCCTATTAACAGTAACTGTTGGAAGTGAGTTTTCAGTTGTGATACGCATTTTTAAACTGAAGTATTTTTATGAAATATTACTAGGTGTGTATAAATTCTAGAGATCATTGACATAGCTGCAAAAATGTACTCAACTAAATTTCCGTTTATTCACAGAAATTTCTGAATGTAAATTTTAAACTGTGCTAATCGTTTAACTTAATCAACCTTTAGCATGCTATTTAGTAAACATACAAATCTATAGATCATATACAGGACTGTACAAAAAGAAATCGAATTTTTCCGACTATTGATGGTAATACTACAAATTGGGTTTTCAATTGTGTTATGCGTTTTACAAATTGTTTATATAGACATCATCTTTCGCTTGATTAAACTATGAAATTTTGTTACAGATCCTGAATGTGTTTGAAAGTGTTTCATAACCTATGCTGGACGCATGATTTTCATTCTTGTTTATTCTAAACAAAATACAAAGTATATATTAACAAAAATGTAACAAGTAATATAAAAATTTTGTTTTTAAAGTCAATTCCTACTTAGGTCATCAAAGAAAAATTTAATAGAATCCCTTAAGCTAATATTAGTTTTTGTTGCATTAAAATATCTCAATTTGTTCATTTTCTCTAAGCAAGTAGGTTTACAATGGAAGTAGTCTATGGGAATTTGGCGAAATATCGCCAAGTTGGCAACAAACTGGGCGGTATTTGGCGACAGAACAGGGTAACCCCCCTTATAGATATGAAGATGTATTAAATGCTGTTCAATAATCAATGGCCGCCATTTTGTCTCTCATATAAAACTAAAATTAATTAATTAATATTTAATTAATGAAATAATATTTGAAAAAAATTGTATTAACATCAATTGTCATCCGCTACAAGTTTTAAAAAATTTATTTCAACATGATACGATGAATAATAAATAATTTATTAACGATTGAAAATCTGAACATGATATATATACAGGGTGTTCCGTTAAAGGGGTCCAATATTAATAGGGGTAATAGAGGAGATCACATGGAGCATAAATCAGTATATAAAGCCTGGTCGGATCTCAATAGTTTTCAAGTTACAGCAAATAGAATGAAAAATCGGAAATTTGTAAAAAAACCCTCATTGCTAAACTATCGATAATGCTACATAAAAACGAAGCACATATTTAGAAAGAGCAGAAAAAAACCTACAAAATGACATCAATTGTATTAAAATAGCAATATTTATTGACGAGTTACAAGCCCTGAAACAGTGAAAAAAGTACGAAATCCAATATACATCAAAATAGTTAATCGTTAATTCCAAAAAGACAACTCTAGCTACAACAAGGAAAATGTAGTAAAATTTGGTCTATTCCGAAAACTTTCGAAAAAGCTTACAATGAACCATATCGGTTTAATTGTGTGAGAGAAATTAATCAGTTTCTTAGTTACAACTCCGCTTTCTTTGACACTAGCAAAGGTTAAACTCCGCCCATCACGATTGGAAACACCGCCTTTTAAATTACTCTCAACTATACATTTTCGATCATGCTTCTTCTGAGATGCAACATTTTTAATTATTCAAGAGTTGAATGAACCAAAATAACTTTACAATAATAGTCTAAATTTTAAAGTGGTCTTTTATTGATATAAAGCTTTAGTTAAATTCTTTAAAATTAAACTGGTGGTGAAAATTCGGAAATAATTAAAAATATTGCGATTTGTAACTATGCAAGAAGTTTCAGTACATGTTTTACATGGACAATTATTGTATGTATATGTGCATCATAATTTATGATAGGAAATAATAATAACAAATAGCATAATAATTTTATTAATTATAAATTTAAAAAAGACACTAAATTTTAAATTAATTCATACAAACTTTGTAATTTACAATTTGAGTACACCACAGTCTGTGACTTACAAAATACTGTGCCAAAAAGTGTTGAAAATAAAAGAAAAATGACAAATAAAGAATTACATTCCACGTACTTTATGACATATGTGAAGCATAGTCTTCTGGCCTGCGCTGCACAGTTCAATGTCGGAAGGCAGACGAACGGACATTATTATAATAGGTGTTCGAGGTTGCGCCCATTAACAGAATCGCACAGCCGACAGCGACGTCGTAAAGATTGGCGAACACGCCGAAAAACTCCGACGGAGTTGGGAATGTCTCCTGCAGCGACAACGATTCGCGCTAGTAAATCCTCCGGTGTATCCACAGGCGTTTCATACACCAGCGATTTAAGGTGTCCCCAAACAAAAAAGTCTAACGGATTGAGGTCTGGAGAGCGTGCAGGCCAAGCAACAGGTCCACTGCGTCCAATCCATTTCCCAGGATATGTTGAATTGAGGTGATTGCGAACACCTATGAAAAAATGTGCCGGTGCGCCATCGTGCATAAACCACATATTGTGGCGCAATGTTGCTGGCACATTTTGCAGTAACTGCGGTAAGATATCCCGTAGGAAAACCAAGTACGTACTGCCATTGAGTACATCTGAGAGTAAATATGGTCCTATGAGATAATCGCCGAGGACACCTGCCCATATGTTCACACTGAACTTTTGTTGTGCGTTCGACGGGAAAACAGTGTGCGGATTTGTATATGACCATGTGTGCATATTGTGCTTGTTTACCACGCCCTCTCTCGTAAATGTTGCTTCATCAGTAAATAAAATATTTTCCAGAAATTGTGGATTATTTTCTGTTACATTAAGCAACCAGCGTACGAATTCTGTCCGCTGAGCACAATCTGTTACTGATAACAGTTGTACCCGCTGCACATGAAAGGGGTGCATGTTTTCTGCACGCAGAACACGCCACACACTTTGGTGAGAAACACCGACTTCAGACGCAGCAGCTCGTGTACTCGTGGAGGGGTTATCTTTAAAAATATTCAGTACATCTTCTTCCATTGCAGGTGTTCGTACATGTCGAGGTTTCCCTGCATCAATGCTTGCTGTATTAAACGATCCAGTCTCCCGTAATCGTCTATCGATTTTTATGAAGAGTTTCGAACTTGGGCAACGTCTCGTTGGAAATTGCTCACGGTACATGCGCTGTGCTAGACATGCATTTCCATGAGCTTGCCCGTACATCAGATGCATGTCCGCATATTCTACGTTAGAGTATTCCGGCATAATTATTATACATCAACTTACTACAATCCCACTTACAACAGCCTCCCTTTAACATAACGCCCACTGATGACTGCTGTTTTATTACACTTTTCTTCCTATACACATAGAAAATTTGCATAAAAAGTACTTCTTCTTCATCATCCTGAAAGTTCATGGAGGAAACGCAGCAGTCACGGAGTTTGCTTTAAGACAAGGCGAGAGTTGCACAATATGTCATTCACTTGACCAGACTGAATAATGAAAGGGTATTGATAGAGGTTGATCAGAAATGTATAATTGAAAGATATTAAAACGGGGTGTTTACAATCGTCATGGGCGGAGTTTCGCCCTTTCCGAGCGTGCAACAGTACAGAGTTGTAACTAGGGAACTGCTTGATTTCTCCCATACAATTAAACTGATATGGTTTATTGTCAGCTTCTTCGAAAGCTTTCGGAATGGACCAAATTTTATAACATTTTCCTTGATGTAGGTAGAGTTGCATTTTTGGAATTAACGATTAACTATTTTGCTAAATATTTGATTTTGTATTTTTTCACTGTTTCAGAGCTTGTAACTCGCCATTAATTCTCAATATTCTAAAACAACTTATGTCATTTCGTAGGATTTTTTCTGCTCTTTCTAAATATGTGCTTCGTTTTTATGTAGCATTATCGATAGTTTAGCAATGAGGGTTTTTTTACAAATTTCCGATTTTTCATTCTATTTGCTGTAACTTGAAAATTATTGAGATCCGGCCAGGCATTATATACTGATTTATGCTCAGTGTGATATCCTCTATTACCCCTATTAATATTGTACCCCTTTAACGGAACACCCTGTATATATAGGGAGAGTGTGAACTAATAGTAGGAATTGAAAAAAACATATCAATGGAGCTAGAAATCATTATAAAAGTTTTCAAAACATTTTAATTATAAGAATTAGAGAATTCTGCTTAGAATTCTAGTCATTATATTTATACGAGTTAATTTTCTCCTGAAAATGAGATTTGATATAAATAAAATTATTAACAACGAACACGTTCCACCTTATGGAAGTAGGTTCCAAAGACTTTTGATTTCTTTCCAGAACTCCTCGAGGTATGATAATTAAATACTGTCAAGTTATCAAGTTCAAGAAAAACTTTTATGGCGTTATCTTATTATTTATTCAGTTTCATCATAAATGAAAATAAAATAGTAAAAGTTCGAAGTAACTGTCACTTGTCACATAAATTTTAAATGTATTCACAAAATGCATCGCAAAATGACAACCGCGTTCTAAATTTAGTCGAAAATTTAATACAATGTTGGTTTAATGCCTATTGTTTTCATTTAAAAAAACATTCCAGTAAAATTATAATTCATTAATGTTTATATACGTTTATACCTTTTTTTTTTTTGCAATTTTTCGTGTGAGTTTGAACGGGTGTGCAGTTCTATAAAGATTTCCATAAAGATGTTTTTTCTCCGTACTTAATCACAGAAAAAGTTACTAATTGAGAAAATTTTAAAAGCCGAAGTTTTGCTGATGTCTTACTCCTTTAAAATTCTAATCTGTTTATGCACTTTGGCTAAGCACCAAAAATGTATTTCTGCACAATGAATTACTTTGATATTTTATTTAATCATTCGGGCATGCGAAAAGAATAGCTGCCAACCTTCCTATTCTTTTTAACAAAGTTAACACAGAAATCATCTTAAGAAAGAAAAGTATTAAAACATTCACGACGGGAAACGAGAATTATCGTTTTCATTAAAAAAAACATCATTGACTAAGGGCGTGGCCTCTACCTTACAGAAATGCATTTATATAATGCTGACCGTATTTCTTTTAGATTGTAAGACATTTTACATTAAAATCGTACATTGAAAGATATTTACAGATGTATACACGTCAGAAACCTATCTAGAACACCAATTTATAAAAGATTTTCAGAACAGGGTGGACCTTCTACTGTTTTAAAATTACCCGTCGGCAATGTGTTAACCCTCTCGCTGCGTAAGTAATTCTTCGCGATGAGCGTCTTTAACAGAATTTTTAATCTTTTATCACCGGTTCTTTAATGCAGAAATTTTTGACTATCCTAATCGGGGAAAATGTCCTGATTAAATCAGACAAAGTTTTCGCTAAAAAATAACTGGTGGGAATAACCAAACAATATTAATTAGACGGAAAATGCATGCCCGAGTATATCTCGGGTTGCGCAGCGAGAGGGTTAAGGGCCGTCACTCTTAATTGAAAAAAAATCTTTTTTCATACAAAATTTCTGGTTTTAATTGATTAACACGAAAGTTGGGATCTTTGCTTTCGTTCATGCTCGAAAGAAAGATCAAAATATTAAGCTCGTGAATTATACAGACCCAGGAGGGGTCACTTTGTTAGTCACCACAAATTTTATAAAATGATTTTTATGGCAGATTACTATAAGATTTATAATTAAAAAAAACTCATCAAGAAGCACGTTCCTGAAATATTTACAAGGTAAATCTAAAACGAAAATTTTAGTAAGGAAATAGTGGCGGTAAAAGTTTTAATTATGTCTAAAAAATAGAACCCGCTCTGAGGCCTGATTTTACCCATCTTGCATCTCAAAAATGTAGAAAAATTATTCAATTCATCATAAACTGAACAAAGATCTTTACAATTTTAAAATAATCTTCCACTGTCACGTAAATTTTAAATGTATTTTCGCAAGACTGGCAGAATAAGAATTATATCGAATATATAGCAGAAGCTTTTATACTATGTAGCAACAAAATTTCTTTATAAACTTTTTAACTGATTAGTAATATGTTTCAGGGGAAATATATTTACAAATTCTTTTATTATTCTTTGTTCGATTAGAGATTTTTCTTTGTATTAAACAGCTGTATGCAGTATGAAACAGTCTTCGAAGGTTGTTAAGTCAAAGAATAAAACATGAGAATTATAATACACATCTCGCAGTTACAGTTTCCCGTGGGTAAGTATTATGAATAAGCGATACACATACCATACAATTTTTTTCTAATTGCTGGATTCCAATCTAAAATTTCTGAAAACTTTGATAATACAATTTTTATTTTATAGAAGTTGCCAATATTAGTTATAGACTGCGAGTTCCCCATCTATTATATCCGTCTGAATAGTAATATTTCTGTACATAAAATTTATCCGTAAACGCATAAAGAATAACTCATTAACACATAAGCTTTCAAGGACTTCCCCGTTACAAAGAAACTCCACTTCCTGCATATGAGTATTTGGGTAACACATCTAAGAGGAGCCGTGCAAAAAAGAGTCTAGCCGTATATTAATCTTTTAGGTTTTTATATTTTTAGATCTGATAAGAAATACAATTTGCCATTGGTTTCTATTGAATGTATTTTGTTATTCGTATATATTACTCACCTTGGCAATAATTTCAGGGCTCGTACGGGGGATTAATTTTCTACTTACTTTTTTGTTCTTTTGAATATGAGTATTACTATAAAGAAAATTTCTCTGTAAACAGATAAACAGTATATGCTTCCAGGGGTTTCCCACTTGCAGAGTAACTCACACCCTGTATATGAGTATTTGTAGAACACATCTTAACCCCTTGAGGGGCAAACAATTACGTTTGAGAAATGCTGAATTCCCACCGGAATCTTTGATAAATTCTATTTCAAAATAAGTACAAGCAATTATACAGCTTTTTTCCACCAAAGTTAGAAAAGTAAAGTTTAATAAAATTTATGGTGTAAAACTTCATTAATCGTAGGTGGTATATAATATATACCGGTGCCCCTCAAGGGGTCAAATGAGCCGTGAAAAAAAAAAAGGTGTAAACGTAGTACAATATATGTACTACAATGAACGAATTAAAAGATGGAGATGAAAAGATAAGGAAAGGTCTTAAGCTCACAGAGACAGAAGATAAAATGAAGAATAGAATATGAATGCTCAATTTATGTGGACTGGCTGCGCGAGCAACAAATCTGAATATAGGAAGGTGGAGCTTCACTGATAATTTCTAGAGTCCGAAAAAGATAAGAAAAAGATAAGAAATAGAAAATTTAACTATAAAAGCTTTATGATTTAACAGAAAATAATCATGTAAGATAATATTATATTAAAAAAAGAATAAAAAAAAAATTTTGAATATGTTTAAGGTAATATATCGCCATATCCGAAATCAGCAAGGTAAAAAACAAGATTTTGAAGAATATTTACCAACTTAAATAAAAGGACAATTTCATTGATATATATTTAAATAAAAAAATAGATTAAAAGATTTATAAAAATAGAATTAATTTAAAATAAAGTAAATTAAAAGATAAAATAATATTATAATATATATTTTTAAGTTAAATAATGAAGGTATCGGTAAAAGCGAGTTTGAGAATTTGCAGAAATGTGACTACTATTCTAAATTATTTGTATCGCACGTTTTGTGTAAAAAAATTAATGTAGGTTATATTAAAAAAATAATATGAATTTATTAATAGTTGTTTTTAATTTAAAAAATGCATTGAATTTGCTTAGGCCTATTCATGGTATCTGATTTTTAAAAGCTCATATAATCGCAGATTATACTCAGTAAACTTTTCTTTGCCAAAGGGTTGGTATTCGAAAGGAAAAAAGTGAGTAGCAGCACGCATCCGTCAGTTATGTACAATGAAATTTCTTTACAGAAATACTGGTATAGAAATGGGAAAAATGTAAGCTTCTGCACGATAGAGGATAAATGATGGCATAATCTTATAAAATATTACGTCAATGTTACAATGTTTTCGTTTAACACGTTGAATGCCGCCATACAGATTTGCCAGTTTGGCCTCCATTTTCATCCAGAAATTTAGTGTTTATACAAGAAATAAAGAATAGTATCTTAGGCTTTATTTAATAAAAGACATTTAGCTATAACATAAAGTAAAATATCTTCTTTCGAAATTTCCGGCATCAATTAAAAATTTCTGATCACTTTCGCTGTCGATCCCGCGCCAGCGCGTGATGTGATCAGGCGCTGGCGCGGGATCGGCAGGGAAATTGTTAAGAAAAAAAAAACTTTATACAAAATACTTTTACTTCGAGTCAAACTTAAATATTTATACATTTAAATCAATTTTATGATATTACAGTCGGACCTCTATTTAACGAACCTCTATTTTACGAATTTCTCTATTTTGCGAACTTTTCCTTGGAACCAAGAACATTTTGCGAATTTCTTCGTAAAATAGCCTCCAAACAGCGAAGTGCATTCTCTATTTAACGAACTTTTTCTTGTGATCTAATTTTTTTTTCTCCCCATTTCTCAAAATATTTCTGGACATTTCAAACTTATTCTTTGTTTAAACTCATTTTATGATGTTCAATGGCCTTGAACTGGTTTTACCAGGTGCCTTTTTTGTCAGCAGTGAGAATTCGGTAAGTACGGAAGACGAAGATGATAATCCCTTTAACTTAAAAAAAAATGTGGATACAGATAAGAAAAAAAGAAGAAATTAACCATGATGTGCTGATTGATTACTGTATTTCACTTAATTCTGAAATTGAGATCTCGGAAACACTATTCAAATTGGATATTTTCGACAGTGTGAAAAATAAAAACAATACAGCAATGAATTGCGATGAAGACGAATATGATGGTGATGGGAAGGAACATGATGCAGGAATTAACAAAACTTCGAATGATGAAATGCTAAAATTATTAGAAAGAATCCGACGCGGATTATAGTTAGAAGAAAATACGCATGAAGGGGTTTTTGGTGCATTGCAAAGATGCGAGACGTAATATCAGAGAAAGCACTTAGAAAAAACTGAGGTAAAATTAAGTTTTTCAAACATTAAATTTAAGGACGCATATGTTAATGTATGGTTAAAATTATTTGTTATAATAATAAATACGATAATGTCATTAAAATTCGTTAATTTTAATGTAAAACTATTTACTTTAAACAGAAAATACAGTGTATTCCCGGACAATGTTTTGTTTTCCTTGCAGATTTCAAAGATTTAAATACATAGAAAAAAAATGAATCGATAAGGGATATTGGTGAGTAAAATAAATAAAACAAATCGATATAACTTATTTAAAAAAATGTGATTAATTACTTTTAGTAAAAATATTTAGTGTTTATGAATTTAAAATCTATTTTATATAGTTTAAAGTATTTTAAAAGGTGAATCTCTATTTAACGAATTTTCCGTATAACGAACTTTTTTCCGGGATTTAGCGACTTCGTTAAATAGAAGTTCGACTGTAAATCATTTTATCTGCATAATAAATTTAACTTAACCCCTTGGGGACGAGTGACACGTATACGTGCCGGAAATAAGCCTAAGGATCCTCGTTTATCCTCACCAGTAAAATTTTACTGTAAAATTTGCCTTATTTAATCCGAGCATTTTCCCGAAAAGGCACAAACTTCTGTTTTTTAAAACCGGTAGCAAAGTAATAAACATTTCGTAAAAGGTTCCCGTCGCGAAGGGGTTAAATCTTCAACCTGTTAAATTTTATAAATAAAGACGTTTTACTGAAGTAAAAGATTGATTAAATATGAAGTTATTACAATAACAAACACTATCGATTTAATGAAAAATGCTTTCAAGCAATTTTTTAAACTTTCCCGAATTACATTGGGAATGAATTGTTGCTACCTTCCCGATATTGAAATTCGACTGTTTTCGTATCGACGTCTCACACAAAAAGAATAAGATATAATATTAAATTATTACTAAGTAGCAATAAAAGTACTTCAAATTTAAAAAACTGAAAGTTCTGAACGAAATGTGAATCATTTTCTATTTTTATTTATTAAATATTGTACATATCTGTGGATATGTTAAAAACCTAAAATATATTTCTTAGCTATAATATTTCATGCCTTTCTAGAAGTGCCCGAAGTATGATACTTAGATAATCTCACTTTGAAAATACATTTTCTGCAATTTCGTTATCATATTATTTATTCAGTTTCACCATAAATGTAGCAAAGAAATTGGATAGTTGAAAATATCCTTTCCCAGTCACGTGCCTTTCAAATAGATACTCAAAAGCCTCACAGAATAAGAATTCGTTTTCAAAATATTGTACGAACTTATATACTATGTATCAACGAGAGGCCTTTCTTTATTCTTATAAAATGTTTATTTATTTCTTTTTAACAGTTAAAGATATAAAACAGCCTTATTTTTCTACTGAATGAGGTTCGCTGGTTAGTTTTTCCAAAGTATTTACATTTAGAAGAAGATCATTCCAAACAAACGCTTGGTCAGGGGACTGACTGTTTTCAGCAGCGTACACCCGGGCAGACTATTCCTACTCCTTTCCGTTTTTCCCATTTAACCTCGAATTTATATAATTTTAGAACAAAAGAAATTATGGTGTGGGGGGATCAGGGATGAGAGTGTTCCGACCCAAATGACTGATTATTAACATAAAATTTTAATAGTATTCTTTCCTTTATCTCAGAAATTCGGTCATCAAATAATGCGAGAAATGCTATTAAAATTTCGTGGTAGTAATTGGTCATTTGGCTCGGAGCGCTCTCATCTCTGTGAGATCTATCATAGTTGTTATAATTTACGGCTGAGATAAACAGAAGATCACAACAATAGTGCTTGCTGTATCAATTAGTTCTGCCATATATATATACTATATTTTAATTTTTAATGAATAGTTGCTTAGAGAAACACAAATAATCGAAAAATATCGCCCTTTATTGTAATCCTTTTGAAAACAGTGTCATTTTCCCCTCTCTTTACATAAAAAAATTGCAAAAGAACATCGAAATAAATTTGATATTAGTCCTCGAGTTATTTAATTCTGATAATTTTTACACACAATTTAAAATCATTAATATTTGTTATCTTTATGCCAAGCATGCATAAACTTTATTGCGAAGAGGTCAAATTTACTATATTAGTATAAAAGATTGAAATTTGATTCTTAATACTAATGTGGAAAAATCAGCAAGAAAAACCATATATATATTGATAAAAGTCGCATCAAAATTTAAATAGAAGCATCTAATCAAAAATTGAAAAACTGTCTTCGAAGTGTATAATTGCAGACACATTTCTGTCATGCCCTGTTATTCTACACACAACGGACTCTTCAAAAAACAGCACACAGAAACACAAACATCTGTCTTTAGTAATATAGATTTTATCACTCTTTCTTGGTATTAATAGCTCTCAGTTTATAGACATTTTCAGTTTATAGACATTTTTTGGGGCGGTTTATTACATTAAAAAATAGAACATAAGATTCAAAAATATTATTTTTATTTTTTACTATAGCCCTCTGTATATTCTCTGCTTATATAAGAATGCCATTTTAGAAACAATAATCTATTTATTAACTCTTAAATGCATGATTTTTTATATTGTTTCGAAAAAAATCATATATGATTCTCTGAAATGTTTATGACACAGGAAAAATAATGAAAAAATCAGAGATACTTTTTTTGTGTAATACGTCAACCTTTTCTTATGTTGCACATCTGCAATACAAGTAAAAATTAAAATATTGCAAATTAGTAAATATTTTAATAAGTATACATCTAAATACCTTATTTTAAATAATTTTTCAGTTTGTAAAGTTTAACTCTTAAATGCATGAATTATTTTTTTAGAATTAGGTTTTCTTACTCTTATATTAAAGATTATACACAAGAAATTTTAAGATAGATCAAAATCCGAAGCGGTATAATACGTATTTATTACATGTATAATCGCAAGCACTAATATAAATATAATGGTTTCTAAGAACGAAATAAAAAGTGGTGTAGACAGGGCTCGCAGCGTTCCTAAAATTTTCGCACTTTGCTACCAGTATTTTAAATAAACATTCTTCGTGGTAGATTCATTTAACATCTATAATAGACTTATACAATAAAGATTTTCGTTTTAAAATAGTGGTAGCAAAGTGTGAAAATTTTAGGAACACTGCGAGCCCTGTGTAGATAAGCATCACTATACATTTAAGGCTTAATACATAGATTCCAATATCACTTAACACTAGAACGGCGGCGAGGGGTCATTTTGACCCTTGCCGAATGAAAACATTTCGATTCGAACCAGAATTTTTTTTTAAATATAAGATTAATAAATTCTGCACAAAAATAACTTAAATAAATAAGTTAAATACTTCTAAATAAAAATTCTGATGTGAAATATTTTTATAAAACTTGAGCAACATTTCCCGCCGTTCTAGTGTTAATTATTCGGGTGACTGTTCTAAGGCAAAAATCTTTACGACCGGAAATTTTATTTAAACAAAAATTTTTAAATGAAATTTTATAAGTGCCTTATAGAACGAAGATATATTTCCTTACATATACTTTCCTGTTTTAAACATATTTATCTTCGATCAGACTATGGAATAATTAAGATATGTTGGCATCTATGGATAATATAGTTTTATCGGTACATGTTTAACCCTTAATTGCATGAATTATTCTTTTAGAATTATAATTTTTATTTTTATATTAAAGATTAGACACCAGAAATATTAAGATAGATTTTTAATTTTATTTAGTAGCATATTTCAGAAATACTTTAGAGGATTAATATTTCTATATAAATATAGTGGTTGTAGGAACTTAATTTATGTATTAAAAATTAAATAAAAAGGTGATGGAAATTTACATCACTATGCAATTAAGGGTTAATTTTATTTAGTAACCTTATGAGATCGAAATTGTACTAAAAAATTACTTGTGCCATTTGGACATTAAAATTAATCTTTTGCAGACTGCAAACGGCGCCCCTGAAAGGGTTACATCAATAATTATTGATTCTTATGTAATATTATGTCAATACAGAGGTCTCAGTGTCTTCCTTTTTTCTGCATTTTTTCTTTCCCCACAAAAATATTCTTGGTAGTTTCTTTTAATATGTGCAATAGAAATCTGTCACGAAGATTTGTTTTCTCGAAATAGTGGTACGGAACAAGCGTAACACTGCTCATTAACAATTTCAGGGGCAAAGCACTCCCATTGCTAAAATGTTTAAATGAATAAATGACACCAGAATTTCTATACAAATTTATTTGTAAATAAGGAAAATCTATTTTTGGCATACATAATAAACGGAAAAAAAAATCAAAATTGTGGTGCCTTTGTGGGATTTGGGAATTAAAATCAAGTGGTTTTATGAACATACCACCTCCCTGGAAAGTGTTAAAACGAAAGTCATGACACGGATTTTACAAAAAGCACACGATTTATTTATAACAATACACAGGTAATTAGCAGTTGTGAGAGTGAATGTAAAGCAGACGATCAGAAATAACCCCACTTTAAGAAAGACTGAAAGGGGTGTGGGAGGGGGGGGGGGGAATTTACTTATTAAATTTAACTCACTGAACTCGTCTCCAAATAATCTCGCAGTTCGTTCTACAGAAACTTTAAACATTCACTTTAGTAGATAATATAACTGTAAATGGATTCATGTAGATTCCGATGCTGTTCTTTAATAGGAAGACAAAGGTCAACATCTCACTAAATTGGATAAAACTTACAGCCGATGATTCTATTAAAATGCTATTTAAACACTTCACTTGATGTTAACACTCGAATGACACGAGAGAACTAATTAACCTGAGGCGAGATGCGTTCCAAATCCACTTAATCCAGCTATTAGTGCATTATACATAGCTACTACATAACCACAAGAGCCTATTTAACATATCATTGCAAAAATAACCGTGATAAGTACGAGGGCAATTCGGAAAGAAACCTCCGTTTATGAATTAAAAAAAAAAAAAAACTAATGAAAGGATACGTTTTTTATTACTCACGTTTGAAAGGCACATTCTTCAGCTACTTCTCAGCATAATCGAAGTATCATTTAAAACAATTATCATAGCTGTAAATCAGCTTTGAAATTCCATTGTCACAGACTTCTGCCGCCGGCCTATTCAACAGGGCTGTTCGTTCTATTCTATCCACACCACTTTTTTTTTTTTTTTTTTTTTTTTTTTTTTTTTGTAATAATAGGACATTTCGAAAATTAACTTCCGTCGAGGCGTGGCACTATTAGTAGTGGGCGGAGCGCAACCATTGAATGTACAGTCGTGGAAAAAAAAAGTAAACACCCCCTACTAACTGCTCAACAAATCATCGTAGAAAAAAGTTACTGGTATCGAACGATTGGAAATAAAGTCTACTTTTAAAAGATGTATACAAAATTTTCTTAGGGGTCATCTACATATTAAAACGAATCCAAACTTCATTTTTTTCAATGGCAATACCCAATTTTAACGAGATATTTCCAATCTTCGGTTCAAACTATGCCTAAACACCAAATTTCAAGTCGTTTGAATGATAAGTTTTTGAATTATAAACATTCAAAATTTAGTGCTTCTAATGTTAAATTACATTTTCATATTTTTATCTATATCTGCCGAAATAATGCTCCTAATGTGCTATTTTTTTTTTATTTTTTTTTTTTTTGTAGTAATAAAACTAATATACCCAAACATAAATAAGCTGAATTTGCAATTTTTATAATTTTATGATATGAATTAAGTATTATGGAATTAATATTCGAAAATATTATGAATTGCAACCTACAATTTTTTTGATGGATTTAGATGTATTAAGTCCTGCTTTATGGAAATTAAAAAAATTCACATTTTTCTTCCAAGTAGTTTTCAAATTATGCTTAAAAAACGTCAAAATGATGGTTTAAGGGGCCGTCTATGATGGAAGTAAGGAGACATTTTGAAATTTATTCTGCTGTACTGTAATCTAACACGCTTCATTGACTCCTTGAGAGGCGCTTAAGTTGCTTTGCTTGGCGCTTTAAGTTCCACGACTGTACATGGTGACTATGTTGAAAAATAGAAGACATAATATCTCATAATATCTTACTTGACCCACTATTTTTTAAAATATTTTTGGTAAAACATTTATAAGCTAATTATATAGAAAAATATGTTAAAATTCTTTGGATTGAAAGAGTGGTGCGAGTTGAATTTAAAAATAATCGCAGTTGAATAGGCCGGGCGGCAGAAGTCTGTGACAATGGAATTTCAAAGCTGATTTACCGTTATGATAATTGTTTTAATTAATACGGCAATTATGTTGAGAAGTAGCTGAAGAACATGTCTTTCATACGTAAGTAATAAAACATGTTCCCTTTCATTAGTTTTTTTTTAATTCATAAACGGAGGTTACTTTCCGAATTGCCCTCGTATATTTCCGGCGATACATATATACTTTGAGAAACTTAAAGAAATGACAGAATAGATCTCATCCATGCACAAATGTTAGAATTCAGGATACCATGATTGCACGCGAAATTTCAAAACTCCCTCGCCCACTTAAGTACCTTTACAAATGAGTATCTAGTATTCTAACACAAAATGTTGACGCTTCAACTTTTATCAATGTTACTGTGTTTACATTTTGTATATGCATAAAAAATATTTTTCAATAAATAAAAATACAAGCATTTCGAATTAAAGTAAAATCTTGTCAACTAACAGTTTGTAAATGAATTTTACTACTTTAGATTCAGGAATTTTAATTGAAAATTTCAATCGATTATTCACTCTCAAAAATGAAATGAAATGATTGAAAAATATCTTAATAAAAATAAAAGAAATAGAAGAACCCACATATTCTGTTGCGTGAAAATTGCTTCTGAACAATTTAACACAAATTGCCTCTGAACAATTTAACACAAATTGCCTCTGAACAATTTAACACAAATTGCCTCTGAACAATTTAACACAAATTGCCTCTGAACAATTTAACACAAATTGCCGAAGACATAAATAGTCCAAATTTAAAATTGCTTTTTCATGTTACATTACATTTAAATGCAGTGTGAAAACACTCCCAGAATAAGAACTGAATCCATGCTTATTGTAAAATTTTATGCTATGTAGCAACAAATGTGTATTTCAGCTTTAAAACTAAAACATTTTGTTTTCTAAAAAAATATATTTAATGCCTTCTATTTATTTTATTTATTTAACTTATTTTATTGGATTTATTTTAAATGTGTGATAAAAATGGAAAGATTATGTATTCTATAAAAATAATGCTTCGTGCTATTCCCCAAAAGCCTTAGGCAGCATGTTTAACCCTAGAACTACCGGAAATTTTACTCAAGTTTTATAAAAACATTCTACACCAGAATTTTTACTTAAAACTATTTAATTTGTTTATTTAACTTATTACTGTCTGATTTATACATTTAGTTTGTTTTAAAGAAATTTCTGGTTTGAATAAATATTTTGAATGTACATGTCGGGTCCAATGGACCCGTCTGGTAGACGGAAGGTTAAGAAATAGCCCCAAGTTATTAAAAAACTTTTGTGAAATTTCATTGTCAGATTTTTGATTCAATTTCGCCATAAATAAATAAAGAAATAACTTTAGAAGTTGAACATAACATGTCCCTGTCACGTAAATTTTAGACTTATACTCAAAAGCCTTAAAGCATAAAGATTGTATTAAAAATATAATAGGAACTTTTATGCTATGCGTTTTATATCCTAGTAAACGAAATAGCTGTGTTTGTTTTTTAAGAAACAGAAACACGAAGTACACTTAATTTATAGCACTTCTTTGTTTATTTTATAGTTTTCTCTTGGTGTTAACGGTTCTCGTAAATTATAAATTCTTTTCAAGATTCTTATTACACCCCCCCCCCCCCCAATTCAATCCCATTGTCCATGAGATTGAATAAAATACTTTCTATTTACAGTATTTTTTGTGTAAATATTAGAAATAAACAAGTTATATAGTGTACGTTTTTTTTTAATTATAAAGTCTAAACTTTCTTCAAATTAGCTAACTAAATCCTGAATTTTAATTTGATTTTTCTTAAAATTTTCAATATATACTTTTTCTCTGAAAAGGTTACTATTTTTATTTAGAAATTTTAAGAGAGATTTATATTATGTAGCAACAAAATTGTTTCTTAGCTTTAAAACTAAAGCATTTTGTGGTCTAAAAAATTGTCTGATTTCTATTTACTATATTTACTTATTTTATTGGATTTATTTTAAGGGAGTGATAAAAACCGAAGATTGCACATCCTTTGAAAATAATGTTTTGTGACATTCTCGAAATGCCCTATGCATCACGTTTCAAAAATACCCACGGGTTTTTAAATAAAATTCTGAAATTTCATTGTCAGATTTTTTATTACATTTTACAATAAAAAATAAAAATAAAAAAAGCACTTTAGAGGTGTAAAATAACCTGTCACAGTCACGTAAATTTTAGACTTATACTAAAAAGCCTTAAAGCATAAAGGTCGTAATCAGAGTTCCCAGTTTAACCCTTAACGCTCGAATTAAATTACGGTTGAATAATTCAAATTGCTTATTGTCAACACTTTTATGAAACAGAAATATTCACCTTATTTAATGACAGTAAAAACGATACCAAAATATACCCAATTTCACTATTTTATAAAACTGGTGGAAATCAAACAATTTGAGTAAAAGACACAGCCCGAGAATATGACGGGAGCGAGAATTAAGGGGTTAACCGACATTTTCCTTCAAAAATTTCAAGCTCATATTAGATATAAAGAATAGTATTTTTTGTGTTATTTAATAAGATACAAATAGCGATCGTTTAACCCGTTTAGACAACGCCTCCTAGATAAGGGAGAAAGCCTTGACACGCGTCACGAAAACTTCACACAAAGCTGGGAAAACAAAGAAAAAAATTCGAACAACTTGCATGTTTCGTTTTCTTTAGCTTGTGGAATTATTAAATATTATAAGAAAATAAGAATTAATAATTCCACGAACCAACGAGATCGAAACATGCAAGTTGTTCAAATTTTTTCTTTGTTTTCTCTGCTTTGTGTGACGTTTTTGTGACGTGAGTCAAAGCTTTCTTCCTTATCTGGGAGTTGTTGGTTCGGAACCATCGCTGCATACATGCGCCTTCAAAAATTGCATCCATAATTCCGTTATGGTACCAGTAATAAAGAAAGGTAATATTTGCCGTATTTAAAAAGAAGTGGTATAAACTGAATAAAATTTCTGCCAGAGACCCCGGTCCCGAAGGTGTTAAACCATTTACGACCAGCACGTATTACAGGAATTTTATTCAGTTCACACCACTTTTTATTAAACACTTACTTTTCATTTATGAATCACTGAAATGTGTTAATTAAATAAGGCAACTTTTACTTTCCTCTTTTACTGGTATCATTAAAATTTAAACAATCACAAATATAATGTTGTGAAAACGCAACTTCAGTCATTAATGGGTTAATTCCTTGAAGGACACTGGTATATTATAGATACCAGTTAATTTTTAATTTAGATATGCCACATTGGTACCTGAATTTTGGGATTAAGTTTTGCTTTTTATAATATACGCGAGGAACAGCTTTTTCATACTTCCATATAAATTTGTTTGTAAATCCTGGTGTCAATCAGTCATTTTAACATTTTAAGAACAGAAGTGCTTTGCTCCTGAAGGTTAATCCTTTGAGGGGCTGTGGGATATTTCACCTAATTTTAACCAAAATTCGCACTAGAAACATTTTAATAAATTTTATTTTTATAACTTTGGTAAAAAAAAACCGGGTGAAATTGATTTTCCATATTTGCAAATAATTTTTTCCAAAAATTCCAATTCGTATTCAATATTACAAAAACGCAATTACTTGTCCCTCAATGGGTAAAAGTAAAAATTCTTCTTTCGAAAATTACGGCGACAATTTGAATTTTAGATTAGAATTGGAGGCCAAACTGGCAACCCTGGTTGTAATAAAAAATATAATATGAACTTTCATACTATGCATTTTATATCCTAGTAAACCAAACAGCTATGTTTTTAGGAAACAGAAACACAAAGTATGCTTAATTTATAGCCTTGTTTCTTTATTTTATAGTTTTCTCTTGACATTAAGAGCTCTTGTAAATTAGAAATTCATTTCAGTATTTTTATTACGCCAAATAATAGACCATGAGACTAAATAAAACACTTTTTCATTTACAGTTTTTGTGTAGAAGTGTTAGAAAGACAACCTTTTTACATTAGCTATGAAAAAAATTTTTAAAAAAGAATTTTATTTTTATTTATATTTTCAAAACACATATATTTCTGAAAAGGTTATCATTCTTATTTATAGACATAGACATATAAATCTATTGGGATTTTGTTATTTATCATTTCTAATTCTAGTAAGACATAAAAAAATTATTGGTTTCCATTAAATATTTATTTTAAGTACTGGTATATAGAGTATTCAGTTTTAATATTTTTAGTAATCCAATACTGCATCAAAAATAACAGTAAAGTGCGTATATTTATTTAAATTTACAATGAGTCTGACACCACTGTTTCTGAATACAGTGATCGATCAGTGTGGTAGCAGAGAATGAATTGACATCGCAAAATTTTATTAGTATTCTTCATCTAACTTCAGGACAGAATTTCTGAGATCTTTGAAGGCGAAGATTACTATAAAAATTTAGTCGTGACAATCGCTCAAGTGCTGCGCCACTGTTCCATCACTGTGATTAGAAAATGTCTGTTTAATATTTAAATCGCAGACTTAGCAATCGCCTTATTTAATTAGAAATTTTTGAATATTTTTCTGTCATTAAATAAAGCGCAAAATTTTATTATTAGAAGTATGTGATAAAACTGTGTGCACCCTGTAACTGAATCACGGTTACCAGTTTGGCCTCCTTTTTTATTTACAAAATCCTAATTCATACTGGAAATTTCGAAAAAAAATATATTATTTAATGACGAAATCTCTGTTATTAAATGGAACAAAAGTTACTACAGTAAACATTCGATACTTCCGATTATCCATCAGTCACTGGACGGACCGAAATAGACGAATAATCAAGAGATAGTACAAGACCATTACAAAAATTACATTTCTATTTGCCTGTTTATAAGAAAAAAAATATTTTAAGGCTTTTTTTTTATCTGTTGTGTACTTTCATTAATAAAAAGCATAATTGATAAAAATAAAACAATTAAGGATACAAATTTAGAATTTTACACAATAAATATATAGTAACCTGTTTTCATCCAAAGTAATCCATTATACTATTTTGTAAACGTTTTGCTTGCACTTTTACTTCAACAAGATTAAGAATTCTGTGTAATAAAAGTACTTTGCGTCGGATTTCTCCTGCATCATAAACGAATTAGTAATACACTTAGAGGGCTTAGGCTTTACTTCTGCATGTCTGATTCTCGGAACGTCAATTTCCGATTCATCATATTCCTCTGCTTCAAGATTCTATGGATTTAAAACATTTTGAATAATTTCCTCATTCGTTAATTCTTGATAAGCAATATCATTCTTTTCACGCCGAAGTCAGTCTGTGATTTCATTCGCAGAAATATTTTGCAAAGAGGGTACGATACCTCCAAATATCTCCAAATCATTAGTAGGTGCTTCAGCATCTTGTGTGCTATCAACAATGTTAGGTTGGTTGTATTTATGTCGGCCAATTATCTGCACGTGGGATATAGGCCTTCCGTGGGGGGTCTTTCTAAGGGAACCTAACCCGTATTAACGCTTGGAGAACCAAGGTTCGAAGAAAACCACGAAAACTCCGAACGATTAGGCCGACGGGCGCGATTGGGATCGAACCCAGCACCTCCCGTCTACCAGCTTCGAGAGCAGAACCTCTCGGCCACTGGTGGGGCCCAACAATGTTAGGCAAATGCTCGTTTACAATCTTTTATTAAAAAAAAATAGGGGAAGGGTGTGTGTGACGGTTAATCGAGGGCGGTAGTTGATAGAGTGACGGGAGATAGAAAGCCTACTGTATTTTAAATTTCTGATACAATTTAGGATTTTCTAAATGAAAAGGGGGGGGGGCAAATGGGCCAATTTACAGAATCTTATTAAATATGACATAGATATAATAAGCACAGATGATTAAAATCAATATAATATCTATGTATATAGAATTACGATTTAGACATAAGATACAGTGGAATGTCAATCCCCGATTCATCACATTCCTCTGCTTCAAGATTTTCTGGATTTAAAACATTTTGAATAATTTCGTCATCCATTAGTTTTCGAAAACCAATATCTTTCTTGTCTCAAGGAAGTCAGTCTGTGATTTCATTCGCAGAAATATTTTGCAAAGATGGTATGATACCTCCAAATATCTCCAAATCATTAGTAGGTGCTTCAGCATCTTCTGTGCTATCAACAATGTTAGGCAAATGCTCGTTTACAATCTTTTATAAAAAAAAATAGGGGAAGGGTGTGTGTGACGGTTAATCAAGGGCGGTAGTTGATAGAGGGACGGAAGATATAAAGCCTACTGTATTTTAAATTTCTGATACAATTTAGGATTTTCTAAATAAAAAGGGAGGGTAAATGGGCCGATTTACAGAATCTTATTAAATATGACATAGATATAATAAGCACAGATGATTAAAATCAATATAATATCTATGTATATAGAATTACGATTTAGACATAAGATACAGTGGAATGTCAATCCCCGATTCATCACATTCCTCTGCTTCAAGATTCTCTGGATTTAAAACATTTTGAATAATTTCGTCATCCATTAGTTTTCGATAACCAATATCTTTCTTGTCTCAAGGAAGCCAGTCTGTGATTTCATTCGCAGAAATATTTTGCAAAGATGGTACGATACCTCCAAATATCTCCAAATCATTAGTAGGTGCTTTAGCATCTTGTGTGCTATCAACAATGTTAGGCCAATGATCGTTTACAATTTTTTATAAAAAAATAGGGGGAGGGTGTGTGTGACGGTTAATCGAGGGCGGTAGTTGATAGATTGGCGGAAGATAGAAAGCCTACTGTATTTTAAATTTCTGATACAATTTAGGATTTTCTAAATAAAAAAGGAGGGCAAATGGGCAGATTTGGAGAATCTTATTAAATATGACATAGATATAATAAGCACAGATGATTAAAATCAATATAATATCTATGTATATAGAATTACGATTTAGACGTAAGATACAGTGGAATGTCAATCCCCGATTCATCACATTCCTTCGCTTCAGGTTTATCTGGATTAAAAACATTTTGAATAATTTCGTCATCCATTAGTTTTCGATAACCAATATCTTTCTTGTCTGAAGGAAGCCAGTCTACGATTTCATTGGCAGAAATATTTTGTAAAGATGGTATGATACCAAGGTCAATATCCTCAAATCATCACAAGGTGCTTCAGCATTTTGTGTGCTATCAACAATGTTAGGCCAATGTTAGTTTCTAAATTTTTTTTTATATAGGGGAGGGATGTGTGTGTGCGACGGTTAATCGAGGGCGTCAGTTGCTAGAGTGACAGAAGATCGAAATTTTACTGTATTCTAAATTTCTGATACAATTTCGGATGACTTTTTAAATAAAAATGGAGGACAAACGGGCAAATATACAGAATCTTATTAAATATGACATAGATATAAGTACAAATGATTGAAATCAAAATAATATCTTTGTATATAGGATTACGACTTAGACATCTGTAAGAAAAAGTGTTTAGATTTTTGGAAATAAGTAAAAAATAATTTTACAAAATAAAGAAAAACTCAGTGTTTCCAATCAAAATAAAATTTGAAAAATTGATATGAAGATAGTTAAAACATTTTATAAATTTCAGGGCCTTAAATTGTAAATTACAATCAATTGTTTTATCGTGAACTACAGAAAAGACATTTTTGAAAAAGAAGGTTGTAGAATAACATACAAATGCTATTTTATGAAAAATCGTTTCACAGCTGTTTAAAAACCTTTCCCAAACTCTACGAGTGATGAAATATAAGTACACCAAGTTAGAATTTCTTTCTGGAATTCATATCATTGAGTTTTACCATAAAAGGAAACAGAATTGTAAATCTTGATAATAAAGTTATTTTGTCATATAAATTTTAAATATATACTAAAAGCCTAGCAAAATGTAAATTGTATTTAAAGTAACTTTTTTTTACTTATACAATTTAGCATTATCTAAATATGGCATTATATCAAACACAAAATCTTCAGAAGCTAAAAATTTTTGCATGCTGAAAGAAAAAAAAAAATCATATTCCAAGCTATATTTTCGTAATTCATTTTTTAGTAACTCTTACGTGAAGTGTATTCATTCGGTGTATTTATGATTTGATAAAATATAAATTATGGTTCTGGTGCGTACGCAATAGCGTGATTTATTTACTGATAGCGTTGGTCAGATCTATTAGAATCTCGAAGAACAGGAATGTTTGTACGTTCATATAAAAAGATGTTCCTGAAACACACATGATGCAATTAATCAGTATACTTGCAATGTATTTCAAAAATTGTACATGATTTAAAATTTCTTTCAATCAATCATCATTTTTTTTACTATTTAACCTCTTGAGGAGCAAGCAATTAAGTTTGTGAAATGCTAAATTCCCACCGGAATCTTTAAAAAATTTTATTTCAAATTAAGCAATTTTACTGCTTTCTTCCACCAAATTTAGAAAAGTAAAATTTAATAAAATTTTTCTGGTGTAAAACTTCATTTATCGTAGGCTGTATATAATATATACCGGTACCCCTCAAGGAATTAAAAAAAGGTAATAAGGTGTCGTAGAAATAGATTCGAGTTTAGCATGCAATCAACAATTTCTTAAATCTACATGTAATTAAAAAAATGCTATACTTTTCAGTTTTTGACAACCACTGGTTTATATTCTAATTTCATTATATAATTAACGCAACGGGGTTAGTTTTTTTGACACAATAAACTAAAACTAGGGACAATACAACAATTTAATTATGCTAAAGCATTCGCCTTACGTAATCCATATGTCTGCCATCGCCTCCTGAATACTATACCTGAGCGCCGACGCAAAAATGGCGGCTGCCGAAGGCAGATTTTTTTCAGTGTGTGTACGGTCATTTACATATTTGTACCAATAATTTTTTAAAGATTTTACCGCTTTATTTTTCTGAGATTAAAGGAGTCAGAGAAATCTTTTATAAAATACTGGTGTCTACATTTATAGGACCGTGCCTACGTTTAAAAAATCCGCCTTCACGAGCCGCCATTTTTGTGATAGCGCCCAGGCCTAGTATTCAGGGGGCGGTGTGTCTGCCATTAAATATTTCATTCTGAAATTAATGGTGCCGAAAAGCTTTTTATATTGAAGCAAGCAAACCTTTTATTGCGCGTACGGCGTACGGACAAACCTGTTAAGGCATACTTGCCAACTTTCCCTAAAACTTCCGAAAAATGTGAGTCAAACTGACCCAGGTGAAATACGTTTCGAACCAGAAATTTACTAAAGAAATTGATTCAAATAGTAGAGAACATGATTTCAGATGTATAATGATTCATCAAATAAATTTTCTGGTTAGTAACGCGTATAACCTGGGTTAATTTAACTCGCATTTAACGAAAGTTTAGTTGAATGTTGGCCAGTATGGTTAAGGTTTGTCTCGATTTATTTGTTTGTTTGTTCGTATCGGTTGGATAACAGTAAAACATGTTGTTTTATTGTTATCCAACGTGGCTTAAACTCTTTCCGTCCGCGGTCCTTTAAGCTTTTCTTATCTTATTCCGAACTCTTTTGCGGAATCACTTAACAGTTAAAAAATCATTAAGTGGATTAAAATCCATTTAATCACTTAACAGTTTTGCCGAACACCTTTCGGGCAAGAAGAGTTTGCTTGCTTCCTTACTAAAAGCTTTCGTATACCCCTAATTAGGAAAATACAGCAAGGAATAAACTTGAAAAATCAACCTTTTGCACTCCACTGACATCTATACGGTCACGGTGGCATACTAAGAAGTTTAACCACAAATCTACTGTCACCGTATAGGTGTCAGTGGCATGAAAAAGTTTAAACGTTGAGCAGTTCTTTGAAGATTTAAAATAATTCGTTCGTTGTCGATTTCATTCTGTGAAAAATAGGTCTTCAAAATTTTTGAGATAAAAGTCACATTAACGCTTTCAAAATGCTGGCTTACAAAATACACTGCTCAAAACAATTAAAGGATATTGCAGTTTTAGGTGGATTTTGTATCTGGTAAACTGTTTAGCTGATTGATACATGGTCGACAGACATAGTAGGTTATATGAGAATAAATTACACATGTTTGGCAGAAAAAAATGCATTTTATTGCGCATTTGTGTACTAAAGGAAAAAAACACAATTTGTGCATATGAGAAAAAAAGATTAAGAAAAGGTGTTTTCTTCAAAGAAAATCATTTTCAGTAGGGGGTATGGTTTCCAAGGGCGGCCAGCAACGTTGAACACCTTTGAGGCATGGACTCAATGAGGCTATTAATGACGAGTTGGGGTATTCTGCCCCACTCTTCCAGAAGAGCTCTTTCCAGTTCTTGGAGAGTTTGTGGGGGTTGTTGGCGGCCAGAAACTCGTCTTCCTAGAGCGTCCCAAACGTGCTCGATTGGATTCATGTCTGGAGAACACGCTGGCCATTCCATTCGAACGATTCCTTCCTCGAAAAGGAAATCCTCCACCAGGTTTGCACGATGTGGCCTGCAGTTATTGTCCATTAAAATGAAGTTATCTCCGATTGCTGCAGCGTAAGGGACTACAATAGGTCTGAGGATCTCATCCCTATATCGTCGACCAGTCAGAGCTCCATCTCGAATGATGTAGAGGTCGGTGCGCCCGTCAATGGAGATGCCACCATACACCAACACTCCTCCACCGCCAAATCTGACACTTTCGTGCACGAACGCAGGATTATACCTACTGCCACGGTCCCTCCAGATGAAAATACGCCTATTATCCGGATGCAAAGAAAAACGGGACTCGTCAGAAAACAGAATATTGCTCCATTCATTTCACCTCCAGTTGACATGCTCGGTTGCCCACCTCCTGCGGTCGCGACGATGCCTTGATGTTAATCTAACACATACCATCGGTCGGCGAGCATACAGACCTACAGCATGGAGCCGGTTTCGGACAGTCTGAGTTGAAATCGTGGTGCCTGTAGCCGAGCGAAGGTGTTGTTGGAGAAGAGTAGCGTTTATGGTTCGGTGTCTCCGAGCTGTTAACGCTAAATACCGATCTTCATTGGGCGTTGTTGCCCGTCTACGACCTTGCCCTGGTCTTCGGCCTGCACATCCACTCTCCAAAAAACGGTTCCAGATCCTGAAAAGGACACTTTGTGACACTCCAATGGCTTGCGCTACTTCGGCTTGAGTTTGGCCCCCTTCTAACCTACCAACAATTCTCAAAGCTTCTGAATCTGTCAAATGACTTCGCTGAGACATCGTACTCATCGAAACAAAGCATTTACTGAATGCCGATCATCCTTGTCTTCATTCTCTTTTATCCAATTGAAAGTCAAATTTCATTCGCTGCCGCTGAAGCGACGTTTTTGACGTCGAACTCAAAATTTGCATACTCCACAGTTTGAAAACCAGAAAAATTTGCATTTGTGATTCTCTTCTTCTATTTTCGGCAAAAAAAATTTCGTTTATATCTTTATTTTATATAAAACTTCAAATATCCTTTAATTGTTTTGAGCAGTGTAGTTACCATATATGGTATAACACAAAATGCTATCTCTAAATTAAACACATTATAAATATATTTTTTTTTTGGGGGGGGGGGTGGCGGAGATTTTAGCAACTGATGTTTTTAAACATCTGCATTCGTTTACCTTGGTTTTGGAAAAGTGATCAACGTCGTATTAGATTGCATAGTTCACCAATTAAATAAGGCGAGGATTACTATTCCGAAACACTGTTTACAAAATGCACACGTTTAACACAATATACATTTTCACTGTGATGGTTTAGAAGTATTCCTACATCGGCGTAAAAAATCACTCCAGAATCATCACAGATGTAAATTCACGTTTAACCCCTTAACGCTCGAATTAAATTACGGTTGAAAAATTCAAATAGATTATTGGCACCAGTTTTAGGAAAAAGAAATATTCACCTTATTTAATGACAAGAAAAACGATACTAAAATATGGCTAATTTCACTATTTTATAAAACTGGTGGGAATCAAACAATTTGAGTAAAAGACACAGCCCGAGAATGTGACGGGAGCGAGAATTAAGGGGTTAACACCTTAACCTACTATTTACGTCTCAACAGCGCAAATCCATAGCTACCACTAAAATTTAATAGCGATTTTCGCCTTGTTTAATCATGGAATTTCTACGATTAAATTAAACTATATTTACTGTAAAATGTTAGTGGTAAGCAGAATTTACATTTGGCTCGGTCATCGTACGCGGGCTATGCCAGTCATTGTAGGTTAAGGGGTTAAACAGCCTGAGTCGCTACTGATAATCAGCATTAGTAAACGTGATCAACAATTGCAAAACTTTGTCTGCTGTAAAAACACTAGTTACACAAATCTCATTAAATACTGTTTTCCTATTTTTTTTTTCTAAAAGCACAGATATGATTCGGGGAAGTTAAAAACATTTAATTGAATTAAGGCTTTCCAGAGAGGAATTAGTCTGAGCGATTTTTGCTAAAATCATAAATTTAATGATAACTTTTGAGAAGAGAAGAAAATGAGATGTTATGCTTAATTAAATAATTCAGAGAAGGAAGAAAAATAAGCAAAATATAATTACATATAATTACAAAATAGCATATAAGAATTCATTTTTTTGTTGTTGTTGTTGTTATGAAAGCGTTTTTATTATGTTTTTTAAACCGGTGTGTAAGTTGACAAATATAGACTTTTTGTTAGACTTCAAATGCAAAAATCTACTTGATAACATCTTAGTGCATCTTGATTATCATAAATTGGCCCGTTTCTTCATACAGTCATATAAATTTTATCAGAATTTTTTTTGTCGGTTTTTCCACTCTTTAAAAATAAGGTTGTGTCCAAGTTGCGAAAAATCCTGAAAGTAATTTATGAATAACTAATGTTGCTAAGAGATATCTTTCTACGTATGGTGAGTCCGACTAATTCCAGGTATGAAACTGTTGTTCTCACTTCTCCATGGCAGATGTAATATAACCAGGATCTTGAAAAACAATTCATGATCTGCTGTTTGATGAGTCTTTTGCAATCTTTGAAAGAAACGTACAACTGCATCGTTTTCTTTGAATACATATGCTTCTTTTACATTGTAATAACTTTTTGCAAATTCGAAAAGGCTGATATCGCCAAGATCTGACAGACGATTTTTTATAACTCATAATAAATTTGCAGAAAATTTCGCTCGCCTATTTTAGTAAGTAGAAATTTTAATTGCTGAATTTTTTTATTCAACTTGGTTAAGAGGCGTAAAGCCAAAAATGTTCGAAAGTGCCTAATCCTGGATTCGAACCAAGGTTTTTGACACTACGTGCCACTGCTCCACCAATGAGCTACCCGGATGATATCCAACTTAGCACATCTAACTTTTATTTGTTAGGGTTTGCCCCAGAGTTGGTGGCTCATGATAATCATTCCATCGTGTGCGGCGGATGTAACCCTACCAATAGATAAGACAGAGATGCGCTAAGCTGGATATCGTCCCAGTAGCTCAGTGTTTGAGCATTGGCGCTTATTGTCAATGACCCTGGTTCGTATCTAGACTTGGACACTTTTCACTCTGTTGGTTTTACGCCAGCGTTGACATTTTGGCCTTTATATTAATTCCGAAATTTTGCAGTTATACAAAAATTTTCCTATAATATTATTTTCTTTATTTAATGACAGACATTTCGTAATTGTAGAAAATAAAAATTCCTCATTGAAATTTTACGGTATGAATTCAAAATTTTTATTTTAAAGAAAGGTCAAACTGGCAAACCTGCTTTACGCTTCTTAACCAAATTGAAGGAAAAAAAAGCAATTAAAATTACAAAAATAATTCAACGAAAAATGTGAATTATATGAACGCAAAATTTAATCACTTAACAATTTTGTCGAACGCCTTTCCAGCAAGAAAAGTTTGCTTGCTTCGTTACTAAAAGCTTTTGTATACCACTACTTTTTAAATGCAATCTTCGCTTTATTAATAAACAGACAGTTTTCGATTATGTAAAGGAAATATTTTAGAACAGAAAAATTAGAGTTTTGCCCCTATTTTAATTTATTGTGTCAAAAGAAAAAACAAAACTATTAAGGGATTGATACAGATTTGAAGTATTGAAAATTTATCGAATCAATGCTTGTTCATTTTTAAACAAATGCCAATTGACATGTGAAATCTAAATAAGCCTGTGACTTTTCAGAATTAGCACGTTAAACGCGACATTAATTTTACTTTAATTTCCGTTCAAGCGACAGCATACGCTGAAATTGTGTATATACAGTGAAACCTCTCTGTGCGACCACCTCTCTGAACGACCATTTTTTCATGGAACGAAATTTATTCCCATATGCTCAATACTAATTTTACCTCCATTCAGAAACCATACCAGTTGAACTCCCTCCATGAGCGACCATTTCTTTGAAGAAAATGAAACAAAAACAGTTTTTTTCGGGTCACTTGAAGAAGGTTTTATTAGAAAAATAATTCCGGAGAACGCATTATTCATCAAACTTCTAAACTAAGTTTACATTTTTATTATTATTATTATTATTCCGGTAACTTTTAAGTGTTTAAACACCTTTGTGCCGTTTTAGGCAATGAATTTAACTCTGATGACAAATTAAGAATGACAGTCAATAAACTCCCCTGCCCTATTCTATCAGGAAACTCTCAAAGAAATAGATAAATTAATGAAATTGGCATTATTAGTTTCCATCCAAAAAAAAAATTGCATTTATTTACTGAACTTCGAAAGGACTTGGAAATAAAAGTTATAAAAGATAAAACCGTAAAATCAAAGCAAACGTCAATGCATTCATTTTTTTAAATTCTGCAGTAATTAACTTATGTAATTAACTTTTGTTTTGATACTTAAAATTTTATATTTTTTCCTAATGTGAAAAATAAACTTTAGTAACGTTAATTGCTACCTTTTTTCAACAATTAAAATCTAGAATTAAACATGACCTCCATTAAGAGATCACCTCTCGCAGTGACCAATTTTTATTGGAACGGAACGTGATCGCTTTATGGAGGTTTTACTGTATATTTGTACAAAATTTGTGAGGGAAATTTGTAATTCTTCTGAAGGAAAACCCTTTTTATTTTTTAAATGTTTTAATAAAATACATTAAAAAGGGAAAAATGTTTTTAATATTATATAATATATTATTTTTATAAATTTATACCGCCGGTCTCTAGGGACCGGCGTCGCGTTTAACGTGTTAAGTTCATTTCTTAAATCTAATGTTTTTTTATATCTCTTTTCAGTAATTATAATGGGGAATATTTCCTCTCAGACTTAAATTTTCATTGGTTTTCACTTAATATCTTTTTCTAAGCCATAATTTACTGCAAATTAAATGAAAATAAATGTTATTTCACTGAAAAAAAAAGAATAAAAATAAATTACGCAGTAATTAGTTCCTATCTTTTTTAATAATAATAATAATAATAAAGGATTAAGCTGCTATCTGTGTCCCTGTACTTCACTTTAAGCATCTCAAGCTTTCAATTTTACTATTCAATAAATAACAAACGAAAAAATTCCTTATCTTCCTTTATTTAAAGGGCTTTTACTTAGTATCTAATATTAAGTTATAATTTATAGTAAATTGAATTATATTAAATGTTTGCCCGTCCATCGTCATAAAAAAAAACAATGACACAAAATATACAGCAAATCTCAGAATGAGAAAAATGGGGAATTGAATAAATAATAAAAGGAGATTAAGATAAGAATATATATGTCTCAGTATTGTAACTTTCTCAGAAATATTTCTTGTATCCATTTAAGACCCAACCCGCACGATCGTGCGGGTTAGACATTCATTTAATTGTTTGCTTCTGAGTCATTTATAATAAAAACTCGAATTGAACGATCGTTCTGGTTTGCAGATAGATTAAAGTATCATTTTTATCAACAGTTAGCGGTTGTAGTCCACGTTTTACTTTCTACAGGCATGACTAGCTTTTTTTACAAATACACCGGGTCTTAAAGGTTTATTATCCTGAAGAAACTGAAGTTAATTTAACAATACAATGTTTGAAGACATTAAATAAGGTTAAAGATAATGTATGTCATGCATTGTATTGCCGAGTGTATCACGTAAATTTAGGCTCCAAATGCTCTGGATACCACTGATTTCATACAGTTTATTTAGCCATCTTTAATCGCAGATAATTATGACATTAGATGAATCGTAAAAAATACTTTAAAATACTGGTATAGAGAGCATTTGGAGCAAAGATTTAAGCCGGATACCTGAAAACAGTAGTCATGCCTAATATAATAATAAAAAAAGTATCGTTTCCATTATTTTATATTTAAATGGATTATTTAATTAAAAAAATTAAATTTATCCGTGTGACTTAAATTTTGTTACCATACTTCTAAAATTACGCATTTAAAAAAATAAAAGTAGCTTACTTTGTACCAAAAAACATATATAATGGAACCTCTCTTGTTTAAAAATCTGTCATTAATATACAATTCTTTAGGCAGATACAAACTAGCTCTTTCACCTCTAAAGATAAAGTGTTTAATTTAATCCTTTGTGAAGGCATTTAGGATTGGCAGAATCACAAATACACTTCCTATTCTCTATTCAGATAACATAACTTGAATGACAAAACGAAACGGACCTTATGCCAAATAAAGCTTGATTTTGAGAAACAGTGCATTCATGTGAAACCATATCAATCCAAAGTACAAATTTAGTTTCAGAAAACAGTAAACATTCATTTTTATTTTCTGTAAATATGACACAATTAAGTCAATTATTTTATAATTTGACTGCTTTACAAATGATGCCAAAAAGTCTTCATTTGAATAATGGAATGAAACAAAATTGGCTGCTATTAACGAGAGTGTATCATGAATTTAATTTTAAAATGAAAGTAAAAGTTTCAACACTTATTACATAATTTAATATCTTAAAAAAAGTAATGGGAATCTTATAATTGTACTACGAATACAGGTTCCCAAGATAAAATTTTTTAGTTTTCATTTTAAATGTACAAGAGGAGATAATTTTATTTGACAGAATGAAGTCTATGTTATTTAAAAATCGGTCTGTAATATTCAGTCCTTACGCAGATTCAAACCTGAACTTTCATTTATTCAGGCAAAGAGGTTAACCCTTTCCGGCACAGACAAATTTTGCTGTAAAATGATGAAATGTTCGACTGACACCGGAATTTACATACGACTTTTTCAGGAATTGAAAACTTGTTAATTTACACTTTCATTGTAAAAGCAAAATTTTATTAAAATAGTCTTGGTGCCGTTTGTAAGTTTGTTATTAAAATTAGGTATCCCGGCCCGGGACCATTGCGTTGGAAAGGGTTGATTGAATCCTTTGTGGGGACATTTAGTATTGACAGAATTAAAAATAATCTTCCCTTTCTCTATTCAACAAATCTAGGAAGAAACGGCTAAGTGTCAGAGGTTATATTTTAGCATAAGTATGCAGAACAAAAGTGACGGTAAACGAAATAAAACTTGCTACTGAGAAATAGTGAATTCATATGTAAAACACTTGAATTAAAAAAAATTAAAAGATTAAGGACCAGCATACAGGAATTTTATTCTGTTTACACAACTTTTTGTTAAACACTTGCTTTTACCTTGTGAATCACTTAAATATGTTAATTAAATAAGGCAAATTTTACTTTTCTCTTTGACTTTACCTTTTTTTGTTTTATCACAAATATAATTATAATGTTGCGAAAACGTAACGTCAGCCTTTAATGGGTTATGTGACGAAAGCTGTAAACATTGATTTTCATTTTTTGATAAATATAACACATATAATAATATAATAATTATATATTTTATTATATAATTTGGTAACGCTACAGATTACGCCAAAGAGTCTTCATTTGCAAAAAAGAACAAAACAAAATTGTCTAATATTCATGATTGTGTATTCTGACAACTTACGAAATAGAACGACCTACATAGCCATATTAATGCTACCAAATTATGTAATAAAATATATAATTACATTATAGTTATATTATGAATAAAAGTTCTCAAATTACAAATTTGTTATTTCGCATTATAAATAACCGAGAGAAACTCAGTTTACTTCGCAGAATGAAGTCGGTGTTATTTAAATCTATGTCATTTATATAGTACAATGCTTTAGCAGATTAAAGCTTTTTGCCTCTTTTGCCTTTTTAGATAATGAGCTTAACCCCAAAACCGCCAAAACTAACCGCTAAATTTTCTCTGAAAATGGTCCGTGCTGGCGTAATTTGGAAAGCATATGTAGAATTAGAAATATTAAATCTGTGCACTTTACATATTTATTTTACAGGGTGGAAAAATTTTAATATTTTTTGCGATTTTTTTTAAAGATTATTCAGTAAAAAAATAATATTGTGCAAATCTACAGATCATAATTTATTTTTAGGTTTTATTTCAAGTCAAAATACTGAATAGTTTTTTTGTAAAGTGTACGACGAAATGTAATTTGTGTCGCCTAGTATAGGATTCACTTCGCTTATCCTAATAACAAAACATTTAACGAAAAAATTCAAATATTCATGGCCATACCTTCACTAATAATTAATCCATAAAAACAATTTCTTATTTTTTAATTTTTTAAAACTTTTAACGAAAGTGTGTTCCATACCAGGCTAAAAAATAAGATTAAGTGAATAAAGTACCAAATAGATATTGGGTGATAAAAATACAAACTTTTCATTTTCGGCGAAATAGGGATTTTTTAAATTCAAAAAAATTCAAAAACAAGTATGCGACATCAAATCAACTTTGTTTAAAAGGGACAAAATTTAGTATGTTGGCCAAAAAGTTTGAATTTCGATTGCTTTTATGACTGAGTGACAATCACTGGCGAGTTTGGAAAACCGGGGCAATACGGTAACTGCTCCATAGATTATCTGTTGAATGTAAAATAACAGAAAAACCTAATAAAAAATCGAAAATCTCCGTCTCATGTGCTCTCGGACTTATCTGTGTCTAGCTAGAACAAATTTTTAGACGTCTACGTGCGATAAATTTCTCTATCTATTGGCAACAAACATACCCCCTGAATGCATTTAAACACGATATTTTTATTAATATAGATTTCTGAATTCTTTACATTATAATGTTTTTAGACCTTATATATATTAAACCTTAAATGCCTGACTTTTCAAAAATCGTTTAAAAAATGTTTTTCGGTTTTCTTTTTTTAAATAAATCATGAGAAAAATACTTAAAAAAATCATATTTTGTTTTAAGTATGGTTTACGGCTAAAAAACGGTTTGTTACTAATCCACAATACTGGTGTTTAATTGAAAAAAATAATTTTCCTTGATAAAATTCTATGATATTAAACACACAAGAATTTTAAGAACTATGATAAGAAATAAATTTTACTTGCACACAGCAGAACAAGATAGGATATTTCGCAAGCTTCCAAACAAAACAAAAAGAACTTGTATCAACAATTGAAAAAATAAATCTATCTTTATTCTTAAACAGCCCAAGTGTTGCCATCTAAATGTTGAAAATCGATTTAATAATATTTTCAGAATGTATTTTATTGGCAACATTAGGCATTATAGCTTCAATATTATTCTAATAGTATTTATAAGCGTAAATTGAGCATGTTGCCGAAAGGCAACACCCGGCATTTAAGGGTTAATAGCCGTTTGTTAGACTGGTATCAAATAAATATTTTTCGATTGGAACCATACATTTCTTCATAAAATAAATAAAAAATGAATCGCACAAAAATAAGCTAAATAGAAAAATTTAATAGTTTTAAATAAAACTTCTGATGAAAAATATTTTTATACAACTTTTGCAAAATTACTGATATCTTTAGTGTCGATTTTCCTATAAACATTTTTTTTTATGAAATGGTTTTTAATAATTTATTCTGGTACCATTTTGCCTGGCATGATATAACATGAATATTTCTTTTTCACAAAAGTGGCGCCAATGAGCAATTTGAATTTTTGAACCGTAATTTAATGCTACCGTTAAGTGGTTAACGGTTCAGTAAATTAACCCTTTATCTACTGAATTATGATCTACTGCAATTTTTTTCATGTAATAGTTATTTTGTCGGTTATTACAATGAAAATTGGAGGATAAAAATAAAAAAAATACTATCCGTGAGAAATTTAATTATTTAGCGGTACATAATTAAGGTGGTACTTTAAAGTACCGTCAGTACACTATGACTAAAATACCGTAACAGAAAAACCACAAACTATTTCAAATGGCACCAGAAAATATTTTCAATTTAACCGGGTTCCACTGTATTTTCGATTTGATAAGTATGTGAAATATGGATTTTTTCTTGTTTATAAAAAAATCTTCCTGCAAATTCCGGTGCCAATCATTTATTTCAACACATTAGAATTGAATATGCCCCTGAAAGGGTTAAAAAACTATTTTTTTTTTTTTTTTTAGGTTTCGATCTTGTTAGTAGTCCTTTAGTTATGCGACGTGTATATTTCAAGGACAACATGTTTTCTCGCATCTCCACATATGCAATATATGAATTTACATATGCCATTTCTAGCATAGCGAAAACGAACCGGTACCACAACTTTTTCAATTTCCTATAAAAAATAACAATGAAACAGAAAAGAAATACAAGGGAAATCATTACTACCCTATATTTTAGTACTTACATTTTAACGCACATGAAAACAATACATAACTACACAGACGAAAAGTAAACAAGATGTTTTTCTCCAACACCAGTGTACTGACGGTACTTATAAGTACCACCGAGTAATTCAACTGTTAAATCAAATACATACACTGTTCACCTAATATAGCTAGTCAAACTATATTGTAGGATCATAATGAACACATAAAAAAATCCAACACTTATCGTATACCCTTTACTGTGTTTGCAGCAATAAAAAGACGAGCGCGACAATCTGTTCAAAATGTGGGAACAAAACCCATCGTCAGTGTCAAAGATAGCCCCCTTCTTTGCTAAAATAACAAACCTAGAACTTCTGCTGCCATGTATTCCCATAAAGTGGGGTTAAAAGAGTGTTTTTGCAGAGTACCATTAGAATATTAGTAATATTCACTATGGGATGAAAGTTTAAAGTGAATGGTACTTATAAGTACCGTCAGTAGATAAAGGGTTAAACCGTGAACCCCACAATAGTGCGGTTTGGGATACTGTAACACGAACTTCGTAAAATTTGTTGGTAATATAGCGATAATGAAATATATCACATGATTACATGCTGCATTGACTGGTTCGAGAGCAAATGAGATCCTGCGTTCACCACCCTAGTCAGGAAACGGTAGGTCAAAGTAATATTTGAATATATATGTGTTCAATAAGAAATTATATTTTTCCCAACAACATATATTTAGCGATGATAGGCCCCATTAAAATCGACTATCCAAATGCATAACACTGAGACATGCTTATCATTTTAACATCATAAGCATTAATTAACATACTCCAATATACGTTAAGGCAAATCTGCAGATTTATTATAGACATTCGGAGCTGTAACAGAGATTAATCGAAGATAGGAAAGTGGTTAATTAAAGCTATGTCGTATAATAGTCTCTGTTAGTATGTAAATAGACTGTGTGCTTCACAGAATTCAAATGTGTGCTTCAATAAATGAACTGAGGCGTCGTTTTAACTTAAAATAAAACAAACAAAATTCGTAATTTATTACTGTGTAAATTTGGTAAATTAATCCATTATTTGTGTTTACTAATTAGTAATGTTAACCACTTAACTAATTCATTTCTTAATCTATTTGGCGCAAAAAAATCATAATTTTTAACTGTCGTAAATTATTTAAAAATACAAATATTTTTATAGGAGCGTTACATATTATAGATATGTATTCGAACTGTATCAGAGACTACCACTAGAACTGACGTTAGGGGTAATTTTGACCCTACCAAATTGATATAATTCAATTCAAACCAGAAATTTTTTATAAGATATATTAAATGTATGCAATACAAAAATAGGCTAATTAAATAAGTTAAATTGTTTTAAATAAAAATTCTGGTGACACTTTTATAAAACTTAAGGGAAATAGCAGGCTGTTCTTGTGTTAATATAGGATAGGAAAATGCTTAGTTAAGGCTATGTTCCTTAGTAACTTTCCAGATTATTACTTTGTAAAAAAAATTCTTAAGAAATAAGTTTCTCGCATTCAAAATTTATTTAAATTTATCGAAAGTTTCTACGCCTGTTATTATTGTTAATTCTTGTAGAATTATAAGATATTATATTCTACATTTGCGTCTTGTGGAACAGTTATTAAACTTCTTTTCTATGGGAAATTAAAAATTAATGAACTTTTACCACCTTCAGGACGGGTGGGACGTATGCTCACTGTATAGAGTGCGTATTGTTTTATTTTTTTATTACAAGACTATTTCAGTCGCAAGCTTTTCTTTGTCTAATTGTAGAATTCTTAGAAAATAGTTTTGGAAAATAAGACAAATACATTATAAATAAAAGTATGCTTTAAAGACAACATTTTATTATTATGTACTATAACGAACCTGAAGTGTTGAAGGAAAATTCATTGAAATAAATACCATTTCAAAGAGAAATAAATAAATTGCGATTGATTTTATTTATCCCTTTGTTTAAAAAACAAACAAAATTAATATAACATTTAAAATTCAGCTTCCTGGTTAAAAAAAAAAAAAAAAAAAAAAAAAAAAAAAAAAAAAAAAAAATTATATGTCGTCAGTAGGATTGAAACCACGTCCATTCACCACCTGCGCGGTATTGATAGTTGCTGCATTTACCAACCATGCCACTGCTCAATCGAAGAACATCAGCTTATTTCTGAAGCAATCAATGACATTTACGTGATCACACTCGCCATGACATTTGCGTATCCTTATTGGAAGGTTGGATTTTTGAATAAAGAGCTCGAGACGTATACTGTAGAGTCTCCCAGTTGTAAGTGAAGTAAGTGGGGAGGTTGTCGCAATATGGCTGCTGATTTTTTACATCGGATCAAAAGAGCCTGGTTACAACGCCGAAACAAAATTTCACCCATAAACTTTGAATAGAAAATTCGCCTTAACATCTAAGGAAATTATTAGTTTTCAATTTAAAAAAGTTTTCACCTATATTTTGTAACACGGGAAGACCGGGTACGATCCCCTAGTTAACCCGTTGCGTTCGGCGTCTCTTACACAAATTTTATTCGATCGGCACCACTTTTTTAAAAGATGTTTCGTTCAAGTACACAATTTCAAAAATGCTCTGATTAAATAAGGTACATTTTATTTTCCTTTATTACTGGTGCCAAAAGCAAATTTTGCAAAGAAAGATTATGTCTCCGCAGCGGAGCCCTCGAGTGCAAAGGGTTAATATAATTATCCTTCACTATTTGTAATTATTGTAAAACTTTCTCTGAAAAGTGGTACGTGCTGCAGTAATTTAGATAGCATATTTAGAATTAGAAATATTAGATCTGTACACTTTACATATTTATTTTTGCAGGGAGGAAAAAAATTAATTTTTTCGCCGACCAGTATAATTAGTCTATAAAAAAATTTCTTATTTTTAAATTTAAACTTTTAACGAAAGTTTCATAAGAGAATTCAAATTTTCATTTTTGGCGACATGGGGATTTTTTAAATTGTAAAAATCCAAAAACAAGTATACGACTTTCGAATCAACTTTATTTAAAAGGGACAAAATTTAGTACAATTTTAATTAATTTTTCAGCTACTTTTCAGCAGTGAAATTACGCTTGAAATTATTGAATATTAAAGACGTGAATAATCACTTTGCTAACAAGTCGTAAACCAACTTAGTGAAAAATGTCCAAGCCGGGAATCGAACCCAGACCCCTGGAATAGATCTCCAGTGCTCTACCACTAAGCCACAAGGACGATGCCCAGCTTGGCATCTCTCACTTATATAAGTCGATAAGGCTGCAACCGCAGCAATAGTTGGAAAAGTCTCCATGAGCACATAATCTAGTGACGAAACATGAAACGCAAATGAACCCAGCATCGGTGAAAATACAATTTTAATTAATTTTTCAACTACTTTTCAGCAGTGAAATTACGCTTGGAACATTAAAGACGTGAATAATCACTTTGCTAACAAGTCGTAAACCAACTTAGTGAAAAATGTCCAAGCCGGGAATCGAACCCAGACCCCTGGAATAGATCTCCAGTGCTCTACCACTAAGCCACAAGGACGATGCCCAGCTTGGCATCTCTCACTTATATAAGTCGATAAGGCTGCAACCGCAGCAATAGTTGGAAAAGTCTCCATGAGCACATAATCTAGTGACGAAACATGAAACGCAAATGAACCCAGCATCGGTGAAAATACAATTTTAATTAATTTTTCAACTACTTTTCAGCAGTGAAATTACGCTTGGAACATTAAAGACGTGAATAATCACTTTGCTAACAAGTCGTAAACCAACTTAGTGAAAAATTTCACCGATGCTGGGTTTTTCACCCGGGAAGGTATTTTCACCGATGTTGGTTCATTTGCGTCTCATGTTTCGCCACTAGATTGTGTGCTCATGGAGACTTGTCCAACTAGTGCTGCGGCTTTAATAAGTGAGAGATGCCAAGCTGGGCATCGTCCTTGTGGCTTAGTGGTAGAGCACTGGAGATCTATTCCAGGGGTCCGGATTCGATTGACGGCTTGGACATTTTTCACTAAGTTGGTTTACGACTTGTTAACAAAGTGATTATTCACGTCTTTAATATTCAAAAAATTATTATATTGGGCAAAAAGTTTGAATTTCGATTGCTTTTATGAGTGAGTCACAATCACTGGCGAGCTTGGAAAACCGAGGAAATATGCGAACTATTCCACTGATTATCCGTTGAATATGACAGAAAAAATCTAATAATATAGCGGCTTATGCATGCAAACTTTCTCTTAGAAATATGGTAAAAATTTCTATTCGTTTTTACTGGTGTAACGTGTCTCGGATATTATATTCTCTTTAGCTGACACTGACAGGAGCTAGTTTACGTTGCCACAATATGGTAAAAATGTATGGTCTGGCTACAGCAGAAGTAAATTTCCACAGTAAAAATAAATGTCTGTTTTTGGCTATAATTGTAACCGACATTCTTCATTAATAAGGTGTTTAAATAAGGAGAAATTTTATATTCAAATTTACTGGTGGAAGTCTTATCCGATGGTAGTGAGCCGCTGCGAAGCCGGTTACAGAGAAAGCTTCACCATTTTCGAGATATGTCAACTCTTCTTTATTCATAGTTCCATGACTGGACGAATTAATATTTGTAATTTCTGGTATGAACTATGAATTTCTGATTAAAAGAGGAAGTCAAACTGGCGATATTGTTTTGGTGTACATTTATTTTTATTTACCAATTAAAAACTCTTTTTCGAAACATGCTTGTTTTACTTCTGCTAAACATAGTAGTTTAACGTGAGGTTAGAAAACCTGCACAATTATTATATGACAACTCATTGCGGCAGCCGTAGTACAGTCATACAGGGTAACTTTGAACCATGGGGTGTAACTTTGCACCACCTTCTAATTTTCAATATTTTTCACTCCAAAGACTAAATAAGCTCCAGAACTGTGTTCTGTTGGCAAAGTTCTAAACTGGGATTTCTACTCTTTATTTTAGAAAATAAATTAGCAACATTATACGCAATTAAATGCATCATCTAACTATTTTTGTGAAGTACTGTTTTCAAGGTAATTTTGAATGCTGTTTTGAAGCTGTTGTAATACAATTAAATTTTCATAGTAAGTAACAATATACTCAATTATCAGACATATTATTCTCTAAATGTTGTAAATGTGATAATATTTTGTGTTATTTATTTATTAATAGTTAATAAAATGTAAAATAAGAAGGTACTAACATTTTACCACATTTTCAGGGTAACTTTGAGCTGGCTCAAAGTTATACTGATGTTTATAATTTACTAATTATAGGTGCTACTGTCAAAAATTTCCCATATTTGCACGTATATTTTATATAAATGCCGAAAATGAACATTAGATATAACATGTAAATATTTTCACAAATATATGTAAAATACATACAATTCATTTAAAAGCGTTTTTCGGGGCGGAGCTACTCAAATTTGACATTTCATACATTCGGCATTTTTTATTCTTGTTTGAATAATACTAGTAGAAGTATGTTTTACAGTAACTATGGATATATTATTGAAATAAAACATTGAAAATTGTTTTCCACTGCATTTTTATTTTTTATATGAACAATAAACAGATTTTCTTTATTTCTAAATGTTCATAGTTCTCTTTTTCCACTTTTCTTATGCCTGATATTTGTTGTAATATCATAAATTAGACAAACCTTGTGATGTTGGGAAATCTAAATTGGGAGGCTTTACATATCTGAAAACATTTTTAAGGGTTCAAAGTTGTCCTAACTCTAATACTTTTTTTTATAATGAATTATTTTAAATAATATTTATCAAATGGTGCAAAGTTACTCTAAATGTCAGGGTAACTTTGAACCAGGATACAAATTCATTTTTATAGCTTTTATCATTATTATTCCTTAATTTTTTATAGTCATACAATAATTTAGGATAATTTCTACTCTTTTATACACCTAGTTGCAACAATAGTCTTAAAATAAGAGTGTGGCATATAAAAATAGAGAAAATGTGGATCAAAATTACCCTGAAGGACTGTATTCTATTATGTTTCGGTAATTATATCTCTCCATGATTGCTTTCCTTTTAATATTTTTACACATAAAATATTAATTAAGATCCAAGGCAATGTTATTAGACTACAGCCCAGAAATTTTCTTCTCTTCTTGCGTCAATCTTAGTGATCTTCTACTTTTACTTAATTGTAATTCCTTGTGAATGTTATATAATATACATACTATACCGGCTCGTAGTAGGATGTTCTAAGATTTCATGTAAATAAATATTTATAATGTATATGCTTACCGAAGAAAATTCTTTTACAATAGCAGTATAGAAAATCGTAAATATTGCGCTTTGGTAAAACAAGTTTATTTTGTGACTTTTAAGGGCTAGCAACAAGTGCGAAATAGCATGAAAAACCGATCATATTGAAATTATTTTTCCTCCCGAAGTACGAAGCAATTTCAGTATATATTTTTAAATATTTGTGGCAGTAGACTAACAAAAAATGTATATCATTCGGCAAAAAATAAAAATGCATTAACTATGCGATTTTTCAAAAATAATATTGAAGCATTTTTTTTAAAGTATAAATTCCATTTAAATTGCATCACAATTAAAACAAAATTCATTTTCTAGAAAAATCAATCCAATTACTGTTGCCAGATGTGCCGCGTAAATCTGGGCTTCAAATTATCTGGGCACCAATAATTTCTTACAGTTTATTTCGCCTTATTTAAACGCTGAAAATTCTACAATCAGATAAAGCGAAGAAAATTACTTTAAAATTTTGCTGCCCAGAGAATTTGGAATCCACTCCAAATGTAGTTAATTATAAAACTAAAAAAAATATGGAAGTCGCTTTACTTATTATAAGCTATTTTACACGCTATTTGGCAACTGTTTATTCTTAAACAGGACTTCTGACTTGCATTTCAATTTTTTTCTCGTGATTACGTTATTACGTCGCACAATTTAGTTTACAATTAAAACACTCTTTTTCTAAACTTTCGAGCTTTTTACCTTATAGAAAATGTGTTCTTAAGAAAAATTCTAATCTTCTAAATCTTTTGTGCAGACGATATAAATTATTTTAATCCTATATCGAAAGTCTGCAACAAAATAAAATAAAATAAAATAAATCTAAAAAGTCAAAATGCTTTCAGTCATTAATAAAAACAGTCATTACTAGCACACGTGTCTCCTTCTGATAAAAAGAATAGGGGTTTCCCACTTGCTTTGAAGTTTTATATTTCCATTTATTTCTTGATTTTTCTTAATTAAAAGCATTTCCTCTCTTTCAAGCGGAGTTCTCTGATTAATTCGCATTTCTTGTTGAGCCTTTTTAGAGACAAATAATGCTGCTGCTGTAATGTCAAATACGCATGTGAATTTTCGAACAATTTCATTTGAAAATTACTTAACGCAATTTAATTATTTTTCAAGTAGATTATAAAACGGAAATTTTATTCAAAAACTCTGATACAGTGGTCTAGATTATAATTAAGTATTTTGAATGCATAGATCTAAAAAACTTCTGATCTTCTAAACCTTTTGCGGACAAGATATAAATAAAACATTTTTAATCCTATATCAAAAGTTTACAACAAAATAAAACTAGTGAGATGTGGCAATTCCAAAACTTTATTCTATCTCATACATGTTAATACTTCCTGAAAAATGCAACATATCAGCACCACCTGTTAGATGATTTACACCAAAATCTAATTATCAACAACTTTGCCAACTTCTAACTAAATCTGAAGTTTGATGAAAATCCGTGCATTAGTTTTTTAGATAGAACTATTGTGGAAATTGTAAAACATTCTGCATACCACTGCCACCTGTTAGGCGTTTTACACCAAAAACTAATTAGAACCAATTTATACACTGTAAAAAAAAACGGGAAAAATCACAGCCAATTTCGCTGTGAATCGCTTCACTAGCATGAGAATACAGCGTTTTTGTAATTTCAGTATTGATTTACAGTAAACTGCTGTTATTTTAACGCCGCCAAAACCGCCCAATCAACATTCCAAACGAGATATTCACAATTCACAGGCAGCGTCAACCAAAGCAGGTTATTTCTAGCGTTAGCCTCGTTCGATTGTTAGCGTCTTTCTGAATAAGTGCTTATTACTGCAATTCAAAGTGGCGTTTTTGGATACACAAACATGAAACTGGATACTATATATTTTAAAAATTCATAGTAAGTTTTATTTTTATGTTTATTTGTATCATTGATTTAATAACTATTAGATAGCCAGTTCTATTATATAATGTAAGATACAAATTTCGTATTTGACCACATGTATATAAACGCTGAGTAACAACAATAGCTTTTGAATCATTTGTATAAATATTAAATATTTTCACTTAAATTATAACAAAAGAGAATTGTTCAAATTCAGATTTTTTTTAATTATTTTTTTCTTAAAGGACTTTGTTATTATTTATACTTTTGTGTCTCGGTCCCAGATAACAAAAAATCCCCATTATATTATTAAATATGTTTTGTTTTGCTTATTATATATTTTCCGAAATTCCAGTTTATCGGAGTGTAAATATAATTACTAATAATATAAATCATATAATTTTCATTATTCTCCAAAAGCTTTAAGTTCACTTTCTGTACTTATTTAAATATTTAAATTATATAATGTATTATTAATGTAAAGTTTTTTAAATTATCAAAGACAACTTTACTACCAATGATCTTATTTTCCGTGAGAGATATTCAGATTTTATAGATCCTAGATTTTTACGCGCATTTATTTTCCTTTTTTTATATGTAATGTTCAAGCCATTTATGTGTAATATGTAACACTATTTTATAATTCCATAAAAAATTCCAAGAGTTTGCTCACTATTATCGCAGCAGATCGCATTTTGCTTTTGTCCATTATCTAACAATAATAAGTATAATCCGCAATTACAAGCTGAAATTAGATATTTTTAATGTCTTCAATGTATGTTATAATACACAGTATATTTTAAATTGACATATGGGATATTCTATACAATGAGTTACAATAGTTTAAAATTTTCTATTTATAGCTTTTTCGGTGTCTTTTTTTATTTTATTTCTTCTTTTACTTTATCGTGCGAAGTTTGTATCTTACTTACATATGTATAACAAAATTTATTATATAAGAATGCTATTAAAACAATGATATAAGTAGACATAAAGATAATACTTAGTACCATTTGTCTTTAAAAGATGGTCATAATATAAAAAAAGAGAAAATCAATGTGAATAAACATTACGGGGGGGGGGGGGGGAGTATAAAAATACAAATACGTATCTGCAAAAAGAAAAAAAAAGCTAAAAATTTACAGTTATTTTGTTAAGAGTGCTGTAAAATTAACAGCAAAAAATGCTGATATAATACACACTTGTTGTAAAATCTCAAAAACAAAATTACTGTAAAATTAACTGAAAAAATGCTGTAAATTTACAGATTTGCTGTTTATCCGTGATAAACAAAATTGCTGTAAATTTACCGCAAAATTTGCTGGCACCCATATTGCCAGCATTTTTTGCTGTAAAGTTACAGTGATTTTTTTTACAGTGTACCAGGAAGTAACTGAATCTGAAGTTTGATGAAAATTCATGCATTAGTTCTTGAGATATACCTATTGCGGAAAACGTGAAAAATGCACCACAGCAGCGCCACCTGTTTGGAGAATTACACCAAAAATTAAACAGCACTAATTTATATCAGGGACTAACTGAATCTGAAGTTTGATGAAAATTCGTGTATTTTTTCTTGAGTAGAGCTATTGCGATGATCATAAATAATGTAGCATATCAGCGGAACCTGTCGGGCGATTTTCACCAAAAAGTAATCGCCACCAAACTATATCTTGGAATAACTGAATCGGAAATTTTATGAAAATCCGTGCAGTAGTTCCTGAGATATAGCTATTCAGAAATCGTGGAAAATGTCGCATAGCAGCACCACCTGTTGGACGATTTTTACCAAAAACTAATCAGGACCAGTTTATATTAAAGTCTAACTGTATCTAAAGTTTTGTGAAATTCCATGCATTAGTTCTTGAGTTAGAGCGCCCACAAAATTCTTGTCACATACAGTCTCACAGAGTGACAGACAGACGGTTTCTAAAAGCCATCAAATCGCTTTCAGGACATTCTAAAACGTATAAATCCGTCGAAAACAGGAAGTCTTATATTTTCACGAATCCAATACTTTCTTCTTGTAAATATAGAAGAAAATAAAAAGTAACCTAAAAGAAAGTCAAGATACTTTCAGACATTAATAAAAACAGCCATTACTAGCACCCTGTCTCTTGATCAAAAGAATATGGGATTTTCTACTTGCTTTGAATTTTTCTGTTTTATTTCTTGATGTTTAATAATTAAAAGCATTTCCTGTCTTTTTAAGTGAGTTTTCTGATTAACCCAAATTTCTTGTTTAGATTTTTAGAGGCAATTAATGCTGTTGCTGAAATGTTAAACACACATCAGAATTTTCGAACAATTTCATTTGAAAATTAATTAACGCAATTCAATAATTTTTTTCACGTAAATTATAAAACAGAAATTTTATTTCAAACCTCTGGTAGTATGGTTTTGATTATATTTAAGTGTTATAAATGCATAGTTGCCACATCTTCCGATCTTTAAATATCAATTTTCCCGCAAAAAACATATATATTGGCTGTGTGTAATCGCAGAATTCCGAGGTAAATAAGCCGAATGTTTTTATTAGCAAATAGTTGTACTTTGAAATCGAAGAAAATGACCAAGAAAACGTAGCTGAATAAAACTGATAAATATTGCGGTCATGCAAACAAGCATTTGTGGATCAGAGGTAAATTGTCGAGTTTCAAAAGTGGGGGTCCAGAGTTTGTATCTCGCTAATTTTATTGTGACAGAAATTTATTTCAATCCGAAATATTTTATAAAGGTTCGAAAGGTCGAGTATTTTACCTTTTTGTTTTTTCGAAAGGTCGAGTATTATACCATCTGTTTTTTCTGCAATGATAGTTATCCATGTTGCCGATTTACCGATTGTGTTACTTATTTTTACTAGAAATCTGCCACTGTTATAGAATACTAATATTCGCCATACTAAATGACAGATTAAATAATAAGAATACTAAATGAACTTGGAAAACATGGAACATATTTGATGATAAATGGACTAAAATTGCCATACTAATCGTTAATATTTAAAAAAAAATGTTTTAAAAATACAAATGAACTCTTTTCTTTCAAAATCGAAGCCTTTTAGAATCATTCAAGCAGTATAAGAAAAGTGCATATATTTGTACCAGGAATGTTTAATAGAAATTTTCGTAAATTTTAATAGCAGGAAAACACCAGTGAAAAAAACAGGAGGAGACATATAGTGTGAAGTCTACCGGTTGCCAGAGAAGTAATTGAGGTGGTTTTCCCAATATGGCGTCGGATATCTTACATCCAATCAACCGTTTCTGGTTACCGCTGGGGCAAATTTCACCAGTAAATTTCAAATAGGAAATTTCGCCTTATTTTTCGGCTTATTCATGCAAAATATCTCTCACAAATCTGGTAAAATTTTCTGTTCCTTTTTACTGTTGCAAGTTTTCCCAGGTATTATAATCTCTTTCCTTAACATTTGACAGGAGATTGTTTACGTTGTCACGATATGTCGAAAACGTATATAGCCTGACTGCTGCCGAAGTAAACTTCCACCAGTAAAAATGAATATCTGTTTTGGCCATAATTATGACTGAAATTCCGCATTAATGAAACCTTTAAATAAGGAGGAAAATTCTATTCAAATTTCAAATCGAAGTTTTCCCCGGTGACAATGAACCGCTGCGAAACCGATTACAGTTGGAGGTTCAATATTTTGAGGATATGTCAGTTCCTCTTCATTCACAGTTCCGTGTGAATACTGCGATTTAATTTTTAAGTAGAACATTTGTAATCCGAAAAAAGTGGAGCCAACAAAATGCACTTGAATTATTTTTTTCATTGTTCGTAATGAAACAGAGTACTTTTTATTATCCCTGTAAAAGAATTACAAATGCTTCGCTTTTTCAATAGCTATCTTTCAATAGCACTCGTAAAAGTGTATAACATATAAAAATTGCAGAACAATCGCAGTATGCTTATGGCAGAGCATGGACAGACGAACAGTTAAGCCAAAATAATAAACGCTTTCCATCTATGTCGGAAAGTGTAAAAAAGAACCAATCAGTGTTAAAGATAAATGATGCATTCGATATTTAAACAAAACACGAAAATTAATTTATGTCTCTCATTACCTTCTTTCATTTTTTTTTCTATATGATCTTTTTAAAAAACCCAAACATAAAGCGCATGCATACTTCGGATTCAACAATTTTTTAAATATACATTGTTAATTAATAATGCGATTATTAAATATTATAAGCAGAAACATCTATATCTATAGCTCCTTCATTATAGGAATCCGTATGAACAAATACTACTCCCACAATAAAAAAATGAAATATAAATAAAATTAAAAAAAATCGTTAACTTTCAACGATTATTTCTAAAGTTGTCAGCAAATATGTAAAATTGATAACTTGCACTACACTTTAGATTCAATTCAAACATCTCTTTTCTGCCTTTTCAGGTATGCAAAATATATGCTATTCAACGATATATTTATTATGATTACTCTTCTTCGTATCTCTTATCTGCATATTACAAAACAAAACAAAAATAAATGTAAAGCAAATACAAAATAATTTCAAGTATAAAACAAACAGCCATTATCAATACAAGCGTTTTCTGTTTTACGAAAGGGTTTTCAATTTAAAGTACTGTGTTTCGATTTATTTCTTTACTTTTATTACTCAAGTGTATAAAATTTCTTATATTTTATGCGTAGTTCTCTCATATTAATGCTCATTTCTTGATTGTACAGTAGAAGAAAAATCAGAAATATTAGTTTCAAAACCTATTTTAAATCTTGAAATGAACTTTATCGCTTAAAGTAAACAAATACTTCTCAAGAAGTGAAATATTTGCAATTTAGCTAAGCTTTTTATCAATGTTTATGTATTCTTTTTTCTAATTGAAAAGATTTATTTACAAAAACATTATTTTTGAACAAACAATTTTTGTGCTATGTCACAGATTTATTGTTTTCCTTATTAACGTGTAAGTTAGCTTAAACCTTAAAGGACGGCAACTTTAAATACATGATTCTATTTTTATATTACATTTGCACCACTATACAAAATACGCTAAAGAAATTTCGCTGTTTAACCTGGTGAAAGATCTTAGATTTGGCAGCCTAAGAGTGACTGCTCAAATGAGAAAACTAAGTCTGTAGAGCATAATGTCCCTCCCAGTTTCTTTTATTAAAAATTTTAAAAAATTACACTTCTAACAATCATCTATAGCCAACAATGTATACAATTCTTTGTATAGGCTTGCATACGAATTAGTTTATAATATAAAAACATCTCTTTATTTCCGAAATATACTTCAGCTAGAAGGTGCATAAATTAAAAACTACCTTTAGACTGGACAGTAATGCTTACAAAGTGTTTTGTACAATTCTGTATATGTTTTATAAAAATGATACACACTACACAATATGCCGAAATTAAGTAAATTAAAAATACATACTACAACTAAACTCTCGCTTCTAGTAATTATCGCTCATAGAAAAACTGTAACCGAACTGTTGTCTGTTTCCCTGAAAATCAACAGTAAATGCTATGCACAACATTTGCTATACAATGTTTGAAATAGTGAAAAGTCATTAGACTACACTGCAAATGATTTTTCTCCGTTTCCGTACATACAATTATTTTGTGTGATCCTGTAAATGAATAATGAATACTGTTATACGTTATTTTCTACAGAAAGCTCCTTGTAGTGTACTTCAGGGACGTATATGAATTTTCTTACATTTAAACCCTTTCCGGGGCGGCGTAATTCTTTTTATAAACTGCTGAAATGATGGACTGACACCAGAATTTATAAACGAATGTATTAGAAAATAAGAACTTGCTTATTTTCAACTACATTATAAACGGAAAATATTGTTTAAATATTCTGTGTTCCACTAAAATAAAAATTAGGTGTTCTTTTTTAAGGACACCGCCCGCGAAATGGTTAAAACTGTATAAGTTTATTAAAAAATCCTTCAAGAATATTATGTGAAATACTTTGTTGACCCTGTTACAGAATGACTGCATTCCATATTCTTCAAAAAACGTGATCTAGTGCAGTTTAGTAATGCATATCATTTTCATTATATTTGAAATAGCGTAATGTCATTACAATATACTGCAAAGATTTTTCGCCATAGACCGGTTATTTCAAGTGTGGGAAAACAAGGGAGCACTTTGATTCTCAAGGGAGCCACTTCGAGAATAGTAATTAACCTATATTTTAGCCAACTTTTTTTATATTTTCTAAACAAACGCTTAATGTTTTACTCTAAAGGTCAGATTTTTAAGAATTGCAAAATCTTTCTTTACGCAGTCTTCAGAAACTCCCCATTAAAAAGTTCGACATACAACTACAAGCAAAAGGATTATAAACTATGTAGACATTTTCATTACATTGAAATATTTCATATAAGTTTACTGGTTAATAAATATTTCAAAATATAACATAACTTTTTCTTTTGTTTAACCCATTAACCGCCAAAACTATGAGGTTGAGTTTTTCAACTTTTTTAGCTGAACGGCGTTTGCCACCACAAATCCTGAAAATTGTTATTCGCTTTATTTGATCTTAAACTTTTGTGCCCTTAAGTAAGGCTAATTTTTAAATTGAAGAATAGTGGTGGGTTGGTAAATAAATTAAAATTACGCCTTTATTTTGACCGTTGCGTGAACGTAACACCAACGGGTAATGTGATAATAAGCCTTATGTTTGGATTTAGATTACAATTTGCGCATGACGAAAATGTTATCAAACTAAACAAAAGTATAGCTATAGGTGCCAACCTCATACTAATCTTCCGTGATGCGTGCGTTAATTTGTCCCTGGTTTAATACGTTTCGAACCAGAATTTTTTTAAAAGAAATGAAACTAAATACGTTCGGCGTGAAAACATTGAATTAAATACCTAAATATTCATGAATTTTTCGGTTCGAAAGTAGTTAACCTGGTTTAAATTAATCCAGATACTACGGAAGATTTGTGGAAGGCTGGCAACTATGTATATCTATAAACCAGTGTTGCCAGATTGGGGACTTTTTTAATTCAGATTATTTGACTGTCACCACTTTTTTTAAATAGTATAATTCGCCTTATTTTTCAGAATTTTTAATCTATTTTTAAATAAGCTGAATATTTCTATTTCAAAAAAGCGGTGACAATCAACAATCTGGGGACAATAAAGTCCCCAATCTGGCAACACTGTCTATAACCAGTGTTCTCGCTGGTTGTTGACCAACATTAGCGATTTGGCTAATAAGAAATAAAAAACAATAGCCAAATGAACAGAAATGTTAGCAAAATAGATTCGGCTTGAAACACTGAAAAATCTATCTGTAACCTTTTATTGTATCCCTTTTTTTTAATATCTTCTAAAATATCCTAACTTTTTGTAATTGCTTACACAATAGAAATTCAACTATAAAAAATAAGTACATTCTACATGTCTCCTAAATGTGTAAATGTTTCAGACATTATTTTAGCTGTCTAAATAAAAATTAAAAACAGGAATCTTTGATTTACCTTCGTGAAAAAAAAACTAAACATATGGCTGTACGATAGAAGAAGGATCAGGGCCTACAGTACCCAACTCTGTTTACTTGACCCTGGGCCCCAAGGTGCTATGCAGCATGTACCTCGGCCAGGTGGTCAACACAACGCGAGGCCCTCGGTGTTTAGTTCTCAAGCAAGCTTGGTACTCATTTTCTCGACCTCGAAGGGATGAAAGGCCGAGTGAACCTTGCCCAGCCGGGAGCCGAACTCGCGACCTGTAGCGTGACAGACAGGGGTGCTGACCACTACGCTACTGGGCCCGTTGTGAAAATATACACACAAAATTTCTATGAGATTTCGACTCTTAACGGCTTGAAAAAAATTTACAGGACAATGATACTTTTCATACATTTAATAATTATGGTAAATGGCTAATTTCAACACCGCATTCCATCAAAATATTTTCTCTATTTGGTGCTTAATTCGAGTAATTTTGTTTGCAATTTTACTGCCACAACGCTGGCGCATAGATAGTGATTAATTGCCGATTAACTGGCGACCTATCGCATAATCTTCTCTGTGTTTTTGGCTGTTGTTCAACTCGGTTGTTGTTGAGCCAGTATTCCCCACTAATAGATCAATGTAAATGCAGTGGTGGAAAATTGGCGCAGAGGTGGAGCCTATTGACACCACTAAATTTTTATGGTATTAATCAGTTTAATAAAATCTCAGAAATTTGATCATTAGATGGGAGGCAAAATACTACTATAATTTAGTGGTGTCAATAGGCTCCACCTCTGTGCCAATTTTCCACCACTGTAAATGGCATGATGCGATTGAACATGTAAAATGCCATCATCGTTCAGTAACGCGGCTGAGAATCTCGACTGTATTGGCACACTACACACACAAACTGAGAACTCGCAATTTGGTGAATTTGACTGCTGGTGTACTTGCCAAATGAAGAATTTTGTCGCAATTTGGCACAATGGCGAGAGGCAGCGAGAACCCTGTCTAAAGCTGACTGCCTAAGAACATTTAAAATAAAAATTACTTGAAATTTCTAAGCTAACTGCTATAAAGCGTAGAAAATATAAGAATTTTGAAATGGAAATCACCAGAAAAATATTATTTATTAGTAATTTCCTTTACTGTTCTTCTGCGAATTTCACAGAAATACATAAATATGCACAACAAAAAAAAAATACATTTTAAAATTTCAAATCGGAATATACATGGCGAACAAATGGCTATAACCGTGAGCGTAAACCCTTGTAACAAAGAATAAGGGGAGAACGAAAAGATGATATTTGTAAATTGATAAGTATGAGAATACAAAACTGCTTCTTGTCCATTGTGTTATTAGATCTTCTGTTCTAAAAATATTCTACTTGTATTTAACATATGATACTAAAATTAATTATAACACGTATCAAAGCTATCATAGCGAAAAACTATTGGAAGCGTCATTTCAAAAGATTTTAGGAATACAGAGCTTGCAGCGTTCCTAAATTTTCCTACATTCCCTACCACTATTTGAAATAAAAAAATTTCGTAGTAGGTTTCTTTAACGTCAACAATAAAGATTATAGTTTTAGCATAGCAGTAGCAAAGTATGAAAATTTTAGGAACGCTTTGAGCACTGGGAATATAGAAATGCAGACCACATAATTTGTTTGTATCACACCGAGGTAACTAATTAATCGTTCAGTTATTGAGCAATTAACAACAAAAATTTCTTGACCACTGTTGCCAATTCCCTATTTTTGTTGTAAATGTCCAAACAATTTTGAAGTAGATATATTTGCCTTATTTAATCACTGATTTAAAAATGTCAAAATAATGAGAACTATGCTATTTTTAAAAAGTGATGGAAATTAAGCAATCTCAATTTTAAGGAAATAGAGGACTGACGCAGGGCTCGTACGGGTACCGTTATTTTTCAAGGCGAGATATCGGTATTCTGTTATTAAAAAATAAATCTAGTTTTAAATAGCGAAAACTTCGCTTTATTTACGCAGAGATTTTCTTTAAGAAAATGCTGGTACCGAAGAATTTCTTAGTCTGAAAATTCAAGCCCCTGTACGAATCTTGTGACAACACTGTTCTTGACTTAAAGAGCGGAGATATATCTTTTCGCAGCGTTTAAAACATATTTTTGACAAAATTTTACATCTTTCATAACTAAAACAAGAAAGAAAAATTATGCATCAAGCATATATTATTAAACACTTTCCAACACATCTAGAAATCTTTCTCGAAATTTCACTTGTTTAATAAGGTAAAGAAAATATAAGTGTACATTTTAGAAATGGCATAACGCATTTGTAAGCCAGCTTCCAGCAATTATCGTCCATTGCGTGAAAAGTAGTCCAATTCTTTTGTGCAACCTCTCTATTTAATCTACAGATTTTCATTTATATTCTACATAGGTATTCTACTAAAACTTAGTTTAGTCGGAAAATCCGTAATAGTTTGAAAACTTACCTTCAGAAATTGTTACCTATATACAGAAACATAATTTAATTCTTTTGTACAGTCCTGTATGTTTCAACAGATTTTTATATGCAATTTAATTCAGGCCAAAAATAGTTAAAACTACTGAAATCACACTTCCATGCATTATAGACCCTAGGAGATCACGTATCCAGGTCTTTGCGTGGCCCTGTATATTATTTTATTTATATTATACAAACATCTCTTAATATACTAAATATAATTCAACTTGAATGTTCGTAACTCAATTAAAAGCCGCCTTTAAGTCATTCACGCTGATACTCCGCAATGCTTACGAATTCTTTTGTGTAGCCCTGTATTTGATCTAGAGCATTTATACACACTACATAGTAAACAAAAATTTAGTTAAACTTAAAAACGCATGTCATAAATAAAATCGCATTACCAGCACTTGTAGATAATGGACAGTACTTCAGACACAGTACTGTATCCGAACCTTTCCCTGTAAATGAACGATAAATGCACATCAAGTTATACATCAAGTATCTTGTATTAAACCTCGGTAATATATATCAATTTTATTACATTTGAAATAGCGTAACCGAACTAAAATATGTTGCAAAACATTTTTCTTCCTAGGCCATTATGTAGTGGAATTCTTTTGTGTGTCCTTGTAAATGAATACTAAATGAATCACACCCTATATTCTATAGAATGCGTCTTTTAGTGCACTTCACAAATACATATCAATTTCATTATGTTTCAAATGATCTAATATCATTAAAATGAACTTGTAGCGATATTTTCCCATTTACCGTAATGCAACAAAATACTTTTGACCAGTCTTGTAACTGAATTATATATGATACGCACTTCATTTTCCGTAGTAAATATGCTATAGAAAATGTCAATAACATACAAAAAAATCTAGGTGATTTGAGTATATTTACGAAAGTTAGAGCTCGGACAGACTTCCAGACAAACCGGCTTCACAAACACTTTTCAACTATGTTGGAAAGTGTTATAAATGATAAGTGATGGATACTATAGCACGTCATGTTATACAACAAGTACCTTGTAGTAATTCTCACTAATGTATACTAACACTAGAACGCCCGGAAGGAGTCGATTCGACTCCTACCATATGATCAAATGTCAATTGGAACAAGAAATTCTTTCACAAAATAAGTTACATTTTAAAATCGCAGATTTACGTTAAATAAATCAGTGAAATAATTTTAAATAAAAATTCTGGTGTGAAATGTTTTTATGAAACTTGAGTGAAACTTCCGGGCGTTCTAGTGTTAACTTCATTATATTTGAAATAGTGTAACATAAGTAAAATTCGCTGCAAAAAGCTTTTCTCCCTATGCCATTATGTTGCGGAATTCTTTTGTGTGTCCTTGAAAATGAATAATAAATGCTTTGCTACAGTATGCGTGTTATAGTGAAATGAAATTATGAATATAATAAATTTTAATCTAATGAAACTGATATGCATTTATGAAGTGCTCTAAAACACGCATACCGATGAATATAGGGTGTAAAGCATTTATTATTCATTTACAATGACACACATAGCGAAGCTTTGCGAATATATCTTTATTTTGGGGATTGGAAACAGTTATACTAAAAGATAAAAATAATTTTGTTACACCAGTACCTCCTAATTCGGATAAAAACTTCCGATTTGAGTATACACTTTCTTCGTTTTTTTTTTCTTTTAAATCTATTATAAAAGTACTCTAGTTATAATCTGTTCTGATTCTGCTCCATCCAACCGGCTAACCAACTTAAACCTTTGCACTCAGTTGTCGCCGCTATGGAGACATCATCTTTTTTTTTTTCTCTTGGCACTAGTGATGAAAGAAAATAAAGTTTGCCTTATTTAACCAGAGCAGTTTTCAAATTGTGTTCTTGAAAGAGACTGCTTTTTAGAAAGTGGTTCCGACCCAATAAAAATTCTGTAAGAGGCATCGGAATCCAAAGGGTTCATACGCCTCTAATGAAATCTAACCTTTACAAGATTTCAGGGTAGTCCTACATTATTTTATATCAATGTTAACAGTAATTATATATACATGACATATACTTTCAAAAAATTTTAAGTGTTTATCATATTATGTTTCTGTCACAATGAAAAATAACTCTTATCATATATTCATCAGCTTGTTTTTGTATGTGTGGTATTTAAAAAAAATCGTCTATTCAAAGGTCTTTTTTTTCCAGATTCATATACCTCCAGGAAAATTAAATTTTGCTCTACCATTTCGAAACATGATTTAGACAATCATTCTTTCATATACTTCTTACAGAGAAAATGACGAAATACGGAATGCTGACCTCAAATCTTTATTTATTTCATGCTTGATAACATGCATTTTAAAATATAAATGATGAACTAGTGTACATCTGAAGGATTTTCTGTTAATAAGGATTTAAGAATTTTCAATCATATTAGGATCTTAAATCAGAATGTTCCTATTTCAAAATGATTCTCATATTAATCGTATTTTTTTAAGGTATTTAAAGATATTTTTCAAAATTCAAATAAAATTATTAGTTGATAGTTATAGTTTGGATATTATAGAGCCGCAACAATCGACCATTATTTTATTTACCAATATTTCAAAACGATAACTTTCGTGGTAGATTTGCACTAATATTCGAGATTATTATCATAGTTAAAAAATAGGGCTTTGAAAAATTATAACAATTAGCCGTCAGTGGCAACGCTCTTAACCTGAATATTTGTTTTTATATGAAAACTCGTGGATCATAATGGTACAGAAGTAATAAAAGGAAAAGTGCCCAGTTAAACTGATGGCATTGAGCTCACAGGCCATTCACATTAATTTTTATTATACTCTTATTTCAAAGAATAAAGCCCCTCAAAAAATAAATTAAGGGGGGATTAGTCCCCCCCCTTTATATTTAATCAATGAACTTCCAAATCTGATCTGGGAAGCACCTTATCAGAATAAACCGGCATACCAAATTCGCAACAAATCGGATAAAGAAACCCACTTATCTAAATTAAGGGGTATTAGCCCCCGTTCCCCCTTTTAAGCTTAAACAATGAACCTTTAAATCTATTCGGGGAGGCGCCTTATCCAAATTAACCGGTATACCAAAATAAAAAAAATCTGATATTTCTGCATGAAAAATTTATTTATCTAAGTTAAGGGGGATTAGCCCCATCCCCCCCCCCTTTATACTTATCCAATAAACCCCCCAAACTAATCAGGGAAGCGCCTTATCAGAATAAACCTAGAAATTTTTTTCAAACAAATCGGATATTTCTATCAAGAGTTATCGCGTTACGTACATACGTACAGCCGTGGGGAAAAAAAGTAAACACCCCTTACTAACTCGGCAAAAAATTATCGTAGAAGAAAGTTACTGGTGCCACACGATTGGTAATAAGGTCTACTTTTAAATTATGTATATAAAATTTGCTTAGGGGGGCCATCTACATATTGAAACGAACCATAACTTTGTTTTTTTCAATAGCAGTACACAATTCTGACAGCATAAATGGAGTCTAACACCCTTCAATTAGCCTTTTTTTTTTTTTTCCAATTCGTACGATAAGTTTCCGAGAAATTAATTATTTTAAAACGAGCGTATTTAAGGAGCTGATCCAAATTGAAGTTCGATCTGGATTGTTGACCGAGAGCGCGCCCTTCTTGATCAAGGCATCTTGGCGCCACTCAAGGAGCCATTGAAAACTACTAGATTACAGGATAGCATAATAAATTTCAAAATATCTACTCACATCTATCATAGGCGGCCCCTTAAATCATAATTTTGCAGTTTTTTAAGCATAATTTGAAAACTACTTGGAAGAAAAATGTGACATTTTGGATTTATATAAAGCAGGACTTAATCAATCTAAATCCATCAAAAAATTGTAAGTAGCAATTCTTAATTTTTTCGAATATTAATTTCATAATTCATCATATCATAAAATTATAAAAATTACAAATTGAACGTATTTATGTTTGGGTATATTAGTATTATTGCTACACAAAATATTAGCACATTAGGAGTACTTTCAGGAGATATAATTAAAAATGTGAAAATGCAATTTAACATTAGAAGCACTAAATTTTGAATGTTTATAATTAAAAATCAGATCATTCAAATGGCTTGAAATTTCGTTTCTAGGCATAATTAGAATCGAAGATTTGAAATATCTTGTGAAAATTGGGTATTACCATGGAAAAAAATGAAGTTTGGTTCGTTTTAATATGCAGATGGCCCCCTAAGAAAATTTTATATACATCATTTAAAAGTAGATTTTATTTACAATCATTCGGTAACATGTGCAGTAACTTTTTCTACGATAATTTATTGAGGAGTTAGTAGGGGGTGTTTACTTTTTTTCCACGATTGTACATGCGTGCGTACATACATACAGAACCGGTGGGCACAATAGCTTTCAGGCTTTGATAGCCTGTGAGCTAAAAAACACCAGTGGTGGATCGAGACTAGTTATTTTTTGGGCACTAATTACATGGATGAAAAGTTTATTATTCTCTTACCATTACTTTTTGAAATAAACCTTTTACACGTTTTAAAGGTAAACTACAGATAGTTGCTTTAAAAAATATATTGGTACGGGTATAATAAATTTGACATAAATGCATTTAGTGCCCCAAAATAAAGATTTTCAAGAGCTGCCACTGAAAAACACTATGCAGGGTGTTTATAAACTAATGGAAAAAGCTTTCGGGTATGATAATACATGCCAAGATAAGCAAATCTCAGGGCTCGCAGCGTTCCTAAAATTTTCGCACTTTGTTACCAGTATTTTAAATAACATTCTTCTTGGTACATTCCTTTAACATTTATAATAGAATAATACAATAAGGATTATCGTTTTAAAATAGTGGTAAGAAATTGTGAAAATTTTAGGAACGCTGCGAGCCCTGAAATCTATATATGAAATCTGGTTCAGAATCTACTTCTTTAACCGCTTCAAGGGCGGTGGTTCATTTTTGCACCACCTAAATTTAATTCCTATATGCCACATTGACACCAGAATTATGTTATTAAAATTTTCCTTTTATCAGAACTCGAAGAAAAGCTTTTACTTGTTTTGAAACAAATTTGGTTGTAAATCCTAGTGTCAGTCAATCATTTTAAAATTTTGCGAGTAGCTTTGCCCCTGAAAGGGTTTTAAGTGGACAGTGTTTCCCAGAATTGGTCAAAGTGTCGATTTTCTTTTCTTAATAATAAATGAAAGCTTGTTAAATTGTGAATATTTTGGCACCTCATTTTTACCCATGTGAAAATTATATCGCGAGATATTGTAAATTTTGTTAATACATCCAGCGCAATTACCCATACAACTTAAAACTTAAAAGACTTTTTTTCCATGTTTTCTTCACTTTTATGTTTTCAAAATGCAAAGGCCTTTTTTTTTGTAGAGATAGAGATTTAGAACTTTTTATACACGATTTTTATTATATATGTAATACATCTGCGTATGAAATTAGCCTTCAGATTTTTTGTTATTTTTTTTTAAATGAAAGTATGTGAAGAGGTTAGATTTCATCTTTATATATATGTATCAGCAAAAAATTATGTAAAATGTAATATTTGATATATCTAAAAATCCACACGCAGTATTGTATAATAAACATTTGAGAATCTTAAAAAAAACATTGGGCAAAAATATCAATATTTAAAAAATTAGTAGGAATTTTTATAAATACATTTTTTAAACCAGAGCTCGTATGGGTGCTGGAATTTCAGGAAGAGAAAATGCTTCCATACCAGTATTTTCTTATAGATAATCTCTGCTAAAATAAGGCGAAATTTCGCGCGTTTAAACTTGATTTATTTTTTTATAAGAAAATACTGGTATTTTTCTTTGAAAATAACAGTGTTCGTATCCTGAAAAATTTTTAAATTTTAATAAAATATGCAGTTAATTTTTTTTTTAAATTCACTGTTTTTTGAACATTGAAATGCAGTGAGTTCCCCATTTGAACCATATTTTAAACAAATGAACTAAATTATTGAAAAGATAACCTGTCCCCTTAAGGAGACTCTTCACTCAGTTGAAAACAGCCGCTCCGTAATGTTAAATCTACGGGCAGGTTGTTTTCGAATTTCTCGTTTAAATTTGAATATTTTTAAACGATTTTTTTGCATAGGATAGCTGAAGTCGATCTCGAATATAACTATTTTTTACTTTCCCGATTTCGGTTGAAGATATTTTTAAAAAAAGTATTTTCATTTTCAGAACCTGTTTAGAAATTGAAAATACCCTTAAGAAACAGTAAACATTTCCGTTTACAACTGTAAAATTTGTAAGTAAAGTCACATGACAATATTTAAATTATTTTTTCATAAGATAAACTCTTGAACAATAGACATTTTTCCCTGACTCCATGTATTTAATTTTTTGGGGGTTCAGACGAAAAACGTGAGATGTTCGACGAGGATATTGATGTTGTTATTATGGTTTTGAGATGTGTATTCGTAGTTGCTGTAATGTGATTGTCTAAATAAATGTTTTGTGTGTTTTTTAAAGAAGTTATGTTTATAGTAAAATAATTATCATTATTTTAACTAAAATGTTAGAAAATAAATAACAATTTGGTAGCAGAGCGTGGTTTTAAAGCGAATTTTATATTTTGAGTGTACAAGTAAGAAGAGTAAATAAATATGAATTGTATGAACTAGGCCTAATACAAGTTAAGAATTTGTTCCATTGGACTAACCGCCAATAGAAAAAATTTAAGAGGTAAGAATTTTATATGCATTTAAAAATAGTTTGGAAGATAAAGTATTTTAATTATGTGTGAATCCAATATGTTTGGAATTCCTAGAATAGAGCCGTTAACAAGTAAAAATTATACATTATGGAGTATGCGAGTTGAAGCTTTGATTAAATCAAAACATTTATTTGATGTTATCGAAAATGATGAACCGGTAAAAAATGAGGGGGATCCCGATAGTTTAAAAGCGCATAAAACATGGTTAGAAAAGAATGATGAAGTTTACGGTATAATTATATTGACGTTGTCCGCAGAACAAATGATGGCTGTTAGAGGGATTAAAAAAGCTAAGGATTTATGGCAATTACTGAAAAAGCGTTATGCGGGAATTGAAAATCAGAGAAGAATTCAGTTAAAAATTAATCTTGCGAGAATAGAGAAAAACGAAAGAGAAACAATAGAAGAATATTTGATAAGAGCTCAAGGGATAGCTAATGAAATATTAGAATTGGGTACAGAAATTGATGAATGCGAATTAATAGGATTTATTATAGAAGGGCTCCCAAAGAAATATAGCGAAGTAACAACTGCGATATCATCAAACCCAAATATAACTTATGAAGTAATGCGAGAAACTTTGTTGAGATATGAAAGAAAATATGATAAATTTCGAGAAAACGAGTTTAAAGCATTTAGGGTTAATGAAAAGAAAAAGGTTTTATGTTTTGCTTGCGGAAAGCCAAATCATATAGCGCGGAATTGTTATAGTAAATCGAATATGACACACTCGCGAAATGATAGGGAGTATTCACCTAAGAAAAATTTTCAAAATTATTATAGTAATAAAGTTCAAGATGTAAGAGAATACTCGCGCAATAATAAGAATTATAATAAGAATAATAATGTTTCAAACAAGAAGGCAAAAGAATATACATGTTTTACAAATGAACATGCATTGCAGTCAAATGAATTCAATAGAAATGAGTGTAAAGAATCTGAAAATAATAGGGAAATAACCTGGATGTTAGATTCAGCTTGCACTTCGCATATGACGCATAAAGAAGATATTGTTGTAGAAAGAAAACCTGAAGATGTAGAAATTGCAACTGCTGACAGCGAGCGATCAATACAAGCGAAATATCGTGGAAATGTTCATGTTACGTCTTACGATAAGAAAAGTGGCGAAACAAAAATAAAACTTACAGAAGTTCTTTGCGTACCTAATTTAAGAGAAAATTTAATGTCAGTTCCAAGTTTAGTCAGAAAAGGAAAATATGTGATATTTGATAATGAAGGAACAGCCATTTATGAAAAGAATACAGGCGAATTAATAGCTAAAGGAACATTCGAAGATAATACATTTAAAATAAACATAGCTGTAGGAGAAACAGGTGAAGACAGAAATGAATCTTGTTTACAGACAAATGAATCAAAGAAAGAATTATGGCATAGAAGACTTGGGCATATAAATTATGTATACTTACAAAGAATGTCGAGAGAAAATCTTGTAAGGGGATTAGAAAAGGTGAATGGTGAAGAAACAAAATGTGAAATATGTATTCAAGGGAAATTAACAAGAACACCATTTAATCATGTGATAGAAAGAACAACACGCATTTTAGAAAAATTACATGTTGATTTATGTGGACCAATGAAAGTACACTCATTGGGAGGGAGTAAGTACATGCTAATGGTAGTAGATGAATATAGTAGAAGATATTTTGAAGATTTTTTAAGAAGTAAAGATGAAGCAAAAGAAAGAATTATAAATATAATAGAGAGAAGAGAAAATGAAACCGGCAAGAAAGTAAAAGCGGTTAGATCAGATAATGGTGGTGAATTTACTAATGAAGAGCTCGTGAATTATTACAAAAGGAAGGGCATACAGAATGAAAGAACCACAATTCATAGTCCACAAAGTAACGGGATTGCAGAAAGGGCTAATCGGACTGTTATTAATACTGCAAGAACATTGCTGATAGAAGCAAAACTACCTTTATCCTTTTGGGCCGAAGCAGTATCAACAGCTGCTTATATACATAATGTTACTACAACAGCTACGAGAAAGAAAACGCCATTAGAATTATGGTCAAATAATAAACCAACAGTAAAGCATATGAGAGTATTTGGATGTAAAGCTTTTTATCGCAACGATGATATCAATAAAAATAAATTTGATGTAAGAGCAAAACCAGCAGTGTTTATCGGATATTCAAGAGATCGGCGAGCATACAGATTGTATGATTTAAAAGAAAAGAGAATACGTGAAAGCAGAGATGTAGTATTTATAGAAGAAAAAATGGGATATGAAGATATAGCTAACAAGGAAGAAATGACTGATGAATTTGAATACATCAACATTACCAATAATAAAAATGTAATAGATGAACAAGAAGATAATAATTCCGATGAAAATGAAGAAGAGTTAAATCAGAAAAAGGAAGCAATTGCGTTATCAGATTATTTGAATGATTCTGCGACAGAAGAATCTGAAGTAAATCATATAATTGATGAAAACAAGGAACAGCAAGAAAAAGAAACTAATGAGAATAAGTTGTTTGAAGAACCTAGAAGATCATCACGAATTAGGAAACCCAATCCAAAGTATTTAGCGAATCTAGTGCACGAGGAAGTTCCAAAGAATTACAAAGATGTATTAAATTCTAGAGATAAGGATAAATGGATAGAAGCAATCAAAAAGGAATTACACTCATTAGAAGAACACAAAACGTGGAAAATCGTTGACAAACCAAAAGATGTGAAGGCACTGAGAAGCAAATGGATTTTTACTGTAAAAGAAGACGGTGAAGATGTAAAATATAAAGCAAGATTAGTAGCCGACGGATCAAGACTTAAATTTGGAACAAATTATCAAGAATCGTATAGTCCTGTAATGAAAACACAATCATTTAGAACTTTATTGGCAGTCGCAGCGATGAAAGGTTACAAAACTAGATTTTTCGACGTAGAAACAGCATATCTGAATGCAGATCTAGAAACTGCAATTTATATGAATCCGCCTGAAGGTCTACAAATTGAAGGAGGGAAAATATTATTGGTAACAGGAAATTTATATGGGTTGCCAGAAGCAGGAAGATGCTGGTATGAAAAATTAGTTAATATATTTGATAAAATTGGGTTACAGCCCTGCAAAGCAGATCAATGTGTGTTTTTTAATAAAAATGATAATAAATTTATTGCAGTTGGAATATATGTCGATGATGGAATAATCGTTAGTGAATCCGAAGAATTAATAAATAAATTGATACAAAAATTGAATAAAGAAGCAAAAATTAAAGAGTTGAAGAAAAACATTAAATTCCTTGGTATTGATATTGAAGAAAATAATGGAGAATTTTTGCTAGGGCAAGCTAAGTATGCAGAAAAAATCTTAGAAAGATTTGATATGGAAAATTGTAAAAGTGTGAAAACCCCTGGTGTTTCTGGAATAAAATTAGATGAATATGAAAATGAAAATAAAATTGATGAAACACTATATCTTGAAATGCTTGGAAGTATAGGATATCTAGTAAGAGGAACAAGGCCAGATTTAGCTTTCACTTTAAGTAATTTGTCTCAATATGCAAAAGATCCTAGAGAAATTCATTTACAGGCAGTGAAGAGAGTTTTGCGGTACATTCAAGGCACTAAAAACTACAAACTTCGAATTAAAAATAAAAAGGGCCAATTATCACTTTGTTCTGATGCTAGCTGGTGTACTACACAGGATTCAAAATCATTTGGTGGATATATCGTAAAGATAGGAGAATCACTGATTGAATGGAAAAGTAATAAACAGAAACTGGTTGCGCTTTCTACAATGGAATCTGAACTTTTAAGTTTATGTGATGCTGTTTGTGAAGGAAAATGGTTAATGGGTCTCTTGGAAGAGTTAAGCCAGGAAGAAATGGTGAAGCGTCCAATAGTAATCAGTACTGATAGTCAATCTGTAATTGATTGGATTAAAAACCCAAGAGTGAATAATTGCAACAAACATATAGGTAGAAAATATCATTTTGTAAAAGATGAAAGAGCGAAAGGAGAAATTGAAACAAAATATGTAAATTCGTCTGAACTGGAAGCAGATATAATGACTAAGAATTTGAGTTATGATGTCATGAAAAAACATATTACAAGTCTCGGAATTACTGAGGATTATTGACATGCGAAAGGAGGGATTTGTAAGTAAAGTCACATGACAATATTTAAATTATTTTTTCATAAGATAAACTCTTGAACAATAGACATTTTTTCCTGACTCCATGTATTTAATTTTTTTGGGGGTTCAGACGAAAAACGTGAGATGTTCGACGAGGATATTGATGTTGTTATTATGGTTTTGAGATGTGTATTCGTAGTTGCTGTAATGTGATTGTCTAAATAAATGTTTTGTGTGTTTTTTAAAGAAGTTATGTTTATAGTAAAATAATTATCATTATTTTAACTAAAATGTTAGAAAATAAATAACAAAATTTATGAATATATTATAGCGAGTCAATCATCCTATCAACTTTGCTTTGAAAGACATTTTATGACATCGTCGAAACAGATGAAATTACTTTGTAATTAGTGTTTATTATTATTAAAAGAGGTAGTGGTCTTAAATTTAATAAGGAAAAAAATAATTGCTAGTGGAAGCAGTGTTTATGGGAATAATACTTGTAGATTAGCCCTTTGCGGTCTAGCGACTCTTACTCTAAATCATTCGGTTGGCATCACTTTTAAAAAGAAGTTATCTTTAATTGCACTATTTCGAAAATGTTCTAATTAAATAACACAAATTTTATTTTTCTTTATTACTGGTCCAAAAGCAAATTTTACAAAGAAGAACGATCCCGAGTCCGGTTTGGACCGCAAACGTTTAAATGATAGCTCTTGCAAGGCTGTCACTGGTGACTGATTTTATATTCTTTTCGTGCCAATATTAAGAAATAATAAATTTTGTAGTCTATATCTCTTCCAGATGTTGTAGAAGTGTAAGTGGATGATTTTTGTTTTAACCCTTAAATGTATGATTTTTTATCCTGTTTCGAAAAAATTATGTAGGGAATGTTTATTACACGGAATAATAACTATAAAAAAAAAAAATCAGAGAAATATTTTTCGTACCTTACGTCAAACTTTTCTTATGTTGCACATCTGCAATACAAGTAAAACCTACTGTCATAACTGAGATATTGCAAATTAGTAAATATTTTAATAAGCTGGAATCTAAATACCTTAATTCATATAATTTTTTATTTTGTAAAACTTAACACTTATATGTACATGTTATTCTTTTAGAATTGTGATTTTTACTTTTATATTAAAGAATTTACACCAGAAATTTTAAGATATATTTTTAACTTTATTTAATAGCATATTTTTGCAATTATTACAGTATTAATATTCCCATATAAATATTGTGGTTGCTAAAATTGAAATAAAAAGTAATGCAGATATGCATCACTATGTATTTAAAGGTTAAAAAGTGGTACGAAGATTGAATTAAAAAATAGTCGACAGTTGCAGTACTGGTCTAGCATCATAATGGCAAAATACTAAAAAACTCTATCCAGAATATTTCTAAGCAAACAGAGAAACAATTTCACGGATACGTACAAAATCTGTCTAGAAAATATCGGTTGAAATTTACTTATTCAATTAAAAACACAGGTTTTCGATTACAAAACATTAATGAATATATGAGTCATTCTCTGAAAAGTAGCAATTTTATGTCCCAGGGGTATTGAAGGCATATTTTTAAAATTACAAAAAGAAAAAGTGATTTAAACTATCAATATTAATCAGTTATACATACCAGGTTGAGCAAAAAGTTCTGGGAAATTTGCGAAAGTTGTGTTGCTATGTGCAAATTAACAATAAAAACAACAAGGACTATTCTTAAAAGTAGAAACCATCATAGTCCACGACTTTCTGCCATCATTCTGCCAGATTCCGGATTTGCTGTATGTACCATGGCGGCTCCTTGGAATCGAAAAACTCTTGACATGCTTGTTCAACATCATTAAAGGGTTCAAATCGGCGCCCTTTGATAGAGTGTTGCATTGATCGAAAGAGGCCATAATCAGATGGAGCCACGTCTGGACTTTACCACTAGTACTCCTATATACGATACTAGATGGTACCCGTCAAGATTTGACGGTAAATAACTTGAATGTTTCATTAGAAAAATTCTTGAATTTTTAATAAATTGCTTTTAAATTAATTATTGAAATTGTGACAAATTTCTATATTGCATAAGTGATTCCTATTTCTTTAAAGCGATAGAGGGTACAGTCAGCCAAACCTATTCAATGAAGTCACAGAATTTTAACTTTATAATTTACAACCAATTATGCTTTTTTTTACCTGAAATTTAACTAAAAATAGTGGATAGAACACTTATTTTTATTTACTATGGTCTCATTTTTTCGAAAAAAATAACAGTATTTATTTTCATTTATTTATTATGATTTTTTAACTACATAATCATTAAAAGCTGCCATGAATTTTACTTTTTATCAGTCTCATTCTCTAAAAGCCCAAATTTGAAACTTGGTGCAGCATATAATTTTTATTACTTGAATTTTATTTTACATTTTTATACATTTTTAAAATATTAAACAATGGATATCAAGGTAATTTTTTTAATAGTTCTTATTTGAATATCTTTCTTTCTTCCCGTCTTCTTTTTTTTAAGGAAAAGAAAGGCAAACTTTTCTTTCTGACACACATATATTCTTGATAATGGTCAGAAGATATAACAAAAATTGTAGATCAGCTCATTTTATTTAATTGATAATTACATAAAAAATATTTTAGCTTAAATATTTTAAATATAAAATTATTATTATTCTTTTAAATACTACTCAGCGTAAAATTTTAAAGCAGTCAAATAATAATAATAATAAATAAAAATCATATAAATTCTCCATCTAATAAAATATGTCATTATTGAAATAACTTATTGCGAAAAATATTTCAGAAATCATTTTGCCGGGCGTTGGGTTTGAACCTGTGGGTTTGAACCTGCTATCCACTACAAAATATCGGCGTTTTAAACTGCTGCTTTAGACCGCTCAGCCACCGAGAACTCGTTCTCAATCCCTCTAAATTGAACAGGGTTGATGCATGTGCAGATGTAGCGAAATGTGTCTACTTAAAATTTTACCCTTGCGTTTTAATATATAGAATGATTTTATAGTTTTTGAAGGTTTTAAAAAACTGAAGAAGGATAGATGTCATATAACGTAGATTAAATAAGGCAGTTGTTCGACTTATAATACGGCATCGGTGCTTAAGCTTAACATGGCCGAAATAAAATGGCTGATTTTAACGAAGGGTTATCAAGATCCCGATGAGTTCATTCCGGAAGCGTTGTACACACGCGCCATTATATATATATATAATACAAATTCTGGTAACCATTAGATTAAGAATTTCCCAGAACTTTTTGCTTAACCTAATATAAACTGTAATTATTTGCTTATTGAAATTGAAATATGATAAATTAAATGTATTTTTAATGCAAATATCATAGAATATGCTTTCTCTGTTATTGCATCACGTATGTTTATAATTATTTTTTTCTCAATCCATTAAACATACTTAAATAAACATTTAGCCATTTAATTATATTTATATTTTATATAATGAAAGAATTAGGACACTTTTTAATGATGTCCCTAGTATTCGTCATCATTCCCTCACATTTTATATATGTCTAAAACAGTTTGTACATGAGTAAGTGAAGCAGCAATCTTGTTGTTTGCTCAAAAACATTCCTGAATAGCTAGCACATGGCTTTCAAGTACTAGATCAAAGTAAGTACTTTATTATCCGCCATTCCCTCATCTATTATAAATTTAATAAAAACTAATGAAATATTTTTTTTTATCTTGTTATGTTATTAGAAATGTGTTTCAAAAGATATTTAGTAACTGAAAATATACATTAGACTAATCATTTTTGTATAAAATGATTTTCAGAAGTATTTCATCATTTTCTCATAATTTTAATATATGACGGAATGATCTAAATCCATTTATATATGTACTAAACAGTAAAATAAGAAAATCTAATGCAATAAAATACACAAATAACAATAAAAAATATTATTTATGACAGTATGACTTCTAGTTATAATTTCTTTTGTTTTTTTAACACTTTCAAGGATGGTGGTATGTTTACGAAACCATTTAATTTTAGTTCCCAAGCGCCACAATGGCACCAGACTTCATATAATTTTTTCTCTCTTTAACATGAATATGAAATACAGCATTTTTCTTACTTACAAATAAATTTGTTCGTAAATTCCAGTGCCAATCATTTATTTGAACATTTTAGCAATGAAAGTGCTTTGAAAGTAAAATCGCAGAAGATGTATTAGGTACAGTTTGGTTCATGTTATTTTTTGAAAAATATAGCAATAAGTCACTTTTAGGCTAAATTTTGAGATTTTTGAGGCAAATTTATTTGGTCACATTAAAAAAAAAAACAGCCACTTTTCACCTATATATTTAGCTAGATCAGGGTTGGCGAACCTTTTTATAGCCGCGTGCCACTTTTTCTCCAAAAAAATTTTACATTACCTTGACGTGCCAACTAATGAAAAAGTTTAATGGATTGAAAAATCACGAATAAAAGTTGCACATTAAAATTTTTAAGACATTTGTAACATATATGTAGGTAATACACTATAATAATCGTAAAAACAATTATATTTTAGAAATTATTAAAAAATATATATGTGATTGATTTTGTTATTGCATCTTGGATGAAAATAATTAATATCAGGTTTATACAAAGATAATTTCAAAGGAATACAAACTGAACTAGGTTTATCTGACAGATGCTTTTTATTTGATATTTCGTATAATTGATTTGCGAAAATAATGACTTTGCGGACATAAATTGAAAAAAAAAATTATTAAAAGGGCAAACGCCATTTTGTTTTAAATAGCTTTGAAATTAATTTCCAAGTTGCTACAATTTTACCATTGGCATTTTTACTAATGCGGTAATTTACGGTATTTTAAAAAGCCGCAATTAAAATTCTTTAATTTCCAATTAATCGAATTTAGAAAAGATCAGATTTTCTTTAGTAATCATATTTTCATCATAAATTCGTGTATTTTTTGTGCAATATCACCGTATATTGATTTAGAGCCACAAGTAACACAATGCCAAAATTATTCTTTCACGTGCCACTTTTCGTACGCGTGCCATAGGTTTGCCGTCCCTGAGCTAGATGTTTCATCATACACAGTGTCCCAAAAATGACGGGTCTATTTAGAAAATGAATTTTATTTTAAATGGCAAGCAATATTAATGTGTGGTTTACCGCAATGTACAGGGTGTCCATAAAATAATGAATGTCCCAGTTCTAAATTTTAATAGTATCAACTGTAAGCGTTGTAGAGTGCTGGTTCAAGGTCACAAATAAAGAATAACACGAACAGTTCTCGATAAGCGCATGCTCCAGTACTGCTTTGTTATTGACTCTCTTGTAGTGCCAAATATGTAAAATGGCGACTCCTGAGCGTAAGTGTTATTACTGGACTGAAGATTTAAAAGCCGTCCAAGTAATGCTATTTTTGCCTTTGGGGCATTATAAAAGATCGTGTCTACGTTCCGCCACTACTTAATGATCTGCCAGAGTTGAGTCACAGAATTAAAGAGGCTATTGCTATTTGAGACTTGTTAACCGAAGTGTTGGAAGAATTGTTCTTTAGGTTAGATGTGCGCCGTATAACTAAAGGTGCAGATATTGAACATTTGTAAGAAAAACTAGTTTAGCTTTGATTGAATTTTATGTATGATTTGTTGTAAATTGTCTAAGCGACTATTTTTTTAATTCTATTTTGCCCCACTTTTTCAAAACAAAAATCTTTTACATGCACTTTGACAACATTTGCAAGGGAAATATACTACAAAACGTATTTTTTAACCCCTTAACAGTGACATTTCTTTTCTTACAAAAAAATTAAAAATGGGGCTGGACACCACTTTTTCCATACTAAAATATTTACCTTACTTAATCGAAAAATATTTGACAATCAATAAAGATAAATTTACAGTTACAAATTAGTGGTATCAAAATGATTTTAATAACGAAGCAAACAAAGTGTTCTTGCGCGAATCCAGTTCGGGCCACAGTGTTAAGGGGTTAAAAAGTATGGGTACGAACAGAATATAAAAATAGTCGCCTGTGGCAGATATGCATTGAAACTGGGACTTCTTTTACAGACACTCTGTCTTTCTGAAAACAGCACAAATTTTGAGAAACTGAATGGTATTTAAATAATATGAATTTAATATAAAAATAATATAGATTTTTTTTGAAAAAAAAACGTCATTTTGGAGATACGCGGTGTACGAACAGTGGTGATATTCCAATGTGCTCGCTGACACCGTATTGTCAATTATATTCCGAATTACGAAAAGTCTTGTTCTTGTGTATTTCGGTATGAATGATGAGAAATCTTTTATCAGCAGTTTTTCAAATTAGTAATTATTGCCTAATACTATAGGAGAAATTCTTTAATTATAGTAAGGCTAAATTTTAATTTAAAAACAATGTTGTCAGATTGAGGATTTCGTTCCCATTTTAGAGACTTTCGAGCCTTTAGGAGGATTTTTTGATATCAAGTATAAACATTTTTGGAGAAAATCATTCAGATTTTTTTCATCATTTCACGTTTTTAGGTTAACGTTCAATTTTAGTAATCAGGCAGCAATGGGTTTCGATTCGTCTATTCGGAAATTCTAATTTATCAACTATCAATTATTATCTTCGTGCTTGTCGTTTTCAGTTTAAGCAGGTTTTAAGTTCTAAATTGTTATTTATGAAATTCTAATATCTATTTATCTTTTCGTAATTCATGTTACAACTTTTAATAAATTAATAGGTAAAAATGTCAACTTACAAATTCCTTAACATACATATATATATATATACATATTTGTAAAAGGGGAATTCATTAAAAAAGGCTCGATTTAAGGGAAATTATTGTGCATAAATTAGTTAATTTTTTTATATAGTGTTAAATTAAAACTTTACTTTGTTAAATAGAAACGGAGTTGTGAACCTTTTCGAAAAGACCCCTAATTTGGAGAAAATTTCAGAACTTTTGGGAAACTAACTTTAGACAATCTGGCAACACTGCTTAAGAAATACTGGTAGGAATAATCAAAGACTCTGTGAACTTTTGTGAAGCATATACGCGACGCTCGGGTTGAAAGTGTTAACAATATCTTCATTTTCGTAAAAGTTATGATTCATAATTTGAATTTATCTTGGAGTTAAACACTCTAAAATTTAGAGAGAATAAATAATTGAATGCCTCGTGTCCTTTACACATATTGATGGTCTTGATAAGTATTATCACACTTCAGAGCAGGTTTTATTAGTTTAGAAACAATGTGCATAATAGAGCTACGAATAGAGAGTAGGAGACATTCAGAGCTTAATTTCTAAACAAAAATAAATATTTTTTTGGAATAAAAATATTAAAATTCACAACAGAAAAAATTACTAATGAATGTTAAATAAAATTAATTAAAAGTTTAATTTATGTGATGCAGTGTCAGGTAATAATGGAATTCAAGAAGTCTAACCATGCCTTTCGGGGTAAAGTTAGAGTTCCAGAAATGAAAAAGAAAATGTGTATTACTTACTCGTAATAGGTCGGCTGCATAGTTTGAAATTAATCCTCTAATGCCCATGTAGCATTTTTCCTACGGTCAGTGTTTTCAATTTAGAGGGTTTTTTATTCAGATATTCCTTATTCCTCCAGAAATTTAAAATAGGAATTGAAAGTAGCAATATTGCCTTACTTAATAGGTGCTATTTCGTTATTAAATAAACCTATAGTTTCTATTTAGACTTTCCGGTATGAAATCTGATTCTCTGAATTACGCAATTTCTGGAACTCATTTTACCCTGGGTATCAGAGGGTTAATGTCGAAGAACTCTGATTGCATAATATTAAATTACAAGAAATTTGCAGTTTACTAAATTATTATTTTTTTTTTCACTGACTTCTAACGACACAGATGATCCATTTCGCTGCTATATATGTTTGTTCTATGTACGCCTAAGCTTAACTTTTGAACATATAGTACTTTATCCTTCTAATTTCGTTGCAAAACTCGCTTGCTGCAGTGCACTGAAGTTTAGAAAATAAAATTTTAAGCTACTGTAAGAAGTATTCTAAAGATACGTAAAAAACTTTGGCAATGGTAATTGATTAGTTTTCGCTTAATTAAGATAAAATATTGAAATTTTACTTAAGTGTTTGAAGTAATTGAATTGTATGGCAAATTGTGCAACTTTTTGAAAATATATATAATGGTTTGTAAGCAACATTAAAAACCAACAGATTATCACATAACCATTCCTAACGTATATAACCTAATAATGCAGAATTAAAATTAAAAATTATATCTTGTTTCTTGACTGTTACTTATTAACTTTAATTATATCAACAAACGGTCATTCGACCGGTTCCAAATAAAAATATTTCGATTCGAACAAAATTTGCTTCATAAATTAAATAAATATAAAACTCACAGAATTTAGTTTGTAAAAATATATATATATAGTTTTCAAGAAAAATCCGGTGGAAAAAAATCTTCGTTTTAGTGTTATATTAGCTCCCGCGTTTACTTCATTAAAATTAAAAATCAAGCTGTAATATGTAAGGGAGAGTTGTACAAAACCGGGTAGGCTGTCAAATCCGGTTAGCGGAAATTCTTTCTTGATTTGTTCTGCTATCTGTAAACCAACACGAGAAATTACATGTCGATCGCCATAGCGACATTTGAAGCTGAACGAAATGCTACCGTGTGAAATTCTTTTTTGGGAGAAGGTTTTTGTTTGTATTAATTACTCATGAAAATTGTTTTTTTGATTCTAGGTTTTACGCATTTATTCACTGTTTGTCAGCATATTCAATTATGGAAAGTACTATCCTGGTTAGCATGCACATTAGCAGCAAGTTTTTTTTTCTGATATTATCTTGCCGTAAGAAATTTGACATTACAAATTCGCAGCAAATCCCCCGCTTCACCCACTTGAATGAGTAGTTTGTTCTGAAGCAGATGCAAGACTATCTTTAATTCACGAAAGTGACGAAAGCAACAAATCTCTCTGTTGAGAGAATGGACAATCCGTATATGCGCAGAACTAGGGTGCTACTCAAAGGCAAGACACACACACATCATTGTTACTGTTATAGAATCTCATTTTCATTGATTTGTTAAGTGAAGGGACCCAGAAAAAGGTATTTATTATTTTAACTCTTCAATGTAGTTATTTTTGGTAAAGTAGCATTTTCTCTATAATCTAAAACTTATTTCATATGAAAATTCTTACAAATTAAAAGTTTATATTAAACTACTAAGTTATGTTTATGTCTTCGGCCATTTTAAATATATATCGAAAATTTTAATTTTTAAATGAATTTTTCTCATTATTATTGGATTTTTCTAAAACATCGTTTTAATTGATATTTAATTATTTATTTATTTTTGACTTTTATCCCTTCGAATCTATGATTTTTAAATCTTTCGGGACTGCACCCCTTACACAAATTTCATTCTGCTGGCACCGCTTTTTAAAACACTATACTTATAAAATTCCAAAAAAGACTCGAGTTTAACAATACAAATACTATTACCGTTATTTCTTAACGGTGATAAAAACAATGCATACACTTTCGGACGGTGCGTATATGTGTGCGTGTATGGATAAATAGACCTGAAGGGGTTAAACTTATATTGTAAACAGGTAGTGTGACATGACAAGATTACTACTTTGCAATAAGTTTGCAGTATTTTTTACGACAAAGCTAAATTTTCTAATAGCTTGCAAAGAATTTGCAGTACTTTAGTCATGACAGAGCTAAATTTTCTACTTTTTTTAGGCTAATTTGCAATTTATTTGGCACAGCAAGATCTTAACTTGCACGAAAAGTTAGCTGCAAGTTCAAAGTGTGGTGACTTCGGCGCTTTCTGCATTCTTGTTATGAACTTTCAGTTTTGTCATGCTGAACTTCCTGCAACTTTGTAGGTTTGTAAAGCAAGACTGCTGCAAATTTTCTGTAAACTAAAATTGCTATGTGGGATATGTAATACTTTGCTTCCCTGCTAGTATTTTAACATTTTTAGTAATCTTTTACTATAGGACTGGGAGTAGTGACACCATGTTTTTAAATCTGTGTGATGTTGGGATAAAACCGGGTACTTAAGAGCGTGCCAAAACCGGGTATACCCGGTTTGTCCTACTCTCAAGGAATGATTTTTTTAGTGTAGTTAATAAATTAGCAGGTAGCATTAAAATGAAGTTTTAATGCTGTTAAGTTATATATTATAATTTTAATTTTCTCTATTTACAGTAAAAACTTCAATTTCGATTTTGTTTTATATTAAAAAGTGGAACTACTTTTTAGTTTAAATTTACGAAATTAAATAAACTGCAATTATTAATGAAAAAATAATTGTACCAAATAAGCTATATTTGTATATTATGTTTACTACATTTTAATAAATATCTTTCTAATCTGAGGTATAATAACTGTGTTATAGGCCAACATAAAATTCAAAATATATTTTGCAAATTGTTTTCTTAAATAGAATTAACTGCCCTAATTGATATATTATCTATAAAATCTCAATCCCGTATAACTAGGCTGCATATTCTGTAACAAGATATTTTTTTCAAATAAATATTAAATATTTCTTAAAATATTTAGATTAAATATTTCTTAAATAGAAAAAAGAAATTATGAATCGACAGAAAAATAAACCAAAAGAGGCTCAAGAGACATTTTTAAAAGTTGAAGTAAATACATGAATCTTGCATGTTTTGCAATGAACTTTACTCCAATTCTAAATCCAAAAAGGTTGGACACAATGTTTGAAATGCCACAAATGGGCACATGATGCATGTAGTAATGCAGAATAATATAATGATAAATTCACTTGTGATTTTTGCGATTTAAAGAACATTAAGACTTTCAGTGTAAAGCAGGTAAAACTATAGAATGTAGAAAATTTGGTACATATTTATTTTTGAAACACGGAAGAAGACATGTGCAATTTCATTTTGTAAAAAATAACAAAATTGTGGGGTTTTTTTTATTATATTAAACAAGAACATTTTGAGGAAAATGAGGTTTCCAGTTCTTTTAAGTGGATATCAGTTTTTACACAACCACTGGGGTAAAACCGAATTTTTGCATATGTCTGAAAAAAGGTATTTTTTTTTATATAATCAATTATATTGCGATATTGAGAAAGTTAGCTGTCGATCTTGCAGCCTTTCCCATTCAATGTATGCTTCGATTAGTGCAATAACATAACGGGATTAATTATCACATTAATAGAGGCTTAATAATGCATTTATGTATCACTTTAATTGCGATTTAAACTTATTAAGCATATTCTATTGATTTAAACATATTTTACCTATGTTCAGCGGCACACTTTGTTGCGATATTCTTGCTATTTTTAATTTTATGGGCGATGTTCAGCGATCCTAACGATCACAAACTGATGCATGTTACTTAATAACTATTACATTTGAAAATTTCCGGTGCATGTTTTTATATTTCAACGGATAGCTTTGGAATTTTTGATTTTTGTTGTTGTTGTTGTTATTTGTTTGTCTTTATTGTTTGTTTTTATAGTTTTTGTTTTTTTAAAGGTTATATTTTGTATGTATAAATTCACTTTGTTCGATAGTAACGAAATAAATATTATATATTTTTTTATTTTGTGTAATATGGTCCGCGGCTTTGTATACAATACGTAATTTGACTCTCCGTTGTAAATGAGTTTAAAATACCTGTTCTAGGCTATCAGGAATCGGCTGGAATATATACTACAAAATCCCATCTTTACGCACATGAACCTAAAAGACGACCTTTCTAAAAAGTTAGCCAAAAATTAATTTCTATTGTTATTCGTTTAAAGTGAAACATGTAACAGTCTTTTCCAGACTCTTGTTATTCATATTTGATAGCTACAGAATTTTACCCCTTAACCCTCCGTCTACCAGACGGGTCCATTGGACCCGACAGGTACATACAAAATATTCATTCAAACCAGAAATTTCTTTAAAATAAACTAAGTATATAAACCAGACAAAAATAAGGTAAATAAATAAGTTAAATAGTTTTAAATAAAAATTCTGGTGTAGAACGTTTTATTAAAACTTGAATAAAATTCCCGGTAGATCTAGGGTTAAGTATCGCTTAATATTTGGAAAAACTACCAAACAAGTACCTATTATTTTATTACAGAAATGGAATAATTATAAGGTTTCTGATAAAAATATGCAATTAGATTTTTTTTTAAAGGCGAAAAAAAGATGTTATAGAACAAATTCACATTTGTAGCCATCATGCGTGAATTCTGTGTCTTAATGTTTGTTTTACACCCCACAAATTAATGCGAGTAAGACCTAATGATGACATTGTTATCTCTAAAGCTGATAAGATAGGTCAAGTAGAGTTATAGGATAAAACAGATTATTTAGATAAAGCGCAGTATCTTTTACAATCCGGTCCATATGTTAAATTAATCCCGATCCTTCCGACAGTAATCTGATAAGTACTAGAAAACTTATAAGAACCTCTCCTTGTATTGATGACAATATTAACCCTAGATCTACCGGGAATTTTATTCAAGTTTTAATAAAACGTTCTACACCAGAATTTTTATTTAAAACTATTTAACTTATTTATTTACCTTATTTTTGTCTGGTTTATATACTTAGTTTATTTTAAAGAAATTTCTGGTTTGAATGAATATTTTGTATGTACCTGTCGGGTCCAATGGACCCGTCTGGTAGACGGAGGGTTAAAATGTCATCAGTTCCTTCTATTGCTAACTGTAGTCGCTTTTATGCTCTTCCTAAAGTTCATAAAATTGGTGTTCCCCTCCGTCCTATCGCATCCAATATCGGTTCTGCCTCATACCCTCTTGCTATATATTTAGTTAAACGCTTTTCATTTCTTTCAAGTTCCAGTATTTACACTATTAAGAATTCTAGTTCTCTTGTAAATCGTATTAAAAACTTCACCCCTCCCCCTCTTTGCGCATGGTTTCGTTTGATGTTACTTCTGTGTTCACCCATGTTTCTGTTCAAGGTGCGCTACAAAGTTTCACTGTTAGATTAAAAGAGTTTCATTACACAGATTATGAAATCAATCACATCACTGAGTTATTCAGTATTTGTTTAAAACAAAATTCATTTCAATTTTCAAATCAATTTTATTCTATGTCAGATGGTTTAGCAGTGGGTAATCCCCTTAGTCCTTTCCTAGCCGATTTATATATGCATTACTTTGAGGTTAAAATGTTTAACCTTATCAACTTCCTATTTTATTCATCTTATTGTAGATATATAGATGATTCCCTTGCGCTCTTAGACCTATCTCTTTGTTCTGTTGAAAATGTATTGACTAATTTGAACTCAATAGATTCAGTTATTCAATTTACTTAGGAAGTTGAAATTGATAATAAATTGTCATTTCTTGATGTGCTGGTCATTCGTCAGCTTAACACATTTGACACTTGCGTTTACCGTAAACCTTTTGCTGTCACGCTCCCCCCCCCCATTTTAATTCATGTCACCCCCCTCCCTTCCTAAAACCCTTCGGCTTTTCTTTATTTGATTAATAGAGCTCGCTTAATTTGTTCAGATAACAATACCCTTGTGGCAGAATTAAATTGTATTAGATCTGTTGCTATCGATCATGGTTTTAGTTTATCTTATATCAATAATTTAATTTCTCATAGTCTTAATAAATGTGTTAATAATCCTGATTCTTCTGTTACTGCGGTTTATTTTTCTAACCACATCATTTTACGATTTTTTAATAGTGTTAGCTTTAAAATAACTAATATCTTAAGACATTGTGATTTTAATGTGGTTTTTAAACCACAGTTAATAAATTAACTTTTTCACAGCTTAAGGATAAAATTTCTCCTCAAAATTATTGGGATGTTTACAATATTCAATGCCAATGTGGTTTGTCCTATATTGGACAAACTAAATGAAAACTTCGTTACAGAGTCAAAGAACACGTGAACTATGTAAAGAAAAAAGTATTGCAAAAATTCTCTTTTGCTTCTCATTGCTGGGAGGAGGGACATAATTTCAATTTTGACTCAGCTACCATTATCAAGAAATACATTACTCCTCTAGATTTAGACTTTTTTGAAGCTGTTCATATTCATAGATTTAAAAATTCCTTGGTTAACCCTTACCGGCGCGGAGTAATTCTGTTTATGAACTGGTGAAATAATGGACTAACACCGCAATTTATAAACGAATTTATTAGAAAATACGAACTTGCTTATTTTCATGTACATTATAATAGGAAAATTTTAGTTAAATATTCTTGCTGCCGTTTGTCAGTTTGAAATTAAAATTAGGTGTCCTTTTTTAAGGACACCGAACCAGAAACGGTTAATGATTTGTCTAATGAACCTTACATCTCAACATTCTGGGTGGATTTGTTCCGCTTTGATTTCATTGGCTATTGGAACTTGATAGTATTTTGGTATTGTGTTTTCTGACATATGGGTTTTCGCCGTGCATGTAGGTGGGGGGGGGGAGTTATTGTTTTTATAGATTTTATATACTGATGATGTGAGTACTGAAACTCACGAAACGTATACGTCTGTTCACATTAACTTTTGTATTTTATTGTGTTATTAAACGTTGATTTTGGTGATCTAAGACCTTTATTTTTCACATCTTAGTTCTTTATTTATCATCATTACACTAACTTTTACAAATATTTGAAATAATATATAAAATTAAATTTTGATTATTAATAATTTTTTGAGTGTGATGTATTTCGAAACATGCATTACAAATCCAACATCACAATCAGCGCCAAAAACCAAACCGAAACACTGCTATTCAAAGACTTTACACGGTAATGCCAGTTAAATTTTTCTGGTTTCAAAAGTTTATTCCAAGAATTAAATTTCCAGCTCGGAAATATGACGGGCACAAGAATTAAGGTGTTAAACTTTACCAAAATGTATAAAGAAGGAATTTTCGATTGTCCTTAAAAAAATGTTCTTTATATGAACGCTATTATGGAAGGCATATCCTGAGTGGTATTCTCCATAATTTATAAAAACAGATGCTTCTTCTTCAACAGTCGTTGAAAAAATCAATAGTTCGAGACAAATATGAGTAATTTCGGCAACGATGTGGTACACAGAAAAAAATAAGACCTAAAATAGGTAAAAAAAAAAACCAATTTGGGTTGAAAGATTCTTAGGTTGAGGTTACCCAATTTGGGTTTATACCAAATTGGGTCATGACCCATGCCTGTTTTGGTTATCACTATGTATCCATTTTAGACACCGTTAAATACCCATTTTGGGTATCTTAAGCCACATTTTGGACACCACTCAGAATCCATTTTAGGCAGTGTTTAATATCCAATTTGGATATCTTAACACCCAGTCTGAATATTACTAAGCACCCATTTTGGAAAATACTTAACACCCTATTTGGCCATGCTAACATCTATTTTGCACAATCCTAAATATATATTTTAGGACACATTAATACTCAATTTGGGTGCCTTTAAATACCTGTTTTAGGATAAATTCAACATCCAATTTGGATAAATTGAAATATTTTTCTTGGCATATTTAGTACCTATTTTTTTTAACACACGCCAAATGATTGATACAATGTATATGAATTTATTTTAAATGTTAATTAACATACAACTCCATAGACTTTAGTGCTTTTATTAAGGGATAAGATTAAAATTTCAAAGTTAAAATAATACCCCCCCCCAAAAAAAAAAATTATTGATATTTAAAATATAAAACAATTAGCTCAATTTCGATTTTTGATGAGATTCCAATAATAAATAATTAAATAATTTCCTCGGCAACTTTTGAATTTTTTTCTATCATATTTAGAATCTTTCTGCTGAAGATCTTGATTTGAAGCAAAATTACGACTTTCTTATGAGATAACTTATCAAATTAAGTGTGTTATGCCACCAGCTTTTATAATTTCTTTAATTTGTCACATTAAAAGAAAATTGAAACACTAATTTGTATTTATTTATTTATTTATTTATTTTTTGTCATTTTAAAAGTTAAAAAATTTCTTTGATAGAATATAATTCTCACCACAAGCAATAAATTTACTTTTAACATTAGAAAGACCAATTGGGGCGATTTTGACCGCTATATCGAATGCCTAAAGCATACTTGTTATTTATCTCATGCATGGTTTTGTGGCATTTTATATGTGAATTATAATATTTAGGTATTCTGTCATTATCCATGCTTAACCCTTAAATGCGCGATTTTTTATTTTGTTTCGAAAAAATTATATATGATTCTCTGAAAGGTTTATAACACGGGAAAAATAATGAAAAAAATCAGAGATACATTTTTTATATAATACGTCAATCTTTTCTTCTGTTGCACTTCTGATAAAATTACTGTCGTGTGGCTGTTTTACGCTAAAATATTGGAAATTAGTAAATATTTTAATAAGTATATCTCCAAATACGTTATTTTATATAATTATATATTTTATAAAACTTAACCTTTAACCCTTTAATTCCCATGATATAATACGTTCTAGAAATTACGTAGTTCGGAGAATCTGACTTTACACCAGAAAGTTTCAATGGTTAATTTCACTTTATTTAAATACAGAATGTTTTTTATTAATTAAAGTAAATTTTGCTACTTTAATTTTCTGGTGTGAATTAGCTGTATACGAATAAAAAAATCTATTAAATTCAAAACACTGTTGTTTGCATATATGTAAAGCTGCGTACTAAAGGGTTAAAATGGAACCGAGTTACAGTTAATCATAACTTAAAAAACTGTGGAGTTCTATAGTTTATTCTAGTCTTATTTTCATATAATTATATTTTTTAATCTTTTATGACATTTGCATTTAATCTTCAAATCTTTGTCTAAAAAACAGATTTTAATGATTTAATTATTATTCTTAAAAAATATGAAACAAAAATACATTCAAAACAATGTCAAATATATCATTTGGGTCCTTTTTTGCTTTATAAAAAAAGAAAGAAAAAAAAACACCACAAAATATGTTACAAATTATGAAAAATTATATATAGAACAGCATTAAAACATTCATTTTTAATATTTTATGGAGCAGGCAATTTTTTTTCACCTGTCTAAATTAAAAACTTCATAAAAAAGAAAGAAAAATCTGTAGCCAGTAAATTATAAGAAAATATACAATTTAGTTAACCAAAAATTTTTCGTGATCAATCACAAAGAAAGAAGTCTTTGAGTTTTGTTATTCCCCTGTGCTATGTCACTTAAAGCAAAAATAAGAGTACACAGTTAATAAAAAATAAAAATACTTTTTTGAGATTATATTAGACTTTTTAATACTGTTTTATATTGGAAATGTTATATAATGTATCCCATCTGCCCCCCTGCCCCTTAGTTTCGGCCCTGATGACAATCAATAATGTTGCAGCGAACTCATAAAATCCACTTTCATTTATAGTGGAACGCGTGTAAATGGGGATGTAACAAAACAAATTTGTTAGGTCAACATTTATACAAATAACATTACAATAACATAAAGTAACAAACAATTCAATAAATACCCGAATAAATCCAGTAATGGTACAACGAGGGTTCTGTGAATATCCAAAGAATTCGAACTCGTAAACACGACGCCACACAAACACAACACAGACGAAATGAAGAAATCAAACATGGCGCGCAGTGACGCTGCTATTTATCCGAATCAAAATAAATGGGTAGTAGTCGTTACCCAAATCAGCGCCCGCTGCTCATACCAGCAGAGCTGTAATCCAATTTGGGTGTTCACTGTCCCCATACTGGGTATCGCAAAGCTGTGTCTATGAATATGTAACCGTTTTCACCCAATTTGGAGAGATCTAAGACCTGTTACGGGTCTCATACCCTTAAATAGGTATATTACAGCCCATATTGGAGTTTCGAAACCTAATATGGGTGTTGTTTCATTTTGGGTGACATTCTAAAATAGGTTTAATTTTTTACTGTGTATGTTTGGCAAAAACATTCTCTTGCTCTTGCTCTTAAAATTGCTCCTAATTAATCACTAGAGTGTATCGCATGGACATCGAACTACAGGGAAATTTAAAACAATACGTTAGAGGTTTTAAACATAAGAAAAATAATACATAAAAAAGTTAGAATATTTACAGAATATTTATGAAAATATTTAAAACCAAAACAGCATTTAGTAAAATCAATTAATTTTGTTTGTTCGTGCCAGTCAAAAAGAATTTTACAGTTTTCGGGACCTAGATAGCCCGTTATCCCGTGCTCGATTTAGTATCAATGGGAAATCGTTAGTGTCGCCTCCCAGATCATCCTTTATCATATTGATGATCAGTTATCTACAGTATTGGCCAGAATTAAGATTACGCAAGGCTAAATATTAAATAAATAAATAAATTCCTAAACCTGTTAAAGCAAATTTTTCCGAAGTCGAGACTTAATTGGATGGTTTAGGACTAAGAATGGAAAACGCTGAAAGTACCAAAAATTCGAAAATATTTTTATTTTTACGTAAAAATGTCTTAAATGCCAAGCTTAACAAACACGAGAACCTTTTTTTTGGATTCATAACAAGTGGAATTTTCAGAGCTGAGTTTATTTTAGCCTGTCAAAACTAATTATCTTGAATTCGAGACTTAGCTAGATCGTTTTTACGAGCTCGATTTAGTATGAAAGGTATGTTTCGTGATATTCAATCCAGCCGTTTACGATATCACCCGTAATCGGCAAAATTGCTTGCTCGTTTCTTTAATAGATATCGGAAGTATTCATCTATGTATGAATGTAGTTCATTGTAAAATACATTATAGCAGCGCCCACTGTTACGAAAAAAATGAAATTTTAATCGATATAATTTTTGTCTTATATATCAAATTTGGTAAAGTTTCACAACATAGATGCCAAAGTATAGCTATCGCTAAAATCGTGAAACATATTGGAGAAAACGACGCCAGTTGTGCGAGATGCACTCATACCTAATCTGTACCAATTTATGTCATGTTCTAACTGAATACAGATTTTGTTGAAATTGCACATCATAGTTGACGAGATTATACCTAGTTGCGAGTTAATACTTTTACTTGTTTACAAATAAATTTTCTTGTAAATACTGCTGTCAGTCAATTATTTCAACATTTTACGAATATAAGTACCTTGCCCCTGAAAGTTAAGACATTTGACAATGTTATGAGTTCTGTGAAATTATATTGGCTAAAAAATATTTTACATCATGCACTAAATTAAAAGGATTGTACTTTGCAGAAAATATAGCAATAGTGTTTTCAAATTCTTCTAACTCTTTCCGGCTAACTTGATTTATTGTTATTTACGCGGACACTCAAAAAAATTGCGTTACATTATGATACAATGTATTTTAATTATGCCTATTTCAAACGTAATGCAACTGATATGCTTTTCTGATGTGCACTAAAACACGTTTACAGAAGAATATGAAGAGCAAAATATTTATCATTTATTTCCAGGATTACAGAGAAGAGTTCGCTTACGTAATGATCTGCGCTGGAAAATTCTTTGCAGAGTATTTTAACGATCCTAAACTATTTCAAATATAATGAAATTTATATAGTTGATTTACTGAATAAAAATAACAATAGATTATATAATAAAATAGCTAATAATTAAATAAGTAATAATATAATAGATCATATGCAAGGCTAGACAAAATAATTCGTAAGCATTACTGTGTATGAACGTTAAATGCATATAGCAGGGTTCGTACGCATCAAGGGATTCTAAGTGTTTTAGTACCAGAAATTTCGTAAAGTACTGGTTGCTATATATGGAAATAGATTTCTTTTTCCTTAAATAAGGCAAATATTACTTAACAAAAATTCTTGTAAAAGGTGCTTGAAAGTCCTTGATGTGTACGAATCCTGTATAGGTGTTTTGTAATCGAGTTTTGCATTTTCTAGCCGGACCATATTCAGTATATGTACTTAGAGACGTTTGTAGAATATAAAAAAAATTCATATACAGGGCTAGGCAAAGAACTGGATACATTCCAGTTCATCGATAGTAATTTTTGAAAGTACGTTTTTAGTTCTGTTATGCGTTTTTTCCTGAATTAAATTCTAGCTTAATATAATAAGTGCATAAAAATCAATAAATGATGCACAAAAGAATTCGAATCTTTCTCGAAATGTGGACGGTAATTACTGAAATCTGCTTGTTCAAATCTGCTAAGGGGACAAGGGCCTTCAAATTCATTTTTTTTTAATTTTTACTTTAAATACAATTCATGAGCACATTATGCATTATGGTATATTTTTACTTCATAAGAAATTTAAAAAAAAAATGTTGGAGAAAAATAAGGAATTTTCTTGAATATTTTAAGCGGTACAAAAAACTTTTCAAAAAAACCCATGCACAGTCCATGTCAATTAACAATTTTACTGTTTTGCCCGAACTTGGTTCGGGCAGGTAGACTTTGCTTGATTCTATACTAAAAGCTTTTTGAAAGCACTAATTTTTAACTGTAAATATCTGTTTATTAGTTGACAGGTATTTTTAGATTGTGTAAGGCGACTATTTTCGTATGAAAAAAGTGGTGTTTGCCCCTATTTTTAACTTTTGGTGTAAAAAAAAAAATGAAACAGTTAAGGGATTAAAATCTACAATATTTTTTTATGCAAGTTTGGTTTATATGTACAAATAAGACAGTGTGTCGACTTTTATATATTTGAATATAAAGGAAAGAAAAAAAATATTTTCAAAATTTTATCAAGTTTTCAGCATTTTCACATCATATTTCTGCAATTAACTACTTCTAACTTTTCCAACTATATTTAGTTTTAAAAAACATGCACAGTTTTATTTGTATATAAAAACCAAACTTCCACAAAAAATATTGGAGATTTTAGTTGATGTGGAATTCGCATGGGGCATTTTGAAAAGTTCTTCGTACCGCTTAAAATATGCAGGAAAATTCCTTATTTTTCTTTTTAAAAAAATGTTTTCTTTTAATTTTTTAAGTGATAAAAATATGCCATAATGCATATAGTTTGCGAGTGAATAGCAAAACTGCACACATATTAAGCGTCCTACATTAAATGGGAGAGGTAACCGCAAGATTAAAGAGGAGGCCACTTCAATCAAGGTCACGCGCCATGTAGCGGATGGGGTTGAATTACAGGAAGATGTCTAACTGTTTTCTTACTTCACACCACTAAAATTGTAAAGGTTTTTTTCACCTTGATTAATTACTGAAAATTCACTGACTATATAAGGCTAAGAAAACTTCGTGGTGTCAAGTGCACCTGGACCCGACCCTTTCTGGCCATGCCGTTATTTGGCAATAAATCTGGTAAACAAAATTCATATTCCGTAAGTGACTACAGATTTAGAAAATACTCGCTGATGGTAGATATTCCGTCATATATGACGTCACACTAAAACCCCGTGTATGTGGATTATCAACCCCGTCCACAATATGGCGCAGCTGTGTTAATGTACGCCCAATTACAGCATTAAGTTTGTACGCTTAATATGTATACAGTTTTGAGTAAATAGAATTTAAAGTTAAATTTAAAAAAAAATAAGTTTGAAGGTCCCTTGTCCTCTTAAGTTATTTCTAAGTTATTTATTTAAACATCTTCTTTGGTCTTTTAAAACTGTGACAGTTCGTTACTATATTCTGGAAGTGTTGGAAAATATTTCATAATCTACGCTTGTTGCAGTCATTTTCATTGTTGTTCTTATTATGATTTTCCATTTTATGAAATAAGATAATGTGAGCAGAGACACTGGCATTTCTAGAAGTGTGTCCTTGAAAGTTAAAGTAAATTTTATAAGTACTATTTTTAGATCAGCGGTGATTTAAGTAAATACGTTTAACCGTAAAATGTTAAAGATGGTATATGCGAAGAAATTGAAGGATTATGCTGCCCTTGAGATTAAAGGCGAAGCAACATTTGATGCGAGTAAAGAAATTATTTAATGAGGTTATTAAAATTTTAAGATTTTAGAGAGGTTATTAGGTTTTATTTCTTGCAAAAGCCTTTAGGTTTTGCACTCTTCGCGAAACGCGTAACTAGATCAGATTAGCAATTAATGCACTATTAAAATAAAACTAAGTAAACGTAAATTAAATTTAAGTTAAAAGCATTTTAAACAAATTAAGAATATATATCTTTTTTTTTTTTTTTTGTACATAGACTTTACATGTTTGTCTAAATTAAGTGAAAAATATATTTTTTGTTATTCAATGTGTTTACAGTGGCGATATTCCTTTTATACAAGCAGAATGTCCGTATTGTGGAGGCAATAAAATTTAAGAGAATAGCTACCAGAATTCAATTAAGATTTTATTATAATAAAATAAGATAGCAAACGTATTTTATATTTTGCATATCTTTGACTTAACACTAGAACGGCGGGAAATTTTGCTCAAGTTTTATAAAAATATTTCACATCAGAATTTTTATTTAGAACTGTTTAACTTATTTATTTAAGTTATTTTTGTGCAGCATATACCAATCTTTTATTATAAAAAAAATTCCGTTTCGAATCGAAATGTTTTCATTCGCAAGGGTCAAAATGACCCCTCGCCGCCGTTCTAGTGTTAATAGACCAGGAGGCGGAGGCAATAAACCATCGCCTCGTCGCGTTGGCGGCTGAATTTTCAGGATTAGACAGGAATCGATCGGCATATTAAAATGCAACTGCTTTTCCAAGTCGAATATTTGTGAAAAACACCTGCAAACCTTATTTTATTGGTTGACTGGTAGGTTTACCATTTTGTTTTCCTGCTCCAGCCTTTCATGCTTTCATACCTTTGGGTGCAAAAAACACAATGATAAATCTACCGACCAACCACTAAAATAGAGTTAGCAGGTGGTTTCCACCAAGTTATGACTTGACAGGCTAATTGAATTTTAATATGCTAATCGAATTCTGATTAATCCTGGACTTTAACATATCAACTCGTGGTTATGGTGTCATAGGTGCCAAGTTGCCACTAATCCTCCGTAATATGTGGGTTAATTTAACCCTGGTTTAATACATTTCGTACCGGAATTTTTTCTCAGAGATAAAATTAAATAAGCTCCACGTAGAAAACTGGAATTAAATAAATAAAGATTCATCAAATAATTTTTCTGGTTCGAAACTTTGTTAAACTGGGTTAAATTAATCCTCGCATTACGGAAGATTAGTGCGAACTTGGCACCTCTGTGGTGTGCACAGCCTTCTCCTGGTCTATAACATATGCCACTTCTTTGACTGGTCGCCCGCTGCCAGCTTTTATCGAACTTTACATTTTCTTAACTGTACTTAATGTACATTACTTTAAAGTTATACTTTTTTTTTAACTTTATAATTTTCTATTTTTCCATAAATTTTAAGCCTTGAAATTTTTAATTATTCTCTAATTATTTTTATTTAATTTTTATTTGTACCACGTTTTTTATGAGGTACTACTCTTTAATTTAACCCCTTGAGCCGCGATGGGATATATTATATCTTACCTAATTTAGTCCTTTGAGCTCGGATGGGTGAATTTCTTCCCACTCCATCTTAATCTTCAAATGCCACAATGACACCGGAATATTTAATCAAATTTATTTGAAAATAGATCATTGCATTTTTTCGTATATATTATAAGCCGAATCTTTTGTTTACAAAATACTGGTGCCAATGTGACATTTGGGCATTTTGAAGAAATTCAACCGAGAGCTCACAGGGTTAAACAAGTTTCGCACCAGAAACCAAAACTGCATATATATTAAGCGTACAATGTCAATACTGGAATATGGAGTATTTTGACAGAGCTGCGCCATCTAGTGGACGTGGTGAAAAATGCAAATACGCGGGTTTTCAGTATGACATCATATATGGCAGAATATCTACTGTCTGCGCATCTCTTGCGCATATTTTCTGAATCTTTAATCACTTATGGAAGATGGCTCTTGTTTACCAGATTTATAGCAAAATATTTTTATTACAGTTTTTTTTTATAAAATTATGCACAAAAAAAGAAATAGTCGCAATATCATTTTAATTTCGGGAGAAAAGCACTTATGCATTACTGCATTTTGCCCTTAAACTAAAATGACATTGCGACTTTTTTTAAATACACATATTTTTATCAAAACAAGCTGTAACAAAAATATTTAGCAATAAATCTGGCAAACAAAATTCATCTTTTGTGAGTCAGTAACAATCTGAAATTCGTAATTGAATTTTTAACAGGGATTCTCTAAATGACTCTAAAATGCTAGCATTTTAAATTAAAGTCATTCCGAATATAACATTAAATGTGTTTTAAATTAAATGAATGAAATATTTATTAATTAAATAAGATGACTGCAATGCGATTAAGAGAATATTGAAATTTATCGTTTGCACTCGATAAGCGAACAAAAGGACTCAAAATCGAATATTTTATTTATAACTAAATTCTATACATATTCTTCTCATCGGGAATACGACCGTGTAAATCATTTTTTATAACTTCAGCACATCAAGAATTGAGTAAAAAATAAGACTACAAATTTCAATCTTTACACATTAATTACTTACTAATTTTTATGCGTCATTTTTCATTTCATTAAAAGAAAATAATTAAAATCGAGCGTATTTAAATCAACAACATTTGATAATATATATTAAATAATATTTTACCTTTTTTAATAAATTAAAGTTAAAATACGTAACTAACTTGATTTACTGTTTGGAAAAGGACAGATATGAATTCTATAAGAAAAAGAATTTTCTTACAATTTCGAAAACTACAGCTATTCGATGGCCGACATTTTGCCATTTTAACAAATAATATTAGTTCTAAAAAGAGCTGTTTTTATTTAAATAATTAACTATAATAAATAAGTCAAAAACACAAATAATTAAATGTTTCAGCCTCAGTAGTGCAGTAGGCAGCGCACCATAATCCACTGGATTGAATATTAAATATTCTATTGATAATCAGAAATAATTTTAATATTTTAAACTAGCAATGTGATTGAAAAATGCAAAAGCTTGGTAAGTATACATGAGCATAAATTTCTAACATGAACATACGTATGTAATGATAGAATTTAACCCTCCGTCTACCAGACGTGTCCAATAGACACGACGGGTACATTCAAACTATTTATTTAAACCAGACATTCTTTAAATTTAACTAAATATTTAAACAAAACAGTAATAAGTTAAATAAATAAGTTAAATAGTTTTAAAGAAAAGTTCTGGTGTAGAATATTTTTATATAACTTGAGTAAACTTCCTCCAGTAAATTTTCAATAGCGAATTTCGCCTTTTTTTATAACGGCTTATTCGGGTAAAATTTCTCTCAGAAATAGGATAAAAATTTCTATTCGTTTTTACTGGTGGAAGTTGTCCCGGTTATTATAATCTCTTTCACCGAAATTGAAAATATGTTATTTAACCCTCCGTCTACCAGACGGGTCCAATGGACCCGATGGGTACATTCGAAATATTTATTCTAACCAGAAATTTCTTTAAAATAAACTAAATATGTAAACCAGACAATAATGAGTTAAGTAAATAAGTTCAATAGTTTTAAATAAGAATTCTGATGTGTAATATTTTTATAAAACTTGAGTAAAATTTTCGGTAGTTCTAGGGTTAAGTTGTCACAATATGGCCGAAACGCAGGGTCTGACTGCCGTCGAAGTAAACTTCCACCAGTAAAAATAAATATATGTGTTTGGCCATAATTACAACAGAGATTCTTCATTAATAAGGCTTTTAAATTTGGAGAAAATTTCTATTCAAATTTACTTGTCGAAGCTTGCATCGGCGGTACTGAAATTCTGCGAAACCGGTTACGGTTGAAGCTTCACCATTATAAAGTTATGCCAATTCGTCTTCATTCACAGTTCCATGGAATTTACACACCAGTAATTCGTAAAAGTTTTCTTTGACTTATTTAATCTCAGAAGAATAAGACGATGAAAAAGTTTAGAAATTATTGGTATTAAAATTAAAAGGACCTTACAAACCTGAAAAAAAAAATCTACTAAAGATAGCCACCATTTTTATATCATCCCGTAGGCGTAGTATTTAGTGGCGATACTCAAACATATTTGAAAGCCATCCGTGTTTTCCAAATCGAAAAAACATTTTGCACCAGAATTTTTAATTAAGCAATAGCATAAAAAAGAAGCGTTTAGAATCAATACAAAATATTATCACGCTTTATTACAAATATTTTCCTGTACCGGAAGTGTTTTATTTTATTCTACTTACTTGTAAAAAGAAAGAGGAAAGTTAACCCTCTCGCTGTGGAACCCGAGATTGCGGGATGTACTTTTTCCTCCTAATTAACCCTCTTTGATTATTCCCACCAGTTATTTTTTTATTGTAAATTTTGGCTTGTTTAATCGGAGCATTTTCCCGATGAAATTAGATTAAAATTTCTGTTTTGAAAAACCGGAGACAAAAGAATAAAAATTCTATAAATACGCAATTTTTGAAGCTATTTTGATAAAACAATTACGCAGCGAGAGGGTTAATAGCTATGATCAGATGTAAGATAACCACTTTTTAGTTTTTCACTTTTAAAGTTGCATTTTTTATGTTAATTAAATCTTTCATAATATTCTTAGTATAACTATTTTCAAAGTAGAAAATTTGTTTTTCGTTTTAACGTTTTCTTTTTATAATAGAATCTACTTTTATAATATAACATTACATATTTGAATTTTAAAGAATAAAAGTTTCAAGTAATTGTGTATTCATACAAATTTTCAATTTTAAACTAATTGAAAATAGCAGGTTTCTGGAACTAATCACCAGCTGGAAAGTTTTATAATCCACTTTATAAAATCCTATTGGATGAGTTAGAAACTCAAAAATCAAAATGATAAAAATTAGCATTATAATCTCAAACGCAGTGAGATATTTTCTAGTTTTTCAATTTTAAAGATGAACTTTTCTTTTTTGTTAAACACTTAATAATGTTTTAAACTAAAATATTTTTAAGATATAACATTTTTTATATTTTCAACAGCTTTTTAGTCACTAGATAATTTAGTTTGTAAAGTATAAAAAAGTATAACAATACGTAGCAATGTAAAATTCATTTTAATTTATAATCAAGATAATATTCTAGTCTAAAAAACATTATGTGATATAACAAGCAATACTAATGTAAAAGCTTTTTTAAATGCTTTTACATCCAAAGAAATTTATTTTTCAAAAATATAATTTTTGAAATATTAACATTTTAGCAAAATTTAAAACTAGTTATTTTAAAACTTACTATACATATAAAAAAAAAAATACTATAAGAACTTAAGCTGTATTTTATATTGAAAAATAAATTATCTTTTCTCTCAAATCTTTTACTTTGAAACTTTATATTTTATAAAAACTTACGTCTTAAAACAAAGGCCGAAAAGAAAGTATTCAGCTTTTTTAAATGCTACACATTTTTTGAATATAAGAAGTTTGCTTGTTAAAATGTTTTTAAAATAAAACTTCACTGAAGCAAAAATAGAAAACATTATTTTGAGACTTTTCTTCTGAAACTATTTTAATGTGTGACAACAGTTTTCCCCCCCACCATACATATGAATTCTGTTGCATTTTCACTGTAAAAATCTTCAGCAATTAAAAACAACGTACATATATGTTGATTGAACTAAAAAATACTGCAATTGAAATCATAATGAAACGATAAAACATAATAATGCACGTTTTTCAAATTAGCCTGTCTAATAAGCTGTTTGAGCAAGGTTGTCCAAACTGCTTTCCAGGGGTCACTGGTATTTTCAAATAGCAATATTCGTAATATCATCTGCGTAGGCAGTGCGTCAGCAATTAAAACGGGCAAGGATTACTATTCCCAAAAGTGGTAACTCGCGAGTGATAGGCTGGACACCGAAACTGTAAAGGAAAATTTCATTAATATTATTAATCTTATGCATAGCTGCCAACCTTCCACTAATCTTCCGTAATGTCTGGATTAATTTGACCCAGGTTAACTACATTTCGAACCAGAAAATTTATTTTATGAATGTTTATTAATTTAATTCCAGGTTTGAACGTGGACAATTTTTCATTTTAATTTCTTTAAAAAAATTCTGGTTCGAAATGTATTAAACCAGGGTCAAATTAACGGAAGTATTACGGAAGATTAGTTTGAGGTTGGCACCTATGATCTTGTGCATAAAACTTGTCACAGCGGATTTAGTTTACAACGGGTTTCGCTTTTAAACCTTTGTCGTCAACCAGGATTGTAACTAGTGTAAAGTAAACATTTGAATGTTTACTTTACAACTAAAATGTCCTAACTTTGCTACTTTTATAAAGATATTTTTTTGTTGTAGGCTTATTTTGGAAGAATGGAATAATGTAAGGCGTTTTAAGGAATCATCTTACTTGCAGAGTAACTTTACATCATGGAGACAAGTAAGCGACTTGCACAGACATCAGGGAGATATCCCCCTGAGACCCCGCGTCATTCTATTGGACATTTTTATTTTTTATGTGAAATACTTAATTTCAGTTGGAATTTGTAAATACTTGCTGTTCATTATACTAGATAGTCTGGTACTGCTATCTGTATGCCGAAATAATAAAAAAAATTGCAACTAAATATGTATTTTAATCATTTGAAAGTGACAGGCAACAAGAGAAAGACTGTTGAAGGTAAGCAGGCAGTTTTAACGCTATTTTTTTATATTTTTTAAAAGTATTTTGATATTAAAGCTACATACATCTAATGGTAAGTGTTGTATGAATGAAATGACATCGCAGTTAAAGTAATCAAATGAATATTTTAGAGAATAAACAACTTTTTTTTTATGTCCATTCTATTGGACGTTGGGTCTTCATCAGTTTTTATTCATATTAGACTCTTTTCGTATACTGAAGAGAGACATTAGTTTTTATTTAAAAATCAACACAGTATTGAAACAAATAATAGATACCGAAGTAGATAATATATATTCTTAAATAAATAAAAAAAATATTTAAATGTTATTCTAAAACTGTATAATTTTACTAATAAAAAGCTTGTTCTGAATCAGTACATTGTTAAATTTTGGATTTCAATGATTTTTTTTAAGCAGCATTTGGTAAATATAGATAATTAAGCATTTATTGTGTTTTATTCTTAATCATAACTATTTTTGGTTTTTTTTTAGTATACTATTTAAAGTTTAATTAATACATTTAATTATATTTAATTAGCAAAAAATCTTTAAGAAACTGTAATTAAAGATAACGTTCTAAGATTCTAAATAAACTGACATTGATTTCTTTGAAATTTCTTCTTGGTATTTACTTGCCAATTGTGGTAGCTGTGCCACTATTTACTATCATTATTCTAAAAAACAAATTACTGGTGTTGAGAAGAGTTAAAAACAAACAAAATGTTATTCATTTTTTATTATTGCCGAAACGACAGTGAAGGCTTACTGTGGAGACACGAAAAGTTTTGATTTCCGTTTGTCTGTCTGTCTGTTCCGCGATAACTGCCGCAAAAAGCACCCGATCAGCTTGAAATTAATTGGGCATATTCTTGAGATACCCGGACGTAGCTGTATAGTTTTTGATTAAATTTGGTTCATTCGTTCGGAAAATATGGAAGATTTTATTTTTCTTTATAATGCTTTTCTACGGCAAGTCAGACAATTTTCAAATTTCGATTTGTTCAAAGAAAATGGCACGTTTGATTAATGGATTTAAATGTCAAATTATGGATACTAAAATTCCAAATAAGGGTTTTAAATTATTCCTATTATATTGAAGTTTAAATTATTCCTATTATATCAATATATCTATCTTATTTTTTTATACACGTGTATAATGTTTTGAGGACATTTATACATGTATTCCAATAATATAAAGAATTTTTAAATTAATTTACTTGTTTTACATGATACATATTTCTTTTTTTTTTCCTTTTCTTCGTTGCCTAGCGACTGTTATTCCTAGCCTATCATTGCGTCAAATATGAATGAAGTTAGTAAATTACGTTAATTTTGTTGCAGGTACTATTAAAAGGCTATCACAAAAAATATTTTATCGCGCCAAATCGATGCAATTTATGCAATTAACAGTGGGCACGATAATGAATTATTTTCCAGTAGATTTATAGATCTCCAGATATGCATATTTTGGGGGGCTTTTAATATGTTATTGCTATCGCATGGATTAGAATGTTTAAACTAATGTTTAACTACGTGTTACGTTTAACTAGTGTTTCTCTACGTGCTCTAACTCGCGTAAAAATAGTCGGGATTACATGTAATTGATATACGTTATTGAGGTTTGCCAAAGTATGTTTGGTATTAAAAATGAAGAGTGTAGCATTCATAGATTAATTACAGGGGCACTCACAACTATTCCGTTACATTTTAGTCTTTGGGAAAAATCGTCTGCGGTGTATTTTAATAATGTTACACAATTTTAAACGTAATGAAATTTATATACTTTATTAAGGTGCACTAGAACCTGGTTACTATAAAATATGTTATGTGTAGCACTTACAGCATGCGTACAGGGAACTCAAAAGTATTCATAATATTAAAATCTTTGAAGAAAATCCTTTTGTGGCGTTTTTTAATGATGTTACTCTGTTACAAAATAATAAAATTGATATGTATTTTTGAAACATTTTTGTAGTATATGGGGTGCAAAGCATATGTTTTTTTCAGGGTCACACAAAAGTGGTCGATTAAAATGTGGTCTACGGGGGGAAAAAACTCTTCACAGCTTACTTTAACACATTAGCGACGGGAAACGAGAATTCTCGTTTTTATTCAGAATCCATCATTGGCTAAGGGAGTGACTTCTACCTTACAGAAAAGACATTTATATTGTGTTGTCCATATTTTTTATAGATTGTAAGACATTATATATTACATCCGTACATTGAAAGATATTTACTGCTGCATAAACATGAAAAACACATCTCAGAAACTAATTTCCGAGACACTTTCAGAAGAGGGAGGAGCTTCTACTGTTTTTAAACCCAGATTTAATTAAATTTCCTGTCGTCAGTGTGTTAATTGTGTTGCACTAATTCAAACATTATGAAATTAAATTACATTACTGTGGTTGACTACAAGAAGCTTGAATATGATTTGTATCGTATTTATCGTTCATTTATAGGGTCACATAAAAAATTTCGGATACAGTTCTGGTCTGTTAGGGATGATTGCTGAAGAGCATTTTCGATTATGGTGTGCGTTTTAACGTTAAGTAAATTTGTGCTTAATAAGTAGTGTAATATTGTATAGAGTGTAAATATTGTATAGACCATGTACAGGGATACACAAATGAATTCGTAAGTATAAATGAAAATGAGCGCAAATTGCTTCAGTGTTTTTTTTTTTTTTTTTGAGTTATGTATTTTTCAGCCCGCATTTAGTATACTAACAAATGTTTGCAGAATTTAAATAGAACCATATACAGGACTCCGCAGAAACTGGATATATGGTGCACACTATGCATACTAATCCCCGGAAATGTGATATGAGCAGTTTTAAGAGGGTTTTTTGTCTGCATTAAATTTAAATGTTATAGACGACGCGTAAAAATCTTCACGTAATATACAGGGCTGTAGAAAAGAATTCATGTACGTTTCCGTCTATTGGTAGAATTTACTAAAGGACATTAACACAATTAATTGATAATTACAAATGTAAATTAAATTACGCTACGAAGGGGTTCAGGGGGGCAGAGCCCCCCTGAAGAAATCTACTTTATTATCTAAAAATTACCAGAATAAGTAGCTCATGAGATTTTCAGAATACCATTACATAACAAGTGGTTTAATTTAACGCTTCTAATGTCAGAAACCTTCGAAATATTTTTTCGTTTTATAAATGTTTATGTAATTTCAAAACTTTAAATTTCGTTTTTTGTAGAAAGATTAATATTACTCAAAGGATGCTAAACACAATGAATTGTAGAGCTGACGTTGAGGCTCCTGATCTGCAGATTTACTAGTTAAAATACACTTTTTCTATTTGATGATGCAAAAATTGAATTTGTGTGATATTTGGAAGTGACGTATAAACGACAAAAACACACTTCTGATGTCAACAAAGTTTGTAGTGAAAGAAATAAGAACTTGACGCTAAAAATCTGGTTTTGGAAGCCTAGGTAACGATCTCATCTTACTTGATAAGTATAAAATAAAATAAGTAAGCGTGAAATGCAACTTGTATTTGTATATTCGTTTAACTAGAAAAAATAAATGCAAGCTTTTTATATTATTTTACTGTTTGTAAGTCGTTTATAATTAAATTAGTTAATTTAATCGAATTTAAACAGAAATAAAAATTTAAAGAAAATATAACTGAAGATAATAATTTAAGAGTATATGTAAACTGCATTTTATTTCTTTTTAATTCTCTTCGGCATCCAAATGTCAATTGTGATAACCGTGGTACTAACTTTATAATTTTTTTTTAGAAAAAACTTTTATTTATGTGATATATTTTTTTAAATTCCTTTTAAAAAAACTATTTAAAAAGTCACTAAATTCATTTATACTTTTTAAATAAATTTCAACCAAAAATGCTTTTTATCTTTGATAATGAAAAAATTAAAATTGTGCAATATTTCCAGGTGATGTATGAACGATAAAAACACATTTATAATGAAAGAAAATATAACTGAAGATAATAATTTAAGATTATAAATAAATTGCGTTTTATTTCTTTTTAATTTCTTTTTGGCATTCAAATGTCAATTGTGATAACCGTGCCACTAACTATTTATAATTTTATTTAGAAAAAAAAACTTTTATTGAAGTGATAGATTTTTTTTTTGTTGTTGTTGTTCCTTTTAAAAAAACTATTTAAAGATCCATAAATTGATTTATACTTTTCAAATAAATTTCGTCAAAAAGTACTTTTTTCTCTTTGATAATGAAAAAACTATAATTGTGCAAGATTTAAATGTTATTATGAACGATAAAAACACATTTATAATGAAAGAAAATTTTGCAATTAAGATTTTTTCATTCAGAATCATGTAATTCAATAATATGGTTTTTATAGGACTAAGACCCAATGTCCATTATATTGGACACGCCAAAACTCTATATATTTTTTAGTTTTAAAAATAAATGAATCTCTCTATTCTAAAAAAAAGTAACTACCGCTGTCACCGCCGCCGCCGCCGCCGGTTTTGAATTTTTTGTGACCGGAGGTCTTTCTTCGTTAATATTAAGAAAAATAATGCATACAAAAATATGAAAATCGGTAGTATTATACAGAAATGTTTGATAAACAAGCTGATGTAGACAGTTTTCAGATCGAAGAATTATTTTAAGAGATATTTAATGCTAAAGTTGGACAAAATCGTTCCACTAAAAAAGTTTTATAGGAGCAAAAACTGTTCATAGAAATTTAATCATTTTTAGATCATTTTATGCGTTAGAATTTGCCGGAGTGCAGATTGCATTAATTTTTTTTATTTTGACTAATTTTTTGAGGTTTTATTTCTATTTTAAATTCAGATTTTCAGCATTTCTAGAGATATTTTTAACAGATTTTAGAAAGTGATATTAATTCAAACTGTTGCCAACTGTATAAACAGCGGAAGCAATAATGTTTGCTTCAAAAAAAAAAAAAAATATTTATACGTGTAAATAAATTAAAAATTTATTTACACGTGACAATTATAAACAGAAAAAAACATTTGGAATTAGAATTAAATAATTATGTACAAAAAGCAGGAACTTATTAAAAATTATGTCATAAAAACTATAATTACACGTGAATTTTAAGAGAGAAAGGAATTTGTAAAGCAATAAATTTATTAACATGCGTTAAAAGTCTTAAATAGGAGAAATTACGTCACATTACAGTTATTACATAAAATGAACACAAGATAATATTGCAAAACGGTTTAAATTTAGAAATTGCGCTAGACATTTATTTGATATTTTAAGAGGATACTTTTCAACTATTTTTGTTAGGAAAGCGCAAATAATATTTAATTTCTAACACAAGTATTTGCACGTGAATATTAAAAAGAGAAAGAATAGTTTGGTCAAAATTACGTCAGATTAAAAACGATTAATTTAAAATGTCTCATTTAAAAGAACTTTCTTTTCACTTTGTTAAAAAATACCAGGAGACAAAGACTCTGTTTACTTAATTCCTTTTACATTAGCTTATTTTGAAATATTGTTACACGTGTCTACGTCACCAAGTTATTTTTATTTCGACGTTTTATTTGTATTTTTATTAATGTTGTACTAATTTATTTGTTTTTTCGTTATTTAAAATAAAAATTATGTCAATTTGTATAATTTGGCGAGTGGTTTGGCGATTTATATAATTTGGCGAAATTGGTCGACGGGATAATCAAGTAGTACCGCAACGGATTTGGCGTTAAAATTCCCCAATCAAAGAGAAATGAATAGAAATCCGTTTATAGAGAGATCGCCACTGTTTTTTAAATTATAATTCAATCTTTCGAAATCTTTTTAAAACCGATCAAATTAGCGTGCATTTAGAGTCTACGGTGTCTGGACGGGGGTTGGCGAGCGTAGCTCGTAGGGGGCCGAGCCCCCTAGTATATATAAAGTTTTCTAGCTTCATAAAGAGCCTTAATCCTAAAAATGGTAAAATTTGGACGAAAAATGCGAGCTTGGGTCTCAAGAGGATATTAAGAACTGTAGTTAAAAAAAGTTTAACTGTAGTTAAAAAAACTACTAAATAGAAACAATAAAATTTAATAAGCAAAGAAAAGTTTAAAGTATATTTAAAAAGTTATGAATCTAAATAAAAGGAAAACAGAATTAAAAATTAAAAATTTCATTCGTTCCTGAACTGACGAAAAAACTACCGAAGACTAAGAACACAAACCTAAAAAAAAGACAAATTTTCAGTGATCGTATATTAAAATAAAAAGAACCTAAAAGTTACTTAACCCTTTAAGGACGAGCCTCTGTTGCATTTCTTTTAATTCTTCGACACCGGATTTTTCCACATTGTAATTATGATTTCTTTAATCGCTCAAAATTTGAGATTAGATAATGTGAAAATTCCAAAACTAAAATACTGGTATTCAAATTTAAAAAGTTTTGTTCGCCTTACATGGCAAGTTTTCTTGCCAACCGGCTTTAATGAGTTTAGTAACAAACTGACATTAAGAATTTTTTCTTTTTTAAAAAATAAAGAAATACAAGACAAAAGAGAGCTTACCATGAAGAAAAAAAAACTTCTTTTGCAGATTTTAAAGGAATATATCGCGAGGATTTTTTATTTGAAATAATCCTAGGAAATTTAGAACAATTATGGTACGCTCTGAGCCCCTTGTCTTGGGAATAATGTTTCCAAGTGTCCCGCTTAAACTAAGGCTCCAAATGCTCTGGATACCAGTATTTTAGAGTATTTTTCTACGCCAATACTGGCAGAGTTATCTGGGATTAAAAAAGGCTAAATAAACTAAACTGTAAGAAATACGTGGTGTACTGCAGTCCTCTTTTATGCTGGGCACCTAGCAATACTATTTGTGAATCAATATTTAGGAAATTGAATTTCGACTATCTGGCCGTACTACTGGAAATATACCAGTATAAGCGTATGGTAGAAATAACTTTTTATATCGCGGCACGATTAGAATAAAAATAGTCCACTAGATGTATATGTCTTAATCAGTAAACAAATAGTAAAATACAGACTCTGTAATAACTTTGTTTAATTTTAGACTTCGTAATATTTTTCTGTGATTAAATAAGGCCAAATATACCAATTAAAATTTGTGGTATTACTGCATGCATCTTCCCTATTTATGGAATATCCAATATGAAGGTATTTTAAAATTAAAATTCATATATAACCTAACCATTCTAGTGAATAAAACAAAGCCTATAAATAAGTAATTTTTCTTCTTTTTTCTACTCGTATTTTTTTTTTTTTTTTTTTTTTTTTTTTTGACACTAAAACAGCCGGCTGTTTTACTCAAATTTTATAAAAAGTGTTTCACACCAGAATTTTTATTTGAGAATACTTACCGTATTTAATTAGCCCATTCAGGCGCTAAATAGATTTAACATATCTTATGAAATAATTTATGGTTCGGTCTGGCTGTTACGTAATAACAATTTTTACAAATTAAAAGTTTTTTCAGAATAATTTTATTTCAAGTGCACAGGAAGTTTAACCTGCTTGTAAACACAAGAATGAAAAAAAATATTAACAGAAATTCAAAATTTAAAAGATAGTTGTTACAAAGTCATGCATTTTTTCAAATTAATAGAATATTAAAAAATAAATATGTATTATAATTTTATATAACGTATTTTAATTTATTTCGCTGTGAAAAACGCAAGTTATTCAAGTAATTGTAAATAATTTTAAAGAGGTGTAAAATTTTGTGGTGTTTATAATTAAAATTTGCGCATGTTATTTTTTCATTATATCAGTAAACATGTAAAATTCTCCAGTTAACACTATATATGTATATACAAACTATATATATTTTTTTCAAAAATTTCTATAATTCATATAGTGGTAGAAAAAATAGCCTAAAAGTCGGCAGCTATCCGGAGATTTCTATATACAATCTAGATTCCCAAAAGAGATTTAAAACACAGCCACATGAAATTATCAAACTTATTTTATTGTTTGATCTTTTAATGTTGAGGTCTGGATAGTTGTTTGTGATAATGTATCATATTTTCAAATATTGATATACATATTTTTTTAGGAAGCTTTATGGCAACAATTTTATTCACTTTAGTAAAATATCTTCACACACCATTTTCAGAAATCACATTACTTTTATAAATTTACTTTTTCCATAGTAATAAAAAGAACTTAATTATACAAACAAAACTAGCATATAAACGCATTTTTGAAAAGAGACTTACCCTTGAATACCGAGGTCTACACGCGGACACAAAAATAGCATCTGGCGTATACGGATTTTTTTTTCAGCCTTTTTGCGGCCCCTTGTATATAAATACTAATCATTTCTAAAAACATTTGCAGCTTTTATTTTCATAGATTAAACAAATCAAAGAAAACTTTTAGAAAGTGTTGGTGTCTAAATCAAGAGGACAGAATAAATCTCTCTATTCTAAAAAAAAAAAAAAAAAAAAAAAAAAAAAAAATTAACTAACGCTGTGACCGCCGCTGCCTCCGATATTGAGTTTTTTGTGATCGGAGGTCTTTCTTCGTTAATATTAAGAAAAATATTGCATACCAAAATATGAAAATCGGTGGTGTTATAGAGAAATGTGTGATAAACAAGCTGATGCAGACAGTTTTCAAATCGAGGAATTATTTTATGAGATATTTAATGTTAAAGTTGGTCAATATCGTTCCATTAAAAAAGTTTTATAGGAGCAAAAACTATACATGGGAATTTAATCATTTTTAAATCATTTTATACATTAAAAGTGCCCGGTGTGCAGACTGCATTTTTTTTTTTAAATTTGACTCATTTTTTGAGGTTTTATTTCTATTTTAAATTCAATTTTTCAGCAATTTGAGAATCATTTTTTACAACTTTTAAAAAGGGGTATTATTTTAAACTGTTGCCACATTTAAAAACAGCGCAATGAATAATATTTCCTTCAAATTAAAAATTGTTTACACATGACTATGATAAACAGAATAAAACTTTCAAATGACAATTAAATGATTACGTATTAAAAGCATGAAAATGCTTATAGTTACGTCATAAAAACTATATTTACACGTAAATTTTAAATGGGAAAGAAAATTGTAAAATAATAAATCCATTAATATGCGTTAAAAATGTACATGGAGGAAATTACGTCATATTTAAAATTGCCATTTCATAATATTGCCAAACAGTTTAAATTTAAAAACATATTTGCGCGAGTCATTTATTTGATATTTTGAGATAATCTTTTTAAACTGTTGTTGAGAATTCTAAGACAGCGCAAATACTATTTCCTTTCTAGCAATAAAAGTATTTTCACGTGATTATTAAAACGAGAACGATTAAGATAAAACGATTAAGAAAACTTTGGTGAAAATTACGTCAGATTTAAATCGATACATTTAAAGTGTCTTATTTAAATAAAATAGCGAGAGACAAAGACTCTGTTACTTAATTCATTTTATAGTTATTAACTTATTTTTACATATTTCACTGATCTGATTTAATCAAAGACGAAAACAACCCGTTAGCAGGGAGATCGACACTGTTATTTTAATTATAATTCATTCTTCCGAAATAATTTTTAAAGCCGATCGAATTAGAGTGCTTTTAGAGTTTGCGGTATCTGAGCTGGGGTTGACGAGCTTAGCCAGAGGAGGGGTCCAGATGCACTGGACACCACTATTTTTATAAAGTTTTCTTCGCCTCAACTAATCAGAGAATTTCCTGCGATTAATCAAGGCGAAGCAAACTTTTAAATTTTAGTGGTATGAAGAGCATTTGGACCCCCTCCCCTCTGGCTACGCCACTGCCCCCTAGTCATAAAAAAAGAACTACATCAACAGCCGTTTTTGTGTCAGCGCGTAGGTCTAATTCTCAGTAGGCGCTGGAAAAACACAACAATCCATCTATCAGATAAGAAGAACGCTTATGTACTTATAGCACTTTGGCGAGGAAAAATGTTGCTTGAAAAAAATATAATGGAGTAAGAGAGGATTCTTACATCTAGTTTCTGATTTCGCTAATGATGTTTAGCCAAAAATTATGTAAATTATGATGGAGTATTTTTCTGACTGCGTAAAATATATTTTTACATTCTCTAACATTCTCAGTCACATTAAACGACTAAACCAATAAAAATAGTTCGAAGTTTTTCTTTGGGAAAAAAATCAATTTACTCTTAAAGTTTACTTCAAGTTTATTTTAAAATTTAAAATATTAATTAAGAGGTGTCCATATATCACAGTTACAACACCGATATATCGGTACATATCAAGAGTCTAACGTCTATGTCAAAAATCGGTATTTTTTGGACAGATATATCAATATGTTGCTGCATGCCCTAAGCGGAAGCCTATTCCGAAGATCCGAGAGAAATTCTTTTTTGGCTAGTGAGTTTAAAATTTGTCCAAAAAGTTATAAGAAGATATAGTTATATAAAGAGATACGTGAAATATCGTAGATTATATAAAAATCCTTAAAAAAGCTCTTCCAATAAAATTTAGCCTAACGTGTAACAGGATTCATACGGATCAGGGAATTTTTCCAGGAGAACTACCAGTATTTTTTTATACAATAAGAACAGTCTTTGAGGATACCTCTAAGAATGGAACCTATAATAGAATCCTGTCTAAAACGAAAAATTTTCATATTCAATATATTGAAATTTTACGTACTAAGATGGAAACCTGTTTAAAACAAAATATTTCATTGGTTCTTGAGTCTTCGTATTCAAAATTTTTACTGTTTTCGTAAGCATGATTCAATTTACGTTTCTCGTGGGGGGTGGTTCAGACGCCAGGGTCCTACCTTTAGTTATATAACTTCCCTCAAAAAAAAATCTTTGCCCCCTCCCCCCAAGAAAGTTCTGAAATGGCGCCCCTGTTTATCCCACCTACGATTAATGAAGATTTGCACCAGAAAAAAAAGTATTAAATTTTACTTTTCTAACTTTGGTGGAAAAAAGTCGTAAAATTGCTTTTGCTTATTTTGCAATAAATCATTTTGCAGATTCCGGTGGGAATTCAACATTTCAGAAACTCAATTGCTTGCCCCTCAATGGGTTAAAAAATATTTTAAATATGATATGACAACATTTGCAAGAGAAATTAACTACAAAATGTATTTTTTTAAAACAGTGGTGCAAACAGAATGTAAAAATAGTCGCCTGTACCAGCCCTGCTATTGCTATCTTTACGTTGAAAATATCCAGTTTAACCCCTAAATGCATGCTTTTTTTATTTTGTTTCGAAATCTATATATATAAAAGAAAGTCTGAATTTTGTATTAATCAACGCGCAGACCAAACTACTGAACCTAAAGTCTTGAAATTTGGGGTAAAAATTCTTCTTATGACATAGAGTGCCGCTAAGAAAGGATTTTCTAAAATTCCACCCCTAAGGGGGGTAAAAAATCGAACGAACTTTTAAAAAATTCCTTAAAAATCTGATTTTATAGCTATTTTTCAACTGATAACATATTTTGGTGTATTTTTGTATGCTGAATAGAATGGTACTAACTAAATTCTTTTAAGTCCAATAGTTCGCGAGATATTTCATATATTTCTAATTTGGCGATGTCTTTGGCGCCAAAACTTCGAAATACCTAACATTATAAGTGATAATTCAACCATATTCATTCGTCTTATACATCCGTTACTGTAGCAACGGAAGAAATTCAAATTAAATCTTTTTGTTAAATCTTTTTATTAAAGAATTGAACCGGCTATATGAGTTTGAAAAAAATAAATATGTACAAACGCCTTGAAAAAAAGAGAAAAAAATACTGGATTTATTTAAAATACAAGGAAGCGATGCACTTAGAAATTAACATTATAAAACGAAAATATTTAAAAAATGAAAGCAATGTTTGTACGACTTTAAAAATTTTGTGGTATCCGGGCCATGTCAGATACAACTGCGCCAAGCATGGGAATTACATTAATTACAGCAACCCTTATTTTTTGTCCATTTGATAGTTTATTTAGTATAGTTTTAAATTAATTTTATTACTATAATTTTTATTTATTATAGTTTATAGTATGTAGTTTTATGTTATATATTTAGTTTATTTATTTACTTAAAACAATTTGCCATTTTTAACAAGGTTATGTATTTAAGAATGTTAAATTACTTTTTTGAACGTGATTGGCAATTGTCAACCATTTTTGGTGACCTATCTCATGGTCCGAATAATGCGTAAGTATTACTTTTTTTAATGGAATAAATTGGAATTGAAATAATACATCGCGATTTATCACTTGCTCCTGGATAAGAAGGAAAAATGGGTACTTTTATGTCAGACGTATCCGTATGTAAATATCGCCATTAGCATTTTTAAAATTGCCAATAGCAGTAGTTACATTTCGCGTATGTAAATTTAAAAAAAAAATCTTTGTTTTAAGTTATGGCATTATTTCCTATTGTTTTACTTTTCATCTTTTTCAATGACATTAGTGTAAAGCATGTAGTAAAATGCAAATTTGTTTTTCCTTCCACCCGTTTATAATTTGAGTTTTGCTGGATGTATTTGGATGGGACTTACACTGTTAGATTATTTTTTGTGGATGGTTGGTACTTCTCCGTAGCGAAGTTTTCTTCTGGGTTATTGTTTTTCTGAAGCACAAACTTGGGAACAAATCAGATTGCAGAAAATTAAATTACAAGAGAAAGTTCCAAAACTAGGTGAACCCGAATGTGAAAGATTACCTTTTATTTAAAGTTCTACTGAACGTATTTTGATTGGAGTTGCATAGCTAGGTAATATTAGGGATTGCTGCAATATTTGAAATGTCATTCTAGATTTTTAGTTATGGAATTATGAGGAAAGTTCTCAGTGGTGTAGTTGAAAAAAAAAAGTAGGATAAAATCTATAGGCAGAGGGTATATATTAGAGAGTATATACGTTATAGCTATGGAGTGCAGAGTTTCTAAAAAACACCAGAAGGTCTACGGCGTATAGTCTATGCTACATTCCTAAAAATTCCACAATCACGTTAACTTGATTATGAAAGATATATTTAAACTATCAACTTCAAATATAAAATAAAAAGGGCAATATCGGTCCGACCGCTTATAACTTGAGTTCTTTTCAATGGATTTTGAGAAGATTTGCATTGTTAGATAAATTTTCAAGAAAGTGTTTAATATATAACACATATTATTCTACGTTGCTCAGTTATAGAATCATGTGGGAAAGTTCTTTAATCAGTGAACACTATTTTGAAATATTAGCCTTTTTAAAAGGTTCTACTGAGTTAATTAGCACTGTTGTTAGATATTTTTTCAGGAAAGGTTTTAATATATAACACATATTGTTCTACATTCCTTTGCTATAGAATTATAGCTGAATGTTGTATTATTTGGTGAACCCGATTATGAAAAATTAGTCTTATTAGAAGGTTTTACTGAAAGGATTTTGATGGGATTTGCATTTTTTAATTTTCAGGGATGATTTTAATATGCTACATATTGTTCTTCCGTTCTTTTTTTATATTGAGTTATAAATAATCAACTTAAAGATTTCCTTCATAACAGTCCAAATTTTGTCTGAGACATTAAAAGATATAAAACCGTAATGTATTTCATGTTGTATTCAGCAACGCGGATGATCATTAGAGATAAATGTATTTATTGCTATAAAACACAAGATCAAATACACCGATATATTTCGTTTGATTAAAGTTTCGCTTGGAGAAACCGACCAGCGTAGCGGGCGAAGGCTTCTATTACTATATGTAAAGCGTAAATTCCTATTTCATTCCGATTGATTATAACTCAGATTCTACTGAACATAATTTTGAAGAACTTACACTATTAGATACTAAATATGGTTTATAAATAGTTTAATCTAAAAACCATCGTTCCAAGTTGCTTAGTAATTGTTACGGGAGTTCTAAAATTAGGTGAACTCGATTAGGAAAGATTTCAAGTTTTACTGAATTGATTTTAATGACAGTTGTACAGTTAGCTAGATAATATTTCAGGGATTCTTTTCAATATTTATCATATCGTTCAAAATTGTTTAGTTACGAAGCTATGCGGAAAAAGTTATCTATGGTATTAGTAAAGAAAATTGGAGGATAATACGCTACAGACAAAGGACGTATACTAGAATGCTACAGTTATGGAAGTTGTGCAGAGTTTCTTTAAAAATCCAGAAATGATGCGACGTATACCTACCCCTACATCCCTGAGAGCTCTATATAATCAGGTTAACGCGATTATGATAGGTATATTTAACTATCTCAATGTAAATAAAACGCAAAGAGAAATTTCATTCCAGCCTCTTTTAAATTTACTTCTACTGAATTGATTTTGATGGGGCTTACATTGTTAGTTAGATAATTTACAGAAAAGATGTTAGTATAAAATATAATGTTCTACGTTGCTTAATTAAATAATTATGCGTAAAGATCTAAATCAGATGAACCCAATTTCGAAAGATTGGCTTTTTTTTTAATGTTCCGCTGAATGAATTTTCACGGGATTTAAACTGTTAATTATATTATTTTTATGAAATGTTTCGGTACGTTTTCCAGTTTAAAAGATCCTGCTCTGTGGATTTCGATGGAACATGCTCGGTTAGCTAATTTTTCAGTGAATGTTTTAGTATAAAGCACATATCATTCGCTTGGTGTTGCTTGGTCGTCAGGTTGCTTGATTATAGAATTAAGGCTGAATGTTTTAGAAGCAGGCGAACCAAATTATGAACGATTAGCCTTTTCAGTATGTCTGATTAACAGATTCTGGTGAGACTTGCATTGATAATGTTTCATGAACCCTTTCAGTATATTACATATTGTTCTATCGTTCTTCACCAAATACTACACTAAATGATCAACGACAGAGGTTGGCGCTTAACAGCCTAAATTTTGTATGGCTCAAAACATAAAATAGCGTAATAACGTTCATATTGTTTGGGCATTCCAGGTAAATGTCCATATTGCTTTAAAACGCATGATCAAATTCACAGATATATTTTGTTTCATTCAAGATTTCTTTAGAAAAACCGACCAGCGTAGCGGGCGTTAGGCTGCTAGTAATTATATATGATTCTGTGAAAAGTTTATAACACAAGAAAAATGATAAAAAAATCAGATACATTTTTCGTATAATACGCCAATCTTTTCTCTTGTTTCACATCTGCCATACAATTACATTGCAAATTAGTAAGTATTTTAATAAGTATGAATCTAAATACATCGTTTTATATATTTTTTTATTTTGTAAAACTTAACCCTTAAATGCATAAATTATTTTTTTTGACTTATGTTTTTTACTCTTATATAAAAGATTAGACACCATACATTTTAGAATAGATCTTTAAAATTACATTTTTGTAATTTTTACAACATTAATATTTCTATATAAATATACTGGTTGTTAAGAATAAAATAAAAAGTGATTTAGGTATGTATCACTATGCATTTAAGGGTTAATACAACCAGAAGAGTATTATAACACGCGTACTTCTAATATTTCTATAAAAATGAGCTCTCAAGCAATACTCCTGATTCAAAGTAAGAACATGTACAGTACACAAACACAGAAACATTTTAAAGCTGAATTATATTAATTCTGAAATATATTAATACTGACACATTTTAACACTGGAGCCCTTTTCCTCTCCTAATCTTACATTCAAAAAATCAATGAAAAGTTTTATTTAAAACGGAACTTGAATGCGTTTTATTCAAGTTCACTATCTTTAGAATAAAATGTAATATTAATATTTACATAGAAAGATTCACTAAAAAAATAATATGTAATAAATGTTAGAAAGTGTACGTACACAAATATCCATAATTAAAGGCTTGACAAATTTTCATATGTAAGGGAAATATACTGCGCTGTAAAACAGACAAATACTTTTTAATCTACGAAAATATAATATAGTCACAAGCAAAACTATGCAAATATCGCTCCCGAGTCACTCATGATTCCGAAAACCGTTCTTTATCTTTAGAAAACCTCAGAAAATGGAGTTATTAACAAACAGGAAGAGACATATAGTGTAGTTTCTATCAATTGCGATAAAGTAACTTTATATGTAGTCACAATATGGCGGCAGTTTTTTTTTGCATCATATTAACAGTTCTTTATTACCGCCGAACCAAACACTCACCTGCAAATTTGAATAGAAAATTTCGCCTTATTTAAACGCTGTATTCATGAAAACTTTCTCTCACAATTATGGTAAAAATTCTTATTCGTTTTTACTGGTGGAAGTTTACCCCGGTATTATAATCTTTTCCCCTGACACTGGCAGAAATTTGTTTAGGTTGTCACAATATGGCAGCAGTTTTTTTACATTCTATTAACTGCTTTTTACTACCATCGGACTGAACGTCCAACACTAAATTGGAATAGAAAATTTCGCCTTATTTAAGAGATGTATTGATGCAAAATTTCTTTCACAATGATAGTAAAAATTTCTATACGTTTTTACTGGTGGAAGTTTGCCTCGATATTGTAATCTCTTTCACTGACACTGACAGGTGTTTGTTTAGGATGTCACAATATGGTGGCAGGTTTTTTACATTGTATTAACATTTTCTTATTCCCGTCGGAGCAATATATATATATAATATATAGGGCTACTCAAATAATTCGGACAATTTTCCAATTGTAGATGCGAACAGCTGCAATTGTGTTTTCAACTGCATTATGCGTTGCCAGATGGTTAAATTAGACATCATATTTGAATTTTTTAAACAGTGCAATTTTATTATATTATTCTAAATGTGTTGAAAAGTGTTTCATAATCTATGTTTGACGCATGATTCTGTCTTTATTTTTATAAAAATGAAAGGAAATTTTCCAAAGACTGAATGCAAATATTTTGTCTATTGATTTCTATCTGGCAGCACTTTAGGATCTCAAAGCTTTTTAGCTATTGAAAGACTTTTCGTTACAACCAAATATGATTTGGCTCCAGCGATGTAAATAGAATCCCACTTCTCTATTTCGCCAATTTTGCTTCTACATTTTATGAAACCACCGAGCGGTCAAATACTTTTTTCACAAGGGAAAAAGGTTCTTTTATCTATTGGCATTCTATTTGAAAACATGAAAGAAAATGTTTGGCTTTCGTTATAAATATGTTTTACATCTTTACAGTCTGAGAGCACTCGAGGGTCTTAAACCTTTTAGGTATTGAATGACTAGCAAATACAGTTAAAGAAATTTAAAGTCTGTAATATAGATAAATAGCTTCTTTAAATTAAATAATTAGTATTTTTATTTATTATATAAATGAATGCAAGTAATTGAATGGTTTTTAAGCTATCTCGACTATACTTTTAATATAAATGGAAAGAAATCTTCGAAAAATGACACTTCATTTTTAGTAGACTAAGTAAATGTACAAGTCTTCAGCAAAAGTTTAGATACTGGTGCTATTTAACCTTATAAATAAAAAATTCGAACACTTGGGTTATACAAATGGCTGTATTCATTTTTATAATATATTTTAAACGCTTTAGGACGGAAATAACGGTTTTACTGTAGTATATTATTTAATTTAATTGAAAAAAGTGAAATTTGCATCTTGTAAAAGTTTTGACACTTTCGTGATTTTTGGCAACTGTTCACAGAAAAACGCATATTTCAAACTTATGATGTGACATGCATGAAGTATTAAAGTGCACCTCGCGATAGTATTTGTTTGTGAAGTTGCCACGAGCTAGAAATTTCTAATCAGAGGAAATAATTACAGCATGAAAGCTGAAATCGAAAGGGAAGACTTTTGCAGAAATTTTAGCTTTTTTGAATCATCCAAAGAATTCTGTCTATCAAATACTGTCTAAAAGTGACTCTTTCAAAGCAAAACTTAGATCTGGAAGACTTCGTGTGGACAGAAAACGAGATAGTAGAAGGATCCATAAACTGGCATCTAGACAAGTGATGATTGCTAGTCGCATTAAAAGTGAGTCAGAGCTTTCTATGTCCACGCATATTTTCGTAGAGATGTAAATTAGTTTACATGAAAATGATAAAACAACCAGCCTCGAAATCTCACAACAAATTGACGAGAATGCAGCGGGCTCTTTAACCCATTCCGTTGCGGAGTAATTCTGTTTCTAAACTGTTGAAATAATGGACTGACACCACAATTTATAAACGAATTTACTAGAAAATACGAACTTGCTTATTTTCTCGTACATTATGAAAGTAAAATTTTAATTAAATATTCTTGGTGCCATTTGTCAGTTTTGGAATTAAAATTAGGTCTCCCTTTTTAAAGATACCACCCTCGAACAAAGCGTTGTAAGTAAGCGAACAAAGTTAATGCTGGAATCAGGCGTAAATTAACACAGTTGCGCCACCTTGTGGACGGAGTGATAATTCACATAAGCGGGCTTTTAGTGTGGCGCGTACATTCGAAATCTTCAGTCGCTCATGGAACATCAGAATCAGTGATTATTCTCACCAGTGAATTTTTATTGTAAATTTTGCCTTATTTAATCCGCGCATTTTCCCGATTCAACAAATCAAAAATATCTGTTATAAAAAACCGGGGATAAAAGATTAAAAATTTTGTAAAAGACGCTCGTCCCGAAGGGGTTAATGACTTGGGCCTCACTTTGTTTTAATGCTCAAGTATCTCTGAAGTTTCTCAATGGCCGCCATGCAGCGTAAGACTGCACACATACATTGCAAAACAATTTGCAGCCATTTGGTGAACTTTTAACTCTTCCAAAGTATGTATTTGAGCAAGATAACGCGTCCATTCATGTTGCATACAAATCAAAAAATTTATTTAACTCTCAAAATATTATTGTTCTCGACTGGCCAGCGTGTAGCCCTGATTTGAATCCAACCGAAAACTTTTGTGGCATCATATCTCATACGTTTCATGCAATTTTTTGACAATACTCCTCTGTAAATGAACTTCGATCTGCTGTTGAACGTGTTTGGCACGAAATACAGGGTGACTATAATTAAAGTTTAACTTTCAAAATGCTGTAAAAAAAGAACCGCTGATCAGAATGACTTCAAATTTGAAATGAATATACTGGAAGAAGGGGGAAACAGTATGGCATAAGAAAAAAAAAGTTCCAAAGTGTCTCAATAGATGGCGCTGTAAGCGGCATAATGAAAGTGGATTCGGCGTCACGTGATATTTTTAATCGAAATACGATGGTTTTGTCATGAGTTGCACAGTAAACAAACCATACTGTTCAATGTGCATGAGAGTGTCGGTTGTTTTACGGAAAAACTGACTTCCAAATCAGTCAACAGTTGTGGTACTGTTAGTGGAAAGCCCATCCACCACGGCAAGGTTGTACCACATTGGATGGGAAAAATCGGTTTTTAATTCTCCTTGGGCCAAAAACCGCATAGAAAGCACATAATGATTCCTTTTTTAATTGTCCTTGTGCCAAAAAACGCATAAAAATCACTTAATGATTCAGTTTTTAATTGTCCTTGGGCCAAAAACCGCATAAAAAGCGAATAAGGATTCTGTTTTTTGTTATTGCTAGACATGCGATGAGACAACCGTTAACGATTATCGGTTTCAACTTGTGGCGGACAATGGTGGACAGCATATGGAACCTGTCTACCGCATGTCTAACAATAATTAAAAACAGAATCATTATTCGCTTTTTATGCGGTTTTTGGCTCAAGGACAATTAAAAATCGATTTTTCCCATCCAATGTGAACGACCTTTGCGTGATGGATGGACTTTCCACTAACAGTACCACAACTGTTGACTGATTTGGAAGACATTTTTTTCGTAAAACAACCGAAACACTCATGCACATTGAAGAGTAAGGTTGGTTTACTGTGCAACTCATGACAAAACTGTCGTATTTCGATTAAAAATGTCACTTGACGCCGAATCCACTTTCGTTATGCCGCTTACATCGCCATCTATTCAGATACTTTGGAACTTTTTTTTCTTATGCCATACCGTTTCCCCCTTCTTCTAGTATATCATTTTAAATTTGAAATCATTCTGACCAGTGGTTCTTTTTTTACAACATTTTGAAAGTTAAACTTTAATTATAATCACCCTGTAGATCCCCAAGTGATGCAGGATTTAGTTTCTTCGATGGAACGTCAGATATTTGCAGACAATATAGGTGCAGTTCGATTTTAAATTATGGATATTTTTCTGTAAATAGACAGATTGTCTATACTTTAGCCACAATGTTAAATTTGTTTTTTTCTCATTATATATTATGTAAAGGGTATAAATTAAAATTTATTGTTTGTGAACAAAATAAATATATGAGTAAATATATAAGCTCCAGTTATGTATGACGGTTGAGTTACAACAATTCTTTACATACTTCTCAGTACAGAAGCACAATCGATCGTTGTCTAAACTTCTGCCGCGCACTGTAAAGCGTTCGAAAACAAAGTGGATTAAGTCCGTCGAACATTAGTTAGAGATAATTTAATCACAGTCCTCTGAATACTACGACTACATGCTGACGCAAAAATGGCGGCTCTCGTATACTCGCTGTAACGGCGGTTGGCCCACACGCGTTCTTCGACCAACGTCGCCGTCGAGATGAATGAATACGCTCGAAGGTCAATGTCTATAAATTAAGGAAAATTGTTTTTATATTTTACTGTGGTATCTTCCGTCCGAGAAAAATTCTTACCCAATTTGAAAAACATGCTTTCCATAAAATTGAGTTTAAAATTTTACAATAACGTTACGTAAAATGAGCAGAAAATATTGTTAGGGATAGGAATGTCATGAAACTGCTTCAGGAAAACAATTTATACATTTTAGCAATGCAAACATAAAAAAAAATCGAAAACTTTGACTTAAACAAGTTGAACCTCCACTTAAGGAAAATGATAGATTAACCCCTTTAGGGGCGATGGAATATATTATATCCCAGCTAATTTTAATTAAGGTTTGCACCAGAAACTTTTAATAAATTTTTACTTTTATAACTTTGGTGAAAAAGAGCTGAAAAAATTACTTTTCCTTATTTTGAAATAATTTTTTTCTAAATTTCCGGTGGCAATTCAACATTATAGAAACACAATTGCCTGCCCCTCAAATGGTTAAGGTGTTGAAATGAGTACTTTCGTGAAATTTATCTTTTTTGAGGGAGTGAAATGACTCATAGAGATTGAACCTCCCTTTAAGAAAAAAGATAGATTAAAAAAGTTGCTCTTGGTAGTAACCGATCAAAATGAGATGTTACAGACGAAAATTTCGAGAGTATCTCAGAACTGGAAAATAGTGTTGTAAAAAGATCATATGTTCAAATATGGCAAAGAAAAGTGAGAGATTATATTAATAAAAATATTATGTATGTATAGCAAATTTTTTGTATATTGTCATTGTCTAGAATTACTTATTTTTGGTAACCTATTTAATTTTTGTGAAAAACCCAATTCAGCTTATTGAAATTCAAAGGAGTTTTTTATGCCATTGAAATGCTTACAACGTTTAACCGCTTAACAGTTTTGCCCGTACACCGTATATGCAGGAAAAGTTTACTTGTTTCGTTACTAAAAGCTATCGAAACCTCTAATTTTAAACTACGATAATTACTTTATTTAATGGATGACGAGTATCCATTATGTAAGGCCAATATTTTAGCACGATAAAACTGTTGTAGGGCTATTTTTAGTTTATTGTATCAAGAAAATAACCTTTTAAGGGGTAAATGCGCACTTTGGTCAGTATGGAAAATTGCCTTCTCTTGGAAGCCCGGACAAAAGGTGGTGCAGTGTATAGGTATTTTGCATGCTATTCTTATGATAATAGGCTCAGGGGAAAAATTAAGATTGGATAAAATGTCCTTTTACAACAAGATACAAATCCACAAAACAACTTTCGAGCATTTTTTTATCACAAATTATTCGTTTGGTAAATTAGTTTCTGTTTTACATTCAGTGAATGAAACATATGTTTGATGTAAAATAATTGCCAACGTTGTAGAGAGAATGAAGCAAAATTTCATTACCATTATTACTAAGTACTGAAACATTTATGAAGTCAAGTCATAATATGTATAGAAATATACTACGCTAACTAGATGCAGATAATTATAAAAAAATTGTTAAGATCAAAATCATACTCAATGAAAAGACATGTCATACTAATAGGACGGCAAACGATTTAAAGTTATTATTACTGAACATTAATGTTTGAATTCGGTAATTTCTTCTGTATGTTTTCCTTTTTTAGTAGCAAATGAAACCGACACTTAGTCGCAAACTGTATAAATGCTTCAAATAAAGGTATACAGTTGGATGAAAATTCACTTAGTTTTTACCCTTCATTTTGACTCGGAAAATAAAACACTTTGCATTTTGAAAGTATAAAGTTATTTCGAGCATTCCTGTATTTAGCTATATTGTAGCGCCATCTGTCAATTATATTTTGCACGAAAATAAGGTATAATACTACAGAAATTCCTGATTTCACACATTAATCTCTTGCAAGAATAATAGCTCTCGCCGTTTACTTGTTACTCCAATTTGTGACATTCTGTATATTGACTATCCTTTGATATAAATGAATGGAAATTTTCAAAATGTACACAATAAACGTTTTGTTTTATCTTCAGTCTATGACAATACTCTTGGGTCTTAAAGCTTTTTAGCTGTTAAAAAATGTTCGTTCTGACAAAATATGATTGTCTTTTCAGTAACGTAAATGTCAAACTATGTATTAACACTCTTCTCTGTTTCATCAAATTCCCTTTTGTATTTTAAGAAAATGTTTGTTTTATATGGGAAAGGAAAGCTTTTATGTATCGGTGTGTTTACAGGAAATATATATATCAGTGGTGGAAAATTGGCGCAGAGGTGGAGCCTATTGACACCACTAAATTATAGTAGTATTTTGCCTCTTATCTAATGATCAAATTTCTGAGTTTTTATTAAACTGAATAATACCATAAAAATTTAGTGGTGTCAATAGGCTCCACCTCTGCGCCAATTTTCCACCACTGATATATATGTAAGTGATGTGCTTAGAGTAAAACTGTTTAAATATGTAGTTTTGTTCTTCAGAGATGCTATTTTAGAACAGCTGTTGTTAGAGTGTTTTAGAGATGCTGTTTTATAGTTCTTTCCATTTTAAATATTTTCCTACAAAGGGAAGTACACAGTTCGTTTATACACAGGATGTTTGCAAAGGATTAAAATGAGTAATACCTGTTGTCCATAAACCGTTAAAATTATATTTGTGTAAAAGAGAATTAGATATATACATTTCAAGAGAAAAAAACGAGAAAAAATAATTTATAAAAAAAAAAATGTTCCAGACTACATTAACCCTTTCAATAAGGAGTAGGATCGGCGACTATTTTTGTATTTAGTAGTACCAGAATTTACAAGAAAATAAGTTTAGTAGATTTCTTGAGAAGGGCCTAGTATAGTATGGCAGAAACGTTTTTTAAAAAGTGGTACTTAGAGTAAAAAAAAAATGTCTCCTAGTAAGTATATGTCACAATATATAACCAAAGTATTAAATTAAGACAAAGTAATATGAAATACCTTTTATCCGAAACTCTTTCCTTATAGTTTTCGCCTTTTTTAAAAGATATAGTAAAAACTTAAAGTAAAACTTAACAACAAAGATAAGATAAAAATTTTCCAAATACTTATAGTTGAATACGAGAAGATGCGACATATTTAAGGAAGCAGAAAGTTTATGTCGCATTTGAGTTGAAAATAGAAACGGTATCTATTGAAAATCCGCTAATTACTTTAGAGAAATGCATTCATAACATTTTAAGCTCTTAATCACCAGCATACGTAAACAGGAGATTAATAAACGTTAGACCATTCAAAGGAAAATAGATTAATGTATCGCCATCGTTAACGATTTGCTGTATATTTATTTGTATGTACTGTACAATCTGTATTTATTTCGCATTTGCTCTTCTCAAAAATCTCACAATCTTAATGCGGAAACCAACTTTAATTATTACCTGATATCCGAGTATTTTATATCGGTTTTTGAAATTTAAGCAACGATAGAGATATGTATTTACGGATATGAAATACAAGTATTTTTCAATAGTACTATTTAATAAATATAGTTTTCGCATGAAAGAGTTTTCCAATAATTTTTGTTTTCGGTTAAATGTGTAGTAAAAAATTTATGTAAGCCTTACATTGCAACAGTTAAAAAATATAAAACAAACATTTTTCAAATACTTATAGATGAATACGATAAAATGCGACATACTAAAGGAAACATAAATATTATGTTGCATTTGAGAGGAAAATAGAAACGATTGAAATATCTATTGAAAATTGCTTATATCTTTAAGTATAGAAGTGTTTGTTCAGAGAAATGAATTTATGAACTTTTAACCCTTTGCAGTCGATGTCGCCACAGTAGCATATTTAATTTTAATCCACAAGTGTCACACTGACATCAATATTTTTAAACAAAATATTCTGTTTATTATGCACACGAATAAATGCATTTACTTAACTATACTAATAAAAGAAGAAATCGCTCTGCTTTTTAGTGTTCTTGTGGCAATCTAAAAAAATCTATTAAATGTAAAATACCAATTTTAATTAAAAATTATTTTCACCTAACGGCTGTTGTGTACCAGCATGTTCTGTAACCGGGGACACTAAGTTGGATCCCAAGGTTTATATGAAAAATGCAGTACCAAATTTCGTACTATAAATACTACTAGTTTAGCATTAGTTTCCAGTTATATTTTACGCAAAAAAAACTAACTTCATGCATAAATAATTAAAATAAATAAAACACAAATTTAACAAATTTGTCGAACTATGCGCTCCAACACTGAAATAATCACAATCAAAAAGTTTACTTTGAATAGTGAAACCTTTTGTGATTTCTTCGGCTTTTAAGACCTAGCATGAGGCTAATACGAAATTATCGCTTTTTATAAATTTAAAAGCTTTCTATTAACAGATAATTGATATTTTTTTCTATAAAAATGTCATTTAGGTTTAGTAAAAAAATCTAAAAAAAAAAACGTATATTATACGTAAAAAATCTTTTAGCGTTTTCAAAAAATGAAAGTGGAATTCATCTATCCTCTGGAAACTGGGATCAGATCCCCTCGTTTATTTATCACGAAAATTATTTTATTTATGAATAAAAAAGGCTGCTGTAAATAGTGAAATCTTCTGAGATTTCTTCGGCTTTAACTCCTGGCGTACGGCTAATACGAAAGTATAGCTTTGTAAAATATTCAAAATATTATTTAAATAATTGTTATTTTTCATATAAACATTCCAAATTACCTGCTGTCAACATCAAAATAAAATCAGAGTAACGGACAAACATGTTTGTCCTTTATAATATAGACTATAATATATACTACTAGGGGGCTCTGCCCCCTACGAGCTACGCTCGCCAACCCCCGTTCAGAGACACCAAAATCCAAAAAGCACGCTAATTTGATCGGCTTTAAAAATATTGAATTAAAATTAAAACAAAAAAACAAATAACAGTAGCGATCTCTCTGTAAACGGGTTTCCATTCGTTTTTCTTGGATTGGGGAATTTTAAGACCATATCTGCTGCTGTTAAAAGATACAATGGCTGCTTTCGTATTTAATTAAAAAAATTAGTTAAACATTCGAAAATAAGCTAATGTAAAATGAGTTCAGTAAACAGTGTCATTGTCTCCCGGTATTTTTTAACAGCGCTATATGATAGTTCTTTTAAATAATGCATTTTAAATGTATCGTTTTAAATCTGACGTAATTTACACCAAAGTTTTATTTCTTTTATTAACCCATTAACCGCTGACGTTGCGTTCACGCAACAGTCAAAATAATTGCTCATGCAATGAATTAACTACATTTGCACCACTATTTTAGAATTTAAAAAAATGTTTTATTTATTGGCAGGAATTTCGCTATTTTAGTAAAGCGAAATTTACCTTACGGAATTTGTGGTGGGAAACTACTTTCAACAAGAAATTTGAAAATTTCTATCGTAATAGTTTTGGCGGTTAATGGGTTAAAATTCACGTGAAAATACTTTTGTTGTTAGAACGAAATATTATTTGCGCTGTCTTCGAATTCACGATAATAGTTGAAAATATTATCTCAAAATATCAAGTAAATGTCTCGCGCAGATATATTTTTTAAGGTACTTTTCGGTTAGCCGGGCGCCACTGTTATCTATACATATTTATATACATACATATATGTAAATACACTCATGTATACATATACATATATTGCATATTTACACATATACATATATGTAAATGTATATGTATATATACATACATTTATATTTAAGTATTGCGCGTCAGCGCAATACTTATTTATTTCCAGTGTCACTTCTCAATGTTAATTTAACATAGAAAAGCCTAAGGAGATGGTAACTTTTTCATTTTTTCTTCCCACCTTTTTGTCCCTGATGCCACTCATTTTTAATTCTTTGCTAATTCTAATAATATTATAAATTCAAAGTGTAAAAAAAAATGCCAGACGTCAGGGTCAAAACGGATCATAAAATGCCTTTGCATATAGATGGATTATAATCTAGAGTGTAACATGGGGTAATTTTTATATACATTATTCAAATATTTTTCTGAATAATTCCAAATTTCGCTTTTTGCATTGAGATTTAACGGACATTTTGTAATAAAATAAATTTTTTTTTTCATTGTTGTAAATAATTCAAAAGCCGTAATAATAATTTGCCTATTTTTAGTTGAATAATTTTCACGTGAAACATGAAACTGAAGAAACTGAAAGAGTTTTTTTAAGAATTAAAAAGAAGATGAATATGACGTCATAGTGGAAATAAAAATGACATTTTCAAGCAGATCTATACTTACTTCCTATTATAAAGAGGAAAAAATTGTTTATTTGCAGGAGGTAAGCTCTGGAACTACCGAACCTATTCCAAAAGTAATGGTATCAAAATGATGGTGTTAGTCCAACTTAGAACATAGGCTATATCTTACGTCGGTGCCACTACCCCAAAGGGGGTGTAGGAGCAAAAAACATTCTAAAAATGCGATTTTAGCGTTACTGAAAGGCCTAGAAATATGAAATTTTGAATATTAGTTACTTATAAGATATAAATGATGTCTAAGAACAGCTCTTAAACAATTCGAAATTTAAAAGGGGTGAAAATGCACAAAACGCGTTCTAAAAAACGTTGTAATGGTATTTTCTACACAATCTCAGGAAATACCAAACCGATTTAAAAAATATTAGTGTCAAAATGATGGTGACAACGCTTGCTCCAAGATAGGCTACGTTTTATGTCGGTGCCACTACCCCGAAGGAGGTGTAGGAGCAAAAAACGTTCTAAAAATGCGATTTTAGCGTTACTGAAGGGCCTAGAAATATGAAATTTTGAATATTAGTTACTTATAAGATATAAAGGATTTCTATGAACAGTTCTTAAACAATTCGAAATTTAAAAGGGGTGAAAATGCACGAAAAGCGTTCTAAAAAAGGGTTCTAATGGTGGTTTCTACACAATATCAGGAAATACCAAACCGATCTAAAAAATAATGGCGTCAAAATGATGGTGAAAACACTTGCTCCAACATAGGCGATGTTTTATGTCGGTGCCACTACCCCAAAAGGGGTGCAGGAGCAAAAAACGTTCTAAATTGCGTCTTTTGCGTTACGGAAGGGCCTAGAATCGTGAAATTTGGAATGGTAGTTAGTTATGAGATATCAATGATCTCTAAGGACATTTCCTAAAAAAATCGAAATTTAAGAGGGGGTCAAAATGCGCAAAAAACGTTGTAAAAAACTTTCTAAATTAAGATTTCTATGCAATCTCAGGAAGTACTGAACCGATTTCAAATATAATGGTGTAAAAATGATGGTGGCAGATCTTGCTCCAAGATAGGCTATATTTTATATCTGTTTCCACTACCCCAGAGGAGATGCAGGAGCAAAATGCGCGAAAAGCGTTCTAAAAACGTTCTAAATGCCGATTTGTCGGCAATATTTCAAGAAGAATGAATCTCATTTCAAACGTAATAGTAGGAAATGGATGCTGACAGCCTCTGCTCTAACATAGACGCTATTTTATGTCGGTATCACTATCACCAAGACGTTGCAGGAGCAAAAAAGCGTTCTAAATTTCGATTTTTGTGATGAGTAGGGGCTAGCAACTTAAAATTAGGCAAGGTACATATTTATTAGATATAATAGATCTTTAAGAACAGTTTCGAAAAAATTGGAAATTTAAAAAGGTGTGAAAACTCGCGAAAAGCGTGATAAAAACGTTCTAAATTTCGATTTCTACTCAATCTAAGGAAATACCAAAGCTATTTCAAAAGTAATGGTTGCAAATCAATGGTGACAGTCCCTGCTATAACATAGGTTATATTTTATGTTTCTGTCACTACCATCTGAGAGTTGCAAAAGCAAAACATGTTCTAATTTGCATTTTTTGCACAACTGAGGGGTCTAACACTTTGAAGTATGGCATGGTATTTACTTACAAGATGCAACTGCTTTCTAAGAACAGTCGAAAGAAAATTCCAAATTTAAAAAAATGAAGTGAGTGAAAAGCGTTATAAATTACAATTTTTAAGCAAACTTATAAATTACCAAACCGATTAAAAAAATAATGACGACAAATTTTGATGATAGAACCTGCTCAAACATAAGCTATATTTTATGTCTGTTCCACTACCACCAGAGGGTTGCAGGAGCTAAAAACTTTCTAAATTGCGATTTATGTTGCGATTATGTTGAGAGAGGTGGTAAGACTTGGAATTTGACATGATGGTTAATTTTAAGATGTAAGAAGATGGTTTCTAAAAAATTCAAAACTTCAAATGAATACTGAAATGAGCGTATTAATTGAGCATAAAAGTTTCAAAATATTTTCCAAATTATCATTTATTTAGTTTTATTTCATTTTATTAATTTAAGTCTCATTTCTGCCTAATACAGTGTAATAATGATGTTTAGTCAAACTGTGTTTTAAATAGTAATTTTTGAATTATTCCTAAAAGTAATAAGTACCTTTTAATAAAAAAAACCTTTTATTAAAATAAAATATTACCTTTTACTAAAATAAAAATTTAGTTAGTACCTTTTGATAAAAATAAGACATTATAAATATCACTTGGCATATTTCAAATATTACGCGAGCAAAACCGCGGGGTTTGCTAGTTTTTATGTTCAGATTGGAATTTTTCGTGCAAACTACAGCAATATCCATTACTGCACTGGTGAAAATTTTTGAATTATACACAGGTAAATTACATCACAAATTGTGATGCGATATCGCACAAATCAAAACCTGATGATGATACTCTCCATTAAGTTTGAAATGTATTCGTTTGAATGCAGTAGTTATTAAAAAACTTGACATATTAAACAAAAACCTAATTTCAGAACAAATTAAAAAAACGAAATTTATTTCCTAAATTGTTTAAGCCCGAGAAGAGGGAGATATTAAGATATTTCATTCAATTCGTTCTACATTTAATGTTAAATTTTTGTAGCCAATAAGTTAAACCAATTGAACATTAAAAAATAAAAATAAAATTCATACAATATAATACTGAAAACACCTATATACTTAGATTCCGTACAAATGAAATCGAAATAAATCTTAGAATTTTTTCCTGCTTTTAACATGTAATCATTGTATTCTAATTTTATTTTTTTTCTGTTTACAATAGTCCCGTGTAAATAAATTTTTAATTTGAAGTAAACATTATTGTTTGCGCTGTTTATACAGTTGGCGACAGTTTAAATTAATAACATTTTTTAAATTTGTAAAAAATATCACTTGAAATACTGAAAATTTGAATTTAAAATAGAAATAAAACCTCAAAAAATAGTCAAATAAAAAAAAAATAAATGCAATCTGCACACCGGGAACTTATAACCTATAAAATGATATAAAAATGATTAAATTCTCATGTATAGTTTTTGCTCCAATAAAACTTTTTTAATGGAACGATTTTGTCCAACTGTAGCATTAAATATCTCTGAAAGTAATTCTTCGATTTGAAAACTGTCTGCATCAGCGTGTTTATCAAATATTTCTTTATAATACCACCGATTTCCATATTTTTGTATACGACAGTTTTTTTAATATTAACGAAGAAAGGCCATGCTCAAGGCATACTTAGATACTACTACAGGGCAGACTGATTTGCGTTTAATGTATGAATTCACTCGCCAGAGGACTCTGATACCCTGCCCAAAATTGAAATTTGACTCTGGGCGTACCTGAAACAACCTGGGAAGGGTAGATATCTAAACAAACACCAAAATTACGTTATGTCGCCATGGTTACGTTTACAATTCTGCTAACATTACAATCAAGCTTAGAAATGACAGCTAATTCGAATACAGCTGTTAAGGGTTATTATAAACTGTCCATATCAATGTAAATGTAAAGTTCTATTTATTTAAGTGACTAATATAATGTGTTTCTCTTTAAAACTGTTAAACCAACACACATAAAAATATATAAATAAATAAACGCATGCTTAGTCTAAAACATCAATATCACAAATTTATTTGGTACCATTTAGTTATCCCGTCGACCAATTTCGCCAAATTATATAAATCGCTAAAACACTCGCCAAATTATACAAATTGACATAATTTTTATTTTAAATAACGAAAGAACAAATAAATTAGTATAACATTAATAAATATACAAATAAAACGTCGAAATAAAAACCACTTGATGACATAAACACGTGTAACTTGCTTACAGTCAAGTGAATGTGACATTTACGATCAAGCATTATTGGCATTTAATTTTATAGTTTGGCGATAGATTTTTGGTCGACGGGATAACTAAGTACCATTTATTTACTATTTTCACTGCTGAAACAATAAAACTGATAGAATTTTTTTTTAATATATTAAAATACTCATAAAATTCCTTGTAATAATTAATAAATGTAATTTATTAAGTAACAAATACCCTTACATGATTTAATCAAAATTGCTTGGATTACAGAGAATATTGCAACGATATTTAAATCCGTGATCACCATTTCTTTCTCTGATTAAAAATAAGAATATTTAATGTTTAAGGAAAATCGGATCTTTTTTACTTCTTCTTCTTGGTTCGGGCGATATTAAAAACAAATATTTTACTGGTAACAGTAAATTAATCAAAAATAGCTGCTTCAAGTCAGTTATGAGAACTGTAGTTTGATAAAAAATAAGTTTTAATTTTAAAACGTGTATATGAAACCAAGCTATTTTTATATAAATACGGGACATTCAAAAAAGAATAACAGAACCGGCATTTTTCATGAATGAACCAAACGATCAAGGTAAACAATAAATAACTTAGCTAATCTTAAAAGTATGTGTAACACTAAAATGCTACAATTTGTGTAAAATAGCCTTTAAATCGAAGGAAATTGAAGAATATAAATATTTAATTTATTACATGAAAATACGATCAATGATTCTGAAACCTCGACGATGAGAAACAAGCTTCTATCTGGGCAGGGTATAAATGTAAACAAAGAGCACGTTGTGAAGTTTTGGTTCAGGGTTTGAAGTTGGATCCGACTTCACTTTTTCGGCGAAATGCGCGGGCCGTTATATATCATAGTAGGCTATGGCCATGCTTAAGCCAAGACTCCCTTATCATAAAACAGACTTGACAATCCGGAGAAAGTCTATGGGTGAAAATGTTCCCGATAATTACCAACTTATTAGCTGACTTTGTCCCGTAAGTTACGCCACCTGGTGTATACTCCTGGTAATACTCCATAAACAAATGCATAGTAAAAAATTGAAAATGTTGTGTTATTGGCAAAATTGTATAAAATATTTTTCGAATTCCAGTAAAATAAAGGCGTAAAAAAATATTTCGTACAATTACGTTCTGGCTTTAAAAAATGAAACATATCAAAAATGAAGATTTAAATATAAGATTTATTGATATTTTTTCAGGGTACTTGTTAGTTATCACGTCGATCAATTTCGCCAAAGTATATAAATCGCCAAAATACTCGCCAAGTTCTACAAATTGACACAATTTTTTATGGAAAGTAAGTTAAAACTGGTGTGAATGAATAAGAACAAAGAAACTTCTTAAAACACCAAGACGTCCTTCTACTATGAAAGCAGCAGGAAGACTCAGTCTTCTTGCTGCTTTCATAATAGAAGAACGTCTTCTTTGCGCCTGACGAAGAAAGACTCAGATCTTTCGAAAGGCCTAGCGCATTTAATAATTTGTTATGGTGTTTTAAGAAGTTTCTTTTGTTCTTACAATTTTTTATTTTAAATAACGAAAAAACAAATAAATTAGTATAACATTAATAAAAATACAAATAAAACGTCGAAATATTGGTTTTATTGGCCATTATTGGCATTTAATCTTAAAATTAATTAATTTATGGCAAACCATTATTGGCATTTAATCTTGCGATTTCGCGACAGTAATTTGGTCGACGAGATAACTAACAAGTACCATTTTCAGTATATAGGACTTTGCGGGTTATTTTTTTTTTAATCTTGGCACAATTTGGGCTTCGGAAAGAGCGATTTGTTGCTGATTGATATAAACAGTTATGAAAACAAAACTTATGAACTGTCAGCTTGTTTTATAAGAATTTACGGCACAGATGTCATATACGATATTGGCGCGATTTTTTTCTGACGCCAATTTTGCGAAAACCTCGTTACCATATCATCTATATCTCTATAACCATATCAAGCAAAATAACGACACTTTGGTGCCAGTTAAGTATCCGGTGCGTATATGACATTTACGCCAGAAAAAAATCGCGCCAATATGACATCTGTGCCGAATTTACATGTATAAATTTAGTTTCTACATATTATTATTGTTTTTTATATACGATTTGTTTATATTTGTATATAAAATAGATAAATGCCTTTTTTATATCAAATAAATTGTACAAATATTGGAAAATATTGCTTCTTTATGTGAAACAGTGAATATGCTTCCAGAAATTACGTTGCCAAATTTTCTTCTCTCGCCAAGGCCCATATACTTGAAAAATACCGATTTATTATTAAATAATGTAGTATTAGCTAATGTTCTGTAATCTGTTCCACAGTCAATGTTGACTGCAAAAACGCGATGCTGGAATAATGTGGTATCAAGTATACGGTTTAAAAATAAAATTAATTTTGCGCCAAACTACACTTACGCCAATTGGCTCTAGGTCTGATTAAGGAAGAATACTCAAATTAAGATTTACAAACACCAAAATCGTAGCATGACAAGAATACGGTATTTGAGGAAAGTTGAGGGACATGTATAAATTTAAGTGATTACTAGGACTTCCCTCAGAGGGATTAGTCTGAGCGATATTACTGAGAACATAGATTTAATAATAACATGTGGAACCAAAGAAAATGAGATGTTATTTTTAATTGTCCATATACTGCGAAAAATTGAAATGGTGAAAATAAACGAATTGTAGAATTACAAAATCTTATATATAAATTCGTATACACTGTTTAAAAAAATGGGAAATCAAACCATTCAAGACAGCCATGCATGGATATAAAATTGAAAGTACGCAATTTATTAAAAGTAAAATAGAAAATGAGACCCTAATTTACTTATATCGGAATTTTAACTATATAAAATTATGTCAAGAGCATAATCAGACGCTCCACACCAATTTGAGTAACTTTAAATTACAAATATATGATGTTTAAAACGAATGGACTATACTTTATATGGTGTGTGCTCCCCCGGAATAGTTAATAATTACAATATCTGTTTTCCACGGATGCAATGAGGTTGTCGATAACATTTAAGGAATTCTCTTCTCAAAATCTAATATAGTATCAAAGTACCGAATACATCAAAAGTGGCATGCAATGCTTCGTTAGATTGTGTTTTAGATATGCTCGATCGGATTTAAATGATGAGTGTATGCTGGCCACTACATACGCTGTATTGTTTTGTTTTCAAACATATTCTGCACAAGTTGAGCTGTATTTCGCATGTATTAAATAAAGAAAATCGGCAATGATTACAACATAAAGTATGACACAAGATCTGAATATATCGTCTGCATAACTTCTGCGCTGTCAAAGTGTCATCTGAAGTAATTTACAAATCCATACATATTTATTCAGCAAATCATGCAAGCTAACATACGCCAATATGAACCCGATTACAAATTTCATCAGAATAAGTTAATATATAAAAAATGTACTAATGATAATTGAGAATATGACTTATGATAAAATGTGTAGAAAAATGAATCGGATAAAAAATTCATATCACATTTAAAACGGCACTTCCCTCTGTTAGTGGCCTTGGCGAGAGAGAGAAAAGCCTAGAGAAAGAACACTTTAACAAGTACTTTCGGGCAACCTTTCATACAGGTCTTTATTCAACATTTACACAATTTATTTAATGCTAGGTGGGTATCTATCAGTTTTGTTGCATTTAAATCGCATGTTTTGGAGAATTATGAAATATTTAAAGTTGCTGTACCTAATAATTCCAAATTAATGGTAATTGAGATCGCTTTCCGTTAATTTCATCTTTTTAAATTTTAAATTTTTTAGAAACCATTCATAGAGACAATTGTATATTTTAAAACTAACCCAAAGCAAAATTTCAAGATTTTGGGCTCAGCAGTAACAGAGAAATAGAAAATTTTTGAAAGTTTTTTTTGTTTCTGCACTGTTTTATATAGCGACATTTTTAGAAATTGTTCTATTGCGAGAATTTACGTCATGATAAATGCAGCCATGTCAATTTTCATGTTTATATTCCTAACAGTTCCATGTTCTTCGTTACTTAGATCATCTTTAGATCTTTTTTCGCTTTGTTTAGTCTTTCTATTTTTAAGAATTCGTTCTACAACGAGCATTTACATCTTATTAATTACTACCATGCCAAAGTTCTAGTTTCTAACCCCAACAGTATCCCAAAAATTTCAGTATTCCAAGTAAATCATAGTTTAGAAATTTCTAGAAATTTTTACGTTTATCCGTCAAATTGAATCTTTTAGAGAGCGTTCATTACGAGTATTTACATCTTAAAAGTAACTACCGCACCAAATTTAAAGTTTCTAACACAATCAATATCGTAGAAATCACAATTTTAGAACTTTTTTGCTCCTGCAGCGATGTAGGTTCTTGCACTGACATAAAATAGTCTTTTTTTCAGAGCAGAGATGGCCACCAACATTTTTTTAAGTTGGCTATGTAGTTTCAGAGATAACACCTCACAAACGTACAAGCATTAATAATATTAAATACTTTATAATATTATAACGCTTTATAATATTAGCATTAGATGTACAGATACAAAAGCCATTTATCTGTTACAAACTAAAGTGCCGGCGTTGCCCAGAATTTGAAGGATGTTTGTTCTGAAAAATCAATTTCAAAATTTAACATACAACACAAAACAAACATTAAAAAAAGCAGTCGAAATGTTGTGGAATGAATCATATGAAAACGCTATATAAAAATGTGTAAATGTATATAACAGACGCAAAAGAATACAGCTATAAATGAACTTATTTCAATTTATAATTGGAGCAATAATGTTAAAATACGCCAATATTTCCCTAATCGGGTTTTTATCATACTTCAATACATCTTTCACACTCATATGACGTTATACACTATCCACCATGCCCTTTATATTTCCAATATGACGTAATATTTTCCTCTTTCAAGAGGAAACCTTGAAATAGAAAAGTTATGAAGTTATATTCACTTTCATTTAAATTCGTCAAACCATTTATTTCATTTTCATATTTCACGTGAATATCTTGCAATAGAAAAGTTATGACGTAATATTCACCTTTTTTTTAAAATTCGACAAACTATTTATTTCATTTTCATTTTTCACGTGGAAATCTTGCAGTAGAAAATTAATTGTTGTAGTAATAATTTTATTGTGTTTTTTAATTGTTCGCAACTGCTATAACGAAAAATGTTAAAATTTGATAAGAAATTGCTGTTAAATTGGTGGTTTTTAATTAATTAAAAATTAACTATATGTTATTTCGATTCCGGATTACTTTAGTTGTCTCGGCCATGTTTTAATACACATGTACGTATCTCTTCAGAATTTTGGCTTCCAAATTGTGGATTTTTTATAGGATTACAAACAGACAGATAGACAAGTTTTCATTTTTATATATCTCTCTATACTATAAAAAGTAACTAACGCTCTCACCGCCGCCGCCGGTTTTGAATTTTTTGTGACCGGAGGTCTTTCTTCGTTAATATTAAGAAAAGTATTGCATACATATATATGTAAATCGGTGGTATTATAGCGAAATGTTTGATCAACACACTAATGCATACAGTTTTCAAATCGAAGAATTATTTTAAGAGGTAGTTAATGCTAAAGATGGACAAAATCGTTCTATTAAAAAAAATTATAAGAGCAAAAGCATGGGAATTTAATCATTTTTAGATCATTTTATTCAATAGAAGATCCCGGTCTGCAGATTTCATTAGTTTTTTTAATTTGACTCATTTTTTGAGGTTTTATTTCCATTTTAAATTCAAATATTCAGCATTTTGACAGATATTTTTTACATATTTTTGAAAATGGTATTAATTTAAACTGTTGCCAACTGTATAAACAGCGCAAACAATAATGTTTGCTTCAAATAAAAAAAAAATATTTACACGTTACTATTATAAACAGAAAAAATCCTTCAAATTGGAATTAAATAAATAGGTATAAAAAGCAGGCACTTATTGGAAATTACGCCATAAAAACCATATTTACATGTGAATTTTAAAAAAGAAAGGATATTGTAAAATAAATAATTTAACATGCGTTAGAAATCTGAAATAGAACAAATTACGTCACATTACACTTATTATGCAAAATGAACAAAAAATAGTATTGCAAAACAGTTTAAATTTAAAAATTGTGCGAGACAAAATATTAGAGGTTAAATATTAGATTTTTTCAAAATTTTATTATTTGTCGTTTGATGTTCAGCTATAAGTATGCAAATTTTTATGTATCCAACATAATTAGGGGCTGAGTTAGAAAAATTGCTTTAAATACACAAGTTAGAGACCAGAGGGTTGAATATTACACTTTTTCAAAATTTTATTATTGGCTGTTTGATGTGAGGTATTCAGCTATAAGTATGCAAAATTTCATGTCTCCAACTTAATTAGGGGCTGAGTTAGAAAAATTGCTTAAAATATACAAGTTAGAGCCCAGAGGGTTAAATAATAGACTTTTTCAAAATTTTATTATTTGTCATTTGATGTGAGGTGTTCAGCTATAAGTATGCAAAATGTCATGTCTCCAAATTAATTAGGGGCTGAGTTAGAAAAATTGCTTAAAATACACAAGTTAGCACCCAGAGGGTTAAATATTAGACTTTTTCAAAATTTTATTATTTGCCGTTTGATGTGTGGTGTTCAGCTATAAGTATGCAAATTTTCAAGTCTCCGACATATATAGTTTCTGAGAACGGGCTCTGTGACAGACGGACAAACAGACAGACAAAGGAGTGACACAGGTAGGGTTTCGTTAGATGAACGAAACTCTAAAAACATGCTGCGGATGATTGTAACAACATCCTAAAATTACATTACCATCAGCGATCTACCAATCCCGAATTTAGTTTATATTCGTTTCATATATTCTTATTCTTTTGTGCGGCCCTGTAAAATAATTATCAATATTATATACAGTAAAACCTCTGAATAGCGGACACCCCGAGAATGCAGAATTTGTCCTCTATTTAGAGGTGACCGCTATTGAGAAAAAAACATGTACAGTTATTTAAGAGTTGGTAATCGAAAAAATGTCCGCTAAATAGAGGTATCCGCTAATCGGATGTGTCCGCTATGGAGGTTTTACCAGTAAAACTTCTGAATAGCGAACACCTCGGGAGGGCAGAATTTGTCCTCTATTTGGAGGTGTCCGCTACTGAGAGTAAAAAATGTACAGTTATTTAAGGGTTGGTAATCGAAAAAATGCCCGCTAAATAGAGGTGTCCACTAATCGGGTGTGTCCGTTAAGGAGGTTTTACTGCATAATAATATCATCCTTTACAAGAAAATTGCATGCTGTATGATAGACAGACAGGCATCCAGAGAAAGATAACCTCCCGGATCAATAAACACTCATGTCTTTTGTTTTAATCATCCACAATTGTATGTCATACAACATGCCAGATTTTATACAACAGGCTAAAAACGGTCACCGTGTTACGGAATACTGTATTATTATTTGTTTGCCCACCAAAACTGGTTGCCACGGGTTGTTGCAAGGTTTGTGATCACGTGGCTGAAACTGATCTATTCAATATTACTGCGTGCGTATTTTTTTATTATTATTTGCTCCATGTGTTTAAACCAGTTGTCTACGAAAACATCAACCGGTAAAAGTGACGCACACGAAATTTCTGTGACGTATGCAGATAAATTGTGCTTTTTTAAGAGTTTTTTCTATATAATTTTTAAACTGTTTGGAACTTATTTTTCATAGTAGGTGCATTCAGTAGGCGACCCTCATAGGTACCTTCTGGTGCAATCAGAAACGAAATCCGACAAATATTTTTTGAGTTATGCTTGACGAAAGGTTTTTATTAGGCTTTTTTTTTAGTAGGACATGGCGTTAATATCCATCGTAGTAGTAAAGTATCCGGACAGTAATATTTCGCTGAGTATTAGCCTTCGCTTCGCTCAGACAATTAAACTTTATTTTTCCAATTTTTTAAGTGTTTATGACTTCAGTCTGTTTTTTTTTTGTGTATCTATGCGTGTTTTAACTTTCCTAAAATACTTTGATACATTTTAGTAAAACTTACATAACATATGGAGTTAAAACAAAGAAATTAATTACGCACTGTAATGTATTTTATAGGTTTGCACCTGATGGCAGTACATACTATGTAATAGTACTACTACTTTAACTTGGTGGTCTCGTGGTGTTCTAAAAAAATTGCTAACTAAGATATATCATGGTGTCAGAAGTATAGTGACCCATGTATTTTTGTTAAATATTACAAAAGAAATTGAAGCGATATGGCAGGAAGTTTACCTAATATTGCAGCATTTGAACCGGGATCAAATCCATCCGAGTCATGGCGGTATTGGAGGCAAGATTTTGAAGATTACATAGAAGCTTTGAAATATGCAGGTGAATCCGAAAAAACAAAAACAGCGCTCTTCCGGCATGTTGGCGGTGATGAGTTAAAAAAGCAATTTCGTGCATTTGATCTGAAGCCAGAAGGAGGAGCCAGTGAAATAACATTGAAGCAAATTTTGGACGAATTTGATAAATATTTTCAGGACTATGTGAATGAGATATATGCTTCATTTAAATTTTTAGAAATCAAGCAAGAAAGTGGAGAAAAATTTGCGGACTATTATTCACGTTTACGTAGAGCCGTTATTGAATGCAATTACGGCAACCTTGCGGATCGGATGCTTCGTGATAAAATCATTCAAGGGTTGACTGATAAATCGCTACAAGAGCGATTAATTCGCGAAACTAGTAGAAAGAAGAAGACGTTGCAAGAAATTGTTGCTGAATGTAAAACGGCCGAGCATAGTAAAGTGCAGGCCGCGGAAATGTGCGATAAAATCAGCAGATTGAATGTCGATGCAGTGAAGTGGAAGGATGGCCGTGCACGATATCATAAAAGAGAAATATTTTGTAAATACTGTGGCAGATCTCACGAACCAAAGAAATGTCCAGCCTTCGGTACAAAATGCAGAAACTGTGAAGGAAAAAACCATTGGTCGAAAGTATGTCGGAATAAAGTAAACAACAGTCAACAGGTGCGTCGGCTAAATGCAGTGGAACGGAATAATGACAGTGATACAGAGTTTGTTTATTTGGGTGAACTGAAATATATAAATCAACTTGAGAGTAAAAAATCAAATTCTGTATGGCTACAAAAATTAAAAGTAAATGGAAATGATGTTATATTTAAGCTAGATACAGGTTCTCAAGTCAATGTTATTCCAAAGAGTCAAATATTAAAATGGAGTGAAAAGCCAATAGTAAGAAAATGCAAACAACCTATACTGGATTACTGTGACAACGTTGTACCAATTCTAGGTGAGTGTTTTCTTAATTGCAAAACCTTAAAGAAAGATATGAAATGTAAATTTTTAGTAACCTCTTTAAATGCTAGTCCAATATTAGGGCTCGAAGCCTGTGAGAAATTAGAACTTATCCAAAGACTTAATAATGTTATAAAGCCCATGTATAATTTTTTCCATCAAACACCAGAAGATATTGTCCAGCAGTTTTCTGATGTATTTACAGGAATTGGTCGCTTGAACCGTGTTGTAAAAATAAAATTAAAAGACCGCTATATTCCTCACATAGCGGCCCCACGTAAGATACCACTAGCTCTACATGACAAAGTAAAGAATGAGTTGCAGAATATGGTAGAATCTGGAATAATTGCAAAAGTGGATGAACCAACAGAATGGGTAAATAATATGGTTGTCATTAACTCGCCTAAAAAATTGCGCATCTGTTTAGATCCAAGGCCTCTAAATGAAGTAATTCGTCGACCTCACTACCCTATACCAACAGCTGATAGTCTTATTGCACGACTTCAAGGATGTAAAATATTTACTATCCTAGATGCAAAAAATGGTTTTTGGCAATTGCCATTAGATAGAGAATCTTCATATTTAACTACATTTACAACACCTTGGGGACGGTTCAGATATTTAGTTCTGCCTTTTGGGCTTAATAATGCTGCAGAAGAGTTTCAGATGGCTATGGAGAACACGTTTGAAGATATGCCTGAAGTAAACCCTTACTTTGATGATCTAGCCCTTGGAACATCCTCTATTGAAAATCACTGCCAGTTACTACATAAAGTTTTAACACGTGCTAGAGAAGCAAATCTTAAATTTAACCTTGCCAAGACCCAGTTGTCAAAATCTTCTGTGAACTACTTAGGCCACATATTATCTGACAAAGGAATAGAACCAGATCCTAAAAAGATAATGGCTATAACTGAATTTCCTGCGCCAAAGAATCGAGAGGACTTGCAAAGGTTTCTTGGCATGATAACATATTTAGCTAAGTTTACGCCTCATCTCTCAAATCTAACACATTCATTGAGACAGCTTTTGAAACAGGATACACAGTGGTTGTGGGATGAAAATGTTCAACGGGACTTTGAACTAATAAAAGGTACTTTAGTACAAGCTCCATGTTTGCAGTATTTTGATAAAGACAAAGCTGTAACCGTTTCAGTGGATGCCAGCCGTTATGGCTTGGGAGCTGTTTTACTGCAAGATAATAAACCAGTTGCATATGGTTCTGCATCATTAACTGAAACACAGCAACGGTATGCTCAAATCGAAAAAGAGTTACTCGCTGTAGTTTTTGGCCTTGAACATTTCAATTATTATACATATGGGAGACCAGTTGCAATGCAGACAGACCACAAGCCATTGTTGGGATTAAGCAAAAAGCAGTATGATGCCATATCACCGAAACTAATAGGTATGACTTAATAGGTATAACTTAGGTATAACTTAATAGGTATGATTACAAGCTCGAATATGTCCCCGGAAAACTTCTTCTGATAGCCGATACACTTTCTCGTGCTCAGTTAGTCAAAGAATATTTTGCCGATGAGGAAGAATCAGACACAAGTGTTAAGATAAATCTGCTATCTCATGCATCAGCTAACAAGTGGAAAGAATATGCAACATTTACGACCAATGACAATGAATTGCAAGCTGTTTTATACCACATGCAAATGGTTGGCCTGAAAGAAAAAATACACGAAATTTCGCTAAGCCCTATTGGCATTGCAACGAAGAATTGTACTGTACAGATGAAGGTATAATTTGTCGCGGTAAAAGACTTGTTGTGCCAAAGGTCGCAAGAGCAGAAATATTACAAAAGTTGCATTTAACACATAGGGGTATAATGTCTTGTAAAACGAAAGCAAGAGAATATTTTTATTGGCCATCAATGAACTGTGACAATGAAACTTTTATTGAGAAATGTAAAACTTGCCAGCAACATCAGCGTAACAATCAAAAGGAAGTTTTGCTTGATCAAGATGTTCCAGAGAAGCCCTGGCAAAAGGTTGGTTGTGATTTTTTTTATCTAAAAGGCCAGCAATATCTGTTATTAATTGATTATTTCTCAAAATATGCTGAAGTCCAAATAGTTAAGAATAATACTGCACCAAATGTCATAATTGCCTTCAAATCTTTTTTTGCAAGACATGGAATTCCAGAGGAGTTGGTCAGCGATGGGGGGCCACCATTCAATTTAGAGGAAGTGAAAATTTTTTTAAAGAATGGAATGTGGAACATAATCTCACATCACCATACTTTCCTAGAGCTAACGGTCAAGCTGAAAGATCCGTGCAAACAATAAAAAAATCCCTAATTAAGGCATTACAGGATGGAAAAGATCTATATATGGTCTTATTAGACTATCGTATTCAACCATCTCAAGATCTCCCCTCTCCAGCTGAACTATTAATGGGCAGAAGACTGAGGTCTCTTTTGCCATGTCATCCAGAAAAACTTAGGCCAAATTTTCCGTTAGCTGAAGCAAAGGAGTCTTTAGAGAAGCGACAAATGATTCAAAATAAATATGCCAACAAGAATAGTGCACAACTCTCAAATTTAAAAGATAAGGCAAGAGTTTGGTTTCGCCAAAAGATGAACGAACCATGGAAGCAAGGAACTGTCATCCAGGTTGGTCCTCAACCTCGATCCTACATTATTATAGGGATAGATGGTAATATTTACAGAAGAAACAGATTTTACATCCGCCCTGATAAATCCGAATTAAGTCAATCTGTGAGATCAGTAGAAGATTTTTATCCAGCAACTACAGATTCAGATACAATAGATACAATAGATAATAAAACAGCTAAGTTACAAACGGTGTTGCCTCAAGTGCCTCTACGGAAATCTTCAAGAACAATTGTAAAACTTCAACGCTATAGAGACAACTAAACTAAACTATGTTAAATTTAGAACTTTAAATGATTTATAATTTTTAATACTTTTTAAATATCCACTGCCTTCATAACTCTCTTGTTTATTTTTTTAAAAAAAAGGGCATGTAATGTATTTTATAGGTTTGCACCTGATGGCAGTACATACTATGTAATAGTACTACTACTTTAACTTGGTGGACTCGTGGTGTTCTAAAAAAATTGCTAACTAAGATATATCACGCACCAAACTATGCCCGCCAAGATATGCCAATTGGCTGTGGAGCCAATTATGAAACTTTTCATAGATTAATACATACAAACTTTATATGACAAAAGAGTGAAGCTTTCATCTAAAGTATGTTAAACTGAAATGATCCCCCATACCTTCAAAAAAAAAACAAATGATAGGCCAATAAATAAATAAATGAGACTGTGCATTGAAACAAATTGAAGGAGCGCTGTTAAATTAATACTGTAAGGTGAAATTAATTGTGAAAAGAAAAGAAATAGCAGAAATAAAATAAATCACATATTTGAAAATATAAAAGAGAAAATGAAATATTTTACATTTTCTGGATTTAGATGCTATCCATTTATTTCAATAACTAATATCACTGAGAAATTCATGGTAAAATAATTTTCTTTCCTGATTATTATTATTGTTATTATCATCAATTATTTACATAACGGAATACAGCAGTAAACATTTTTTGTTTAACAGTAAAATAAGTTCATTTTTTAAATAAAATGTCTAGAACATATGAAGGTACAGATGTCATATTCGCCCCATATTGGCGCGATATTTTTCTGACGCCAATGTCATATACGCAACGGATACTTAACTTGCGCCAAGGTGTCGTTATTTTGCTTGATGTGGTAACCCGGATTATGTTGTTTATGCTGTTGATGTTTTCGCCAAATTAGCAACCGAAAAATAATCGCGCCAATATGGGGAGAATATGACATCTGTGCCCATATGAAAATTTTAAGATTAACAACTATCATTTGCAAACAACAAAGCACATCGTAAAGAAAATGGTAAAAGACAAATGGAAAACAAATTAAAAAATATTTCTGTTTCTCACGTTAGATGGCGCTAGTCACGGGAAACCATGTGGTTTCTAACCACGTGTACAGCGGACAAAGGAAACTTAGCGATTGCGAGGCCTGTTATTTCGATAAGGAGGCCTTGGCTTAAGCATTTAAATTGGATGAGTTCTACCCGGAATATCTACGCAGATTTTCATTGGTCCATTTCCAAATCAAAACTTTTTTTTATATATAGAAGGATAATATAGACTATATAGATAATGTAAAGCCATAAAATTTTGGTCTTGCGACTGGGCAACTAAAAATATATATTAAATGCAAAAAATCTATTAGAGTTTCAGTGTAAAAATGATTGTCATCTATGTTCTGTACAGAGATGATCCCTTTCTGTATAACTCACGCTATGTTTAGTAAAACAGGAAAGCAAGTATTGGATATCTTAGTCTATAATTATAAAGGACAAACATGTTTGTCCGTTACGCTGATTTCATTTTGATGTTGGCAACATCAGGCATTAAACCTTAATGGCCGAAGTACACCTCCCAGACAGAAATCTCTTACGCGAATTTATTAGGTTTGCACCTATTTTTTTAAGAAACATTTTTGCTTGAATTTTGACAACATATACACATTAAATTTATTAAAAAATGTACTTTTAAAATATACTGGTGCACATAGGATATAAAATAAAATCATGTATACAATGCTTGGGCTGTTTTTTTCCGAAACGCAACCGCAAAGAGTTAAATTTCACTTTTGCTACGATTTTTCAAACTTTTATACATCACACATTTTCAATTTTTACAGCGTCGAATAGAGAAAAATATATACAAATGCAAATTGTTTGAAAATTATATTCCAATTTAATCAGTTTGATGGTGTTTAAAGTAATTTTCAAGCATGATTTTTTGAAAAATCTATCTCTACCGCGTACAAACGATTTTGAAAGGTAAATCTATTTGCACTTAAGGTAATATAAGTAGTTCAACATTTGTTCTCGGTTGATATTTCATAACGAACTTAAAACTTCATCGATAAAATAAAATAATAAAATAATAGAAATAAAACAGACATTTAACAGACATGTAATTGAACTACGTGCTTAAACAACGGAAATGATAAGAATTAAAAAGAACTGCTGTAAGTAAAAAAATCATTGACGATTTCTCCGACTATTAACTCATATGAAAGTATCGCTATTAATAAATATTGCTTTTTAAAACTTTCCAACAAAGTTGAAAAGCGTTTATGACTTCGGTTTGTCTGTCGGTCTGTCCGTCTGTCTACGCTCTAACTCTCGTAAATATACTCGGATCGTTCTGAAAATTTTGGAGGTTAGTGACCTCTACCATAGCATGATCCCTATTGAAAATGAAGTATGTAGCATGTTTAGTTCATTTACAGGGACAGTCAAAAGTTTTCCGTTACATTACGGCCAATGGGAAAAAATCGTTTGGAATGATTTTTAATGGTGTTACACTCTTTCAAACATAGTAAAATTGATATTCATTTATGAAGCCCACTAAAATATGCATTCTGTTGAATATGCGGTGCAAAGAATAGTTGTTGTTCATTTACAGGGCCACACAAAATAATTCCGTTTATAATGGTATAGGGGAAATTGTTTGCGGTGTATTTGAAAAGATTTCAGATACTATATTTATCCGAATTACTGTGTATTAGTAATGATTGCTCGAAATGCATTTTTAATTATAATATACGCTTTTTTAGGGTTTCGTTCATCTGAAGAAACCCTATTCGTCTCGCTCCTCTGTCTGTCTGTCTGTCTGTCCGTCTATCCGTCTGTCGCAGAGCATGTTCTCAGAAACTATACATGTTGGAGACTTGAAATTTTGCATACTTATAGCTGATCACCACACACCATATGACAAATCATATAATTTTGAAAAATTCGTATACTTAAGCCTTTGGGCTCCCACATGTGTATTTTAAACAATTCTTTCTAAGTGAGCCCTAATTAGGTTGGAGGCGTGAAATTTAGCATACTTATAGCTGGACACCTCACATCAAACGACAAATCATAAAATTTTTAAAAAGTCGTACATTTAACCCTTTGAGCTCCCATATGTGTATTTTAAACAATTCTTTCTAAGTGAGCACCTATTTAGGTTAGAGGTGTGAAATTTTGCATACTTATAGCTGAACACAACATATCATACGACAAATCATAAAATTTTGAAAAAATCGTACATTTAACCCTTTGGGCTCCCACATGCGTATTTTAAGCAATTCTTTCTAACTGAGCCCCTTATTACCCATTTGTGCCTAGCGTCCCATTTTTGGGACGTTTCAAATTTTAATGAATAAGTATATTTTTCTTCTCCTTTAGAACATGAAAATTGTATGAAGTAATTATCTATAAATGTCTTTATCTATAACCGAGAGCTGACAGCATAAGGTGGATATTTATTTGCTTAAATGAGGGCTTTTTTTCGGTGTTTATAATTTTTTTATTTTTCAAGATGGCGAAATGTAAAAAGTAAATTTATTTGTGTTTTTTCTATCAAGAATTTAAAAACGCAAGTCATAATCTTAGCTTGTAGACTTTTTTGAAATACGTATTTTTTTTAAATTGCGAAATTAAATGTTCAAGCCTATTTTTTATGCCTTTTTATAACATCCAAAATATAGGGTTCTAGGCAAAAATGGGAACATATTTTTGTTGGACATTTAGGAGACAGTTATTTATGTAATCTCCTTTTGAAGATATTTATGAAATAAATTGTTTTTAAATCAGCAATACACTTATTCTTATTTTATTACTAATAATACTTATAACGTTATTAGTCTCTGTAAACAAATAAGTATATATTTTTGTAGTTCGTAAAAATACTAATTATCGTACATAATATACAATTTAAAAACATTTTAAATATAAATATGGACAAAACGTATAATTATGCATATTATTCTACAAGAAATACTCATATGTATTTTTTCACATTTTATTAAATAAATACAAAAAAAAAAAAAAAAAAAAAATAAGCGTATTTTTCCAGTTCATTTTGCAATATTTTAAAGTGATTTTACCAAAACATTTGAGGAAACCAAAATTCAGGCACAGATGGGTTAAATTGGAGATTTGAAATTTTGCATACTTATAGCAGAACACCTGAGGGCAGGCGACAAATCCTAAAATCTGGAAAAAGTCTTACATATAACCCTTTGAGCTACTAGATATGTATTTTAAGCAATTCTTTCTAAGAGAGCCCCTAGTTAAGTTGAGACATGAGTTTTAGATACCTCAGACCACACGGCAAATCATAAAATTTTCAAAAAGTCTCATATTATTTACTTTTCCGGTCTCTAACTTGTGTATTTTAAGCAAATTTTCTAACTTCCGCCCTTTTCACCCGGGGAGCACTTTTGCAACTTTTTCCGACACCCCTTTGACCATTCTTTCATATCATCGACCATAACCTTACATATTTTAGTTCCACTTTTTACCGCTAGGGGCGCCTATTTATCTCGGGTGCTATCGGCCCAATCCCCTCGACTAATATATCTACGGATAGTATATAAAACGGAGTTTCGTTCGGATAGAGGTTTGTTTAGAATAGAGTGCGTTCCTTGTTGCGAAATGTGGAACTAACAGATTTTTCACAAGATAAAGTGTTTTGAAAGGAATATTAAACGAAACCCTCTGTGCGATCTGTGATCACACTTACCTACTTGTTCACTATAATTATGCATACTATAAAGTGCGTATAAATGCTATAGTTCATATACAGAGATTCAGAAATGAATTCGTAAAGGTTACTGAGTATGAGCATAAATTGCTTAAAGGTGGGTTTTAAAGGAGTTATGCATTTTTACGCTGAACTGAGTTTAGTGTACTAAGAAATATTTGTAGAATATAGATAAAATGATATACGGGGCCACGCAAAGAGTTGGATACTATGGGTGATAATTTTTGGAAATGTAATTTCAGTTGTTTTAAGCGTGTTTTAAATTGAATTAAATTTTAGCTAAATAGTGCCATGTAATAAAGGTACTAGGTAAACTACCGGGCTGTACAAAAGTATTCAAGTCTGTTTTCCATCTATTAGTATAAATTTCTGAAAGATGAATTTCAACCTGTTATGCATTTTCTTGTTAAACTAAATTTTCCCATTATATAGTATATATATCAACATACAGATCGAATACAGGGCTGTTCAAAAGAATTAGAATACATATTTGGCTATGGGCGGTAACTACTGAAATCAGATTTTTAAATGTTTACTTAGTTATCTTATTTACCTTATTTCCCTAAGTAACGAAGTTTCATTAAAGCTTTCAGGGAGTGTTGGAAAGTGTTTCATAATCTATGCTGTGCATGATTTTTCTTACTTGTTTATATTTAAAATTGATACTTTCCAAATAAAAATGTTTTTTCCTTTTAGTGTTGTTACTGGGTAATCTTAAAAATGTACATCAATATAAAAATAAATGGTTTGCTTTTATATTTTGTAATCCGGGACGTCCGGGATAGATCTCCTAGTATGTTTATTAAGCAAAATGTTGCTTCATATTTAATACTAATCTAAGAGATTACATTTGGTGACAAAATCCTCTTCTAAATGGACTGAATATAAGAAAATTATCCGTCAAATGTTTTGTTGCTATGACAACCGACTTTTTTCAATTTAGCAAAATGCAATTGGCCATAAAACTTGTTTATTCAATATTTGAAAAGTAGTTATTAGACTGAAAATGAATAATGCTAAAGATAGAATTAGAAAAAAGATTTCGTAAAGTTTAGTAAACAAATTTAACGAAATGAAATACTTGTAGTATTCGATTAAAGAAATGATAATAATAAAAATCTAGCTATGTGTATTTCAGACGTACTCTTCTGGAAATATGAGGAAATACGAACTGAAATGAATACACTGGTCTACAAAATAAAACTTTTTCCCTCTTTTAAATAAAAGGTATATTTTTATACTAATTTAGGGTCACAGAATATGTATTAAAAATTAGCATTTTAATGTTAGCTCTCGGTGTAAAAATACAGATGGTGAAAGTTAAGATTTTGCATTTAAATTTTGCATGCAAATTGCATTTAAAAGTACTTTTTTTCCCAATACGACGGTAAAACAACTGAAAATGTGCGATGCTTAGAAGTTTAAAAAATAGCAGTAGACAATTTAACATTACAATGATATACCTGTTTTGTTTTACGGCTGGCTTATACAACGTAACGTTATTTTTTGGAGACGACACAAAATAAGCTGGGAGAAAGAAATAGCTTACCGGGGGCTAATAATTAATGCAGCATTTTTACGCTGTTCTTATTAAAATGTTTAAAGAAAATTATTCATTTGAAGAGAGGGTTTTCTTTAAACTGTTTTCGAGGTAAGTAAATAATATGCTTTCGTGGATGAAATTGTCATCCTTTTTTGAAATATAACGTGCAATTTAATTCATAAAGCTGAAATATGTTTCTAAGATTGCATCACAATGTGGTCAGAGGCATTTCATTTCACCACCATCAACAACGTAATTCAAATTTTTAAGTACGAGATGTTTCAATCAGTCAATATAGTGTCGTTGGAAACGCGCAATTTCAACATGGATGTTACAATATTTTAATAACTGCATAAATAACGAGCAAATTACAAAATATAATTTTTGTAATTTTATGTAACTTATAATATAAATATTATTTCTTAATTTAAAGTAAAACATTTTATAAAATTAATATTATAAGTATCTTTTTTTTCTGATGTAGAATTAAACAAAACTGGATTTCTCCTTTGAATCTAAATCAAAATTATACAATTAAAAAATAGTATAGGGGAACCTAGGGAGGGTTGACCCACTTTTTTCAAAATGATTTTTTATTTTTTAAATACCGAACGTAGAATAAAGTCTTATACTTCATTTTATTCGATATACAATCAGTTATCAAAATAAAATAGCTTCATCAGTGTAACATATAAGAAATTTGAAAAATGATTGATTTTAATCATGAAAAAAGAATAGGTCAAGGCTCCTCACATATGGGAGGGTTAACCCACTATACGGGAGGTTTAACCCACTTTGTTTTATATTGCAATATTTGTGAAGAGAAATAAAATCAGTTTAATAAAAGCAAAATAATTTTATGCTACATGCCTTAATTATTATAAAAAAAATATTTTTTTAAAATATGATGCTTAAACAAACCTGTTGAAACGTAATCGCAAGTCCGAGGAGAAACATTTGTTTAAGCAGGTATAATTGTACAGCAGGAAAAATGAAATTTTAACATTTAAGGCAGTACTCTGTTAAAGACAACGTCCGTTTTCATAGTGTTTCATGTTATTGTGTCCGGGTTTAGGAGCCACTGCCCCGGTTTTTTTTGTCTCCTTGTCCTATTTTTTTGCGACACTCGACCTGACAACTCTAGTTGTCACATAATTTGGCCTTATCTCACTGTACTGACCCTGGTGAAATTTGTCTACATACCTTCCTAAAGTTTTTCGATCGATGCTATGTTCTTTTGAAGCCGCATGAGCACTTAACTTGATTTAAAACGTTAACATGATTTAAACCTTTAAGGGGCAAAACATTTTCAGTACTAAAATGTTGAAATAATGACTGGTACCGGAATTTAAGAACAAATTTATTTGGAAATGAGGAAAAGGCTATATTTCACATATATATTAAATGGAAAAGATTTTAGCAAAATTCTGAAGCCATTGTGACGTTTCGGAATTAAAATTAAGTGGTTTTATAAACATACCATTGCTCCTGAAAGGGTTAAGACTGCTGCTTTGATACTTTCTATTTACTTATTGTAAGTAATATTTAAATGGAAAAAAGTTCATATCAACTTTTCCATTTTTTAGCAATTTTTCACACATTTCTTTAGTCAGTTTTAAACATTTTTTTTCAACACACCATTTTATTCTAGCTTTACAGAATAAATTCACATTCTTTTATATATATAACCATTAACTTTTCATTATGTACCGTGTATAATAAAAATATTTCTAAAACCACTTAATTAAGGGAGCCTTGAGCATCTGATCAACCCTCCCTCACATTGACTGGGTCAAGCCTCCCTACATAGACCTTTTGTAAAGAATAGCACATAATTAGGTTAAGTCTAACTTACTGTACAATCTTTATGCCTGGAATGAAAGCTTGATATTTCTACATTATTTTAAACCTACTTACTTAAATTTCTTTGATATAATTTATCTAAAAAAAAGCTTACAAAATATTTCTAAAAAACACAACTTTTACGTTGAAAACGCCTCACAATTGATTTTTTCCACACCTATTTCATTTATCTCTATGAAACGAGATCTATTGTTTGAGCATTCCAGTAGCTTCTGTTGACACCTATTGATAAAACTCTGAGGTTCTTTTAAATATGAAAATTGATGGGAGGGTCAAGTCTCCCGTATGGTCAATCGTCCCTAGTCTCCCCTACTTAAATATAATCTGGAATTACTATTATCAATAATAGTGAAAACAAGAATTTTTTTTCCAAATTATTTCTATAATCCAAAAGCCTAAATTAATATTTCCGTATGTGACGCACTTCGATTTAATTTCCTTAATATATTAAAACTCTATGGACAATAACTAGCCTGAAAATGTTTTTAACAATGCTTTTAGAGGCAAGAGTTGCCATCAAATAAAGTCAATTCAAATATATAGGTGTATAAAGTGTAACATATTTTCATCTAAAGAATTCCTTCTATGCGAAATACTGAATTAATTATAGCAGTTAATTTTCGACCACGACGCTAAATTTAAATATATTTCCTTTTCGGCATCCACAAATAGAGGAAACGAACAGACTAATGAATGCTTGGTTCCAGACAGTAAGTAAATAAGTAAATAATAATGAGAAATGGAAGAAAATGTTTTGTTGAACTATTTTCGGATATGTTACTCTGGTTCCTCGAAAATATTTAACCGCGTCATACATTAACTTTCGCTCTCGAAGATATGATGTTTAGTACAGATTATGTCATATATTTTGTATGCACAACAATTTACATTCGTTCTTATTAAACAATTTATATTTATTCCCAACAATAACATTTATGTTGCATAGTTTTTGTGATATGTCCTTTTTTCGGGCTCATTTCTGCGGATGAAGTTTGCTGAATGATGAAGGGGATGTTACCGCCGGAGATGAATAAACCGAATCGTGGGAGCTCCGGTTGGGTGATTACTTGTGTCTCATAGATGAGACATCTGGAACCTTCGATGGCGTTAACATCCCTCCTACTCCCTATATTTTAGGTCCTTGTGACTTTGATTGAATCTCTAAAATGAGGGAATCGCTCCGTGGCATTCACTTCCATACCGTTACAGAGATTCTGCAGGATTTAGATAGCTTCATTTGAAGTATTAACAGAACAGGCGTTAACAACGGCATCCTGCAGCTTCCAGAAGGCTGACAACGTGTACTAGACTACGCTGGTTACTACTTTGATGGGCTATAAAAGTTTCGCTCCAGTATCATGTCTTTATCCTTTAGTATATAAATATTTACCACTTTTAAATTTCAGTTCTACAGGGTAGTCAGTTTGGTCTCTGTTTATATCCCAAAATTTCGACTTCATACTGGAATTGTTTCAAGAAATATTTTTACTTTATGTAATCAAGAAAATTCTGCCACTAAATAAATCTGAAAATACTTTTGAATTTTCTGGTGTGAATCAGAATTGTCAGACTAAGAATGGAGGCCAAACTGGCAACATATGTACCAAACGTACTATGCAGAATTTATAAAAGCTGTTAACTGGTTTAAAACGTCACATTAAATTATATAAGAAATAACTACAGTGGGTGATCGGTTAACGAACTGTTTGGTTTACGAACAGGTCGGTTAACGAACACTTTCGCGAGAGATTTTTATGTTCGTATAACGAACAAATGTTCGGTTAACGAACAACTCACAAAACAAAGCCAAGAAAAAGCGATGCTGTGTTTCAGATTTGCTGTTGTATTTCATTGCATCTGTTGTTGACTTAAGGAACATTTTAACAGTTGTATATGTATCGCCTAATTAATTCATGGGCTACCGGGGTTTCGGACCCTATATTTTAGGGCTCCCAAATTAGAATGAAGAGATTATAAACATTATTTTTTATATTCTGTGTCTCTTTTTAAAGAAATATTTTTAATTACAAATTAATTATTTTAATTGAAATTTAGCTCACAAATTATTAACAGGCATTAGGCTCCATTTGAGCTTTATCAGGCCCTGCAGTAAACACGATATCTTAGAGAACGAATGGGTTTTTTAAAGGTCAAACTGAATTGGTTTAATGCCGTATTCAATTAATGTAATCCTAAAAGTTTTTGCAAAAGGTATGCCATTTATTATTTTTTTTAAATACGCTACGACACGGAAAAAACATCAAAATACGATCTGTCCATTTTCAGTAAGGACGTATATTAACACTATCATAAAAGGAAGATTTATATTATTTTGTATATATTATTTAGCTTTTAAGAATGAATTAATTAAATTCCCACACAAATCTTTACTAAATCATGCTCGGTTAACGAACAATTCGGTTAGCGAACACTGTTTTCGAACGGATTAAGTTCGTTAACCGATCATCCGCTGTATATACAAATAGTGCTCTTAACAGATACTTTTTCAAAGCGGTCTCAAAATCTCTAACACTTAAACTTATAGAATTTTGACATTGTAACGATTTTTAACATTGTAATAACAATTTTTAACACAAACTAGTATGTTGTAGCCTTCACAAAACTTTCTTCTATATAAATCACGTAAATTAAATCATTTAAATAGTACAAGAAATTACATCAATTTAGCACCAATTCTTATCAAAGCATATCTGAATTTGAAATTTGATGAAAATTCGTGCATTAGTTATTGAGATAGGGCTATAGCGGAAATTCTGAAAATGGTAGCATAGCAGCGCCACCTGTTGAGCGATTTGCACCAAAACATAAAGAGCACTAATTCATATTGAGGTATACCTGGATCTGAAGTTTGTTGAAAATCCATGCATTAGTTCTTGAGATAGATTGCGGAAATCGCAAATAATGCAGCACAGCAGCGCCACCTGTTGCACGATTTACACCAAAACGTCAATTCATGTCAAGGACTAACTGAATCTGAAGTTTAATAAAAATCCGTGCATTATTTCTTGAGATGGAGCTATTGCAAAAATCGTGATAATCCGGCAAAATGCAGCATAGCAGTGCCATCTGTTGGGCGATTTACACCAAAACGTTACCCGCACCAATTCATATCAAGGAATAACTATATCTGAAGCTTGATGAAAATCGATGCATTAGTACTTGAGATTGAGCTATTGGAAAAATCGTGTAAATCCTGCAAAATGCAGCATAGCAGCGCCATATGTTGGGCGAGTTACACCAAAACGTTACCAGCACCAACTCATATCAAGGAATAACTAAATCTGAAGTTTGATGAAAATCCGTGCATTAGTTCTTGAGTTAGAGCTATTACAGAAATCGCGAAAATGGAGCATAGCAGCGCCACCTGTTAGGCGATTTACACCAAAAACTAATCAGCCCCAATTTATATTAGGGACTACTAGAATATAAATTTTTATTAAATTCCGTGCATTAATTCTTGAGATAGAGTGTCCACAACATTTGTGTCACATACAGACAGACAGATTCAGAGAACCACAGACTCACAGACAGACATTTTGTAAAAACATGTTTTTCGGAATCTCTAACCCCTAAAACGTTTAAATCCGCCGAAAGCCGGAAGTCGAAAATTTTCATGAATCCAATACTTTCTTCTTGTAAAGATGGAAGAAAGTAAAAATAGGAGGCAGGATTTTGAGGAAAGAAAGTCATTTTCAAATATATAGCTGTATGAAGTCTAACATATTTTCGTTGAATAATTTCTTCTCTAACACTTCTGATAATATTAATAATTTCCGACAGTGACAATAAATCTAAATATTTTTAGTTTTCTGCCATTGTTATAGAAGAGATGCATAATTCATGTTATAAACTACTAAATGCTAATTGCAAAATAATTGGCAAACGGAAACCAGTGGCTTCGCCAAACAGTTTCAGAGAGATTTCCGAGAAATATATCTCAGAATCAGTTAAATTCTTTACATTTGGTGTTTTGTAAAGTTGAAATAAATGTCATTTTAATTTAAATGAGAGTATATGAAGCGTGGAATTTAGCGCAAACTCATAAAAAGATAAAATATGTAGCCGTAAAATTTGAAATATACATTTGTTGAAAGGAATTTCTTGCACGGAAAATAGACCAGTTGATTTTAAAATCTTTCGACTGCGACGATCAACTTCGGTATATTTTCTGTTTTTTCTATATTATTATGAAAATGCATTTTCTAAAAGTTACAAACTATCGAATATACTAACTACGAGATAATTACTAAATCAAAGCAAGAAAGGACAGACATTATGTTGGTAAAACAAATTACAGATTTTACAGATAAATATGAGCCGTCGATTTCGAAACTAGAGCAAGTCCATTTGTAATATTGCTACATATTAGACATATTGCATGATTTGAATTTGAAATGAATTTTAAAATCTTCATGAAATAATCGTATAAATATTTTTAAACACATCAGGCTTATTTCATTTTTTTAAGTATATTTGCACGTGATTTAAATATGTAACTATGGTTATCAGTGTTAACTTAAAACAAATCTTGTTTCTTGTTATACGTCAATAGATTTGCCCCACTTAAAAAATGATTTTTGTAAAGCGATAATTTTCTTTGAATCGGATATAATTAAAATAACAAAAAAAATTAATTGTTTACTTATTTATTTTATTTCTACATTTCATTCTTCCTTAGAAATTTACAATAAAACGAAAACCAAGTTTAATTTTATCAGAAAAATCAGAAAAATAAGAAAAAATATTTAATAATATCTTGTACGCGTAGCATTATAAATTATGATAAAAACTTTTATACCAATGTTGCCAATTCACCACGGTTGTAATAGGTCTAGAACTGCTAAATTCTGATTGTGTTTTCCAACACGATACAGGCCGCAAATAGTGTTACCAAATATAGCAGTTTTTTTTTTTTTTTTTCAGAAATTTCCAGTTTACGTCAGAGAACTTTTAATACTAATTTTTATTTATTTTATTATCGAAATATATACAATTATAATTTAAAATAAATAACCATTGAATCGTTTCAAATGTAAATTTCCAACTGGGTGAGAAATGTCCGGACCAGGATCCGAATCCGAGATCTCTTGGCTGAAGCCTCCAATGCTCTACCAGCTGAGCTATCCCAAACGAATCAGGTGGAACTTTTTCACCCAGCTAACCTAAATGATTATAGCATCTGGTCTGAAATCTGGTTCAACTCAAAAGAATAAATCGCACGTAAAGGAACTCCAGAAATCGCTGGATACGTAATTACACTAGATTAATTTCAATACAATAATTTTAATTGTAAATAAATCATATCAGATGTTAATTTCCAACTGGGCGAAAAAGTCCGGAGCAGGATTTGAATCAGGCATCTCTTGGCATCAGATGTAAATTTCCAACTGGGTGAAAAATGATTTATTTACCAATTAAAATTATTGTGTTAAAATTAATCTAGTGTAATTTCGTATCCAGCGATTTCTGGAGTTCCTTCACCTACGATTTATTCAGTTGAGCTGAACCAGATTTCAGACCAGAAGCTATATCAATAAGGTTAGCTGGGTGAAAAGGTTCCAGCGGATTCGCCCGGGATAGCTCAGATGGTAGAGCAATGGCGACTGCAGCCAAGAGATCCCTGGTTCAAATCCTGGTCCGGACAATTTTCGCCCAGTGGGAAATTTACATCTGATATGATTTATTTACCGATTAAAATTATTGTGTTAAAATTAATCAAGTATTGAAACTTTCTTTGGGGAATTTAGAATTTCTTAACATCAGATTTGTTTTAACCCCTTGAGGGGCGAAGGAATATATCATATTCCACCTAATTTCAAACATGATTAACACCAGAAACTTTTAAGAAATATTTACTTTTTTTAACTTTGGTGGAAAAAAAAAGCTGAAAAAATTGCTTTTTCCTATTTTGCAATGAAATTTTTTAAAAATTCCGGTGTGAATTCAAAATTTGAATTGCTTGCCTCTGAAAAGGTTAAGAAGGGCGACTTTTATAGCATTTTTTCAACCTATAATAAGAATAAAAATTTTCGCCCAGGGTTTTTTTTTATGTTACTTATAATAATTTGAAAAAAATTTCAATCTTTTTATAAAACGCTGATGATGTGGCTCAAGTTGCGATGGGTGAGAGCCTTAGCATGCGAGCCGCGTACTTCTAATCGGGCGAGATCGATAGATCCCCAGAGATCTTTTACAATCACTTTTAGTTGACCCCTTGGGGACGAACGACCGGTATACGTGCCACGTATGGTGCTCAGAATCAGAGATTATTCTCGGCAGTAAATTTTTATTGTAAATTTTGCCTTATTTATTCCGTGCTTTTCCCCCGATTCAATTAGGCAAAATTTTCTGTTTTGAAAAACCGGTGATGATTAAAAATTCTGCAAAAGACGCTCGTCCCGAAGGGGTTAAAGATTATGAAAGTAGATAATATTGTCTGGAGCACTTTAACACGTTGAATGCCAAATCTATTTTGTCTCTCTTTCCGTTTGGGCCACGAAATAAGATTCCCGTTACACAATTTATAAGTGTCAGTCACCGATAACTGACGTGACCTAAACGGAAATTTCAGTGTCGGTCACTGGTGACTGACGTGGCACTCAACGTGTTAAGGTCAAAAGATTGAAAATGAACAAAGTTGCAGCGATTTAAAAAAAAGGTGCATTTCTGACCCCTTTTTCACACCTTGGAGTGCTTCTAAAAGTGTTCATCTTTTACATAAATGACTGAAAGTGGTCCAAGATCTAATACATTATATTGCCTTTAATTTAAAAAAACTTATCAAGATCGGTTCAATAGTTTTAGCGTTCTGTTCCCACCCAGTTTGAAAAAGTCATTTTGCGTAAAATGCGTTTAATGCGATCCTACGGCTTTGCGCTGAAGCCCTAAATAAAAACAAAAGGACTTTTAATTTCGCCAAATCGAAATACAGGGATAATCTACAAACTATTTATGATAGTCTTTCTGTCACAGTAAAACCTCCTGTGCGACCACCTCCATTAAGCGACCTCCTCCCTGAACGACCATTTTTTAAATGGAACGAAATTTATTCCCATAGGCTCAATACTAATTTTACCTTCATTCAGAAACCATCCCAATTAAACTCCCTCCATCAGCGACCAATTTCTTTGAAGAAAATGAAACAAATTCCATTTTTTCCTGGTCGCTTGAAGAAGGTCTTATTAGAAAAATATTTCCGGAGAGCACATTATTCACCAAACTTCAAAACTAAGTTTAGAATTTTTTTATTCCGGTAACTTTTAAGTGTTCAAACCCCTTTGTGCCTTTTTAGGCAATGAATTTAACTCTCATGACAAATTAAGAAAGACGGTCAATAAACTCCCCGGCCCAATTCTGTCAGGAAACTCTCAAAGAAATAGATTAATGAAATCGTTATCTTTTTTGGCTAAGATGTGTTATTATCCCACCCTCCGCGATGTTGAGTATTTGGCGATTTTTATCGCTCTGGCAACCCCGGCGTTTGGCGTCTACTAACTTATTATGGCAACCCCCTTTTTTACGACGCGAGAGCGTGCTGTCGTTGCTGACGGTTGCTTGACTCTTGTACCAGATACTCTTTGATATCGTGTTCTATGGCTGTCTTTTTATTTTTATGTTAAAGTTATTGGATGTATTTCATTGACTATAGTTTCTGTAGTCCGTTTAAACGCTCTTGCTGAAGTAATTAAGAAATATGAGGAAATTTTGACACGAAAGGGAGGTTTGTTTATAGCGTGTCAATGCGTATTAAGCCTATTTTGGAAAATGACGGCGGTGTTATATTTTGTGCTGTAGGTTTCAAGAAAGCAGATGTCTGTTAAGGTATGTTGATAATTTTATGTATATTTTGTTGCTTTAAGAGTTTTTTACATTTTGAGATTGCTACAAAACGAGAACTACTGAATTTTGAGAATGCTATATCGCGAAAAATGCTGAATTCGGCGATGTTTTTTTTCGGTAAATGAGCGCGAAGCGCTCATCCAACTATTGCTGATTGCCACTTTAGCGAGTTTCGTTTTTTAGGTATATTTTGCTGTTTTAAGAGTTTTTTACATTTTGAGATTGCTACAAGACGAGAACTGCTGAATTTTGAAAATGCTATATCGCGAGAAATGCTGAATTCGGCGATGTTTTTTTCCGTTAAATGTGCGCGAAGCGCTCATACAAGGATTACTGATTGCCAGTTTAGCGAATTTTGTTTATTATTTACATTTTATTTTCGTTGAGCCAAACATGCGTATAAACGGGTGCTTGGCGACATTTACTACTTGGCGGAAAAGGGGTTTTCTCGCCAAAAAAAATCCAAGATGGCGGAGGGTGGGATAATAACACATCTGTTCCCCTTTTTTCAACAATTAAAATCTTTATTTAAACATGACCTCCATTGAGAGACCACCTCTCGGAGCGACCAATTTATATTGAAAGGGAACGCGGTCGCTTTAGGGAGGTTTTACTGAAATAGAAAAAAAATCTATATTTTCAACCGAAAAAAATCAAATCTCTTCTTAACAATAGTTTTTTAAATGCATCAGCTCGGCCTGTATAGTGTTAACATTATGCAACATAAGAAATAATTCTAGACTTGCATCACTTTCAATATCATCTTATTTAAAATAACCTTGACCAAATAAAATAATAGTAACAAATTTATACTGCTATTAAAATATATTTACTGTGAAATGATTAAAAACATAAGTTGCATGCGCATAATTATAAATTATGATAAAAACAATGTGTTACCAATGTCGACAATTTACCACAATTGTAGTAGAACTTGTAAATTCTGATTGGTCTTGTTAATATTATGTAATATAAAAAATAACTTTATTTAAAGTAGGCTTGCCTCACTTTCATTTGAAATATTGTTGAGCAAATATATTACTAAAAATCAAAATCGATGTTTTGAAGGTAGAAGGCTTGCGTAGCAGAAACCAGCCAAAAACTTCGGCAAAAATCTATAGAATTAATCTATAGAATATTTGTCCATTGAGGCCTTTCTTCATTTCATAATCATGCTTGCATTCGACTCGTGCCTGTTATTATTTTATTTATTGAGTTTATACAAATGTGGTTGTTGATCCTCAATCATTTCCAAATTCATTGTGAATTGATTAAAAACATAATTTTTATGTTATTTCTAATAATATTAAGTTTTAACTATTTTTTTCCAAAAATGGACTTAGCGTACTTCCAAAATCAACGACTCACATATCCCCCTATAAGGTACGATATTAAAACAAATAATGTTAACCCTTTATCGGGCAAGTTCATTCTGTGTCTGAAATGTCGAAAAGATTCACTGCCACCAGAATATACAAGCAGATTTATTTGAAAATAAAAGCGCCTTCTATATCAGAGGTATTATAAAAACAAAATATGTTACTGAAAATTCCGATGCGAATCGACCAGTTTTCAATAAAAATTAAGTGGTTATATTACCATTGCCCGATAAAGGGTTAATACCTTTTTTCTCTCTCCCGTCATATTCACGGGCTGTGTCTTTTATTCGGATTGTTTGATTCCCACCAGTTTTACAAAGTAGTTTAATTGTCTTTATTATGGTATCTTTTTTACCTGTCATTAAATAAGGTGAATATTTCTTTTTCAAAAAAGTGGTGCCAATAAGAAATTTGAATTTTTAAACTGTAATTTAATGCGACGGTTAAGAAATTAATTCAAATCCATAACTATTACATTTTCTTCTGAAGAATTCTTTTTGGGCCAAATAGCGTTGTTGATTATAGAATTTTCCACCGCCCTCTGAAAACTAGGCTTGAGCGCTGGCACAAAAATGGCGGCTTCCGAAGGCGGATTTTTTTAAACGTATGTACGGTCCCTTAATTTTTGACACCAGTATTTTATGAAAAAATTCTTTGTCTTGTTCAATCTCAGAAAAATGAAGCGGAGAAAACTTAAAAAAATTATTGGTACGAATATTTAAGGGACCGTACACGAGCTAAAAAAAATCCGCCTTCGGCAGCCGCCATTTTTGTGTCAGCGCTCAGGCCTAGTATTCAGGGGGCGGTGAATTTACCGACTGTGACGTAAATCTTCACTATCTTTAATTATGTACACTGCCGTAGAGAAACGCATAGTTTATAAACTAATATTATAAACTAATGACTAATGACTACTATAAACACATATTATAAACTAATGAAAGTTGGCTGCAAAATAATTAGCAAACTAGAAATTGTATGCGAGTGCAGTGAAAGCAGTTTTAGAGATATAAAAGAGCGATGTATTTGCGAATATCTTTACAAATATTTCAGATTTGGAAGGTTTAAAGTGATTGAAAATGTGTTTAAAGGTTAAAAACGGAATGTTACTTAAAATCCAATGAATAGATGTGAAGTTTCAAAATACAGATATTTTTAGCGCAAATTCAAAAATTATTAATTATAATATGACTTTTCGAATATTTTAGATTTCTTGTAACAATTAATCCGGTTGAAATGCATATGATTTGGAAGAATATAAAGTAAAACTATTTAGGTATCTTTGAGTTTAATTAAAAAGGGTAATCAAATATTCTCATCACTTCTGACACGTTTTAACAATTACATTAAATAGAAATAGATATCGTTGTATAAAATGTATTAGGAAGACACGAAGCGTGGAATTACAACTTTCAAAATAAAATCAGAAAAATTTAAACTTTAACAATACCATTTTAATAATTGAAAATTGATTGTATCTGAAAATTAAAATGTTTATATTTTTCAAGGTGGCGACAGATCAGGGAAAAACATAGTCAAACATAGAAAGAAATACATGTATTTGCTTACAGAAAAATTCCTATTATATTATTACACGATTAAAAAAGAAGAATTTGTCTATAAGAAATGCTGGTATGCTTCTTCTTTTTTAACTGTGTTTTTCCGTGATCTATCGCCACCCTGTTTATGAACATTTGTGAGAATGAATTATAAAAGTTAGAAAATTTTCCGCCATACTTTCAAAAAAAAAAAAAAAATTCCGGTTATGATTATAAAAATTTTTATTTGCTGGTTTTGAAATTCTTGAAGAAGTGATTTTACAGCAGTTACAGAAATGTTAAACGCAAAGAAAAAAAAAGTAGAAGAATCAATAATTGTTTAAACGGCTTTTTACAAACAAGAAGGATTTGTGCAAAAGTTGGACATCTGTTATAAAAAGGAATGTAATGAATAGTTTGGATATATAGATAATAGGTCAGGAACACATTGCTCACCCGAAAGAAAACTCGCGAAAATTCGTCTCTGTTGTATTCTACTAATAGGATTGTCATAGGTGCGTCTTGCTATAGAAAAAGTTTCATAAGTGTAGATATACATAAAATTGCTTTATTACGCTACATATTCATTCGTGACCACAGGAAGAGGGTGGTTTTTGTGGGGAGGTTAAATTACTCATCCATCCAAACCTCATTTACTTCTTCATTGTTAAGGGTTTTACTCTTTTATGCATGTTTTTCTACTGCAAGCAGAGCTAAGTTATATAACTTCATGTTACTCTAAAATCATTAAAATTTTCTTTTGCCTCTACTGTGAAATTTACTTTTACCGAGATGCGTCACTTTTCTTGTTGGTGAGATACATTTAAAAAATAATATAGATTTGTTCCCGTGTATTAAAAGTATTTTTCAATGAAAAATAAATGTATACATTTAAATATACACAAGAAAATTACATTTAACACTTGATCAATTATCGAGATGTAAACAACTGAACAGTGAACAACAACAATGTGTTATCCAACTTTCATTTCAGGAACACAGATCAGGGCTTACGAAATAATAAATTGCGAAATAGAAGTAAATTAACCCGTTCGGGACCACATGCAACCAGAAAAAGTGCTTACAGTGCTTGAGTTTGATACCAGTAAAAAATAACTGTAAAAGTGATTTTATTTAATTACGACATTTTCGTGATTTATAAAGTTAAGTCAATTAATTATATTAAAAACTGGTGCCAAACGAATACCGTGAATATATATGATAATTTCCATTGAGATAAATTAATTATAACTGAAATGAATTAGACCTTGAATAATACTGGGAGTTTGCATGTGAAGTTTTTTTTAATCTGCTTTATACTACCCCTTAAATTATGGATGTTTCATTTTACGTTACTTATCGGTGTAAATATTTACGTAATTTTGTAAAAATCATGTGCTCCCCTAATTGTTTTGAGCAGTGTAGTTATAAAAGTAGCCTAATCGTAATACTATTATCAATGTGAAAGTGTGAACATATTTGGTTGAAGTCGTAATCAAAACGTATAACTATATTTTTTTTTTGTATTTTTAACCGTTATATTAAATATTTTTCTAATATTTAATTTTTTCCTTAAAATTAACATATTTTATTTGTTTGTAATACATCAAATAAAAGTTATAAAAAAAAAAACTTTCAGTCAAATGTAGCAATAAAATATTCTCTTGCGTTTTTAATATTGTGGCATTTCAAAGAAAAAAAATATGAAAAATGATTTGTAATTAAAGTAATGATAAGAACAACAATGCTAACCTTACTAAAAATGCATCTGATGTGAAAATCCACCAGTGATTGTGTTTCTGAATGTTTTATAACCACTATTTCTTTCTATTAATAATATTATTCGACTTATAAATTACGAGATTAAAAAATGCGGCGATTACTATTTGGAAATAGCGATTAAAAATTTCAAGTGCACAATTACCCAGAAAACCACCGGATTTCTGAATTTAAAATATCTACCAATCTTTTTTAATAGTATTTTAACTTTTTTTAATCGTCGAAATTCTGCCATTACAGAAAGCGGAAATTAGTATTAAAATTTTCTGATATATATTTTGAATACAAAATACGCTTAATTTTATGCACTGATTGCTATCACTGATATTTAAACCGTAATACCAAAATTTGTAAAATATTGGATTTATGTTGGAAATATTTGTAATTAAATTTCAACTATCTCCAACAAAATGTGAATATTCCGAAAATATTTACTTTATGTTTGAAATATTAATAGTGAAATTGCAGAATATTCTTTGCCAAGTTACATTTTGCACATATAGTGAAACCTCCCTGAAAGGCCACCTCTTTAAGGAGACCACCTCTGATAAAGACCGTTTATTTATGGTCTATAATTTTCGGCTATAGCCTCAATGTTAATTTTCCTCCATTAAAAAACCACTATTTCCCACCTCCCTCCCTGAAAGACCACTTTTAAACTTTTCAGACGAAGAGTAGGATTACTTTCCTTTGCATGGGGAAATTTCAAAATTCCACTTCTCTCCCAGAAACATGCTCAGCTAAGTCTACTCCCTTAGACCTGGCGAATCAAGGTCATCTCCCCCCCACCCCCTCCCTGGAAGGTGAAATGATTCAGCTTTCAAATGCAGCTAACGTTGATCATGACCTCAAATTATATAAATATGAAGAAGCTCTCGAGTCTTACAATGATTTATCTGAAGACTGGAAGAATCGTATTATAGAAAATCTCAGACTTAATTTTTTTATATTAAAATATAAATTCTACAAACATTTACAAAAACAAATGATACTACAATCAAGACTTTTTAAAATCTATTTTAGAAGATCATTTTGATTCAGACGACGAGCTTCCTCCAATTAAAGCTTCTATTTCATGTCAAACACTTGTTGAAACCAATAGATTGATAGAAAGTTCGATGTTACAGATGATACTTATATAAATAATTTGTTTAAACGGATCAAAGAATGTTTAGAAATAAAAATTGTTAAGATCAAAGCAAAATGAAATTAATTCCTTTTTTAAAGCTGTATAGACATGCAATATAATAAACTAACTGAACAACAATTGTTTTTATAGTATGTATTTCATGAAACTTCGCTTTACCCATCACCTCTATTCAGAGACCACTGTCTGAAAGACCGATTTTTTATGTTCTAATGAGTGGTTTCCTTAAAGAGGTTTCACAGTATTGAAAAAATTTATTTTTTGTGATTTCACTATTAATATTTACATTATAAAGTAAATATTTTTTCAATTTGCTTGTAGCTTTTATTTTATGTATTACAGACAAATAAATTTTAATGTAAATTTTATTTACTTAAGTGAAAATTTTAAACATTGGAAAAAAAATTAATATAATGCATAATGAATACAAAGGCATTTAATTATCGGTTTTGACGCTGACTTCTACCAAGCATTTTCACACTTTTACATTTATAATATTAATAGAAATAGGTTACTATCATTATTACATAGAGAAAATAACAAAAGTATGTGTTTCAAAATATTCGAAATTTCATACCAGAAAAATACACTGAAAAATTCCAGTTTGGAATCTGAACCGAGTATGTACCGTGAGCATGCCTGCGGCTCGTCGGGGAAATCAATTTTTTACCAGTATTTAAATAAATGAAAATTTTCCCTGTTTAATATCAGAACTTTAGAGGAATTAATAAGATCAAATTTAACCCTAGAACTACCGAAAATTTTACTCAAGTTTTATAAAAATATTACACATCAGAATTCTTATTTAAAACTATTGAACTTATTTACTTAACTCATTATTGTCTGGTTTACATATTTAGTTTATTTTAAAGAAATTTCTGGTTAGAATAAATATTTCGAATGTACCCATCGGGTCCATTGGACCCGTCTGGTAGACGGAGGGTTAATATAAAGAAATTTCTAGTAGCAAAGTTATTATGAGCCCATTGATGAGTCTATACTGATTTAGACACTATAAATTTGAGCACAGTTCCTTTGGAAATTTGTGCGTGAGGGGTATGGGACAGAATTAAGAGACAATTTACTTCTTCTTCCAAATACTTTTATTCTGATTAAAAACAAATAAACTGATCGAACTCGGATTTTAATAGAAGCATTATCAGGGTTCGTACGGCTCCTGGAATTTAGCGAACAGGAAATTCTTCGGCAGCAGAATTTTCTTACAGAAAATCTCTCCTTAGAAGAAGGGAAGTTTAGCAAATTTAACCTTGATTTCTTTTTCTATATATATAAAAAAAAAGAAAAGAAAATACTAGTAACTCTCCTGGAAAATTCCCTGATCCGTACGAACCCTGTATTATGTTAACGAATTAAAATACATGGTCAGTTTGAGAAATTGTTGTTTTACAGAGATAATACATAAAATATTGAGAAATAACTACCGTTCACAAAAGAATACAAGGGGAAAAGAAGAACCTTATCACATTAGAATATAATCAGACGAATGTGACTTTCCACTGCTTGGGCGATAAATTACAACAATGTTCTTTTAAAGTTCGTTAGTTAGAATTTTGCTAAATTTACCAGTGGCAAAAAATTCTCTGTTTTGGAGACTTATTTTTGCGACAATGTTCGCACATGTGCTTGTGTAAGTGTACATGTCTACATAAACACAAACACGGAGAAAATACTGTAATCGAGTAAACATGCAACTGGAATGTTTTAGTGTACGTTATTTGGTGCATAAGTATCTCCAGTGTTGCAACTCATTGCACAGCTGTGAAGATAATTATTACCACATTGTTGCAAACATTGTTTTGACGTCTGCATAATAGAAGCACACGCTTGTTCTTTAAATTACACATGTACGAAATACAGTTCTGGAAAAAAATGTAATAAATTCTTACAAACTCACCTGGAATTTTTATAGTGTAAAAGATATAAGAACCATTCGACTGACAATGATATTTATTATTCAATGATAAGATAAATTATACTTTGGATGTCGTGTACATAATAAAAATTTCACAAACTTTCGTTTTTACACACTCTTGATACTTTATATCGGTGCCTTGAATAAAAGTATCCCAGAAAAGTATATAGTGTAACCCTACGATGGACGAATTTTTCTTTTGGAAGTATGTTTCTTATACTCTTTATTACTTATTAATTATTTATTAATTTTATAATTAATTATTTATTATTAAGTAAATTATAGATTATTAATATTATTAATTATTAATAAATATTGCGAAGTATTATTATTAAGGATTATTTTTATTAGTAAGATAACTCTAAAACCGCCATTAGGGGTCATTTTCACCCCTACCAAATTGATAATTGTCGATTCGTACCGGAATTTTCTTCATAAGATATGTTAAATGTATGCAGTCTGAAGTAGGCTAATTAAATAGGTTAAACAGTTTTTGTAAAAATTCTGGTGGGAAACTCTTTTGATAAAACTAGAGTAAAATAGTCGGCTGTTCTAGTGTTTAGTATTATTAACTCTTAATTATGTATTAATTTTATAATTTTATTAATTATTTGTTTAATGACACCCAAAAATTTAAAGGGAATTTTTTTTCCGTATTCAAAGCAGACTTTTATGAACATAAACCAAATAGACCGTTGTTCATCTATTGTATTAATAAGAGTGAATTTCAGAATATTTATGTATAAGGGAGAGTAGTACACAGTGAGACAGCAGCCAGTTTGACATATAGTTGTAACTTTTTCTCCAAGCTGACACACACACATAACGACCTCATCTTATGCAACACGTAGATGTACTTTTGGCACTTCAGTTACTCGTCCGACAAAATAGTAAATAATTCTTTATTTTATAGTGGTTAAAGGTTACATAAACGTCTATTTTAGAGTTTATTTCCTTCAATATGACATATATTTACTTAACCATCTAATAATAGACTATTTCGACAAAACAAAATAAACTTTTGAACCCTTTCCGGTACAGACAATTTTTGTTGTAAAATGGTGAAATGATTGACTGACACCGGAATTTAAAAACGTCTTTTTTAGAAACTAAAAACATGTTACTTTAAATCAGTGTTGCCAGATTGGGGATTTTGTCCCCATTTTGGGGAATTTTGAACCTCTAGGGGAATTTTTTGGGGACAAGCAGTTCGTGGGGGAAATTTTTGGGGACTACAAAAATTTTGGGGAAAAACCTGGGGATTTTTTTTTTTTTTACTATTTTCCGTAAAGATTTCTTTTAGTCCTGTAGAAAAACTGGATCTGTCTCGAACTCAATTTTGATTTGAAAAACGAAAATACAATCCAGAAATCGAAAAAAATCAATCATTATTCTCTTGGGTGTGGTCGGGTTCGTTATTTACTACGTTACAGTTTACACGTATTACAGATACACAGACTCTAAAGTCTTAAGCAGCTTAAATCTACAGGACTTTAGGAAAAATTCTTTCGCCATACTTGAAAAAAAAAATTAATTTAAATATGTGGAAAGCAGATATTTTTCTCTTATGATATACAAAATCACATCGATTGATACAGCGAAAATACTTTGTATTATGATTATGTACTTCAGTATAGGGATGACAAAAAATTAAAACGGCGTACCATCTCGGATTCATTCAAATCCCAACTGATAAGAGATTGTCTAAATCTATGGAGCTAATGTAACAATAGTCCAACATTTTTAGGCTATACTTTTAAAAACAAACGTAAAATAACTTGTCACTGCAAAATATACCTCTCGTTCTCTTAATGTAGCTACAGAATATGCGTTCAGCCCAATTTAAAAGTTTGTTTTTAGTAAATGGGGAATTTTTTTTTAAAAAGACTTGATTTGGGGAAAATTTTTGAGCTTAAATTACTTAAATATTTTTTATAGTTGTAAATTGAAAATTAAAAAATTTCCTTTTTGATTAAAAACTGAGTTGGGGACTTTTGCGAAAAAAACCACTGATTTGGGGAAAATTTCAGAAATTTTGGGGAAATTGACTTTTGACTATCTGGCAACACTGCTTTAAATGTTCATTGTAAATGGAAAATTTTACTAAAATATTCTTGGTGCCGTTCGCAAGTTTGGAATAAAATTAGGTATCCCGACCTGGGCACACTGCTTCGGAAAGGGTTAAAGCGATTAAATTGATGTAACAGAAGTGGCATCCATTTTGTTATAACATAACGAAATTACACAGTGAGATACACAGTTGTGGTACACAGTGAGTCGTGTCTCATTCTGTACCTACTTTGTGGTTCTGATGTAAAAAAAAAGTTATTTATTAATAAAAGAATGTTTTTCGCTCTCTCTCTCTTTCTGTGTGTGTGTGTGTGGGAGTGCGATGGCTAGGGAAATCTACTAATCTTAAGAGGCTGAAAATTTGCATGAAGATAGCCCAAGGTCTGCCACTGTCCACCCGAGGCTCGTATTTTTAATATTTTGAAAATCTAGAAATATTAATTAGAAATCATAAACTATAGAAAATTATTGATATAGTGTAAAAATGTATGATTTATGAAAATATATACATTGTCTCACTGTGTACCACTTGTGTTACACAGTGAGACAATTTCCGATACTCCGTTATGTTGCTTCTGTGCCTTTATAAATATTTTTTTAAACCATTAATATATTAATTTGCAGCGTATTTCTGTAGCTTAAAGATGTAGCAAAATGTTTTTCAGAAGAATAAAAATCGTCTCCATTCGTTAAGTAATAATAATTTTCGTCTCACTATGTACTACCCTCCCCTATTTAGTATTTTTTAAACGATGCGTAAATAGTTAGTTTATTCTGTTTCCAAGTTTAATTTCTTGTATTGTTCATGAACAATAATTATTTTTTAATAAATTCTTCTTTGCAAATCTTTTTCTAAAATAAAATATTGAAACCTTTCAAGGATAATACATATTTTGGCGTTCACATACAAATGAACAATCGATTTCTCAAGGCAATGGGAAAATATACATTTTCTTTACAAAAAGTTGATGAAAGACCAAAAAAGAAATTTACATTATATCAGAATGACAGTTGCACAATGTAAATTCTTTACAATAGAATTGATTTTGTATATTTCCAATAGTGACGCAAGATACGGAAAGAAAATTGAAACCAGAAAATTTTTCTTGTTTATGCATTGTTCTTAAACTAATGTCTTACATAAAATAAGTTTGATAAAATAGACGATAATGAAATATGTATATATGTAGTATCTTTGCCGACTTCCGGCTTTTTTAAAAATCGAAAACAGACGCTTTCAATTAGAATTTTTATCTTCATTCATTAAATAAAATATCTAATTTAACTCTTTCACAGGCAAAGCACTTTCATCTCTAAAATGTTAAAATGAATTACGGACACCGGAATTTACAAACAAATTTATTTGGAAATAAGAAAAAAAGCTATATTTCACATGCACATCCACTATAAACGGAAAACTTTATCCTAAAATTCTTGTGTCGTTGGGACCTATGGGAATTAAAATTAGGTGGTTTCATAAATAAACCCTTAAAACGGTTAAATTAAGTTTTTTTTTTTTATGTTGGCGGTGGGCGGTTGCAAGTATAAAATATAATCTTGTTATCAATAAAAAGTGCCTCTCTCTCCATATATATTATAAGGGTAAAAACGCGTTTGTCTGTATCGCTAACGTCTAAAATTTTTTAGATTTCTAAAAATCGCACATTTTAAATTTTTACATCGTTGAATAGGGAAAAAATGTATTTTCAAATGAAATTGGCTTGAAAACTGTATTGCAGTTTACTCATTCTTTAAGGTTTTTAAAATAATTGCTCTGCGTGATTAAAAACAACTTTTTTATCTCACGTGCTGACGGTTACGAAAGATTAATCCGTTTGCCATAAAATCAACATGAATAACCCAGCATTTGTTTCCGGCTTATATTCCATAGCGAAATTCAAACTTCATCATAAAGTATGTACAATAATAAAATAGTAATGTGTTTTAATTGACATATTTCAATTTAACGCCTAAGTGTGATACCTTCCGGCTCATCTGATTAATTTCATTAATTTTCCGTAATCAGGCTCATAAAAAATTAGCATTTGAGGAACTGTGATTTGGAGTAAGAATGTTTTTTTAAAACCTTTAATGTCATTCATTTTAAAGAATATCATAGCCATTATGGTATGGCTTAAACGTTATCCAAATTATGGACACGATTGAATGTAGAAAAATTTTACATTAAAATTTAAAAAACGAAATTTTTTTTTACCCATTTTACCCTTTTAGTGCGCAGCTTTGCATATATGCAAACAACAGCATTTAAACATTTAATAGATTTTTTTATTCGTATATACCTAATTTAGACCAGAAAATTAAAATAACAATATTTGCTTTAAATAATAACAGACTTTCCGTATTTAAATAAAGCGAAATTAACTCTTGAAACTTTCTGCTGTTAATTCAGACTCTCTGGACTACGTAATTTCTAGAACGTATTCTATCATGGGAATTAAAGGGTTAAAGGTTAAGCTTTATAAAATAAATAATTATATAAAATAAGGTATTAAAATATTTACTAATTTGCAATATTTTAGCGTAAAACAGTCACACGACAGTAGTTTTTACTTGTATTGCAGACGTGATAACAGAAGAAAAGATTGGCGTATTATATGAAAAATGTGTCTCCGATTTTTTACGTTATTTTTCCTGTGTAATAAACCTTTCAGAGAATCATATATAATTTTTTCTAAACAAAATAAATAATTGCGTATTTAAGGGTTAATACAGGCATGTCGTACTGATTTTGGAGATACTTTTCTATACCTTCAAATTAGTGTTGCCAGGTGTCCCGCCTAAATAGGGGCTCCAGATGCTCTGGACGCCAGAATTTTAAAATAATTTTCCTCGCCCTATCTAATGGCAGAATTATCTGCGTTTAAAGATGGCGAAATAAACTGTAAGTAATTCGTGTTGTACAGAGCATTTGGAGCACGATTTAAGCGGAAGATCTAGCAAAACTACATCCAACCTCCCGCAAGATCGCAGTTAATTTGACCCAGGTTAACCCTCTCAAGGGCGGTGGCTAGAGGGTCTAGCCACCTAATTTTAATTCCAAAACTGACTACTGGCATAAAGAATATTTTAATAAAATGTTTCTTTTGTAGTTAAAGTGAGAGACTTCTGACGGTTTACCGAGGAGCCTGGGGCCACTGCCCACATCCCCGACAGTAACGCTATGGAAGACTAACAGGAACTGAATCTTGGCAGTACTGGGAAAAAGGTTTAAAAAGGGGGGGGGGAACAAACAAATAATTCCTGAGCTCAAAAAATGAGAAACCTAAACTAACACTAAATTAAAATATTACTAACATTTACAGATTTAATTGCTGAAGTTAAATAAAAGGCTCAGTGGATAGAAACTCCCGCGCCTAGCCCACGCTTCATCGCGGGTCCAGGCTACCATGGCTGCACAGATGTTCGCAGTCATATGGCCTTGAAAAAGGCCCTTTGAGACATCGATTCACCACGGATTAGGAGCACCGTCCACAGCTGAGTCTGGGGAATAATGGCGATCCGCTCGAAAAGCGGGTCTATTTATTGAAGCAGGGGGAAAGAGGAGGAGCTTAGTTAAAGAGGAAGTAATTTCATTGGCTTAGAGAAGTTCAATGTGGAATCTTTTTAGTTTGTTGAGCAGAGCAGCAAGTTGAATATTTAAAAAATACATTAGAACAATTAAAATAAAGAGAATTTTTAAAGATTTAAGGATTTAAATTTAAAGATATGAAGAGCATTTAATATCATACCTAACTTCGGTCTTTTTCTGTTACGGATGTCAAAAATGTCGTACGCTGGAAGTGTGTTTAAAGCACTTTTTTCAGAATTTTCCAAAGAGAGATGAAAATTAATATTTAAGTCTTGAATGTGAGTATTTAATCTGGGGTAATCAATACCTTTATAAAGATGATAATTTCGAATATAATAAGGCACATCAAAAATAATCCTGATAGTAGAATTTTGGGATTGTATAAGGAGTTTGATGTGGCTATAAGCAGCATAGCTCCAGATTTGACATCCATAAGTCAGAATGGGTTTTAAAAAGGAGTTGTAAAGGAGCAGTTTATTATTAGTTGACAAGTCATTGTTTCGAGCTAATAAGGGATAAATTAAATTTTTAGCTACTCGAAACTTGTTACGCGCGTAGTGGATGTGTTGTCTGAAGGTGAGATTTTTGTCGAGAATAATTCCTAAATATTTACAGGTGTTTGACCATGGCAAATCTGTATTGTTAAAGTTAATTTTATATTTATTTAAGTTATCATCAGTTAGTTTACAAAAAAGGATGGCTTGTGTTTTGCTAACGTTAATTTTAATGCGCCATTTTTGGAACCACTTTGACAGTATTTTAAGATGGCGGGAGATTGAAAGGATAGCAAATTTACGATTTCTATGGGAGGCAAAAACACAAGTATCATCCTCGAATTTAGCCAAATTAGTAAAGGGGTGGTGGGGCATGTCATTAATGAAAAGGTTAAAAAGAATTCCTGAGATACGGGATCCTTGAGGGATTCGAAATGGGGCAAAAAGGTTCCTGGAAAGTTTATTATATACTCTTACATAAAAGTTCCTATCAAGTAGATACTAATAAATAAGTTTAATTAAGTAGGGAGGGAAGTTGTAATTAATTAATTTGAAAATAAGGCCTAGGATCCAAACTTTGTCGAACGCTTTCTCTATATCCAGGAAGACTGCGGCTGCATAACTTTTAGTGATTTTGGCTGTTGTGATATGTTCCACCAGTCTATAAACTGAGATGAGGGGCTGAAAGCTCTTCTCTGAATCCGAACTGTTCAGGTGACATTAAATTATTATTTTTGATGTGAATATTTAAATATTTTGCAATGAAGGCTTCGGCAAGTTTACTGAAGGAATTGAGAAGGGAAATGGGGCGATAGCCGGTGGGGTTTTCAGGTGGTTTAGAACTTTTAAGAATAGGAGCGATGAGTGCAGTCTTCCAATACAGTGGGAAATAAGAAAATTTAAAAAGACTGTTAATAAGAAGGGTGATTTTTGGAATATAAGAGATAGGGAGTTTCTTAAGCATTTCATTAGTGATCTTGCTGACGCCTGGGGATTTCTTATTTTTAAATTTACTAATTTCTTCAATGACGTCAGCATGGGTGACCAGAAAAGAGGGTGAGGGAATGGGACTGCTTAAGAAATTTCTGACTGTCTCATTTACTTCTCTCTCAGTTTCGATATTTGTAACTGGGTTTCCTGTGAACTGCAATTCCAGGCTGCTGGCGATAGCATCTGCCTTTTCTTCGTCATCGTACACGCAATTATTAGAATTTGGAATATTAATGGGGGGCATTTTAGTGACAGAGCTCTTAAATCTTTTGGCTGCCTTCCATATGCTGGCGTCTTCTGGTGAGAGGGATTGGAGGTACAAAGACCAGCTGTCTTGGCGTAGCCGATGTAAAAAATTTTTAAGTTCTTGTTGAGCTCTGTTCATGATAATTTTGTCCGAAATTCTGCGCGTACGTTGCCAAATTTTCCTAGCGCGGTTTTTATTTGTAGTTAATCTGCGGACATGAGGATCAAGTTTACAAAATTCGTTGTCATAAATCTGAATCGTAGCACGATCAACAGCGTTTTTAATTTCACAAGTGATGCTCTCAGTTAGGGTTTCGATGTCATTTGTGCTGTTAATCTCGGGTAATAGGGTGGGAATTTCGTTTATGATGTTTTGAAACTGAATCCAGTTCATTCTGTTGATAATTTTTGGAGGGGGGGTTGGAATTTTGACTTGAATTTTGAAATTAATCGGGTTGTGATCCAAACTCAGTTCTGGTAGAGAATCCATAGTTTTGACGTAGTTAAACCCGTTAAAAAGGCCGAAATCAATTGTGCTACTATTGTTGTTAGAAAATCTAGTTGGGGTGGCCGGAAAAATAATGTCCGCCGTTGAATTTTGAAGAAAATTATGGATTTTTTCACCACATGCGTTGCTGTTATTGCAGTTCCAGGAAGGATGGTGGGCATTGAAGTCACCGACCAGGAATGTGTTGACGTCATGACGGAGGAGGTGGCTTAGCTCACCGCCCCCTGAATACTAGGCCTGAGCGCTGGACCAAAAATGGCGGCTGCCTAAGGCGGATTTATTTCAGCGTGTGTACGGTCCCTTAAATATTCCTACCAATAATTTTTTGAAGTGTTTTCCCCTTCATTTTTCTGAGAATAAACAAGGTAGAGAAATCTTTTATAAAATACTGGTGTCAACATTTAAGGGACCGTACCTACCCTAAAAAAAATCCGCCTTCGGCAGCCGCCATTTTTGTGTCATTTTTGTGTGAGCGCTCAGGCCTAGTATTCAGGGGGCGGTGGCTTAGCTCGTTCATGACGTCACTCGCGCGCTCGTTTCCGGGGCAATAAACTGAGAAGAAAGTAAGAGGATGAGATGAAGGAATTTTTAAGGTGACACCTGTAGCGTTGACGATGTTTGGAAGCCGGGCCGGGGTGGCGGGGTAAAAATTTAAACTATTTTTAATGCAGACAACCGTGCCCCTAATGGGTCGCGAGCTGTTGCGGTTGTTAAAATCATTTCTTAGGATGTGGTAATTTGGAATTTTGAAAGAGATGCCAGGTCGTAGTTTTGTTTCAAGAAGTAGAACAATATCGGGATTGTGTTCCTTTACAAACGCCTTGAGCTCAGGAATTTCCCCAATTATGCCGTCACAATTCCACGAAAAAATATTTAAACATCCTCTGGAACCCATTAACGGGCCAGAGTTTGCGGTTGTTCGAAGGCTGCCATAAATATGGAAAATTTAGAGAGGAGGTCATTAGCTTCTTTTATTTTTTGTAGTACACTTTGATATTTTAATATGAGTTGTTTAAAGTTTTGAACTTGAAATTGTTGGGCGATTTGATCCATTATGCTTTTTAATGAATTTAAGTTGAAACTATCATCAGAAGGGGGTTGGGGATGGGTGCCTTGGGTTGAAGACTGGGAACTTTCTGTTTTAGGGGCTGTAGCTGCAGCATATGAAAAATTTGGGTTAATAGGGGTTGATTTGAAAGTTGGTCTATTGATTTTCGGAAATTTTTCGCAGCCGCGATAAGATGCTGCGTGATTTAGGCCGCAGTTACAGCAGACTGGAGTATCGATTTTTCCTTTGCCTTTTGGGCAATCTGGAGTTGTGTGACTTCCGTCACACTTGCAACACCGTGCATTTAGCCGGCAGGTGGCGCTGGAGTGATGCCAGTATTGACAATTATAGCTTTGCATCACTCTGGGGGGGCGATTGTAATTTTCTATGTTAACAATATGGTACAGGAGGGTTTTCATTTTAAATATCTTACGGGCGGGCTCTCCGTCTTCAAGTTGAATTTGGAAAAGGGGCATCACTTGCTTAGTTTTAAATGAGGTCATTTGGGCGACTTTAATAACGGGGAGGGAGGATTTTTTAAGTTCTTCAAGAATCATTTCGGGTTCCATATCTATTGGCAGCCCACGTACAACCACTTTAAGGGGTTGAGTGGACTTACTCTTGAAATGATAATATTGGACATTTTCTGCGTCCAAAGCTTTGATTATTTCTTGGTAGTCCTGGATAGTGGCAGGGTGGAATTTCATGAACATGCCACTGGGGCTGACCGTGAAATTGCAACGGCTTTTTGATTTGATGTTGTCGATAAGGTTCATTTTTTCAGTAATGGTATCAAGGGTTTTTACATTTATAACATTGATTTTGGGCGTGATTACACGCTTAGTGACATTTGAGGTGGGCTGGGGGACAGTTCTGTCATGCAGAACAACTTCAGAAAGGTTATCGTACTTATTGTTGATGGAAACATTAATTAAGTGGGAGATCTTGCTTTTTTGGAATAAAAAACTATCATCATTAATTTCACGTGCTCTTTTTTGTGCCTTATTGGCGTTGGGAATGCTAAGTGGGGGAGTACTGCCAGAAACAGATACCTGATTTTGGTAATCCATAGCTGCGTCGTCAGTACTGGTGTCGCCATCTATGGACGTGGTTCCAAGTGTCAAATTCGGCTGGTACTTTTCAGGCCTTATCAGCTGGTCTAGTTCCAACAGCTCTTGTTCAATGGCTTTTTGTCTATGGATTTGGTTTGCAAGCTTATCTCGCTGGGTTTTTTGTCCCTCAGGTGAGGTGGCAGAGTCCACAGCAGCTTCGGTGCTTCGTACGTTTATCTTTTGCCTATAAATGGCAGTTTCGTAAAAAGTAACGAGTTCTCCCATCTCAGCGGAAGTCATACTCGATAGGTGATTACGATCACGCCTCCATTTAAAACGGTGGCTTTTTGGGGAGTCATACATGCTCTCCTCCATCCAGTCAACTAAAAAAAACAACAGCTACACTTTCTGCGTCCGACATTATTGCCGGTCGAAGTCGTCTTAATATCAATCAGTCGTCAGTTAAAGTGCAAAATAGCGTTTTGTTATTTAATAAGAAATTCATTTGAATATTCTGGTGTCAGTCAATCATTTCATCATTTTACGAACAGAATTCCTCTGCCCCTGAAAGGCTTAAATGTCCTTTGATTTAGAATTTTTGTTGTTGTTGTTGTTGAAATTGAAAGAAATATTAAATTAAATAAGTAGAAATATATTAAATAAATTTTCTTGTTCGAAAAGTGCTAAACTCGGTTTAAGTTAAACCTCATTTTACGGAAACATTGTTGGAGCTTGAGAAGTGGACAACACATTGTTTTACGGCGACGGAAAATTCTGTAGTAAAAGAAATAATTTGTCACTTAAAAGCAAAGTTACATAGATATCGTGTTTGATAAACGACCGAAAAAGACATTTGAATGCGTTCCAAGTCGTAAAGAAACAGATTTCAAAAATAAAAGAAATCTGCGTTTTCCCTTTCACTTTGAACTGTTTCTCGTAACGAAGCAATTCACTATCTTTGTTTTTATTTTTAAACTGTCAACAAGTGACAGTACAAGAAAACTAATTAATTTCAAGTTAGTAGCAGTTACAAAATAACCTCAAGATCTTTTGATCCTGAATTTAGTTATATTTTTCTCACTCTGGAAAAGTCCCCGAAAAATTTCACGATAAATGCAACGATTATTATATGTACTTTCCGAAAACATAAGTGTATAGGAAGTGTTCTAATTGTGATTTTTGTATGTGTATGTCTGTGTGCGAGTGAACACGATAACATACAAACCGTACTTTCGACTGAACCACTGTTTAGCGAATACTTTATAACCTTGTCAGCGTCGCGAACTGATATATCCGCTCACTAATCTATAGTCTCCGTTGCAATGGAAGCATTATTTAAATTAATATAATTCTACAGATATAGCGTCGATTTAGAAAAATATAATAATGATTAATGCTCTCAAGAATTAGATTTATATACGTAATTAAGTTTTTTATTAACATTTTTAAAGAAATACAGAGAAACAACATACAATTTTGCTCTTTTCCTCGGCGGTCAGAGGGCTTTATCCACTGTCACAAGAATAGTACAGAACTTCGTACAAATTGGCGGGTTGATTAACCCCTTAGTTCTCTCTCCCGTGATATTCACGGGCTGTGTCTTTTATTCAGATTGTTTGATTCAAACAAGTTTTATTATATAGTGTAATTGGCTTTTGTATGGTATTATTTTACCTCTAATTAAATACGGTGAATATTTCTTTTATCAAAAACGTGGTGCCAATAAGCAATTTGAATTTTTAAACCGTAAATTAATGCGATCGTTGATGGGTTAAGCATAAGGCTATTCTCAAATCGAAAGGATTTAGTTTCTGACACGTTTTTACTTTCTTCTATCTTTACAAGAAGAAAGTATTGGATCGTGAAAATTTTCTGGTCTTTGAAGGATTTACACGTTTTAGGAGTCAGAGATTAAAAAAATATATGTTTTTACAAAATATCTGTCTGTGAGTCTATGACTCTGCCTGTCCGTATGTGACACAACTTTTGTGGGTGCTCTATCTTAAGAACTAGTGCACGGAATTTAATAAAAATTTAAAATAAATTAGTCCATGATAGAAATTGGTGCTGATTAGTTGTTGGTGTAAATCGCCGTATGAGAGGCGTTACTATGATGCATTTTTGAAGATTTCTGAAATAGCTCTATCTCAAGATCTAAGGCACGGATTTTCCACAAACTTCAGTTTCAGTTAGTCCTTGATATGTATTGGTGCTGATTTGGTGTAAATTGCACAAAAGGTGGCGCTTCTATGCTGCATTTTTTACTATCTCCGCAATAGCTCTATCTCAAGAACTAATGAACGAATTTTCATCAAAATTTAGATTCAGGTATACCTGGCTAAATATTGGTGCTGATTATGTTTTGGTGTAAATCGCCCAACAGCTGGCGCTTTTATACTGCATTTTTCTCGATTTCGCCAATAGCTCTATCTCAATAATTAATGCACAGATTTTCATCAAACTTCGGATTCAGATAGATGTTGACATAAATTGTTGCTGATTAGGTTTTAGTGTAAATCACCTAACAGGTGGCGCTGCTATGATGCATTTTGCAGGATTTATACGATTTTTAGCAACAGTCATATCTCAAGAACTAATACATGGAATTTCATATCTTTAGAATCCTCATGATGGGCTCAGTTTGCCATTTATTTTTGACACTGTGATATCGAATTTTGAAGTATTAACACGTATGAGATAGAAGAAAATTTCGGGATATGCACATCTGACTAGTTTAGTTAATTTTTGTTCGGAAACGCGTGAAATTTCATGTGTTGTTATTCAGAAACTATGTAATCGAAAGGCGTCCTCCATTATTTGGTAAACGCAAAAGATCTTTCAGAAAAGGCTGTCAACGTAGGTGTTTTGAAGCTAATTTCTAACGTGACACCGAGAGAAGGGAGAAAAACCCGTCATCACGTGACCACAATATCTTATAGCTAGATAAGTAATTTAGTTATAAAAAAAATGGAAAACTCCTTTTGATTCCAAAACGCTTCAATAGTTCTAGTTACATGAGCTTTCTTTTTTATGTATTCAACTTTACATACATTTAACATTTCCCTTTACATTGTTGTAAATCGATTAAATGAATAGTCTTAAATAATAAAAATATGTTTCAGTTGCAATATTTCGAGAAAAACTCTTAGATATATATTAATATTGTATTGACAGTATTGGATTGAAATTATTTATGGATATTTAAAAGTTGTGTTATCTTGAACGTCTTATTCTTTTACTGAAGATTCCAAATTGAATTTGAAATCTTTTACTGTTTAATTGTAAAATATTCCATTTATGCCGTGAAATGCAATACGAAAATAATAGTATTGCTTTTATACGATATGTACCGTTTAAATGAGAAATTGTATTTTCTAAAATTGTATTTTTGAGATTTTACGATGTGAAATTATCGTGTGATTGTAACGTGAAATGTATGCCTAAAATGGGCAAAAATGTAAAACACAAGAGGATAAAGCACAAAAAGATATAATGAATCTGTTTTAAGGTTTTCTTCTGTATATAGAAATCTCTTACAAAATTGCATAAAAGACAGATTATTTTGTTTGAAATGCGTGCTAAAGAAGCTAAAACCTTTTAAAATTCTAGAGACTTTTTTTTTACTGTACTTCAGAACGTATAAGACCATTATGTCAAATCTGAGGAATTTTTTATTCAGAAATTCAGAATTAAAAGTGGTACCACACGTAAAAAAAGAAAAAAAGAACGCTGCAGCCTTGTTGAAAGTCAAAATAAAAATGCTATAAAGTATTTTAATCCGTAATATGGAAAATAGATAAAGAATTTTCAGAACAAACAAAAAAATTTAAATTTTATGATCTTAAATTTTAAGAATGTTATTAAAATTCCAATTTATAGCATTTCTGTCAGCGTCTCACGCTTTTACATCACTCTTTTGACGTACAGATGTTTTATTTTAAAAAGTTTATTTTATGCTTTTAATTGCCGCAATGAAAGAGCGATTTTTAATTATTATGTTTTCTCATTCTTATTTTTTCTGTTAATATTCTTTTTATCCCAGAAAAATTTAAATTGTAGAACCGATTGAAATGAATGCATTGAAAAGTAACTGCCTTTTCTATTCTTTTCATTTCAACGTGATCTATTTCCTAACGTCCTTCAAATAATAACACACATATCAAGGCCTTGAAAGCCAAGCGGAAATTCCATAAATTTTCGTCAAAGTTGAACACAACCTTTAGCTGTTGCAAAATCCTTTTCTTAATCATAATTTATAATTATTAATGGAAATTTTAATTGTTCCTAATTATTTTTCGTCCAAGAGATTAAGCAAATGCGCAAATTTCAGAGATCTACTAATGTAAATAGTTTATTGCGTAGTCAAAAATATTCAAATCGAAATTTTTGTATATAGGTGATATTATATTTTCGTGATTATCTAGTCATATCAGCAGGTACATTAATCGTAATATGTCAGCCATACCTCATTCGCTAATACAGGTTTCGTAAGTGTCCCGTTATTTTTCAGATGAAATATCGGTATTTTTTTATTTAAAAAATATATCTACTTTAAACGCGCGAAATGTCGTCTAATTTAAGCTGAGATTTTCTATAAGAAAATACTGGTTTCCAAGAATTTCCTTGTCTGGAAATTCCAGGACCCATAGAGGCCCTGTAATATCACACGAAAAAAGAAATACCGTCATTAAATATAAAATATCTTTATTTAATTTATCAGTAAAGTTAAATAATGAGTTATTACTCTTAACCCTAGATCTACCGGGAATTTTATTCAAGTTTTAATAAAACGTTCTACACCAGAATTTTTATTTAAAACTATTTAACTTATTTATTTACCTTATTTTTGTCTGGTTTATATACTTAGTTTATTTTAAAGAAATTTCTGGTTTGAATGAATATTTTGTATGTACCTGTCGGGTCCAATGGACCCGTCTGGTAGACGGAGGGTTAATACTCTAGTTTTCATTTCAGCTGACTAAGTACAAGGTTCGCACACTCCTTGGAATTTCCAAGGACTCTGGCACCACTATTAATGATAAGAAATTTTACATTTAATTTTTAAAACGCAGAATTCGTAACCACCACCTTTATTCACAGATTTCGGAATTTTTTTCTGCAGTGAAATACTTTGAAAATACTGCTAAATTTAGTGGTAAAAACGTGCGAACCCTGTAAGTAATTGAAAAAATACGCAACTTTTAAATATACTGCTTTAAGTTAATATTGCATTTAAAACAAGACCATTCAAATCGAAAATCTCTACATAACCTTTTATTATAAATTAAATTTGACACTGTCTAGAAATATCGTCTGATAACCTAATCACCGCTTAATGAACACTAGGCCGTCTACGCGTTAAAAGGAAAAAAAAATTCCTGAAATGCGCATTTCTGACGTAAATGGGTCAAGGTAAGTTTGTTAATTTATAACTATGTATTCATTTTTTGGGCAATCTACACAGAGCTGCCACAGGCGACTGTTCTTAATTTCTCTTCGCCCCACTATTTCAAGAAAAATATTTTTGTAGTATATTTCTCTTACAAATGTTGTCAAAGTTTATGTGAAAAATTTTTGTTTAAAAAAAAATAGTGAGAGATAGAATTGCAAAATAATCGCCTGTGGCAGCCCTGTCTACAGGCTAAAATAAAAAATAAACCTAAATTTTGAAACAAGAAAAGACCATTTGAAAAACAAGCAAAAGTTTTGAGATTTATTATTATTTGCTTTGTTTTTAATTGCATGCATGTCGTGTAGAAATCTACACAACAAGGCTTGTTATTAATTTAACTAATTAAATAATTTTCGCACGATCCAATAACATTTAAAAATAATTGAATTCTCGGAAAATAATTCTTTAGTAATTAATTTATACAATAAATTAAAATAACATAAAAAATACTCCAAAATTAAAGTATATTAAAATGAATAATTATATAATGCGTAGAAAAAAATAAAAATATATATGTTGTTTGGTATTGGTATGTTTAGAAAAAAATAAGGAATATGAATTGTGAATTTATTTTGTATTAATATTGAAAATAAAACATTTCGAACTGTAAATATTTATATGTGCAAAAACAGTGTAATAAAATAAAACTCCCCAAATAAGACCAGACAGAAAATAGGAAATTACAGATAAAGAGAACATTGCTGACGCCAGACATGGAGAGTAAATGTATAGCGAAAGAATAGAAAATTTAGGATGTTGAAACCATAAATTTTCTATCAATTAAGATGGTTTTACAACACTCAACGTGGGTGGTGATTCCCATGAGAAACATGACGCAAGGGCAAAAATTAAGTTAATGCTATGCAGTGAAAAATAAATTGGCACGCCCATAGATAGGGATGTCTAGAGTACCAATAAGGGACCAGGAGTAGCCTCCAATCAGAACGACAGCTCTGTGTTAATTTAGCCCTCCCAAAAAAATTGGATCTTGGAAGATGGAATGAGAAAAGATTATTAACTCTTGTGTCTCGTCCTCAAGAGATTCTATAGAGTGTAAAATGTGATTTCCTCTAAGACCAATCCAGATACTTCGAAATTTTACATCAAGTTCCTTCACAGCAAGAAATATTAATGATGGAAATGAATGCTGAGAGCAGACCTATCCTTGTCAAGATACATTGATGAAGATCGCTGAGAGCAGACAAGTCTTTGTCCGGGAAATTAACTGATGCAGAATTTTACAGAAATATTCACCTGATTTGGAGATGTAAGCTCAGTGGTTAGTGATGAGATGCGAATGCAACGAAGATATGATATATCAGCAGATTTCGCCTATGAAAGTGTACATTGTGGAGATGGAGCTCTAATTTTCATGCGTCACAGAGTGCCTAAAGAAAGTGAAATTGGTTTTTGAAAGATCCCCACGAACTATATATATATATATAAAAATAACTTTATGCCCCGGTGAACTTACTTGTGTTTAGGATTCCATGAACTATGAGTGAACTGTATAATTTGGATGATTACAGAAAAGATCGAAGTCTATTTGGGTGAGAAATTCCTTATATTTATTTCAATATATATTCGTGGCTATTGTTTTCATGTTTTCTTATGATGTGTACATTTAATATTAAGCAACTAATTTTCTAAATTTCCACTAAAGTACATAATCTTATGTCATTGAATATTATGATTGTTTATGATAAAGATTTTAATGATAACGGGAATATTATTTTTCATAAATAAAATTTTGGCAAAAGCCCCATCATCGGATCGTGCTGTGAACAAAAAGGGCAAGCATAAGATAACATAAATTAATTAAAAAAAAAAAGTAACAAAGTATTACTTTGATGAAAGTTTTGCTGTTCTAATGAGAATGGAACTATGTTATATTCTGATAAAATAGTAGATAATTTGAAAAGATTATTATGATATAAAAAATCATATTTGAGTTATGAATTTTATATAAAGGAAAATAAAGTTTGTTTATGTATGTATACTTATATGTCTTTCCTTTGAATTCCTTCCTTGTTCCCTTTTAGATAATATTCATAATTTATGGTATCTAATATTTTGGAATTATTAGAATTGGACGTTTCTCTATGCAACCTACAAGTTCGATATTTCCATTTCAACGTTAAATAAGTCGTCCTTGAGTTATTGCCAAAATTAATTTTATTCCAAAATTTTCTTCTCTCCTAATTTATTAAATAACATTATCCCATTAGATCATTTCATAACGCAGATCGGGATAACTGTTTCTATTGTATTAACCATTTTACTGTCGCGTGACCCTGTGTGTTATGGCGTCCAAATCGTCACAACAATGCAAATTTTATAATTTAATCGCAATTTTCTGAAAATATTTTCGTTTCCAATAAAATCCAATTTATTTCATAATATGAGGTTTTTTTTTTTTTTTCTCTAAACTTTCTCGTGATAGTTAGACTTTAGAAGTTACATTGAGAACATGCTTATAATTCCTTCTGTAAACACAAGACATTCTTGCTCAGGTTATAAAGGGGGGGGGGGGGGTACGGTTTATTCCCGGTAATAAACCGCATTTTGGGGAAGGAAATTAAAAAAAAAATTCCGGGAGTTTTCAGAAAGTTTTGGGCATAGAATTTTTTAATTGTTTATTTGTAATTTATCAATGATTTCAATTTTTGTCAATGTAAACAAAATGTTTTTTTTTTTTTTTTTTTTTTTTTACAAATGTTAACAACATAAATATACTAAAATAGCACAGTTTGAATGAAAGATAATAAAATGCATGCTTACATTGCAGAAATACTAAATAAGTGAAATTAAAATATCACAGGTAATTTTATATTTTATTCGTCGATAAGTGAAAAGTGTAAGAGGCAGATGGCAGATTCTTCTTGCTAAACATGAAAATACACATCACCCTTGTTCTCAGAATCAAAAAATGTAAACAACAACTAAAATAAATCAATGAAAAAATACAATGCAACTCGCAAGAGAATTAATACAGAGTATGTCTGAATATTAGATATGCGGCTAATAGAAATTAAACAATTTTAATTCCTAAAGAAACTTTAAAATCCTTAGCAACTCACAGCCGTCTTTGTTGTAAAACTAATGAGTTTTAATAAATTATAAAAACTCGGAGCACCAAACTATAAAATTTATGAACTCATAATGAAAAAACTACCTTAAACTTTTCACAATAGTGTTTGACATTTCTTTAAAGAAATATTTCAAATTGAAACATAACTTGTATTGTTTAGCTTTAAAATTTCCAATATTGCCCAAAATTCCGGGTTTATTTTCCAAATTTCTCTGGTTTATTCCCGTCTCCCAAACTCTGCGGATTTTTTGCAACTCTACTGTTGCTTCTTAACATTATAACAAGAATAATTTAAGAAAATACACTTACCTGGAAATAAAGCAATGAGAACCAATAAACAGTTAATGCGATTGAAGATATCCTGCTTGATAGTCTTATATTCATAATGGAATGGAAAAACACTTATGACACAAAGTGTTGATAAAACTAATAATTCAGTTTAGCCCATATGTTCCACATCTTGCAGTTAAAAAATTCTTAAGTGCGAAGTTTGAAAGTACAACTTTAACTTTCTTGTTTTTGTTAAGAATGAATCTCTGCTGTATGTCACTTTGTAAAACATGTGCTTGAAATAACTCAGTCTTTATTTCCTGAATTATACTTCGTATGATTTTATTTTTAAACAACAACTGTCAATCTTTTTCATTGTCTTTCGAAATCAATTGGTAATTTACAAAACGTGAAATTAGCAAATTTCACATTCTTTATTTTCATAAATACTCCAGAATGCTGTAAAAACGTGCGATAACTTTTAGCACTTACATGAAGTCATTTTAAAGGAATCGGAAGTATTCATTGTTATCTACTTCAGCACGATTACAATAAAAATAAAGTCATTATGAAAAATAGTGATAAAGGTAAATTTCAATTTTCTTGTATAAAATGAGCAATATTTATTGTTATCTTCTTCAGTGAAACAAATGTCAATAAATCATGTTTTTTTTATTTCTTCTCAGAAAAAAAATATTATTAAAATTTAATAAACAAAATTTAAATGAATTTTCGGATAAAAATGTACTCTAAGCTATTTTCCATATTCTCTTTCAGTAACAGTGAATCTTAATATATACAGTTGAATATTTATGTATTCTGAAACAAAAGTTATAATTTTTCAAATTTATCTTCTTTGGTGAAATAAATATGTCTTAAAAGTAACGTATACATAAAATTATTTATTTAGAAATGTAACGTATTGATGGCATTAAACTTATCAGTGTTGTTTCCGTAACTTTTTCATTTTTCAGAAAAATCATCAAAATTAAAATTGACTTTTCAGATAAATACAAAAAAGTTCTATTTCACACTCCTTTGTAAAATTACTGAAGTTGATTACAGTTGATCAGTTTATATGAATAGTTTTTTAAAGTTACCTTTTTCAGTGAAATACAAAGAAATGTTTCTTTAAAATATGAACAAATAAAATTTCTTCTGTATTACTTTTATATGATCAGTTTTTCAAAGTGATCCTCCTTCGGAGAAATATGAAGAAATGTGTCTTCTAAAAAAATCAATGAATAAAATTTCTTATTATTTGTCAATAATAATGATAATAAAAGTCCCAAGTTCCTTTCATCTTTTAGAAAAAAAAATTAACGTTTTACAAAGTTTTATATGCCTTTGATAAAAATGAAGTATTTAATTTTCACACACTCTTGTAATATTCGTGAAGCTTAAAATATAGAACTGTTTAATTACATATTCTTATATTTTTAAACAAATTAATTCAGTCTTAAAGAATGCAACTAAAATTATGCACGTTAATGAAATTTGAAATACTAAATCATATCTTCCTTTATCATTGAACATTGTAAATAAACTTTATTTCAAAATCAAAAGTTCAATCTGAATTTTCTAAACAAAGCTTTTGATCTTAATTTTATTATAATCGTTTTTTCACATAATTATAATAATAAAGATGAAGTAAAATTTGAGTTAATATATGTATTTTGCAGTGTACATTTTTTGCAACAACAGCCTAATGCTAAGTTTCTTTCACGAAGTTCATTTTCTTTTTCCACAGTTATAATGATAAAATTCTATGCATTAAGTTTCAGCAAAATAGATATTTTCCACACAAAATATTTTTTATAACAAAATTTTAAACTTATTATACTCTTCAATATAATTTTTTCTGTTATTCTTTAGACTGATAACGGGTAATATTGAATTAAATGTAAACATAAATATCAAAAGGAAATATTTTTAAAGCATAAACTCCATACATAATTTTCTCTTCAAATAATTAAAATAATAAAAGTAATTTTAAATTAAATTAAATATAAATATCCTGAACGCAATATTTTAAAAACAGAACTTCATACTATCCCTTTTTCTTCAATCAAATTTTCTTTTTAAAAAATTATAACGGTAAAAGACAATACTGAATAAATTAAATATATACACCAGATCGTAATATTTATACAACAAAAACTTTTCACCACTTCGTTAACTGTACAATCTTTAATGAATTCTGCACAAATATTCAGAAATAAAACTTGAAAATTTTCTTTAACTTTTATGAATTAAAAAGTTTCAACAAAATAGTCTCTTCAATATATTTTCTCTTGCATTTCTTATAATGATTGCGAGTAATATTAAATCAAATACAGATGTAAATATCAAAAGATATATTTTTAAAACGTAAACTTCATAGAAAATATTTTCTTGAAATAATTAAAATAATAAAAATTAATTTTAAATTAAATTAAATATAAATGTCAGAATGCAATATTTTAAAAACAAAAACTTCACGGTAACATTTTTCTTTCAATATAATTTTCTCTTGAAAAATCTTAACGATAAAAAATAATACTGAATGAAATAAAATATATATACACCGGAACGCAATATTTATAAACAAAAACTTAACTTTAACTTTTCACCACTTCGTTAACAGCAAAACTTTAATGAATTCTGCACAAATATCCAGAAATAAAACCTGAAAACTTTCTCTAACTTTTGTGAATATGAAACACTAAGAGGAGCTAATGCATAACTATTTATGACACAGCTTCCGGATGTTTTGACGTCTTGTGAAGAAACCCAGCTGTTGCCTAACAACTTTCCGAAAAATCACAGAGCTGAGCGAAGCACGATTTTCATCACTTCGACGCTGAAATGATAACTGAAGGAAGAGTAAAATTATCCCCTCTTTCACTCCAGTGATTCATTTGCTGAGAAACTACTTGAGAAACTATCTGCTATACTAACGCCATCTGTTGACAGACGTAATAAAAATAAAATAAAACCGGAGGAGAAATGATTAAGAAAAAAGAAATATAATAATAATTTAGTAAAATACGCGTTTGAATCCTTTTTATGAAATTTACAGGATTTAGACGGGAAACTGTTCTGATAATCGTCTCGAGGGAAATGTATTTAAATTTCAAAAGGGTAATTTAATTAAGTTAATTTAAAAAATCTGTTTTATAAAGTTCTGAAATTTACTTTGTCCAAAATAACTTCGTCTGGTACACTAGCGCCATCTATTAACAGACGTTATAAAAGGAAAATAAATTCGGAATATAAATGGTTTAAAAAAAATAATAATATTAAACACTTAATTCAGAGAAAAACGGGTTTGGGGGATTTTTTTTTAATGAAATGCACAGATTTTTGACGAAAATTCTTTTTGATAATTGTTTTAACGTTAATGTATTTAAATTTCAAAAGGCTAATTCTAATTTAATTACGTTAATTTATAAAATCCTTTCTGTAAAGTTCGGAAATTTATTTTCCCAAAATAACTTGAGAGACTGCTAGACTATCGCCATGTGCTGATAGCCATAATAAAAATAAAATTAATGCAGACGAAATGATTAAAAAGTCAGAGAAATTTTGTGTTTGATCTTTTTTTATAAAATTTCAAAAATTTAGACAGAAAGTTCTTTATTACATATCGGAAGCGAAATAAATTTAAATTTCAAAAGGGTAAATTAATTAATTAATTTAAAGAGAAATTTCCATAAAATTGAAAAATTTTATTTATCGCCCAATGCAACTTGGGAAAATATCTTTTAAAGAACTAGCTCTGTTGAAAAGAATAGCAAAAAAGGAAAAGAAAAGTTAGGGAATTATTGAATGAACCCCTTCACGGTGGAATTAAATCACGGTTTAAAAATTCAAATTGCTTATCGGTACCAATTTTTTGAAAAATAAATCATCAACTTATTTAATGAGAAGTGAAATGATACCATAATAAAGCCAATTACACTATTTTATAAAACTGCTGGGAATCAAACAATCTGCATAAAAGACACAGCCCCTGGATATCACGGGAGCGAGAATTAAGGGGTTAAGTTTGAGCTGCTTCAGGAAATGCCCATTTTTTCAAATGGGGAAGTGTATTATCTGTAATTAATAATAAAATTAATTGTAAAAGTCAAACGGTTAGTTTTTTTTTAATTAATCAAAAGCGCAGTTTATTATGAAGGAAATATTTAGCTCAACATCTTTATTTCAGATGTTCATTCATTAAATTTGTCAACGCATCTTACAAATATCTGAAATGTTTAAAAGGAAATATTTATTAATATAACTTTCATAAAAAAAAGAGAAAAATAGATAGTAACGAATTTGTAATTTTTTAGGAAAATAAATATTTATTATAAATTTAAAGTGCAATTAATTATAAACTGTGTTGAATTTTTTTTAATTTTTTGAACATCGTGATTTCTTTTTTTCTTTAGGGGAAAAAAATCTGAAGAATTTAAACAGATGCTTTTTGTTAACCCGAAGGGGAAATATTACATTACGATAATCAATCTATAAAGTAATTTTCACGTTTTAGTTTGCTTTAAATGAATGTAACTGCACAGTTGCAAGACTTCGGATTTTTGAATAACACTATTTTTCAATTAAAAAATTCGCTTTAATCGCAGAAAAAAATGGTACAATTTCTAGGATTAAATGGGGCGAATAGAAAAACAGCGATTGAAATATTAAACAAAAAATTTCTATTCTTAAACAGCGGTGCCATACTCCTTGGAAATCCCAAGGAGAGTGTAGACCTTTTGCAAAATACCTATTACACAGATATATCTATAATAAGACTTAGCAGTTCTGTAATTGGGTTTATTTTGCGATATGTCCTCGCCCCGCTACCATCAATAGTCGAAAATAACTTTTTCAAAAGATTACTGTAGTTTTCCCTCATGCTTAATTTCAGTTAGAGTTGAGAAATAACTATAAAGGTTAATGAAAATTATACATATTCGTTTGTTACATTCATTGTTTGAAATAGAAAATTAAATATTTCCACAATTTCTCAATATCTAAAAATATTTTCAAATTTGTTAAGTTTATCGTGTCACGTAGTTCAAAAACAGAATTATAAGAGTTTGAAATTATGCTTAATGAATACACATTCAGTATTGGAAAATTGGCGCAGAGAAGGAGCCTATTGACACCACTAAATTTTTATAGTATTTTTCACCTTAATAAAAACTCACAAATTCTGTCATTAGATAAGACGAAAAATACCACTAAAATTTAGTGGTGTCAATAAGCTCCACCTCTGCGCCAATTTTCCAGCACTGCACATTTCTACAGACCTGATTTGTCTATAGGTCTATTACTTCTATGCCAGCTATACTCAACCTGCGGCCCGCCTACCATTTTTGTATACGTCCCGATACACCCAATAACGAATCTATATTTATAAAAGTCTAAGAGGTTTATAAAAATTTATTTAAAGCGTTCGCTGTTGTTTTCTATATATTTATGGCAAGAGAAATTTATCTGTTTTATTTATAATTAGCTCGAAATTACGTTGAAATGCTTGATTAATTCTAACACTCTAATTGGTAAATATATCACGTGAATTGTAATTTTCCAAGTAACAGATTACAGATAACTGATCAAATGGTTTAATTAAAAGGTTATCCGAGGGAATTGTGCCTCCAGATTTGTCCGGGATAGAGCTGTTGGCAGAGCCTTGCAGCTTAAGCCAAAGGCTCAAAATATGAAATGTCTCGCGCAAATATATTTTTTAATTTAAACTGCTTGGCAATATTGTTGTTTGGCCATTTTAAATAAGACGTAATTTCTTTCATTTACGAATTTAACGCATATCAATGACTTTATTATTTTGCAATTTTCTTTCTCTTTTAAAATTTACATGTAAATATAGTTTTTATGACGTAATTTTTAATATACTCCTGCTTTTAATACATAATCATTTAATTCTAATATAAAAGTTTTTTTTTCGTTTATAATACTAACGTGTAAATAAATATTTAATTTGTAGGAAATATTATTCATTTCGCTGTTTTAAAAATTTGAAACAATTTAAAATAACACCCTTTTGTAAAAGATGTAAAAAATATGTCAACATTTGAAATTACTGAAAATTTAAATTTAAAATGGAAATAAGTCATCAAAAAATGAGTCAAATAAAAAAGAAATATATGCAGTCTGCACACAGGGAACGTCTCATGTATATCCTGAGAAGAAATTATTACATTTTTATGCATAGTTTTTTGCTCCTGTAAAACTTTTTTAATGGAACGATTTTGACCAACTTTAACATTAAATATTTCTTAACCCTTTATCGGGGAAGTCAGTTCTGTGTCTGAAATGTTGAAAAGATTCACTGCCACCAGAAGCTACATACAGATTTATTTGAAAATAGAATGCAGCTTTTAATCAGCGGAATTATAAAAACAAAATATTACTAAAGCTTCCGGTGCGAATCAACCAGTTTTCAATAAAAATTAAGTGGTAAGTATATTAGCATTGCCCGATAAAGGGTTAAAATAATTGTTCTATTTAAAAACTGCCTACATCAGCGTATTTATCATACATTTCTCTATAATAACACCGATTTTCATATTCTTGTATGCATTAGTTTTCTTAATATTAACGAAGAAAGACACCCGGTCACAAAAAATTCAAAACCGGTGATGATGGCAGCGTTAGTTACTTAAGTTTGCGCTTAACGGCCGCACCTGAGATAACTCGATTTCCTACCAGAATTCATTTTAAATGAAATGTGACTTGCTTCTGGTTAACACTTATTTGACTTCTTTTTTTCAATAAAATTTCCGATTTGAAAATATTTACTAAGCCGCAGCGGATGCACGGGAAATTACGGTACTTTTTTTTTCTTTTAGAATAGAGAGATATTTAAATTATCTCTTTAAAAAATTCTGCAACTTTGTGATTTATCTTCTTTTTTTATTTCTGTTGAAATTTCTGGTTCGAACTGACATATTTTCATTTGTTAACGGTCAAACGACCGATTAGTGGTATTTTAGAGTTAAATAAATGGTCTGTTCCAAATGGTCTGTTTTTTTTTTTTTTTTTTTTTTTTTTTTTTTGGTATGAAGAAAAGCATTTGTAAGAAAACATTCCGATATAATTTACAACAAAATTTGCAATAGAAATAAAAATTCGGGTAGGTTTATACCAATTTATCAAGTGCAATCTTAAAATGTGATTTTTGTATGAAAAAATAGATTCTAACCATGTGGAGTTTTGTTAAACTGCTAATTTTAGTAATGTTCAATTTTAAAAGATAATCTAATTTAGGAAAGTGTTAGACATATTTCTCTATGATGAAGGAGATTTTTTTTTTTTTTACACGTATTTTGTTAGGAATAAATCAAAACACTGTTTAAAAAGATACTTTCTCCGAACGAGAAATTCTCCGACAGTCTGCGGCAGTCCAATGCATCATTTAAAAATAAACATCTGTCGTGGGTTACGGAAAAAGAGGTAAGGGCTTGTTGGTAGACTGTCAAAACAGCAAAAATGTGAATTTCAATTTGAGTAATAACATTAATTGTTAAAAACAGCATCGAGGTTGCCAGTTTTCTCTTTCGATTTTAACATTTTCCAACATGGTTGAAAAGTGTTTATGAATTCGGTTTGTTTGTTTGTGTCTGCCCGTGCCCTAACTCGTGTACAAACTAAATATAGTCTGATTGCCATGAAATTGGAGTTTATTATGGCATGTCCGGTCTTTAAAATGTGTAGCAATCACGGTTCTTTTACAGGAACACCCAAAGAATCCATTACGGACTATGAGGAAAAACCGTTTTCGGTGTATTTTAAAGATATTACACTATTTTAAACGTATTAAAATTTATATGTATCGCTGAAATGTACTACAAGGGCTTATTATAGAATCTGATGTGCATATAATTTATCGTTCATTTACAGGGACACACAAAAGTATTTTCTACAACACTGCGTATGAAGGATAATTGCTGACAGTGCTCTTCTTTTGTGGAATGCGCTTTAACCCTCCGTCTACCAGACGGGTCCATTGGACCCGACAGGTACATACAAAATATTCATTCAAACCAGAAATTTCTTTAAAATAAACTAAGTATATAAACCAGACAAAAATAAGGTAAATAAATAAGTTAAATAGTTTTAAATAAAAATTCTGGTGTAGAACGTTTTATTAAAACTTGAATAAAATTCCCGGTAGATCTAGGGTTAAACTTTTACTAGTCTTTTTGCATATTACATGGAATGTATAAATTACATAGGTCATATACAGAGATTCACAGAGGATATAGGATACACGTCCGTTTATAGACGGAATTTTCTGAATGAGAATTGCTGTGCTATGCGTTTAATTGAACTAACTTTTTGCATACGATGTTTTATAAATACAAATCTATAGATTTCATAGATTTATATCAATGAAGTGCACTACAAAATTTTTACTGCAGAACGTGGTGAGCATAAAATTTATCGTACATTTACAGGGACACACAAAAGAATCTGGCTACTGAAGAAAATTAACAATAATTGAACTATTGAAGCCTACGAACAATAGTTGCTGGAAGTGCGCTTTCGGTTGTGGTATGCGTTTTTAAATTTAATTTTTTTTTATATATTACTTGGTGTATATAAATTCTATAGATTCTATAAAGGGCTACACAAAACTTTTCCACAACCTCCGTTTATTGGCGGAAATTGTTGAACTGAAGTTTTCACCTGTGATATACGTTTAAATGAACTAACTTTTAGCATTCTATATATTATGCATGCTTATCTATAGATCATATACATATACAGGCTGCTCTAAAAAATCGTATATTTTCTGACTATTCACATTAAGAGCAGATATAGGATTTTAAAATGGATTAAACGTTTTCCAAATTGTTCATTTAGACATCTTATCTTATTTTCGCCTTAGTAAACTATGAAATTTTGTTGTAGATGAATGAGTTGGAAAGCGTTTCATAATCTATGCCGTACGCATGATTTTCCGTTCTCGTTTATTAGAAATTAAGAGTAGTAATTTTTGCGTTATTTAATGACAGACATTCACTGTAAAAAAGACAAATGTTTTTTAATCTAACAAAAAATAATCTAACCACAAACGAAAATATACAATAACCTCTGCCGAGTTATATACAATATTCCATAAAGTTAAGGGGATCTTTATCTTTAGAAAAAGTGATATATTTTCACAAAATAATATATTTTTGAGATTTAAAGAAGCAGTTATAAAAAAAAGTTTATTTTGCTGCGACTGATTTTCGAAAACTTTTTTGAGTAGTTTTTAATCAGTTCCCTGAACCTGTAAATATGTGTTAAATTTTCATGCAATTATTTTTATTATAAGGAAACATGTTTTACAGGGAGACGTCACAAATTAATCGCATTAACATTAGCATTAGTTTGTTACTGAAAATGTTTTATTAAGAATTGATATCATCCTAAAATATGATATGAAAAATACTTAATACACTTTAACACTTTCAGGAACAAGTAAATGTGATTCTGTAATATTGACTTGACACCGGAATTTTTGAAAAACTTTATTTGAAAATAAGGAAGTGAAATTTTACAACATTTTTTTTTTTTCCCACCAAAGTTGGCGAAGTAAAATTTTATTAAAATATTCAAATGCGAACGTTGATTAAAATTAAGTTAAATATAATAAGAGTATATTCGAGCCAGAAATTTATCATAAAATAAATATAAAGTAAATCACTATGAAATAAATTAATTAAGAAAGTTAAATAGTTTTAAATAAATTTGTGGTGAAGCATTTTTACAAAAAATTGTGCAATATTCCCGCTATGTTTAGTGTGAATTACAGTTCATGTTATATCTGCTGCTTGAATTTAACTATATATTAAATCATAAAAGCGGAGATAATGTAATTTATTTAAAACTTGCCTAATGAGATCACAGTCTGTATTTTTTTTTCTTACTTACTGTCAGTGTTGATGCCGAGTTTTACGGTTAAAAGTAGAAATAGAAAAGCGAATATAAAAGTAACGCGTGAATAAGTTAAGAAAAGTGATTGAAAAAAGCAAAAGAATGACAGATTATCATTTCAGAAACTCAATATAAGCTTCTTAAAATGAAGTGTAATTTAAATGCGAATGAGTTTCTAAAAAAATAGACAGAGATCTAAGAAAAACCTTGCGATGCTTTGAAGAGAAAAAAAAATAATTTTTCAACTTTAATAAATAAACCGACGAAAAATTTGCTTGAACAGCGAAATGTGACTTAATTGTTGCAAAATATGTTAAAGATAAATTTAGAAGTTACTTCCCTCTATGATAAACAAGTCGGAAATTGTACGTCAAACGTGACAAATGAGGTCCATTCGTACTATAACAAGTTTTATAAATATTAAGATCTTGGCGCAGTAGCTGTTGCACTCTTATGCAATAAATTATGTAATAAATGCAAAATTTATTATATCAAGGTGCAATATGTTATCTTTCGCCGACCTTTAATTGCTCAACCGTTGATCGTAGACATATAGTTCCAATTACAAAAACTTTTCAAATGAAGTAGATATTCATGCTGTGGCATTATTTAAAGTAAAAAATCAATTTTATAAAAGTTACGAAATCTAACTTTTTATGCGGTCCTCAAGTCCCTATAGTTATATTTAGTAAAAGTTTACACATATAATAACACATATAACACAAAAAGTTTGACATCTGTACTACAAAAATTGACAAAGTTGTTAAATTTCAAAGTTTGAGATTTTTGCACAGGATTTTTGCCTTTCATTGTGGGATCAGTTAAAAGATGAATTAAAATAAAGCGAGATCAAAATCAGGGTGCTATGTCTATTTTACGGCGAAACCACCTTTAGCCGGTATCGCCAAATCGAGGTATCATCAAAAAGGGTTATTTCATCTAAAAATTAGATCTGATTTTAGGGTTCGTATACAAAGCAAAGAATGAAATATTGAAATTAAACAGAAAAATAAAACTCAATTTATTATAATATCAGAAAACTGTCTAGTATATAAAATGATTACATAAAATGACGGAATCTAGTAGAGATACTGCTCAAAGTGTTCTACATTGGTGGCAATGCACAATTGAATGCATGACAGTACTGCGTCCTGGACACGTTAGAGCATAGCAGGTGTGCAAACTGTGCGACAATCAAAAGGATGATGCGACCTGGAAATCTCCACATCGCCCGGACAGTAAGACACGTGTGGAGCAGTATATGGGGAATCTAGATTGTTGGACCCATCTTATATGATGGGACCTTAACGGGCGATCGTTACCTGCATCTGCTACAAAACACGGTACGTGACTTTTATGAAGTGTTGCTCTCCAACGTGCATGTCGGGTGTGGTTTCAACATTATGGGGCCCTCTCCGCATAAAACATCAAATGTCCGAGCGTATCTGGCCACCTAATTCGGTCAACAGATCCTTGGATAAGGTGGTCCGGTAGAGTGGCCACCGCGTTCACCGGACTTGACTCCCATGGACTTCTACCTCTGGGAATACATCAAGGCATAAGTCTATGTGACTGAGACTACTTCTATGGTTTACCTGAAGCAGCGCATCATCCTTGATTGTCTCACAGTTTGCACATCTGCTATGCTCTAACGTGTCCAGGACTCAGTATTGTAACGTATTTCATTGTGCATTGCCAGCAATCGAGAAAACTTTGAACAGTATCTCTAGCAGTTTCCGGCGTTTTATGTATTCATTTTTTATAGTAGACCGTTTTCGATTTTATAATAAATTTATATTTCTTTTTCTGTTTAATTTCAATATTTCATTCTTCGCTTTGTATACGACACCTAAAAGTCAGCTCAAATTTTTAGATGAAATAATCCTCTTTGATGATACCCCGATTTGGCGATACCAGCTAAAGGTGGTTTCGCCGTAAAATAGACATAGCACCCTGATTTTGATCTCGAATTACTTTAATTCATCTTTTAACTGATTCCACAATGAAAGACAAAATCATGTTCAAAAATCTCAAAATTTGAAATTTAATAACCCTGCCAATTTTTGTAGTATAGATGTCAAACTTTTTGTGTTATGCGTGTTATGATATGTTTAAACTTTTAATAAATATAAATATCGGGACGGCGAACCGTATAAAAAGCTAGATTTCGTATTTTTTATAAAATTGATATTTATACTTTAAGAAATGCCACAGCATGAATATTTATTTCATTTGAAACATTTTTGTAATTGGAACTATATGTCTACGACCAACGGTTGAGAAGTTAAAGGTCGGCGATAGATAACGTATTGCACCCTGTATATATGAAAGAGGGTTTTTTTTTTAAATTAATTAATAAAAGAAGTAAAACTATCGATTTTTAACTTAATTGCAACAAAAAAAAGAGAGCGAAAAAACGCAGCTTTGGTATCATAACACTTTGTAACTCACAACTCCGATTTAAAATATATTTACTCATTAGAATACATCGTTTTAAGCGTGTAAAAAATAATAAAAAAAGTTAGAACATAACAATAAAAAAATAGTGACTAAAAGATACGCTTTTCACAGCAGCTGCAATAAACAGTAAATTGCATACTTTTTATAAATATTGTCAATTTTCTAATAAAAAATTGTATGGTACACGAAATCATGTTTGAAAAAATTTATTTTTGGACATCTCCAGCCTTTTTAATTTTCCAAAATTTGGAAATTTATTTTTTATTTTTAAACGATGCAAAACTGCTCAAATAATAAATAAAACTTTGGCATGGAAAATTAACTCAGTATCGCTTTTTGTTGAAAATTCTATGAACGATTTATATTAATTGCTGTGTTAGAAAATAGCAGCAATAAATAAAATTTTCCTTTAAAGCCCTCTGTATGAGTAACATTGTTCATCAGGTATGTTGCAGATATGCAAGTCAGTGACATAAAGCGGCTGAGATGTTTTGCTCTGAAAGCTGAAAGACGGGAGATGCTGAGTTCGAACCCAATCGCGTCCACCACCCTAACCATTCGGAGTTTTCCGTGGTTTTCTTCGAACCTTGTGTAACCTTGCGTAAATATACGGGTTAGGTTCCCTTAGAATAATTAGTGTTGCCATACTGGGGACTTTTTTCTCCCCAGATTGTTGATTGTCACCACTTTTTTTAAATAGAAATGTTCGGCCTACTTGAAAAATAGATTAAAAATTCTGAGAAATAAGTTGAATTATACTATTTAAAAAAAGTAGTAACAGTCAAATAATCTGAATTAAAAAAGTCCCCAATCTGGCAACACTGAGAATAACTCCCACGTAGGGCACCCCGCTTCGGTCCTGTAGATAATGGGCCGTCATAAACAACACCTAAACAACAACACCGGTGACACAAAGAGATAAATAATCCCATTTTTGGCCAAAAACCTTTACTATGACAACTCAGGTCATCTCACGGTCTTTTTTGTTTATTAATGGAAAAAGGTGAGTTGGGATTGTATATTTGCCAATTGGCTGGAACTGCAATGACCCCTCCTTCCGGAATTCTGTACTCTCACCCTGGAAATACAGAAATCCCTTCAGGAGAAAAATTTCTAAATACAGTATTGATTTTAGGTACATTTAATGTTATTATCTCGGTGCGGGTAACGTCTGGCGGGTCAGCTAATTAAAATTTTATTGAACAATTAACCGTAAACAATCAGTATGTGAGAACACAAAATTAAACGTTAAAGTGCAGTACTTGAGACTGCACTACTAACTGACCTTTAAAAAATCTGTTTTGTTTTATGAAGAATGAACATTTTCTTTCAGTTTTTGATAAGTTATTAATAGTTTTGTTTTATTTTCCGGTTTATACATATTTCTAGAAATTTGCAGTCTCGCAGATGACACGTTTCTTTTTCTATACGATTTGTCACATATACGGATAAGGTTAAGGTGGTCAACGTTTAAACTATGTAAACGTTTCACTTAAGGGACTAATTCAGTGACGCGAAAAGACCCACTCGCTAATGCTATTCTTATGGGAGAAATTTTTAACGTTATCTCGTTTGCATTTCAATATTTTTAAATGATTTTTTTTTCTTTTTGCATTGTATAGCTGAGATCGGTCTGTACAAAGGCCATTTTTTACTTTTTTGATTTTGTTTATGAGGATGCTTTCAAAACCAGTTCCGAAAGTGAAAGTGACCTAATTAAAAAAACACGAAAACAAAATCAAAAAAGTAAAAAACGGCAGATGTAGAGATCGACCTCAGCTATCCAATGAAAAAAAAAATCATTTAAAAATATTGAAATGCAAACGAGATATCTTACAAATTTTCTCTCATTGGATTAACATTAGCGAACGGGTGTTTCGCCTGACTGAAGTTGATCTTAACATAATACGTACCATAATTTTACGTTATTTATTGGAATCAGATTTGTATCGCATACAGACGAAACACTTTATTAAATAATTATGTTCCATACATTTTCTGATTCCAAATGTATATTTTTGCTAAAAATATATATATATATAAAGGTTGGCAGCTATGCAAGAGTATATAAGATGCGACTTTGTAAGCATAGATGCCAACTTGTACGCATTTTTATTACCATTATTTTTAAATAATAATTTTAGCGTTATTTAATCGCCGAAATTTGGTAATTAAATTAGGTTTCGATTAGTATTAACGAAAAAGTGTAAAAGTTTACAGCTAGCGTGAAAAAAAAAAAAAAAAAAAGTATATTTGAAGATGTGGAGAAAGCATATTAAATAATCTGTGACATTTGTTAAAAAAGCGGGTTGTGGTACGGATTGCAATTATTTGTAAGTTGTTGTATATAAATAAGGAGGTTGTGATATTTATTCCAATTATTTCTAAGTTGTTGTTTATAAATAACGATCTTTAAAAAGTAATCAAATCTCAGTAGTTAGTTTAAGTTAATAACAATGAACATTTAATTTTAATGTCATAAGATATTCAGTATTTCCCACTTTTTAATTATTTAAATTAAAAATCAAATTGAAATTGCTGGGGACAAAAAGAAGCATTATTTTTTTTTTTTTTTGCACTTGGTAGGTTGAAAAATTCTTTAGTTTGGTTTGACATTTCACGAAGAATATTTATAACACAACTTTGTGAGTCGCAATGTAGTGTGTGAAATGCTGTCGCATCAGATAAACGGTTTCGAAAAAAAAAAAAAAAAAAAAGAATTTCTTTTTTAACTTTCAGACGGAAAATGTGCATCAATCAAAATTTATTATTATTATTCCCACGAGAAGAAAGAGCGGTGTAATGTAAATTATTCTTCCACAAAAAAATAATAATCTTTTAGCAAAATAAATGTTTTTTTTTCTTTTCTCTCAATATATTTTCACTTTTTTCCCTTTCACTGATACGTGAATAGTTATGAAAAATATTTGAAAGCAATTATTTTTTTGAAGTAAATGAAAAAATATTTTTCTCGCCGACTGAGATAAGTCTTTTCGGTAATGGATTTTTGTACTTTATTTATTTATTTTATTTTTTTAAGTTGAATCATTTATGCAGAGACAGAGTTGCTGATTGCTTTCAATTGTTTTGACCATGTGGTATGTCATTTATCAGAAAATCATGATTAATAATGTAAAAAATATATTTATATTCAGGGTTCGAATTGATGTACCACAAATGCTTGAAAGATTTTTTCGGCTGTATTTAACTGCAGAAAAATATTGCAACTTCTGTGATTAAACGAATTCAGTGTTGAAAAATTAAATAGAAATTTCCGTATCATAGAAATTTCCGTATAGACTCCTTCTACGTTCCAAGGAGTGTGTGAAACTTGATTATATCATGGAACTAATAAATAAAGAGGAAATGGCGTATCCATAAAATAGTAAAACTTCAACTGTAGCCGGTTTCGCACTGGCTCATTGCAGTCGGGGCAAACTTCCACCAGTAAATTTGAATAGAAATTTTCACCTTATTAATCCAGAATTTCAGTCATATGTATGGCTCAAAACAAATATTTATTTTTAGTGATGGAAGTTTGCTACCGCTGTAATTAGGCCCTTCGTTTCCGCTATATTGTGATAACCCAAATAACCTCGTGTCAGTGTAAGAGATTGCAATACACGGACTAACTGCCACCAGTAAAATCGAATAAAAAATTTAACCATATTTGTGAGAGACATTCTGCTTGAATAAGACGCTTAAATAAATTGAAATTTTCTATTCAAATTTACTGGCGGAAGTTTGCTTCCACGATAATAAAAAAAACTGTTCATCCAAAGTGAAAAAAAAAAAAAACAGCTGCCATCTTGTGACAACCTCTTCAGTTACTTCACTCGAAACAGGTAGAATCTACAGTATATGTATCCTCCTATTTATTCATAACTACATTGGTTATACCATTTTTTCTATTGTGGAGTAGAATCCATAACTGCCAACTTTTATGCTTTTTCCTCAATATTATTTTTAAATGATTATTTCAACTTATTTAATAGCGGAATTTTGAAGATTAAATAAGGCAATGATTACTAGAAATAAATAGCAGTAACAAAAGAAAGCGTAAAAATTGGCAGCTATGTCTAAGTAAAGAAAAGGTATATGGAAATGTGGAGATAATATATTAAATAATTACTACATTTGATGCAAAATGAGTTGTGATATACAGGGTGGTTATAATTAAACTTCCCCTATAAACGGCATCCTACAGCGCAAAGGGATAAACGGAATGCAACGAAATTTGGTATATAGACTATACACGAGATGCGCTCACGGAATTTTGAAAAAAAAAATGTTCCAAAATGTCCACCAGAGGGCGCCTTTTCCAGAAAAAACATTAAATTTAACACAATAAACGACCAAAACGGAATGCAAAAACAATATTAATAATCAAGAACAAGAATTATGAGTAATAAAATGTAAAACCGGCTGTTTTGGCCATTTATTGTGTTAAATTTAATGTTTTTTCCGGAAAAGGTGCCCTCTGGTGGACATTTTGGAACTAATTTTTTTTTTTTCGAAATTCCGTGAGCGCATCTCGTCTATATACCAAATTTTATTGCATTTCGTTCTCCCGTTTGCGCTGTAGGATACTGTTTATAGGGTAAGTTTAATTATAACCACCCTGTATATTGTAATTAGTTCCTATAAGTTGTTGTATATTAATAAGTTTCTTTAGAAAATAATCAAAACTTATTAATTTAAATTTAATAGTAATAAACATTTAAATTTCATATGATGGGATAGTAACTGCTTCTTTTAAATATTTAACTTTAAAAATCTAATTAAAATCACTTGGAAATGTTTACTTATTTTTTCAATTGTATAGTATGAAAATTGTTTTATTTGGTTCATCATTTCAGGAAGAAAATTTATAACACAACAGTTTGAGTAGCATTATAGGACGTAGAATGTTGATACATCATAAAACGGTTTAGAATTTCGAAAGGAAACATTTCTTTTTCATCTTTCAGCCGGAAAACATGCATCTTTCAGTTTGTTTTATTCTTCTTCCCAGGAGAAGAAAGAGCTGAGCAATGCAAATTATTCTTCAAGAAAAAAAAAAAGTAACCATTTTTTGTGCAAAAGCAATGTCTTCATTTTAACTTCCTCTTCTTATATGCAAGATGATTAGTTATGAAAAATATTTGAAGGTAAATAACTTTTTTGAAATAAATGAAAAAAAAAATTTCTCGTCGAGTGAGATAAGACTGTAATGAATTTTTGTACTTTTTACAAAAATAAGTAATATAATTTATGTCCAGACAGACATTCCAATCCCTTGATCCGCCGTGTCATTGTAATAATATTTTGATGATTGGGAAAGAATACATTGTTATATAATTGTTTTATTTTCAATTAGACTCCATAGGGTCAATTTTTTACATTTTTCCACAGTATACTTTTTAAATAATAATTTTCGTTTTTTTCTTAATCCCGCAAATTCGGCGATTAAATATAAAGGCTATTCAATTAAATAATAGTGATGACAAAAAAGCGTTAAAGTTGGCAACTCTGTATACAAGTAAAGAAAAGATATATGAAGATGTGCAGATAATAAGTTAAATCACTATTACATTTCCGTCAAACGTAGCATATGAGGTGCTTTCGAACTATAACTAGTTTTATATGTATTCAGATCTTTGTGCAAGAGCTGTTGCACTCTTACGCGAAAATGCATGAATACAAAATTTATTACAATTATAAACATTGAATTCAGTAACACGTCAATAATAGGACTCCATCTTAAATAGGTCACAATCGCCATGGCAACATAAAATCATTACCTATCATAAGATACCATTGAATTAATTACGTGTGATAGAATTTAATACAATGAAGAAAACTTTTATTAACATCTTTAAAAGTTTTGATTCGATTTTCATATTATTTGATGTGGCTCGACAAAATTCTGCAACTATTATATATATTAAATTTCAAACCATTCGGTTGCATAGTTTTTGAGCTGTTATATGCGGACGGACGGACCAGACGACGAGTATAGGTGCTACGTATTTAAATAATTATGAACGCATCTAAAAAAGGCTTGTGATACCTATTGTAATTTTTTTGTCAGTTATTATTAATAAGAATCTTTATCAAATAATCAAAGGTTAATAACAAAGAACATTACAATTTATTTACATAAAACATACACAAGCTACTTCTTTTAATTATTTAAATTAAAATATCTAATTAAAGTTACTGGGGAAACGTATTATTTTGTTTTCACTTGATCACTTCTAAATTCAGAATATTTAGGACACAACATTTTGAGTTGCATTGTAGGTTGTACAATGCTGGTGTCCCACAAAAACGGTTTAAAATTTCGAAAAGAAAGAATTTCTTTTTGTATGGAATCATTTTTGTGTGTTGTTTCAAATGTAATCATCTTTGAACCAAAGAAATGTCTTTTTTCCCAATTCATTTTCACATTTTTCCTTTTTCTGATACATAAAATGCTTTGTTATGAAAACAAATAACTGTTTTGAAGTAAATTAAAACATATTTTTCTCGCCGATTGACATAAGACTTTTTACTAATGGATTTTTGTACTTTATTTTTTAAAAATATATGTTACTTCCTTCCTGCACAGAGTTTATCACTGCTTTCAATTGCTTGATAATATGTCTAGCCATTTATCAGAAAATCATGATAATAATGCAAAAAATATATTTATATTCAGGGTTCGAACTATTCCCCACAAATATTTAACAGCTTTTTTTTCCACTCTATTTAACTGTAGAAAAATATTGCAACTTCCGTGGTTAAACGAATTCTGTGTTTAACACTAGAACCGCCGTAGCGGTCATTTTGACCGCTACCAAATAAAAATATTTTGACTGTCACCAGAAATTTCTTTCTAAAATAAGTTTAAAATGAACTTCGGAGAAATAAGTTAAATAAATATGTTAAGTAATTTCAATTAAAATTTCCGGCGGTTCTAGTGTTAAAAAATTAAATCAAAATCTCCGTTTCATTAGTAATAGTCCAAGAGCTGTTAAACATTTTAGGGAAGGTATTTGAGGCACCCTGAAAATTTGTGCAACACTTCTTTTGTAATCCCTGAATACAAAATCGAATGTCTGGCTGAAGAATCGTGGCCCAAAACCTGTGCCAGACAAAAAATGGCACTTGACACGTGTCTGGCACAGTTTTTGTGCCGACTAAAGTGTCTGTCATTTTCAAAATCTTTTTTTCTAAGCATAAATATTGTTGTGCCTCAAATACCTTTTTTGGGTAGTCAAAAATGGCACTTGACACATGTCTGGCACAGGTTTTGGGCCGACTAAAGTGTCTGTCATTTTCAAAATATTTTTTTCTAAGTATAAATATTATTCTGTTTCAATCTCGGCGTGCCTCAAATACTTTTTTTGGGTAGTGTCAAAAAATGGCACTTTGCACGTGTCTGGCACAGGTTTTGGTCCACGATCCTTCAGCCAGACATTCGATTTTGTATTCAGGCATTACAAAAGAAGTGCTGCACAAATTTTCAGGGTGCCTCAAATACCTACTCAAAAATGTTCAAGAGCTCTCCTACTATAATGGTTCCAGACTCCGTCTAAGTTCCAAAACGTGAGCGAATCTTGGTTTTACCATGGAACTATGAATAAAGAAAAACTGACATATCCTCAAAATATTGAAACTGCAACTTTAACCGGTTTCGCAGTGGCTCATATCAGCCGGCGAAAGCTTCCACAAGAAAATTTGCATAGAAATTTTCATCCTATTTAAACGCCTTGTGAATGCAGAATTTCAGTCATAATTCTGGCCCAAAATTAATATTTTTTTTCTGGTGGAAGATAACTACTACTGCAGTTAGGCCGTGCGTTTCCGGCATACTGTGACAACCTAAACAACTTCATCTCAGTTTCAGTGAAAGCAATTACAATATCCGGGCTAACTGCAACCAGTAAAGTCTAACAGAAGTTTTCACCATATGTGTGACAGACATTCAGCATGCATAAGGCTCTTAAATAAATTAAAATTTTCTTTTTCGGATTTACGGGCGAAAGTTTGCTTCGGCAGTAAACAGAAACTGCTAATAGGATTTAAAAAAAACAAAACAGCTACGGCCTTGTGACAACTTTCTCAGTTACTTCACTCGCAACTAGTAGAGTCCATATGACTTCTCCTCTTTATTCATATCTATTACTACCAACTTTTATGTAATTAAAATAATAAAACTTTGTAAAAAATCACCATAAAATAAAACAATACACAGGACGCGTTTCGAGCTAAAAACATAACAGCTCGTCATCAGCTACAGCAAACACGTGTTCGCAAGCGAACAAGGTCATAAATGAACTGAAGGTAAAGAATGTTGCAAAGGATGCGACGGATGGCGCTAGCTGAAATGATTGGGCTTGGATTTTCATGAAGCATATTTTATTTCTAAAAATTCTGATAATCTTGTCAATGATCTCCCATCATCTCCTTTCCTATCTCCAGCGTGGAAATTACTTTTGTAATTCTTTTCCCTTTTCTCTTGTTTCTTTTCTTTTTATTTTGTTTTAAAAAAAGGATATTTTGGTTTTTTTCTTGTTTTATTCTTTTATATTTCTTTAATTATTATTATTATTTATATTTTTAATTTACTTCTTTTATTTTATTTTAATTTTGTGTATTTCTTTTATTTCCACTTTTTCCCTATAATTTCTCTTCTATCTTTTTGGCAACACCTTTCTCTTCTGCATGTTCCCCTTTCAGCTAGCGCCATCTGTCGCATCCTTTGCAACATTCTTTACCTTCAGTTCATTTATGACCTTGTTCCCTTGCGAACACGTGTTTGCTGTAGCTGATAACGAGCTGTTATGTTTTTAGCTCGAAACGCGTCCTGTGTATTGTTTTATTTTATGGTGATTTTTTACAAAGTTTTATTATTTTAATTGCTTCTAATCGCCGGTTTTCGGTGCTGTTTCGCCAACTTTTATGTACTTTTCTCAATATTATCTTTAAATTTTATCTTATTTAATTGGGAAATCTTGTGGATTAAATAAGGAACAATTACTATAAATAAATAGTGGTAGCAAAAAAACATAACAATCGGCTGCTATGTATAATTAATTAAAAGAGATATCGAAATGTGGAGAAAATATATTAAATCATTATTACATTTGTTACAAAATGGTTTGTGATATATATTGTAACTAACAGGCTACGCCCGCTACGCTGGTCCTATTTTTCCAATTTGAATCAAAGAAAATATACCTATGGAATGTATTTCCTGATTTAGGGAAATGATATAAACGATGTATCATTGCAATATTGTATTTACTAATGTTTCGGGACAAAAATTGAGTTATTAAGCACCAACTTCTATTTTAGTTGATCAATTACAGTTTGATTTAGCAGGAAAATGAAGCCGTTATGGCAACAGGAATCAAAATGTCCTTTAATAACTACACTTCTGAAATGAAGTGCATTACAATGATAGCAGAGATTGTCCGTCGCATCGAAATAATGTTCAGGCGATTCATTCTCATTGGTTATCTTTTAAATTCCGAACTTTTCGGTCATGCGTCATGTGTGATTCTAGTAGTTTAAATGCTATATTGCCCTATGTTCTGTTATATTTCGTAAAACACAATTCTGCCACAATTTTTCATATTTCCATTTTAGTAGAAAAAAATGCAGTTAAAACTGTAATAGCAGTAAATAGTACTGTAGCTTCCATCATCAGTTAAAATGTAGACTTCTTTTTAATACGTCACGAAAAGCTCTCTCAAAAAGAAAAAAACTTCTTTTAATTCATGAAATTCTTAAATAAGGTAATCTTTAATAATCGGGTTTACAGAATTAAGAATTTTCCCCGTAATTCTATAACTAAGCGTTGTAGAACAATGTGTTGTATACCTAACCCCAAAAACTAAGATTATAATTTCTCTCAACATAATATAAACCATTCAGTTGAAATGGAAATGAAATATGGTAAAAGATGATATAATTTTCTGGAATGGAATGCGTCATGAAGTTTTTGCTTCAAACAAAAACGATGCTTTCAAAATCACATTTAATACGTCAATTTGCGAGATATCCAGCTACGAAATATTAGCCCGGAATGCTATGAACGGTACTATACTTGATTATCCCGTCGACCAAAAACTTTCGCCAAACTGTATTATTAAATGACAATAATGGATGATCGTAAATGCTACATTCACTTGAGATTAAACACGATACACGTGTTTGTTACGTCATCAAGTCTTTTTAATTCGATGTTTTATTTGCATTTTTATTATTGTTTTACCTATTTATTTGTTCTTTCGTTATTTAAAATTGCTGCAAATTTCGATTTTTTTTCTTCAATTCTATATCTAATGTTTTCATGCATGTTTTAGCTATATCCGTCTACATTTTTTGACTAAATAAAGTGCATTAGGTTCGTTACAATTTTCCGTATCATTGATATTTATTGCGGTTTTTAATAAATTCGATTGTTACATTTAAGTTACTTAAATTTTGTTCACAAATACAATATCTTAAAATTATCGCTTTGTATGCGGTTTAATTCAATAATTATGCATTTAAATACGTAAACTATTAGTATTCTTTTGTTGGAAATCATCTAAATAAATCATATTTCATATTTGGTGTGTTGCTATGCCATAAGTGAACGTCATTATTAAAGTAACCCTATTCTTTAGTATCTTTTTCAATTTAAATTCATTAATTTACAAAAATTTAATTCACAAATAATAATAATAATAAATAAATAAATAGCAAAATTTTAGAATCATTCTATACTTCCATTTGTATAATTTGGCTAAATAGTTTGGCGATTTGTATAATTGGCGAAATTCGTCGGCGGGATAATCAAGTAACATAAGATCTAAGCTTTCTTAAGGAAGCATATTTTTTCTTTTCCAAAATAGCAATATTTATGAAAATGATATTAATACATAATTGCATAAATATCCGTAAGAATAATCTTGAATTCCGAATTACTAAGATGTTAATACTAACATAAAACTAAAAAAATTTAAAGAAAAGAAAAAGAAAAATAAAGGGCATGAAATTTTATATTTTGAGGAGAGTTTCATATCTTGTCCCGGTTGGCAAAGGAATCCAAAATGGCACAAATAGGCCGATTTGGCATCTTACCAAAATTTTCAAGATGGTGGAAAAATATGTTTTTTAAATATTTCTAATTATTTATTTTTAAATCGAAAATAATATATATATGTATTAGTTTTATGCATATTTACATAATATTACGTATGCAGAAAAATATCGTTTAAAAAATCTACGGAAAATTATAGATTAAAAAATATAATTATTAAAAAAAAATAATTATAAGAAAGTATTCAAAATTGTTACTTATCCACCAGTAACATTCAAGTAATAAAAAAAAAAATCCCAAATGCTGGAGATGGCAACAATCGCATCGAAAAATTCATCACCAAAATAAGCTTTCCATAAAAACGGGAACAGGATATGGAACTGTTCCCTATATTCATTGGGGATATTGAGATATGTTGTAGCCATGATGAAGGAAATTCATTTTTGGAAACATTTGCTCACGCATAAGAGAAAAAAAAAGCAAATTTTATTACGTAAAATCATAATTATATATATTCGAACTCGCGAAGCTTCGCCCAAGCTTCTCAATTTTCACTCTCAGCCAGATTGTTCATTACTGCATTGAGTGTGCCAATGGGAAAACTGATTAAGTAAAAAACCATAAATTTCCAAATAATCACTAATTGTGAAATCGGTACATCTTTTGTAATAGGATTCATCCTGAAGAATTCTCTTCAAACATGAAAGATGCTTCAAATAACACAATTTATACGCCAATTGTCTGGGGTACTCAATTACGGAAAATTTTTCAAAAATGCTGTAATCACCTATCAGGAAAATGGTGGTGTATACGCAGTTATACTAAAAGTAATAAAGTTTAAAAAAAAAAAAAAAAAAAAAAAAAAAAAAAAAAAAAAAAAAGCAATTTAACAAATTACAACAACCATTTGGAAAATGATTTTTTCAAAGAAAAATTTAAGACAAGAAATCGCACGGAGTTGATCATGCATTACGTACGCCATGAATTAAACACTAACATTCCTGGACCAATCATGAACAACTTTTAAACGAAATTTCAGTTTTACAATTTTCGGTACTGTAAATTTTTAAACTTCTACGGAGCTGGTCATACATTACAAACGCCATGCACTAAACATTAATATTCCTGGACCAATTTTAAATGAAATTTCATTTTTAAACTTCTAAACATCCCACAATATTACTTTTTACACCGTCGTATAGAGAAAAAAAATGTACTTTTAAATGCAATTTGTTTGAAAGTTGTATCTCAATTTGTTTCTGAGTTATTAATTATTTTTTCGTTGTTTTTATTACTTTTTTGCCATAGTGGCAACAGAAGTATCCATCCCTATTGAAAGTAAAGGGGAAATACAGATTACTGTATAAATCAATCAGAAAACGAATAAAATGCGATATTCAACTAATAAAACGCTTCAGATATGTTTTTGATTTCCTACCCTGACTGAGGACAATAACCATTTTTCCAAATGGTTAAAAAAATGCAATTTAACAAATTACAACGACCATTTGGAACATGATTTTTTCAAAGACTAAAATTTAAGACATAAAAAATCGCACGAAGTTGATCATACATTACGTACGCCATGGATTAAACATTAATATTCCTGGACCAATTTTAAATGAAATTTTATTTTTTAACTTCTAAACATACCACAATATTACTTTTTACACCGTCGTATAGAGAAAAGACTGTACTTTTAAATGCAATTTGTTTGAAAGTTGTATCCCAATTTGTTTCTGAGTTATTAACTTTTTTTGTAGTTTTTATTACTTTTTTGCCATAGTGGCAACAGAAGTATCCATCCCTATTGAAAGTAAAGGGGAAATACAGATTACTGTATAAACCAATCAGAAAACGAATAAAATGCGATATTCAACTAATAAAACGCTTCAGATATGTTTTTCATTTCCTACCCTGACTGAGGACAATAACCATTTTTCCAAATGGTTAAAAAAATGCAATTTAACAAATTACAACGACCATTTGGAACATGATTTTTTCAAAGACTAAAATTTAAGACATAAAAAATCGCACGAAGTTGATCATACATTACGTACGCCATGGATTAAACATTAATATTCCTGGACCAATTTTAAATGAAATTTTATTTTTTAACTTCTAAACATACCACAATATTACTTTTTACACCGTTGTATAGAGAAAAGACTGTACTTTTAAATGCAATTTGTTTGAAAGTTGTATCTCAATTTGTTTCTGAGTTATTAACTTTTTTTGTAGTTTTTATTACTTTTTTGTCATAGTGGCAACAGAAGTATCCATCCCTATTGAAAGTAAAGGGGAAATACAGATTACTGTATAAACCAATCAGAAAACGAATAAAATGCGATATTCAACTAATAAAACGCTTCAGATATGTTTTTGATTTCCTACCCTGACTGAGGACAATAACCATTTTTCCAAATGGTTAAAAAAATGCAATTTAACAAATTACAACGACCATTTGGAACATGATTTTTTCAAAGACTTAAATTTAAGACATAAAAAATCGCACGAAGTTGATCATACATTACGTACGCCATGGATTAAACATTAATATTCCTGGACCAATTTTAAATGAAATTTTATTTTTTAACTTCTAAACATACCACAATATTACTTTTTACACCGTTGTATATAGAAAAGACTGTACTTTTAAATGCAATTTGTTTGAAAGTTGTATCTCAATTTGTTTCTGAGTTATTAACTTTTTTTGTAGTTTTTATTACTTTTTTGCCATAGTGGCAACAGAAGTATCCATCCCTATTGAAAGTAAAGGGGAAATACAGATAACTGTATAAACCAATCAGAAAACGAATAAAATGCGATATTCAACTAATAAAACGCTTCAGATATGTTTTTGATTTCCTACCCTGACTGAGGACAATAACCATTTTTCCAAATGGTTAAAAAAATGCAATTTAACAAATTACAACGACCATTTGGAACATGATTTTTTCAAAGACTAAAATTTAAGACATAAAAAATCGCACGAAGTTGATCATACATTACGTACGCCATGGATTAAACATTAATATTCCTGGACCAATTTTAAATGAAATTTTATTTTTTAACTTCTAAACATACCACAATATTACTTTTTACACCGTCGTATAGAGAAAAGACTGTACTTTTAAATGCAATTTGTTTGAAAGTTGTATCTCAATTTGTTTCTGAGTTATTAACTTTTTTTGTAGTTTTTATTACTTTTTTGCCATAGTGGCAACAGAAGTATCCATCCCTATTGAAAGTAAAGGGGAAATACAGATTACTGTATAAACCAATCAGAAAACGAATAAAATGCGATATTCAACTAATAAAACGCTTCAGATATGTTTTTGATTTCCTACCCTGACTGAGGACAATAACCATTTTTCCAAATGGTTAAAAAAATGCAATTTAACAAATTACAACGACCATTTGGAACATGATTTTTTCAAAGACTAAAATTTAAGACATAAAAAATCGCACGAAGTTGATCATACATTACGTACGCCATGGATTAAACATTAATATTCCTGGACCAATTTTAAATGAAATTTTATTTTTTAACTTCTAAACATACCACAATATTACTTTTTACACCGTCGTATAGAGAAAAGACTGTACTTTTAAATGCAATTTGTTTGAAAGTTGTATCTCAATTTGTTTCTGAGTTATTAACTTTTTTTGTAGTTTTTATTACTTTTTTGCCATAGTGGCAACAGAAGTATCCATCCCTATTGAAAGTAAAGGGGAAATACAGATAACTGTATAAACCAATCAGAAAACGAATAAAATGCGATATTCAACTAATAAAACGCTTCAGATATGTTTTTGATTTCCTACCCTGACTGAGGACAATAACCATTTTTCCAAATGGTTAAAAAAATGCAATTTAACAAATTACAACGACCATTTGGAACATGATTTTTTCAAAGACTAAAATTTAAGACATAAAAAATCGCACGAAGTTGATCATACATTACGTACGCCATGGATTAAACATTAATATTCCTGGACCAATTTTAAATGAAATTTTATTTTTTAACTTCTAAACATACCACAATATTACTTTTTACACCGTTGTACAGAGAAAAGACTGTACTTTTAAATGCAATTTGTTTGAAAGTTGTATCTCAATTTGTTTCTGAGTTATTAACTTTTTTTGTAGTTTTTATTACTTTTTTGCCATAGTGGCAACAGAAGTATCCATCCCTATTGAAAGTAAAGGGGAAATACAGATTACTGTATAAACCAATCAGAAAACGAATAAAATGCGATATTCAACTAATAAAACGCTTCAGATATGTTTTTGATTTCCTACCCTGACCGAGGGCAATAACCATTTTTCCAAATGGTTAAAAAAATAAAAACATAAAAAATTTATTTCACCATGAATTTTTTTTAATAATGCGTAATTACACAAATCACTTAAGAATAATTCTAAGTTCCCTTTCAGTTTTTTTAATTATATTTTAAATAAAATTACGGTATTACTTAGTTATCCCGTCGACCAAAAATCTATCACCAAACTATAAGATAAAATGCCAATAATGGTTGATAGTAAATGTCACATTCACTTGACTTTAAGGATATTACACGTGTTTACGTCATCAAGTGAGTTTTATTTGTATTTTTATTAATTTTATACTAATTTATTTGTTCTTTCGTTATTCAAAATAAAAATTATGTCAATTTGTATGTTTGTCGATTTATATAATTTGGCGAAATTGGTCGACGGGATAACTAAGAACTACCAAAATTACAAAAAGTTTTCCCATGCTGTTCGTATTTTTTTGTTAAATAATATGGACATTTCAATTCTTCAATAAAAGCATAACATATCGTCGCCAAGATGAGAAACAATAACCAACATCAACCTTTGCGACCGAAAAAAAAAGAGAAACACAAAATTTTAATTAAATAATAATAATAATAGTTATATAGGTAAATCATGCATACAAATGATTCCGAAAACTTATCCAATGGTGTAAATGATAAACAAAATGCATCCTGTACTTTTGAAATCAACGCTGACAAAAGCTTAAGAAAAAGAAAAAAAAAACCGCTATTTTATTTATATAAAAGTTCAGTAAATATTTTCTTATCCAGGTGCGAAATATAAACCACAAATATGATAATCGTCAATTATTGTTTCAATGGACCGACTTTGAAAATGAATCTTTTTTTTTAAGCCGTACAAACACATTTCTTTTATATTTAAGTTAAATATTTTCTTTTTATACTATTTTCTCATTTTCATTTCTCTGTATTTCTTTGTATTTTTTTATAAAATCTGTAATAGTTTTTTTTCAGGCTGTTTGCATATTTTAATTTCTAAATGATGTAGACGTTTCAATTCTTTAACAAAAAGATAGCTTAATATGCCAAGATGAAAATTATACGCCAATGGCAACCTTTTCATCCAAAATAACAGAACTTTCCATCATAATTCTATAACTATTCTACGTAGAACAATGTGTTATAGCTTAAAACCTTCCCTGAAACGATATCTATCTAACAGTGTAAGTTCCGTCAAAATCCATGCAGTAGAACTCGAAATATAGATGTTCGGAACGAAATTTCCGTTTAGATTTTAGATATATAATAGATTAGGTCTAAGTCGTTGTATATTAATAAGCATCTTTAAAAAACAATAAAAATTTAATAATTTAAATTTAACAATAATAAACATTTAAATTTCGTACGATGGGATATTCAGAAACTGCTTCTTTTAAATATTTATCTTAAAAAATCTAATTAAAATTGCTGGAAAATATTTATTTATTTTTTCATTTGTATAGTATGAAAATTGTTTTATTTGGTTCATCATTTCACGAAGAATACGTATAACACAACAGTTTGAGTAAAATTGTAGGACGTAGAATGTTGAGATATCGTAAAACGGTTTAGAATTTCGAAAGGAAAATTTCTTTTTCAACTTTCAGCCGGAAAATATGCATCATTCAAAACTTACAATTATTCTTCCCATGAAAAAAAAAAAAGAGCTGTGCAATGCAAATTATTCTTCCAGACAAAAAACAGTAATCATCTTTGTGCAAAAGAAATGTCTTCATTTTCCCTTTTTTATCCCTTTTCTAATACATAAGATGCTTAGTTATGAAAAATATTTGAAAGCAAATAGCTTTTTTGAAATAAATGAAAAAATATTTTTCTCGTCGAGTGAGATAAGACTGTTCAGTAATGAATTTTGTACTTTTTCAGGGTTCCGTACTTAAAAAATCAAAACGGATCCATTATAAGATCACTCCTGTGTCTGTCTGTCTGTCACAGCCATTTTACTCGCAAACTGTGGAACGTGGAAAGTTCAAATTGGGGGAAGAAATAAAGACTGTTGACCCACATATTTACAAATTATTAAACATTCACAAATATATTTAGGGAAAATGTAGAGGGGCTAATTAAGTTACTTGAAAAAAAAAATCTTTTCTCTGTATATTGTGTGGGGTATCGTGTGAAAGCTTTCATAACGCTAAACTCCAAAATATATTTCTTTTAATTTTAGCTGTTACATTTTCAGAGATATCGTCGAAAATGTAGTGCAAAAATATGTTCCCTCATCTATTTCCGAATCTATTGAAACTGAAATTATGAAAAAAATTAGAGGTAGTAGATATTGATATAAACCTTGCAGGAAAGTTATAGAGATTACCCTAGGTCACATAGTTTTTGTGTAAAGCGCAGTTTTCTGTTACACACAAATTTTAATTTTCAGGTATTCATCAAAGATGTTAAGGTGCGCTTGAGGTACCTATCGTATAAAAGCATTGTTGATAATGATTTTTGAAAAAACAATAGTCGGTAATTAGCCGATATATCAACCCTTAAAGACACCAACGGTTTGGACATACATAATGACAGGAATGGCATACTTTATGTACGTGGTTATGTTATACATTTCTAAGTTGTTTTATATTAATAAGCATCTTTAAAAAATAATCAAAATGAAATCAAAAATTTAAATATAATAATAAAATATAATTAAATTTAAATTTCATATAATAGAATATTCAGTAACTGCTTCTTTTAAATATTTAAATTAAAATTGCGAAATAAAATTAATGGGATTTTTTTTTCATTTGTGTAATTTGAAATTGTTTTTTTATTTCGTTCAATATTTCACGAAGAATATTTATAACACAACATTTCGAGTCGCATTGTAGACTGTACATGGCTAATGCACAATAAAAACAGTTTCGAATTTCGAAAAGAAAGAATTTCTTTCTTTACTTTTAACCGGAAAAGATGCATCATTCAAAACTTATTATTATTCTTCTCGTGAGAAGGCAGGGCTATGCGATGCAAATTATTCTTCCACAAAGAAATAATCATGTTTGAAGAAAAGAAATGCCTTTTTTCGTTTCTCTCAATTCATTTTCATATTTTTCACTTTCTCTGATACGTAAAATAGTTATGAACAATATTTGAAAGCAAAAAACTTTTTTAAGGTAAATGAAAAATATTTCTCTCGCCGTGAGAGATAAGACTTTTAGTAATGAATTTTTGTACTTTTCTTTTGAAATACTAGTAACTTTTATCATTTATGTGGAGACAGAGTTTTATTATTGCTTTCAATTGTTTGGTAATATGTCGTGTCATTTATCAGAAAATTCTGATAATATTAATAACGAAACTGTTATATACAGTGTTCGAAATGTTTTCCAACAAATGTTTATCACTTCTTTTTTAGCTTTATTTAACCCTTTGCGGTCGATTGACGACAAATAACACAAGCTGGCATGATTTTGGGGTTTAACGTTTGATAATTGATTTTTATATATTTTGTAGCGCCGAATTCGAAAATGACCTTCATTTTTAACCATCAAATCAGGGTTTTTTGCAAATCGTAAACTTCAAAGTCAAAAAATAGCAAAATTCTGATACTATAAAATAGATGTGATGGTTGTGTTTTTTAAATTTTGATAACTGAATTGTATGTACTTTTTAGCACTAAACCTGAAAATAACCTCCATTTTTAACCATCTCTTCAAACTTTGTCACAAATCGTAAATTTCAAAGTTAAAAAGTAAAAAAAGTGCAAAATATCCTGACGTGATGGTAAAAAATGAAGGCCAGTTTTGGATTTAACGCTACAAAATACGTAAGAATAATTTATCAAAAGCTAGGTAATTTGAAACAAAACAAATTTTGCAGTCTTGTGTAACCGTCCAATCCTTATATAAATGATTCAATTTTTATATTCTATTTGCCCCACTATATTTTAAAAGTATATTTTTTAGCCCCCGGTATGCTATTTCTTTCTCCCAGCAATTAAAATGTCGTCTAAAAAATAACGTTCCGTTGTATAAGCCAGCCGTAAAACAAAGCAGATGCATCATTTCACGGTTAAATACGAATAATCACTACTACAATTTTTTAAACTTCTAAGCATTGCACATTTTCAATTTTTATACCGTCGTATTGGGAAAAAAGTACTTTTAAATGCAATTCGTTTGAAAACTGCATCTCCATTTATTTTCGAGATATTAATTTTTTTTTTCGTAGTTTTTAGCGTCATTTGTTTAATTTTGGCAACTCAAGTACTCCATTTTTGTAGAAAGTTAAGGAAAAATAGTTGAAAAATGGCAATAATACCTTTTTGTTGTCATTTTGTCATAAAAACCAGGGGTCGGAGCACATTGGATAAATGTTATTGTTCTTACCAGTATATTTTATCAATAATCGTCAAGAGATATTTTTATAAGATATGCAGTAGTACTATACCATGAAGATTATTGATAAAAGCTACTAGTAAGAAGAATAAAATTTGTCCTATATACTGCGACCCCTGCTAAAAACTGGAAAAAACTGTAATTAAAATACGTGCTATTTTGAAAAAATATAAATGAATGATTTCTGATAAAACATGGAGCTACTATATACTAAATGTAACTTTAAATATCTATATTAATGTTACAAGCAAATGAAGACATATGAATCAAGACATAGTCGGGTTTTTCTGTCGACTTTTTTGAATGATTGATCTCTTTTTTTTTTTTTTTTTTTTTTTGGATTTGTGCATTATTCAGCGATAATCGCGTCCTATGCATGTTTTACTGTAGATGTTCTTTAAGACTGTATCGTAAATGAGAAATTCTTCAGCGGATGTGGATGGCGTTATTTTATATAAAATAAAAACATGTGTTTTAAGTCTTAAATCTGAAATATATTTCGTACTATCCATATTTACATACATTTTTGTCATCGGGGGCGACACTAAATTCTGAAAAAGCAGAATTCCTGTTTTCTGGTTTAGTAAATTTCTCTTGCACATGTTCTCACTGTGCAAGTAAAAGTGTCCTTCTATATATAAAAAAAAGTTTTGATTTGGAAATGGACCAATGAAAATCTGCATAGATATATTCCCGGCAGATCGACATCCAATTTGAATGCTTAATCATGTCCTTTTTTCGTTAATATTAAAAAAATTGTTCTATACAAAAATATGAAAATCGGTAGTATTATAGAGAAATGTTAGATAAACACGCTGATGCAGACGTTTTCAAATCGAAGAATTATTTAAAGAGATATTTAATGCCAAAGTTGTACAAAATCGTTCCATTGAAAATGTTTATTGGAGCAAAAACTGTAGATAGGAATTTAATCATTTTTAGATTATTTTATGCGTCATAATTTCCCGGTGTGCAGACTGCTTTTATATTTTAATTTGACTCATTTTTTGAGGTTTTATTTCTATTTAAATTCAAATTTTCAGCATTTCGAGAGATATTTTTTACAAAATTTAGAAAATTATATTAATTTAAACTGTTGCCAACTATATAAACAGCGCATACAATAATGCTTGCTTCAAATTAAAAAATTATTTTTAACACGTGACTATTATAAACAGAAAATATAAAAAGTAGGAACTCATTGAAAATTACGTCATAAAAACTATACTTACACGTGAATTTTAAAAGAAAAAGAATATTGTAAAATAATAAATTCATTAACATGCGTTAGAAGTCTTAAATAGGAGAATTTACGTCACATTACACTTATTACGTAAAATGAACAAAAAATAATATTGCAAAACAGTTTAAATGAAAAAATTGCGCGAGACATTTATTTGATATTTTAAGATGATCATAATATTTCATTTCTAGCAAAAGTATTTTTACGTGAATATTAAAAAGAGAAAGAAAAGTTTGGTGAAAATTACGTCAGATTCAAATTATAATTCAATCTTTCGAAATATTTTTAAAGTCGATCAAATTAGCGTGCTGCTAGAGTCTGTGGTGTCTGAACGGGGGTTGACGAGAGTAACTCGTAGGGGGCAGAGCCCCCTATTTACGTAAAAAAAAGTCGAGCCAACCAAATAAATCCGTGTAAGAGATGACTGTGCCTTCGACCAATAAGGTTAAGAGCAGAAAAATACTGAAACTTATGTGCATAAACGAGACGGTTACGAATTCCGTGTTTAAAAAATTTAATAGAAATTTTCTTATCGCTACTAGTGATTCCAAGCTGCTTTTAAATTCAATGAAGTGTGCGAAACTTGGTTACATTATTGTTTTATTGTGGAATAGAATCCATAGCAGCCAACTTTTATGCTTTTCTCTCACTACTATTTTCAAATGATTATTTTCGTCTTATTTAATCTCGGAATTTTGGAAATTAACCCCTTATCCCTTTCAGGGACAAAGTACTTATGTTGCTAAAATGTTGAAATGATAGAATAACACCGATATTTACAAAAAAAAATTATCTAGAAATGAGTAAAAGCATTTCTTCACGTATACTATAAAAGCAAAATTTTATTAGAAATTACAGGCTCCGGTGTGGCATTTGGCGAATAAAATGAAGTGGGATATATTATATCCCACCGCCTTTCAAGAAGTTAATCGTCGCGCCCGATAAGAGTAGACTACTACTTTTTTTTAATTCAGATTGTTTGATTGTCACCAGTTTTTTTTAAAATTAGAATTAATCGTCTTACTTAATGGCAGATAAAATGATGCGAGAATGAAGCCAATTACACTATTATTAAAAAAAAAAAACTGGTGGGAATTAAAAAGTCTGAATACACATATATATAAAGTAGCCTACACGTCTTATGAAAGTTGCAGGCTCGAGAATTAAGGGAATTAAGCAACGATTGCAATAAAAAAAGTAGTAAAAAAAAGAGACGTAAAAATTGGCTGCTGTTTATAAGTAAAGAAAAGATGTATGGAAATGTGGAGATAATATATTAAGTCATTATTGCATTGGTTACAGAATAGGTTACGATATATATTCTAAATATTAAGTTGTTCTATGTTACAGGGTTCGTAAGGGTTCTTACATTTTCCTTTTTGAAAACCAGTATTTCTATAAAGAAACTTTTGAAACTATGTTCTAACATGTAATAATAGATTACACACAGCGAAATTTTCTTCATAGAAATACTTTTATTCAAAATGGCGAATGTAAGTACCCCTACGAACCCTCTATTAATAAACATCGATAAAAAAATAATCAAAAGCTAATAATTTAAATTTCATAATAATCAACATTTAAATTTCATATCATAGGATGTTTCTTGTAAGTGTTTCTTTTAAATAATTAAATAAAAAAATCGAAACAAAATTAAGGGATTAAATTATTTATAATTTTATTTATTTGTATAATTTGATGTATTTTTTTTATTTTTATTTAATTCAACATTTCACGAAGAATATTTATAACAAAACATTTTGAATCGCATTGTAGGACGTAGAGTATTTATGCATCATAAAAAGGTTTCGGATTTAGATAAAAAAGAATTTCGTGTTTTAACTTTCAGATGGAAAAAATGCATCATTCAAAACTAATTACTATTCTTTCCATGAGAAGAATGAGCTGTGAAATGAAAATTATTCCCCCCCTCCCCCACCCAATAAAATCATCTTTGAACAAAAGAAATGTCTTTTTTGTTTCATCTGAATTTATTTTCACCCCCCCCCCCTTTTTTTTTCTGATGCGTAAAAAGGCTTAGTTATGAAAAACATTTGAATGCACTTTTTTGAAGTAAATGAAAAATATTTTTCTCGCCGAGTGAGATGAAACTTTTCAGTAATAGATTTTTGAACTTTTCTTTTGAAATAAGTTATAAATTTTATGAAATTGTATATAAGAACGTTATTAAGATTGTATATTAATATTTTATATATTAATATCTTCTTTGAAATTTTATTTTAAGAATAGGGTTGCCAGTTTGGCTTTTTGAATCTAGAAAGTCCGAATTCATGCGGGAAATTTTGAACGAAGAATTTTTAATTTAGGTAATCGCGAAATATCTAACATTAAAGTCCGAATTCATACGGGAAATTTTGAACGAAGAATTTTTACTTTAGGTAATCACGAAATGTCTAACATTAAATAAAGCAAAAATTATTATTCGGAACTTCCGAATTAAAGAAAAAGACAAAACTCGCCACCCTGTTTAAGAATGAAGTGTTCAACTTGAAGTGAATTAAAAAATGAAATAGCATTTATTAATTATAATAATTCTATAGCGTAAATACATTCTACCTATAAAGTGTATTTTTGACGAATATTTTCTACTGAAAATACTTGTCATTCAAAACATCACTCTTCTCATGATAGTAGAGAGCTCATTAATTAACATAAAAAGAAACTTCATCTTACTAGCAGTCTTTTTTTTTTTTTTTAGATTGTGTTTTCCAGTAGGTTTTAGTCTTAGTTTTAAAGTCGTTTGTAAACACAAATCCCGAAAGGTAAACTTCACCTTATTTAATTGCAAAATCTCTGTCATTGAATAAAGCAAATTTTAATGCTCCAAAATAGCGCTAATTTGGTGGCCCGCAGTCCAACAAGTCGGAAACTAGGGACCGACCGAAACAGATTTTTAAGACAGAAACCAAAACCGAATTTCGGCAATTTCTTTTTTCGACCGAAAACGAAAACAAAAATGTCCGAAAACATTGTTTGAAGTTATTAATTCATACATAAATATACATAATTATTAATTAACTAGCCCCCTTTGGCGACCAGTTTGCCCTCCCTTAAATGTAATGCTAAGCATTGGTTCATGTTACTTTTATTCATAATATAATTTACTTGTTCAGTCCTTCGCGAAATCGGAAGATTCTGATAGAGAAATCAAGAACTCGATATATTTAAGTTAGTCGGGCGCAGGGGATAAATCGCTAAACATTGCATTTTTCTTACTCCATTAATTTCATTTAAAATATGATTCTTTCACCGATTTTATTTTAAATACGCAACTTTAACTTAAATCTGAAGCATTTAAAATTCATTCATTATTTCATTAAAAATAAAAGGACATTTCATTTTAACATCAAAGCTTTGTTTTAATTTACCACTCGAAAAATAAACAAGTTGGAAATTGCTCGTCAGACGTGGCAAATGAGGTGCGTTCGTACTATAACTAGTTTTATAAATATTTTTTGCGCCGCATATTGTACTGAATGTATATTTTAGTGCACTTCTTAAGAGCCTATCCATTTCTTTCTATTCGAAAGACTATAACATCATTAAAATGCACTTGCAATAATTTTTTCCCCATTACCCGTAATGTAACAGAAAAATTTTGACTGTCCCTGTAATTAAACTATACATCCGATTTTCATAAAATTTGAAATGACTCGACAAAATTATGCAACAATTATATATTTAAAATTTCAAACGATTCGGTTGGGTAGTTTTTGCTCTGTTATATGCGGACAGACGGACGGACAGACAGACGGACTGAACGACAACTGTAGGGGCTACGTATTTATATAATTACGAACGCACCTAAAAATGCTAACTGGCGAGTTAAAAAATGCTATAGTCGAGATTTTCATCTGGCTAACATAAAAGTACCAAAAATTCTTTGCGATCATGGCAACTTTTATGTAGTTGTATACGAAAAAAATATAATAATCGAATACTTGCTTCATAATTTGAACCCACGTCTTGAGTTAGTGATAACTCATAATAATAAACAGTGAAGGCCATAGCAATAAATAAAGAGTGTCTCATTTCAGCTGACAGAGTTCAAATCAATGAGTAATGTTGAAAATTTCCGAAGGAAGAAACGAGATTTTTGAAGTACATATAGCTTCGGCCCGGCCGAATTTTCAGCAGTATTTTCATCAAAAACAAATTGATTTTGGGCCGAAAAGGAACACAAACCAAATTTTCTATTGATCTCTATTGAAAACACCCCTTTAGATCATTTGTGATCCTTTTTTAAATGTGCAAATATTTAACATTGGAAGTAGGTAGTGATGGGTATAATGAATGACTTTTATATTCGAATAAATCATTTGAGCATACGCAAAAGCATAGCTACCAACCTTAGTATACTTTTATTTTATTTTTTTAATGGAAAACAGGTAACCTGTTCATGCGTTGAGGGGATACCTAATTGCACAGCAATTCCTCTCCCTGTGGAGTAATGTTTGATTTACTCATTTTAATATCGAATTACTCATTTAATACACATTTTAACATGGAGTAGCCATAAAAATACAGTCTAATCGTTGTATTGTCGATGAAATATAGACGCCCATAAAAGAATGTCCCAGTTTCAATGCTATACTATAAAACTTTTATTTAGATTATTTACAACAAATCTTACAACAAATTGGAGGTAAACTTAGTTTTTTTACAAATGTTCAATAGGTTTACCTTTAGTTATACGGCACACATCCAACCTGAAGTCCAATTCTTCCCACACTTTGGTAAACCCTCTGATGCATGATTTATTTTTAAGCAGATGAAGAACATATTTTTCACTTAAAATATATATACAGTCGTGGGGGAAAAAAGGTAAACACCCCTACTAACTCCTCAACAAATTATCGTAGAAGAAATTTACTGGTACGAACGATTGGAAACAAAATCTACTTTTAAATGATGCATATAAAATTTGCTTAGGGGGCCATCTACATATTAAAATAAACACAAATTTAATTTTTTCAATGGAAATACCCAATTTTAACAAGATATTTCAAATCTTCGATTCAAACTATGCCTAGACAACCAAATTACAAGTCATTTGAATGATAAGTTTTTGAATTATAAACATTCAAAATTTAGTTCTTCTAATGTTAAATTACATTTTCATATTTTTATTTCTCACGAAATTATGCTCCTAATGGGCTAATTTTTTGTGCAGCAATAATACTAATATACCCAAACATAAATATGTTGAATTTGCATTTTTCTAATTTTATGATATGGATTATGAAATTAATATCCGAAAAAATCATGAATTGCAACCTAAAATTTTTTTCGATGGATTTCGATTTATTAAGTCCTGCTTTATGGAAATCCAAAATTTCACATTTTTCTTCGTAGTTTTCACATTACACTTAAAAAACGGCAAAATGATGGTTTAAGGGGCCGTCTATGATAGAAGTGAGTAGATATTTTGAAATTTCTTATGCTATCCTGTAATCTAGCAGTTTTCAATGACTCCTTGAGTGGCACATAAGGTGTCTTGATCAAGAAGAGGGCTCTTTCGGTCAACAATCGAGTACTGAACTTCAATTTGGATGCAGCCCCTAAAGTAGGCTCGTTTTAAAATAATTAATTTCTCGGAAACTTATCTTACGAATTGCATAAAAATTTGTTTTTTTGGCTAATCGAAGGGTGTTCATTTATGCTGTCAGAATTGTGTACTGCTATTGAAAAAAAACACAGTTATGGTTTGTTTTAATGTGAAGATGGCACCCTAAACAAATTTTATATGCATCATTTAAAAGTAGACTTTATTACCAATCGTGTGGTACCAGTAACTTTCGTCTACGATAATTTTTTGAGGAGTTAGTAAGAGGTGTTTACTTTTTTTCCCACAACTGTATACTGGATTATTGAGAACAAATATTGATGAATTTTAAAATATTTTACATTTATTACAAAACTTCAAAGTGAGTCTTAGATGAGATTTACAAGCAATAAATATTTATTATTAAAAGTTAATAAATAATTTTACAGATAATTTAAACTCTGGATATATTAATAGGAAGCAAATAAATGCTTCTGGGGATGTTCTCTATAAACACAAGAACATAAATTATTTGTGGAATTCTCTCACACGCAGAACAGAAGCAAAATTATCAAAGATGGATTTTCCAATTGAATATTTGAAAAGAAAATGTGTATGTCATCTACTGCTGCATTTTACAAGCTATTTTTGGACTCTATATGAAGTTTAAGTGCAATAAATGAGTAATAATTATACACCGATTGCGTGTTCAGAGACTGTTTTTCAATACAACCTTATATGACTTTGCTTGAGAGGGTTAATGTTCAGAGGTTGTTTGTCAATATAACTTCTGGTTATGATGCTTGAGAATGTTAATATTCAGAGCTTGGTTTTCAATACAACCTCGTATGAGGTTATCATGCCTGGGAGGGTTAACGAGACCGGAGCAACAGCCTCTTCAATTCTGTGTCTTAACTCTGACAAATCATTAGGTAGCGGCGGAACGTAGACACGATCTTTTATAAAGCACCAAAGGAAAAAAACCTCATGGCTAGAGCCATGAGATTTGACATGAGCCATGACATCTTTTAAATCTTCAGCGCAGCAATAACACAGGAGGGCTCAGGAGTCGCTATTTTGGGTATGTAGAACTGAAACCAAGTAAATAACAAAAGAGTACTCGCGCATGTGCTTATCTAAAACTGTTTGAGTTATTCTTTATTTGTGACCTTGAACCAACACTCTACAACGCTTACAGTTGATACTATTAAAATTTATAACTGGGATATTATATGGACATTCTGTACAATAAAGACATAAAAAGACGGAATTAAGAAGATAAGGAAAGGTCTTTATCTCATAGAGACAAAAGACAAAGCTATCAGGAGAATAGGATAGGTCGATAATTTCACATCGGCTAATCCGATATTAAGATGGCGGAGTTTCATTGGAATGAATCAAGAAGTCCAAAAACCAGAAGAATTGAAAAAATATAAGTATAAATGTAAAAAACAATTTTTTTAAGCATGCTTTCATTAAAATTCCCAAAAATGTAGATTTTTTTTTTGGAATGCACTAAAAAGTAGAATTGGGAATTTTGCCAAATTAGCCAGCTATCGCCAAATTGGCTTCGTATATGGTAACTTATTTTCGTTGCCAAATTTGGTGAAAAACTGCCAAATGGACGATACTTCGCCGTTGGTCAAAATTTTGCGCTATTGTGGTAACGCTGTAATTAATAATTTTCATAAATAACTCATTGTTGAAGCTGCTACTGATATCTCCATAGGAAATCAACCGTTTCCCCCTCCCCGTTGCCCCCCCCCACCCACCTTAGGAATCGAATAAAAAAAAATCAATGTCTAATTCATGTGTTGTCCTCAGGAATACACACATATTACAAATTTCAAAGATCTATGTCAACAGGAAGTGGGTGAAAAATGAGTCAGAAGATTTAACTGCCACACACAATCATAATTGTAAGTTAAAAGAAAGCATGTAATAACAATGAAATTTAAATATTTAGATAGAATAGTGAGGAAAATAACGATCGTAATTATGTGGCATTTAATTTAATTCAATTCAAGGGACCGTACAAACGCTGAAAATAATCTGTCTACGACAGTCGCCATTTTTGTGTCAGCGCTCAGGACTAGTATTCACGGGACGGTGGTCGATAACTAACTTGAACGCCCAGTACGAATCAATTTGACATCGACCAACTGAATAAATATCTACTCGAACCAGAAATTTCTGCATACAGAGCTGGCACGAGCGACTATTTTAATATTCTGTTTGCACCACTATTTTTAAGAAATACATTTTGTAATATATTTCTCTTGCAAATGTTGTCTAAGCGTACAAAAAAGTTTTTGATTTGAAAAAGTGATGCAAAATATAATTAAAAAATAGTCGCCTGTGGCAGCCGTGTTCATAAAATTATTGTAATACATGTCACAAAAAATAAGTTAAAAAATTAAGTTAAATACTAGCTTTTAATAAAAATTTAAATATTAAATAATATTTTGATAAAATTTGAGCAAAATTTCCGGTCGTTAGTGTTTATTTACGCAACTTTAAAAAACAATAAAAGTTTAATAACGTTAATAACAATAAAGAGAAAACAAAAGGTAATGTCCCAATAATTTCATTCTTTTTCCTTTTAAATATTTAAGCTTAATTAAACTTTCTGCAAAACATGTTATTTGGATCTTTTTTTTTTTCTTAACGCAGTCGTCTTTTAGTTAGTCGCTTTACTAATTTCATGCAGAGATTTCACAAAGAACAATTGCTACATAAAGTTTTGAAAGGAGTTGACTTTTAGATATTTGTTATTCAAACCTTTTTATTTGTTTCACTAATGAAGAATAGAGTGTGATGCAATATAAATAGTTCTTCACTAGGGGGGGGGGGGGGGGGGTATGAGGAAACGAAGACAAAGACGTAAAAACTTCATACCTCAGCTCAGGAAATGTGGTTTTATTTTCGTTTTCTTTAGTTTGTTTTAATACTTTTTCACAAAAACGAATGGTAAATAGTTGCGTAAAGTAAGTGCAAATGGCATTTTTATAGCAAAGGAAAGAGAACATTTTACTTCTTCAATCCATTTTAAGGTTTATTATTATTATTATTATTGCTTGGAGATGGTAAAAATATTTTAGTTATACACACGGCTTTAGTTTAATGCTGAAGAAATTATTTATTTTCTTTTGTCCACGTGGTTTTAGGCTCATCCCGCTGGGATAATTATTACACGGGCTAGCTCTATGGTTTTGCTTTTCCTTTTCTGTTATATTTTACTATTTCACGAGTGTGGATTAAAATTTATGAAAAGAAATTTGCGTCTTTCAGATTTGAGTCCTAAAGAAAATTTTCAGTGTTTATTTTGGAATCATTTCCAAAATAGAAAGTTCTGAATTCCGACAAATTTACAGTAATAGTATGGCGATAATTAAACAACAAAAAGTGAAAATAATTAGATAATCCTTTTATGAAATATAACAGTGATCTCTGTATAAGGTACAATTAATTTATGTTTTATAACTACCGGGTGTCCCAAAAAGGACTGACTGATTTTAAAATTAAATAACTTCCAAACGGTGACAGATATTAAAAAAATTCTTGCAGGAGGTTATGCATAAAGTCATAAGTTTTTTTACAGTGATTTTCGATTTTAGTTCGAATTACAAACAATAGATGGCGCTGCGATCAATAGAGGCTAAAATCAGGCTCGATTTTTGGTACTTCGTGGCCCGGATAATACATTTCCATCTCCTTTTTCTGCATGGAGCAACAGAAAGGACCAAAAATCGAGCCTGTATTTAGCGACTGTTGCTTACAGCGCCATCTATTGTTTGTAATTCGAACTAAAATCCAAAATCACTGTAATAAAACTTTCGACTTTATGCATAACCCTCCTGCAAGAATTTTTTTAATATCTGTCACCGTTTGGAAGTTATTGAATTTCAAAATCAGTCAGTCCTTTTTGGGACACCCGGTATGCAATATCTATTAATGTCAACATCTATTTATCTATCTTTAATTTCATATATTTTGAAAAAAAAAATGCAATTTAACAAATTACAACGACCATTTGGAAAATGATTTTTTCAAAGATTAAAATTTAAGACATAAAAAATAGCACGGAGTTGATCATACATTACGTACGCCATGAATTAAACATTAATAGTGTTATTACACGTAAAAATTGCAAGCGACGGAAATCGCCTGCGACACGTACGTATTATCCACCTGAAACTTATGTATTATCCATTCATTTCATTAGCTGTTCGGGAGAAGGCTTTTCCATCTTCAGATTTCCAAGAAATCTGACAACCTATTTTAAATGAAATTTCATTCTTAAACTTCTAAACATCCCACGATATTACTTTTTACACCAACGTATAGAGGAAAAAATGTACTTTTAAATGCAATTTGTTTGAAAGCTGTATCTCAATTTATTTCTCAGTTATTAATTTTTTTGTAGTTTTTATTACTTTTTTGTCATAGTTGCAACAGAAGGTATCCATCTCTGTTGAAAGTAAAGGGAAATACATATTACTGTATAGACCAATCAGAAAAAGAATAAAATGCGGGTTAAACCATTAAAAACCTTCAGATATGCTTTTGATTTCCCATCCTGACGAGAACAACAACCATTTTTCCAAATGGTTAATAAATTCTTTGGTCAACAAAAGAAGTTTGATCGATTTAAAAATTTTCAAACCTATGATGGTGTACTAATTTCTAATGCTGAAAGGTGTGAAGTGAGAAAGGTGTGAAGTGAGAAGCCTCCCTTGATGATGACTAGGGTTTGGTTGAAACGGGACTATTTATATTTAACATCTGTAAATTGGTTTTGTTGTCTTAAAGTTTTTTAATTGTTTTTACAACTATTTTAGTAAAAAAACTATGAATCATTTGCTGTATTCATGTTTTTAATTAACATTTTAAGGTAAATTTGACGTTCTTTTGCATATAGATTTTCTATATATTTAAAATTAAATTTAAAACACATAGTAATTCGTTAAATAAATCAGTTAAATAATTTTAGGTGGAAATTCTGGTGTGAAATATATTTATGGAGCTTGAGTAAAATTTCCGGACGTTTTAGTAATAAATTAGAATTGCTTCCAAACAAAAAAAACTTTTAACCCAGAAAAAGTATAAAGGTTTTATAAAAATACTTAAATCCAAATTATGATACTTGACTTTTTATATCAATTGCGATATCTCTTGATAACACGCTAATAATTTAGCGTTTGTATAATACATGATGATGATGATTATCCGTTGCCCCTTATCATCCCGATTTCAGGCGTTTAATGTCAAAAGAACGCAAAACGAATTTATATTTATATCTATTTTCCCCGCTGTCTCTTGTCGAAAGCCGGAGCAGTTATACTCCATGAATAAGGGTGTTTCAAAAAGAGTTTATGGCGCGTGTATGTCAAAATAGCAACAAGTACCCGTGTATCCCGGTCATTGAAGACAAGGGCAAATTTTGGTCATTGACATAAGTATTAAGCAGATTCAGATTCAAAGCCTGTATCGACCCTTTCCTTTGCACTGAATAGTCGAATTTGACTCGATTAAAGCGCACAAAACTCGAAGAGTTTCTTTTAACCTTTTATGCCCGACGGTACGCAGTAGCTTATTATAAAATTAATTTAAGGCTGTTCTCAAATCCAAAGGGGCAACTTTCTGACATAAGTTTAAATTGATTTTTGTTCGGAAACGCATAAAACTAGTAGGTGTTGTTATTCAGAAACTGTGTAACCGAACTGTTCTTTCCATTTTATTGTAAACGTAATAGATCTTTTAGAAAATGCTATAAAGCTTGACGTTTTGAACAGAATTTCTAGATGAGAGAAGAAAAAGAGTCAGGAAGGGAAAAAAAAACTTCGCTCACATGACTCATATATATATGATAATATATAATACAGAATAATACTACATGATAATATACAATAAAATGTATGATACTATATAATACAATACAAAATAATAGAAAATCATACAATACAATACAATAAATAAAATACATGATACAATCAAATACAGAATGATACAATATGGTACAATACAATACAATGCAATACAGAATAATACTATACGATACAAGAGAACAGAACACAAACTAACACAATACTATAATATAAGCATGAAAAAAAATTCTTTCGATGATGTTTTTCGAGTATGACGAACAGCATTCAATTAGCCTGAAATTGTAAATATTTTCCTCATTTTTTTATCCAATTTTTAAAACATTTCCAGTATTATACAAAGACCAGTCTTCAGTCCTTTTCGAAACTACGTCATCAACAACGGAACAATTCTTTCAAGCGTATCTTCTCTGGATGCTGTATTTCATTTCTAATTTCATGTTCGACTGTCTGTGCTATTAAAGTTTCCGGCAACCGTACGCCAGAGATCCATTGCATCTTCACCATACGAATGCAGCGCATTCATTCTCAGCATGAGTCCAGAAATTTGTTTATGTGAACTTCTAAATAGCGACTTCTTATTTTAGTTTCATCTGTTTCGCCAACACATTCGGTTTTAGAACTTTGAATCCAGAACTTTAGACAGCATCATAAAAATGTTCGAGGAAGCTTGCTTGAGAACGCGCGTCTTAGTAGATGTCTCGTTCTTCTCTTTCCCTTCTCAGCTTTATTAAGGCCTTAACTATGAATTACATCATGACAAAGCAGATGGCATACATGAAGATGTTAAAAGCAAGAAAAGTCAACAAAATGTCCCGAAACGTGACTATTTTTTTAAATGTAAATGTGAAACACTTGAATTAATCATTAAATGTAAAAACATACTCAAAAAACTTTTTTTATGAATACAAAATTTTGTTTTGAATCAGATCAATGGCACTCCAACATCCAAGTTCGAAATTTTTATGTAGGAATCCGACATTTGTTCATTATTGCAAAATTAATGGCTTCAACAATTGATTATTGTTGTTAGATATGTCACCATCACAGAATAAACTCTTTGCTGTGCTTTATTGAGAACAATTAAACATTATTTCAACAGCAGAGAAACGTGCAAAAAATTCCAAGAAATACCTTTGTTGCAAATTACGGAAGACCATTGTTGTTAAATGATATAATTACTGTAATGTGTTAGTTAGCTTTGTTTTTGTTCACCGTTTTTTTTTTTTTTGTCTACTTTTTTTCTTTACGAAAACAATAAACAGATTTCATAAAGAAAAAAATGCATTTAACTGTAATTTTTGAAAACTGCTTCTCAAATTTTATGTCCAGATACTAATTGTTTTGTAGTATTTAATGCCATTTCTTTAATTGTGGCAATTATAAAGCTTCATTTCTGTAAAGAGAAAATGAAGGTCGTGGACAACTATATCTTTTGTTGCCATATTATAATAACAACTAATAAATTGTAATAAAAAACGTGTCATTTTCAAAAAAATATTAATGAATATTATTTGAAAAAACTAGGAGCTGTTATAAAGTACATTCAATTTTAATTATCTAAATTAATATTACAAAACAATTAAGGCACACAAATCATTAAATACAATATGATACAATACAATACAGAAAATTAAAATATGAAAAGCACAATATAATTCAGAACAATACAACGTTATACAATACAATGCAAAACATAAATTTGCAATAGGATACACAAAATACTATACAGAATAATGCAATATGACACAATACAATGCTATATAATACAGTATAATACATTAGGAGATAGTACAATAAAATACTATACAATTCAGTACAATACAATAAAGAATAATACAATGTGATACAATGCAATAGATCAAAATACAAAAAATACAACATGATACAATACAATACAAAACAATAAATGATAAAATATATTACAGAATAATGCAATATGTTACAATACAATGCAATGCAATAAAGAGTATTATTATGAAACAAAATGCAATGCTTTACAAAACTGTTTAATACATTATGATTGTGTACAATATGATACAATACAATACATGATACAGAATAATACAATATGGTACAATGTAAAATAATACAACAGGATACAATACAATACAATACAATAAAATACATGATACAATATAATACAGAATAATACATGATACATTAAAATGAAATACAATATAGTATACAATAATTCAATATGATACCATACAATAAAATATAATACAATACATGATAATATATAATACAGAATAATACTACATGATACAATACAATAAAATCTATAATACATGATGCAATCAACTACAGAGTAATACAATATGATACAATACATTACAAAGCAATACAGATTAATACTATACGATACAAGAACACAAACTAACACAATACTGTAAAAAAAACATTAAAAAATAATCTTTTGATCATGTTTTTCGAGTATGACGAACAACATTCAATTAGCCTGAAATTGTAACTATATTTATCACATTTTTTTTAACCTTTTTTGAAAAAAATTGCCTTATTATACAAATTGCAGACTTTAGTCCTTTTGGAAACTGCGTCATCAAGAACAGAACAATTTTTTCAAGCGTATCTTCTCTGGATACTGTATTTCAATTGTAATTTCATGTTCGACTGTCTGTGCTATTAAAGTTTCCGGCAAAATTGCGCCTGAGTTCCACTGCATGTTCTGCATGCGAATGCAGCCAATTCATTCTAAGCATGAGTCCAGAAATTTTTTATCAGAACTTCTAGATAACGATTTCTCATTTTAGTTTCATCTGTTTCGCCAACAGATGGAGTTTCAGAAATGTTGGAACCAGAACTTGAAACAGCATCATAAAAAAGTTCGACTAAGCTTGCTTGAGAAATCACGTGATAGTGTATGTCTCGTTCTTCTCTTTCGCTTCTCAGCTTCTTTAAGTCCTTAACTGTGAATTACATCATAAAAAAAGATGGGATACATGAAGATGAAAAACGCAAAAATGTCAACAAAATTTACCGAAACGTGACTATTTTATAAAATGCAGATATAAAACACTGGAATTAATCATTAAATATAAACACATACTCAAAATTAACACTTTTTTATGCATAGAAAATGTTTTTTCAAATAAGATCCGTGGCAGTCCAACATACAAGTACACAATTTTTATGTAACAATGAGAAATTTGTTCATTATTTCAAAATTAATGGCTTCAACAATTGATTATTGTTGTTAGATACTTTACCATCACAGAATAAACTCACTATTGTATTTTACTGAAAACAATTAAACATTATTTCAACAGCAGAGAAACGCGCAAACAATTCCATAAAACACTATTGTTGCAAATTACGCAGGTCAATTGTTGTTAAATGACATAATTCCTGTGATGTTTGATAGCTTTGTTTTAGCTTACCGGTTTTTTTTCTTACATTTCTCTACTTTACCAAAAACAATAAACAGATTTAATAAGGAAAATAGTGCATTTAAATGTATTTTTTGAAAACTGCTGCGGAATTTTTATGTTCAGGCATTAATTTTTTTTATTATTATTTAGTGCTACTAATGTAATAGAGGCAATTAAAGAGCTTCATTTCTGTAGAAAGAAAAGGTACGTAGTGGATAACTGTATCTTTTCTTCCAATTTTCAAATAACAACAAAATAATTGTAATAAAAAAAATCATTTTGAAAGAAATATTAATGAATGATATTTGATAAAACGTGGAGCTATTATAAAGTAAATTCAATTTTAATTATCCACTTTAATATTACAAAAAAAATTAAGATATACATCATTAAATACAATATGGTGCAATACAATGCAGAAAATTACAATATTAAAAGTACAATACAATTCAGGAGAGCACAATGTTCTACAATACAATACAAAACATAAATTTAAAATATGATACAAAAAATACAATACAGAATAATACAATATGACCAATTCTATGCTATATAATACACTAAAATACATTAGGACATAGCACAATGTAATACTATACAATTCAGTACAGCACGATACAAAATAATACAATATGATACAATACAATAGAGCAAAATTAAAAAAAAATTACAACATGATACAATACAATACAATACAATAAATGATAAAATATATTACAGAATAATGCAATATGATACAATACAATGCAATGCAATGAAGAGTAATATTATTAGGCAAAATACAATGCTTTACAACATAGTTTAATACAATATGATAGTGTACAATACGATACAATACAATACATGATACAGAATAATACAATATGATACAATATAAAATAATACAACATGATACAATACAATATAATACATTACAATACAATAAAATAAATTACATGATACAATATAATACGGAATAATACAATATGATACATTACAGTAAAATACATTATAGTATACAATAATTCAATATGATACCATACAATACAATATAATACAATACATGATAATATATAATACAGAATAATACTACATGATACAATACAATAAAATATATGATACTATACAATACAATAAAAAATAATAGAAAATGATACAATACCATACAATAAAATAAAATACATGATGCAATCAAATACAGAATAATACAATATGATACAATAGATTACAATGCAATACAGATTAATACAATATGATACAAGAGAACTGACCACAAACTAACAAAATACTGTACAATAAACATTAAAAAGTAATCCTTTGATGATGTTTTTCGAGTATGACGAACGACATTCAATTAGCGTGAATTTGTAAATATATTTGCCTCATTTTTTTATCCTTTTTTGAAAAAAATTACGTCATTATACAAATTCCAGTCTTTAGTCCTTTTCGAAACTGCGTCATCAACAACAGAACAATTTTTTCAAACGTATCTTCTCTCGATGCTGTATTTCATTTGTAATTTCATCGACTGTATGTGCTATTAAAGTTTCCGGCACCAAGCGTCTGAATTCCACTGCATGTTCTCCATACGAAGGCAGCCACTTCATTCTAAGCATGAGTCCAGAATTTTCTTTATCAGAACTTATAGATAACAATTTCTCATTTTAGTTTCATCAGTTTCGCCAACTGATGCAGTTTCATAACTGTTGGAACCAGAAATTGACACAGCATCATAAAAATGTTCGACTAATCTTGATTGAGAAATAGCGTCTTAGTATATGACTCGTTCATCTCTTTCTCTTCTAAGATCTCTAAGTCCTTAACTAGGAATTACATCATAAAAAAAGATGGCATACATGATGATGAAAAACGCAAAAATGTCAACAAATTTTACCGAAACGTGACTATTTTATAAAATGCAGATATAAAATACTGGAATTAATCATTAAATATAAAAACATACTCAAAAAAGAAACTTTTTTATGTATAGAAAAAGTTTTTTCAAATAAGATCCATGGCACTCCAATAATACAGGTACAAAATTTTTATGTAACAATGAGAAATTTGTTCATTATTTCAAAATTAATGGTTTCAACAATTGATTATTGTTGTTAGATATTGCAATTTTACAGAATAAACTCATTGTTGTGTTTTATTGACAACAATTAAACATTAATTCAACAACAGAGAAAAGTGCAAGAAATTCCAAGAAACATTTTCGTTGCAAATTTCGGATGTCCACTGTGGTTAAATGGCGTAATTGCTTTAACGTTGGATAGCTTTGTTTTCGTTTACGTTTTTATGTCTACTTTTTTTTTCTTTACGAAAAACAATAAACAGATTTTTAAAGGAAAACACTGCATTTAACTGTAATTTTTTAAAACTGCTTCTCAATTTTACTTTTATATATTAATTTGTTTGTAGTATTTAGTGCAATTTATATAACAGTGGCAATTAAAGAGATTCCATTTCTGTAGATAGAAAATTAAGCTCGTGGATAACTATATTTTTTGTTTCCATATTATAATAACAACTACAAAATTGTAATAAAAAAAAGTGTCATTTTGAAAAAAATATTATTGAATGATATTTGATAAAACGCAGGGCTATTATAAAGTATATTCTATTTTAAGTATTCACATTAATATTAAAAAATATTAATGCATATAAATCATTAAATACAATATGATACAATACAATACAGAACAATACAATGTTATACAATACAATAATAAGCATAAATTTACAATAAGATACGAAAAATGCAATATGACACAATATAATACAATTATATAATATTATATAACACTATATAATACAGTATAATACTTTATTACATAGTACAACATAATACTATACAATTCAGTACAATACGATACAGAGTAATACAATGTGATACAATACAATAGAGCACAATAAAGAAAAATACAACAATTTAAAATACAATAAAATACAAAGCAATGCATGATACAGAACGTACAGACATAATATAGAGCGTGATAATACAATATGATACAATACAATACAATGCAATAAAGGAAAATATTATAAGACACAGTACAATGCTGTACAATGCAGCATAAAACGTTATGATAGTGTAGAATATGATACAATATAATACAAAATTATACAATATGATACAAGACAACACAATACATTACAATACATTATAATACATGATAGAATATACTACAGAATAATACAACATGATACATTACAATAAAGTACAATACATGATACAATATAGTATAGAAAATTACCATATGATACAATTCAATACAATACAAAATAATAAAACATGATGCAATACAATACAATAAAATAAAATACAATATAATACGATACATGATACATGATACAATATAATACAGAATAATATAACATGATACATTATAATTAAATACAATATATGATACAAAATTGTATAGAATAATACAACGTGATACTATTCAATACAGAATAGTACAACATGATACAATACAATAAAATACAATAAAATAAAATATAAAAAAATATTTGATACAATATATTACAGAATAATGCAATATGATAAAATACAATGCAGTGCAATACAGAATAATACTATACAATACAATACAACAGAACACCAAATAACTCAATACTATACAATAAACATTAAAGTATAGTTATTTTTATAATGTTTTTCGAGTATGAGGAGCAACATTCAATTAGGTTGAAATTGTAAATATTTAGCTATTTTTTTTTCCAATTTTGAAAATAAGTTGCCGTATTATAAAAATTCTCGTCTTTAGTCCTTTTCGGCACTGCATCATCAACAACAGAACAATTTTTACAATCGTATCTTCTTTGATGCTGTATTTCATTTGAAATTTCATGTTCAACTGTGTGTGTTGTTACAGTTTCCGCCACCAGTGTGCCAGAGATCTATTGCATATTCTCTATACGAATGCAGCCCATCTAAGCATGAGTTCAGAAATTTCTTTAAGAGAACATCTAGATAACGACTTCTCATTTATTTAAGTTTCATCTGCTACTCCAACAGATTCAGTTTCATAACTGTTGGAACAAGAATTTGAGACGGCTTTATAAAAAATTTTCGACTAAGCTTGCTTGAGAACGTGCGTCTTAATAGATGTCACGCTCTTCTCTTTCTCTTCCCAACTTCATTAAGTCCTTAACTACGAAATACATCATAACAAAGCAGATGGCATATATGAAGATGAAAAACGCAAGAAATGTCAACAAAATATCCCGAAATGTGGCTATTTTTTAAAAAGTGGATGTGAAATACTCGAATTTAACACTAAATATAAAAAATACTCAAAAAGGCTTTCTTATGAATAGAAAATGTTGTTTTAAATCAGATCAATTTCACTCCAACATACAAGTTCGAAATTTTTATGTAAGAATGAGTCATTTTTTTCATTTTTTCAAAGTTAATGGCTTCAACAATTGATTATTGCTGTTAGATACTTCAACATTACAGAACAAACTCAGTGTTGTATTTTATTGAAAACAATTAAACATTATTTAGGCAGTAGAGTAACGCGCAAACAATTCCATAAAACACTATTTTTGTAAATTACGGAGTTCCATTGTTGTTAAATGACATAATTGCTGTAATGTTTGATAGATTTATTTTAGCTTACCGGTTTTTGTTTACTTTTTTTCTTTACCAAAAACAATAAACAGATTTAATAAGGAAAAAGTGTATTTAAATGTAATTTTTGAAAACTGCTGCTGAATTTTTATGTTCAGATATTAATTTTTTTTATTATTTTGTGCCACTAATGTAATAGTGGCAATTAAAGAGCTTCATTTTTGTAGAAAGAAATGGTATGTAGTGGGTAACGGTATTTTTTCTTCCAATTTTCTAATAACAACTAAATAATTGTAATATAAAATGTATAATTTTGAAAAAATATTAATAAATGATATTTGATAACACATGGAGCTACTATAAAGTGAATTCAATTTTAATTATCCACTTTAATATTACAAGAGATATTAAGGTATACATTATTAAATTCAATATGGTACAATACAATTTAGAAAATTACAATATGAAAAGTACAATAAAACACAGAATAGTACAATGTTATACAATACAATACAAAACATAAATTTACAATATGATACAAAAAATACAATACAGAATAATACAATATGACCAATACTATGCTATATAATACACTAAAATACATTAGGACATAGCACAATATAATGCTCTATAATTCAGTACAATACAATACAGAATAATACAATACAATACAATACAATAGAGCAAAATACAAAAAATACAACATGATACAATACAAAACAATAAATGATAAAATATATTACAGAATAATGCAATGTAATAAAGAGTAATATTATGAGACAAAATACAATGCTTTACAAAATAATTTAATACAATATGATAGTGTACAATACGACACAATATAATACATGATACAGAATAATAGAATATGATACAATACAAAATAATACAACATGATACAATACAATACAATACAATAAAATACATGATACAATGTAATACAGAATAATACAGTATGATACATTACAATAAAATACATTATAGTATACAATAATTCAATATGATACCATACAATACAATATAATACAAAACATCATAATATGTAATACAGAATAATACTACATGATACAATACAATAAAATATATGATACTATGTAATACAATACAAAATAATAGAAAATGATACAATACCATACAATAAAATAAAATACATGATGCAATCAACTACAGAATAATACAATATTATACAATATATTGCAATGCAATACAGATTAATACTATACGATCCAAGAGAACAGAACACAAAAGTAGTGTGTATTTGCGGGTTTGGCGGCACCTGCGTTCCTGCGGTGGTGGATGTGGAGATCCGTGGTGATCCGTGGTGGCGCACCGCGCGCGCGCTGACAAGAGTCGGTGGTGGAGGAAACGCATGTCTGTGGTGGAGATAAGAGGGAGGTATGTTGTCAGGAAACTGATAAGAACTTGTATTATAGTACGAGGGTCATTATTTCGGGAAATGAGTGAATTAGCTAGACTTTGAAAATATTTGGGAGAGAGTGTCTTACAGTACGAGGGTATTTTATTTATTTTATTATGAAAAGATAGAAATATTTTGCGAAATTTATTTTATTTTTCGAATTTTATTTTGAGGAAATAGAAAATTTTTTCGAATTTTATTTTCAAGTCTTAGAAAATTTCTTTTTTCTTTTTCGAACTTAACTTAGTTTCAGGTGATAGAATTATTTTTAAAATTTTATTTTTCGAATTTTATTTTGAGGAAATAGAAATTTTTTTTCGATTTTTATTTTAAAGTCTTAGAAAATTTTCGCGATCTGAATTTATTTTTCGAACGTATTTTTATTTTACGAATTTTATTCTGAGGAGATAGAATTATTTTAGGATTTTTTTATTTTCAAGTCTTAGAAAATCTATTTTTCTTTTTCGAAGTTAATTTCTTTTTAGAAATTATTTGAAAGAACTCTAATTATTTAGCGAAACTTTTTTTTTCGAATTTTATTTTCAAGTCTTACAAAATTTATTTTATTTTGACTAGTTACAAGTTTTATTTTCAGATGTTAGAAATTATATTTCGAATTTTATTCATTTTGCGAATTTTATTTTCGTGGAGATAGAAAATTATTTATAATTTTGAGAAGGATTTTAAAAAAAATTGTATTTGTGTGGTTCTTATTCATTCTATTTGCCAAAATATATGTCCAATTTGTTACTTATTGGTGATGGTGAAAAGCAACATTTTACCTCATCAGAAATTTTTCGCGACTTTTAGGTGATCTGACAAAACATGGTTATGCCAGCAATTATTGTTATCGATTCCTCCACCGTTTTTCGAGTCAAGATCTGTTAAAGAAGCATTCAGAATAATGTAGTAAATTTAAAGCTTAACGGATTCAAATGCCAACACATAACAACAATATACTCAAGTTTTCCTAGAAATGCCTTTAGAGTTAATAGCAGGTTTCGAACCCACAATCATTTATCCAGACTTTTCATTTTTAACGCATCGCATTAACCACTGGACAACGTGGGTCCGTTATTTTCTTACATGAATCGGCTTTTCATCTTTAAGTTTTATAGCTACTTATTTTGATCTATATATTTCCTTTTAAAACAAGTGGGAGATAGAAAATTTAGTGGAAGCGTTTGAACATGATGATATTTTAAATTTTTGTTGCGCGAATGAGTTTTACTTTGTTTACTTGGAAAAATATTTTTTTTCTTTTAAAATGTTCTATTATACGTTACTCGAGAAATTTTATTAGTGAATGAGAGACATATAATAATTTTAGACCATTTGGAAATGAACGGGTGTTAGACAATTTTCGATCGAATGTGGTAAAATGGAATCATGATTTCATAATTTTTCGAATGTTAACTATAACTTCGCAATATTCGAACAATTCTCAGCAATGTGACTTATGTGTCACCAATGATCTTTCCCTCACAACATACATTTGAAAACATTATTTTTACTGATACGTTTAAATACATAGAGAAAAATTTAGCTTATTTTAAGGAATGTACTTCAAACATAACTTCTTCCTTTATCTGATTGAGACAAAATGGTTGATTTCTTATCTGTTAAACACGAAAGCCGCGTATTATCACATGACTTCACTCTACTATGTGAATGGCTGATAGTATAAACACGTTATTCGATATCAACGTCATCATTAGGCGATTTGAATAGCTAGATTATCATAATGCATCGCATTGCTATCCGAAGCTTGTTTGAACTTGTTTATACTACCTTGCCTGTATTGTAAGTTTATTTTTAATTACTTAGATATTTAAAATCACCAATTGCTAACTGTAATTAGATCATTAATTCATTTTTTATAATAATAAGTGATTTATTTTTATATTGTTTAAATTTCATTAAGTGTTGATCCTAGAAATAACTTAATTTTCTTTAGATGTCATTCACTTAGTCTTTAACATTTTGTTTTGTATGTTGGAAATTATTTCAAAGTATTGAAAGTCGTATTTGTGAAATGGTTCGTTTTTTCGAAAATGAGTCTTGAAAAATAGTCATGGAAGTTATTTATCTTGAAAATTTTTGAAAGAAAATATCTCGAAGAAATTATTATACTTGTAAAATATTTGAAGAACTGAAAATGATTTCATTGCTCGAATGTGAGTTGAAAAATATTCACGAAAATTATTTTGCTTGAAAATTTTTGAAAGACATGAAAATACAGGTTATCACAGGTTATCACGTGAAAGGGGTTATCACGTGACAACTTCCTCCCGTTTCATTGTATGATAATGCAATCACGTGATTCCTTATCTGCAACGTCACTCAACGATAAGGATTTGCCATTTCACTTAAAGATGTCCTGTTAAACACACTTGTCATGACCAAGCTAGTGTATTAGGTAAGAGATGAATATATTATAATTTTAGATTTGTTAGATTTAGTGTTTAAATGTTTTAAAATAAAGGTATTAGAGTACAGAATTATTTTTCAAACAATAATAAAACTTTAAAAAATAATTTGAAATTCATAACTAAACTGAATAGAAGAATTTAAAGTTTTGCAGGTAAATCTCATGAAACTAAGTTGAATTAAAAATGTTAGTTACACAAGGTTTATCACAGAAAATCTGTCAAAGAAATGTTTAAGTTGGAATACTATCAAACCTAGTTAACCTAGAAATATTTCTAATTACTTGCAAACTAATATGAAACAGTGAGAATTTAATTAATTTAAATATAATATTGTTGTGATTTTTACATATCTCCAAAAATGCATAAGTGAGTTTTCGCGGGAAATCAACAACTTTGCAAATTTTCATTCCAAATTGATGTTAAATGAGTTTCTGAGTCTAAGTTTATCTTTTCGAAAATATTGGTTAATGTCGAATTTCAACAAAGTCTATTTGATAAGTCACTTATTTTTTCGATTCTATCATCGGTTTACTTTCTGCACTTGTGCAGAAATAAAGGGTTAATACTATAAATAATCGATTGTTGTGGTAAGAAGATGCTTGGTTGGTTAGGTGTTGAATAAACATATGGTTGGCAGGATGAACAATTGAATGCTAGGATGAATTCATTTATGAGTTAAAGCTGAAAACAATCAAATTTTACAAACATTTAACCTTGAAATACTTTTCTAAACGTATTTTTTTTCTAAACTTAACATTTTTTTTTCTTTACTTAATTTTTTTTTCTTAATTAATTTTTTTTTCTTAATTTAAAGTTTTTTTTTCTTAATTTAATTTTTTTTCAAATCTTTAAAATTTTTTAACTTAATTTTTTCTTAACTAAATTTGTTTAACTTACTTTTGCAAAAACTTTGCTTTGTTAACTAACAAATATTTTTTAAATTAGTTCTCATGAATTTTCCAGGGACTCTCATCGTTACTTGTTTCATGCATGTGTTTAAGCCATGCATTCACCAAAAACTTTTAAGAAATCAAGCAAACCTTCTAACCTTCAGAGATTCTCATCTTTCTTCCAAACAAGTGTTCAATTCATATATTTTTTCAAAAAAAAACCAAAGGACTTTCATCTTTCTTTCTTCCAAGTGTGAGTTCAACCTATACGATATTTATGAGCATTAATCAAATAAATCTTCTTAGAAAACAAGGACTCTCATTCTTTTTTCCTACAAAATCATGCCATTAAATAGATTTTCAAAACCAACTAGCTCGACTCAATTGCCATGATGTATCAAGAAAGATTTTTCACGAATGAGTTCTCAAAAGGTAACCATAAAATCTCATCATTCATTCTTCCAAGCAAGTGTTCAATTCCTAAAATTTTTAGGAAACATACATATGTTCTCATGAAACTAAGGACTCTCATTGTTCTTTCATCCAAATACGAGTTCAACTCATGCAATATTTATAAGCATTAATCAAATAAATCTTCTTAGAAAACAAGGACTCTCATTCTTTTTTCCTACAAAATCGTGGTATTAAATAGATTTTCAAAACAAACTTTCAAAACACAGGGCCCATGAAGTATCAAGAAAGATTTTTCACGAATGAGTTCACAAAGGTACTCATTAGTTCTCATCATTTATTCTTCCAAGCATGAATTTTTCATACAATTTTTAGGAATCATGCATATGTTCTCATGAAACTAGGGACTTTTGTATTAGGGTCATTGTTCTTTCGATCACGAAAGTGTTCAAAAACTTTAAAGAAACCAAGGGTTGGTTCTTCTCGTCCATTCTACCATGCATGTAATTTCGTAAAATTTTTAGAAATTAAGTATATGTTTTCAAGAAACTGGGGACTTTCATTGTTCTTTAGACCATGAAAGTATTCAAAAACTTGAAAGAAACCAAGGGTTGGTTCTGCTCGTTCATTCTACCAAGCATGCAATTTTCGTAAAAGTTTTAGAAATTAAGTATATGTTTTCAAAAAATCAAGTTCTTATTCAACGGAAACGCTTTCAAATATTTTACAAGTCAAATAATTTTTGTGAATATTTTTCAACTCACCTTCGAGCAATGAAATCCTTTTCAGTTCTTTAATTATTTTACAAGTCAAATAATTTCTTCGAGATATTTTCATGTCTTTCAAAAGTTTTCAAGTCAAATAACTTTCGTGAATATTTTTCAACTCACATTCGAGCAATAAAATCATTTTCAGTTCTTCAAATATTTTACAAGTATAATAATTTCTTCGAGATATTTTCATGTCTTTCAAAAATTTTCAAGACAAATAACTTCCATGACTATTTTTCAAGACTCATTTTCTAAAAAACGAACCATTTCACAAATACGACTTTCAATACTTTGAAATAATTTCCAACATAGAAAACAAAATTTTAAAGACTAAGTGAGTGACATCTAAAGAAAATTAAGTTATTTCTAAGATCAACACTTAATGAAATTTAAACAATATAAAAATAAATCACTTATTATTATAACTATCAACTAATGATTTAATTACATTTAGCAATTGGTGATTTTAAATATCTAAGTAATTAAAAATAAACTTACAATACAGGCAAGGTAATATAAACAAGTTCAAACAAGCTTCGGATAGCAATGCGATACATTATGATAATCCAGCTATTCTAATCGCCTACATATGACGTTGATATCGAATAACGTGTATATACCATCAGCCATTCACATAGTAGTGTGAAGTCATGTGATAATACGCGGCTTTCGTGTTTAACAGATAAGAAATCAACCATTTTGTCTCAATCAGATGAAGGAAGAAGATATGTTTGAAGTACAATCCTTAAAGTAAGCTAAATTTTTCTCTATGTATTTAAACGTATAAGTAAAAATAATGTTTTCAAATGTATTTTTTGAGAAAAAGATCATTGGTGACACATAAGTCACATTGTAGTATCAAATCTTGTTAGCGACTGGAAATATCATAGTATATGAAATTGCTAAACTGTTACAAGTAATTTCTAAACGATATTTCAAAAGTTTTCAAAAAGTCAACTCACTCATATTTTGGAAAAATATGAAACGTTGTTATATGCGAGTTACAATTACAAACTCTAAGCTTTTTCACTCAAAAATATTTTCAATAGTTCCAAAATATAAATTAACAGAGTTTAAACAGGTTGATAAAGTTTTAAGTCAAACCAAATTTAACTAAAGATAGTTCTAAGTCAAAAAAATTTCTATGTCTCTGCGTGAACATGCATTTTTCTTTTGCTTTTCATTTTTCAAAGAATTTAAAAGTAACGGTATATTTTAGCATCAGCGTTTAAGATATTTAATTTTGAAGCGATGTTTGGAAACAGCAAAGTCTCCAACTCTTTTTAAATGAAGATTAAAGTAAGTGACATTTCTAATTAGTTTCAATTAAAATAAAGTCAATTCATTTCCTTTAAAAAGAAATCAGTAATTCTCAAATTTCTATTTAAAATGTGAAAAAATGTCTAATAATTGGATTTAGTTAATAGATTGGATTCAAACACTTAACCACATTTTCTGCGAATATTTATCCTTAATCTAAAATTTTAGATATTATTTGTATATTATCAGGATGCATAATATTTGAATAATAAAATTGTTATAGTCTATTTAGAATTCAATAGCGTTTTTACCTAATTTTCATCTATTAAGGGTGTTCTGAAATCTAAAAGGACGACTTTCTGTCAAAAATTTTAATTTATTTTTGTTCGAAAATACATGAAACTAGTTGGTGATGTAGTCGTTCATGTTTTTTCCCCCGTTTCTTAACAAGTGCAATAGATCTTTCAGAAAATAGTGTCAAAGTTGGTGTTTCGAATCGAAATTCCGCGTGAGAGGAGAAAAAGCACTCAAGAGCAGGCGAAATACGTGTTTGTCAGGTGATTAAAATCGCTTAAAATGCAATAGGCAAATGATTGATCCAAAATGGAATCACAATTCAATTCCAAATCACTTCTATAGTCAGGCTTTTCAATTTTATAACTTTCCGTTAAAACGAATTTATAAATGTGTCAAAACATTTTGCGTTTGGTGAGCAGAGCAGTTGAGAACAAACAGCCTAAAGATTATCTGTTTATCTAATTCGCATATGTTAGAAATATAATAATTTTTCAGAGACTTAGAAAATGAATATCTATTTTTTATTGAAACTTCATTTAATAAATGATTTCCTTACTAATGATTACATCATATATAAATATATGTTTAAAAATAAATAAATAAAAATAGTTTTTTCCAACCACTTACATGAAAATATTTTTAATTGTTAAAGTAAACAATCCAATGATTTCAACTCATTTCAAAGATTGAAAATTTTAACGAAATCCTAATTTACAAAAATATCAAAACCCTAATTACAAAATTGTTAAAACCCTAATTTGCAAAATTAATAGTAATAATAACTAGATGGAACCCGTCAAAACTTGACGGCAAACAATTTGATAGCACTAAAGAAAAAAAGTTTACTTACCGCAAAGGCTGGGCGATGTCTAGAATTAAATATCATGATAAATCGGCATCTGTATATCATGATATTCCGATATATCGATTTAGGAAAGTGCCCCCTCACAGGCCTTTGCAACGATATGTCACATGAGGTGTGACGGCAAAATTTAGAAAAAGGCCCTCCTGCGGGGGGAAAGCTAGTGGGGAGTGGGACACTGAAGGTGCATAACATGAATAATTCCGCAACATTTTGAGGAAATTTGCATTTATTCTGCGATCCTTTGACAAAATCAGTATTTTTCTGCGACCATTTGACAAAAATCGCACTTTTTCTGCAGTCCTTTGAATGAAATTCACGTTTACTCTGCGATCCTTTGATGAAATCACGTTTTTTTTTTTTCAATCCTATGACGAAATTTGTGTTTTATTCCATAATCTTTCGACGAAATTTGCATATTTTCCACGATATTTGACAAAATTAATATTTTACACGATGAAATCAGAAAATAAAAATGACTGTCACTGTTGCACTCAGTTCCATGTACACCCAAGAGGTCGAGTGCCCGTACTCGCTATACCCTTTTAATTTTTCAGCAGGCATGCTCGTGTAAAGTTGACGGTTTTTCAAAAAATTTCCTGCTACGAACGGTTTTAAAATTTATTTTTTACTATTGATGTTTGTGCATAGATTTAAATGACAACATTATCACAAATTATTTGAAAACAGGTTTAAAATTTTGGGTAAAAAAAACTTTTTTCCTGGAAAAATTGGAAAACAGGAATATGCTACCAAAAAATATAAAAAAATATTATAAAAATTGTAGTGTGAGTGTCATAGTTTTTACGAAAGTTTTTCTTGCTTGATTACTTTTTGTAATTATGATGTATTCCACAAAGAATATAGGAAATATAAGAACGTTTAAAGTAATACCGAGTTGCATAAAGTTAACTTAACCATCGTCACAAATTGATATTACTAAAATTTTGGGTATTTTTTCGTTAGCACACCAGTCAAAAATGACTTTCCCATTAGTGCACCACCGACAACAAACAAACAAACAATAAGCTGGATGTATGAAAATTCATGCATCAATCTATAAACTACACTAAATATGTAAATGTTACAGTTGTTAATGCATGTATGAGCACTGCACGCCCATGAAAACAACAAAAAAACATTACTGTATGCAGAAGACTCTAAAATGTAGGAAATTATGTAAAATTATGTGCTGTGCTAACTTAAAAGTACCGAACTTAAGGGGGTTTCTCAAACATTTCCATCCCTACTTTTTATTTTCTAAAAGATTAGATTTTATAAAAAAAACACGAATATTCAAGCATGCCTACTGAAAAGAAAAACAACAAAAAAAGGAAAAATGCTGAAAAAGGCGGTTTCCCCCATGAGATGCCAAGAAATCCAAAATTTGAATACCATTATATTTCAGAAAATTAATATTTGCCTTAATTTTACATTTAAATGTTTGAATATATAAAGAAAATGTTATTGAACTGAAATGGTGGTATTCAAAACACATAAATCCTTGGTATCTATGTACCATGAGGCATATTTCCTAAATCAGCAAAAAAATTGGAAAAAAAAATGAAAAAGAAAAAAAACACTAAAAAAAAAAACACATACACAATACATATATACTCAGATATTTGTGTCCATTTCGATGTTATTAAAAAAGATTTGTTGGGAACATTAAAATTTTTGTCACACATATTTACAAACAGACCATGCAAAAAAGCAAGACATGCATGAATGAAAATGGATTACTAAAATTACCTTATTGTAGACAACATTGAATCTCTTAAAACCCTTCGACCTATTTGAACCTTTAAATTGAGTATACACAAACATGCATCAGGCCAGTGCACTAATGCATGTACTAAAATAATTTTCTTATATACTACGCAATTTTATTTTTAACCCTTCTTTAAATGAAAGTAAGTGAAATGGATCAGGCAAACTGCACTACATGCATAGAACAAACAAAAATTTATTATTGCACAACATAGGCTCCCAAATTTGTTGCACATTTCTATAATTAAAGCATAGGCAGACACACATAAGGCTAAACGCACTGGACGCATGAATGCAAATACTAAGATTATCCCCTTATAAATAACATTAAAAACTTGGTACCTAGTCACCTTATTTGTACATTTAGAGCATTTTTCCATTTTATTGACATGAACCAATGAATCATATAGGTTTTTCATTATCCAGCATATTTATTATAGTACAATATAAGCCCCAAATTTGTTGAACATTTCTATAATTAAAGCATAGGCAGACATGCGCAAGGCTAAACGCACTGGACGCATGAATGCAAATACTAAGATTATCCCCTTATAAATAACATTAAAAACTTGGTACCTTGTCCCCTTATTTGTACATTTAGAGCATTTTTCCATTTTATCGACATGAACCGATGAATCATATAGGTTTTTCATTATCCAGCATATTTATTATTGTACAATATAAGCCCAGACAAACTGCACTGATGCATACTAAAATTTATTATTGCATTACTCAGTAACCCTAAAATTTGTTTACTTATTTCTACAAACTGAAATTCCGACAGACATACATCAAGCAAAACATTCTACATGCATGAATGCCAGGTTCCCTTTAGTTGTTTATTATAGGACCTCTTTATATACTACATTCAGTGTTCTATTGCCTTTTGGTAGTATTTGAACCTTTAAGTTCTCAAATGAACGCACCCGAGACATAGCTACATATAACTGACCATGGCTAAAAACAGGCTGGGGTAAATAAATACCAACACAATCTAAAGTTTGTCCCTGTGCTTTGTTGATAGTCATACAAAAAGCCAGACGTATGGGAAATTGGCGTCTTTTAAAAGAGAAAGGGAGTGATGTGTCTGATGGTGATAGGTCGATTCTATTAATCAAAGCTCTTTGCCCTTTTCTTTCGCCAGTGATAATTTCTAAATCTAAACAATTGTCATACATATTCCTCACAATTAGTCTTGTCCCATTTAAAAGACCCTGGGTAGCATTTAGGTTTCTTAACAGCATTACAATTGCACCGACTTTTAATGTGAGATTATGTGGAGGCAAACCACTTAACTCTAAACTGTTTAGAAATTCTGCAGGAAATTGAAGAATTTGGCTTTCATCATCAGTTATGAGATTATTTACGCTAGCGTATGTTCTCTGTGTGCCAGATATAAGATGTAGAACTTTAGAATTTATTTCATTACAATGCTCATTTTTGGCGGCAAGAATAGCAAATTTAGAAAAATTAACAACATGATCTGGTGAAGCAAAATGTTTGCCAAAAATTTCAGATACGATATCTTCTTTTGCAATAATTTCTAAAGGTAAATCAATAACAGAAGAACCATATGATGGTTCATCATTGACTGATGGATAACTTCCATCACCAATTTTAAGCAAAAACTTTGAAAACTCCAATTCGTCTGACCTAGCTCGCATGTTTTTAAATAACCGAAAAACCTTGAAATATGGCCAAAGAGGTGAAAATTTGGTGCAATTTTGAGTTATTGTTTGTCGTGAGGCATGTGGAACTACTAGCAATACCTGTCTAAAATCCCCTCCAAGAACGATTATCTTCCCACCAAAAATAATATTATTGGTCATTATATCTTGCAGAAGTCTATTAACAGTCATTAATGCATAAACATTTGCCATAGGTGCTTCATCCCAAACTATCAGTCTTGCTGACTTAATATCAGAAGCAGCTTTGCTATTAATTTTTAAAGACGATACTGAAGTTTCATGCAGAATCAAAGGTAACTTAAACTTACTATGTACTGTGCGACCATTTGGTAAGAGCATAGCAGCAATGCCAGCCCATGCAACAGAGATAATTTCTATACCTAAATCGAAGCATTTTTGTATAAGACACTGGTATACAAATGTCTTCCCAGTACCACCTGGACCATCTATGAAATATGCATTGCTTTTATTTGTATTATTCGCTTGGATTACTTTACTGATTTCGTTAATGATTAAAAGTTGTTCATCATTAGCTTGCTGAATCATTAAATTATAGTCAAGATTTGGATTTTTAGAGAAATTGATGTTGTGATCAGTTATTAAGAAATCATTAATAACTGGCAAGTTGAAAGTTGAAAGAGAAAAACCATGTAATTTAAGTGTTTCATTAATATCCCTGAGACTAAAATGATAAGCTTTATTCGGCTCATGAAGCTGCAAATAATCTTCACTAAGATAATCTTTAAAAGTTTCCCATAATTGAGTAGCGTTTGATGGTTGTTGAAAAATGGCAATGAAAGAAAATAACTGCCTTAATTGAAATGGCATTTGAAGAACTGATGCTTCATGCAAACAACGCAGCCACTCAGTATCATCCTGAAGTAATCCACTTTGCATAGCTGCTTCTTTGAAAGAAGAAAAAACAACATCATGAACTGTTCTTATATCTTCATGACTTGTAGCCCCATCTACATGAAGCAACAGTAACCTAAGATGATAACGCTCGGATTCAGAGGGAGAAACATTATACATTCTGCCAATTACTCTACGAAAGTTAGAGCGTTTTTTCCAAATACACTTAGTTTTATCCCAAGTATAATGAAGAGGTGTTTCTGGATAAATAAAAGGGCTTTTTGTTTCTGGATCCTTATTTAAATTAAACCATGCAATAAGTTGTGTGCTTCTTAATTCTGATCTAAGTAAAGCTTCCGCGGCTTTATCATCCTGAAAATATATTTGTTGCTCTTCTGGCAAATGCGCAGGCAAGCGAATGATTGTGTGAGATTGTTCATGCATTGGATAAGAAAAAATTCTGTATGCACCTTCACATGGACTGACATATCGAGTGTTTAGGAAAGCAGTAACTTCATCATGATGAAGCACACCACCTTCAGCAGTTACCTGCACATTGGCGCAGTCATGACCTTTGTAAACATATTTATGTATATATTTTATACTGTGAACACTCGCGCAAATTTCGACATTAATATGGGCTTGAAAATAAAGTAAGAGAAAGGGATTGTAAAGAACTATGTAACGGTTGTCAACCTCAATATTTTTACCTTTAATATGTTTAGAAATAGTCCTGTTATTATTTCTCCTTTTATAAAGGGGATAATCATTAACATTTTCCTTAGTTTCCTGAACAAATTCTTTTGGAAATTCTTTCTTACATTTACCATCAGTCATGCAAATTGAGTTTGGATTAAGACTACCGCAAGGACCGTGTACCATGTGGCATTTAACTAAGTTATGTAAGACTGTATCATTAGGGTCGGGAATTTCTGCAGAAATAACTTTATCTATGTCTGCTATTTCTCTAAATTTACAATTATCTTGAAGAGATAATAATAAATGCACATGGGGCAAACCTCTCTTTTGAAATTCAACCGTATATAAGTATGTTTGTACTTCGCCAAATATTTTTCTTTCTTTTATCAAATGTAAAAGTTCTTTAATTTTTGAATGAAAAACACGAACTGTAACATCTGGTCTGTTATTAGCAGTTTCAAAAGGATGTATGCTGTTAGTTATTTCTGGCCATAAAGGGTTACATGTAAACGTTAAGAAAAGGTCTGGCTTGCCAAATTTTCTTACCATTGCCATGGCATCCTGATAGTTTTGAATCATGTTTCGAGGACTACCAGTAAAAGAAGAAGGTAAAATAACAATCCGCCCCGCCCGTAAGTTTTCTTTATCAGCACGTGCAAACAGAGCATCTGCAAGGCCAGCGTATGTGTCTACTCTCAATTTTGCCTGTTGACTACGGATAAATTTTAATCTGTCACCTTCGATGCGACAGTAATAATCAACTATCAATTGCTGAGTTAATTTCCCAGCATTAATTAACGGATTGAAATTTCCCTTAGGAGGACATCCTCGAACCATAAGTCTATAAGAAACATATTCTCTCATGGAAATATTTTCACGAACATTAGTTTTCCTCTCTCCCCCCGCTGACATTGAAATATGCCAACCTGGTTCACCGCAAGGCCAAATCAGTACATATGACATCGGATCACAATGCATACTATCAAAATCTAGAGTTTTCAGTCCACCATCTTTAGAATAAACATTTATGTACCTATGAGATGGTGGAGCACCATCATTAGATTCAAAAACCGCTGCAACCTCTGAGCATGTTGGTTCGTTGTAACGGCGAGGATCTGATAGCGGTTCATGATAAAAGCGCATAACAAAATCAACTGGCACTCTGTTTTGTTTTAAAGCTAGCTCGTGTTCCTCAGATATTTTTTGATGCATCGTTTTATAGCACTTAACGTATGGATTACATTTAATTAAATTAAGATTTATTATATTAAGAATGTCCTCTCTAATAGAACTATTCTCAGCCTTTTCTAACCTAATTTCGTTTGCTTCAGAAAAGTCTAAAATGTACAATTGACCATAAGAAGCATGGGTCGAATTATCTGGATACAAAGGGGAAATTTTGTGGTGTACTGAACCTAGAATTTTGAAACAATAAGGACCGTAACCAGGAGGTAACTTTATATTGGCACCGAATGACACGAAGGATAAAGCATTATTATATTGCCTAATATTTTGCCTAAAGTTTTTCGACATGTCATTATTTCCAGTGAATAGATCTCTTATGTCATCAATAATTTGAAATTCGGGCAGTTTGAACTTTTTGTTAGAACAACACAAATTATATAAGGCATTTGAATTCTTTTCTGATGAAAAATACAACGCATTACAATAAGCACATGTGTTGTCTAAATTACCTAAGTTGGACGGAGATAAATTTGAAATATTATTTTAACACAGTCAAACTGACTGGTAAAGTTATCATACGTTTAAAAGTTATCATACGTTAAAGTTATCATACAAACTTTACCAGTCAGTTTGACTGTGTTAAAATAATAGTTCATCTACGTAGCCATCGTTAATATGGAGGTCCTTAACCTGCGGTTTATTCTGTTGAGTTGTCTACATGACAGACCAGATGTTCCTACCAATAAGGTTATCTGAGCGAAATATGCTGGCTGGTTGTCGGCCCGGTTAGCTTAAATGGAAAAGCATTGGCCTTGTAAGCCAAGGATCTGGGTTCGATTCCCGGCCTGGGCATTTTTTCGCTCAGTTGGAAATATTCAATTCGTATAAATTTGAAATGTTGTCGGAAACGGCACACCTATACTGAATTTTATATGGCTTTAAAACTGACTCTACCTTTTTTCTATTAGCATAATACTTTTTATTTTGCTCCTCCGTTTCTGTTTTTTGGAAGGAGATGATTCAACCTTTTTTTGCTCTGCATAATACTTTTTATTTCTCTCTTGCAGTTTTCGTTTTTTGGAGGGAGATGAATTTTTTTCCTGCCGAATTTGTTCTTTGCCCTTTTTGAGCAATACCGTATAGTGACCATCATGTCCATTTCCATCATACAATAAATTAACTTCTATTTTGCCTCGAGCATTTACACCCAAATTTGTGACGTTATTGTTTTGTGCATTGATAATTGTGACAAAAATATTAAAAATTGCGGTTGCGGCATTTAATTCTAAGTGTCCACCATGCGTACTGTTTCTTGACATAATATTCATGTAATCGTTTACCTGAGTAATAGGAACACCGTAAGAAAGATCACCAACAATAAACGGATGATAAACATCCCAATTACCGACTACATGTTTTACAATGGCGTGGCGTACGCGCGTGTGATGATCTTCTGTATCATACAGGAACACAGACAGCGCCCTAAATAAGCAATTTCCGTCCGGCTCAATTTCGCGAAGATTGTAGGATGCTAGATCCATAACTAAACTAAATAAGCCTAGGACTCGCTATGAAAATTAAACAGCAGAGCAAAATAATAGAGATCGAAATGGACACAGCAAAATAAAATAAATAATAACAAATAAACTTACTATTTCAAAGCAGCACCTTACAGTAAATAATATTAGAGATAGCAACGTGCGTGCTACTATATTAACGACTACAGCATGGGAGAATAAATTATTCATTGCCTAAGATCCTAAGAATAAATCTGTATCTAGGCAGGAAGTCTTGTGCACACACTGAACTCCCATTGGACCACAGTGTCCGCACATGCGCTGTTTACCCTGATGACGATGATACACGGAGTAAAAGTTGCGATGATGTGATCATGTTTCTCTGTCTACGGTGAATCGTTCACTTCAGTGAAAGAGATCGGACAGCCCGGAAGAGATTTTTGGACGCATGCGCAGATATTCATTTTTGATGCACTGAACTGACAAAAATAGCCTTTTCTTTTAATATATATGATAATAAAAGTATATTTGTAATACATTCAACGAAAACAGTAACATGTGACAATTCTTTTTATGAAAACACCTTGCACTTATTTCTAATAAGAATAAAAGCGCTTTGAAATATATATATTCTTTTAAATTGAAGTGTACGATTTTCATTCATTTACTAATAAAATATATCAACCGGTATTTATTTTAAAATGTACCATGTTCTCAAAGTGAAATCATTATTCACTTTGAGAATAAACAGATATCACAAAAACATATTTCATATATATGCGTGGTATTTCATATATACAAAAAATCAGTTACAATTTTCAAAATTGTCGATCTGTTAAAATATTTCGTTGTTTGCTAAAATTGTTGAAATAATGTCGTTTCCTTAAGCAGTGATTCCCAAAAATTTGGTCTATTATAATGTATAGACTCGCTGTCTGTATGCAACTGATATCGACATTTCCCAATAGAGGTGATTAGCGTGGATAATACTTTCAACTTAACAATTTCATCTTAGCGATATGCTTAAGAGATCTATTGTATGATAAGCATATGAGAAACTCTTTAAATTTTCACTTGTGCGTACTAGACTATCTGTCTCTTGGGGATAAAAGCGGCGGTTTCCACAAAAAGAATAAGAAAGGGTTGCTGAGAATTGTTCGAATATTGCGAAATTATAGTTAACATCCGAAAGATTATGAAATCATGATTCCATTTTACCACATTCCATCGAAAATTGTCTAACACCCGTTCATTTCCAAATGATCTAAAATTATTATATGTCTCTCATTCACTAATAAAATTTCTCGAGTAACAAATAATAGAACATTTTAAAAGAAAAAAAAATTTCCAAGTAAACAAAGTAAAACTCATTCGTGCAACAAAAATTTAAAATATCATCATGTTCAAACGCTTCCACTAAATTTTCTATCTCCCACTTGTTTTAAAAGGAAATATGTAGGTCAAAATAAGTAGTTATAAAACTTAAAGATGAAAAGCCGATTCATGTAAGAAAATAACGGACCCACGTGGTCCAGTGGTTAATGCGATGCGTTATAAATGAAAAGTCTGGTTAAATGTTTGTGGGTTCGAAACCTGCTAATAACTCTAAAGGCATTTCTAGGAAAACTTTATTATATTGTTGTTATGAATAAGCATTTGAATCCGTTAAGCTTTAAATTTACTACAATATTCTGAATGCTTCTTTAACAGGTCTTGATTCGAAAAACGGTGGAGGCATCGATAACAATAATTGCTGGCATAACCATGTTTAGTCAGATCGCCTAAAAGTCGCAAAAAATTTTTGATGAGGCAAAAATGTTGCTTTTCACCATCACCAATAAGTAATAAATTGGACATATTCATTGGTTAATAGAATGAATAAGAACCACACAAATACAATTTTTAAAAAAAAATCCTTCTCAAAATTATAAATAATTTTCTATCTCCACGAAAATAAAATTCGCAAAATAAATAAAATTCGGAAAATAATTTCTAACATCTGAAAATAAAATTTCTAACTATTCAAAATAAAATAAATTTTCTAAGACTTGAAAATAAAATTCGAAAAAAAAAAAAGTTTCGCTAAATAATTAAAGTTCTTTCAAATAATTTCTAAAAAGAAATTAACTTCGAAAAAGAAAAATAGATTTTCTAAGACTTGAAAATAAAAATTCCTAAAATAATTCTAACACCTAAAAATAAAATTCGAAAATAAAACTTCGTTAAAATAAATTATCTAACTAGTCAAATTAAGATTTCAAAATAAAAATTAATTACGCTAAAATAAAATTCGAAAAAAAAATATTTCAATGAAAAATTTCTATTTCGTCACAATAAAATTCGTAAAATAAAAATAAGTTCGAAAAATAAATTCAGATCGCGAAAATTTTCTAAGACTTGAAAATAAAATTCGAAAAAAATTGCTATTTCCTCAAAATAAAATTCGAAAAATAAAATTTTAAAAATAATTCTATCACCTGAAAATAAAATTAAGTTCGAAAAAGAAATTTTCTAACACTTGAAAATAAAATTCGAAAAAATTTTCTAATTCCTCAAAATAAAATTCGACAAATAAAATAAATTTCGCTAAATATTTCTATCTTTTCAAAATAAAATAAATAAAGTACCCCCGTACTGTAAGCCACTCTCTCCCAAATATTTTCAAAGTCTCGCTAATTCACTCCTTTTTGAAATAAATACCCTCGTACTATAATACAAGTTCTTATCAGTTTCCCGACAACACACCTCCCTCTTATTTCCACCACCGACATGCGTTTCCTCCAACACCGACTCTTATCAGCGCGCGCGCGCGGTGCGCCTCCACGGATCACCACAGATCTCCATATTCACCACCGCAGGAACGCAGGTGCCGCCAAACCCGCAAATACACATTACTCACAAACTAACACAATACTGTACAATAAACATTAAAAAATAAGCTTTTGATTATGTTATTCGAGTATGACGAACAACATTCAATTAGCCTGAAATTGTAAATATATTTACCTCATTTTAGGTAGCTTTCATTACAAAAAGCTACGTATTGCAGCCGTTCGGAGGAAAGCGATTTAAAAAATTTTTGGTATATTTTCAACGATCATGAACCCCAGACCCTGAAACCACCCTCCGTTCAAAAGTTGATATATATATATATATACCTGATCTTTGTCATACTGTAACTCTCGTATTTATGAACCGATTTAGATAAAATTTCGTGTGTATATAGTACATACCAATATCCCTACCGAGTCTATTGGCCAACTTGTTTCAAAATGGCGACCATTTAAAATAAAAAAAAAAAAAATTAAATGATGCACAAAAATTTAGAAATTGAAAAATATTTTTTTCTTTTGTGTTTGAGCTTGATACAAAGATTCCGGAGCAGATTTTTTTCGTCTGTATCTTAAAAAATGGCTGAGTTATAGCACTTTTAATTTGTAGCATGAGTGACATTTTGAAACGATCTGATTTTTGTCACACGATAATACGCGTATTTATGAACCGATTTGGATGTGACAAGTCTTTTGCATAGTACATAGCAATGTCTCGGCCGAGTTCGAGGGCGCGATTTCACAAAGCATCACGTACAGAGCGATTGAGTACAATATCGAATGGTGATTGGCAGAAAGATGGTTACGTAGTTTCTGAGGGGAGGAGTTAAATGTTTCAATACAATGAGCGACTTTATTTAAAGGTTGAAAGCTAAATTATCTTGAGAACCGTACGGTATAGTAGTTAAAGCATAAGACTAGTAATATTAAGGTCCTTGTAACTGTGCTTTTTTTTTTTTTTTTAGATCTTTATTGCATTAGTTAAGTCAATAAATGGTAATTTATTAATAGTATTTATTAACTAATAATAAAAATTACTTGTCATTTGTTGTAATTTTTAATTGTGAATTAGATAATTAAATTATAATTACAATAAAGTTAAATAAAATTTAATAAAATTTTTATTACATAAAATAAAGTATAAATTTAAATAAATTTATTAATTCATGAGACCTATTTTTAATAATTAAATGGACGTTTATTATAATAAGGTAACTCCAAAGCTTACATTAAAAATACACTAAACTCCAAAACTTACATTAAAATGTTATAGTAACTGACAACAGATCAATATCAATATAATATTAGTAACATATCGATATCAAATTAAGAAAATTAATTTATTAGAATTACCAAAAATAGCAATTTTATAGTTTTAAGTTGTGTCCTTGTTAATGTTCATTTAATTTGAAATAAATTTCAATAGTTAAATTATTTTTTTAATTCATGTAATCTATTTTTTTAAGTAATTAAATGAACACTTATTAAAATGCTATGACTTTTAAAATTTACATTAAAAATTCTTTTATATTGAAACTTTAGTTACAGATAAGTATCAAACGAATAGAATTAATTTATTAGTTTCCATCTTTTAAAATTAAGCGTTATCCTTCGTATATAAATATTTATATGCATTAACTAGTATTCAACAATTACTGATTCATCTGTAGTTATAAAGTAGTGGAGGATTACCAACTAAAGATTTTCTTTTTTAAATTAATTGTATTCAAATATATAATTAATGTTGATAATTAAATATATGTAACTATATTAATTACTATTTTTATTTATATATATTTAATTAATATTATTATTTAAATACATAATTAATATTAATAAGTATTATTCAAGGGTCTGAGGGTTAAAATTTTTTTAGGCGAGGTGTAATTTAAAAGGTTACTTATTAAATTGTTATCTATTATACAAAGCAAAAATATGTCTGTTAGTAATGCTAAACTAAAATACAAAATTATATCTCACATGTTATCACTTTCACTTTGACAGCTTATATCTTCACTTCTATAAATCCAATTTTTACTTATTCGAATAGGAAAAAAAAAAAAAAAAAAAAAAAAAAAAAAAAGAAGACGAAGCTTTCAAATAAATTTATTTGGAAAATTGCTGATCTTCTTTTTTAAAGAAATATTTTTACATTATGTAATTTTTTAATCTGCCAATATGTGACGTAATACTAAACATTTATTTGCTACTGTTATGTAAATATTTTCAGTTTTCAGTATCATAAAATAGGTATGCAAAACTAATGAAAAATGTGAGGTAGGACAAAGGGTGGTGGAGTGAAATTTTTGAATGATGGAGGATTTAGATAAAATTTTCAATATGAGATAAAATTTCAACAACATTTTTCAATCTACCAAACGTGAAAAATCACCTCCCGCCTTGTACTTTATGACATTAATAAAAAATGTTTACATTTAGAATGATTCAAAAATGAATAACTACATATAAACTAAAGAAAGCATTATTTTACTGCTGTATTACAGACAAGAATTTAAAAAAAAAGGAAGGATATAGATGCATTTAACAGATCTAAACTGGAAAAGAAAGAAAAAATACATTAAAAAATCAATAAAAAAGCATTAAGTTTAACACCCCCCCCCCTCTTAATATATGTTCAATTTTTAGTTGGAGTGTGTGTGTGTGTGTGGGGGGGGGTGTATTAGATTCTATGAGATACAATTGTATGAAATGCATAAGATACATTATTACTGACACTGCTCGCATTCTTGAAAAGATAGTTTTATTTTAATATAGCGTTTTAGATTTCCAATATATTGTTAATATTGAATTTAACTAATAGATGGCGACACCATGCAATAAAATATTTAATTATTGATGTATTTAAGGGGGACGTGTACCCTCCAGTTTTTGACTATGGATTTTTACTTCTCATTTTCGTAATTAAAAGATTGATACATATTCTTTACAACTGGCATTTAGTGAAATATAATATCAAAATTTTCATTTAATATATTTTATTTTGTTATATATTCAGCAAATAATTAATAATCTTCAAATTTTTTAGCTAGATCTAATAAAATCAATCCTGTTAACATTTCCGAATTATTGAATTTAGCGTTTGCTGGTGCTGCCATCTTCCTTTCAAAAGTAAAAATAATATTCCATATAACATCTTTTCCGTACATTTTTAATTTTAAACACTAGCAAATAAGCCCCCAAAATTTTAATTTGGGTCTCGAAAATTCAGATTAGTACCAAGCTTCAATATCTTTTATGAACAGCAATTATATTTAAGAAATTTAGTCGATTTATCGGAGTTTTATCATAATATCAACGAGATTACATTTTGGCGAGTGTGTTGGCGATTTAAAGTTACCAGTTCTTTTGGCAACCCCTTTGTTAGGGTGGGGTTTCAATTGATGTGTTGGAAGATTAATGTTTTCCTGTGCTATTTCTGTATAGAATGTATGTATGTATATTCGAACTGCTGCGACAAGGAAAGTGGATACTCAGTTTATTCCATTATCATTTGAAGTTTGCAATTTGAATGGGAATTTATTTGTTTATTTATTTTTAATGTGAGTGTAAAACAAAGGTTTTACCAACCAGGCAAAGTTCGGTGGTATTTTTTTTAAAGCCTGACTATGACTATAATTCATAATCAATCAGCAATTTGTATTACAATAAAAAAAATTCTAATTTTTTAATCAAAGGTTTTATAGCAAGTGAACTTGTTCTCTACTTCTGTAAGTACAGTTAAACGTCTATGACAGTTCCTCCCTGATAATGGACACCTTTATTAAGAGTACATTTCCCCCTATGCCTAACAATTATTTGTGCATTTTTACATCTCAATAGCGGGCACTTCCGAATAGTGGACAAATTATACTCTCCCGAGGTTTCCGTTATTCAGAGGTTTTCTGTATTTGTTTATTATTATATTGTGTGGGCGGGGGGGGGGGGGGTGCGGATAAACTATCTAGCTGCAATTCTTTTCTGAATTTTCCGAAAATTTAAGGCATTCATTTCCGAAAGTTCATAAAATTCGATCAATCCGAAAATTCGGACATAAAAAATAACGCAAATTTCGACAAATGGTCGTCGGAAAAATAAATTTTGTCAACTGTTTGCAGAAAAAAAACGTGAATTTCAACGAAGAATCGCGGAAAAGACACAAATTTCGTCAAAGAATATAAATATCAAATAAAAGTCAAATAAAAGTCACCTCTGTATAAATAAATCCCAAACTGGTAGCTGAAAAATTCGAAGTATCCGATATTTTCTTCTTATGGATACCGAAAAAAAATTAAAAGGTGAGTAGCACTTGGAATACCATCTAGATGGTAATTACCTGCAAGATTTGATGAATGAAACAAAGAAAAGTGGTTGAAAACATTACTTCAGTAGCGGATTTTATTTACAGAGAGCAAAATATGTCTTTTTTAATAAAAGTAATTATTTTATTTTGTTCAGTATGTGCAAAGGTGATTCTGTTCAGATTCATCCGAAAATTTACGGCTTTCGGTTCCAAAAACACTTTAAAATCGATCATCAGTCTGAAAATTTGGGATAAAAAAAGACGCGAATTTCGACAGATGGTCGCTGAAAAAAATCAGTTTTGTTAATCGTCCTAAGAAAAAAATCGACAACTTCGTCGAAGTATCGCGGTAAAAACGCAAATTTCGTCGAAGATTGCAGAGAAAAAGCAATTTCGTCTAAGGATCGCAGAAAAAAGTGAATTTTGCCGAAGGAGTCGGGGGAAAAAACGGGAATTTTATCAAAGGGTCGCTAAAAAAACAAATTTAAAACACGGATTTCATCAAAGGTCCGTGAATTTCAGCGAAGGATCGCGAAAATAATGTGAATTTCGTTGCAGGATCGTGAAGAAAATGAAGTTTATAAAAAGGATGCTTAGAAAACGCTATCGGAAGAAACGAGAATTTCGTCAAAAGATCGCAAACAAGCAAATTTAATCAAAGTATCGCAGAAAACCCGTAAATTTCGTCAAAGGATCCTGAAAAAAAAGCTAATTTCGTCAAAAGGCTGAATTAAAAACGCTAATTTCGTCTAAATATCGCGGGGGAAAAGCAAATTTCGTCGAAGGATTGCGGAAACGTGAAATTTTCGAATATCACGAAAAAGTAGCAAATTTCTAGAAAGGGCCGCGGGAAAATTCGAATTCGTCATAGGGCTGCGGAAAAACGAAAAATTCGTAAAACAGCCAAGGAAAAAACGTAAATTTCGTCAAAGGACCTCGAAAAACGAGAGTTAAATAAATAGAGAGTTTCAGAAAAATATTTCACCAAACGGCCGCGAAGAAAAAACGTGAATTTTGTGAAAAGGCCGCTAGAAAAAACACGAATTTCGTCAAACGGCCGTGGATATAAAACGCGAATTTTGTCGAAGGATCGCGGAAAAAAACGGAAAGTTTGTCGGTGACTTGTGAACTAAATATTTTAGTCAAAATGCTGCTTAAAAAATGCTATCTTAACGATATTAAAAAATGCTTATGCTTTCGACGAAGTATTGAGGAGAAAATGCGAACTTCGTCAAAGAGCCGCTAGATAAAAATGCGAATTTCATTGAAGGGCCACGGAGAAAAGCTAATTTTATCGAAAGATCACGAAAAGATAGCGAATTTCGTCAAAAGGCTGCGGAAAAACGCAAATTTTGTCAAATGCCCTCAGGAAAAATGCAGTTTCTTCAAAACATCGCGAAAAATGCGAATTTCGTGAAAGGGCCGTACAAAAAAGGCGAATTTCGTCAAAAGATCACGAAAAATGAGAATTTCGCAAAGGGCTTCGGAAAAAAAGCGAATTTTGTCAAATGACCGCTATAAAAAAACACGAATTTTGTCAAAAGGCAGTATAGAAACTCAAAGTTTGCAAAACGGTCACGAAAAGTAAACGAATTTCATCGAAAGGCCGCAGAAAATCGCGAATTTCGTCAAAGGGCTGCGGAAACAAGAGATTTTTTGTCAAAGGGTCGTGCAAAAAATGCTAATTTTCCCAAAGGGCTGTTGAACGAGAACGCGAATTTTGACAAAGGACCACTATCAAAAACACGACTTTCGTCAAAAGGCAACGTAAAAAACACAAATTTCGTCGGAGGATCGCGAAAAAACGTGAATTTCGTCGGAAGATCGCTGAAAAAGAAGAGAATTTTATCAAAATGTTGCTTTAAAAACGTTAATTTCGTCAAGGTATCTCGAAAAAAAAAAGTGAATTTCGGTGGAAGATCTTGGAAAAAGAAAAGAATTTTATCAAAATGCTACTTAAAAAACGCTAATTTCGTCAAAGTATCTCGAAAAAAACACAAATTTAGTAAAAGGATCGCACAAAAACGCAAATTTCGTGAACTACTTGCGCAAAAATTGTTAATTTCGTCAAAGGGCCGCGGAAAAACTCAAATTTCGTCAGAGTGGCGGAAGAAATTCGAACTTCGCCAAAGGACTGCAAAAGAAATCCAAAATTTGTCACACAGTAGTAAAAAAAAACGCGAATTTCGACAAAATGCGCAGAGAAAAAATGCGAATTTTGTCAAATTGCCGCCAGGAAAAACACTTATTTCGTCAAAGGGCCGTAAAAAAACGCAAATTTCGTCAAAGAATCGCGAAAACAGGATAATTTTGTCAAATGGTCGCGGATGAAATGCGAATTTCGCCAAAAGGCTGTAGGAAAAAACGTGAATTTTGTCAAAGGGCATATTAAAAAATACATGAATTTCGTCAAAGGGCTGAGGAAAAAACCTCTAATTTTGTCAAGGGGCAGCTGGAAAAAACACGAATTTCATCAAAGGGTAGCGTAAAAGCGCAAATTTCGCGAAACGGTTGCGGAAAAAAACACTTAATTTCGTCACAGTTCGCAAAAAAGGGGAATTTTGTCAAAGAGTCGCGTAATAACTGCGAGTTTCGCCAAAGTGTTGCGGGTAAAAAAGTGAATTTTGTATTAGGTCTTCTAGAAAAAACACGAATTTCGTCAAAGAACTAAAGAAAAACGCAAATTTTGACAAAGGACCACTAGAAAAAACATGAATTTCGTCAAAAGGCATCGTAAAAAACACAAATTTCGTCGAAGGATTGCGATTGCAAATGTAAATTTTGTCGGTAATTTGTGGGAAAAAAAGAATTTTGTCGAAAAGTTACTTAAAATACGCTAATTTGTCAAAGTATTTTGGGAAAAGTGCAAATCTCGTCAAAGGGTTGCTGTAAAAATGAGACTTTCGTCGAAATGCAGCGGAAAAACGTGAATTTCGTCAAAGGGCTGCTGAAGAAACGCAAATCTCGTGAAAGGATCGCTGGAAAAATGAGAATTTCGTCAAAGTCTTGGAAAACTGCAAATCTCGTCGAAGGACGCGAAAAAAATATGAATTTCGTCGGAGGATCGTAAAAAAAAAGAATTTTGTCAAAAGGCTGCTTAAAATCCTCAAATTTCATCGAAGTATCTCGGAAGAAACGCGAATTTCGTCAAAGGATCGTAAAAGAGCGAATTTCGTCGAAGGGCTGCAGAGAAAACGCGAATTTCGTCAAAAAGCTCAAATAAGCGCTAATTTCGTCAAAGAACTGCTAGAAATAACGTGAATTTCGCCAATGGGCCACGAAAAAAACGAGAATTTTTTCAGAGGATCGCGAAAAAAAATGGAAATTTTGTCACAGGATAGCAGAAAAAACGCAGTAGTCTCTTTAGAAAACAGCTCACCCGTTTATGTTTATTATAGCAGGTATAATTTTTAATCAGAAACAAGATACTGAATTAACTTTAGAAAAATTGCGTTAACCTGAATCGAACTTGCAGGAATCTACATTTAACCTGAAATTGACCCGACCGAAAACAGAGTTAAACCGGTCTGGAAAAAAATAGAGGATTCCCCACCCTATCCCCTTTTTTTCCTGTAACCTTTTTTAAAAATTTACTGTGGATTTCAGAAAATATTTTTTTACTCAGAATTGCCCCTGAGTAATGCGATTTCAATTATAAAATTTAAAAAAGTGAAATATTCAGTTTTTAGCTCACATGCTATCAAAGCCTAAGAGCTAATGTGCCCGCCGATTCTGTATGTTCGTACGTATGTATGTATGTACGTATGTACGCACGTACGTAACGCGATAACTCTTGATAAAAATATCCGATTTGCTTCAATTTTCTTTCACGGTTCATTCTCATAAGGCGCTTCCCTGATTAGTTTTGGGGGTTCATTGGTTAAGTATAAAGGGGGATCGGAGGGGTACTATCCCCTTAATTTAGAAAATGTGTTTTCTTATCCGATTTGCTTCACATTTGGTATACCGGTTTATAACGGTATGGCGCTTCCCTTATTAGTTTTGGGGTTCATTGGTTAAGTATAAGGGAGGAGGGTACGGGGGGGGTCTAATCCACCCTTAACTTAGATAAATGGGTTTTCCGTGCAGAATTATCAGATTTGCTTCAATTTTGGTATACCGGTTATTTCTGATAAGGCGCTTCCCTGATTAGTTTTGGAGGTTCATTGTTTAAGTATAAAGGGGGAATCGGGGGGGGGGTGTAATACCCCTTAATTTACAAAGATGAGTTTTCGTATCCGATTTGCTTCAAATTTGGTATACCGGTTTATTCCGATAAGGCGCTTCCCTGATTAGATTTGGAGATTGATAGTTTAAGTATAAAAGGGGGATCGGGGGGGGGGGTGTAATATCCCCTTAATTTAGATAAATGGATATATTTCTATCCGATTTGCTTGAAATTTTGTATACCGGTTTATTCTGATAAGACGCTTCCCTGGTGAGATTTGGAGGCTCATTGGTTAAGTATAAAGATGTGAAATAGGGAGAAGGCTAATCCCCCCTTAATTTATTTTTCGAAAGGTATTATTCTTTGAAATAAAAGTATAATTTACAATTAGTGTGAATAGACTGTGAGCTCAATGCCATTAGTTTAACTGGGCACTTTTCTTTTTTAATACTGTGTGTGTCAGCAGGGTTCGACTGGGTCAGATTTTTCTCCGTAGACCGTAATGTAATAGAATTCTTTTGAGTGTCCCTGTAAAAAAGGTGTAACTTCTACACGTTTCAATTTCAATACCGAACATGCCATGGTGAATATCAATAACACATATCAGTTTCATGATGATCTGACTACATTTACGCGAGTTAGAGCTACGACAGATGGCAGACAGACAAACCGTATGCATAATCACTTTTCAGCTACGATGGAAAGTTTTAAAAAATTAATTTCAGGTATCCAAAATTAAAATCTGCCATGTTTGCATATTTATTTATGCTTCAGAGTGGTTAAGATAGAAAAAATGTAATTGATGTAATGATTGTAATCTTTGAAGAAATTAACATTTTCATTTTAATGTTAGTCACTCCGTAGACGCGAGGAAAAAAAATCTGTCGATTACGCTTTTTAACACCTTCCAATATAGTTGAAAAGTGTTTTTGTATTCGAATTGTCTGCCGTCTGTGGTCTGTCTGATCTCTAACTCACGTTAATGCCGTCAGATCGTCATGAAATTGATATATGTTATTGATATTCACTATGGCTTAGTGATGGGCGATTTCGATTTTTTTAATCGATTTAATCGATACTATAGCCAACTCGATTTAATCGATACTATGAATTTTTTAATCGATGTCTCTAAGACAAAATAAGGTAATATCATTTTCATTTTCCTTCAAAAATTGAAGATAAAGTAGTTGGATGTGCCAATCCCAAAACTTTCATCTGCCTCATAAATGTTAAAACTTCAAAATTCGCTATCACGGTGTCAAATTTAAATGATAACATATGCGCATCATGAGGATTCAAAAAGCATAGGTTCGTTGAAGTATGTGCCTTTTAAAAGAAAATATAAGCACTGCATTTTCCTAACAAGTTATTGAATTTCGGCTCACACCCTCTTAGGCTAATGTCAGACGAACGTCTTTTTGCACGCTTTTTTCGCTCTTACGCCATCCCTACACCTTCGCTAGCATGTGTAGGGACGGTGTAAGAGCGAAAAAAAAACGTGCAAAAATACGTTCGTCTGATATTAGCCTAGATGTCCGCAACGGAAAATCCCAATTCAAAGAGCATAAAAGTGACAGCTGTTGGGCAGTATACACCCAAGCCTAATAAGGATCTATTTATCTGAAAGTGTAACAGAATATGAAGTTTAATTAAATTCCGTGCATTAGTTTTGAGATATGGCTATCACGAATATCATACAAAAAAACAGTATAGCAGCGCAGCCTGTTACATGATTAACACGAAAAACTCAGGAACAACTTATGTCAATGACACATAATATTAAGTTTGAGGAAAATCCGGTCATTACTTCTAGAGATATTATCGCTAATATCTTGTAAATTCTGAAAAACAGTGTTGAATTCAGGGGCTGGTACTGGTGGACAACCCCCCACGGAACATTGAAATTTCCCTCATGAAGATTTCAGCTTTTATGCTTAAGGGACAAAAGTCTAATCCCCCCCCCCCCCCCCGAAACTCTAGAATGTCCCTCTCCAGAACCATAGAAATCCCTCCCGGAGAAAAATGTCTGAATTCAACACTGCTAAAAAAAAGCAGCATGGCAGCACAACCTGTTATATCATTTACCCGAAAACCTAATCATGAACAACTTATGACAGAATATTAAGTTTAATGAAATTCCGTTCATTAGTTCTTGAGATATCATCCCTAAAATCGTTTAAATCCAGAAAAACCTGTTGAATTCCGGGGGTAGTCCGGAGGGACATGCCCCCCCCCCCTGTGCAACATTCAAATGTCCCCCCCAGAAGGTTTGAGATTTTATGCTTAATGTACAAAAGTCCAATCCCCTTCCCCTCTGAACTGTCCCTCTTTGGATCCGCAGAAATCCCTCCCGGAGAAAATTGTCTGAATTTAACACTGCTGATAAAATCTGCATAACAACGCCCCTGTTGGGCGATTTACACCGAAATCTAATATGCAACAATTTATGCCAACGTCTAACTGAATGTGAAGTTAGATGAAAACCCGTGAGATAATCAATAGCCCTTGTCAATAGCCCTTGAGATAGAGAGCTATTGCGAAAATCGGAAAAATGCAGCATAGCAGTGCCACCTGTCGGTAGATTTACATCAAAAAGTAATCAGCACCAATTTATATGAAAGTCTAATTGAATCTAAAGTTTCAACAGATTCCATGCATTAGTTCTTGAAATAGACCGCCCACAATTTTTTTGTCAGAGACAAACAAATAGACGACTGATAGGCAGACAATGTATAAAAATAGTCAAATCGTATCCAGACAAGATCTTCTAAAACTACAAATCCTTCGAAAACCGGAAGTCGAAATTTTTCACGAATCCAACGCTTTCTTTTTCTAAAGACAAAAGAAAGCAAGAAAAAATGACCGCATCGATTCTGCCCGTAAATTAAGATCAGAAATGGCGAATCGATTCAGTTCAGATTCGATGCCGATGTCGATCTTTAGATGCGGGCAGAATCGCTATATTTTGATTTACTTCAATTTTTTAGATTCGGGCGAATCGATTCAGTTCAGATTCGATGCCGATTTTTAGATGCGGCTGAAATCGTTATATTTTGATTTACTTCAATTCAAATCGCATCGCGCATGATCCACGATTCGAGTTGAATAAATTTCTCCAATTTTACCGTTTTAGTGGCAGAATTGCTGTAAAATTTTGTATAAGAGCCTTTTTTTTTTTTTCTTTCTAGGTTCAGTGTTGAATGGCGGGTTGATTTCTTGACTGCTCCGGTCGGAATGAGGGGGGGGGGGGGATTCACATTTTTCCATTTAAAAGCATAAAATCTCAAAACTTTCGGGAGTGACATTCCAATGTTCCCCCGGGTCACCCCCTGAATTCAATACTAGGTTAAGTCGTTATACTTTTGTTGGCCTAGTTATGTAGGCCTACCTTTCTCGCCTAGTTATTCGGGTTACTAGTTTATTATGTTGTATTTTTCAAGTTCATCCCTTCTAATCCTTTCCGCCCCCCCCCCTTCCTCGCCAATCTTAATTTACAGGGCCGTTCAAAATATACATGCTATTTTTAAAATGCCCAATTCTCGTTCTATTTTATTATAAATCCACATTTTGAAACCTTGACCAAAGATACATTTGAGGTCGCTCCTCCCACCGTTTGAGACTTACCTGCCCCCCGGGGGCATATTTATTGTTCCTTCCAAACCATCTCGTGTAACATATTGTTGGAAAGCTTTTAACGTCCTCTTTTATTTTCTGTCCTTCCTTTCCCCTGATCCTCCCTAGTTACACGCTCTTGGCACTTTTTAGCTCACAGGCTATCAAAGCCTGAGATTTAATGCGCCCGTCGGTATTGTATGTATGTATGTACGTAACGCGATAACTCTTGATAGAAATATCCGATTTGCTTCAATTTTTTTTCTATGTTCATTCTGCTAAAGCGCTTGCCTGATTAGTTTTGGGGGTTCATTGGTTAGGGGGGCTCATAAAGGGGGGCTAGCCCCCCCCCTTAACTTAGATAAATGGTTTTTTCATGCAGAATTATCAGATTTTCTTCAAATTTTGGTATACCGGTTAATTTTGATAACGAGTTTCTCTGATTATATTTGAAGGTTCATTGTTGTAGTCTAAAGGAGGGCGGGGGGAACGAGAGGATAATACTCTCCTTAATTTAGATAGATGGGTTTTGCTATCCGATTTACTTCAAATTTGGTATACCAGTTTATTCTGATAAGGCGCTTCCCTAATTAGATTTGGAAGTTCATTGGTTAAATATAAAAGGGAAAACGGGAGGCTAATACCCCTTAATTTAGATAAAAGGATTTTTGTATCCGATTTGCTTCAAATTTGGTATACCGATTTATTTCGATAAGGCGCTTCCCTGATGACATTTGGAGGGTCATTGGTTAAATATAAAGAGGGGAAACGGGGAGGGGCAATACCCCCCCCCTCCCTTTAGTTTATTTTTCGAGGGGCATTATTCTTTGAAATAAGAGCATAATATACAGTTAGTGTGAATCGCCTGTGAGCTCAATGCCATCAGTTTAACTGGGCACTTTTCTTTTTAGCTCACAGGCTAGGCTATCAAAGCCTGAGAGCTAATGTGCCCGCAGTTTCTGTATGTATGTATGTACGTACATACATAACGCGATAACTCTCGATAGATATATCCGATTTGCTTCAATTTTTTTTTTCTAGATTCATTCTCATAAGGCGCTTCCCTGATTAGTTTTGGGGGTTCATTGGTTAAGCATAAAGGAGAGGGGTACGGGGGCTATTCCCCCCACTTAGATAAATGGGTTTTTCATGCAGAATTATCACATTTGCTTCAATTTTGGTATACCGGTTAATTCTGATAAGACGCTTCCCTGATTAAATTTGAACGTTCATTATTTAAGTATAAAGGGAGGAACAGGGGCTAACTCTCCTTAATTTAGATATATGGGTTTTTCTATCTGATTTGCTTCAAATTTGGTAACTAGTTTATTCTGATAACGCGCTTCCCTGATGAGATTTGAAGGCTTATTGTTTAAGTATAGAGATGTGACCGGGGGGGGGGGAGGCGATTCCCCCTTAATTTATTTTTCGAAAGGCATTCTTTGAAGTAAGAGTATAAAATACAATTAGTATGAATAGACTGTGAGCTCAATGCCATCAGTTTAACTCGATACTTTTCTTTTTTATTTATTATTGTTTCAGTGAGTGCACTCTGCATGTCAGCGAATGAATCAATAACTGTTTATGGTTTTTAGATTACTGCTGGGGAAAAAAAAACATATAATCACGGAGTGTACTTTTATTTATTTGTTAACCAGAGAAAAGTATGTTATTTCATTCTTAATGGCTCTAGGATGAGAACTTTTTTCTCTTTTTTTCTTAACAGCTAAATATTTGGTAAACATTAAAAAGAAAGATATTTATAAACTGTAAATGAGATAAGGAGATATATATTTTAAAAAGGGAAAGAAATTTTAGTTAAATATATTATTAAAAGGAGAATTTTGATTATTAATTGGGGGATAATTAGTATGTGATACTTGGTTAATTACATTCATCACAGCTATTTTAAAAGAAGATTTGCAATATTTGCATTTCCCCCACACTTATAGAAGACCCTAAAAAGACTGAAAAACCATTTAAGTTTTTAAATAAATTTAGAGTCTTCAAAATTTCGCTCATCTGCGCATTTTTAAGAATGACGTTTATAGGAAGAAAGTCCCCATCTGTTTGGTTGAAGGAAATAAGAGTTAGAGTAGAAAGTACATCTTTTCCGGATGAAAAAAAAAAAATCATTTCTTTCTTTTTTTCTATCTGACCGAGATCTTTTTTTAAAGATAAATTTAAATATAATATAAAGTATTATCAAAATTACATCTTAAGAATCATAATTTTAAAAGTTAAAAAACCTTATTTTTTGACTCAAAGGTCTGTAGTAGCTTACTTCTGGGCCGCTAACATTGTCTATGGCCCACATAAATGGAGGTGAGGGATAGTCGTTACGGCCCTGCTGATTCGCTACGTTTTGGAATTACAATAAATTCTGTCTAAGGCGGACTCTGCATAAGCCGGAAATCTGTCTACCGCGGAAATTTTTTCAAGTCCCGGCGAACCCATAGAAAATTACATTAATTCATGCTGCATAAGGCGGAATCTGTCTGACGCGGAAACTGAAAGGATTTTAAGGTCCCACCGAAACCAAAATTTTGCATAAGGCGGAAAAAGGATAATTTAAAAATGAAAAGTGTTTTGTTTATTAAACTTTAAAACTGATAAATCAAATAACTCAATGTCGAGCAAGTTAGCTAAAATTCCGTAAGCTTTTAAAAAAGTTAATTCAAAAGAACAGAAACTTTAAATTTTAAGGAATTTATGCTTATGCCATTCTTTCATATGCGAAATTGCATCTAAAAGTTAATATTTCTAGTAAAATGAACATTTATGAAAATGATTACGTATTTTCGAAAGTACAATATATTATACTTTAAGATTGTACTCAAATTCAAAATTATAGCGTTCTTTCTCATTCTCGAAGTTTTTTTTTTTTTTTGGTGTGTATAAACTTCCAATATGAATGTATTACAGCAGTATTAAGAAATTGAATAAAGTTTCTCATTTATCATTAAAAAGACAAAGGATCTTTCAGAATTTCAGTTTTCAACCGATTTTCTAGTCAGGAGAATCAATAAAAGATCGTCATCTTGCAGGGATTTTTTTTTTTTTGGGGGGGGGGGGAGGGGAGCTTTTTTGCATAAGCCTGAATATTGTCTACCACGGGAATTTTTCTCAGTCCCGACCGATTCCGCCTTAGACTGAGTTTACTGTACTATTTTTCAGCTTATCTGTGTGAATCTGTGAACATCGAAATATCGATTCAAGTATCGATTCTAGAATTTGGGAATCGATTCTTATTGCGATCGATTCTGTTTTATACGATGTCGATTTTAATCGATTCTCAAATTTTCCAGAATCGCCCATCACTACTATGGCTTGTTCGATATTGAAAATGAAGTGCGTAGCAGTTCCATTACAGGGACATTTAAAAGAATTCGGTTACATTCCTGCCTATGGGGAAAACCTTTTGAAGAGGGTTTTGAATAATGTTTGACAATATTAATCTCATTGAAATTAAGAATTCCGTTACATTACGGCATTATAAAAATACATTGCAAACGAATTTTACCCATAGACCGTTCTTTTGTGCGCTGTACATATCTTTTCTAGAATTTCTGCAAAAAAAAAAGGGAATATTGCAAAATTTTGTGATTTAAAAACGCCTGCTAAAGGTAAAAACGCATTTTCAGCAACACAGAATTCTAAGATTAATACTTAAATTAGGCTTAGAATTCTGTGTTCAGCAATTATTGTCACAGACAATGCTGTAATTGAATTATCTTGTGTAGTGTTATTGTATTCAGACACTTTTATCCGGGCGTGGTTTATGTTATTGTGGGGGGATTGCACTTTTTGACTATTGAAAACACAAAATCTCAAAACTTCCGGGGGGGGGGGGGACAGCTCACTGCTCCGTGGTGAATGCCGCCCCCGGACCACCCCCTGAATTCAACACTGCTCTTGTGTGTCTTTGTAAATGAATGATAAATCATACCCTATTTTATAGTAGGCATCTTGTAATGCACTGCCGCGTTATGTATTCATTTCAGTATGTTTAAAATATTATAATGTCATTAAAATACAACAAAAAGATTATTTCCCATAGATTCTAATGTAATGGAATTATTTTGAGTGCCCCTGTAAATGAACTATAAAAACCACACATTTCATTTTCAATACCGAACATGCCATGGTAAATCTGAATACTTATATCATTTACATGAAAATACGAGTATACTTACGTAAGTTAAAGGATTGCAGAACTGAATTCTTAAATATTTCTCACCAGTGTTAGAAAATAAAAACGCATATACAATGGAAAATATCCTTTCGGCAATTATGATCCACAGGCAATACTGTAACCCAATTATTTTGTATGTCACTGTAAATGAATGGTAAATGCCTTGTACATTATATTCTATAGTAAGCATCTAGTTGTGTACTTCTAAGACTGGACTTGTGTATTATCAGTGCCTGATTAATGCAGGGGCATGCAGGAAGCTGTCCCGGCCAATGATTAAAATTGGCTGATGATGAAATAATGATTAAAATTGGCCGTAAGTCACCCAAATTCTTTTTGAACAAAACAATTTTCAAAGATTTAGTAAGAGAGTGCGGGTGTTTCCCTTGCGCTCTCTGCTTCCCATATACTATGCCTTCTCCCCCACACACTTATATATATATATATAAAAAAAAAAGAGTTACGTCATAAGAAAATTAATGATTCAAATTTTAATATAACAGCTTAGTAGTTTATTGTTTTTAAGAGAAATTCATTAAGGACAATTTTAGTGCCAAGTAACATTTATTAGAAAAAAAAAAAAATCTAAAATTTAACCAGGAAAAAATTATTCAAACCAAAATTCAGGAAAACACAAACGAGTGCGAATCACAGACAAGATTCCTGGAGATAAAGATAAGCTTATTCTGGCTTCCTAATATTGATCACAACCTCTCATATGACCTGAAGAAAAGAAGATACAAGCAGTCTTTGCCTGAGGCAACACCTTACTTCCATGGGCAACATCCGCTCTACTGAAAAGAAACCCTCCTTTAGTTAAACAATTAACATAACGACAATTTGACAACTAAAACCAGTCACTAATCGAAAGAACACAACTTTGAATAATGTCTATTTTGCTGGAAAAAGAATTTTCTTCCCTTTTTTGATTTGATTCGCGGTAAAAGGGAAGAAAATTTAGCATTTTTTTTCTTTTATTTTTTCGTAGTTTATAAAATTATAATGTATTTTTTATTTTTCGGTAGATAATATTATTTTCTCAAATTTCGCTCCGGTCTCTTTCTTTCTTTTCTTTTCTTTTCTTTTTTTTTTTTTTTTCTTTTTTTTTTTTTTGTTCTCACTTGCCAAAAAGAAAAATGCCATAGAAAAAAATTTGACTTTTGGTTTCGTATGTGGTAAAACGGAACATTGAACTCTTGTAGTCAAAAGGTATATATATCTATATATTCTGATAATATATATTATTTCAAATAAATAAATAAATATATATTAGCGGTATTTTGACAGAAAGATTTACATTAGTTACAAATACCTTTAAACAATGTTGAATATATTAAGAATATAGAATTTCGTTAATTACTATTTTATGAAAAAAAATCAAATTGTCCAATTTCTTTAACAAAGTACATTAGCAAAACACCTTTAGCTAACAAGCTTTTAAACTTTGTTACTTTTTTATTTTTTACTTATTTAGATCAAGTTTACACATATTTTTTTCTTTTCTCTCCATAAACGATACCATTTATTTATTAAATTTATATCATATACAAAAAATGTAAGAACAAAGAACCAGGCTTTGCAGATAATGCAACAAAAAAGTAAATAGAAAGAGAGACAGGGAGAAAAAAAAAGGGGGAACAGATATCTGATACCTTTAGTCAAGTTCTCGAATAATATTTTTATTTTATTTATTTATTTAGTTTTGTGTGTGAGAGAGAGAGACAGAGAGAGAGAGAGAAAATACAGCATTTTTCCAAAAATCAAATTCTATGTTTTAAATCAGTGGTTCCTAAACTTTTTGTCTCGCGGTGCCCATTTTTGAATTAATTTCTCTGACGAAGCCCCTGAAGCCTGCTGTACCCTATAAGTTTTTCTTTTCTTAATTTAGGTATGTTGCAACTAAGCAGAGGAATAAAATTTCTACTCAGAATCAGCCCTGCCAGTACGGATCAGGCCTTAAATTTTTTCTCGAGATTCGGCCCCAACCGGGTCTGTATTTCATTCTTTCCTAGCCGTATCAATTGAGATTTTTTTCCCGCTTACTAGTAATACTGTGGCAACTTTCTTTCTTAATTTATGAAAAAGTGAATGATAAACGTCTTTGATTTCTTTGTTTTATTTAATTATTCATTTCGCGTTTTTTAGATAGCTTAACGTGTAGGTTAGTCACGTGAAAGACACTTTGCCAAAATGCTGTGAATGACTGATTTTTATTTTAAAATATATTACATGTATTCAAATATTTTGGAGCCTGAGTAAAATCTTGGGTATTTAAACAATTTTTCATATTTTGTTTTCAATTTATTTACAGTAAGTAAAAGGAAACAAAAATTATGCATAAAGCATAGATTATGAAAGACTTTCCAACACATCCAGAATACTCTAACAAAATTTCACACTGTAATAAGGTGAGTCTAAGTAAATAATTTGGAAAACGTATAACACATTTGTGAATCAATTTTTAGCAATTACCATCTATAGGCAGAAAAATATTCGAATTCTTTTGTGCAGCTTTTTGTATGATATATACATATCTATCTATATATATACATACAGGGCTTAATTTATAACAAAAAAACGTACCAGAGCTCTAACATTTTGCACCAATAAAAACTTTAGTGCAACAGCCCCCCCCCCCCCTTGTATTCACATTTTTTTTTATTTCAAAAAGTATTTAAAAAATTTAAAGCAATTTCTTTTTTTTTCAGAATATATATATATATATATATATATTTATATTCGTATATAACAAAATATATTTTTACTACATCTAATATTCATTTCTATATAATAAAATCTAATAAATAAAGAGAGCAAAAAGAATGAAATCAGGGAGTGGGAAAATTTCCAAAAATCGTATTCACCAAGGATTTCTTTGTATCGACAGAACACTCGGGGATTATGTGAGCATTGTTTATAAACTCTGGTGGGTTCCGACTAACATTTAAATATTAATTAAAAATTAAGAAGTACTGGAGCTGCGTTCCTATGAGCTTCAGTGCAAATTAAGCAACGCGAGGAGCTAATAAGTTGATCATTAAGAATATTTTACAAACATGAACAAAAAGCAGCGAGTAAAAACAGCAGATACTGTTGCGAATAATTCCGGCATTCCTCGTCGCCATTTTCAAATACTGAGACAGAAAACGGACTGAGACAGATTTGTGAGCACTAGATGGAAGTATGCTCCTATGTGTACGACACGCTACATCAAATATGTAAGGCCTTCGGAAGAAAGACGCAAAAGATAGTAGATCGGAGGAATAGAAAAAGACAATTTAGGCTTCCGTATTTCAGAAGCGCTGTTCCGCAGGTCTTCGGAGCGCAGTATTTATGAGCTGAGGTGAATCCCGACTTTTAAATAATCACTAAAAACACTAGAGTACCAGGGCTGTTCTAAATTTAGATACACCAAATAATATGGGAAAAAATGGTTAAAAATGGTAAAGAAGCATACCACAATTGAAAACGGAATATCAGCATTTATTGCTCATAGACACTACTTATCAATTTATTTATCAAAAAACGAAAAACTCATTTCGATTAGAAATCGCTTCCATCCCTGCCAATCTTGTGTTGTTTTTACGTTTAAAAATGAAATGTAAATGTGTCAGAAATTTTCGGGCTTGTTGAGCAGTGCACTTGAGAAACGATTTAAGTATAAATGTGACACAGTGTATAAATGCGTCGAGATCAGATCCCCATCAAACAGTTACATTGTGTCAGAGCCCAGGCTTAAGCTTAGAGATGTCAGAGCCCAGAATGTGTCAGGTAGGCAATATGTTTCGTAAAAATAGTAACAGCCATAATGGAATCATTGGGAATATATCTGGCTCTCAAATTCTCTGCTCCTCAAAGCGAAACTTTCTGACAAATTTTTTGACTCATTTTTAACTATAATAGCATAAAAATAACAGGTATGACTATTGAAGCGATTTGAAAACAAATAGCATTTTCCATTTTTTGATAAATAAATTACTTATTGAGTTACAAGAGATTTTTGTCACGTGACGACAGCTTTTTCTCCTTTCCTATGCTATCGCTTCGAAAAATCCGATTCAAAACGCTAACTTTGATTGTATTTTCTAACAGATATTTTCGCTTTATCAAAAAATAGAAAACGTCATTTAATTACGAAGTTCATAGTTTATTTATAGAGACATTCAAAAGTATTCCATTATATTATGGTCTATGAGGAAATGTAATTATATAAATACGTAGCACCTACAGTCATCGTCGGTTCCGTCTGTCTGTCCGCATATAGCAGCGCAAAAACTACCCAACCGAATGGTTTGAAATTTATATAGATAATCGGTCTAGAATTTTGTAGAGTTGTTTCAAATTTTATGAAAATCGAATCAAAACTTAAGATATTATTAAAAGTTTTCTTCCTTCTATTAAATCCTATCATACGTAATTAATTCAATGATATCCCATAATAGGTAATGATTCTAAGTTGCCATGGTGATGACGTCCTATTTAAGATATAGTCATATTATTTCCGTATTACTGAATTAAATATATAGAATCGTAATAAATTTTGTATTCAGGCATTTTTTGCATAAGAGTGCAACAGCTGTTGCACCAAAATCTGAATATTTATAAAACTAGTTACAGTACGAACGCAGGAACGCACCTCATTTGCCACGTTTGACGTACAGTTTCCAACTTGTTTTTCTTCTCTTGGAATATGAAAAATATTGCCAACATTTCGTTATTGATACACCATACAAAAAAGTATTCGTAATAACTTATGCGCACACGCACTTTATGTATCTGTAAATTTGGTGGTATCCACTATTCAGAGGAAAAAGCGTAAAATATAAAAGTGTTGGAAATTGAAAGTGTTCACTAAATATATCCAATTTTCGAAAACCCTATTATATATAGATTTTAACCTGAAAAAATATTTTGGACATTTAGTTGAAAATCAATCATACCTAGCTCGACCTGCAAAAGTCAAATACAAGTCGGGTTCAAATAACAGTGCATTACTGATCCGATGCAGAACTCTTACTTTGAATTGAGAAGAGCTACGAAATAGTTTTCAATTAGTTATGGATGACATTCGCAATGCAAATCCTTTCCTCTTTTTTCTGAATAATGCTTTTGATATTCCAATTCCTTCTAATTGTGATTCCACAGATTTTTACCATCTGTGATGCTATAATAAAGATAGCAAAAGAATGATTTGGACGTAGTAGAAAAGACCCCAAGGCATAACAATGACAGGATAGTAAGTAATCGGTTATATAAGCGGCCGGTATGTGAAACGATGGTGTATGCTATTCCTTCAGCATTCAGGTTTCAAAGAATCACCCTCTGCTCACGATAAATTTTCTCTTTTTGTGATGACAGTTGTGCGATTACAGTCAAGCTATATCAACTCATTAGTTTCAGTTATGGTGAAGCGGTAATGGAAATCTTTACAAAAGCAAAAATGCTACAAGCTGCATTTTGTATGGCAGGACAAATTTATTATTAATGGAGAATATCCTGAGAAAGATGTATGAAAATTTTGCGATTTATTGTTTAATTCAAAAAAGTTGAGCTTAAAAAAGAAGCGGAGAATCACTAATCAACAATTATTTTAAATCGATACTCGAATATGTAGGGCAAAAATATTTTCAGGTTGAGAACTAACCATACTGCCCCTCCCCCCAACCCTTCTTCCTCTTCTAGCTTTAGATCTCTTTCAAATTTCTTCTTCAATAAATAAATAAATCTATGGTTTGTTTATTTTTATTTTTATTAAATATTTTAGGAAAACACACTTGCATTACAGTATTTACTTTATTCAAAAAAATATTTCCTACTGAAGTGAAATTCTGTAGGCAGTACTTCCAGTCTTAGTACAAATGATCAAATATAACTTTAGCTTTCTAAATATTTATTATCTATCTCCAATGTTTGGGAAAATAAATATGCTCATAAAAAGTAAAAAAAAAAAAAAAAAAAAAAAAAGAAAAAAGAAAAGAAAAGAAAAGAAAAACACTCTTTTGTAATATTTTAATGGCAATTTTGAATTTTATGAAGTTCAAAAAACTGTCTTTACAATTCTGTAATTTGGATCGCAATTATTTCAAATCCACCGCTAAAATTAGGCTTGTTAGCAAGGGCGAAATAAAATTTATTGAAAAATATATAAATTTACTTTCTTTCGTTTCTAAGTCATATAAACAGGGGAAAAAAAGGGCAGTGATATCGATTACAAGATACTTCTTACAATCTTTAAGTACAAAAAATAAAGTTGAGTTAATTAAAAGAGTGTAAGCAGTACTTACTATACAGTTGACTTCAAACTTAATTAAAAAATCGGAGGCATCAATATCAACTCTAGAACTAACATTTCAATTTTCATTTCATGTCTAATTTAATCCAATTTTGTATGAATTTATATTTTTAAATGAATATAATTTGAAAGAAATGCACAAAAAATTGGAGAAATGCTTAAGAAAGGGCCCTAGGGCCCCAATAAAATATGTGGGTGTTAGTCTAGGGAGAAGAGTCCAAGACTCAATTTTAAAATTACGCCTGAGAAAGTGAGAAAATTAGGGGGTGAAAATGCATGGCACATAAAAAGTTCAAGGAGCCCTGAAACGGGCTCTACGGGACCCTAGACTGGCTCATCATCTTAACTGGAATGGAGAAACGGGAGAATAACTAAATGGAAAAAGTACCCCCAAAATGAAGATCATATAAAAAGAAATCAATTTATTAACAATTTAATGCACTAAAACTTCAAGGGCCCCTGTATCGGGCCCCAAGGGTCCCAGGGTCTTAATTGAAATGTAGTGATAGGGTAGAAACTGTTTTTCATGCAGAATTATTGGATTTGTTCCAAATTTCGTTTACCGGTTTATTAAGTTAAGGAGCTACCTTAATTAGATTTGGAGATTAATTGGTTAAGTATAAAGGAGGGACGGGGGCTAGTCCCCCCCCCCCTTTAATTTTGATAAATGGGTTTTTCATGCAGAATTATTCGATTTGCTTCAAATTTGATATACTAATTTATTCCGATATGGCTTTCTTAACTTGATTTGGAGGTTCATTGGTTAAGTATAAAAGGGGAAAAGTGGGGCAGGTGCCCCCTCTCCTTAATTTAGATAAATGGGTTTTCATGCAAAATTATCTAATTTAGTTTAATTTTTTTTTTCTAGGTTCATTCTGATAAGGAGCTTTTCTGATTAGATTTGACGGTTTATTGGTTCAGCATAAAAGGGGAAATGGGGGAGCTAATACACCCCTTAATTTAGCGAGATGGTTTTTCATGCATAATTATCTGATTTGCTTCAAATTTGGTATGCCAGTTTATTATGTTAAAGAGTTTGGAGGTTCTTTGGTTAAGTATAAAGGGGGGAAACGGGGGCTAATCCCTTCATTTATTTTTCGAAGGGCATTATTCTTTGAAATAAGAGTATGATATACAATTAGTGCGAATAGCCTGTGAGCTCAATATCATCAGTTTAACTGGGCAATTTTCTTTTATTTTATTGATCAACCAGAAATTTCGAGTAATAATTTGCTATTTATTTAATGGTAGACGTTCCGTGGTTTAATAACGTGAATGTAACTATTCGGAAATTCTGGTAGATATTTTGAATAAAAAAATTCGATAAATTGGCAACACTACCTCTGACAATATCTACAGAGTCGGGCCAATTTCCTTTAACAATACGCGGACTGGGCTAAGGCTGATTTTTTTTTCTCTAGATTTTCTGCAGATTTGGGTCGGGCCGGGAATTCATTGTTGCAGGAGCGTCATTTCGGTTTCGGAATTGATTATAATTGATAATTGCTGGATGTGCGTTTTTAGCTGTGAAATGCGTGTTTAAAGTTACCAATTTTTTTGTGTATTACGCAGTGTATATGAATTCTAAAGATCATATAAAGACTGCAAAAAAGAAATTGGACGCATTAGTATGGACAGCAATTACTGGAAATAAACTTTACTACATTATGTATTTTTAGATTGCTTATTTAGATATTTCAATTCATTGTAAGAAAAGAAAAAAAACAGTTTCACCAGTTTTTTTTTTTTTTTTTTTTCAAGTCTATACTGGTTACTTTCTGACACATTTTAAAAATAATTTTTGTTTACAAATGTATCAGATTGGCAAGTGCTCTTATTCAAAAACTACGTAAACGAACTTTTTTTTTTCTCGTTTTTCGGTAAAGACACAAATTTTCAGCGAATGCTGTCAAAGTTGGCGTTTTGTTTTGAACCGAATTTCTGGACGCGACAGCACAGGAAAGGAAGAAAAAAAACCACTTATCTTCAGACAACAATCGCCTATAACTCAAGATGTAATTCATTTATCGAAAAATTAAAAACTGTTCGATTGCAAATCACAGAAGGTACTGTGTCAAAGCATTGGACTGTCAAGAGGGAGGTTGTAGGGGTGAACTGTAATTATCTTGTTGGTATTTATTTATTTTTATTAACACTTTAAACATAGTTGAAAAGTGTTTATGACTTCGGTTTTCTGTCTGCCATTTGTCCGTCTCTAGAAATCGAATAGCTTTATTTTAATTTTGCGGTGCGTAGAAATTGCTTCTGGATGACGGCTGTACGTGGATTTTTACTGAATTGGCATGTTATTGAAGTTACATGGCATATTTTATTGAAAATAGAATGTGAGATATTTATAGAGCAATTACAGGGACACACAAATAATCCCGTTATTTTATGATCTGTGGGGGGAAATGCTTGCCATGAATTAGATGCTAACTAATGAGTTACTTAAAAAAAGAAGGAGAAACAGAAAAGAAAAGAAATAGAGAGAAAATTACTTTTTTTTTTTTTTCAATTGTTTCAAATTACTTATTTAATTTTTAAATGATTCTATAAAATCAGGTAAAATAAATTGTACTGCAAATCATTTTGAGAGTTACTTTAAAGTCAGTGTTGCTAACTAAACCACCTTTTTATATATATTAAAAAAAAAAAAAAAAAACACCTGCCATCATACCAGAATTTCTGCATAGTACTACGCGCACCAATTCCTACAGAAAACATATTACCGTGTTTATAAATTTCGTAATATTTGAATTAGTATAATATTAGTATAACATACTTCAAACATTTATCTCCCATATATATATTCCAATTTTTTTTCAGTGTCCCTCTAAATGTGTGAACGAAATATAAATTATACACACTTTGTTTTCAATAGGGGTCATGCTAGAGAAAATTCGTGCTAATCCTTTTGACTTGAGATATGCTTACTTCATTTGGATCCAAGCATATTTATGACAGTTCATCGATAATTATCTGTCAAAAAAGTTATAAACAACTTTTTAAAATGCTGGAAAGTATTAAGAATACAAATAAATAAATAAATAAAAGAAATATTTTGTTAATTACTATATCATGAAAAAATCAAATTCACTAGTTTCTTTAATAAAGTAGCACAATTTATTTTGCTAACATTAACTGTGTTGAAATTAACTGCAGGGCCGTAGCGACCGCCCCCCATACCCCCCATTTGGGGGGGCGGGGTGCTGAGCAAAGTCAGGGGCCTAGTAGTGAGCTATTGTACCTTTCAGCCGAATGGTTTTTTCTTTCTTTTTTTTACTTTTTAAATTAATTTTTTATGAATTTTTAATAACATTTTATTTTGTTTTATCGAAATTCATTTTTTTTTTTTGTCAAAGATCTTGATTAGATTTAGAAATAGAAAACAGATATGTGCTTCTACTTAAAAAATAAAATGGCATTTTAGTATTTTTGGGGTGCACCTATCAATGGGCGAAAAAGGTGAAACCAAAGGTTCAAAACTTCTTTAATACTATTACTTCCATCAAACGAAACAGATATGCGCTTTTTTTCTACAGGAACCATTTTTTTTAAAGGGGCCCAGATGAAAGAAATTTTGCAGGCTCTAGATTCTTTTTGAATTGTCTTTTTTAGGGCCCCCTATATAAATGCGAAAAAGTTGGAGCCCAAGATTCAAAACTTTTAAGCCCATTTTTTGATCCAAATTTTTTAAAAATATGCTTTTAAAACTCACTTAGGAACCCAATAAGTTTCAAAACTTCGTTATACTATTACTTCCTTCAACCAAATGTGCTTCCTTTCTATAGTCATTATTCTTTTTAAAGGTTCCCAGATGAAAGAAATTTTGCACGCTCTTAATACTTTTTAAATTGTCTTTTGGGGGGCCCCCAATAAAAGTGAGGAAAAGTTGGAACTCAAGATTCAAAACTTTTAGGCCCCATTTTTATTATTCAAATGTTTTAAAAATATGCTTCTTAATATCATTGACTTTCTTAATACTATTACTTCTTTTGACCAAAACAGATATGCACTTCCTTTCTATAGCCAGTATTCTCTTTAAAGGTTCCCAGATGAAAGAAAGTTTGAAGATTCTAATTTCTTTTTGAATTGTCTTTTTTAGGGCCCCTTATAAACGGGAGGAAAAGTTGGAGCCCAAGATTAAAAACTTTTAGGCCTCACTTTTTTATTCAAATGTTTAAAAAACATGCTTTTCAAACTCGTTGGGAGTCCCAATAAGTTTCAAAACTTCCTTAATACTATCAGCTCCTTCAAACAAATGTTCTTTCTTTCTATAACCAGCATTTTCTTTAAAGGTTCCCAGATTAAAGAAATTTTGCAGGCTCTAAATTCTTTTGGATTGTCTTTTTTAGGGCCCCCTATAAAGGTGGGAAAAGTTGGAGCCTAAGATTCAAAACTTTTAGGTCCCATCTTTTTATTCAAATGTTTTAAAAATATGCTTTTTAATCTCGTTGGGGGGCCCCAATAAGGTTCAAAGCTCCCTTAATACTATTACTTCTTTTGACCAAAACAGATATGTGCTTTCTTTCTATAGTCAGTAGTCTCTTTAAAGGTGACCAGATGAAAGAAATTTTGCAGGCTCTAAATACTTTTTTAATTAACTTTTTTGGGGCCCCCTATAAAAGTGAGGAAAAGTTGGAACTCAAGATTCAAAACTTTTAGGCCCAATTTTTATTATTCAAATGGTTTAAAAATGTGCTTTTTAATATCGTTGGGGGCTCCAACAAGGTTCAAAGCTTTCTTAATACTATTACTTCTTTTGACCAAAACAGACATGCCCTTTTTTTCTATAGCCATCATTCTCTTTAAAGGTTCCCAGATGAAAAAAAAATTGCAGGCTCTAAATTCGTTTTTAATTGTCTTTTTTAGGGCCCCCTATAAAGGTGAGGAAAAGTTGGAGCCTAAGATTCAAAACTTTTATGCCCCATCTTTTTATTGAAATGTTTTAAAAATATGCTTTTTAATCTCGTTGGGGGCGCCAACAAGGTTCAAAACTTTCTTAATACCATTACTTCTTTTGACCAAAACAGATATGCACTTTCTTTCTATAGCCAGCATTCTTTTTAAAGGTTCCCAGATGAAAGAAATTTTGCAGGCTCTATATTCTTTTGAATTGTCTTTTTTATGGCCCCCTATAAACGGGAGGAAAAATTGGAGCCCAAGATTTAAAATTTTTAGACCTCATTTTTATTATTCAAATGTTTTAAAAATATGCTTTTTAATCTCGTTGGGGGCCCCAATAAGTTTCAAAACTTTCTTAATACTATTACTTCCTTCAACCAAATGTGCTTTCTTTCTACAGTCACGATTCTTTTTAAAGGTGCCCAGATGAAAGAAATTTTGCAGGCTCTAAATACTTTTTTAATTGACTTTTTTGGGGCCGCCCATAAAAGTGAGGAAAAGTTGGAACTCAAGATTCAAAACTTTTAGGCCCAATTTTTATTATTCAAATGTTTTTAAAATATGCTTTTTAATCTTGTTGGGACCCCAATAAGGTTAAAAACTTTCTTAATACTATTACTTCTTTTAACCAAAACAGATATGCCCTTTTTTTCTATAGCTACCATTCTTTTTAAAGGTGCCCAGATGAAAGAGGTTTTGCAGGCTCTAAATACTTTATAAATTTTCTTTTTTAGGGCCGCTCTTAAAAGTGAGCAAAATTCGGAACTCAATATTCAAAACTTTTAAGCCGCATTTTTTTTTTCAAATGTTCAAAAAATATATGCTTCTTAATCTCTTTGGGGACCCCAATAAGGGGGCATCTATGTGCATTGCATATGCCGTCTATCCACTTATGTTCGACCTGTTTCGTTTTGAACATTTCATTTCTCTTGTCTCGATAAATTACTTATGTTAACTATACATAAATTACATTGTGTACTTATTTAATCTACTAGCAGAGCTTTGCTAATTGTTTTTTTAAAAAAAAGAACCTATTTTTTGGAGTTCTCCATTGGGGGCTTTCACTGCCTTTCGCAGCGTAAACCATTTCCGGATATTCCCGCTCCGATCTTGAATCAAACAATCATTGAATTTTTCGATATTTTTCGAATTTCGATGATTTTTTTGATAAAAGTGATAGTGTCCAGATAAAAGTATACTTTTCCAGCATCGTAGCTCACGTTGCTACAGGAACAAATTTGTTATTTTTCCACTTCAGCTTAATTATGACAGCAGCAAAATCCACTGGATAATTCTTCGGTTTCAGAAAAAAAAATGGTCAAAAAACTCCGCAAAACGCGAAAAAAATGTGTAAAAATCTTATAAAAAATTGGGCAAAAATTCAAAAATCGCTAAGAGGAAATTGATTATATCGAGCCAAAAGATTTAACTCGAATGTGAAAAAATTGCCGTGAAAGACAAAAATATGTTAAAAATCACATAAAACGTTCGTAAAAAATTCAGAAATTTCTATGGACATATTTTCTATATTGAGCTAAAAGACTGAAACCTGATTCCTTTTAGGGATGTCAAAAATCCGTGCCGCAGATGGCAAAATTTTTACTATATTGGGATAAAAGATAGAAACTGGTTTCCTTTTACACTGTCTCTCCAAGAAAAAAAGAAAGAAAGAAAGAAAGAAATCAGTAAATTGAAGGATTTTTTCCGTAACTTTTTCTTTCATTCAAACACACACACAAAAAAAAGCTTTGATTTGATTTTCTCATTTTCCGCGAAAATATAGAAAACTCACCAATCTAACATAAAAATTACCTAACATCCTTACTAAATTTGAAGATGCATTTTTGTCAAATCAAATCACAGGAGTGTTCCGCCAACTTTGCTGCATTGTACTTTTCCCTATTAGAAACTGAACTTTTACGCATGACTTTTTCCTTCATAACACGAAGAAGTCGCGAATAAAACATCAAAATTTCTAGAAATTTTCCTTTCTAAAGACGAAAGTTTCTTCAAATGTGAGATAAAATCTCTTCTAATCACGGGGGTCTTAAAAAGGAAAAAAAAAAACGTTCGTGAAAAATTCAAAAATCGCAAAGGACAAAATTTAGTACATCGGGCTAAAAGACTGAAACCTGATTCCTTTTACTAATGTCAAAAAATACGCGAAAAAAAGTTTAAAATCACATAAAAAATTCGCGAAATATTTAAAAATCGAAGAAGACTACTTTACTATATTCGGCTAAAATGGAAAGATGGATTGGAAATAGATTCCTTTTATGAATGTGGGGGAAAAAGCACGAAACTCGAAAAAATACAAAAAATATCGTAAAAAATTAAATGAAAAAAATTCGAATCAAAAAATTTTAAAACCTGTTTCGAGCAACTTCAGGCATACAGGTAACCTTCCTGTCAAATTTTGAAACAGAAAAACATCTTGTGAAACAGAACATCTTTTTGAAACAGAAAAACATCTTGTCAGACAAAGAAAAACTCTGGACAGACAAACGTCTGTCTTTATTATTAGCTACTAGGAAACCCGTCTTCGTTGCCCAAAGAAAGGTACCTTCTATCCGAAGGTATTTTTTTTTTCTTCTTAAATTTCAACTTGGGTGGCAATTTTAAACTGGAGAAAACCGGAATATATGAAAACAACATCCCAAAAGTTTTTTTTTTTTTTTTTTTTGAATTAGTAAATCTGTACGTATTTAATAAAAGGCACCAATCCGAGAGGGAAAAAAATTGTTATAAGTGAATATTTTCTGCTTAAAGAAAATCTGTCTGGGCCACGCGGATAGCATTGTCAAACTGAAGAGAAAATTGAAAATACGAAAACGACTTCCATATTTTTTATTTATTTATTTTGTTTATGAACAATACTTAGCAATTATACATTTGTAAAAGGAATTCAGTTTCAAACTTTTTTGCCAAATTTTGTCCTCTGCTGTTTTTAAAATTTTCGAGAATTTTTATGTGATTTTTAGCTTTTTTTCACTTTTCTGGTAGTTTTTTTAATATTCGTAAAAAAAAAAAAAAAAAAAAAAAAAAAACGGTTTCAATCTTTTAACCCAATATGAGTAAAGTTTGATCTCTATGAACTTTGAAAATTTTTATGCACTTTTTGGCGTTCTTTCGCGTTCTTCGGCGATTTTTTTGACATTTTTTTCCTAAATGGAAGAATTCTCAGTTAAATTTTGCAAGTCCTTTGATTAAATTCACATTGTAAAAATATCAAATCTGTTCCTGCAGCAACGTGAACGAAATGTTGAAAATTTGAATTTAATCTGGATCTAAATAAAAAAATTACAATAATTCAAGGTTCGTATGATTCGAGATCGGAGCGGACATAGCCCCTATGGGTGTACGCTGCCGAAAGCAGTACAGCCTAACTACAAATTCGTTCAATTTGAAGTTCGTTTTGGAAAATTCGACCAGCGAAACTTCGCTGGTGTTGTTATACAATTGAACTCGAGTGGAAAATTAAATATAGATATTTCTCTAAAATCTTAGAGGGGGCCCGAAAAATATGTTTTTTTTTGGGGGGGGGGGGGGCTCTGAAGACCTTGCTACGGCCCTGATTAACTGTGTGTTACGTTCTCCCACTTTCCCTACTTTTGTTGTTGTTGTTGTTATTTAGATGTTTGCATTTATTTCCCCATACAAACTGTCCAACTGATTTATATCACACATCTTTCAGTTGATAAGTTCCAATAAGAATACATTATTTCATTTTATACTTATTGTAACTCCGGCTTGAATATAATTGAAGATAACTAGTAAAATTAACGTAGTTATTTTTTTTTTTAATGCGACACACACACACACACACACACACACACACACATATATATATATATATATTTGCAGAGAGAGAAAAAATTAGAGAACTGCACAGATCGGGTTTATTTGAGGAGCCTCCATGAAATTAATCAGAATTATAGATAAGATGATGTCAAATGATTAAAACTGGTCATAAGTAATCCAAATCCTTTTTGATAAAAAAAAAAAAAATCAAAGATTTATGTATATACAATGCATATGAATTTATTACAACTAAAATTTTATTAGTCACTTAAGGATAATTCACAAGCAATATCTATGAATATATAGAAGGAGGGCCCCAGAATGAGGCTTTCCCCCAGGGCCGAAACTAGCCTTTTGCAACATGGATTCATGCAACATGGGAGCAAATATGGATTTTGGCGCCCCCCCCCCTCTTCCGAAAAGTATATTTACAAAGAGAATTTTAACCGAGTTATTTTCTTCTGACGGACTGTCGGCTTCCATAATGTATTAATTCTGTAGATCCTATAAGGACTGCAAAAAAGAAGTCGTACACATTAGTATGGTCATCAATTACTGAAAATAAATTTTACTACATTATGAATTTTTTGAATTGTTTTTTTAGATGTCGCATTTCATTATATGAGAAACTAAAATTGAAAAAAAAGTTTCAGCAGTTTCTTCTCAAGTTTATACTGGTTACTTTCTGACACATTTTAAAAATAACTTTTGTTTGCAAACGTATCAGATTAGCAAGTGCTCTTATTCAAAAACTATGTGAACGAACTGGGTTTTTTTTTTTTTTTTCGTTTTTTGGTAAAGACGCAATTTTTCAGCGAATAATTCCGGAGAGCGCATTACTCATCAAACTTAGAATTTTTATTTATTCCAGTAACTTTTGTTTAAACCCCTTTGTGCTTCTTTAGGCAATGAATTTAACTCTAATGACAAATTAAGGATGACGGTCAATAAACTCCCCTGCCCTATTCTGTGAGGAAACTCTCAAAGAAATAGATAAATTTATAAAATCTTCATTATTTGTTCCCGTCAAAAAAATAAAATAAAAATAAATAAATAAATAAATAAAAATGAATAAATAAATGAAAATAAATAAATAAATAAATAAATAAAAATAAATAAATAAAAATAAATAAATACAAATAAATAAATAAATAAATAAAAATAAATAAATAAAAATAAATAAATAAAAATAAATAAATAAATAAATAAAAATAAATAAATAAAATAAAATAAAATGCATTTATTTAACTGAACTTCGAAATAAAAGTTGAAGAAGATAAAACTGTAAAATCAAAGCAAATGTCAATGTATTAATTTTTTAAACTCTGCAGTAATTAAAACGTATGTAAATAACTTTTGTTTTGATACTTAAATTTTCGTATTTTTTCCTAATGTGAAAAATAAATTTTAGTAACATTAATTGTTACTTATTTTCAACATTTAAAATCTAGATTTAAACTTGATCTCCGTTAAGAGACCACCTCTCAAAGCGACCAATGTTTATTAGAACGGAACGTTGTCGCTTTAGGGAGGTTTACTGTATTTGTCATCAGAGATGAAAAAGCGTTTTACTGATAAGAATATCTTTTCACAGTAAAAAGGCAGTATATACTTCAGTGGTACAATGGTATAAACACCTATAGGAAGGAACTGGTCTGGTGTAGAGAAGGAGAAACTGAAACCTTTGTGGGAGGAACAAGAAACCTGTATCTGTGTGGGATCCCTGCTGTAATATAAACTAATTAGTTTCAGGTTTCTTGGCGAGGAGCAAAGACGTACTATAATATAAGGGACCCAGAATCTCCACAAAGTAAGAAATGCCCAAGCCTGTATTCTCTTTGAGAAAAATGATTTTGAGTCAACATGCTATGGTGGTTAAAAACATTTCCAGCAGGAATAATGACTAATACTGTTTCTGCCCACCCTCCCTTCCCCTTCTCCAGCTACGGGCTTGCTTTAAAAATGTTTTGAAAAGATATCAATACATAAATTGTTTACTTTTATTTTTAATTAGTTGACCTGCTTTATATAACTTACTTGAATATTGTGGTACATTAACCTATTGAAACAACATTCCGATGACATTAAACCTTATAGCGCTGGCGAAAATGACAACTAAATTATAATCTAAATATATTAAATAATGTTAATAATACAATTTCCAAGTGTATAAATCTTGGACTTGTTACATGTGTAATAAATGAATGCATAATAAATAAACAGATCATACTCATATAAAAAATTATTCTTAAATTGTGACAGATTTTTAAACATTTCTGAATACGTATGCATTTTAAAACTTTACAAACACAGTTGAAAAGTGTTTATGAATTTGGTTTCTCCGCCTGCCATGCTCAAACTCTCGTAAAGATAGAACTCGGATTGCCATAAAATTTTTATGTTATTGAGGTTTTTTACAGAATGTTCGGTAGTAAAAAAGAAGTGTGTAGAATTTGTGGTTCGTTTACAAAGACACACAAAAGAATTCCTTTACATTATGAGCTATGAGGAAAAAACGTTTGAGCTGCATTATAATAATTTTATGATACATCAAACATAATGAAACTTACTGGAGTACACAAAATATTTTTCTATATATTATTTTCTATAGCAATTACCGTTACTTTACAGAGAGACACGAAATTTGCTTACAGGCACAGGAACTGGTTAAAATCCATAATTGCTGGAAGTGAGTTCTCCACTGTGGGATATATTAATACATCTTACACATTTTTATTAGGTTACCAAATTTTGAGTGGTATGCATTTTTAAACTTATGTAAATCTTTACAACATACTTTTGCTTAACTTTTGTTTCTTATGGAAATCTTAAGCAATTGCTGAAAATGGATTTTACAGCATTATGTCTTTTTAAATTGTTTATTAATGTATAATTGTATAATATATAATTATATAATATATAATTATATAAAATTGAAAAAGAAAAAAAAGAAGACTCAAATGTAAACTGGCTACTTTCTGACAAATTTTTGTTCGTAAACGTATCAGACTGGCAAGTGCTCTTGTTCAGAAACTGTAATCGAACTATTTTTCCGCTTTTACATAAAAGCGGAAAATGACTGAAACATAATTTTTAGAGAATGGAGTCAAAGTTTGAGTTTTGAGTACGTCTTGATTATATACAGAAAAATTATTTTAGTATGTTTTTAGCCAAGTGTTGAAGTGTAAATAAATATACAGGGTGTCCGGTCTCAACGGTGTCCAATGGCTAATTCCTAAACCGTTAGTCATAGACATATAGTGCCAATTACAAAAATGTTTTAAATCAGGTAAAGAAACATTTTAAAAGCGATTTGGGTCAATAAAAACATTTCTTAAAAAATTACGAAATTTAAATTTTTATACGGTCCCCCGGTCCTATAAGTTATATTTAGTAATTTTTTCCTATTACACTGACAAGTAAGACAAAAAGAGTCCCATTCATATACCGCTAAAATTGAGCGAGTTATGAAACTTTAAAAATGCATGACTTATGCCACTTTTCTACTCTGAAAACAAATGAGTTCGGCTTGGCTTTGAGGGATCATATACCAAGTGTTTAAAGTGTTCAAAGATCTTACTTCATGTGTATCTGCGCTTTGAAAAAAAATCCTACAAGTATTATGATTAATTCTCAAATTGGCTAAAATAACATATATTTTATTTTGTCAGGATTTGAGACTGTTTCTCTTATGATTTCTTTTAACAAAAATTATGTTTTTTTAAGTTTTTATGTTACTTCAACAATCGTATGTATATTTTTCCAGTTCAAAATTTGTACTCGAACTTTAACCCACTTTTAAATATCCGATCGAGATTGCATTTTATATACTGGCGCAAATACAATAACAATCTTATATTATTATGATTTTCGGTGGTTACCATTCATACTTATTTTACAGGATAACACAAAAAATTTCGGATAAATTTCTGCCAAGGAGTTTAAGAAAAAGTTTTAGATTAGATAATACAAGACTGAGATTGTTGGGATTTTTAACTTTTATGTATTTTTTAGCACTGAATCCGAAAATTGCCTTAATTTTTAACCATCATGTCAGTATATTTCGCAAGTCATAAACTTTCAAATTTAAAGAATAACAAAAATCGAATACTATAAAGTAGAGGAGATGGTTGTGTTTTTTAACTTTTGATAATTGATTTTTACGCACTTTTTAGCACTGAATCTGAAAATGACCTTCATTTTTAACCATCACGTTAGAATTTTTTTGCAAATTGCAAATGTGTAAGTTAAAATATAGCGAAAATCCCATACTATAAAACATATGTAAAACATTTTTTATTTTATTTTATTTTATTTTATTAAAAAATTTATTCGATATTTTTGCTTATCCTGGGATTCTTACAGCTAAACAGCTGAGTGGTCCGATGAGATGGGGGAGGAAATTCAATTTTAACATTGATTTTCTTAACTTTGAAATTTGCAATTTTCGAAAAATCTTGATATGATAGTTAAAAATGAAGGTCAATTTCGGGTTCAGCGGTACAAAATTTGTAAGAATCAATTATCAAAAGCTAAAAAACATGACATAACCCAACTTTTGAAGGCTTGTGCAATCTAATAATATTTTAAAATACGTATCATTTTGTAATGAATTGAGGCTGTTAATTTAGAATTATTTTATTTAACAAAAAATCTGTTTTTTCTTTCTTCTTAAATGTTTATTACAAATTGTATATTTTCCATTAATATGCCAGAATGATTAAAGATTTCAAATTTATATTGCAATGTTAATTTTTCTCCCAAACATTTTTTATATCTGACGAAATTATATTTCGACTAAATTTGTGAATGACCCCCAATTTGCAGCAAAAAATATGCTCCAACTTTAAATAGATATTACTCGGTCAATTTTAATCGTAGAATAACGGGACTTTTTGTGTATTACTTGCCAGTGTAAAAGGAAAATTTCACTAAATATAACTTATAGGACCGGGGGACCGTATAAAAATTTAAATTTCGTAATTTTTTAAGAAATGTTTTTATTGATCCAAATCGCTTTTAAAATATTTCTTTACCTGATTTAAAACATTTTTGTAATTGGAACTATATGTCTATGACTAACGGTTTAGGAATTAGCCATTGGACACCGTTGAGAGCGGACACCCTGTATAGTGCAGATAATTAGATAAGCAAGTTTCTGTTTACCAAAGGTATCTAATTGTATATTCTTTTAATTGATTGCTTAAAACTTTGTATCAGAAACAGGGAATGATTTTGTAAACTAGCATTTTTATACTTTATTTAATTTATTTTCTCTGCAGTTGGTAGACGAATTTTTTTTTTTTGCGACCGATTGAAGAAATTTATTTCCGTGATCTTGGCAAAATTCACGGTCTTTTTCCATTATTGTTTGTAGAAATTCGCAGTCTTTTCCGCGAACAAGTCACGAATTAACTTTACGAAATTCCGCAAAAGAAAAAAAATTATCACTTCCATGGAAATTAAAAAGTGTTCGTGAAATAATTTAAGGAAGGTAAAATAGAGCATTTCTTATTATACGCTTTCTTATTTATACGGGATTTTACTACTTTGTGGATGGTTCGCGCAGTGCCGCACGTTACTTCATAGCCTGCCGCTCAAAGAAAACTTTGCCCCACAACGGAAACTCTTGAAATGCCCCCTCCTAGAGATCTGCATGGGATCGGGGCCCGTATCCGGTCGGAAAAGTAAAGTCAAATTTTCTAACGGGCCGGTAGATTGAAGTCGATTTTTTTAACGGACCGGGCGGCAGAAAAAAAATCGAGCAGAATCCAAAATTATGGCCCCGGTCCATGACCATAAAAAGATTAAATCTTAAATGGGCCGATCTACCAGATACAGAAATTAAGCCGATAAAATACGAGGGCCGGTAGTAGACTTAAGAAGTTACTTCAGTCGTGCGAAAGGCGCCCATTCGTTAATGTTAATCTTATGGGAGAATTTTTTAAAAATATCTCGTTTGCATTTCAATATCTTTAAATCACAATTTTTTTTTTTTGCATTGAATATCTGAGTTAAATCTCAACAAAGGCTGTTTTGTACTTTTTCGATTTTGTTTGCAGTTGTTTTTAATCAGGATAACCGGTTTAGAACATGAAAGAAAAATATAAAATATAAATAAAATAATAAAGAATAAGAAAATAAGAGAAAATAAAGAAAATCTGCAAACAAAATCGAAAAAGTAAAAAAAAAAAAAAAAAAAAAAAAAAAAAAAAAAAAAAAAGACCTTTATAGAGATCGACCCCAGCTATGCAATGTAAAAAAAAAAAAAAAAAAAAAAAAACTGAAAAATATTGCAATGCAAAAGAAATATCTTAAGAGGCTATTGCAATCAAACGAAAAGACCCGTTCACTAATGCTAATCCTATGGAAGACATTTATAAAGATATCTCGGTCCCATTTCAATAATTTTAAATAATTTTTTTTTCTTTTTGCATTGAATAGTTAAGATCGATCTGTACAATGGCCGTTGTTTACTTTTTCCATTTTGTTTACATGTATTTTTAATGAGGACACTTTCATTTTCGAAACCGGTTTCGAAAGTAAAAGCATCCTTATAAAAAAAAATCTGCAATCAAAATCGAAAAAGTAAAAAACGGCCGGCATACAAATCGATCTCGGTTATCCAATGAAAAAAAAAAATAAATAAAAAATAAATAAAAAATCATTTTAAAATACTGAAATGCGACCGAGATATCTTTATAATATTTTTCCATAGTATTATCATTAGCGAACGAGTCTATTCGTTTGACTGAAGTAGCCTCTTAAAAAAATTTCTCCCATTGAACTAACATTAGGGAGCGGGTCTTTTCACATGACTGAAGTAGACTCCTCGGGCAAGTAATTTGTTTTGAAAAAAGATTAGTAGTAATAAACAACTTTTGGTAACGGGAAATTTGGAAATATACCTTAATAAATTATAGAAAAATATTTTCAAAAATCTCTTAATATATATATATATATACAGCTTCAAAAGCTATAATGTTTTTAACCATCTTTTTTCTTTCATTCTGAACATATTAATGATATTAAGGAATCTAAACTTAAATTTAAGAGTCTAATGAGTCTAAGTGTTTATTAATGCTACTATTCTGTATATTCTACCTCGCGAACATATAGTAATCTGAATTCTAAAATATACTGTTAAAATTTTCCATGAATATTTATCCAGTATTCCAGAAAAGAATTTCAATTGTATGTTAAGAAAAGTCGGCGTTTTTGGTGGAAATTGAGTGGAGTCTGATTTCTTTTATTTTTGCGCCGGGCCGTGAAATGAAAAAAAATACAAACTAGCCGAGTTGGGCCTAATTATTTCTCTTTCGGGCCGGGACGGGCCAGAAAATTCTGTCCCGTGCAGACCTCTACCCCCTCCCCCCCTCTCTGCTGAAAAAGAAAATTTTATACAAAAAAAGGTGCTCTTGCTATTTTATTTAAAAAATCAGACTTCTTTAAAATATCCACGTTCCAGTAATTTGTACCGTTCCCAAAAAAATCAACAAAGCATCTTTTTCCTTCCAAGATATTCATGGTTGGGGATCCTAAGGCACGTCATGCAGCTGGTAGGAAATAAACTCCGCCTCCAGTGAGTGATAAGATTACCAGATGTTGGCGCGAGAGTGCTTTATTTTTTTATCTTTTTTTCTTCGTTAAAAATCTCATTTCGCCAAACTTCGGATACCCTGTTGCAATCAGAGCCATCTGTCGGAAAAATTCAACGCAACAAACGTGTTCCTTTGCCCCTTAACTAGTCGTTTCAAGAATTTAAATTGTTTCAAAAACTGATTTGCTTTTTTTTTCTTATGCAAGGCAATTTTTTAATAATTTACTTAGTCAAATAAATTATTTAATTTCAGGTTTTATTTCACTTAATTTTTTCCGTGAATACATGGGAAGTTTGCAATTTTTTTTTTGCGGTGAAACTAAAAAATAATTAAAGAAAAATAAATTTACATGACATATTTTGCATTTTATGCTCTTTTGATTTAAAGAGACGGTTTGTATAAACCTCTGTATGAGAGCCCATCCTTCTTCAAAAGTATAAAACTGTATTATTTATTAAACTGCAATTTATCTGTATGTCTTTGTGCATCAGTTCAAAAAATTATTAACAGCTTGGTAAATTTAAACAATTTATTACATGTACATTCATTTTATGCACATGTACATTGCAGCGAGGTTATTAATACTATACCTCAAGTTCAATACGATATTTCAATTTTAACTATGACAATACACAATTAAAAAAAAAGTGTATGTGTGTGCTTTACTTAATTATTCTTGTGGAATACTAGTTTAATATGTCGATTTAAGTTTTATTCTTCCCAATTAATAAATAAAATTCAAATTTGCTTCAACAGAAAAAAGCAATTATTTAAATTTTATTTTATCGCAATTCCTTTTGAAGGAATATTTCAGTAACTTTTTAAAAAGTATTAGAAAACAAATTATTTATTTAAAGAATACAATAATACATTTATAAATAAAATTGGTAGAAGAATATTAATGTTTATTTTTTTTATCTTTATGTAACGTTTTGTTATCCATCGCTAAACTATGCGAAACGTATAGTACACCCCCCCCCCCCCTTTTACAATATTACAAAAAATGATACAAATTTAAATTATTTTTCGTTCACCTTTTCAGTTAAAATATTAGTTTTCTTTTTCTTAAAAAATAAAATAAAATAAAATAAATAAATAAAATAATACAAGAATTGATGTACTTGATTGCTTATTCTGTGATGTGCTTCATATTAAACGATACTTGTATTGTAAATATGAAATGTTTTCTTCAATACGTTAATAAATCTTGTTTTGCACGTTTAATATATCCTAATCAACATATAAAATAAAGCAAATATGCATTGCATATGATAGCTCAGACGAGTTTAGGAAAATTCAACGAAATTAAAGATATCCTTTTCAAGCGAATTAAGCCCCTCCTACAATGTCTTAGGCGACCGACCAATCATCATTCGACATCGCCCGTAATCGCTCTGTGCGTGATGCTTTCTGAAATCACTTCGAGGGCCAACTTCATCCGCCATCTTGTTTCAAAATGGCGGCCATTTAAAAAAAAAAAATTTAATTTAAAATTTAAAATGAGGTAAAAAAAATTTAAATTGGAAAATATTTTTTCCTTATGTGTTTGAACTTGATACAAAGATCCCGCAGCATTTTTTTTTTTGTCTATATCTTAAAAATGGCTGAGTTATAGGACTTTGAAATTGTCGTGTGGCTGAAATTTTGAAACGATCTGAATTTTGTCACGTGATTACACGCGTATATATGAACGGATTTGGATATAACTTGTTGTGTACATAGTGCATACCAATGTCTCGACCGAGTACGGTGGCCAACTTCATCCGTCTTGTTGTTTCAAAATGGCGGCCATTTAATTTTTTTTTTAATTTCATTTAAAATGAGGTACAAAAAAATTAGAAATTGAAAATGATTTTTTTCTAACGTGTTTCACCTTGATACAAAGATTTCGGAGCATTTTTTGTTTCGTATATATCTTAAAAAATGACTGAGTTACAGCACTTTGAATTTCTAGCATGGCTGACATTTTGGAACGATCTGAGTTTTGTCACACGATTACACGCGTATTTATGAACCGATTAGGTTGTGACAAAGCATGTGCATAGTACATAGCAATCTCTTGGACAAGAACAATTTCTGAAACGTATCTTCTCTGTATGCTGTAATTCATTTGTAATTTTATGGACTGTCTGTGCTATTAAAGTTTCCGGCACCAAGCGCCCGAAATCCACTGCATGTTCTCCATGCGAAAGCAGCCAATTCATTCTAAGCATGAGTCCAGAAATTTTTTTATCAGAACTTCTAGATAACGATTTCTCATTTTAGTTTCATCTCTTTCGCCAACTGATGCAGTTTCATAACTGTCGGGACCAGAATTTGACACAGCATCATAAAAATGTTCCACTAAGGTTGCTTGAGAAATAGCCTCATAGTATATGGCTCGTTCTTCTCTTTCTCTTCTAAGCTTCTCTAAGTCCTTAACTAGGAAATACATCATGAAAAAGATGGCATACATGAAGATGAAAAACGCAAAAATGTCATTAAAATCTACCGAAACGTTACTATTTTATAAAATGCCGATATAAAACACTGGAATTAATCATTAAATATATAAACATTCTCAAAAATGACACTTTTTTGTGTATAGAAAATGTTTTTTCAAATAAGATCCATGGCACTCCAACATACAAGTACAAAATTTTTATGTAAGAATGAGAAATTTGTTCATTATTTCAAAATTAATGGTTTCAGCAATTAATTATTGTTTTTAGATATTGCAACATTACAGAATAAACTCATTGTTGTGTTTGACTGAGAACAATAAAACTTTATTTCAACAACAGATTTTTGTAGTTAGAACTTTATAAATTACAGAATAAACTCATTGTTGTGTTTTATTAACAACAATTAAACCTTAATTCAACAACAGAGAAACGTGCAAACAATTCCAAGAAACATTTTCGTTGCAAATTTCGGATGTCCATTGTGGTTAAATGACGTAATTGCTTTAACGTTGATAGCTTTGTTTTCGTTTACATTTTTATGTCTGCTTTTTTCTTTACCAAAAAACATTAAACAGATTTGATAAGTAAAACACTGCATTTAACTGTAATTTTTGGAAACTGTTTCTCAATTTTTACGTTCAGATATTAATTTGTTTGTAGTATTTAGAGCCATTTATTTAATAGTGGCAATTAAAGTTCGAAATTTTTATGTAAGAATGAGGCATTTTTTCATTATTTCAAAATTAATGGCTTTCACAATAGATCATTGTTGTTAGGTACTTATATATTACTGAACAAACTCACGGTTGTATTTTATTGAAAACAATTAAACATTATTTCAACAGCAGAGAAACGCGCAAACAATTCCATAAAACACAATTGTTGCAAATTATGGAGGTCTATTGTTGTTAAATGACATAATTGCTGTAATGTTTGATAGCTTTGTTTTAGCTTCCCGGTTTTTTGTTAACTTTTTTTTCTTTACCAAAAAAAATAAACAGATTTAATAAGGAAAAAAGTGCATTTAAATGCAATTTATGAAAACTGCTGCTGAATTTTTATGTTCAGATATTAATTTTTTATTATTATTTAGTGCCACTAAAGTAATAGTGGCAATTAAAGAGCTTCATTTCTGTAGAAAGAAAAGCTACGTAGTGGATAACAGTATGTTTTCTTCCAATTTTCTAATAACAACTAAATAATTGTAATATAAAAAGTATCATTTTGAAAAAATATTAATAAATGATATTTGATAAAACATGGAGCTATTATAAAGTGAATTCAATTTTAATTATTTACTTTAATATTACAAAAAAGTTAAGGTATACATCATTAAATACAATATGGTACAAAACAATGCAGAAAATCACAATATGAAAAGTAAAATACAATACAGAAGAGTACAAAGCTATACAATACAATACAAAACATAAATTTACAATATGATACAAAAAATACAATACAGAATAATACAATATGACCAATACTATGCTATATAATACACTAAAATACATTAGGACATAGCACAGTATAATACACTAATATTCAGTACAATACGATACAATACAATAGAGCAAAATACAACATGTTACAATACAAAACAATAAATGATAAAATATATTACAGAATAATGCAATATGATACAAAACAATGCAATGCAATAATGGGTAATATTATGAGACAAAATACAATGCTTTACAAAACAGTTTAATACATTATGATAGTGTACAATATGATACAATACAATACATGATACAGAATAATACAATATGATACAATACAATACAATAAAATACATTATATTATACAATAATTCAATATGATACCATACAATACAATACAATGCATGATAAAATATAATACAGAATAATACTATATAATACAGTAGAATAAAATATATGATACTATATAATACAATACAACATAATAGAAAATGATACAATACCATACAATAATATTAAATACATGATGCAATCAACTACACAATAATAAAATATGATACAATATATTACAATGCAATACAGATTAATACTATACAATACAAGAGAACAGAACTCAAACTAACACAATACTGTACAACAAACATTAAAAAATAATCTTTTGATGATGTCTTTCGAGTATGACGAACAACATTCAATTAGCCTGAAATTGCAAATATATTTACCTCATTTTTTTTTTATCCTTTTTTGAAGAAATTTACGTCATTATACAAATTCCTGTCTTTAGTCCTTTTCGAAACTGCGCCATCAACAACAGAATAATTTTTTCAAGCGTATCTTCTCTGGATGCTGTATTTCATTTGTAAATTCGTGGACCGTCTGTGTTTCCGGCACCAAGCGCCTGAGTTCCTCTGCTTGTTCTGCATACGATTGCAGCCAATTCCTTCTAAGCATGAGCCCAGAAATTTTTTTATAAGAACTTCTAGATAACGATTTCTCATTTTAGTTTTATCTGTTTCGCCAACAGATGCAGTTTCATAACTGTTGCAACCAGAACTTGACACAGCATCATAAAAATATTCGACTAAGCTTTCTTGAGAAATAGCCTCAAAGTATATGGCTCGTTCTTTTCTTTCTCTTCTAAGCTTCTCTAAGTCCTTAAATAGGAACTACATCATAAAAAAAAAGATGGCATACATGAAGATGAAAAACGCAAAAACGTTAACAAAATTTACCAAAACGTGACTATTTTATAAAATGCAGATATAAAACACTGGAATTAATCATTTAATATAAAAACATACTCAAAAATGACACTTTTTTATGCGTAGAAAATGTTTTTTCAAATAAGATCCATGGCACTCCAACATACAAGTACAAAATTTTTATGTAAGAATGAGAAATTTGTTCATTATTTCAAAATTAATGGTTTCAGCAATTGATTATTGTTGTTAGATATTGCAACATTACAGAATAAACTCATTGTTGTGTTTTATTAACAACAATTAAACCTTAATTCAACAACAGAGAAACGTGCAAACAATTCCAAGAAACATTTTCGTTGCAAATTTCGGATGTCCATTGTGGTTAAATAATGTAATTGCTTTAACGTTGGATAGCTTTGTTTTCGTTTACGTTTTGATGTCTGCTTTTTTTTCTTTACCAAAAACATTAAACAGATTTGATAAGGAAAACACTGCATTTAACTGTAATTTTTGGAAACTGCTTCTCAATTTTTATGTTCGGATATTAATTTGTTTGTAGAATTTAGAGCCATTTATTTAATAGTGGCAATTAAAGAGATGCAATTCTGCTGACAGAAAATTAAGCTCGTGGATAACTGTATTGTTTGTTGCCAAATTATATTAACAACTATAAAATTTTAATAAAAAAGCATCATTTTGAAAAAAATATTAATGAATGTTATTTGATAAAACACGGAGCTATTATAAATTATATTCAATTTTAAGTATCCACATTAATATTAAAAAACATTAATGCATATAAATCATTAAATGCCATATGATACAACGTAATACTGAACAATACAATGTTATACAATACAATAATAAGCATAAATTTACAATAGGATTCAAAAAATGCAATATAACACAATACAATGCTACATAATACAGTATAATACATTATTACATAGTACAACATAATACTATACAATTCATTATAATACAATACAGAATAATACAATGTGATACAATACAATAGAGCACAATAAAGAAAAATACAACAATTTGCAATACAATAAAATACAAAGCAATACATGATACAGAACGTACAGATATAATACAGAAAGTGATAATACAATATGATACAATACAATACAATGCATTAAAGGATAATATTAAAAAACAGAATACAATGCTGTACCATGCAGCATAAAAGGATATGATAGTGTTAATATGATACAATATAACACAAAATTATACAATATGATACAGTACAACACAATACGTTAAAATACATGATAGAATATACTACAGAAAAATACAACATGATACATTACAATAAAATACAATACATGATACAATATGGTACAGAATATTTCCATATGATACAATTCAATACAATACAAAATAATAAAACATGATTCAATACAATACAATAAAATAAAATACAATATAATATGATACATGATACAATATAATACAGAATAATATAACATGATACATTACAATTAAATATAATATATGATACTAAATTGTATAGTATAATACAAGATGATACTATTCAATACAGAATAGTACAGCAGGTTACAATACAATAAAATACAATAAAATAAAATATAAAACAATATTTGATACCAAATAATACAGAATAATACAATATGATACAATACAGTGCAATGCAATACAGAATATTAGTATACAATACAACAGAACAGAACACCAAATAACACAATACTATACAATAAACATTAAAGTAAAGTTCTTTTGATAATGTTTTTCGAGTATGAGGAACAACATTCATTTAGGATGAAATTGTAAATATTTAGCTAATTTTTTTTCCAATTTTGAAAATAAGTTGCCTTGTTATACAAATTCTCGTCTTTAGTCCTTTTCGTCACTGCATCATCAACAACAGAACAATTTCTTTCAATCGTATCTTCTTTTGATGCTGTATTTCATTTGAAATTTCACGTTCAACTGTGTGTATTGTTACAGTTTCCGCCACCAGTGTGCCTGAGATCCATTGCATGTTCTCTATACGAATGCAGCCCATATGTTCTAAGCATGAGTTCAGAAATTTGTTTAAGAGAACCTCTAGATAACGACTTCTCATTTAAGTTTCATCTGCTTCTCCAACAGATTCAGTTTCATAACTGTTGGAACTAGAATTTGAGACGGCATTATAAAAATGTTCGACTAAGCTTGCTTGAGAACGCGCGTCTTAATAGATGTCTCGTTCTTCACTTTCTCTTCTAAACTTCATTAAGTCCTTAACTATGAAATACATCATAACAAAGAAGATGGCATATAGGAGGATGAAAAACGCAAGAAATGTTACTACTGATCTTATTCTCTGTTTCTAAATTTCTCATTAATCTTATTATCTAATAAAAGTTTTCAACTTATACAATCATAAAATAAAAGTTAAATGTCCTACCTGTTCTTTCCTTCGCATAAGGAGAAATAGCCGGGGATTCTATGCTTTAAATATTACAACATCCAAATAATAAGTCTTGAATCTTCGAAACAAAAAATCTATATTACATTAAACATTCTTGTAGGCGTACACAACATGCTTAGACACTCACAAAACAAAAATTATTTACATTATATTACAATTCGTGTATTAAAGTTTTCTTTTTTTAAAGTTCTTCTCTTTTCTCTGCGTTCATATCTAGTTTCTGTTCTAATCTAAATCTGAGTCAATTCTCACAGAAAAAAGGAAAAAAAGTTCTGTCCGCTCTTGCGCAGTAGGATCATTCGGTCTGACGTAACACACTGCAGGTGCGTTTTTGTTCTTGTTTTTTATTCAACGGGTAAGAGGAGTTACGTGATTTCGCAACATCCTCCCACCTTGAGTTGTGATCCATGGGAGGAACTCAACAATTTAGAAGTCCAGATCGGAGTCTCAGAGGCGGTTTCACTAGTCGCCCACTTCTGGTAACCACAGGGGAGATATATCTGTCACTGGGTTGGTTCTTTTCTACACTGATTCTAGTCTGATCGACTCCTGGAGTAGTCTTTCGTTATTCATTATGGACATTAAAGTTCACTTTCTGTTGAATTATGTTATCTGATGGGGAATTGCTAGCTGCATCAATTTCCAAAGGAAACAGGCGTTGGAAAGGACGGAGGAAAATGCCATTTTCTGTTTGGACTTTGGCCAATCTTGCTATTTTGTCTTTTCCGATAAATATATCAATTATTTTGGCTAAAGGCCAGTGAAGACGTGTTTTGTTGGTATCTTCCAGAAGAACGATGTCTCCTATTTGCAAAGGTTTGGAATTCTTCTTCATAGACTGTTGCCGCAGCTGTCCTAAGTACTCCGTTCTAAATCGGTTTCGCAGATCATTTCTTATTCTTCGACGATATCTTGCTCGTCTGTTAAGATCTTGGGAGTCTAATGCATCTATATCTGGGACACCGGATGTAGGCAGTTCTTGAAGGAACATCAATGGAGTTAAAGGTTTGGGATCGCGATTATCTTCGGAGATGTATGTTATCGGTCTCGAATTGACAACATTTTCACAGTCACAGAGTATTGTGCTCAGTTCTTCGTAATTTAATGAGGCGCGACCCAAAACTTTTCTTAAAATATCTTTCACTGTTCGCACGAGGCGATCCCACCACCCTCCCCACCAGGGGGCTGAAGGGGGGTTGAATTTCCATCTGATATTCTGAATGGAGGCCAATGTACTTATAGCTTCCCAATCCACACTAGAATGGGCTCTGTTAGTGCCAGCAAAATTCTTTCCGTTATCTGAGTAAATTATATATGGTCTGCCTCGCCGTGCTATAAATCTTCTTAGGGGCTGCATAAAGCATTCAGCTGATAAAGATGTTATCAACTCCAAATGTACTGCTCGATAGACAGCACAGGTTAATAAAGCTATCCACACCTTTGAACCATCGGCAAGGTATAGATGACCGGCTAAATCGACTCCCACCACTTCAAATATAGCTGCATCTCTGATTCTGTCTTCAGGTGGGATTCCTGGTTCGACCTCTGTTCTGGGCGTTTGGAATCTTTGACACTTAACACATTGTCTAATGACGTTTCTGATATACTTTCTTGATTTCAAAATCCAAAAATTTTCTCGAAGTTGAGCCATTAGTATGCTAACTCCAGCGTGATGATTTTCTAAATGTCTTTCAAAAATTAACTTCTGTACCACAGGATGTTTTGAGGGCAAAATTATTGGATAACGAAAATCTTCTTTGTCTTGCCTACAGATTATATTTGTTTTTGCTCTCAAAAGTCCGTTTTTATCTTCTAATAGTCTTAAGGCTCTTAATTTGGGATCTGCGCTTCCTGAAAAGGATTCCTTTTGTACTAATCTGAGTAGTATTTTTTCTGCTTTTTCAAATTCATCAACGGAGATGTTAGGTGATGAAATTCTTTCTTTCTTTCTTGTGTTGTTATAAAAACCATATATAAATGCAATCCTTCTTATGTTTTTTCTATAAGAGGAAAAATATCGATAAAAACGGTGTAAATCAGTGTCTTCATTGTCTAAAAGTGTTAGGATTGTCTTTTCCCTTTCTTTATTTATTATATCCTCGTCAGGGTGTTCTTCCGGTTGTGGCCACTGATCTTCCGGTAAATACAGCGCAGCTGGTCCCTTCCACCATCGTGATTTCTCCAATTGCTCAAAGGAACATCCTCTGGATGGGAGGTCTGCCGGATTTAAATTTCCTGGTATATGTCGCCAATCTTCAACTTGGGTAAGGCTTCTGATTTCTAAAACTCTATTGTGGACAAATGTACCCCAAGATTGTTCTCTTCTTATCCACCCTAAAGCTGCTGAGGAATCGCTCCAAAAGATTGTCTTCTCTGGTTTTAACTGAAGATCACTCATGATAGTTTTAGCGAGTCTAGCTCCAATGAGGCACGAGAGTAGCTCCAGTCGAGGAATTGTGAGTTCTTTAATGGGCACTACTCTACTTCTAGCATTGACTAACTGAACTTTAACTCCTTCTTGTGTTTGACATCTAAGATACACGCAAGTGGCATAGGTGTGTCTACTCGCATCGGAAAAGGTATGCAAGGAAATGTTATTTTCATTTTCGGGCGATACATTCAACCAACGTGGAACTTGAATTTCTTGTAAAAACTTAATTTGTTTTAACCAGAAGCCGAACTGTTTTCTTAAATTTTCAGCAAGTTCTTCATCCCATTTCAATTTCTGTTTCCAGGTTTCCTGAAGAATTAATTTTGGAATAAGAGTGCTCGGGGCGGAGAATCCCATGGGGTCAAAAATCTTTTGGGTAACCGATAAAATTTTTCTCTTTGTGAGTGGTTCTTTCGTTTCAATTTTTTCTTCTATTTTACACATTAATCTATCTTGCTCTAAGTCCCAGAGCAATCCCAAAACTGGTGCTAACTTTGTATTTTCTTCAGAAACATCGATCATGGCCTGAGGCAAATTTGATCGCCAACATCTTAAATTAAAATGAGCTGATGATAAAATACACTGTGATTCTGTTATACATTTTCCAGTATCTGCGATCGATTTTAAACTAGTAATGGAATTGTCAATGTAAAATGAATCTTTCAAAATTCGTGCTGTATTTTCCCACTGTTCGGGTACTTGACTTAAAAGATGGTTTAGTGTACCCATTAATAAAAACGGGCTTGAAGTGAGTCCGAAGGTTACGCGACAATATCTATAAACTTTCAAATTATGTTTGGAGTCGAACCAGAGAAAGCGTAAAAAATCGCGATCTTTTTCTGTGATTTTTATCTGGAGAAATGCTTTTTCAATGTCTGAAGAAATACCTATTTTGTATTTACGAAAACGATTCAAAATACTCGGAATTATTTCAATCAAATTAGGTCCCTTTGTGAGACAGTCGTTCAAAGAAGGAGAGTTTGCATTATGTGCGGAGGCATTAAAAACCGAACGCATTTTCGTCGTTTCACTATCTTCTTTAATTACTGGTCTGTGGGGTAAGAAATGTACTTTATTCTCCTTATCGTCTGAAATTTCTTCTATAATATTATTATCCTTCCACAAATTAAAAATTTCTTCATATTCTGTTTTCTTATTTGTTTTGATAAGTTTTTGTTCTGTCTTGCGCAAATGTTTCTCTGCTAATACGCGATTGCTCGCTAAAATTGAATTATCAACAATCCAGGGTAGTGTCACTTCGTAGCGGCCACTCTCATCACGTTTGACTGTTTCAAGAAAATGGTTATAAGTCTCCTTTGCTAAATCGTCTTTATTTTTATAATCTTCATTAGTGATACCCAAGGTATCTAAGTTCCACAGTTGTGATAAACTGGCATTTGAAGTAAATAATGACAGCGATAGAACTGACAACGAACTTTCTGAATCCTTTACATTACCCTCTGTTTTCCCCATAATTGTCCAGCCTAACTTTGTTTCAAAAGCTGTTATACCCAAATCAGGAAAATATTTTATATTATCTGTGAATAATTTCGCCGCCATGTCAGCGCCGATTAAAATGTGTACTTCTTCCGGATTATTCTCATATAAACATAGTCGATTATTTTCACGAACATCGGTCAGATGAACTCCTCTTTTTTCTAAGATTTTTATCATTTCGCTATCGCGGCATAAATTTACTCCTGAACAAATTTTTCCTTCATCTAAATCTTGTATTTTAAATCGGAAACTATGATCTAAATTACTGATAGTAAATTCATAGCGATTATGTTTCTCGTTTTTTCTACCCCTCCGAATAGTCCGTGTCTAATTGTTTCTGATCGAATTTTCCTTAATTTCGATTTATTTGCAGCATATCTAGTTATATAGCTATTGTGACTCCCAGTATCTATAATGATACGAATAAATTCGGAAGATTGATTATCATTACGTATCTCCACTATCAAAGTTTGTAAATAGACATTAGAAATTATATCCTGATTTGACAGCATTGGTCTCGTAACATCGCTACTCTCTGAATTAGTAGATTTCTCTTTTGAATTTATTTCTTTATTACACATTATCTGGGCGTGTCTCGAATTACAAATACCGCATAAATCCTTCGATACACAGTATTTCCCAATATGTCCGCGGGATAAACAAATATAACAAAGGCCTCTCTTTCTCAGTAAATCAAGTCTTTTTTCAAACGGTAAATTACAAGTGCTAAAACATTTATTTGTCTGGTGCCTGCCAGAGCAAAATCCACAAGTAGTCTCATTTTCGCTCTGCACCAATAAATCACTTGCTGACGGTAATTTTCTATTCGGAGAATCAAATTTATTACTCTGCCTATTAAATTTATTGACTCGGGGGGGGGGGGAAAGGAATGATTTTTCCTAAATGACTGCGCAACATAATTATTTTGTGTTCATTTTTCATTTATTTCATTCAGTGATGACGCATACATTTTCTCTCTGGATATTAATTGCTTATGTAAGAACGATATTAAATCTTGGACATTAATTGAGTCTTCATGCGTTTTATTAAATTCCAAAACTCTCGGTAATAATTTAAATAAAATGGGGGATAATAAACTTCCATAAGAGTCTAATGAAATGTTAAGCGACACTAGACTTCTAATGTTCGTTTGTATCTCATCAAAAAGTTTTTGAAATGATTTGGTGTCATCCGAGTGTCTGAGTGGAGTTAAATTAAGAAGTTTATTTGTATGTACCGAAATTAACATATCCTTATTCCCGTACCTTTCTTTCAAAATATCGACGGCCTTTAAATAATTCTCTGCAGTGACACAAAATCCATCTATACTTTTTAATGGAATGGGGGCTAGAAAACTTTTTAAATAGTTAAATTTATCTACTGGATCTAATGTGTCATTGTTGTGAATGGTTGTTTCAAAAGCTGACCAAAACGAAAGCCATTCAACAAAATCCCCAGAAAATTTTGCGATATTTAGTTTCGGTAATTTAATGCTTACGTTTTCCTTTAAGGGATTTTCTCGTTTAGAAAATGAATCATCCTGTGTTTTCTTTTTATCTAACTCTTTTATTTTTCTGTTTGCTCTAAAGCGCCATGACGTAATTTTTTCTTTAAATTCGCGAGCACCCTGTAATTCTGTATCTAATTGTGCTTCTTGCACCAATTTTTTAATTTCCCCGTCTGCTCGTGTCAGTTCCATTTCTGTCACACTTAACTGTTCCACTACCTCTTCCAAATCAAAAATGTCTGGTTCTCCCTCTTTCAAAATAGCTTCTATTTTATTTATAAACTTATTTATGCTTTCACGTAGCACAGCTCTTTCTTTTTTGGCGATAACTAAACTTTCAGCCATTGCGAACTAATAACAACAACAACTAAATTCTATTAAAAAGTACAATTCTCTATATGTTCAACAGTTCTCAATATTTTTTCAGTTCTTCAAATTAAATAGCTTGATAAATAATTTCTAATTATTCTAATATCTTAATATCTTATTCTATTTATCTCATAATTAGGTTATATCCCGGCAGGGATGAAAAAATGTTACTTCTGATCTTATTCTCTGTTTCTAATTTTCTCATTAATCTTATTATCGAAAAAAAAAAAGGCTTTCAACATATACAATCATAAAATAAAAGTTAAATGTCCTACCTGTTCTTTCCTTCGCATAAGGAGAAATAGCCGGGGATTCTATGCATTAAATAATACAACATCCAAATAATAAGTCTTGAATCTTCGAAACAAAAAAGCTATATTACATTAAACATTCTTGTAGACGTACATAACATGCTTAGACACTCACAAAACAAAAATTATTTACATTATATTACAATTCGAGTATTAAATTTTTCCTTTTTAAAAGTTATTCTCTTTTCTCTACGTTCATATCTAGTTTCTGTTCTAATCTAAATCTGAGTCAATTCTCACAGAAAAAAGGTAAAAAAGTTCTGTCCGCTCTTGCGCAGTAGGATCATTCGGTTTGACGTAACACACTGCAGGTGCGTTTTTGTTCGTGTTTTTTATTCAACGGGTAAGAGGAGTTACGTGATTTCGAAACAGCATACATGAAGATGAAAAACGCAAGAAATGTCAACAAAATATCACGAAATGTGGCTATTTTTCAAAAAGTAGATGTGAAACACTCGAATTTATCACTAAATATAAAAAATACTCAAAAAGGCTTTCTTATGATTAGAAAATGTTGTTTTAAATCAGATCAATTTCATTCCAACATACAAGTTCGAAATTTTTATGTAAGAATGAGGCATTTTTTCATTTTTTCAAAATTAATGGCTTCAACAATAGATTATTGTTGTTAGGTACTTATATATTACAAAACAAACTCATTGTTGTATTTTATTGAAAACAATTAAACATTATTTCAACAGCAGAGAAATGAGCAAACAATTCCATAAAACACAATTGTTGCAAATTAAGGTGGTCTATTGTTGTTAAATGACATAATTGCTGTAATGTTTGATAGCTTTGTTTTAGCTTACCGGTTTTTTGTTTACTTTTTTCTTCTTTACCAAAAAAAAATAAACAGATTTAAGGAAAAAAGTGCATTTAAATGTAATTTCTGAAAACTGCTGCTGAATTTTTATGTTCAGATATTAATTTTTTTTAATTATTTAGTGCCACTAATGTAATAGTGGCAATTAAAGAGCTTCATTTCTGTAGAAAGAAAAGGTACGTAGTGGATAACGGTATCTTTTCTTCCAATTTTCTAATAACAACTAAATAATTGTAATAAAAAATGTATCATTTTGAAAATATATTAATAAATTATATTTGATAAAACATGGAGCTATTATAAAGTGAATTCAATTTTAATTATCCACTTTAATATTACATAAAAGTTAAGGTATACATCATTAAATACAATATGGTACTATACAATGTAGAAAATCACGATATGAAAAGTGCAATACAATACAGAAGAGTACAAAGCTATACAATACAATACAAAACATAAATTTACAATATGATACAAAAAATACAATACAGAATAATACAATATGACCAATACTATGCTATATAATACACAAAAATACATTAGGACATAGCACAATATAATACACTACAATTCAGTACAATACGATACAATACAATAGAGCAAAATACAAAAATGGCAACATGATACAATACAAAACAATAAATGATAAAATATATTACAGAATAATGCAATATGATACAATACAATGCAATGCAATAAAGAGTAATATTATGAGACAAAATACAATGCTTTACAAAACAGTTTAATACATTATGATAGTGTACAATACGATAACACTTTAATATTACAAAAAAGATAAGGTATACATCATTAAATACAATATGGTACAATACGATGCAGAAAATCACAATATGAAAAGTACAATACAATACAGAAGAGTACAAAGCTATACAATACAATACAAAACATAAATTTTGAATATGATACAAAAAATACAATACAGAATAATACAATGTTACCAATACTATGCTATATAATACACTAAAATACATTAGGACATAGCACAATATAATACTCTACAATTCAGTACAATACGATACAATACAATAGAGCAAAATACGAAAAATACAACATGATACAATACAAAACAATAAATGATAAAATATATTACAGAATAATGCAATATGATACAATACAATGCAATGCAATAAAGAGTAATATTATGAGACAAAATACAATGCTTTACAAAACAGTTTAATACATTATGATAGTGTACAATACGATACAATACAATACATGATACAATATAAAATAATACAACATGATACAATACAATACAATAAAATACATGATACAATATAATACAAAATAATACAATATGATACATTACAATAAAATACATTATATTATACAATAATTCAATATGATACCATACAATACAATATAATACAATGCATGATAATATATAATACAAAATAATATTACATAATACAGTACAATAAAATATATGATACTATATAATAAAATACAAAATAATAGAAAATTATACAATACCATACAATAAAATAAAATACATGATGCAATCAATTACCGAATTTACCACTAAATATAAAAAATACTCAAAAAGCCTTTCTTAAGATTAGAAAATGTTGTTTTAAATCAGATCAATTTCATTCCAACATACAAGTTCCAAATTTTTATGTAAGAATGTGGCATTTTTTCATTTTTTCAAAATTAATGGCTTCAACAATTGATTATTGTTGTTAGGTACTTATATATTACAGAACAAACTCATTGTTGTATTTATTGAAAACAATTAAACATTATTTCAACAGTAGAGAAACGCGCAAACAATTCCATAAAACAAATTTTGTTGCAAATTATGGAGGTCTATTGTTGTTAAATGACATAATTGCTGTAATGTTTGATAGCTTTGTTTTAGCTTACCGGTTTTTTGTGTACTTTTTTTTCTTTACCAAAAAAAAAAAATAAACAGATTTAATAAGGAAAAAGGTGCATTTAAATGTAATTTTTGAAAACTGCTGCTGAATTTTTATGTTCAGATATTAATTTTTTATTATTATTTAGTGCCACTAATGTAATAGTGGCATGTAAAGAGCTTCATTTCTGTAGAAAGAAAAGGTACGTAGTGGATAACGGTATCTTTTCTTCTTATATTCTAATAACAACTAAATAATCGTAATAAAAAAAGCATCATTGTGAAAAAATATTAATAAATGATATTTGATAAAACATGGAGCTATTATAAAGTGAATTCAATTTTAATTATCCACTTTAATATTACAAAAAAGATAAGGTATACATCATTAAATACAATATGGTACAATACGATGCAGAAAATCACAATATGAAAAGTACAATACATTACAGAAGAGTACAAAGCTATACAATACAATACAAAACATAAATTTTGAATATGATACAAAAAATACAATACAATATGACCAATACTATGCTATATAATACACAAAAATACATTAGGACATAGCACAATATAATACACTACAATTCAGTACAATACGATACAATACAATAGAGCAAAATACAAAAATGGCAACATGATACAATACAAAACAATAAATGATAAAATATATTACAGAATAATGCAATATGATACAATACAATGCAATGCAATAAAGAGTAATATTATGAGACAAAATACAATGCTTTACAAAACAGTTTAATACATTATGATAGTGTACAATACGATAACACTTTAATATTACAAAAAAGATAAGGTATACATCATTAAATACAATATGGTACAATACGATGCAGAAAATCACAATATGAAAAGTACAATACAATACAGAAGAGTACAAAGCTATACAATACAATACAAAACATAAATTTTGAATATGATACAAAAAATACAATACAGAATAATACAATGTTACCAATACTAAGCTATATAATACACTAAAATACATTAGGACATAGCACAATATAATACTCTACAATTCAGTACAATACGATACAATACAATAGAGCAAAATACAAAAAATACAACATGATACAATACAAAACAATAAATGATAAAATATATTACAGAATAATGCAATATGATACAATACAATGCAATGCAATAAAGAGTAATATTATGAGACAAAATACAATGCTTTACAAAGCAGTTTAATACATTATGATAGTGTACAATATGATACAATATAATACATGATACAGAATAATACAATATGATACAATATAAAATAATACAAGATGATACAATACAATACAATAAAATACACGATACAATATAATACAGAATAATACAATATGATACATTACAATAAAATACATTAGATTATACAATAATTCAATATGATACCATACAATACAATATAATACAATGCATGATAATATATAATACAGTATAATACTACATAATACAGTACAATAAAATATATGATACTATATAATACAATAGAAAATAATAGAAAATTATACAATACCATACAATAAAATAAAATACATGATGCAATCAACTACAGAATAATAAAATATGATTTTCAATTAAGATCCATGGCACTCCAACATACAAGTACAAAATTTTTATGTAAGAATGAGAAATCTGTTCTTTATTTCCAAATTAATGGTTTCAATAATTGATTATTGTTGTTAGATATTGCAACATTACAGTATAAAATTGTTGTGTTTTATTGACAACAATAAAACTTTTTTTCAACAACAAATTTTTGTAGTTAGAACTTTACAAATTACAGAATAAACTCATTTTTGTGTTTTATTGACAACAATTAAACATTAATTCAACAACAGAGAAACGCGCAAACAATTCCAAGAAATATTTTCGTTGCAAATTTCGGATGTCCATTGTGGTTAAATGACGTGATTGCTTTAACTTTGAAGATAGCTTTGTTTTCGTTTACGTTTTTATGTTTACTTTTTTTCTTTGCCAAAAACAATAAACAGATTTGACAACGAAAACACTGCATTTAACTGTAATATTTGGAAACTGACTCTCAATTTTTACGTTCAGATATTAATTTGTTTGTAGAATTTAGTGTCATTTATTTAATAGTGGCAATTAAAGAGATTCATTTCTGTAGAAAGAAAATTAAGCTCGTGGATAACAATATTTTTTTGCCATTTTATAATAACAACTAAAAAATTGTAATAAAAAAAGTGTCATTTAAAAAAATATATTAACGAATTATATTTGATAAAACATGGGTATTATGAAGTATATTCAATTTTAAGTATCCACATTAATATTTAAAAAAAATTTAACGTTTACATCATTAAATACAATATGGTACAATACAATGCAGAAAATTACAATATGAAAAGTACAATACAATACAGAAGAGTACAATGTTCTACAATACAATACAAAACATAAATTTAAAATATGATACAAAAAATACAATATGACCAATACTATGCTATATAATACGCTAAAATACATTAGGAAATAGCACAATATAATACTTTACAATTCAGTACAATACAATATAGAATAATACAATACAATACAATACAATACAATAGAGCAAAATACAAAAAATACAACATGAAACAATAAAATACAATACAAAACAATAAATGATGAAAAATATTACAGAATAATGCAATATGATACAATACAATGCAATGTAATAAAGAGTAATATTCTGAGACAAAATACAATGCTTTACAAAACAGTTCAATACATTATGATAAGTTACAATATGATACAATACAGTACATGATAGTGACTAATACAATATGATACAATATAAAATAATACAACATGATACAATACAATAAATTACAATACAATACAATATAATACATGATACAATATAATACAGAATAATACAACATGATACATTACAATACAATACATTATAGTATACAATAATACAATATGATACCATACAATACAATATAATACAATACATGATAATATATAATACAGAATAATACTACATGATACAATAAAATAAAATATATGATTTTGTATAATACAATACAAAATAATAGAAAATTATACAAAACCATACAATAAAATAAAATACATGATGCAATCAACTACAGAATAATAAGATATGATACAATGTATTACAATGCAATACAGATTAATACTATACGATACAAGAGAACAGAACACAAACTAACACAATTATGTACAATAAACATTAAAAAATAATCTTTTGATGATGTCTTTCGAGTATGACGAACAACATTCGATTAGCTTGAAATTGTAAATATATTTATCTCATTTTTATCCTTTTTTGAAGAAATTTACGTTATTATACAAATTCCTGTCTTTAGTCCTTTTCGAAACTGCGTCATCAACAACAGAACAATTTTTTCAAACTTATCTTCTCTGGATACTGTATTTCATTTGTAATTTGATGGACAGTCTGTGCTATTAAAGATTCCAGCACCAAGCGCCTCAGTTCCTCTGCATGTTCTGCATACGAATGCAGCCAATTCATTCTAAGCATGAGCCCAGAATTTTTTTTATCAGAACTTCTATATAACGATTTCTCATTTTAGTTTCATCTGTTTCGCCAACAGATGCAGTTTCATAACTGTTGGAACCAGAACTTGACACAGCATCATAAAAATATTCGACTAAGCTTGCTTGAGAAATAGCCTCATAGTATATGGCTCGTTCTTCTCTTTCTCTTCTAAGCTTCTCTATGTCCTTAACTAGGAATTACATCATAAAAAACAAGTTGGAAATTGCTCGTCAAACGTGGCAAATGAGGTGCGTTCGTACTATAACTAGTTTTATAATTATTTTTTGCACCCCATATTGTACTGAATGTATATTTTTTTGCGCTTCATAAGTGCATAGTCTGTAACATCATTAAAATGCACTTACAATAATATTTTCCCCATTCCCCGTAATGTAACGGAAAACTTTTGACTGTCCCTGTAATTAAACTATACATTCGATTTTCATAAAATTTGAAATGGCTCAACAAAAGTTTGCAGCAATTATATATTTAAAATTTCAGACCATTCGGAAGGCTGTAAAATCATTAAAATGCATTTGCAATAATTTTTTCCCATTGGCCATAATGTAACGGAAAACTTTTGGGTGTCCCTGTAATTAAACTATACATCCGATTTTTATAAAATTGGAAATGGCTCAACAAAATTTTCCAGCAATTATATATTAAAAATTTCAGACCATTCGGAAGGCTGTAAAAACATTAAAATGCATTTGCTATAATTTTTTCCCTTTGGCCGTAATGTAACGGAAAACTTTTGGGTGTCCCTGTAATTAAACTATACATCCGATTTTCATAAAGTTGGAAATGGTTCGACAAAATTTTGTAGCAATTATATATTAAAAATTTCAGACCATTCGGAAGTCTGTAACATCATTAAAATTCGCTTGCAATAATTTTTCCCATTGGCCGTAATGTAAAGAAAAACTTTTGACTGTCCCTGTAATTAAACTATACATCCGATTTTCATAAAATTGGAAATGGCTCGACAAAATTTTGCAGCAATTATATATTAAAAATTTCAGATCATTCGGTCGGGTAGTTTTTGCTCTGTTATATGCGGACGGACAGACAGACGGACGGACAGACGGACGGACAGACAGACGGACTGAACGACGACTATAGGTGCTACGTATTTATATAATTACGAACGCACCTAAAAAGGTGGCATACATGAACATGAAAAACGCAAAAATGTCAACAAAATTTACCAAAACGTGACTGTTTTATAAAATGCAGATATAAAACACTAGAATTAATCATTAAATATAAAAGCATACTCAAAAATGACACTTTTTTATGTATAGAAAAAGTTTTTTTCAATTAAGATCCATGGCACTCCAACATAAAAGTACAAAATTTTTATCTAAGAATGAGAAATCTGTTCATTATTTCAAAATTAATGGTTTCAACAATTGATTATTGTTGTTAGATATTGCAACATTACAGTATAAACTCATTTTTGTGTTTTATTGACAACAATTAAACATTAATTCAACAACAGAGAAACGTGCAAACAATTCCAAGAATCATTTTCGTTGCAAATTTCGGATGTCCATTGTGGTTAAATGACGTGATTGCTTTAACTTTGGATAGCTTTGTTTTCGTTTACGTTTTTATGTTTACTTTTTTTTCTTTGCCAAAAACAATAAACAGATTTGACAAGGAAAACACTGCATTTAACTGTAATATTTGGAAACTGACTCTCAATTTTTACGTTCAGATATTAATTTGTTTGTAGAATTTAGTGCCATTTATTTAATAGTGGCAATTAAAGAGATTCATTTCTGTAGAAAGAAAATTAAGCTCGTGGATAAATTTTTTTTTTGCCATTTTATAATAACAACTAAAAAATTGTAATAAAAAAGTGTCATTTAAAAAAAATATATTAATGAATTATATTTGATAAAACATGGGGTATTATAAAGTATATTCAATTTTAAGTATCCACATTAACATTTTAAAAAAAAATTAAGGTTTACATCATTAAATACAATATGGTACAATACAATGCAGAAAATTACAATATGAAAAGTACAATACAATACAGAAGAGTACAATGTTCTACAATACAATACAAAACATAAATTTAAAATATGATACAAAAAATACAATATGACCAATACTATGCTATATGATACACTAAAATACATTAGGAAATAGCACAATATAATACTCTAATATTCAGTACAATACAATACAGCATACTACAATACAATAAAATACAATAGAGCAAAATATAAAAAATACAATATGAAACAATAAAATACAATACAAAACAATAAATGATAAAATATATTACAGAATAATGCAATATGATACAATAGAATGCAATGCAATAAAAAGTAATATTCTGAGACAAAATACAATGCTTTACAAAACAGCTTAATACATTATGATAAGTTACAATATGATACAATACAATACATGATACAGACTAATACAATATAATACAATATAAAATAATACAACATGATACAATACAATACAATACAATACAATATAATACATGATACAATATAATACAGATTAATACAACATGATACATTACAATACAATACATTATAGTATACAATAATTCAATATGATACCATACAATACAATATAATACAATACATGGTAATATATAATACAGAATAATACTACATGATACAATAAAATAAAATATATGATTCTGTATAATACAATACAAAATAATAGAATATCATACAATATCATACAATAAAATAAAATACATGATGCAATCAACTACAGAAAAATACAATATGATACACTATATTACAATGTAATACAGATTAACACTATAAGATACAAGAGAACAGAAGACAAACTAACACAATACAGTTCAATAAACATTAAAAAATAATCTTTTGATGATGTTTTTCGAGTATGACGAACAACATTCAATTAGCCTGAAATTGTAAATATGTTTACCTCTTTTATTATCCTTTTTTGAAAAAAATTGCCGTATTATACAAATTCCAGTCTTTAGTCCTTTTCCAAACTGCGTCATCAGCAACAGAACAATTTTTTCAAACGTATCTTCTCTTTATGCTGTATTTCATTTGTAATTCTTGGACTGTCTGTGCTATTAAAGTTTACGGCATCAAGCGCCTAAGTTCCACTGCATGTTCTCCTTACGAATGCAGCCAATTCATTCTAAGCATGAGTCCAGAAATTTTTTTATCAGAAATTATAGAGAACGATTTCTCATTTTAGTTTCATCTGTTTTTATCTACAAAATTTGTGTATAAGAAAGAGAAATTTGTTCATTATTTTAAAATTAATGGTTTCAACAATTGATTATTATTGTTAGATATTGCAACTTTACATAATAAACTCATTGTTGTTTATTATTGACGACAATAAAACTTTATTTCAACAACAGATTTTTGTAGTTAGAACTTTACAAATTACAGAATAAACTCATTGTTGTGTTTTATTGACAACAATTAAACATTAATTTAACAACAGAGAAACGTGCAAGAAATTCCAAGAAACATTTTCGTTGCAAATTTCGGATGTCAGTTGTGGTTAAATGACGTAATTGCTTCAACGTTGGATAGCTTTGTTTTCGTTTGCGTTTTTATGTCTTCTTTTCTTTTCTTTACCAAAAACAATAAGCAGATTTAATAAGGAAAACACTGCATTTAACAGTAATTTTTGGAAACTGTTTCTCAATTTTTACGTTCAGATATTAATTTGTTTGTAGTATTTAGTGCCATTTATGTAATAGTGGCAATTAAAGAGATTCATTTCTGTAGACAGAAAATTAAGCTCGTGGATAACTATATTTTTTGTTGCCATTTTATAATAACAACTAAAAAATTGTAATAAAAATAGTGTCATTTTGAAAAAAATATTAATGAATGATATTTGATAAAACACTGAGCTATTATAAAATATATTCTATTTTAAGTATCCACATTAATATTAAAAAACATTAATGCATATAAATCATTAAATACCATATGATATAATACAATACAGAACAATACAATGTTATACAATACAATAATAAGCATAAATTTACAATAAGATACAAAAATTCAATATGACACAATACAATGCCATATAATACAGTATAATACATTATTACATAGTACAACATAATACTATACAATTCAGTATAATACAATACAGAATAATAAAATGTAATACAATACAATAGAGCACAATAAAGAAAAATACAACAATTTACAATACAATAAAATACAAAGCAATACATGATACAGAACGTACAACCATATTATAGAACGTGATAATACAATATGATACAATACAATACAATGCAATAAAGGATAATATTATAAGACACAATACAATGCTGTACAATGAAGCATAAAACGTTACGATAGTGTACAATATGATACATTATACAGTCGAACCTCGTTAAGACGAAAACGCTTAATACGAAATTTCGCTTAAGACGAAGGAAAATAGTTTCTCCATTACGTTATCTTGGAAAACAATAATAACTGTATCGTTTAATACGAACATGAAAACAAACTTTTCCCGCCTAAGATGAAGTAAATATGGCACCTAATAATTTTTTTTTCACGTTGCGACCTTTGCGGCGACCATCCACCTCGAAACAAGTTTAATCATTTCTTGAACTGGACGAGGTAGGATATGTGTTTGTTCTTGGGACTGAGGTGGGTGTACTGGTGACCGTGGAGGAAGAGAAAAAGGTTGCATTCTTTTTCTGTTGATGTTGAAATTATTTTGTGAGCTATTCTTTTAGTTGCTAGCATGTGGTTATTCACTTGATGTGAATAAAGCTCTTTGCTAGAAATATTTTATTGATTGAATTCTAGTTATATTGGAGCTCTACTTGTGAAAATGAGTGATAACGCTCTTAGTTTGGAAACTACGCAGAAGATGTTATGTGATATTAGTGATGGGATTTTTAAAAAAATCAGAGATTGCCGCAAAGTAATGAATACCGGCTACTCATTCGACAGTTCTTAGTATCGAGACAATCGATAACAAATTGAAATGGCTTGTGCTATCAACCAGTTCGAGCCTGCAAGAAACAGACTGAGAAATGCTAAGAATGAAGAAATTGATATAGCTTTATTAAGATGGATAAGAGAAGATATGAACCAGAATATCATTTTAACTGGTGCTATTTTACAAGAAAAAGCAAAGTGTTTTGCAGACGCTCATGGTGGCGATGATTTTACATGATCAAATGGATGGGTCAATATTTAAAGAACGCCAATGTATTGTCTACAAAATGATATGAGGTGAAGAGTTTACAGTTGGGCAGAGTACATTTGTTTTTCTCTAAAGAATGGCCGGCTATTAAGAGATTATGCACCCCGCGATATATTCAATACAAATAAAACTGCGCTTTTTTATAAAGCACAACCTTCTTCTGCATTAAGTTTTAAAGCAGATAAGTTTTCCGGTGGAAAATGTAATAAAAAGAGAGTCACAGTACTGGTACATTGTAAAAAAACCACTGTAAATTTGCCAGCGCAAACTCGATAACAGTTGAATATACTGTATCTTCTTTGGTTACCTGACTATTTAAACACGAAAAATACAGTAGTTGTGTAAAATTAACAGTACAATGTACTGGCAATCTGGACGCATTTGGACGACAGCACAAACTACTGTCGTCCAAATTGCCAGTACATTGTGCTGTTAATTTTACGCAACTACTGTATTTTCCATGTTTAAATAGTCAGGAAACCAAAGAAAGATACAGTACATTCAACTGTGATCGAGTTTGTGCGCTATATGAACAGTAATTTGTACTGTAAAAATGTCGTTTTTTTACAGTGTTGGCTGCAATATGGAGAGTAGTGAAAAATTACCTACGTATGTTATCGGAAAATTCGCAAAACTACGTTGCTTTAAGCGCATAAAAGCACTTCCTGTTCAGTACAGATTCACTAAAAATTCTTGGATAAATAAGGAAATTTTTTGAGAATTAGACTTAAGACTTACCAATAAAAAGAGAAAGATATGCATTTTGTTGGACAATTGTCCTGCCCTTAAACTACAAAGATGTAAAAAGGCTAAAATCATTAAAATGCGTTTTCCTCCTTGCAAATACTACAGCAAAGCTTCAGCCATGCGACCAAGGTGTTTTTCAATGTTTAAAACTCACTACAAAAAGGAAGTAATCAAAAAACTTATCGAGTGCCTTGACAAACGGACACCATTCTCTATCGATTTCTTAGAGGTTATGAGCTATCCGTTTCCCAAGAAGTGCATGGAACTCTGTTATTCTCGCTGTTATAAAAAATAGTTTCAGGCATGGTGATTTTTCAGAGGAAGATGTTGCAGAAACAGATACAACAGAAATGGACGATGTGATAGAAGAAGATGAGAAAAGAGGAAGGATTTCTCTACTGACGCTTGAGGATTACGGTCGAATGGATGAAAATGTTATGACTGCACAACACATGACAAAAGAAGATATTTTGGCCGAATTAACTCCCTTACATGTCCTTCAATAAACGACAGAGGCTTTAAAACTGTTCACTGGTTTCTGTTTCAACAAGAAAATGCTTTGAAAAATTTGGAAAAAGTGGATGTCTTTATAAATAGATATAAAATGCAAAAATTGAAACAAAAGTGAATGAAAGATTCTTTTTTAAAGTCATAAAGAGGTAAAAATATATTTACATTTTATTTCTCATTACTCATTTATTTTTTTCTAAGAATATTACAGTACATATAGTACTACTATCGTCATGTGTGTATCTGGGTAAGTATGGGGTTTGTGTTTGTATAGTGATGTTAGAAATGTACCTTTTTGCATAAAAATACATATTAACATACAATGACTATAACATATTTTTCTGCATTCTTTATCATTTGCATTCTTTGGTATATTTGTTTTAGTGATTTATTTTTAAAATCATTTTAAAACAATGTCTTTTGCTGTTTTATCGGTTAATACGAATTTCGGTTAATACAAAAAGAATTTTCCTGCCCGTCGACTTCGTCTTAACGACGTTCGACTGTAATACAAAATTATACAATATGATACAATACAACACAATACAATACAATACAATACATTAAAATACATGACAGAATATACTACAGAATAATACAACATGATACATTACAATAAAATACAACACATGATACAATATTGTATAGAATATTACCATATGATACAATTCAATACAATGCAAAATAATAAAATATGATACAATACAATACAATATAATACGATACATGATACAATATAATACAGAATAATATAACATGATACATTACACTAAAATACAATATATGATACAAAATTGTATAGGATAATACAACATGATACTATTCAATACAGAATAGTACAACATGATACAATAGAATAAAATACAATAAAATATAATATAAAACAATATTTGATACAATATAATACAGAATAATACAATAGGATACAATACAATACAATACAGAATAATACTATACAATACAACAGAACAGAACACCAAATAACACAATACTATACAATAAACATTAAAATAAAGTTCTTTTGATAACGTTTTTCGAGTATGAGGAACAACATTCAATTAGGCAGAAATTGTAAATATTTACCTAATTTTTTTTTCCAATTTTGAAAATAAGTTGCCGTATTATACAAATTCTCGTCTTTAGTCCTTTTCGGAACTGCATCATCAACAACAGAAATATTTTTTCAATCGTATCTTCTTTTGATGCTGTATTTCTTTTGAAATTTCATGTTCAACTGTGTGCGTTGTCACAGTTTCCGCCACCAGAGTGCCTGAGATCCACTGCATGTTCTCTATACGAATGCAGCCCATACATTCTAAAGTTTCATCTGCTTCTCCAACAGATTCAGTTTCATAACTGTTGGAACCAGAATTTGAGACGGCATTATAAAAATGTTCGACTAAGCTTGCTTGAGAATGCGCGTCATAATAGATGTCTCGTTCTTCTTTTTCTCTTCTCAACTTCATTAAGTCGTTAACTATGAAATACATCATAACAAAGCAGATGGCATATATGAAGATGAAAAACGCAAGAAACATCAACAAAATATCCCGAAATGTGGCTATTTTTTAAAAAGTAGATGTGAAACACTCGAATTTATCATTAAATATAAAAAATACTCAAAAGGCTTTCTTATGAATAGAAAATGTTGTTTCAAATCAGATCAATTTCACTCCAACATACAAGTTCGAAATTTATATGAAAGAATGAGACAGTTTTTCATTATTTCAAAATTAATGGCTTCAACAATTGATTATTGTTAGATACTTCGACATTACTGAACAAACGTCATTGTTGTATTTTATTGAAAACAATTAAACATTATTTAGACTCCATGAAACACTATTGTTGCAAATTACGGAGGTCCATTGTTGTTAAATGACATAATAGCTGTAATGTTTGATAGCTTTGTTTCAGCTTACCGGTTTTTTGTTTACTTTTTTTCTTTACCACAAACAATAAACAGATTTAATAAGGGAAAAAGTGCATTTAAATGTAATTTTTGAAAACTGCTGCTGAATTTTTATGTTCAGATATTAATTTTTTTTTTGTTATTTTGTGCCACTAATGTAATAGTGGCAATTAAAGAGCTTAATTTCTTTAGAAAGAAAAGGTACGTAGTGGATAACGGTATCTTTTCTTCCAATTTTCTAATAACAACTAATTAATTGTAATAAAAAAGTATCATTTTGAAAAAATATTAATGAATGATATTTGATAAAAAATGGAGCTATTATAAAGTGAATTCAATTTTAATTATCCACTAATATTACAAAAAAATTAAGGTATACATAATTAAATACAATATGGTACAATACAATACAGAAGATTGCAATAAGAAAAGTACAATACCATACAGAAGAGTACAATGTTATAGAATACAAAACATAAATTTATAATATGATACAAAAAATACAATACAGAATAATACAATATGACACAATACTATGCTATATAATACACTAAAATACATTAGGACGTAGCACAACACAATACTATACAATTCCGTACAATACAATACAGAATAATACAATACGATACAACACAATACAAAAAATACAAAAAATACAACGTGATACAATTCAACACAATATAAAACAATAAATGATAAAATATATTACAGAATAATGCAATATTATACAATACAATGAAATGCAATAAAGAATAATATTATGAGACAAAATACAATGCTTTACAAAACAGTTTAATACATTATGATAAGTTACAATATGATACAATACAATACATGATGCAGACTAATACAATATGATACATTATAAAATAATACAACATGATACAATACAATACAATATAATACATGATACAATATAATACAGAATAATGCAACATGATACATTACAATAAAATACATTATATTATACAATAATTCAATATGATACCATACAGTACAATATAATACAATACAGAATACAGAATAATACTGCATGATACAATAAAATAAAATATATGATTCTGTATAGTACAATACAAAATAATAGAATATGATACAATACCATACAATAAAACAAAATACATGATGCAATAACTACAGAATAATACAATATTATACATTATATTACAATGCAATACAGATTAACACTATACGATACAAGAGAACACAACACAAACTAACACAATACTGTTCAATAATCATTAAAAAATAATCTTTTGATGATGTTTTTCGAGTATGACGAACAACATTCAATTAGCCTGAAATTGTAAATATGTTTACCTCATTTTTTTATCCTTTTTTGAAAAAATTTGCCGTATTATACAAATTCCAGTCTTTAGTCCTTTTCGAAACTACGTCATAAAAAACAGAACAATTTTTTCAAGCGTATCTTCTATGGATGCTGTATTTCATTTGTAATTTCATGTTCGCCTGTCTGTGCTATTAAAGTTTCCGGCACCTAGCGCCTGAGTTCTACTGCATGTTCTCCATACGATTGCAGCCAATTCATTCTAAGCATGAGCCCGTAAATTTGTTTATCAGAACTTCTAGATAACGATTTCTCATTTTAGATTCATCTCTTTCGCCAACAGATGCAGTTTCACAACTTTTGGAACCAGAACTTGACACAGCATCATAAAAATGTTCGACTAAGCTTGCTTGAGAAATCACGTCATAGTATATGCCTCGTTCTTCTCTTTCTCTTCTCAGCTTCTCCAAGTCTCTATGAATTACGTCATGAAATAAAGGTGGCATACATGAAGCTGAAAAACGAAAAAATGTCAACAAAATTTACCGAAACTTGACTATATTATAAAATGTAGATATAAAACACTGGAATTAATCATTAAATATAAAAACATACTCAAAAATGACACTTTTTTATGCATATAAAATGTTTTTTCAAATAAGGTACATGGCACTCCAACATACAAGTACAAAATTTTTATGTAAGAATGAGAAATTTGTTTATTATTTCAATGGTTTCAACAATTGATTATTGTTGTTAGATATTGCAACATTACAGAATAAACTCATTGTTGTGTTTTATTGACAACAATAAAACTTTATTTCAACAACAGTTTTTTGTATTTAGAAATTTACACGTTACAGAATAAACCCATTGTTGTGTTTGATCGACAACAATTAAACATTAATTGAACAACAGAGAAACGCGCAATCAATTCCAAGAAACATTGCTAATTTCGGATGTCCATTGTGGTTAAATGACGTAATTGCTTCAACGTTGGATAGCTTTGTTTTTGTTTACGTTTTTATGTCTACTTTTTTTTTCTTTATCAAAAACAGTAAACAAATTTAACAAGGAAAACACTGCATTTAACTGTAATTTTTGGAAACTGCTTCTCAATTTTTACTTTAAGATGTTAATTTGTTTGTATTATTTAGTGCCATTTATTTAATAGTGGCAAAAGAGATTCATTTCTGTATAAAGAAAATTAAGCTCGAGGATAACTATATTTTTGTTGCCATTTTATAATAACAACTAAAAAATTGTAATAAAAAAAGTGTCATTTTGAAAAAAATATTAATGAATGATATTTGATAAAACACGGAGCTATTATAAAGTATATTCAATTTTAAGTATCCACATTAATATTAAAAATCATTAATGCATATAAATCATTAAATACCATATGATACAATACAGAACAATACAATGTTGTACAATACAATAATAAGCATAAATTTGCAATAAGATACAAAAAATGCAATATGACACAATACAATGCTATATAATACAGTATAATAAATTATTACATAGTACAACATGATACTGTACAATTCAGTACAATACAATAGAGAATAATACAATGTGATACAATACAATAGTGCACAATACAGAAAAATACAACACGATACAATACTATAAAATACAAAAAGCAATACATGATACAGAACGTACAGACATAATATAGACCGTGATAATACAAAATGATAGAATACAATACAATGCAATAAAGGATAAGACACAATACAATGCTGTACAATGCAGTATAAAATGTTATGATACTGTACAATATGATACAATAAAATTTATGATACAATATAATACAAAATTATACAATATGATACAATTCAATGCAATACAAAATATTACAACATGATACAATACAACACAATACAATAAAATACATTAAAATGCATGATATAATATACTACAGAATAATACAACATGATACATTACAATAAAATGCAATACATGAAACAATATAGTATAGAATAATACAATATGATGCAATTCAATACAATATAAAATAACAAACATGATACAATACAATACAATAAAATAAAATACAATATAATACGATACATGATACAATATAATACATAATAATAGAACATGATACGTTACAATAAAATATAATTTATGATACAAAATAGTATAGAGTATTATAACATGATACTATACATTACAGACTAGTACAACATGATACAATACAATACTACAATGTGTGTCATGTCATTGGATAGGTCTTTCAAAATGACGACGATGTTTCATTTACTATTTTACAGTCAGAAGCTCAACTTAAATATTACACAACCTGGAATTTGTGTAGGTAGGATCTCTAGCTTTACTGCAACTCTAACCTACGTAGACATTTTTGGCCTCAATTATGCATCATATACCTAATTGTATTTTACTGAATTGTATAGTATATTATTGTACTATGTCATACTGTATTATTTAGCATTGTATTGTGTTATATTCAACCAGTCTGTATTGCATATTATGTATATCATATTGTAAATTTATGTTTTGAATTGTATAGTTCTGTGTTGTATTATACTTTTCATATTGTAATTTTCTGTATTGTACATAGCTGCCAACATCTTACGCTTTTTCAGACCACAAAAATTTTATAGTAAATTTTACCTTTTTAAATCGCCGTAATCTGCCGATGAAATAAGGCAAAAATTTCTATTAAATTTTTATGGTCTGAAAAAGCTATAGAGTTGGCAGCTATGATTGTATTGTATCATACTGTAATGATTTATATACCTTAATTGTTTTGTCATATTGATGTGGATACTTTAAACTGATTATACTTTACAATAGCTCCATGTTATATCAGATATCATTCATTAATATATTTTTTTAATGACGCGTTTTTTTATTACACCTTTTTAGTTGTTAAAAGAAAATGTCAAGAAAATATATTAATTATCTACTACCTTCCTATTCTTTCTACATAAATGAAGCTCTTTATTTCCCACTATTACATTAATGGTACTAAATAATACAAAAAAAAATTAATAACATAAAAATTGAAAAGCAATTTTCAAAAATTTCAGTTAAATGTACTTTTTTCCTTATTAAATCTGTTTATTGTTTTTCGTAAAAAAAGTAGACTAAAAAACGGTAAACAAAAACAAAGCTATCAAACATTACAGCAATTATGTCATTTAACAACAATGGACCTCCGTAAGTTGAAACAATAGTGTTTCATGGAATTGTTTGCTCGTTTCTCTGTTGTTGAAATAATGTTTAATTGTTTTCAATAAAATACAACAATGAGTTTGTTCTGTAATGTTGAAGTATCTAACAAGAATAATCAATTGTTGAAGCCAATAATTTTGAAATAATGAGCAAATGTCTCATTCTTACATAAAATTTCGAACTTGTATGTTGGAGTGAAATTGATCTGATTTAAAGCAACATTTTCTATTCATAAGAAAGCCTTTTTGAGTATTTTTTATATTTAATGATTAATTCGAGTGTTTCACATCTACTTTTTAAAAAATAGCCACATTTCGGGACATTTTGTTGACATTTCTTGCGTTATTCATCTTCATGTATGCCATCTGTTTTGTTATGATGTATTTCATAGTTAAGGACTTAATGAAGTTGAGAAGAGAAAAAGAAGAACGATACATCAATTAAGACGCGCGATCTCAAGCAAGCTTAGTCGAACATTTTAATAATGCTGTCTCAAGTTCTCGTTCCAACAGTAATGAAACTGAATCTGTTGGAGAAGCAGATGAAACGTAAATGAGAAGTCGTTATCTAGATGTTCTCATAAACAAATTTCTGGACTCATGCTTAGAATGTATGAGCTGCATTCGTATGGAGAACATGCAATAGATCTCAGGCGCACTGGTGGCGGAAACTGTAACAGCACAGACAGTTAAACGTGAAATTTCAAATGAAGTACAGCATCAAAAAAAGATACGATTGAAAAAATTGTTCTGTTGTTGATGATGCAGTGCCGAAAAGGACTAAAGACGAGAATTTGTATAATACGGTTTATTTTCAAAATTGGAAAACAAAAATTAGGTAAATATTTACAATTTCAGGCTACTTGAATGTTGTTCCTCATACCCGAAAAACATCACAAAAAGAACTTTATTTTAATGTTTATTGTATAGTATTGTGTTATTTGGTGTTCTGTTCTGTTGTATCGTATAGTATTATTCTGTATTGCATTGCATTGTATTGTATTGTATTATTCTGTATTATATTGTATCATACATTGTTTTACATTTTATTTTATTGTATTTTATTGTAATTTTATAATAAACTGATAAAATTTCAAAAAGATCCATCATGCAATTTTCTTACAAAAAAATCATAAAAGGTCCTTTTTTTGCCTTCTAATGTAGAAGGTTCCCTTAAGCTTTCGTTACTTCTTATTTAAAAAAAATAGTATTTTTAATTAAAAAAAATTGTAGGAGTCTTCGCATTATTTTTCTACAATATTTGAAATAAGAACCTACCACGAAAACATTAGTCTGCATAGAGATCGCACTTGTCGCTACAGGTACTTCAGAATTGAGCTTTGGTTGCCACTAATTCAAAAAAATAGTATTTTTTATTTAAAAAAAATGTTAGGAGTCTTCGTAGTATATTTCTATAACATTTTAAATAAGAACCTACCACGAAAATATTAGTCTGCTTCGAGACTTCAGAACTGAGCTTTGGTTGCCACTAATTCAGAAAAAGTTGTATTTTTATTTAAAAGCATTGTTGGAGTCTTCGAAGTATATTTCTATAACATTTTAAATAAGAACCTACCACGAAAATGTTCATCTGCTTCGACGTCTGCTCTTGTCGCTACCGGTACTGCAGAACTGAGCTTTGGTTGCCACTAATTCAGAAAAAGTTGTATTTTTATTTAAAAGCATTGTAGGAGTCTTCGTAGTGTAGTTCTATAACATTTTAAATAAGAACCTACCTCGAAAATAGTAGTCTGCTTCGAGGTCTGCTCTTGTCGCTACCGGTACTTCAGAACTGAGCTTTGGTTGCCACTAATTCAGAAAAAGTTGTATTTTTATTTTTAAAAATTGTAGGAGTCTTCGTAGTATAATTCTACAACATTTGAAATAAGAAGCTAACATTAAAATTTTAGTATAAGAAAAGTGATAGCTGAAAAGTGATCGCTTTTCCGAAAATATAACATTGAGTGGAAAGGAATAAAAATAATATAACTTTGTAAAAAATCACCATAAAATAAAACAATACACAGGACGCGTTTCGAACTAAAAACATAACAGCTCGTCATCAGCTACAACAAACACGTGTCCGCAAGCGAACAAGTTCAAAAAATGAACTAAAGGTAAAGAATGTTGCAAAGAAACCGACAGATGCCGCTAGCAGAAAGAGGAACATGCAGAAGAGAAAGGTGTTGCCAAAAAGATAGAAGAGAAATTGATAGGGAAAAAATAAAAGTAAAAGAAATAAAATAAAATAAAATAAAATAAGTAAATTAGAAAATATAAATAATAATAATAATAAATAAAGAAATATAAAATAATAAAACAAAAAAAAACCATAAAAGAACCTTTTTTTTAAAAATAAAAAGGAACGAAACAAGAGAAAAGGGAAAAGAATTACAAAAGTAATTTCCACGCTGGGGATAGGAAAGGAGATGATGGGAGATCATTGACAAGATTAGCAGAATTTTTAGAAATATAATATGCTTCATGAAAATCCAAGTGAGAGGGAGAGGCAGGGGAAGAAATAATTTTGGCCATGGAGAAATTGAAACAATGACTGGAAGACCAACAGTGAGAAGCAATCGAAGATTTAGAGATTTCTTGATTTGCAATAAACCTCTGATGCTCGCCTAATCTGAATTTTAAAGCTCTCTTTGTTTGACCAATATAACCTAAATTGCAAGAGCAAGGAATATAATAAACACATCACCGGTTCTCAGTAGGAACAGGATCTTTTAGAGAAGATAATTTAATTTTATTCATAGGTTTGAAGATAACTTTAAAATTAAAACGAGAAAGGATTTTAGCAATTTTGAAGCAGAGAAGAGAATAAAAGGGCAGAACTATTATAGAATTAAAATTAGGAGGATTATTTGAATCAGAAAAAGGACGTTTAGGCTTGTTAAATTTATACAAAGCTTTATCAATCAAAGAGGGATTATAACCACGAGCAAGGGCAAGAGATTTGAGATAATTAATTTCATTATTCAGAGCCGAAGAGTCAGAACAAATGCGTAACGCCCTAAAAACAAAAGTATAAATGGACGCTACTTTTTGTTGAGGAGGATGATTTGAAAGAGCATGAGGAGGAAGAGAGACAGAGAAAGGTTTTCTATAAACGGAGGTAGAGAACCGATCTGGGTGTTTTGAAACCAAGACGTCAAGGAAAGGAAGAGAATTGTTCTCTCCGACTTCGAGAGTAAATTGAATACAAGGATCAACAGAATTAGCAAGAGAAAAGAGATTAGAATTATCCAGATCAGAGGGGATTAAAATGAAAGTGTCATCAATATACCTAAACCAGAAAGGAAATTTATATAAACGGAAGAGTTTTTCTTCAACAAAATGTATATAAATATCACATAAAGGAGGAGACAGTGTATTACCCATGGCCAAACCCTCAGTTTGAGAATAGAAAGAATTATTAAACTGAAAAGCAGTTTGCCTGACACAAATACTAACTAAATGCAGGATTTCATCAATCTCCATGGAAGAGTAATGAAATTCGCGCAGCCTTCTTTCCAAACAATCAATTGCCCTTGAACAGGCACGTTAGTGAAAAGGGATTTAACATCTAAGGAAACCATTATATAATTGCAAGGAGAAAGGCGTTTAATTTTATCAACAAAGTCATAAGAGTTTTTCACGGTGTGAAAGTAAGTGGAAGATAAAGGAGCGAGTAACTTAGAAAGGAACTTGGCAAGTTTATAAGAAGCAGTACTAATACTGGAAACGATAGGGCGAAAGGAAAGGGTAGGTTTATGGACCTTAGGAAGAGCATAGAAACGAGCACAATTAGCGATAGAAGAGGTGACAAAACGTTTGGTGTTATCATTAAGAAAGACAGAATTTTTAATGACATGCTTGATATCAGATAAATGCTTAGAGGAAGGATCCTTTTTTAATTTGGAATATGGACCAGAGTTTAACAAAGATTCAACGTGGGAAATATAATCAGATTTATTGAGAAGAACTGTTTGACCGCTTTTATCAGCCTTAGTAATAAGAAGGTTAGGAACGGAATTAAGTTCACTGAGAGCAGATTTCTGAGAAGAAGAAATATTAGACTTTTTAAAAGATTTATTAGAAGAAATGACATTAGCCTAAAGATAGCGAAGAGAATCAAGTTGACCAGAAGAAATTTTACTGTTTTTGAAACAATGTTCAATGGGAGCAATTAAGTTCGGAATAGAAGGCTTAGAAATTCACGAAAAATTCAAGCCAAGTGAGAGAACATCACGCTGAGAATCAGTAAGAGAATGAGAAGATAAATTGACAACATAATTTTGCTCAAGAGGAGAAATACTAGGAGCAGAAGAATTAGAAGTCAGAAGAGAAGAAAACTTTTTTTCCAAAATAGCATTGTGACATCTAGATTTGAAATCGACGTAAGCAAAAATCCGTTTCTGAAGGAAAGGGAAATAAATTACAGTTTTACTTAACTGTAAATGCAAAGAATATAATTCATATTCGATGCAAGAAAGAGAGTAACGAACATCCTGAATGATGGCTCTAAGAATAGCAAACTTACTCCTAGTGAGTTACTCCTAGTGAGACTCCTTTTTTAGGGCGTTACGCATTTCTTCTGACTTTTCTGCTCTGAATAATGAAATTAATTATCTCAAATCTCTTGCCCTTGCTCGTGGTTATAATCCCTCTTTGATTGATAAAGCTTTGTATAAATTTAATAAGCCTAAACGTCCTTTTTCTGATTCAAATAATCCTCCTAATTTTAATTCTATAACAGTTCTGCCCTTTTATTCTTTTCTCTGCTTCAAAATTGCTAAAATCCTTTCCCTTTTTAATTTTAAAGTTATCTTCAAACCTATGAATAAAATTAAATTCTCTTCTCTAAAAGATCCTGTACTACTGAGAACCGGTGGGGTGTTTATTATATTCCTTGCTCTTGCAATTTAGGTTATATTGGTCAAAAAATGAGAGCTTTAAAATTCAGATTAGGCGAGCATCAGAGGTATATTGCAAATCAAGAAATCTCTAAATCTTCAATTGCTTCTCACTGTTGGTCTTCCAGTCATTGTTTCAATTTCTCCATGGCCAAAATTATTTCTTCCCCTGCCTCTCCCTCTCACTTGGATTTTCATGAAGCATATTATATTTCTAAAAATTCTGCTAATCTTGTCAATGATCTCCCATCATCTCCTTTCCTATCTCCAGCGTGGAAATTACTTTTGTAATTCTCTTCCCTTTTCACTTGTTTCTTTTCTTTTTATTAAAAAAAGGTTCTTTTGGTTTTTTTTTTATTCTTTTATATTTCTTTCTTTATTATTATTATTTATATTTTTTAATTTACTTCTTTTATTTTATTTTATTTTAATTATTTTATTTCCATTTTTTTCCCTATCAGTTTCTCTTCTATCTTTTTGGCAACACCTTTCTCTTCTGCATGTTCCTCTTTAAGCTACCGCCATCTGTCGGTTTCTTTGCAACATTCTTTACCTTCAGTTCATTTTCTGACCTTGTTCGCTTGCGGACGCGTGTTTGTTGTAGCTGATGACGAGCTGTTATGTTTTTAGCTCGAAACGCGTTCTGTGTATTGTTTTATTTTATGGTGATTTTTTACAAAGTTTTATTATTTTAATTACTTCAAATCGCCAGTTTTCGGTGCTGTTTCGCTGAGTGGAAAGGGTTAAATAATTAAAGAGTTAAATGTGGCTCCCAAATGATGCTGTAGACGCTTATGCTTGCCTTGGAATGAATTTGGTTATAATTTGGTTTTATTTTTTTTTTCACTACGAACGAGGTCATCTTTGTTGAATTTTGCAAATATAACTTTTTCCTAAAAAGTTACAAAAAAAAAAAAAAAAACCATGCACCCAATAGATTATAAATAGGTTTTTTTTCCCCACTGTGTCACTCAGTGTACAGATCAATGAATTTTTCGTCATTCTGTTGTGTCACACCGCCCTCTAAATACTAGTTCTACTCACTGCCACAAAAATGGCGGCTGTCATAAACGGATATATTTCAGCTTTTGTACGGTCCCTTGAATTTAAATACCAAAAATATCTAAAAGTTTTCTCCGTATTATTGTTCTGACATATAATCTGATCCCTTTAAGGATCGCTTAATATTCGTCTTTTTATATTGTTAATTTTTAGTAATATAACAAATATTCATTACTTTTTTTTTAATTCTTTTTTTTATTTTATTTACCGTTTTACTCATGTGGCTACAAACCACATCTAAATATTTATATTTTCTGCGGTTCCTTAATGCCTGTGCAAAACGAATCACCTCTCAACTGGATGTAAAGATGTTCCGCAACTAGAAAGGATTTGAAATGATTCGAAAAAATTCTGCAACGATTATATATATTTACCCTCTCGCTGCGCAACCCAATATTTCCTCGGGCAACGTAAAGCAGGGTTCCTACACTTTCAACTGAAATACCAGTATTTTTATGTAGAAAACTCGATTTATATAATCGCGGGATTGAGTTTTCCTGTAAGAAAATACTGGTGTTTATAGGACGTAACATCGTAGAAATTCCCTGACTTGTAGGAACCCTGTAAAAGTAGCAAAATTTGCGCAACCCGAGATTTCGTCGGGGGTTCATTTTTTCTTCTGGCGACCACATTGTAAAAATTGTCTTCAGTGACAGACCTGATCAAAGCGTTATAAGTAAGCGAACAAACTTAACGCTGGAATCAGGCGTAAATTAACACAGTTGCGCCACCTTGTGGACGGAGTGATAATTCACATACGCGGGCTTTTAGTGTGGCGCGTACTTTCTAAAACTTCAGTCACTCATGGAAATGAATTTTGTTTGCCACATTTATTGCAAAATAATGACGTAGCGAGAGCGGCATACAGACGCATTTGACACCACGAAGTTTTTTTCGCCTTATCAGAAGCCGTTCAGTTACTAATCAAGGTGAAAAAACTTTATAATTTTAGTGGTGTCAGTAAGAAAATTGTTAGGTGTCTACCTGTAGTTCACACTCCATCCGCTACTTGGCTCATGACCTTGATTGATGTGACCTCGCTTTTAATCTTGCGGCTACTTCTCCCATTTAAGATGGGACGCTTACTTATACCGCTTTGGACCTGATTAACCTGATTGAAATGCAGTGTTGCCAGTGGGCTACTTTTTTAAAATTCAGATTTCTTGATTCATTTTTCTGAAATAGTAAAATTTCCCTTGTTTTCTCCTTAATTAATGTGTCATTAAATCAGGCGAATTTCAGTATTTCAAAAAAGTGGTGCCAATCAAGAAATCTGGATTTAAAAAAAGTAGCCAGCTCGCAACACTGTTGAAATGTTTAATTATTGATTCAGGTTTTGGTTTTAAAAAAAACTCTTTTACAAAAAATGTTTACATATTTAAACTCTAAAATATATATAGGTTTGAAATACGTAATAAAAAAATGCGCAATTTTTGAAGCTATTTTGATTTTTAAAAAAATTACGCAGCGAGAGATTTAGATTTCAAACCATTCGGTTGGGTAATTTTTGCGCTGTTATATACGGACAAATGGACAGACAGACGGACGGACCAGACGACGACTGCAGGTGCTACGTATTTAGGTAATTACGAGCGAACCTAAAAGTGGTAAAATAAATTTGTCAAATTGGAATCAACACAAATGCGAGTATGCAGATATCGTAAAAGTCGCTACTTCGTCATGACTAGAAAAGAGTGTTTCAAACATTATCACTAGAGACTTACTCAAATTAAATCAAACTGACAAGGAAGGTCTCCTTACTGGTCATATTCAGAATATTTTGAAAAAAAAAATACTAATTAAACTATTTTTGTATGTAATAAAGGATCACTCAAATTTAGCGGTGGAATTGCAGTAGAAAGACTGTAAAAAATAAAATGCTTTCGAATATTTGGCGCGAAAAGACGAAATTGTCACGCAATTTGGCGAGCAGCAATTTTCCTCGACAGAAGGAAACGATTTTAATGCACCTGAAAATTGATTTTAATTGATTTTTAGAATGCGTGTAAATAGTATTTAATGAATTTAAACTTAAACAATGACAGAGTTTAATAAATACATTTTTTGTATTACATATTTATGTTGCTTGTTATTTAATTTTATTACTTTAAAAACAATTTCATGTATAAAAAATATTTTCATATATTTAAGAGTATTGCAAAATAAAGGCAAGATGACGAATGCGGCAGTAATTCATTTGAATATAAGTCGTTGTTTACATAACAACAAAATTGAAATGATAGTGCTTAATTGGACATAATTTTGAGATTGAAACATTTTTAATTAATTTTAATTTTGTTATAATTCATAAAATTTGATAGTTAACTTTCATTATAAATATATATATATATCATTTGAATATAAGTCATTGTTTACATAGCAACAAAATTGAAACGACAGTGCTCAATTGGACTTAATTTTGAGATTGAAACAATTTTTATTAATTTTAATTTTGTTTTAATTCATAAATTGTGCTAGTTAACTTTCATTATAAATATATATACATATGACAAAACTATAGTTAAATCAAAATAAAACTGACAAAACTAAAGTTATTTCCCAGCAAAGAGAAAATTGCTGGCCAGCAGCAAGATAGGTGCAGACAATGATGGAGAAGTGCTGGTGGATGGTCTACCACTGCATGACCACTGCTGGACAGCTTCAGTCAACTTTGCCATTGGAAATCATCAGATAAAATTCTGGTGGGCATCCGTTTTATCTCATGCGCTGGCCCACCACTACATGGAAGTGCACGAACTTTTGCAGTATTATTGCTGGGAACCCTTACGCTAGGTGGCGCTGTGAATATCGAAGACTTTGAGTATTTGAAAACAAATCTGAAATGACTATCTTAACACAATTTAAGCTGTGAAGCTAACTTTTTTTGAAACTGTAAAAAATATAGCACCACTGCCACCAACAAAATAAATACGTAAAGGAATAAATAAACAAATTCTTTATTTCAACGCACTTTTTTCCCTTAAATTTGGTTTTACTAGGTTAGAAAGGATTTCGGTTTTCATAATTTACACAGTTCAGAGTTGTTCACAGTTCAAGTTGGAAATTGCTCGTCAAACGTGGCAAATGAGGTGTGTTCGTACTATAATTAGTTTATAATTATTTTTTGCACCCCATATTGTACTGAATGTATATACTTTTTTAACTTCATAAGCGCATAGTCTATAACATCATTAAAATGCACTTGCAATAATTTTTTTCCCATTCCCCGTAATGTAACGGAAAACTTTTGACTGTGTCTGTAATTAAACTATACATCCGATTTTCATAAAATTTTAAATGGCTCGACAAAATTTTGCAACAATTATATATTTAAAATTTCAGACTATTCGGAAGGCTCTAACATCATTAAAATGCACTTGCAATAATTTTTCCCCATTGGCCGTCATGTAACGGAAAACTTTTGACTGTCCCTGTAATTAAACTATGCATCCGATTTTCATAAAATTTCAAAGGCTCGACAAAATTTCACAACAATTATATATTTAAAATTTCAGACCATTTGGAAGGCTGTAACATCATTAAAATGCACTTGCAATAATTTTTCCCATTAGCCGTAATGTAAAGAAAAATTTTTGACTGTCCCTGTAATTAAACTATACATCCGATTTTCATAAAATTTCTAAAGGCTTGACAAAATTTTGCAACAATCATATATTTAAAATTTCAGACCATTCGGTTGAATAGTTTTTGCTCTGTTATATGCGGACAGACAGACGGACAGACGGGCTGAACGACGACTATAGGTGCTACGTATTTATATAATTACGAACGCACCTAAAAAAAGCGTATAAAATATATAGGATTTCTATACAATAGAATAATTTCTATACCAGTTTAATGATTGGGAACGTAAATCACAAAAGAAACAAACTTGAAATAGTATAATGAGAGCTTGAAAACTACCAGCAGTCGTAGTGTACGTTGAAAGTACTTGTTCATGTCTGATCACGAAAACCAAGCAGCATCGAGCGCGGTCAGAACTTGGGAGGGTGACCGCATGGAAACCGCTGAAAGTTCAAATATTTCTATAGAAATTTCTATTATAGACACTTCTACAGATATTCCTATATCTCTTGGTGAAACTAGCTTATAGAAAAAAGAGCCTTAAATATATAAAATACTTTTTTTTTTATAGAATTCTATAAAAAAAAATTTGTAAGGGAAAGTGCTGGGCCAGCAAAGGAATAGCAGTGGGATAGGTGCTAGCACTGCAGGAAAAGTGCCGGATTGAAGTAATGTGATTGCATACCGATGCTGGCCTGCTTTTGGCCATCACTGATGGGCCAGCTGCATTCCGCTCGGACATTTTTCGACAGGTTTATGTAATGGCACTGTTGCACTTTACCGCTGATGGCAGTGCTGGCTGCCATCTTTTTTCCAGCTGATGGCCCACTGTTTCTTTCTTTGCTGGGTTACATTAAATTTATTTAAACAAGTTCAACATGAAACCTTTTTATCTTAAAGAGTATTTAAAAAGTATTTTTTGAAATTTTATTCCATTGCCAATCGGTGATAAATCGCCAAATATCGAAATTTTCATTATTTTTTTACGGACGCTCTACCGAATTTCCGACGAAATTTTTTTATAATCATTTTTAATATACATATAATTTTTTCATATTTTTCGGAGTATGCCCGTATGGAGACCTTCCTTATGAGTAATCCTGTTTCCTTCAATTATACGATTTCCCTCTTCTTTCCCTTATATGTTGAACCAATGGAGTTATGAATAAAGAAGGGGAGACATATAGTATACTGCCTACCAGTTGCGACTGAAGTAACTGAGGAGGTTGTCACAAGATGGCGGCTGCTTTTTTAACATCGAATCTCCAGTTTCTGATTACCGAAAAGGCAAATTTCCCACCAGTAAAATTTAATAGAAAATTTTGTCTTATTCAACCGTCTTATTCCTAGAATTTTTTTTCTCAAAAATGACATAAAAATTTCTATTTGTTTTTACTGGTGTCAGTATGCCTTGTAAAACTGTCAGTTTGTTTCCTGGTTGTCACAATATGGCGGAAACGCAGAACCTATAACTATCGCAAAAGTCAACTCCTAGCAGTAAAAATTAAAATCTGTTTCTACCATTATTTATGACTGAAATTTTTCAATAATAAGGTGTTTAAATAAGAGGTAAATTCCTATATAAATCTACTGGTGGAAGTTTCCGCCGGCGGTAAGCAACGCCTGCCATTGCGGTTACAGTTTAAGCTTCACTATTTTAAGGATATGTCAGTTCCTCTTTATTAATAGTTCCATGGTTGAACCTAAATGGAAGTTTCTATTATAAATTTACTTACAATTTCTCTTAGACTATTAATATGGTACATAGGGTGAGGGATTCATTGTTCATCCCAGAAAATCCGATACAGTAAGATAAAATACTTTATTTTTTATTCAAGAAAATATTATAATTTCCTAATTCTTCACCACATTTCTTAACCCCTTAACGGTCGCATTAAATTACTGTTTAAAAATTCAAATTGCTCATTAGCACTAAATTTTTGAAAAAGGAATATTCACCGTGTTCAATGACATGTAAAATTATATCATAATAAAGACAATTACACTATTTTATTAAACTGGTGGGTATCAAACAATCTGAAAGGCACAACCCGTGTACATCACGGGAGCGAGAATTAAAGGGTTAAGTCTTCAGCCATCAACAAGGAATTTTGGGCATTTTTACATTTTTTTACTTTCTTCTATCTTTACAAGAAGAAAGTATTGGTTTCATGAAAATTTTCGAATTCCAGTTTTCGACGGATTTACACGTTTTATGAGTCAGAGATTCCAAAAAAAATGTTTTTACAAAATGTCTGTCTGTGAGTCTGTCTGTCTGTCTGTCTGTCTGTCTGTCTGTCCGTCCGTCTGTCCGTCCGTCTGTCTGTCTGTATGTGACACAAATTTTGTGGGCGCTCTATCTCAAGAACTAATGGACGAAATTTCACAAAACTTCATATTTAGTTAGACATTGATATAAACTGGAACTGATTAGTTTTTGGTGAAAATCGCTCAACAGGTGGCGCTGCTATGCGGCATTTTTAACGATTTCTGCAATAGCTGTATCTCAAGATCTACTGCACGGATTTTCATAAAACTTCACATTCAGTTAGTCCAGGATATAGTTTGGTGATGATTCCTTTTTTGTGAAAATCGCCCGACAGGTAGCGCTAGTATGCTGCATTGTTCATGATTATCGCAATAGCTCTAACTCAAGAAAAAATGCACGAATTTTCATCAAACTTCAGATTCAGTTAGTCCCTGATATAAATTAGTGCTGCTTAATTTTTGGTGCAAATCGCCCAACAGGTAGCGCTGCTGTGCTGCATTTTTCACGATTTCCACAAGAGGTGTAGCTCAAGAACTATTGCACGGATTTTCATCAAACTTCAGATTTAGTTAGTCCTTGACATGAATTGACGTATAAATTAGTGCTGTTTAATTTTTAGTGTAAATCGCTCAACAGGTGGTGCTTCTGTGCTGCATTTTTCACGATTTCCACAAGAGCTTTATCTCAAGAACTATTGCACGGATTTTCATCAAACTTCAGATTTAGTTAGTCCTTGACATGAATTGATGTATTAATTAGTGCTGTTTAATTTTTGGTGTAAATCGCTCAATAGGTGGCGCTGCTATGCTGTATTTTTTGCGATTTCCGCAATAGCTTTATCTCAAGAACTAATGCTTGGATTTTCAACAAACTTCAGATTCAGGTATACCTTGATATCGTTTAGTGCTGTTTACTTTTGGTATAAATCGCTCAACAGGTGGCGCTGCTATGCTACATTTTTTCAGAATTTCCGCTATAGCTCTATCTCAAGAACTAATGCGCGAATTTTTATCCAACTTCAAATTCAGATATACTTTGATATGAATTGATGCTAAATCGTTATTTCTTGTACTATTTAAATGATTTAATTGACGTGATTTATATAGAAGAAAGTTTTGTGATGGCCACAACATACTAGTTATTAGGTGCATTTGTAATTATGTAAATACGTAGCACCTATATTCGTCGTCTGGTCCATCCGTCTGTCCGGATATAACAGTGCAAAAACTACCCAACCGAATGGTTTGATATTTAATATATATATTCGTTGCAGAATTTTGTCGCGTTATTTCAAATTTTATCAAAATCGAATCAGAATTTTGAAAGATATTAATGCAAGTTTTCTCCATTCTGTTAAACCCTATCACACTTAATTAATTCAGTGATATACCATCATAAATAATGATTCTAGGTTGCCATAGTGATTATCCTATGGTATGATCCATGTCAATTCAGGCAGCCAAAGAAAAAATCTTACCTTCATAGTCTCAGAAGTTTTTGAATTGAACATATGTTAAAATTCAATAAAAAATAAGATACTTGTATATTTTGGTTTTGCCCAAAAAAATTCCTTTTTGCTTATTTGTATCATATTTGTAAGGATAAGCCTACTATATATCCTAAACAAGTTAGAAATTGCAATATCAAATGTGGCAAATGAGGTGCGTGCATAGTATCAACTAGTTTTATAAATATTCAGATCTTGCTGCAGTAAGTGTTACACTCTTGGGCAAAAAGGCATGAATACAAAATTTACTATAATTCCATATATTAAATTCAGTAATACGGAAGTAATATGAATCCATCTTAAAAGGACTTAAACACCATGGCAACCTAGAATCATTACCTATCATGGTATATCATTGAATCAATTATGTATTATAGAATTTTTAAATAGAATGAAGAAAACTTTTATTAATGTCTTTTATGTTTTAATTTGATTTTCATAGCATTTGAAGTGATACATACTTTATTGCAGAGGTTTACAAAAAATTACTTCCTGTGTCATAGAAAGTGCATAGTGTTTACAGGGACACACAAAAGATTTCGGATACTTCACCTTATTGGAAATACTGTACATTAGCGATGATTGCTAGAGGTGCATTTTTAGTTGCGATATGAGTTTTTAAGTTTAATTAAATATTTCCATATTACGTTGTGTGTATAAAGGCTGTAGATCATATACAGGGCTACACAAAAGAAATCGTAAGGGTATTGCTGGAAGTGCATTTTTAGTTGTGTTTGAGTTTTTAAGTTTAACTAAATTTTTCCATATTACATTGTTTGCATAAATGCTGTAGATCATATACAGGGCTACACAAAAGAAATCTTAAGTGTTTACTGAGTATGAATGAAAGTAGCTTAAAGGTGATTTTTAAATGAGTTATGCATTTTTACACTGAACTACATTTAGTATTCTAAGATATGTTTGGAGAATATAGATAAAATGATATACAGGTCCACGCAAAGAATTAGATACATGGCCGTCTATGGATGATAATCTCTGGAAGTGTGATTTCACTGGTTTTAAGGATGTTTTAATCTTAATTAAATATTAGCTAAATAGTGGCAGGTATATAAAGATAGTAGGTAAAATACAGGGTTGTATGAAAGTATTCAAGTATGCTTCCGTCTATTGACATAAATTTCTAAAAGTCAAATTCCGACCTATTTATGTGTTTTTAACAATTTCCAACATAGTTGAAAGTCTTTATGTATTCGACTTGTCTGCCCATCTGTCTGAACTCTAACTTGTATTAATATAATTTGTATTGCTGTGTAATTGATATATGTTATTGAGATTGTTTTACTATGTTTGGTATTGAAAATAAAGTATGTATCACTTCAAATGCTATGAAAATCAAATTAAAACACAAAAGACATTAATAAAAGTTTTCTTCATTCTATTTAAAAATCCTATAATACATAATTGATTCAATGATATACCATGATAGGTAATGATTCTAGGTTGCCATGACGATTAAGTCCTTTTAAGATGAATTCATATTACTTCCGTATTACTGAATTTAATATGTAGAATCATAATAAATTTTGTATTCATGCCCTTTTTGCCCAAGAGTAACTTATTGCACCAAGATCTGAATATTTATAAAACTAGTTGATACTATGCACGCACGTCATTTGCCACATTTGATATTGCAATTTCTAACTTGTTTAGGATATATAGTAGGCTTATCCTTACAAATATGATACAAATAAGCAAAAATTCAGTGACTTTTACTGGAACTGTATATATACAGTTCCTGTAAACTTCTCTGAATTTTTTAAATGTTTCTAAAATTTGTTAAACTCAAAAGTGGAAGTTCTCCTTTACAGTGAAGGTAGTTCCCAATGGTATTGATCAACAGCAAAAAAATGAAAATTTTTGGGATTGGCATTTCCAAAAAAAAAATTTTTTTTTGAAAAAAATTTTTCTTTTCAAAAGGCTGCCACAAGAAAAGTTGAATACATTTTTCAAAATTCGGTATATCATTTTAAACAGAAGAATATTATCTTTAAAATAAAATAAATCGCAACAAAATATCTTGCACCGTTCTAGAGATAGAGCACTTTAAAATTTTTATCGAAAATCGCGAATGAGAAAGGATGCCGGGGATATCATCTTTGGCGGCCTGTATCTCGGGCCAGGAATTTTTTTGAGCAAAATGAAAATATACAAGTATCTTACTTTTTCTTAAATTTTAACATATGTTCAATTCAAAAACTTCTGAGACTATGAAGGTACCCCCCCCCTGCCTGAGTTGATATGGATTCAGCCCTATTAAATCTTATCATATGTAATTAATTCATTACTAATCCATGATAAGTAATGATTCTAGTTTGTCATGGTGATGACGTCCTACTTAAGATGGAGTCCTATTTTTTCCATATTACTGAATTTAATATATATAATAGTAATAAATTTTGTATTCTGCATGAGAGTGCAACAGCTATTTCACCAAGATCTGAATGGTTATAAAAGTAGTTATACTACGAACGCACTTCATTTGCCATGTTTGACGTACAATTTAACCCGTTAAGGAACGGCACCACTTTTTGTTAATTTTTTGAATTAACTTTCTAAATCACAAAAACATCGTATTTAAATAAAATCAATTTTACTTTTCCTTTTTACCGGTATCAAACTCAAGCGTTTTAAGCACATTTTGTGGGTGCATATATGCACCCATGGTCCCGAACCAGTTAAACATAGATGAAAAGTGATACGAGTTCGGTTTGTCTGGCCGCCTGTCTAAGCTCTAACTGTCGTAAATATACTCGTCTCACCCTAAATTCTTTGTATGTTACTATAGCACGAATGGTATTGAAAATGAATTGTGTAGCATTTGTATATCATAATATACTTATAACTACTTAAAAGATGACTCAAACATGTAAAAATATTATTTAATGCAACCCTGAGATCTTTCGAAAAAACACGCGTTCATTTTCAAAGGGAAAAAGATGACTGACTGGATAGAAATACATTTAAAAAACAAAAACGAAAATAGTGCGCATGCGCAAGCGGAGTTCAGTCCACTTCTCTGCAGAGGGATGAAAAGACCAGTTCATATTATCAGGAGGTCTTGAAATATTTAGGATATTGTACCAAATTGCGAGAATATTATAGGAAAGGACATCGTTATAAACATTATCACTTCTAAGTAAAATTTCAATGGATTCATGGATTATTGAAGAGTAATGGTTAGACGTTGAAATGATCATTTTAGCGTTTTCGAAGTTTATCTTAATATTTTCTTTTTGATGCAATCTGGATAAAGCTGTACTTGGTTTGCTAAACTTGATATCAGAAATGTGCTCTTTTAATCTTTCCTTAAATTTTCGAGATGTCATACCAATATAAAATAAATTCTTATGTTGTTCTGTGCTGAATCGGATGATATAAACTCCTGCTTTTTCATAATCGGGAATAGGATCAATTTTACTGTGAATCAATTCTTTCAATTTTGTTGGAGGTTTAGCTATTAAGTTAATATTATATTTTAGTAATGCATATCTCAATCCCTCATAAAGTTGTGGGATATAATCAAATGTGCAATGAATAGACTCAATATTTATAAAGGAGCTTGGTGCAATATAATAGAAGCGTCAAAAATACAACATTAAGAGCACCAAAAATTTTAAATTTTAAGCCTACCGGTTTCGGTAGCAAAAAGCATACCTTCCTCAGTGCTAAGAATGGCGGAAATTTGCTCACAAATATAGGAGAGATGGGGATTCAAGTTAAAGGTTTATTGACCTATAGGAAAACAGGTCTATTGGCTGTCACCTGCAAGCCTCTGTTTTCCTGTTGGTCAATAAACCTTTAACTTGAATCCCCATTTCTCCTATATATGTGAGCAAATTTCTGCCATCATTAGCACTGAGGAAGGTATGCTATATGCTACCGAAACCGGTAGGCTTAAAATTTAAAATTTTTGGTGCTTTTAACGTTGTATTTTTTACGCTATTAATAAATAGACTTGCTCAAACTTAATTCATTGTTCTGTCTTTGTTGTTTTGCTTCATTAACTAATCTATTAATGTATTGAAGAGGGAAACCATTCTCAATAGTAATCTGTTTTAATATACTAATCTCGTTTTCTACGTATTTATCCATACAAACTGAGAAGGCACGTTTAACGTAAAACCTGTAGGCAGCAACCTTTTGTTTTTAAAATGTATTTCTATTCAGTCAGTCATCTTTTTCCCTTTGAAAATGAACGCGTGTGTGTTCGAAAGATCTCAGGGTTGCATTAAATAATATTTTTATATGTTTGAGTCACTTTTTAAGTAGTTATAAGTATATTATAAAGTTTATTAATAAGAAGGTGAAAATTTCCTTCACGACACTAGTGTTTAATACAGTGTTTTGACTCTATTTGTATTTCATTTACAGGGACGGTCAAAAGTATTCCGTTACATTACGATCAATGGGAAAAATCGTTTTAAGTTATTTTTCCTGATGTTAGACAATTTCAAACGTAATAAAATTGATGCGCATTTCTGAAGTGCACTAAAACAGGCATTTTGTAGAATATGAATGATAATTTATTATTAATTTACATGGCCGCTCAAAAGAGTTCCGTTACATAATGGCCTACGGGGAAAATCAGTTTGCAGCGACCTTTATTTCTGTTAAGCTATTTCAAATATAATGAAATTGATATACTTTACTGAGGCCTACTACAAGATACTTGTTATTTCACATGATGTGGATAGTATTTATCGTTCATTTACAGGGACACAAAAAGATTCGGATATATTACTGTGTCTTAAGTGGTTTCCATAATTGCTTGGAGTGCGATTTCATTTATGTCATGCGTGACACGTTTATCTAAATGTTTGCTTACTATGTGATGTGTACAAATACTGAGTATCATATACCAGGCTACACAAAAGAATTCGTAAGCATTGAAAAATATCAGCGTGAATAGCTTAAAGGCGGCTTTTAACTGAGTTGTGCGCTTTCAAGTTGAACTGTATTTAGTATACTGAAACATGTTTCTATAATATAAATAAAATCATATTCAGGGCTGCGCAAAAAACTTGATAAACGCCCTCCTATGGATGACAATGTCTGAAAGTATGATTTCAGTAGTTTTAACAATGGTTTTGCCTGAATAAAGTTTAGCCTATTATACGGCGCATATAAAAATCTGTTGGAATATACAGGGCTATACAAAAGAATTCAAGTATGTTTCCGCATATTGATAGAAATTACTGAAGGTGAATTTTCAGCATGTTATGCATTTTCTTGTTGAACTAAATTTCAGCATACTCTGTAGAATATGTACAAATCTGTAGATTAAAGACAGGGAATACAAAGGAATTCGACTAGTTTTCCTGCTTTGTGTGGTAAATGCTGAAATCGGGTTTTCAAATAGGTTATGCCTTTTCTGAAATGTTAACTTACATTATTTTTTTAATTTATTAAACAGCAAAGATTCTTTATTGAATTCTGGAAGTGTTGGAAAGTGTTTCACAACATATACTTGATGCTTGATTTTTCTTCCTTGTTGTTTATGATGATTGAATTTTGTAATTCTTTTTAACCTAATTTTGGTATGCTAGAATTATAATAATTACATTCACAGGTGTGTTTCCGATGACAATATATCATTTTAATATTTTTTAACATAATTATTAATTAAAGCCTTTAATAACATTTTTCTGTTAACCTGCTACAAGTGATAAATCCCCAAACATTCCTTGTAACTCGTACAGTTTTGTACGAGTTGAAACAACAATGGATTTATTGATGCATCAGTAAATGCTCACCAAAATAAGCCAAATGACTCTGAAACTGCAACAATGAAACATTCTAAAGTGTCGAAAGTAAAAAATTAATTCCAAATAAAAAAAGAAGAGTTTATTTTTTTTAATAGCACACTTTTATGAATTAAAAGTTTAATATTAATTAATTTATCATTATACGTTGGGAAATCAATTTAAAATCCTAAAAAGCCAGTTTAAATAATGTTTTAATTTTTTTCTTGCTGCGCTACATTAAAAAAGAAATAGAGCAAAAATTATGCATTTTTAAATAAATTCGCTTGATCCACGCTTTCTACCAAAAAGCAAGAAACAAGCAGAAAATTTTTCATAATAGTGTAATGCCAGTGTGTATTATGCCAAATAAATCTATTGTAATTTAAATTTCCGGAGGAAAAACTGAATTACACTCAAACATTAGGCGTGATTTTCTACACGAACATTAAAAGATAAATAAGAGAGTTTATAAAAGGGATTTTTTTAATTATTGTAGTTTAAATTTACGGAGGAAAAACATGAATTGCATTGAAAAAATTAGGCGTGATTTTCGAAATAAACATTAAAAGATAAATAAGAGAGTTTATAAAAGACAATTTTTTTAATCTATTGTCATTTAAATTTCCGGGGGGGGGGGACATGAATTACCCTCAAAACATTAGGCGTGATTTTCGATATGAACATTAAAAGATAAATAAGAATGTTTATAAAAGAGAGTTTTTTAATCTATTGTAATTTAAATTTCCCTGGTAAAAATCATGAATCACACTAAAAAAAAATAGGCGTGATTTTCGATATGAACACTAAAATATAAATAAGAGAGTTTATAAAAGAGAATTGTTTAATCTATTATAATTTAAATTTCCTGGTGAAAAAACATGACTGTCACTCAAAACATTAGGCGTTATTTTCGATGAACATCAAAAGATAAATAAGAGAGTAAGAAGACAGAGATTTTAAGCTATATTTACTTTCATACTAATTTTAATTCAATTGTTTTTTCCAACCAAAATTAATACAATATATAAAAAATTGTGATATTTTGGAATTAAAATTAAGTGGTATAAACATACCACCGCTCTTGAAAGGGTTAAAGTAAAACGTCTAAAAAATGCTTAACTAAATTAAATTGCTAAATGGAATCGCATTCGAAACAAAATATAATTTAGTTTGGTTTATCATTTATGATGAAAAGATTATTTAAATTTCTTTGAAACTGGAGATATTCAGTCCTTTTCAGACATTTGGATTGTAAGATACTCGAATTTCCTTGTTAATTTTGAAAATAAAATAATGTTAACTATGTTCACATTGCGCTTTAAGAAGTAAAATGTCAATAGAGGGCTCAATATAAGAAGGAAATTTTCATATAAATTAAAACTTTTCCTACCAGTAACAAAAATTAGCTATAATATTTTTATTTTTTTACATGGATAATTATTTGGATCATCAGAAAAAAGTCGACGTAATCAAGAAATTAAGCTGTTGTTTCTCTGCAACAATTTAAAATTACAGATTAAGAAAACGCTAAGCATCCGTCCCATTAGAACTGGTAGAAAGCAATCAACAAATTAGTTTAACCCCTTAATGGACGCATTAAATCACGGTTTAAAAATTCCAATTGCTTATTGGCACCACTTTTTTGAAAAAGAAATGCTCACCTTGTTTAATGAGAGGTAAAATGATACCAGAATAAAGCCAATTACACTATTCTATAAAACTGGTGGGAATCAAACAAATCTGAATAAAAGACAAAGCCCGTGAATATGACGGGAGCGAGAATTAAGGGGTTAAACAAATGGGAATTCCATTGAATTGACTATTCAGATTGCTTCGTATCATTCCCACTTTTGTAGATCTTCATTAAAATTCAATAGTTTACAAATTCATGAATATTTAATACATAATTTATCACATTGCATGGTTCTACGCTTTGTTAGCAATGTGATAAATAACGTATTAAATATTCAATAATTTCAAGAGTAATTTCTTTGTTCAGAATTGATTGTGTGAGCAAAGCGAAGGCTAATACACAGCGCAATATTACTTTCAGGTCACGTACAGCTACGATGGATATTAAAACTTTCATCAAAACTTTCGTCAAGCATAACTCAAAAAATATTTGTCGGATTTCGTTTCTGATTGCACCAGAAGGTACCTATTAGGGTAACCTACTGAATGCACCTATGAAAAATAAGTTCCAAACCGTTTAAAAATTACATTAAAAATAACTGTTATAAAAACAAAATTTATCTAGATACGTCACGGAAATTTAGTGTACGTCATTTTCACTGGCTGGATGTTTTCGTAGAAAAAAGAATTACGGCACATGGAGCAAAGAAAATATAAACGCATCAATATTACATATAATTAAACCTATTTAAACAGGAAAATAAATCTGGATTTTTTTTCTATTTAATAGAAAAAAAGCCAAAATAACTTAATATTTGATATTTTGCGATAATCTCTGTAACATAGTTTTTCAATCACCAATAGCGTCTCTTTTATTTCGCGTGTGCAAATTAGAAACAATTCTTTGATAATTAAAAAAAAAAAAAAAAAAAAAAAAAAAAAAAAAAAAAAAAAACATTTTGTTTATGGGTTCATTTCTTCTTCTTCTTTTTTACGTTTTAGTATTTTAAGGGGTCTCAGGACTCTTAAAATCGGAAAAAATTGAAAAAAAGGACCATTTTCAAACTTTTAATATCTTAAAAAGTACATTGTTTAAAACACAATTTTTGTTGAAATGAAAGATATAAGTACGTTCTTTCATTTTATGTCTTTAAAAAAATGCAAGGTGCAGAATTAGCATTTACAGGGGGCTCCAAAATGTCATTATTTGACGAGCTGAAAATTGTTATAATATCTTACGCGCACGATTACATAATAACTATTGGAAATGGAATGAAAATTTTGGTGCCTACTTATACATCAGATTATAATAATTACCCTGAACGTAAACAAATCTGTATTTAAAACGTTTTTTTATTTTAATACAAATTTGTATTTAACTAATACAAAATTTTGTAAATTTCAACAACATAATCACCTAAAAAATATATTTTTTGAACAATAAAAGAAAAATTTTAGGTTCAGGTTATACAGATTAACATGAAACATACGTTTTGAAAATTTTATGAAAAAATATTTAGAAGTTTTTGAGATATCGCGCGCGTTATGCCCCAAACGTCGTTTGGTAAAAATGACTTCAAAGTTTTTCCCTAGCTGTCACCTGAAGGGAACCGGGGGGAGGGGGGGATTTTTTAAATTTTGTCACAGGGAGGTCATGTGACATATCTAAAGTTAGGTCTTGACCTAAGCTCCACATTCCTGTCTTTCTTTTTTTAGTTCTTTTTTTAGCCTCCAGGGGTCGTTTTTAAGCGTTTTTTAGAAAGTGCTTGAAAACCATCAAGTTTGGTGTCCACTGAAAGGTCATGACATAAGCTCTTCATCTATGATCTCATCCCCTAGTTTAACTCATATTTTAGGCAGTAGTAGGCTCTTTAGGGCAATTGTTCCAAACCGGAACTTGCAAAGAGTAATTTTCAAAATTCGTCTTTTTTAAGCGAAATATTGCTTGGAGGGGGCCACATGTACGTATGTCAGATGTTTTTTGGGACGGGGCATCGATTGGCTATCTCCATTTTTTCCTAGCTGTCACCTGGGGGGAACCGGGGGGGAGGGGGTGGGGGTTAAATTTTGTTACAGGGGGGGGGGGGGGCATGTGACATATCTATAGTTAGGTCTTGACCTAAGCTCCACAACCCTGACTTTCGTTTCCTTTTTTTAGTTTTTTTTGCCTCCAGGGGGCGTTTTTAGGCGTTTTTTGGAAGGTGCTTAAAAACCCCCAAGTTTGGTGTCCACAGAAAGGTCATGACATAAGCTCTTCATCTATGATCTCATCCCCTATTTCAACTCACAATTTAGGCAGTAGTAGGCTCTTTAAGGCGCATTTTCAGTCATTTCTCAAAATCTTAGAGAGAGTCGTACAGGAAGCCAGTATTTTAAGCTTCATAGATTAAATTCACAATTGCATATGCTACATGCCATTTTGGTATTGTAAGGGGACTCTAAAAGGGTTAACTTTTCAACTTCTTTTAAATAAGCTCTGAAACATGGCAAGTGACATATCAAAATAAAATCCTCGTTGAACACTCGTGATCCCTGACGTTATTTACTCCCCCAACTTCCCCCACGATTACTTTTTTATCATACCAAGTGCAGCATGAACTTCTTTCAATCACAGGCAAGCCTTAAAAAGTTCATTTAGTTGTTAATGTTCCCTGTCAGGTGTTATTTCAGTGAAAAACCTCAAAACTGCAGGACTGGTCTACAGTTAATATTAGACATTTTGTGCAACTACCTATGGCAAAATGCGTAATTATCAAATGTGAAAAACATTCACAGGACATACTACATATCATTGTAAGGTTTGGTGGAGAGAAACAGGAAACTTGAATAAACTTGTCAACAATGTGTACATAAATGTAAATAAAGATTAAATGAAAAGAACTTGAAAGTAACCAAGAGAAAAATGTTTGTAAATGGAACATCGAGAGCAATGAGGTATATGAGCATTGAAACTCTTTTTATGTATTTATTTATTTATTTTTATTTATTTATTTTATTTTTTTTTGTCAGTTTTCTTCAAAATTATGTCACCTAGTTTTTGTAACTTATCTTCTAAAGCCTCTATATATTTTTTTCCCTTAAGATTACTAAAACCCCCCACTGTCCGATCATTAATTTTTTATCTTAATCATTTACGGTGATCTAGGTCACTGATTTTTACTTTAAACTCTTCTATTTTCCCTTTCCTTCAAAAAGCATGGTTGGGTCCTGGTGATGCCTGGGCCATAATTGAAAAAGTGAATTAATTATACTAAGTGAAAACGCTGTGCAAACAGTATAATCAGGACCGAAAAAGTCACAATAGAAGACATAAGCTGATAGAGAAAATCAGAAGTATTTTTATCTACTGAAATTATAAAAATATATATTCACAATGAAACAGGGCGATCTGCGAAATGAAAAAGAGTTGCAGTCGCAAAGGAATGATTCCTCTGTCATAACAGAGTCAAATGAAGACGGGTGAAGTCTAACGACAAAGAAACACAGCTACCACAGCGAGCAAACAAAAATTACCAGCCGGGAGATGAACTGTTGCCATTTGACGCCGAAACAGCATCACGAATGACGATACTGGTTTTAATAGATCAGGTGGTTAGACATCAAAAGAAACGCGACAAAAAAAGTAATGAAAATGCACAAAAATACCGAAAATTTTTGGAAGAGAAAGCGGTGGAAATAGAGAAAGAAAGCGTAAGACAACACGACAAGGCTGAGAAGGAAGAACACCAAGAACGAGACACGTTGTCGAAAATTACAGACCAGGTACTAGAACTCATGCACCAACTACAAACGCAGTTAGCGTCAAACAAAGAAGTAAAGATAAAGAATACCATGTCATCAGTAATCAAAAACTTTAAGCAGCTCAAACAACAGATAGAAGAAAAAGATCAATAACGAAACTCAGCGAAAGAATTAAATTCCAAGAAGAGTTAATCAAACAGACAAAACAAGATAAAATCGAAAGAGAAGATCAATTGATCAATGATATGAACAAAATCATACAACAGAACCATGAACAAATGGAAAAAAGACTCGTCGAACATGTTACCACTCTTCAGGCAGAAAACCGAAAGGACTCAATTAATCATAGAGAGGAAGAAACGGCAATAGAAAATGACCGACCAACATATGCAGAAATTACAAATTTTCCACCGCTCCCACAAGAAAGACCGACACTAATATTAACACCAAAAGACAAGGAAACAAAAATGCCAATAATAAAGAAAGTTCTCAATTCTATGAATATGGCTGAATTACCACCAGTAGACTGCCAAACAACTAAACAAAATAAAATAATAATAACATGTAAAAACAAATTTGACCTGGAACAGGTGAAAGATAAAATCTGCACTACAGAAGATATGGCGGAAAAATTGGATATTAAAGAACCAAACCCGAAAACAGCCCGAGTGATAGTCTTTGGAGCCCCAGAAGACCCAGTAGTCACACAGAAAAACGTCGAAAGAGAAGAAGACAGTTCACAGAACAACTTAGAAGAGCAACAAGAGCTATATGAAAAACAAGTACTCTATCCGGCTTTGGAAAGAGCTCTGAGGAGGAAGGTGCAATATAAGCTGATAAGAGTATTGAAAGGAAGAGAGGGCGAGGAAACCTCGCACTTGGTGTTGCAGCTACTGGAGAGAGATGCACTGCAACTAATGGCAGGAAAATTGTGCATAGGATTTAACCGGTGCACGGTAAGACGGTATGTCTTCATTCAAAGGTGTTATCACTGTCAGGAAATAGGGCATACAGCAAGAGTGTGCCAAAATGCAGAGGCCTGCGCTAAATGTGGCAAAGGCCACAACATCAAGGATTGTGCCTCAGAAAAAGAAGAGTGTGTTAACTGCAAAAAAGTGCTCGACTACTACAAGGCGGACCATAGGAAAGCTGGACTATATGAAAAACATCCATCTTACGATCCATCCTGCAGCGTGTATCAGCGAAAGAAACAAGAAGCGCTAGCGTCATTGTCTTATAGAGGTAAAAATTCAAATTAATTCAACAAAATTTACAGAACAACAGATCACAAACCGCTGCTTTTATGAAATTCCTCTCAGACTCGGACTATTCCCTGGTTTGTCTTCAAGATGCATACCTTTATGAAAATAGACCTCTATCACTTCCTCGAACAACACCATGCTATAGTTCAAGCTCTAAAAAAGCCCATATTTTAATCTTAGACAAAAACTTAAAACATAATCTCTCTTCTAAACACTATAACTCAGTTTTTATAAATTTAGACCTTAAGCCTTTAACCTTAAGCATTGGCAGCCTATATAGCCCCCGAGTGCTGACTTTGATGAGGATATTGAGAACTGGCTGGGTTCTAAAAATCAGAGCCCGTTGCAGTTGGTTCTCGGTGATTTTAACGCTCACAGTCAGCTTTGGGGCTATAGGAGTGAAGACACCAGGGGAAAAGTTCTTATCGATAGAGTCATAGCGTATCAACGAGTTATTCTAAACTCTTCATCCAGTCCACCAACGTATGAGTCGGGGAAGAACCTGGGGAGGCCGGATCTGTTCATCTGCACGCAGGCTATGTTTTCACACATAAAAAACTGGGAAGTAATTCCTTCCCTTTTTGGAGACCACTACCCAATAGAAACAGAGCTAAATTTCACAATACCCAAACTACCAAGAAGAAGATTCAAAACAAAGGGAATCCCTTTGACACAATTTTCCGAACAACTAACTCGAAAATGCTCACAAATTAACTTTAATGACATAGAAACTATAGACCAGTTTAACGAAGAATACGAAACTTTTAAACAAGAAATATTATTACAAGCCAATAAATCCTTTAAAAAGAAAGCCCCCTTCAAGAAATTTAAAATTTTCTGGTGGTCTCCACAATTGAGGGCCCAAAGAAATAAAGTAGCAGCTCTTTTAAAAAGAGCAAAAAATTCAAACTACGAGTCAAATATAAACCAGCAATACAAAAGGGAAAGGGCAATTTATCAAAAACAGATTTTATCGGAGAAGGAAAAAGCTTGGACAAACCTGTGTCGCAGAGAGACGGATCCTTTTGGTTTAACGAAAAAGTTAGCCTTCCAGCGATTCAAGGACTCACATATCAGTTACCAATTTGATTCTTTGTCACCCACTTCCAGGTCATCAACCCTTTTAAAACTAACGAGGGACATTTTTGGCGATGAAACTCCAAAGCAACTACCACAGCGACTAAACTCGCACGACCAGGCAAAATTCACGAAAAGAGAGTTGCGAAATGTTATTTTCTCATTAAATATTAACAAGGCGCCAGGACCTGATCAAATTGATCACAGGATGGTCAGGTGCATCTTTTCAAAAATTCCTAATATTCTGTTGGATATGTACAACAGTCTTTTAAAGTTAAACTATTTTCCTGATGACTGGAAATTGGGAGAGCTCGTGTATTTTAGAAAGGAGGGAAAACCCTTGATCTTCATATTCATGAGAGGTCTTCATATCGCCCCATCACTCTATTACCAATATTCGGAAAAATCTTAGAGAAATTAATTCTAAGACGAATACATCACGCATTAGACAAAACGAATTTCCTATCGGGTAATCAACACGGCTACACTCAAAATAAATCTACTGAAACGGCTTTGGAGCAAGTGATTTCATTCGTAGAACAACACAAACAAAATAAACAATACACATCACTGGTATCACTGGATTTCAGAGGAGCATTTGACAACCTCCCTTGGGACCAGGTGATCCTAGCATTGCAAAGACTAGGTATTTCTAAACAACTCATTAATCTTGTCGTTTCCTTCCTTTCGGGTAGGCGAGCTCAGGTGGACTGGATGGCACCATTTTTGTTGTACTTCTTTAGTAAGGGTTGCCCGCAGGGATCGTGCCTGGGTACTTTTCTTTGGTTGGTTTTGTTGGAGACTCTTTTGGGGACCTTTGATGTACAGGACTGTGAACTGTTGGCATACGCGGATGACGTGATATTACTGATCTGGACACAGTCGAGACAGCAACTTGAACAAAAAGGTCAGAAAGCTTTAAAATTTATTCAGAATTGGGCAGAAACCAACAAAATAGAAATTTCACATGAAAAATCTTCATCATTAACTTTTGGCAAACCCAAACACCTTAAGCGGGGCCCCACATTTAAACTTCAAGATAAATCAATAAAATCAGAAACAACACTAAAATACCTGGGGGTAATATTAGATAAACAATTATCATTTCTCCCACATGTGGCACAAAAGAGAGTAGAAATCGGAAAAATAATTCAAAATCTTTATAAATTTTCATCAATCTCAGGTCGACTCCCTCCAGAATTTTTTAAGATTTGGTACTCGGCGATCTTACAAAGGAAACTGGCCTACGCGTGTGCTGTCTGGTTTCCGCGTATGGAACAATATCACGGTCGTCGACATTTGCTCTCGGCACAAAGGAAAGCTTTGTTGCTGATAACGAGAGCATATCGCAATACGTCAACAAACGCCCTGCAGGTCCTCACAGGTCTCCTCCCACTGGATTTACAGTTGGAGGCGGAAGCGGAGTATTCGGGGACGATTCGTCTCGGCAAGTCAACAGAAAAGGCTTTTGCTCCACTATACTATCCAAAATGCTCAAAATACAAAACATCACCACTAACAAGTGAAATACAAATTTGTGAAATAAACGACTATGTAGGCAAAATTACAATATACACGGACGGTTCCAAAATGTCCGAATGCACAGCCTCGGTATTTTGTGTGTACGAAAAAAACGAGCAAATCTATACTTGGAGAGCGAAACTGTCCCAGGATAACTCCGTCTTCCAGTCAGAACCCTTCGCGATCTCTTCAGCATTAGAGTGGATAGAGTCGGACAAACATTCTCAATACTTAATCATAACGATAGCCTATCAAGTTTAAAAGCATTAAACAATTTTGACAATACAAACTATTTAATACTAAAAATTCTTCAACAATTACAAACAACAGTAAAAGACATATATTTCAATTGGACAAAAGGACATTCAGGTGTTGAGGGCAATGAGGCAGCTGACCAACTGGCAAAATCGGCAGTAACGGATGAAACACTAATACATACATTTTTACCATATCCAGCTTCTTCACTAAAATCACAGACAAAGCAGAATCTGTTAAAAAATTGGCAAAAACGCTGGACGGATTCAGACACTGGTCGATATACGAAGGAATTCTTGCCATTGGTTGACCACAAGTATTTCGTAAACAACAGATACTTACACATATTTTTAACAAATCACGGCTCCTTTCAGGAACACTTATACAAAATTAACAAAAGAGATTCCCCACTATGCATTTGTGGCTTGCCGTCAACATCGTTACACTATGTATTATACTGTACATTAACATCGCATTATCATCTCAAAAAAAACACACGTATGAATTTAGCAAGTTGGTGGCGGGATGTAAAAGAGAAACCACAACTACTCAACAAAATCATACAATGCATGAGGTTTATAGATACAAACGAGTACATCTTTTCAAATCCAGAGCCATTCTAGTCCGACTCCATCACTAGGGTGTAGCATGGAGGGAGAAACGGGTTATTAGCGGGTGCCAGAAACTTCTATCACTTTTGAATTTTTATCTTGTGCATCTCTCTAAACTCTAGTATGTGCAAATTGTAAATAGTAGGTGCGTTGTAATGTGTTTCTAACTGTGATGTTCAATATTGTGTGTTTAATATACTGTGAAATCCCTGTAAATCCATGAAAAATGTAAATAATTATGCAATCACATTCAAATGATCCTCATGTAATCACTACACACAGTCATGTAAATAGTAGGTGTTTGATATTGTGTTGTAATGTGTTTCTAATTGTCATGTTAAATATTGTGTGTTAAATGTACTGTGACGTATATATATCCAAGAAAATTGTAAACAATTATGCAATCACATTAGGTGAAATGATCCTCATGTAATCACTACATACAGTCATATATCTCGATGTGAAATCTTCGGTTCACCCAGAAAAATTGGGTAACCAATTGTGATTGTAATTGTAAATCTCACAGTAACCGAAATAAATCTCAGCAGCTTGATCAGGGACCCGACGCTCCCTCTCAGACTCTGGTTGAGAGTCGGGAGAAGTGGATGTGGTCTACCCCTCGGGATTGCACTAACACTCTAAAGCGAAAGCTGAGTTCCCGAGGTGGTCATCGCTGTCATCGCTGTTAATCGAGCCGATAACAATGTCTGTTTATTTGTGAATGAGCCTTGGAAGTTTTCGAACTTCCCACACTTTTTTACTGCACTGACAACTGCCCTAAAATATTTGGAGCAAAGAAGCGATGTTATGCCGATAGATCTTCTGTTGCTCAAAAATTGGCGTGATCGTGCAGCCATTTATATAAAATCCGGGTTTTTTCAACGAAATAACACACTTTTTTAAAAAATGATATAAATTTAACAAATTAATGTAATTAAATCAAAAAATATATACATTGTCTATAGATTTGTTTTATTTTTGAAAATGCATCTTTCAATATTTAACTTAGTAAAAAGAATTCAATCTACTTTTTAAAATTTACTACTAGTAGATGTTTTCTTTTTAAATTTTGTTGAGCTCTGAAACATAACTTTATGCATGTTTATTTTTGTCATTTAAAAATCGTTCTGATGATTTTTATTCTAAGAGAAATTAAATTCACAAGCACGGCAAGTTTATATTACACAATTTTCTATTAACCGAGATTTCCGATATCCGAGGTACTAACGATCCCAATTAGATCGGATAATCGAGGTTGACTGAACTTAAATGGATATGGATAGTGCTGAGAAGATAGTAGTTTAACATAAAATTAAAATTAAAATTTCGAAAATTTGAAAACTTTAAGAGTCCTGAGAACCCTTAAATGAAATTGGTACTTTTCCAGTGTAGGGGCCTGGGTGAGGAAGAGAAAATGAGATTGGCGAGAGAAGTAAATTTTTCATGCATATTTTCTTATAACCTATCCATTGTTTGATATACCTATTTCTTTAAGCATTTATGCAATTTATTGTGTAAAAAAGTCATTGACATATTTTCACATACAAACAGAAGTAACTTGTTTATAAAAAATAAAGATATTATCATATATAAATACAATGTTTATGTTTATGTGTAAAAATACGCATAAACGTTCATAAGGTTTTTCACATGTATGTATGTATGTACCGGGTGTCCCAAAAATGACTGATGCATTTTAAAATTCAATAACTTTGCAAATTGTTACAGATATTAAACAAATTCTTGCAGGAGTGTTATGTAAGATGTCAGAAGTTTTTATGGTGTGATTCTCAGACTTAGTTACAAATAGCATCGATAGATGGCGCTGCAAACAATAACCGCTAAATCCAGGCTCGATTTTTCAGCCTCTCTCTTATTCCATGCGAAAAACGGAGATGAAAATGTATTGAATGGATCCCGAAGTACCAAAAATCGGGTCTGGACTGAGCGCCTATTGCTATCAGCGTCATCTATTGTTTGAAATTCGAACTAAAATCAAGAATCACAGTACAAAAACTCCTGACATCATACATAACCCTCTTGCAACAATTTTTTAAATATATGTCACCGTTTGGAAGTTATTGAATTTTAAAATCCATCAGTCATTTTTAGGACGCCCGGTATATCATCAGTGATGGAACAGTGTAGCAGCAGAGAATCAATTGTCACCGCAATTTTTGCTAGTATTCTTCATTTAGCTTCAGGACAGAATTTCTGAGATTTTTGAAGGCGAATAATACTATAAAAATTTAGTGGTGACAATCGTTCAATTGCTGCGCCACTGTTCCATCACTGATATCATTTATGAGCTCAAACTGCACCGAGTTTTTAAAAAACACCAAAAGTATTATTGGAAAAGTACCATGAAATTAGTTAAAATCATATATTTTAAATCAAGGGAATGGAAAGTTTACGTTTTATCCCCTTGAGGGGCGGTGGGATATATTTTATCCCACCTACGATTAATGAAGATTTGCACCAGAAAATTTTTATGAAATTTTACTTTTCTAACTTTGGTGGCAAAATGTCGTAAAATTGCTTTTCCTTATTTTGAAATATTTTTTTTTATAAATTTCCGGTGAGAATCCAGCATTACACAAACGCAATTGCTTGCCCCTCAAGGGGTTAAATGAAATGAATGCAACATGAATGTGGTATGGGGAACTTTTTTGGCCATTTATCACCTGCGTTCGGCTAACATAAAAGTATCGATATTGCCATTGGGGTACAGATGTCATATAAGCACCACGTTGCGCGATTTTTTCTAACGCCAATTTGCCGAAAACCTCGTTTTCGAATCCCAGAGACATATATGTTTTTAAAAAGGGAATGACAATAGATAAAAAAAAGTTTAATTATAAACTATAGAACAAAAAAAAATTATATAATTTTAGAAAATAAAATAAAATAAAATAAACAATTTATTAATAAATAAACAACAACATCTGGGTTACCATATCAAGCAAAATAACGATACTTTGGTGTCAATTAAGTACCCCGGACTACATATAACATTAGCGTCAGAAAACAATCGTGCCAATGTGGTCCGTATATAACATCTGTGCCCCAATGAGTACATGGTATGCGAAATGAAACGAATATATTATAGTTACTCTTCATACAAGAAAAATGGCCGTTAAAAATAAAGTTAAATATATTTTACCTTTATAGTATAAAAATGTATATTATCCTACGTTTTCAGAATTTTTTAGTCAATCCCTTTGGCGGCATTAATTAGTGAAAATTGCCAAAAACAGATTTAACACAGTTTTTGATGAGTTGTGCAAGAAAAAGAAAAAGGTTTTCAGGATTGAAATTTGTAAAAATAAGTAGTCTTATAAGAAATCTGTGTAAGAAAAATATATTTAAGGTAAATCTGATCTCCTTCATAAAAAATAATGGCAGCGAAATGTGGTGTTTGACTTTTTATTTATCCGGTTTTTAAGCATGTTTTTGGCCTAGATCCTTAAGTGTAATGAAAATTTTATAAGTATATAAAATGCCAACAATTTTATTTTGAACATTTGCGTATTTCATTCATATTGATAGGTAGATAAATAAAGCAGCTAAAGCATTTTCCGTAACACATGTTTTCCAACCAAAAATGGCTGTGTAGCTCGTTAAAAATGGCCACCCCCAAAAAACAAAATCAATCGATCAAAAAAATTTTAATCATATTTTTTAACTATGATTAAAATTTTTTAATTTGATTAAATTTTTTAACTCAGAAAACTATGAAGAAAACTTGTTTAAAAAATTAGGAAAATTAAAAATGTTGAGCGCAATCACCTGGGTGATTTCGAAAGGATTGACCCTATTACCAATATTGCCAGTTTAGTGGATTTCTGAATACAACAATATGTGAATAGTAATTTTTGTTTTATTAATTCACAGAGTATCTGTCATTAAATATCACCAAAATTACTAGTTCAAAATTTCGACTAAATTGCCACCAATGATTGTTAGATCCAATGTATGTGCTGATTGTTTTTGTATGTAAGATTTATATGTGTTGATAATAGATTCGGGGATATAGTGCAAAACCACCAGGCACGAGATGGGGGTTACAACTATTTTCAAATAGTAATCACATTTTATTCAAACGCATAGTTTCTTTAACGCATAATGCTAAACTTATTATTCAGAAATAGTGGCAAATGTAAATAGTGGTAACGCAAAAAAACGTTTAGTAGACCTTATTGTATTGAATATTCAGCGGGAAGATAATTAAAAAAAATACAAAGAATTAATCAATTATAACTACTCTAGCGCATAATCAAAATCAACTAATAAGCATAGCTGCAAAGTTTAGGCTTTTATCCTAGCATTATTTTTGAACAGGTAAATATTTTTGTTACTTAATAATCGAAACATTAAAATTAAATAAGGCAAATTTTTGTAACAATAACCAATCATCTACACCCCTCCCCTGAATTTTATGCGCTAAATTTTTCTCTCCCCTTCCCCACCACCCCCTGAATTTTAGGCCTGAGCGCTGACATAAAAAAATAGCGGCTACCGTAGGCGGAATTTTATGTGCTTGTACTTTCCCCTGAATTTAGACACCAGTATTTTGCAAAAGTTTTCTTTGACATATTTAATCTCAGAAAAAGAAAGCTGAAAAAAAATATATATACAAGGTGGCCATAATTAAACTGACAATATTCAGAGCGTTCTGTAGTGCGATCTAATTGAGGGAATGACACCAAATTTTGTAAGACGATTAAACAACACGGGGGACGAAGGATTCTGCGGATATAAATTTAGTTCCAAAAGTCCCTGCTAGGGGAATAAGTGGCGCTGTGTAACAGAAATACATGATGTTCGAATAGAACGCAGTATATATCTCCATGTAAAATTAGACATCTTATAATCACCCTTTTTTTAACTGATTAATGTTGAAAATCCAGATATATTATATTATTACCTATAGGTGTTATATTTCGTTCGATATTTAAATTATTTTAATAATAGTGAATTTTATTTCCTTACTTTTGTGTCTTTACATTTTTTTTTATTACAATCTATGTCAGCTTACCGTATGCTATGAACTGGCAATTCTTGTATTAAAATATACTAGAAATAATTTATTGTTTACCAACTTAAATTCTTACTTTAAATGTAACTAGTTTATACAAAAGACTTAACCCCTTGGGGACGAGCGACTCGTATACGTGCCACAGGAAGCGCTCAGAATCCTTGTTTTTCCTCACCAGTAAAATTTTACTGAAAAATTTGCCTTATTTAATCAGCGCATTTTCTCGATTCAAGAGGACACAAATTTCTGTTTTTAAAAAACGGTCACGAAAGATTAAAAATTTCGTGAAACGCTCCCGTCTTGAAGGGGTTAACAGCTCCAAATCTTTTAAAATAAAGAAATAAATCTCATCATTATTGTGAAAGGAATATTTTTTAAGATGAAAAAAAAAAGTTTTTTCTATTTTTTTTTCTTGTAATTTTTAATTTGTGTATTATATCTTTTGAATATTATATAATATTTCAGTTCTTAGTAAACTTTAAAAAGATTTTTTTTTGTCGTGTATAACTTGACATCACAAACATTTCCAAAAATAATCAATTATCGTAAATATTGAAATATTTTATTATTAAAAGAGAAGGAAACTAAATCACAGTAACATAATATACCACAAATTCGTCATTTGCTCGTGAAAATACTTCGCAAATTACCATAATTTTTTTCATAAAATAAATATCATACGAAATTGTTCTGGGAAACGTTAAATAGTTTCATATAAGAATTCTGATGTAAAATTACTGTTATAAAAAATTGAGTAAAATTCACTGTATGTTTAGCCGTAAACTAAAAAAAAAAAAAAAAACTATTTATAATTTCATTCAGAACTCAAAAAATGACTAAAAGTAAAAAGTATTGCTCTATTAAACTACGATCATTTCAACTATAATTCTGGATAAGTTCAAAGTTGGATAACAATCAAGCTCCTGATGAACAGTTTACATGACCATTTGCATTGATCAGGTTGCATTGATCAGGCGCATTATTGAATCTAGAATTTTCAAATAGGTTTTTTCCAGTTTTTTATTAATGCTCCCTAAATTTCATAATATATTTCTTAGACTCTGGGAAAAATAAGATTTATGAATAGATTTATTTTTCTGTTTGATATACTATTACATAAAGCAAAAAATATGTTATTATTAATATATTAATCATTAAAAGATAATAATTATTAAAATATCAATTACTAATATTAAAATACTAATTATTATTAAATATGTACAGTTTCACTGATATTAATATTCACATAAATATACAGTTTTAGCAATTTGTTGTAAATATTTAATAGATTTATTACCACTTTTGTGTGGTTTAAATATAATATTAATATTTTATAAAGAGGAATCGTTATTTCAAATTATACAGAGAGACTAGCTGCATCCAACCAGACTCCAGTTGTCGCGGTCCCTCGGCAATCACCCCGTTTGTCCGATGATAGTGTCGGCCCTGCTTCAAAAACAAAAAATAGTGCAGTGTAGGATTAAAGCAATTTTGACCATTGTCACGGGATTTCCGTTTTTTGGATAACAGTAATTTTAAACAAAAATTGGTTTTTAACATTTCTCTCGCAACTTTTGAAGATAGGAGAGCTGGGGGATGAATGGGACAAGGGATGGATGGGACATTCTCAATATTTCATGCAATGAACGGTTTTTTTAGTTCATTTCTATTCTCATATATGGCCCTACCATAGTGTGTTTTAGAACCAAAATCAAAACCACATGGCTCTTTTCATTTTTTTACAAAGTTGCATCTTTTTAACTCTGCTTAAAAATAACTTTTTTAAAATTTGAAGATGTCAAATATTTTATACAATATAAACAAATGAGATATGTTGTGGTTATTTGTTTGAAGGTTCAATATTGGTAATTAAAATGAGTGCATATTAACTAATGTGACAAAATAGTTTCTGAGGCAAAATAGCGGACAATTGAGTCTATGTATCATAGGGATTATTGGGACAATTTAAATGGGGATGAATGGGATAGTCTTTTTCATCCGTAGAGATGTTAAAACATTTATTAACTAAAAAATATTATATAGGTTTATAAATTAATGATTTATGTTAATTATTAGTAATAAACTGTACTCGTATTATATAGGTTGTTTATTATTAAAACTTATATTGAATCTTAATTATTGTATTGTAATAAAAGTTAAATAGTTTATCAAAAAATTGCAATTGACACATTATCAAAATAGATAAAATCGTTAAAAGTAGTATACGTTTATTGATCAGATGGGGTAAATTATATTCAATTTGAAACTTGCGCTTAAATAAATTCCCACTCGCACCTCCCCTAACATAATTTCATTTGCAGGGGTCGTACGCTTAAAGGACATATCACTATTTCAAGATATATATCACTATTTGTTTATAGAAAAATAAATCTAGGTTAAACGCACAAAATTTCGCCATATTTCAGAAGAGATTCTTCCATAAGAAAGTACTGGTACCGAAGAATTTCCCGGTCGTGAAATTTCAAGACAAGTACGACACCTGCATCTGTGCATGATTTCTGAGATACATTGAATTAATATTTATTAATAAGTTGTGAATGAAAAATATTGGTTGTGACGTATTTCAAAGACATTTTTCACTTTCATTTCATATTTAAAATGTTTCGTAAGAGGGAAAGGGAACACATAGGCAGTCGATGCATTACAAGTTAAAACTACAGCAAACGAAGTGATTAGCAACGCTGGGATATAATAGACATATTATAAGATCATGTATTACAAATATAAATGCATGTAAGTTTATAATTATACATTTTAACTAGGTAACATTGCATACAGGGTGAAAAATATTGGTGTCCCATCCATCCCTATTATAGTGTCCCATTCATCCCTGCGATTGGGACAGAGAGTAACGTTTTTCAAATTTCATAATATTTTACTATATAACAATAATCTAGGCTAAATATGGTGCATAGATGTAGTCAAATACCTAATGTATGAAATGTAATATATAATATTAATAATAACGTTAAAAAAGTATTAAAAATAAACTTTTTTGTAAAAATGTCCCATTCATCCCCCACTTCCCATACCTGTGTTCTAGGCTATTTGAATTGAAAATGTTGTAGACACCTCCCACGAAATGTTTTCTTAGGAAGTACTGGTACTCAGAAAGTGGACAATTTGGGAACAGTGTTGCCGGTGGGCTACTTTTTTTTAATTCAAATGTCTTAGTTAGCACCACTTTTTTGGAATAGTGAAATCCGCCTTATTTAATGACATATTAATTAAGGCGAAAAGAAGGGGAATTTTACAATTTCGGAAAAGTGGTGCCAATCAAGAAATCTGAATTTAAAAAGAGTAGCCCACTGCCATCACTGTTTGGGAGCTCTAACGTCCTGATTGAAATTTGTTTCGACCGGTCAAAATCTCTGTATAAAAATGAATTACAAATAATCAATAACATTATTAACAGAACTATTCTCAGCGTATTTCGTGTATGTTGTAACCAGTGGCGTAGCGTTAGGTAAGGGGGAGGGTCGATCATTTTACTACCAGTGGTGTAGCGTTAGGAAGGGGGAGGGAAGATCATTTTACTACCAGTATTATTGTATGCTAAATTTTACTTTGTTTAATCGTACAGTGTTCAATGATTAAATAAAACCAAATTTTTTATATAATAGTACTGGTAATAAAATGATCGCCCCCCCCCCCCTCTCCCTTACGCTACGCCATTGGCTGTAACGTCTTAACTCGTGCATTATGCCATACTTATTAAATAAATAACCATTTATTGAACATAACAATGCGCCTGAAATCTCTTTGTAAACTTTGTCTAACCGGAAGCTAGATATGTTAAACAATTCCAAAGTCCTATTAGTAGCTTTCATAGAGAATTTTGTATTGGATATACAATCGCTTAATCTTCATGGCCGATACTGTATTTTGAAACAAATGATTCACATTACTGTAACTTCAATTATGCTTCTGTGATAGTACAATAAACGATAATGAACAGATAGTTATTATAAATAAAATTTATCATGACACATTATTTATGCCAAATATTAAAGGAAAATTAGTAATAAGAGCAATTCTGTACAAATGTCACTTTATACACAAAATTCTAAATAAAAATACACGTAAAATTATATTTTTATGCTAAATATAAATTAATTTTGTGTATTAACGTCCCTACTTCTATTTCACCAATAGATAATTTCTAAACCGTTAGCTTTAGATATATACTTCCAAATGCAAAATTATTTCAAATATTGTTCTTCATCATATAAAAATCAATTTTAAATAATTTTTTTCAAGTAATAAAATTTTAATTTTAACACGGTCTATGGCATTATAAGTTATATTCAAAGAAAATTTTTCCCTGCTCTAAAAAATAAAACGTTAAAATTTCCTTATTTGTTGTACCAAAACTTACCGAATTATGATTCTTTGAATTTTATAAATTTTTAGCGTTTACTGCTACTAAAATCGCGTTTTTGTGTGTTTCGTGTCAGAAATACTTTAAGTTATGCAAAAATATCAATTTTTTTATACGACACTTAAGTTTACTGATACAGAAATGGGGCAAGAGAATTCTCGTTTCCCGTAGTGAAAGTGTTAACATGTTTCTTTTTTAAATCGTTTTCATATCACTTTCGTTTTTCTTTTACAAGAAACATTTATTGTTTGAATGCTATGTTGTACCTGCATGTGTATAGCTATGATTTAAAGAAACATATCTCAATACTTCTAAATATTTTATATGTTGTTGAAATAGAACGCAGTATTTATCAATTAAAAATTGGATATACAGTAGCGCTCAAAATTATTTTGACAACCTTGTATTCTCTCTTATTTTATTCAATATAAAAATGTAAAAGAAAATATATTCCCTATAATTGAGAACACTATGACTACAGTTATTCAAATGTATGAAGTTTCAACTTGACATACTACATTCGGCGCCACGGAAGAAATATGACTCCTCCTTAGCTCAAAAGTATTTTGACAATTAGTTTACATTTAATTGTTGAAGGTGTCAGTGGCGCTATAGCTTCGATTAGTGTCTATATCGACTTATTGTGATTATTTTTAAATTGCGAAATGTAAAAAAATATTGAAGTGATTCTAGAAAAGACGCTGTAAATGCACTTAAGAAAGGTAGACTGCAAACAGATTTATCTGGTTCTTTTAACGGGTCTAAGCAACTTGTTATTACATGGAATAAAGTTTTTAATAAACAGAAATACATCGAAAATAAGCCTCATAGTGGCCATCCGAAAAAAAAAAAAAAAAAACTTGCAATGTTGACTGAATTATAAAAATGATATCTACAAGTGATTCTCGTAAGTCCGCTGTAGTAATAAAAAATGAATTGAAAGAAAATTACGGCATAGAAATACACATTTCATCAGTTAAACTACGCCTAAACCTTTATGGTTTACATGGCAGAAGACCAGTAAAAACACGTTTGTTATCTACTAAGAATAGGAAGGCTAGAGTTGCATTTGTAAAAAGGCATAACCCTTTCAGGGGCAAAACAATTCCATTGCTAAAGTGTTGAATTTAATGACTGACACCGGAATTTAAAAACAAATTTATTTGTAAATGAGAAAAAGGTATATTTCTCACACATAATAAACCGAATTTTTTTTAACCAAAATTCCGGTGTCAATCATTAATTTCAACACTTTAGCAATGGAATTGCTTTGATCCTGAAAGGGTTGTGCCGTTTTACAAATGCAACTCTAGACTTCCTATTCTTAGTAGATAACAAACGTGTTTTTGCTGGTCTTCTGCCATGTAAACCGTAGTGGTTTAGGCGTCGTTTGACTGATGAAACGTGTATTTCTATGCCGTAATTTTCTTTCAATTCATTTTTTATTATTACAGCGGACTTACGACAATCACTTGTAGATATCATTTTTATAATACAGTCAACATTGCAAGTTGTTTTTTTTCGGATGGTCACTTTGAGGCTTATTTTCGATGTATTTCTGTTAATTAAAAACTTTATTCCATGTAATAACAAGTTGCCGAGGCACGTTAAAAGAACGAGCTAATTCTGCTTGCTCTACCTTTCTTAAGTGCATTTACAGCGGCTTTTCTAGAATCACTTCAATATTTTTTACATTTCGGCATTTAAAAATAATCACAATAAGTCGATATAAACACTAATCGAAACTATAGCGCCACTGACACCTTCAACAATTAAATGCAAACTAATTGTCAAAATACTTTTGAGCTAAGGAGGAGTCATATGTCTTCGGTGGCGCCGAATGTAAACAAACAAGTTGAAACTTGATACATTTGAATAACTGCAGTCATAGTGTTCTCAATTATAGGGAATATATTTTCTCTTACATTGTTATATTAAATAAAATAAGAGAGAATATAAAGTTGTCAAAATACTTTTGAGCGCTGCTGTATTTTAACTTCCTCGCTTTTTTACTTGGGAAATGTTGAAAATCTAGATACACTATATTATAACCTAGATGCGTTATATTTTGTTGGATACTTAAATTATTTTAAAAATAGTGAGTTTTAAATTATTATTTTTGTTTCTTTATAATTATTATTTCATTACAATCTATTTCAGCTTTGAACGCATGTTTGGATGACTAGCAATTCTTGCAATACAATATAATTTAAAATTAACTTATTTAATACGCATAATTTCTTACTCTGAAGGTAAGTAGTTTACAGAAAAGATGCAACAAATCCAATTCACTTAAAATAAATAAATAAAGCTCTTTTAGAATTATGCTTTTTTCCCTTATATTAACACTAAAACGCCCGGAAATTTTATTCAAGTTTCATAAAACTATTTGACACCAGAATTTTTATTGAAAATTATTTGACTAATTTATTTAAAGTAATTTATGAAAGAATCTCTGGTTCCAGTTGACAGTTAATTATATGGTCGAAGTCGGATCGACACCTTCCGGGCGTTTTAGTATTAAAGATTGTACACCAGAAATTTTTAGATAGATTTTTAACTTTATTTAGTGCGGATTTTCGCACGTTTAACAGGATTGATATTTCTATATAAATATAGTGGTTGCTAAGAGTCAAATAAAAAGTGATGCCGATATGCATCACTATGCATTTACCGGTTTAAATTAAGAGGATTACTGGATAAGATTATATTTGTAACATAATCTTTTCCACTTATTAAGAGCTTAGATGATCATTTATCAGATGCATTATGAAATTGGGGAATTCCAAATCAATATCTTCAATTTTTCATTACTGTCCACCAAATGTCGTAATATGTTAGTGATACCTTGAGAATAATAAAATTTATAAAATATATTATGTTTTTCATTGAAATACTATTACATCAGGGGAAAAATTACATATATTTATAATAATTTTAAATATTAATTATTATCAAATGTATATAATATCATTGGGATTAATATTTACACGAAAATACAGTTTTAGTAATTTATTTAAGTTTGAGTTATTTGATGTACTTTTGACCATTTTTTAGACGGTTAAAACCATTTCTGACCACTGTCCTGGCTCATATTAGTTTTGACCTCTCAAAATTACAACACTGGAAAACTCTCCATTGCAAATATCCAATAACATTAATAAACGAACTATTCTCTGCATATTCGTGTTTGTCGTTACAATCTTAACTTATCCATTATACTGTATTTATTAAATAGCTATTATAGAACATAACAATACTCCTGAAATCTCTTTGTAAAGTTTGTCTGACAGAAAGCTAGATACATTAAACAATTCCAAAGTCCTAATAGTAGTTTTGATAGAGAATTAAGGGATTGGATAAACAAGAGCTTAATCTTATCTGCAGATCGTATATTTTGAAGCAAATGATGCACATTACTGCAACTTCAATTATGTTTCTGTGATAGTACAGCCAGAAAGATTGAACAAATAATTATTACAAATTACGTCTATCATAATCCATCCTTTATGCAAATATTAAAGGAAACTTTTTAATATGAACATGTGTGTATTAATTTCAATTTATACACAAAATTATATGTAAAAATGTGCACAAAATTACATATGTATGCAAAATATTTATTCACTTTTGTTATTAAATGTTCCTTGTTATCTTTAACCAGTCTATAATTCCCAAATCGTTAGTTTTTGGTAGAAAGATCCGAATAAAAAAATATTTCAGATGTCAGTCTTCATATCAAAATACTATTCGTTATAATTGTCATTTATTTAAAGGGTCAGGACTGTTTTAATTTTTTTAGATGTTAAACTCTTATATTTTCTGAACATTTTGATATAATTGTTTCTTTGAAATTTACATTAGAACAGAAGTTATAGCTTTTAGAATTATACCCGCTCAACAGCTGAAGCGGCGTTTCCGAAACATTGAAGTCATTTTTCTCCAAATGAAATTTTTGTGCATAACGCGAACGATATCTCCAAAACTTCTGAATATTTTCTCATGAAATTTTCAAAACATACGTTTCATGTTACTCTGTATAAACGGAACCTAAAATTTCCTTTTTAATTGTTCAAAAAAGTATTATTTTATGTGATTACGTTTCATGTTATTCTATATCAGGGTTCGTACGGACCCTTGAATTTCAAGACTAAGAAATTCTTCGGTACCGGCATTTTCTTATATAAAATCTCTCCTTAATTAGTGCCAAATTTCGCGCGTTTAAACTAGGTTAATATTCCTACTAAAGAAATACTGATATTTGGCCTTGAAAATAACGGTATCCGCACGAATCCTGTGTATACACGGAACCTAAAATTTCATTTTTATTATTAAAAAAAATATTCTTTTAGGTGATTATATTGTTGAAATTTTCAAATTTTTTTATTTGGTAAATACAATTTATGTTTAAAATATAAAAATGCTTTAAATACAAATTTATGTAGGTTCAGGGTAATTATTACAATCTGAGGTATAAGTAGGCACCAAAATTGTCATTCAAGTTGAAATATTTATTTTGTAATCCCGCACGTAATCTGTTATACCAATTTTCTGCTCGAGAAATGTCTGACAGTTTGAAGCCCCCTGTAAATTCTAATTCTGCATGTTCCAATTTTTTAAACACATGAAATGAAAAAAACATACTTATATCTTTTATATCAATAAAAATTTGGTTTTCAAATCATACATATTTTAAGATTTTAAATGTTGAAAATAGTCTTCTTATTTAATTTTGTTCCAATTTTAAGAGTATTGAGACCCCTTTAGTTATGAAATTTAAATTTTAATACGGCCCATGGTCCTATAAGTTATATTAAAAAACTTTTCACCATGCTCTAACGAGTAAATTAGTAAAAATTCCTTTTTTGTATGACCAAAACTTACAGAGATATGATACTTTTAATTTTATAAATTTTCAGTATTTACTGGTACTAAAAACGCATTTTCCGTATTTAGTGCCAGAAATACATTGAGCTATATAAAAAAATATATTATTTTTGTTTGTTTAATAACGTCAAACTGTCAACATCTGATGAAGCATAATTGCGACAAAGTACTTGTAGCAAAATTTGTAACGCAAGAATTGTATATAAATATGAATAAATCAACTATCTGCGTTTTATGAAAAAAACTTGGAACTTGTTATTGCCTTTCTTCTAAATTAATGTACCAATGCAGCACACATCGTTAATTATCAAACATCGACAACGCTTCCTACATCCGGGTAATAATCCCGAAATCGAGTTGTAAGTCTTAAAGATTTACTGGTTCCAGAACAGAATTTGTTGAAGTACAGATGGAAAGTGAAAAGCAATAGCTGTATATCACATAGCAGGACTATGCTGCATTTTTCACGATTTTCAAAATAGTTATTTCTCAAGAAAGAATGCACGGAATTTTACCAATCTTTATATTGTGTTAGACATTGATGTAAATGGATGTCGATAAGGTTTGTGTGTATATCATTCAACAGGTGGCATTACTGTGCTGCGTTTTTAACGTTTTATGCGATGGCTATACAGTAATACCTCAACTTACGTCAACAATTTGTTCTAAGACTAGCGACGTAAGTCAAAATACATTTAGATAATCAAAATAGGGTAAGTAATAATTTTTTTTAATCTAATGAACATGTGCTATTGTATTTAGGGATTATGTTACATACATCATACGTTTAACATTATCAAACAAGTAGTTGCCACGGTCGAGTCTTCCCAAATAGCACTTTTAATTTTCAGAAAATTTGCAGCGGTCTTGCTATGAAAACCTGCAAAGTTGCAGCAAGCTCAGCATGTTAAGACGGAAAGTTCATAACAAGACTGTAGCAAGATAACGCAAACGCCGAAGTCACCATACTTTGAACTTGCAGCTAACTTGTTGAGCAAGTTAAATTCGTGCTGTATCAAATTTATTGCAAATTAACGGCAAACAAGTAATCAGAAATACTGCAAAGTAGTAATCTTTCCACGCCCCACTATCTGTTTACAACTGTTACACTATAAGTTTAACCCTTAATTGCATGAATTATTCTTTTAGAATTGTGTTTTTTATTTTTATATTAAGGATTAGATACCAGAAATCTTAAGATAGATTTTTAACTTTATTTAGTAGCATATTTTTGTAAATTTAGAGGATTAATATTTCTATATAAATATAGTGGTTGAAAGAACTTAATTTATGTATTAAGAATTAAATAAAAAGGTGATGGAAATTTACATCACTATGCAACTAAGGGTTAACTCCTCCGAAGAGGTCCATAGACCTGATCAGGTCTACTGATGCGAACACACAGTCAAAAGGTTCATGCACCGTTTTCACCACCATAAACAAGTTAAGGAAATATCCGTACTTCGGAATTCGAGCCTTTTTTTTTGTATTAGACAAGTATAGCGTTTAGAAAAAGCGGTGTCAACCTAATAAAATTTCTGCAATTTCTGCGTATGTGCTGATTGCCTGTTCTCTCAACAGAGGGTTTTTTTGCTTTCATCACTTTCGTGAATTAAAGACAGTCTTGTCATCAGTTTCAAAACAAACTACTCATGCAAGTAGGGGATGGTATACCTTGAGGGAAATTTGATGGGAATTCCTCAATTCAAATTATTCACGGCAAGATAATGTCAGAAAAAATCAAACTTGCGCGTTCACGCTATCTGCGTTTGAGGATGCGGAAAAATACTACAATGAAATTGAGGCGACAAATTTTTCTTTTTTAAATTTAGAAGCTCTTTGTAACAGTAGAGTGAGTTTCTAAGCTTTTTCACACAATTACAATTCAATGTATAAATAAAACATTGTGCTCAGATGGAAGGGTGGTCGAGCTATGCATTGTTGTGACATGAAATGCACTTCCTTCCACGTGGTACCTCTTGCGAAGTATTGAAAGCAACTAGTTAAGAGTTGTATTCTAAACAACAATTAGTCGTATAACACAACAGAGTAGGAGCGACTTTATCTACCAAAAGTTGTCAATTTTGCTCCAGTTATACAGAATAGAGATATCGTTTTATCGTTTAAATATATTAAGTCATTGGTAATAAAGGTTTAAATAACTCTTTTAAATAATAACCCTTTCTATAGGAATTTTTAAATTTAGAAAAAATGTTAAATTTATCCATAATTTCGACTTTTGGACCAAAAACGCAGACTCAAGCCATTTTTTTTTCAGCCGTAAAATTGCACGCAGTTGATATACTAGTATAAAGGTAACTTTTGGCACCAACCCGTTTAAAATAAATTTTTTTCGCTCCACCCTTTTATACATATAGTATACATATACATATAGTACATATAGTGTATACAAATACATATACATATAGAACATATAATATATATTTACATAATTCAAAATAATAGTAAAAAAAAGGGCGTAAAAGTTGTCAGCTATATCATTACATATTTTAGCAAAACCTTTCTGTATTTTTATAAAATGCATTTAACTTAATGTAATAAAAATAATTTTACCACTGCATTTCTATAAATGAAAATAATATTATAAATTGTCACTTTTTTAATTCGTGCACAAAGAAAATTATGAAATCTCAGAAAATAAGATTTATTTTAAATGAAAATAGATATAATTTAAAAGAGAAATCTAGTTAGGAAAAAAAGACTTAAGACATAACTGCAATGTTTGCATCTAAATCTTAAAAAGAAAAAAAAAAAAAAAAAAAAAAAAAAAAAAAAAAATGTGCTTGCTATAAAGATTTTTCTATAATATCTAACTAAATTTATCCAGGATTTTCTGATATTCCGCCATTCTTTCCCTTTTTTACGTAAAAGATAATTCGAAATCTGAGTGTGGAAAAATAGATGGTAGACTACTAAATTGATAGAAAAAGGCTAAATAATTGTAACTTCATCTCAAACATTTTTTTTAACTATTTTTTTTTCAATATTTACCTATCAATATATAGAAAAAATTTTTAAAAGTTTTAATGCAATTTTTTCATTTCCTTTTTTTGCATTTTCATAAAAATGGTATTCAAAGTGACAGGGAAGGAAAATAAAATACCCGAAGATAAAGCTGATAAAAGTAAAGTGATTTAGATAGAAAAAGATTAAATAATTGTAAAATAATATGAAAATTTTTTGTAAGCTAAATTTTTTTAAACCTTTAATTAAACGTGGTGGAACCCGTCGAACTTCGACGAAGGAAAATGTTTAAGAAGGAAGTGTTTCATTGATTTATAATAAATCTCGAAATTTATTAACAATAGAAAATGCCTCTTAAATTGTTTAGTCTAACTCTCAAACAAATATTATTTTAACCTAAAATTAATAAAATACTACTTCTATAAAACTCAGTTGTCCAGAGGTCACATTCTACAGGGAAAATGTTATTGTTCCTACCACTATTTTGAAAATAATATCTTCATAGTACATTTCTATAGCATATTTTAAGTTAAAAAAAAAAATATTAAGATTATTGATGATTATAGTTCTGGTAGGAATAATAAAATTTCCCATATGGAATAGGACCCCTGAATGTCTGAATTATTAAAATTTAACATTTAATCGCATTTGTAATCAGTAAAATATAATAAAAAACAGTTGTTATGATGAAGTTGTCAATTAAGTTTCTTATGCTTCGTTTTCCCGAACCAAAACGATAAAATGTATTCTGGTTTGATACAATGAGATTTTTTTTACTGTAAAACCTAAACGCGATATCATTTTCACCTTCTCATAATTTACATGCGTAATACTCATATCCGTATTCACCATGTTTAAAAAAATCGTACTTTAATTTGATCATTTTAAATACATTTCAGCATTTAATTGATGAATAGAAACGAAATAAAACCAAAATTCACCGGATTTTATAACAGACGTTATTTTTGATATATCATGTATTTTAATTTCAATTTTTATGAGGAAATCGCAGCAAAAAATACAGTAATGTACTATTTTCCCTTTACTTTTAATAGAAATGGAGTACTCCTATTGCCACAATTACAAAATTGGTACTAGAAACTACCAAAAAAAAATAATAATAATATCTCAAAAATAAATTGAGATACAGCTTTCAAGCAAATTGCATTTAAAAGTACAAACATTTTTTCCCTTATACGGCGGTATAAAAACTGAAAATGTGCGACATGTAGCAGTTTAAAAATTTTCAGCAGCGAAAATTGCAAAACGAAAATTCATTTCAAATTTGAAAGTGTTGCCATTCGTATAATGACGTATGCGTTACGCAGATATGTTTGTTCTTTATAATAGAGATACCATTGGCAGGACTAGTATATATACAATGCAAAATTACTTTATGGTAGTGATGGGCAGAATGAATGATTTTACTATTCGAATGAATAATTAGGGCATGCGCGAAACCATACCTGTCATCTATTGTCTTTTTTTTAATTCAATTTCTACCACAAATTTTGTATCGTAAAAAAAATTCTTATTTTAATTAGAATAATGTAGTGCTGAACAGTGCTGAACAGTAGAGCAGCGTTAAGGGGTTTCCTAGTTGCTATCAACTTAACACCCAGGTTGAAGATATGATGTCTTACAAGTTAATGAGCCATTAGGAAAAAGAAAGAGGTGTAGTTGTTTAAAAACTTCATTAAAAATTTAAAAAGTATTAAAGATGGAAACTAGCATAGGTGCTAGAATTATAGAGCTAAAAAGTTATAGTTAAGTTAAGAATTAGAAAAATAAGTTAAAGTTATATTTAAATATAGGTATAGCTGTAGTTGCAAAAAATACTATAAATAATTATGTAAGAAACCTAAAAATATATATAAATTCTTTTTGTCTTTAAAATTTCTGAAGATAATTGCTAAAAAAAATAATTCGAAGGTTGGCAACTATCATTTAGCTTATCTTTCTTTTATTTTTTACTTAATTTCTGGCGGGTTTCATTAAAAATATATACAAAGCTTGGAAACTATGTTTTTGCGTATTACCGAATGATTAATTTGATAGTAAAATCATTCATTCTGCCCGTCACTACTTGATATATTTTAAAATGTTGAAGGAAACCGTGAATAATTAAATGAATATTAACGGTTACCACTTTTTAGTTGCCAATATTTCCAAGCAATAATCATCCTAGTACATTTTTACAACATTTGCAAGATAAATCAGTCGTTCTGACGACGCGTATGGAGCTTTCTTTCAGTACCACTATTTTTGAAATGCACTCAATATGAGTTGTGGAAGATAATAATAAAATCGCAATGTTGTTAAATTTTATTTATGTTAAGTATCTTTATCTTTTAAATTAAGATCCTTTTAAAATAGTTTAAGTAAATGGAAAATGCTGATCAATATATAATACAAAATTTATTTGAAAATATTTTGTTTTAACCCTTTAAGACCGGACAGCTTTTTGAGATTTTTTTTAAACAATAATATAACTGAAATTTTTAACTGATAATTCACTATCTGTTGACAAAATTCATATAATATAGTTTCGTTTCTGTTAATCAGCACAATCACTCAATTCCGGCATTTATGGAATAGATAACCCAGGAAGATAGATTTTTAGTTAATGCCTAACCCGCACGATCCAGCGGGTCCGGTCTTAAAGGATTAAGTAAGATTATTTTAAAATAATGTAAATAAATGGCAAAATAGTGATTTTCTGTGATACAAATCGAGGCTAAAAGTATGTCAGAAAAAACATTTACAAAGTACAACTTTTTCGTTTTTGACGCATATTCTATTTCATATTGTTTTATTCGCCACAAACTTAAAAATATTTTTTATCTTCAATTCATCTTATGGATTAGACGTTTCCAACTATTCAACTGCGGGCAGCCAGTAATTTTTTATAAAGAAAACTTCACCAGATTTAATTTCAGTAAGTTAATTCAAATTCTGAGATTAATTAATTAATTAAGTTAAATATTGCTATACAAATTTACTGTTTACTCTGCGCCGCCGTTTGAGTTGTGGATAACAAATTGTTCTGCATTACTGTGAAATATCTATTCAAGATCTTTCCATTTTTCCATTCTGGTCAAAAAGTTCTATTAATTATTTTTCGTTTAATTATGTGAAAAAAATGAAGGTAAAACTCAGCGTAAAACATATTAATTACATTAGTGCAAAAATAAAATTTTAAAACCTGAACTAATTAATTAATTAAATACAGTGACTGCGCAAAACAAATTTATCAAAGACGCACAAGTCTGCTTTCGAAATTGGGGAACCCAGTTTTGCAGAAGGGGAGAAAGAATGACTTTTATAACTTCAGTGAGTTTTAGTACTGTATTTGATAACATTTTTACAAACATCATTTTGTCATAAATTTTGCGACAGCGTAACCTCTGGATGGTTTGTTGTAAATATAAATACAGTTGAGCCTTGCTAATCCGAACCCCGCTTATCCGAAATTCCGGTTAATCCGAAACATTTTATATTTAAAAATTATACTTGAACAGATTAAAAAACAGAATTAAAAAATACTCAATAATGTAAAAGTACAACATATGTACACGAATATAAAATGAAAACGTGCACTCGTAGAAGCCATCTTAAAAAAAATCTCGCATATCTGTTTATCTGCCAGTCACTATAAAACTCTTTTCTAAAATGCAAAAGTATTTAATTCAGATGATACAAATTTATTTTTCCTTTCAACAGTTTGATTTCGCAAATTATCCACAGAAAAATTACTATCAATTAGCTATTTATATATTCGCGATTTTGAAACATTTGTAATGTGTTGTTACGTAATTCCTCATTCCTAAGTTCTATTGGATAATTATAAACACCGGGAGTGATTAAACAGGAATACTATTTTTTTCGCGAAAGTCATGCCGGATTATAAGGCATGCCGGACCTTAGGATGCCGGATTATAAGCATGCCGAACCTTAGTATGCCGGATAACAGGCTGTTTACTATACTAGTGAGTACTTATAACTTACATTTTTTATAGCACGCAACTTTTCCTTTTCTATTTTTATCAAAATTTCAGGTAATCCGAATTATTTGTAATCCGAATTGGCACCGGTCCCAATTAGTTTGGATTAGCGGGATTCTTCTTTATAAATATTAATTATTAATATAAATATAATTATTCTATAATGTGCAGCAAAAATTCATTTTTATGTTTTAATTTTATTATTACACACTACATTTTAGGTACTGTACAGCTTATAAAAATTTTAAATTTCTATAAAATAATTAAATTTCAGTTTTCTAATGGATATTTTCTTGTCTTCGCGTTGTACAATCCAATTAGGACATTTTAAAAGTGAATTTTCCTTTACCAAATTACTAGTTGCGATTATTAAGTCAAGGGGATTTAAAAGCTTTTACCTCACTTACTTAAAATGTAAAACCACTTTAACCCTAGAACTACCGGAAATTTTACTCAAGTTTTATAAAAACATTCTACACCAGAATTTTTACTTAAAACTATTTAATTTGTTTATTTAATCTATTATTGTCTGATTTATACATTTAGTTTGTTTTGAAGAAATTTCTGGTTTGAATAAATATTTTGAATGTACATGTCGGGTCCAATGGACCCGTCTGGTAGACGGAAGGTTAAAAATGTCCTTTCTTTAAAATAAAATTTTAGATTCATAAATTCAAAGGACATTTGATGGAATAAAGAAAATCAATAACACTTATAAGAATTTATAAAAAATATCGAATGAAAGTACTTATCCATTATATCCATTTTACTTTTTGTTTTTCTTACACTCGAAGTGACTTTACGTGAAACTTTAACCCTTACATGCGTGATTTTTTATTTTGTTTCGAAAAAAATTATATATGATTCTCTGAAAGATTTATAACACAGGGAAAGTAATTTAAAATAATCAGCGATACATTTTTCGCATAATATGTCAACCTTTCCTTATTTTGCACATCTGCAATACAAGTAAAAACTAAAATATTGCTAATTAGTAAATATTTTGACAAGTATGAATCTAAATAACTTATTTTATATATTTTTTTATTTTGCAAAACTTAACACGTAAATGCATAATTTTTTTTTAGAATTCCGTATTATACACTTATGTTAAAGATTATATACCAGAAATTTTAAGATAGGTCAGTATGCGTTTTTTGTAATTTTTACAGGATTAATATTGCTGTATAAATATACTGGTTGATGAGAATTGAATAAAAAATGATGTAGATATGCATTATTATGCATCTAAGGGTTAAGAGCCGTTATTTTGAAATTCAGACAAAAAAGAGATATTTTGACAGTTGTATTTTTTAATTAGCTTGATTTTTTTATGTTGAAGTAGATCATATTTAGTGAATATTGTGCAATTTTGAAGCCCTGAAAAAATTTCCTGTTTCCTGGAGAAAATGTCAAAGTTCAAGATCATGAATCCCTTTTTCATGAAACTTGAAATGCCAATATGTTTGGATTGCTATATCTCTGGAAAGCAACAACATCCCAAAAATCTTTTGTCATAAACAGTTAGTAAAACACTACATGCTTAGTAAAATTTACTTGGTTCCATGGGGCATTGTTAATTTTCACTATTATGTTGCCACAAAATGCAATCAAAATGGCGTTTTTGTCCGTTTTCTGCACTTATTATCTTAGTTAAGAAATAGTACCCCAAAATTTTTCTTATAGAAAATGAAAGTTTACTATTAGGACAAGCTAAGTAATATAAAACTTTACCGGGATATCGATGCTGTTAGCAGATATAATCTGTTAAATATTCAAAAGTTTCAAAATCTGCAACTTTTGAATTAGTCCTATCTCAAAACAGCATCACAGTTGAATAAAACAAATTATATCAGGTAATAGTTGAACGTATGTACAAAAATATGGAAACGAAAAATAAGTAGGGTCTCATGCTATTTTCAGGAAAAGAAATGACAAATCTTACAAAAAGGGGGTGTCAATATCAGGCTTTTTCACTATCAGAAAATGATTTATACCGTTTCTCTTTCCCTTTCCTATTCTTTTCCCTATGAGGAAATGGAACATCCCTTTTCTCTTTCTCCTTGTAAGGGAAAATCCTGATTATTTCACTGCTTTTTTGTAAGTTTTGTCATTTTTTTTTTCTTCTGAAAATAGCATGAGACCCCACTTATTTTTCGTTTCCATGTTTTTGTACATATGTTCAACTACTACCTGATATATTTTGTTTTATTCAACTGTGATGCTATTAGGTAGCTTTCATTACAAAAAGCTACCTATTGCAGCCGTTCGGAGGAAAGCGATTTCAAAAAATTTTGGTATATTTTCATCGATCATGACCCCCAGACCCCGAAACCACCCTCCATTCAAAAGTTGATATATATATATATCCGTATATATATATATATCTGATCTTTGTCATACTGTAACTCTCGTATTTATGAACCGATTTGGATGAAACTCGTAGTGTACATAGTACATACAAATATCTCGACCCAGTTCGTTGGCCAGCTTCATCCGCCATCTTGTTTCAAAATGGCGGCCATTTAAAATTTTTTAAGAAAAATTTAAATTTGAAATGTGGTACCAAAAAATTTAAAATTGAAAAATATTTTTTTCTTATGTGTTTGACCTTGATACAAAGATTCCGGAGCATTTTTTGTTTCGTCTATATCTTAAAAAATGGCTGAGTTATAGCACTTTGAATTTCAAGCTTGGCTGATATTTTGAAACGACCTGATTTTAGTCTGTATGTGCCTTAGTGTATACATAATACGTACCAATGTCTCGACTGAGTTCGTTGGCCAGCTTCATTCGCCATTTTGTTTCAAAATGGCGGCCATTTAAATTTTTTTAAAAAATTTTAAATTTGAAATGTGGTACCAAAAAACTAAAAATTGAAAAATATTTTTTTTATATGTGTTTGACGTTGATACAAAGATTCTGGAGCAGTTTTTGTTTCGTCTATATCTTAAAAAATCGCTGATTTATAGCACTTTGAATTTCTAGCGGGGCTGACATTTTGAAACGACCTGATTTTTGTCACACGATAACAGGCGTATTTATGAACTGATTTGGATGTACCTTGGTGTATACATAATACGTACCAATTTCTCGACCGAGTTCCTTCGCCAGCTTCATCCGCCATTTTGTTTCAAAATGGCGGCCATTTAATTTTTTTTTAAATTTAAAATTTAAAATGAGGTACCAAAAAAATTTGAAAATGAAAAAGATTTTTTTGTATGTGTTTGACCTTAATACAAAGATTCCGGAACAGTTTTTGTTTCTTCTATATCTAAAAAAATGGCTGAGTTATAGCATTTTGAATTTCTATTGTGGCTGACATTTTGAAACAACCTGATTTTTGTCACGCGATAGCAGGCGTATTTATGAACTGATTTGTATGTAACTTGGTGTGCACATAGTACATACCAATGTCTCGACAGAGTTCGTTGGTCAGCTTCATTCGCCATCTTGTTTCAAAAGGGCTGCCATTTTTATAAAAAATAAATTTTAAATTTTAAATGAGTTATCAAAAAATTGAAAAATGAAAAAGATTTTTTTTATGTGTTTGACCTTGATACAAAGATTCCGGAGCAGTTTTCGTTTCGTATATATCTTAAAAAATGGTTGAATTATAGCACTTTGAATTTCTAGCATGGCTGACATTTTGAAACGATCTGATATTTGTCACGTGATAACACGCGTATTCATTAACCTATTTCGATGTAAGAAGGCATGTGGATAGTATATCGTAATGTCTCGACCAAGTTCGCTGACCAGCTTCATCAGCCATCTTGTTTCAAAATGGAGGCCATTAAATTAAATAAAAAATTATATTTAAAGTAAGGTGCAAAAGAATTAGAAATTGAAAAAGGTTTCTTTCTTAAGTATTTGATCATGATATAAGGATTCCGGAGCTTTTTTTTGTTTTGTCTTTATCTTAGAAAATGGCTCAGATATAGCAGTTTGAATTTCTAATGTGGGTGACATTTTGAAAAATCTGATTTTTTTCCTACGACAGAACTTGTATATATCTACCGATTCCGATGTGAGTGAGCATGTGCACAGGAATTACTAAGGTCTCGACCAAGTTCACTCGTTAGCCTCATCCACCATGTTGTCTTAAAATGGCAGGAACTTCAAGATATCGCCGAATTTGTAAAAAAAAATATAAGTTACTTTAAATAAAAGCAGCTTGGATAAAGCTGACTAATTTCGCGAAATTCTCATTCATAATGATTTAATATTGATAAAGATTAGGATTGAATCTCCTATAATCGGTTTCCACTAAATTGAGCTTCGTGTGTTTGAATAATATAAGCTTGCCTTTTAAAAATAAGGAATATGAAAGCTACCTCTTCTTCCCGGCACTGGCCGGAAGGACTTTTTTGAGATAGGACTAATTCAAAAGTTGAAGATTTTGAAACTTTTCAATATTTAACTGATTATATCTGCTAATAGCAAAGATATCCCGGTAAAGTTCTATATTACATAGCTTGTCCTAATAGTAAACTATCATATTCTATAAGAAAAGTTTTGGGGTACTATTGCTTTACTAAGATTATAAGTGCAGAAAACAGACAAAAACGCCATTTTGATTGCATTTTGTGGCAACATAACAATTAAAATTAACAATGCCCCATGGAACCAAGTAAATTTTAATAAGCATGTAATGTTATACTAACAGTTTATGACAAAAGAATTTTGGGATGTTGTTGCTCTCCAGAGATATAGCAATCCAAACATACTGGTATTTTAATTTTCATGAAAAATGGGATTCATCGTCTTGAACTTTGACGTTTTCTACAGGATACAGGAAATTTTTTCAGAGCTTCAAAATTTCACATTATTCATTAAATATGATCTACTTCAACATAAAAAAAATTCAAGCAAAACGAAAAATACAACTATCATCGCACTTTGCCTGATTTTCAAAATAATGGCTCTTAAGCTCGTGTTTCACGAAATTGAAAAATCCAAAAAGAGGTTAAGGAAAGTGGTTAATAGCAATAACATGTTCTCTTGAGCTGATTTAATATTTCGAATTAGAGCACAGCAATACATATACAATTTCGCTCTACTTAAAAAAAAAAAATTAAGTAGTAATTCTTCATCAACTTATTCGCTGAGTTTCAAAGACAGTTTCCCCGACGAGCCAGGGACCTATTCCCCACTTCTCTGAAACAGAAAATGATGAAAATTAACTGATAAAGCAATTCTTAGCGGGTAGCAATCAGGGGCGGATCCAGAGAATCGTTTTTTTTTTTTTTTGGGGGGGGGGGGGCGATACCGAGTGACATATAATCAACGCAGTCATAAATTCTGTTGCTCAAATCATTCCTTGCAGTTAATTATTAAATGAATATTAAATAATGCGATTCGAAGTGCGATTCGAAAATATTACAGACTCTCGATTATCCGACGTCCGATTAACCGAAACACTCGGTTATCCAACACTCTTATTATATAATCCCGACCTCTCCTCAAAATATGGTTTATTGTTACTTATTAGGTTGAAAAATTAAAACGTTATAACAAAATTTATTTATTGAATGTTATTATTTTTTTCTTTTTATTCTTGTACTATGGTAATTATTTATCTTATTTTTTGTTCTTCTAGTTATAGTGAAGTTTTAACAACGTTAATAGCACAAGCGTGTGATGATTGTGTTTTTTAACTTTTGATAATTGATTTTGATGTATTTTTTAGCACTGAATCCGAAAATGACCTTCATTTTTAACCATCACGTCACGATTTTCGCAAATCGTAAATTTTAAAGTTTAAAAGTAAAAAAAAATAGCGAAAATCTCTCAAAGCAATTTGTCAAAGCCTTAACAAAAGAAGGGAAATATTTTAAATACATCTGCGACAAATTTCCCAGCCTTATCAACCGCCAAAATAAAAGAGAATACCGAGATGAACCCCATAAAGAAGATAAAATGAAAAGCGCGAAGCAGAGCATGAGCGGTTCCAAGAAACTTCCAAGCATGGAATAAAATTATAAGGATTTTAAATACACAATATTTTACATGTTTAACTGTAAAAATGCATAGTATAAGCAAAAAAATTAATAAATTATTATGAAAAAAAGTTACGTCTCTTTTATAGTAGCAGATTTTCCCAATAATTCGACTTTTTAAAAATTTACTATTTGTGAAAAATTCTGACGTGATGCTATGGTAAAAAATGAAGGTCATTTTTGGATCCAACACTAAAAAATATATAAGAACCAACTATCGAAAGCTAAAAAACATAACCATCACATCTATTTTTTAATATCAGATTTCTGAAAGACAATGATCTCTGTAAAAGAATCCCCTTCAGAAATCTGAAGGGGCCTTAACATCCTTGAAAGACAAAATGTGTCATCTAAGTGGTGTGTCTCTCTTCACAGGCGCGAATCCAAGGAAAGGGGGAAATCGCCCCGATCGCCACCCTCCCTTGGATTAAAAAATATAAATCCACCGATTATCGCGAATTTCGACAAATGCCGCCGAAAAAAATCAAATTCGTCAATCATTCGCAGGTCAGAGGATCGCAAAAAACGCGAATTTCGTCAAAGGATCGCGCAAAAAACGCCAATTTCGTCAAAGAAGCGTGGAAAAAACGTGAATTTCGTCAAACAATTAGGCATTTCGTCAAAGGATCCCGAAAAAACGCAAATTTCGTCAAAGGATCGCAGAAAAAATCGCGAATTTTGTCAAACAATTGCGGAAAAAACGCCAATTTCGCGCAAAAATGTGATTTTTGTCAACAGATCTTGGAAAAAATGTGAATTTCGTCAAAGAATCGCGAAAAATAGGCGAATTTCATCAAAGGGCCTTGGAAAAAACGCACAATTAGCACCAGGACAAAATTCCCCTAGGCGCGCACCCACGGGGGGATCGATCGGGACGCCCCCCCCCCAAGATATAAATCCAACGCTTTTAACGGCAGTTTTCGCGGAACAGACAGACAAGCAAACACATTTCGGGTGTCAATGGTAAACCTCTCTGACGTTTCGGCAATTAGTGAACGAAAAAGGATTATGTCCTGTCAAAGGCATATGGCGCCATAATTTTTTACACTATGGGTTGAGGTTGTGGGCGATACCACTTCGCGTACCTTCTGTTGAATCTCTACAGCAGAAATTGACAACGTTATGCGTATCCTTTTAATGAAACTTTTTCGTTCTTTCAAAGAAGTTGCAATTCTAATTTCTGTATATCGATATTTTTGAGGAGTGCTTTATTGTTTCAGAAAAGAATGGGATTCATAGCAATTTCCAAAGAAAGAAAAACAAGAAAAAGAAAGGTCCTTTCAAAAATTCAAGCATCTTAATGTTCACTGAAGAAAGCCACTAATGTGTAAAAAATGTACTGTTATTGCCATCCACATTGGTAATCAAGGGGTATTTGATGAATGAACAATAAAGGATTATGTCCTAATACAAGTCAGTTAAAAGCTAAAGTGCGTATGGTGTGTTGATTTCTTAACCACTTAGGGACGAGCGGCACGTATACGTGCCGCATGAAGCGCTCAGAATCCTTGTTTTTCCTCATCAGTAAAATTTTACAGTAAAATTTGCCTTACTTAATCAGCGCATTTTCTCGATTCAAGAAGACACAAATTTCTGTTTTTAAAAAACGGTGAAAAAAGATTAAAAATTTCGTAAAAGGCTCCCGTCGCGAAGGTGTTAAAAACCAACTTGGTAAATTTGTTCTTCCCTTCTTTGCCCCGATCGACCCCTTTCGCCCCCATTGGATGCGCGCCTAGGGAATCTCCTCCCGGTACTAATTGTGCGTTTTTTCCGCGGCCCTTTGACGAAATTCGCGTTTTTTCAGAGATTCTTTGGCAACATTCGCGTATTTTTTTCGCGATTCTCCGAAGAATTTCGCATTTTTTCAGAGATCTGTTGACGAAATTAATGTTTTTTGCACAATTCTTTCACGAAATTAGTTTTCCGCAATTGTTTGGCGAAATTCGCGTTTTTTCTGCGATCCTTTGACGAAATTCGCGTTTTTTCCTGCAATCCTTTGACGAAATTCGCGTTTTTTTTCGTGGTCCTTTGACGAAATTGGCGTTTTTTCCGCGTTTTTTTTTGACGAAATACGTGTTTTTTTGCGATCCTTTGACGAAATTAGCGTTTTTTTCGCGATCCTGTGGCAAAATACTCGTTTCTTTTGCGATCCTTTGACTTGTGAACGATTGACGAAATGGATTTTTTCCGGTGACCATTTGTCGAAATTTGCGATAATCGGTGCATTTATATCTTTTTTGGGTGGATCCGCGCCTGGTAGCAATGAGAAGAGAAGGCAGAAGTATAAAACATCTAAGGAAATTCTAGGGAAAAGAGATTGTAGGGAAAAAAATAAAAAAGCTATAAAGGACGGTTAAATACAGTATTACAATAGAAAGACATATTTTGGGGGGTTTTCAAAAATGTTTAAATTTTTATAATTATTTTTAATAATTGTATAATTTTTTATAAGTTTTTTGAGAATTTTTGTATAAAGAAATAAAACTAAGTATCTATGATTTTATATTAAAAAAAATAATCATTTAAATTTTGTGGTGAGAATTTGGAATGTCTGAATGAACGCCAGATTTTCCAATACTGCTTCCAAGTTATCGGATTAATCTTGCAGTGATCGTGAGCTTTCGGGTCTTGAGATAATGTCAGTAATTAGTCTGTAGATAGTGACATTTTTCTAATGATAAACTGCGATCGCCCTTATAATTTACCTAACGGTTATTCAGAGGCAGGTTATTAAGTTGATTAAGTAATCAATAATTGCATTTGCCCAGTACACATTCAAACACACTGAAATACAATACCTATCAAGCGCTAAAAGCCATTTAGTTCGAAAATTATGTTTTTTGTGAAAGTGACCAAATTTAAATCCGTCTGTGAGTTCTAAAAATTATGTTTAGAAAAATATGTTCCATGTTGTAACCAAAATAAATCCCATTCATTTATGAAAAAAAGCATGAGATTTTCAATTTCATGAGTTTTCAGAGCTCTAAAAACATGCATTCGAATTTATATTCTAATTTAAATTTCCTTAGCACAAGGAATTATGTAGCCTGTTGTATGGTATCAGAGTAGCTTGAAACCTTAACAAAATAGACAGCTTATTATGAGGTCGAGACTTATTTAAAAGTACAGCATTAAATGGCCTGTCTAAGTTTTGTTTTCAAGGCAAAAAACACTAATCGCATGTGCGACGTTCTCACCATTCTGAGGAGAAAACTTCACCCATAACCGTTTACTGTTTTAAGGTGGACATTGTACATTAGTAAACTTGAAACTCTCGTTTATGAAGCGCCTGTCTTTTTTCACACGCCGTTTCCATACTTTGTGCATAGACTCAATTACTACAAATCACGTTTTGAACGTTTTACAGAGACATCTGTAGGCAAATGTTTTGTATTATTTTTTTTAACAATTCTTGAGCGCAGGATCTTAAATTGATGTTGTATAAACTTCTTGACATTATAACCGATACCGCCAGAGAGAATAACCGACTTCAGCACCGGCCGAGAAATATCCTGTTTTTTTTTTCCTTCCGCCTTCGGATGCAATTCATTACTTCAAATTACGTGATCTGTGACCCAATCGGCCGATAAATCTCTTGTTTTGCCACTCCCTAGGGCTGCATTCATGGTAATTGGCTGGTCAGACATCACGTGATCTGACATCATGGACTCCGTCCAAAGCCACTACTAGATAAAAGAAGAGCTTCCTTAGCCAATGTTAAAGTGCGCCGCGCGCAGAGATTTAGTATCGGAAGGGCACAATTTCACCATTATTGCCGAATAGTTATCATAACTTTTTTAAAACGGAGGATTTCATCATAAATAAGGGGAAAAGATTTGAAAATTATGATTACTGTCGACCGTGCGATAGTCTGGCTTTGAAATACAATCCAATCTTTCTTTCTAAATTGGGAAAATTTAATTCGACAAGCTCGTACAAATAGAGACGCTTCATTAAATTAAGCCCCACCAGTGGCCGAGAGGTTCTGCTTTCGAAGCTGGTAGACGGGAGGTGCTGGGTTCGATCCCAATCGCGCCCGTCGGCCTAATCGTTCGGAGTTTTCGTGGTTTTCTTCGAGCCGTGGATCTTCCATGCGTTAATACGGATTAGGTTCCCTTAGAAAGACCCCCACGGAGGGCACTCCCCCCGGGCCTATATCCCTCGTGTAGATAATTGGCCGTCAAAAATCAACCCAACCCAACTCATTAAATTAAATTTGTATTTACCGTAGTCATATAAAAGGTATCACTTTATTAGCACTTTATAATATAGCACTTTATTAATTTCAAAGTATTATTAACCCTTAAGCTTTGAAAATTGAGTATTTAATTTGATTAATCTTTCTCAAATTTTTGAGAAAATGTACTGAAATTTTAATCACACAACTTCCCACACCCCCCCCCCCTTTTTTTTTTTTTTTTTTTTTTTTTTGTAAGCGTACTTATGAAAAATATTTGACATTTAAATTAATACATTCTTATCGATTAATTTTTTTCCTTGAAAATAACGAAACATTAAAGAGTTAATAAACTTTATTATATGTCATTAAGAACATAAAGAACTTTTGGTCTAATACCTAGAGATAAGAAAAACATTTTTCTAATTAAATGTCTTTTGGTGTAAGGAGACGCTAAATTTAATCTGTACTTTCAAAAAACATCTGTTCGACGTTTTAATTAAAGAAATTAATACTAATTACACGGTGCGTACAGTTTTGAAACAATTGTTTTGGTATTTTCGTCTTGTATAATTACAGAAAAATGTTACAAGCACTACAATTAAATGAGGGGTTGCAAAGTATGCGAAATAATTGTTAAAAAGAATTTATTTAATTTGAAATAGCAGTGTCAGGCTCCTTGGAAATTTCTAAGGGGTATCCCCCTTGGAATAATAAGAACGTTGTTTAGGTGAGTAGATGGAACTATAAGTAAAGAATAACTGACATATCCTCAAAATGATGAAGCTTCAACTGTAACCAAGTTAGAATTGGCTCATTATCGCCGAGGCAAACTTTCACCTGTAACTTTAAATAGAAATATTATTTTTATTTAAGCGACTTATTAATGCAGAATTTCCAGTGCTGCCGCTGGCGACTATTTTTATATTCTAGTCGTACCACTATTTTTAAAAGGAAATCGTGCACTATTATTCCCTTGCAGATCTTGTTATGTTATGCGTAAAAGATTTTTGTTCTGAGAAAATTGCACCAAATAATATTAACCCTAGAACGCCCGGAAATTAAACTCAAATTTCATAAAAATATTTTACGCCAGAACTTTTATTTAAAATTATTTGATTGATTTATTTAACGTAATTCTGCGTTTTTAAAATTTAACTTATTTTGAGAAAGAATTTCTGGTTCCAAATGATATTTAATCATATGGTCGGAGTCGAATCGACTCCTTCCAGGCGTTCTAGCGCTAAAAATGAATCGCCTGTGGCAGTCCTGAACTTCAGTCATAACTATGGTCAAGCACAGATATTTATTTTTACTGATGGAAGTTTACTTCAGCGCTTGTCAGGCCCTGCCTTTCCGCCATATTGTGACAACATAAACAACCATCTGCCAGTGCCATTGAACAAGATTTTAATACTCGGGCCAATTTCAACCAGTAAAAACGACTGAACATTTTTACCATATTTGTGAGAGAAAATTTGCATGAATAAGCTTCTAAAAAAGGGGGGAAAGGGCATAGCCGGATAAGCATTGGAAACATGCCTTTCAATCAAATTTCCTGATTTTTTTCCCAGACGTAACTACATATCTGACAATATATTTCCTGTATTATTAATCTATAAATATTGATATTTAATGGGATAAAAATGTTTTTGCGATTTTTTAAAAAACAGATTTTCTCAAAAACTGCTGCGCGGAATTTCATGCCATTAACTCAGGATATATAGATACCAAAGATGCATAACTGGCATTTTTTGTATAATATTCTGTTTATAAAAACTATGAGAAATAGCGAAATAAAAATTAAAAAAAAAATAAAAATCATATCTTATGGTTTCCGAAAATTAGCCTTTTCTTGTAAAAAATCCTCCATATATGCCCGTATATCCTATATAAATGCCGAAAGTTTGCGTTGGGTACTACATATAAATATTTACAAAAATGTATATTGAAATTATTGAAATTCATTTTAAGGCGTTATTTGGGACGGAGCTGCTTAATTTCGACATCCGAAGAATTTTTTGGAACAATGTCAGCAGACAATATTTCAACTGATGTATTTTAGATTCTATTAAGCATATAAGCCATGTTTTCAACTTCATGTTCATTTTGATATCGACATTCGACAGCGTTGAGAATGTTGCTCCTGTGTTCATTAGAATTTAAAATACAGCAATTCTGTAATTGTTTATTCCAAAAATTCTTCGGATGTGGAAGTTGAGTAGCTCCGCTCCAAATGATGCCTTCAAATGAATTTCAATAATTTTAATATACTTTTTTGTAAATATTTATATGTAGTATCCAACGCAAACTTTCGGCATTTATATAGAATATAAGGGCACATATGAGGAATTTTTTCACAAGAAAATGGTAATTTTCGGATAACCCTAAGATATGATTTTTATTTTATTTTTTTTTTTTTTTGAATTTTTATTTCGCTATTTCACACAGTTTTTATAAACAAAAACTTATACAAAAGTTACCAGTTATGCATCTTTGGTATCTATATATCCCGAATTAATGGCATGAAATTCCTTGCAGCTGTTTTTGAGAAAATCGGTTTTTTAAAAAATCAAGAAAACATTTTTATCTCATTAAATATCAATATTTATAGGGTGATAATAGGGAAAATATATTGTCAGATATGTAGCCATATCTGGAAAAAAAATCAGGAAATTTGATTGAAAGGCATGTTTCCAATGCTTATCCGGCTTGCCCTTTCTGTTCAAACTTTACTGGTGGAGGTTTGCTTCGGCGGTAATCAGATAATGTTGATCGGAAGTAAAAAATAAAAAAAAAACAGCCGCCATCTTGTGACGACCTCCTCAATCACGCCACTCGCAAGTGGTAGACTCTACACTATATGTCTCCTCCTCTTTATTTATAACGCCATTGGTGAGTACTGGCCAAATTTGTACAATATCGAATTAAAAAATGCATCTACATTTAACAGTGAAGTTTGTTAAGTAGGAATAGCACAGAACCAAATGTCACCACTTTGGCTCCTTTTTTTTATTCCTAAAGATTGCCTTCTTACCAGAAATTTTCCATAGTGTTCGTTTTTTTATTTAACAGCAGACAATTACAGAAGTAAAAAATCTTCTTTCAGAATTTACGGTGTGAATTCGAAATTTTTGAATTAAGAAAAAGGTGAAACATTCAACCCTATTCAACCCTGTTGTAGATGCTCCTTTTTCACAGGTTGAACCGTACTGACCGTTTGATTAAGGTCCAGGATTTGCAAGCATTTTAAGATTCAATCGCATCGCAATTGACAAAAAAAATTAAAAGGTTTTTGTTGTAGATTTCTCCTAAAAATATGCTAGTATGAGTATATGGAAGATACTATTTTTCAATAAGTGGATTGAATAGATAAAAAAGAATTGTCCACTGGGATACATATGTTCAGACACGTAGTCATTTAACCCTCTAATGCCGATGGTAGCTTATATGCTATCATCCGCGTTTCCAATTTAGTGGATTTTCGAATTTAGATATCCAAAATTCATACCAGGAATTTAAAATAGCAATACTTGCTTCATTTGAAAACCTAAACTTTGTCATTAAATGAAGTGAAAATGTCTATTGAAATTTTCTGGTGTGAATTCAGATTCTCTGAATTACGGAATTTCTGGAACGTATTCTATCCTGGGAATTAGAGGGTTAAATATAGATATCTTTGTTCGCTAAAAAAATTCCAACACAGCGTGGTCAGAACACTGGAAAAATTGGGAACTACTGTTTGTATTGGGAAAACATTTCTTACTTTTATGCAGCACTATTTAAGAATTCAAATAATGAATGAAAATGAAAATTCTAATACTATATTCACCTTGAGTTAAATAATTAAAATATACATAACGCACAAATAATTGTACAAAAATTTCCTTTAGTGCATAAATGTAATATAAAGATATTTAAAATATCTCAAAATACATTAGAAAAACCTAGAACGTTTTCAACCATTACAAGGATTTAAATGTTGTTATTTTCTTTGGGCCTTTTCGAGAATTGTCGAGATCTGACGTACAACATTTGAGTTACAATGTTTTCTTCTGTACAATTCTCGGATAACCGCAAAGAAAATAACAACATTTAAATCCTACTGAAGACGGCCTTGTAATGGTTGAAAACGTTCTAGGTTTTTCTAATGTATTTTGAGATATTTTAAATTTGCATTTTAAATATCTTTATATTAAATTTATGCACCTAAAAGTAATTTTTGTACAATTATTTGTGCTTTATGAATAAAAATATACGCAGTATTTAATAGGAGAAATTACTTAAAAATTGCAAAAATTCATGATTAATTAGGGATATTCGGAAATAATTGTGCCTGAAAACAAGGATCGTACGCACTCAGTAGATTGTAAAGATTATGACACACAGTTCAGTATTTCTAACAATTTTTTAATGCATCATGTATTTTTTTTCATACAGGGTGTCCATAAAAGAATGTTCCAGTTTCAACGGTATATTGTAACAGTTTAATTTAGACTATTTATAACAAATCATACATCCAACTGAAGGTACACTAACCTAATTTTACATACAAATATTCAAAATGTGCACCTGTAGTTATACGGCACACATCCAGCCTAAAGTCCAATTCTTCCCACACTTCGGTTAACAAGTCCAGAGAAATGGAAGCAATAGCCTCTTAAATTGTGTGTCTCAATTCTGGCAAATCATTAGTTAGCGACGTAACGTACACACGATCTTTCATAAATCCCCAAAATAAATTAGTCGGATGTACCAATCCAAAACTTTCTTCTATCTCATACATGCTAATACTTCAAAATTCGCTATCACACTGCCAAAATTAAATGGCAATCTATGCATCTCATGAGGATTCTAAAGATATGAAATTCCGTGCATTAGTTCTTGAGATATGACTATCGCTGAAATCGTCTAAATCCAGCAAAATGCTGCCTAGCAGCGCCACCTATGAGGTGATTTATACCAAATCCTAATCAGCAACAATTTATGTCAACGTCTTTCTGAATCTGAAGTTTGGAGTAAATGCGTGCATTAGTTTTTGAGATACAGCTATTTCGAAAATCGTGAAAATTTCTGCATAGCAGCGCCACCTATTGGGTGATTAACACCAAAACCTAATTGACAACAACTTGTGTTAACATATAACTAAATCAGAAGTTAGATGGAAATTCGTACATTAGTTCTATAGATAGAGCTATTGAGGCAATCGTGAAGAAGGCAGCACAGAAGCGCCACCTGTTGGGTGATTTACACCAACACATAATCATTAGCAAGTCATATCAAGGACTAACTGAATCTGAAGTTTGATGAAAATCCGTGCGTTAGTTCTTAAGATAGAGCTATTGGGGAAATCGTGTAAATTCTGCAAAATTCATCATAACAGCGCCACCCTTTGGGCGATTTACACCAAAACGTAATCAGCATCAATTCATATCAAGGACTAACTAAATCTGAAGTTTGATCAAAATCCGGGCATTAGTTCTTGAGATAGAGCTATTGCGAAAATCGTGAAAAATGCAGCATATCAGCGCCACCTGTCGAGCGATTTACACCAAAAACTAATCAGCATCAATTTGTATTAGTGACTAACTGAATATAAATTTTTATTAAATTCCGTGCATTAGTTCTTGAGATAGAGCGTCCACAAAATTTGTGTCATATACACACAGACAGACAGACAGACTCACAGACTCAAAGACAGACATTTTGTAAATAAATGTTTTTTGGAATCTCTGACCCCTAAAACGTGTAAATCCGTCGAAAACCGAAATTCGAAAATTTTCATGAATCCAATACTTTCTTATAAAGATAGAAGAAAGTAAAAATCGCATACCTCTAACTGCTTTTAAATCTTCAACCCATAAATAATGTTTTAAACTCAGAAGTCGCCATTTTGCACATGTGGCACTGTAAGCGAATCAATAACAAAGCTGAACTCTTGCATGCGCTTATCTAAAACGGTTTGAGTTACTCTTTATTTGTGACCTTGAACCAGCACTCTACAACGCTTACAGTTGATACTAGTTGATTACAGTTGATAGTTGATACAGTTGATACAGTTGATATTATTAAAAATTATAACTGGGACGTTATTTTTTGGACATCCTGTATTATACAAAAAAGGCAGTAAAAAAATTAATTTTACACAATCATATACTATATTTTTTGATGCAATCATGCCTTTTCCTATGCACATACATAAAGTGCATCATTGAATGAGGTGTCATTGGGAAAAATAATAATAAACAGACGTTGGACATAATACGCTAACTTTTGTTAAAACACGTCGTTTAATAAAAAAAATTAAAGTTAATTAAAAAACAATGACAAATTGTATCGACACATAAGTTCAAAGACTGCAGTCAAGGTTGTCATTAACCCCTTAACGCTCGAATTAAATTACGGTTGAATAATTCAAATTGCTTATTGGCACCACTTTTATGAAAAAGAAATATTCACCTTATTTAATGACAGGTAAAACGATATTAAAATATAGCCAATTACACTATTCTATAAAACTGGTAGGAATCAAGCAATTTGAGTAAAAGACACAGCCCGAGAATATCTCGGGAGCGAGAATTAAGGGGTTAATGAGTATTTTTTTTCTATCACTTTCACACACACACACAAAAAAAAAAAAATATATATATATAGATAGATAGATATTTCACACACACGCAGTGTTGCCAGTAAGCTACTTTTTTAAAATTCGGATTTCTTGATTGCACCACTTTTCTGAAATTTTAAAATTCCCCTTGTTTTCGCCTTAATTAACACGTCATTGATGAAGGCGATTTTTACCATTTCTAAAAAGTGGTGCCAATCAAGAAACCTGAATTAAAAAAAAGTAGCCCACTGGCAACACTGCACAGGCGTTGGCAACATATGCAAGAGAAACACACCACAGCATTTATTTATTTTTTATTAGTGGTGCGAATAGAATATAAAAATAATCATCAGTGGCAGACATGTGTAATGCGAAAACCTAACACGGTACACTGATCCTCTAAAAGTGTCTCTGGATGCAGTGTTGCCAGATTGTGGAATATTTTAATTCAAAATATCTGCCACTTTTATGGGGCTGTGCATATATAACGTTATCACTTTAGGGGGGAAGGGGGGATCTGGCACATGGTATCATAAGATATCTCAAGGGGGATGAGGGATTTGTCTTTTTATAACGTTATCATTTTTGATCCAACCAAAATGTTCTCTTTTTATTTGTAATTTGTTTTTATATCAAAATAGACTGCAGTCTTTTTTTAGTCTGTCATTTTTCTATGAAAATGCTAAATTATTATTAAAATCTTTAAATGATTATAAAATTATTTAATTCCAAAATATGGAATACCTCAACGTTTGGCATTACTATTCTTCTGTCATATATGTATGCATATGTAATCGTCAGTTCGAGAAACAAGATGCGAAGTATGTTAACCCGTGCGGGGACAGGTGCAAGAAGACATTATTAATGTTGAATGCGTTATGTAACAAAAATCTATTATTAAATACCTTTAAATACTGACTATTTATTTTTTTAATTTTCTTTGACAAAATTATTTCATATATAATAGTGACATCTTATTGCTTTCTCTTCATTTGAATCAATAAAGTATGCAAATAATAAATGTATACCCATACCTGCATATCACAGCAAACAAAATAAAAAAGTTGCAACAATCAAAAGAATTTTTAGACAGTGATAACGATATCATTAGTGCGGAGGGAGGGGGGGGGAGGTTCGAGGATTGATAACGTATGATATCGTAAGGGGAGGAGGGGATCCAAAATGACCAAAAAGTTGATAACGTTATATATGTATAACCCCTATAGGCTTGTATGCTTCGCTTATAATTTATCACGGAATAGCCATCATTAACCCTCCGTCTAATAGACTGGTCCATTGGACCCGACAGATACATACAAAATATTCATTCAAACCAGAAATTTCTTTAAAATAAACCAGACAAAAATAAGGTAAATAAATAAGTTAAATAGTTTTAAATAAAAATTCTGGTGTAGAACGTTTTATTAAAACTTGAATAAAATTCCCGGTAGATCTAGGGTTAAATAAAGCAAATAGCAAATATTACTATTTGAAAATAGTGGTACTCAAAAATAAACTCTTCTATACATCCTGATAGATCATCATAGAAAATCAGTTAACAGTCTCTAATTTATGCGCTGAGGAAATTATCTCCACAACGCAACAGCGCACTCACACTAAAAAAAAAAAAAAAAAAAAAAAAGAATATTCTTGTGCGATGAAAAAAAAAAGTTGCCACCAGAAAGAATCAGTTGTGTAGAAAAAAGATCACAGAAGAAAATGATATATATATGGAAATTCTCTCTAAGAACTTTCTAAAAAACGAAATTTCTTCCCACAACTGACTTCAAATTCATTTTTACGGTTTATAGAGTTTCCCGTTCTCTTTTTTATTCATTTTTTATGAGGAAAAAATGTGATTTGGCATTTGTGTTGTTAATGGGCGATCTAAATGTATATATTTAATGCAAAAAAATCTATTACAGTTTTTTTTATGGTTTTTAAATACATTATGTAACCCGGGAAGTCCGTATTTGATCCTCTTGTGTATATAAAAGAAAGTAAAAACAAACGTGTGGTAAATTAATTAAAATAATAAAATTTTGTAAAAAATCACCATAAAATAAAAACAAAACACAGGACGCGTTACGAGCTAAAAACATAACAGCTCATCATCAGCTACAGCATACACGTGTCCGCAAGCGAACAAGTTCAAAAAAAAAAACAAGAAAAAAAACGTGTGGTTCCATAAAAAAGAATCGCCGGAAAAAGTCAGATATGATGACAAACTATTGAAGCTGAAAAAAAATTGTGAGCGGGTAAATTCCCCGAGAAAGTTTCTGGAAAATTATATTTATTCTTGCAACTAACGTTAAATTAACTTTTTTTTATTTACTTTCTTTTTATCTTTTTAGGTTCATTTTGTACGATAAAAATATTTGAGCTACTCGGCAGAAAATAAGGAAATTTTTAAGTGGAAAGAATTTAAACGTACACCATAATGAATTTAGACTATTAGAAGATTTACTCCAAACCTTTTTGCTAGGATGGCACTTTTAAGCAGCACTAAAGAAAATTTAATGTAAAAGTCATGGAATCCGTTTATTAATAAAAGTATCTTTTACTGTTAATTCAAGATACTTTGCTTGTTTACATTTAAAAAACACGACAAAGCAGTCGAAACTAAATATATTTTTAAGTGATTATTTTTTCAACTATTCACATAAGGGTAGTTTTCTCTTAATAAAAATGTTATATGAAAAAATTCCAACTACGAAACTTTTTTATTTACATGTAATATCACAATGCATTTATTTACATTGCTTTTTCTTTTATGATAATTGTGAAATTTCTATAAAAATATCAGGGCTGCTATCGACAGTTTTTATATTACATTCGCACCACTATTTTTTTTTTATATTTTGTACTATACATTTTTTTTTTTTTTTTTTGCACATTCTGTAAAAGTGTATGTGAAAGATTTTTCGTTTGCAAAAAAGTGCGAGTAGCATTTAAAAATAGCAACCTGTTGGAACCCTGCGAATATTATTTGTCAACCCCTTCGGGACGAGCGATACTTATGCGTGCCACATAAGGGGCTAAGAATCCCTGATTATTACTACCCGAAATTTTGTTATTGCAAATTTTGATTTATTTAATAAGAGCATTTTCCCGATTCAATTAGGTAAAAATTTCTGTTTTGAGAAACTGGTTATAAAACATTAAAAATTCAGTAAAAGACCCACGTCGCAAAGGAGTTAATTAACATGGGTATCCAAAATTAAACCACCGTACTTTAACTTTGTCTACAAACAAAACTATTGGTCAGAAACTTGTGAAATTTTGTGAAGGACATAATAAAATGATGGGAATTTGTTTAAGCGAAAAAAAAAATTAGTTCAAAATTTCGCCACCAGATGGCGTTTTTAATGAGTAACACATATAGCATACATTTACAATGGTTTACATATTTTATTGAAACAAAACATGTTCCATGTGACGGCTATCATTTTCAGCTACCATGGAATCGTAAGATAGCATGTTCCACAGTTGACCTCAGTATGTTATGGGAAATGCTATGAACATGTCGTGAAATGCTGCCTTTAAGATCAGGTAAAGTTCTTGGATTATCATGACTTACCAAATGTTTCAAATGCCCAAAAAGCCAAAAACCACATGGACTGAGGTATGGGGATATGAGAGGCCTTAGTAATCTAATCGAAAGTGTCGGCTGTTGATACGTTCTTCTGTGAAGTGATTCTTAAAGACGTCCTTAAGGTGTCTCAGGACTCTTAAAATTCAGAAAAATGAAAAAAAAGAACCATTTTTAACATTTAATATCTTAAAATGTATATGATTTAGAAAAACAATTTTAATTGGGATGAAATATATAAGTATGTTCTTTCATTTCATATATTTAAAAAATTGCATGGCTCAGAATTAGTATTTACAGGGCACTCCAAACTATCAGACATTTCTAGAGCAGAAAATTGGCATGACAGCTTACGCGCAGGATTACAAAATTAATTTTACAACTAGAATGACATATTTTAAGCCTAATTATACTCCAGATTATAATAATTACACTGGGCCTAAATAAATGTGTATTTAAAGTATTTTTATATTTTTAATACAAAGTTGTATTTAGCTAATGCAAAATTTTGAAAATTTCAACAGTATATAATCACGTAAAAAATATTATTTTTAACAATAGAAATGAAATTTTAGGTTCAGTTTATACAGACTGCCAGATAACATATGTTTTGGAAATTTCATAAAAAAATATTCAGAAGTTTTTGAGATATCTTGCGCGTTATGCCCAAAAAACGTCATTTGGAGAAAAATAACTTCAAAGTTTCCGAAATGCCGCTTCAGCTATTGCGGGGGTATGATTCTAAAAGCCATAACTTCTGTTCTAATAGGAATTTCAAGGAAATAATTACATCAAAATTTTCAGGAGGGATAGGAGTTTAACATCTAAAAAATTAAAAAAATCGAAAAGCCTGTAGCTTTAAGAGTCCTGAGACTCTTTAACACAGTGGCTAATGTGTGGAGGAGCTCCATCTTACACAAAAATTGTACTTGCAGATCCGCAATAATTTTACTTTCTAACACGGATGCATATCGCTGCGCGGTGATCGAGCATGTTCCCGACCTCTAACACTTAATTTCTCGAAGAAATATGTGCCGAGAATAAACCATGCAGAAAACACACACAACACAGTCACTTTTGTTGAATGCAACGGAACCTGTAAGAGTGAACGCGGATTTTCTGGTTCCCAAATTCAGCAGTTGTGAGTATTCACTGAAGCGTCTAAATGAAAATGCGCTTCTTTTGCCCAGAGGATATTCCAAGGCCATTCTGAATCAACCTCAAAGCGAATAAGAAGCTGAAGTGTGAACCGGTGACGAGTCTCGAAATCATGTGGAAGTAACTCCTGCACAAGTTGAAGCTTGTACGGATAATACCAGAGGATAATCCGCATGATCTTTTGGACAGTTTAACGCGGCCTATCCAATGCTTCTGCCACATGACGGACATCGGTAGTCGCCTGTACGTTGGAAGCTTTGTCCTCTTCCACCTGAAGCGCAACCCTCTCTATTGCTTCTGAGGAAACAAGTTTTCTTCCTCTTCCAGAACGAATATTCAACGATCCTGTTTTTTCAAATTTGGCTACCATTAATCAAAGATTTTTAACAGTCAATGGACCTTTCCACATCTCCTTCGAAGTCCAAAATTTCGGTAGAGCAAATAATGCGGAATTTCCGGCCTAGTATTCAGTGGGCAATGGCTAAATGTGTAATAGAGTAAAAGACGCCTTCTGGTGACGAAATTTTGAACTTTTTTTTAGCTGAAACAAATTCCCATAACTTTATTATATCCTTCAAAAAATTTCATAACTTTCTGACCAATAGTTTCGTCTGTAGATAACGTTAAAGTAAGGTCGTTTAATTATGGACACCCTGTACTCATTGTAAATATTTTACAAAAATTCTGTAACTGCTGATTTATTAAACCGGTTTTAATATTAAAAAAACTCATCTAAAATTTGTATTTTTTTCTATAAAACTTCTATTTTATTCTAATTTTTTTTCTTTTTTTCGCTATTATGTTTAACAGACGTTGAATTATGTGATTAAAACACTTAATCTTTATCAGAATCAAAAAGGCTGCCGTAAGGAGCGAAATCATTGGCGATTTATTTGGCTATTATTTCAGAGCATGTAGCTAATACGAAAATATCGCTTTTAATACAGTTCAAAATTTCATTTGAATACGTTATTCGTGTTTTCCTTATAAACTTTAATGAATACTTTGTGGTGGTTTTAGTGGTAATCTAAATTTATATATTAAATGTAAATATATATTATAGTTAAAAAAAAAAAAAAAAAATTCACCTATATTCTGTAACCCGGGAAGCCCGGGTTAACACATTCAGGGGCAAGATACTTGTATTCGTAAAATGTTCAAATAATTTAATGACACCAGTATTAACAAGAGATTTTATTTGTAAACAAGTAAAAGTAAATTTTCGCGTACTTAATAAAGATGACATTTACATCTTAAAATTCCGGTGCAAATGTGACAATTTGCCATTAAAATTATGCAATGTCGTGACGGCATCACCGCCGTTCAAGGGGTTAAATACTCTTCTATATAAGTATGCAGAGTATGCAGTGATAGAACAGTGTAGCAGCAGATAATCAATTGACACCGCTAAATTTTATTAGTATTCTTCATCTTACTTCAGGACAGAATTTCTGAGATTTTTCAAGGCGAAGAATAATATAAAAATTTAGTGGTGACAATCACTCAACTGCTGCGACACTGTTCCATCACTGAGTATGGCTCAAAAGGAAAAAAAGGCCAGAAAAAGTCAGACATGAGGAAAAATTATTGTAGCAGAAAATGAAATGTGAGCGGGTAACTGCCCTGAGAAAGTATCTAGAATATTACCTTTCTTGTCGCATCTAACATTAAATTAACTTTTCTTTATTTACTTTCTCTTATCATTTTCATTTCTCTTTATTCACATAGCTGCCACCTTTTACGCTTTTTAGCTACCACTGAAATTTTAAGGAGATTTTCACCTTCTTTAATCATGAGGTTTCGACGATTGAATGAGATAATATTTTCTATAAAATTTTAATGGTATGAAAAAAGCGTAAAGGTTGGCAGCTATGTATTCATTTTGTACGATAAAATGTTTGAGCTGCACTGGCAGAAAGTATAGGTTGGTATATTTTTAAAAGGGAAAATTTTAAAGTTACACCATAATGCAAATAAAGTAAGAACATATTAGTGTTGCCAGTGGGCTACTTTTCTATATTCAGATTTCTTGAATGGCACCACTTTTTGGAACGCTTTCCGCTTGTCTATTCCGCTTGTTTTCGCCTTAATTAATATACTCTTTTAACGTCCTAACCGTGCTTTTCTGTCACGTAATTGTTGAATTTATGGGCCGATTTAACACAAAATTGAAATTAATGTTATTATTATTATTTTCTTTTTTGCATTGCATTGTATTGCATAAGATAAGTAAATGTGTCAGGTAATCATAAACAAATCCCCATACAAATACTTTTTAAAGCTATTATCTTATGAATCATTAAACTTACATGAAAAATTCTGTAGGATGTTTAAAAGATAAAATAAGGCGAACTTTACCATTTCAAAAAAGTGGTGCACGAAAATTTATTTGTAAATATGTAAAAGTATATTTTCGCGTACTTAATTAAAGTGAAATTTTCTTTGAAAGTTCTGGTGCCAATCTGGCAATTAGAGATTAAAATTAGGTGATGCTACTGCGGCATCACTGCCCTTCAAGGGGTTAAAGGAAATCTAATATAAAATTTATTTAATGCGTGTATTAATAAAAGTATATTTTACTTTCAATTCAAAATACTTCGCTTGATCACATTTAAAAAGCACAACTAAGCAGTCGGAGCTAAATATTTTTGAAAGTTATTACTTTTTCAACCCTTTACACAGGTGTAGATTTTCTTTTATTAGATATGTAAAATTTGCAATTACAAAAACCTTTCCCTTTACAGATTTCACATTACATTTATTTACATTCTTTTTATGAGAATTGTGAGATTTTCATAACAACAAATTGTGTTAATTAATCTCGATATCCTTTTAAATATATTACAAAAAGAACTATTAAGCCAGTTTTAATGAAAAAACTTATTCAAATTTGGTATTTTTTTTCCAATTTTTCTATCTTATTCTATTCCATTCTATTCTTGTTTTTCTATTCTATTCTATTTAACATACGTGCAATCGAATTATGTGCTTAAACCACTTAACTTTCATCAGAATCAAAAAGGCTACAGTAAGTAACGAAATCTTTTGCGATTTTTTCGGTTATTAACTCACGGCATGCAGCTAATACGAAAATATAGCTCTTAATGAATTTCAAAATTTCATTTGAATACATGATTCATATTTTTCATATGAAAATACTTTTTGGTGTTCTTAGTGGGCAATAAAAGAAACAAATATTAAATGCAAAAAATCAATTATAGTTTAAAATAAAATTCTTTTCGCCACCATTCTGTAACCCGGGAAGTCGGCATTGGATGCTCATGTGTATATAAAAGAAAGTAAAAAAAAACCCTTCTACCTCAATAAAAAAAGAATAACCGTAAAAGTTAGATATGAGGAAAAACTATTGCAGCAGAAAATGAGATGCGAGCGGGTAAAATTGCCGAGAAATTTTCTAAATAATTACATTTCTTCACGCAACTAATTAAAATAAACTTATACGATTTATTGAGTTTTCCTTTCTCTTCTCTCTTTCTTGTTTTTGATAGGGAAAAAATGTGGAATTTTACGTTCTTAGTAGGCAATCTAAATATACCGTAAAAGGGTGGCGTGTGATCAGGTAAAAACACACTCAGAAAAAGTGGATACTGTCAGTATTTTCTTCTAGAAAATAATTGCAGTAATATAAAGGGATTAACCCCTTGAGGGGCGGTGGTACTTTTTTTTTTTAAACCAATTAATTTTAAATCTCAAATGCCACAATGGCACCAGAATTTTAGTAAAAAAAATCGGTTTATTATATATGTGAAATAGAGCTTTTACATATTAACCCTTTCAGGGGTAAAGCAATTCCTTTGATAATGTGTTGAAATTAATGAATGACACTGGAATTTTAAAACAAGTTTATCAGTAATTAAGAAAAAGCTATATTTCGCATATGTAATAAACCGGAAAAGAGAAATGAGAGAAATGAAAAGAAATCGAATACCGAGAATACGATTTCGTTTATTAGCCGCATGGTAACGATTTCAGTATTAGCCGTATGGCTACGAATGATAATAAAAGAAGTCGAGAAAAATACAATGTTATGTATGTATTACTTATATGTATGTATTCTTATGTATGTTTTTATTCAGAGGTATGTATGCTTGTATAAGGAAATTTCCGTAATCGGGTTGTTAGAAAATTTTATAATTTAGTGAGCGCTGTTTTATGCGCAAATATAACCATTTGGTAATGGTCCCAATTACAGAAGATTACTAAATTTTTTTTTAATTCACCGTAAGTGAATTTGTTGCAACTGAAATGCGAGTGAACATTCTGAAGTGAATGAGATAAGCATTTTTGGCCTAGATGTACACTTGAAAACAGAAATATGTAGATAACAAAATAAAAAAGTCCTAAAAGCGTAAAGAAAAAGTAGCTTACTTATTTCTTGAATTTAAGATTTTAGCTAATTTTACGGTATAACACTAAGCTAAAATGTGAAGAACCTGATTAGAGAAGAATCATCAGTGCTGAATTTCAGTGGAAATTTCGCCAAATTTGGCAGCTACAGCCAAATTCGCTGCATTTATATCAACATATTTTTGGTCGCCAAATTTGACGAAATTTCGCGAAATGTCTCCAAGCTTCGCGAAAATTTTTACGTTAATGTATATGACTATATAGTTTTATGCTTATAATCGGAAAATGGATACAACAATGAAAGATAATTCGTGAGAAATCAACTTCACTAAAAGTCATAAATCATTCCGTGATTTTTTTAACCTGTTGCCTAGATGTAGTTTACATTTTAAGAAATGTACATATTTTTATATGTGTAACATTATACACAAAAGTTTCGAAAATGCCGGTTAAAAGAAAGCAATTAAGAATGAAAAGAGTTATTCAGCGTAATTCTATGTGGAAAAGTCACATAAAAATAACCCAGCTGCCTACGAGTAATTGTGCAAATAGCGACAATGTCATGTAAGATATAACAATTGACATTGTCTAGCGACAATGTCATGTAAGATATAACAATAACTTACATGAACAAAAGTATCAAATTTGATAGAGGAGAACAGCAGATTACCCATGTGTGCGTTTTATATACGTGTTACAAACCTTTCCCTTATACCATATTAAATAAGTCTGGGCTCTGCCAGACATGCAAGTCTTTGAAGGGGCTTTGAAGCTTTCTGCCGTTAGCTCAATGGATCCAGTTCCAGTTTTTGATTGTCTCAAAGATCGGAGCTAAATTAAACAAATCAAAATCTCTTAACACATCCCCGGTGGTTATTCTTTCTCTTTACCGTAGACTCTCTTATTCAATGAATGCTCTTTACTTTTAATATTTCTGAATTATTTTAAAGAACAACAAATCACGCTGCATGAAAATTTTGATAATTCTGTCATCAGATTTACAGATGAGCAGCAGAAAATACTTTAGTTATGCACAGAACAGCTTTCGTCATTGCAAACAACAGTTACAATTTTCCCTAAGTCAACTTTTATTATTGGCAAATCAAGAGCAGGAAAAAGTAGAATAATCAAAGAAATTAGTAAACCAATCATAGAGCAGTTAGGATCAGAAGCTGTCATTCTTTTGGCACTAACAGGTACTGCTGCGCTTAATGTCAAAGGAAAGTTGATTAAAAAACCACCGTGTTTTAAATAGTTCACTGATTTTAAAAAGTCAGGCAAAAAGAAATCTACAACTCAGCATGGATACAGCATTATTTATCTTTATTGACGAATTTTCAATTGTCGTCGTATGGCTGAACTTGAACAAAGATGTCGTAAAGGTAATTTGTTTTTAATCCTTGGAGGTATTAGGTAGTTACATCGCGTAAAAGACATCCCTCTATATCAGAGACATTCTGGCTCTTCGCAGACAAAAAACGTTTAGAGCTTTTGAAAATTGCTTTATATTAACAAACTCATTCAGACAAAATGAGGATCAGCAAAGACAGCATCGATATTCGCTTTGCGTGGACTCTATATTCGCTTTGCGTGGGTCAAGTTTCAGACTACTCTCATCCTTATGCAACGGTGGAAAGCTACACTGCTTCCGGCTCAACTTGAATGATTTCAAGATGCTACATGTCTTTCTTCCAAAAACAAACAAGCGAAAGAACATAATCAAGAAGTACTTTTTAAATGAAAGGGGTCAATGGCAAGAATGTTAGCAGACCACAATAATTAAAAGTAAGATGTAGTGAAGATGATCACGTATTTGGACTTCAGATTGGACTTTTTTCAGCAGTTGGATGCAGAGTTATGTGACATACCAATATCTGGATGGAGTGGGGATTGATAAGCGGCGTACTGAGTACAGTAAAAGATACTGTCTATGACCCAGATTTCAACCCCCCAGGCTTGCCACAGGCTATAATGGTTCATATTGTTGATTAGCATGCCACAAATTAGCATTTGAGCATTACCTGAGGCAACTGATGACTGAATTAAACAATAGAAAATGAGGATTCAACGGGTGTTATTTCAAATTTAATTTTGTACTATTAAACATTAATCATTAAAATTAAACTTTTTTTTTAAAATTTTAAAATGTTATGTGTTAAGTTTATACGACTCCATGCTCCAACATTTCAGCCTGACGGATACTAGTTTATTTTCTCCTGAAAATGTCTATGGCAGTAAACAAAGCACTTGAAGTATTATTAATTTGATAGGTTTTGAAACCCGCCGGCATTAAACTAAACTATGTTCAGAATCGAAAGTATGTTGAACTTTTACATGAATCTTATGACTCTAAATGAACCAAAATGATTTAGAGAAATATTTTCGAGTGTGTCTGGCTATATTCTGACGTGCGTAAACATTTTTTTAATTTACATTTTGATGTTAATGAATGAGTGGCTCACTACTATAGTAGACGAAGTCCATATTGAAAAAAAAAATTATATAGTCCATTTAGAAGGTTCGTAAAATCTGTTTTATTCACTCCAACAGTTAACCAAGTCTGTAAACAGGTGCCATAATGAGAAAGTATCTGAAAACAGACTTGGTTCACTGTCAGAGAGAACAAAACAGATTTTATGCGCCTTCTAAATGGACTATATCATCTTTTTTCAATATGGACTTAGTCTGCTGTGATTGTGAGTCCCGCAAATGTGACTCGTGTTTAAAAAGCATGTTAAAAGGGTCTTTACTTTGGAAATTATAAAGCGGTTAATAAACAGAAAAAATGCACATAGTTTCACAGGAATAAGTTCATAAACTAGTAACAAGAAGACTAGCATGCTAAAGTTAAACCAATAGCAGTGTTCTTTATAAAGTTTTCATTTGCATTTCAATATCTTTAAGTATTTTTTTTTTTTTCGTTAGGATTTCTGAACTCGACGTTTAACTTGGTATCTTTGTACGTTTCCGTTTTTGGTTGCAGCAATTTAACACTTCCCAACAAAGTTCAAAAGTGTTTATGAATTCGGTTTGTCTGTCTGTCCGACCGCGCTCTAAATCCCGTAAATATTGTCCGATTGCCATGAAATTAATAGATATTATTGGGTATCACTATCGCATGTTCGGTATTGAAAAATAAGTATTTACGGTTCTTTTACAGAGGCACCCAAAAGAATTCCGTTACATTACGGTCTATGTGGGAAATCGTTTGCTGTGTAATTAACTGATATTACACTATTTTAAACACAATCAAATTTATATATATCGATGGGGTGTACTACACGGTACCTACTGTAAAATATGGTATGTATAGAATATATGGTTCATTTATCGGGGCATACAAAAAAAAAAAAAAAAAAAAAAATACAGAAGAAATTAAATTATTATAGCCTATGATCAACAATTACTAGAAGTGCGTTTCCAGTTGTGGTACGCATTTTCAAATATATATATTAATATTAATTGGCGTGGATAAATTCTACAGATATCATATACAGAGCTGGACAAAACTTCTGTAGTACAGTCCGTTTATTCACGGAAATTTCTGAAAGAAAAATTTCGACTGCGCTATTCGTTTAACCCTTTATCTACTGCATTATGATCTACAGCAATTTTTTCATGCAAATTATTTTTCAGTTACTAGTATGAAAATTAAAGGATAAACATAAAAAAAAATGCTCAGCCGTGAGAAATTTAATTCCTTAGATGTAATTAATTAAAGTGGTACTTTAACCTTCTCGCTGCGCAATCCGAGATTCTCGCGGGCATGCATTTTTCCGTCCAATTAATCCTCCTTGATTATTCACCACAGTTATTCTTTTTGTAAATTTTCCCTTATTTAATCGGAGCATTTTCCCGATTAAATTTGAAAAAAAAATTTGTTTAGAAAAACCGGTGGCAAAAGAAGTTATTTAATTATTTTTAAGCTATTTTAATAAAACAACTATGTAACGCGACGAGAGGTTTAAAGTAGCATCAATACACTATGACTAAAATATTATCGTAACAGAAAACCCACAAGGTATTTCAAATGTCACCAGAATTATGGTAAAATATTTTCGATATAACAAATATGTGAAATACAGTCAATTTTTTATATATAAATATTTTTCAGAACACTCCGGTGCCAATCATTTATTTCAAAACTTCACCATTGAAAATGTTTTGCCCCCGAAAAGTAGGTATCGATGTTGTTAGCAGTCCTTTAGTTATGCGACGTCTACATTCCAGAGACAACATCTTCTCTCGCATCTCCACATATGACATATGCAGTATATGAATTTACATATGTCATTTCTAGAATAGCAAAAAAGAGCCGGTGCCACAACTTTTTAGATTTCCTATAAAAAATAATAATGAAACAGAAAAGAAATACTAGGAAAATTATTACTACACTACATTTTAGTATTTACATTTTAAAGCAGATGAAAACGATGGATAACTACACAAACAAAAAGTAAACAAGAAGTTTTTCTCCAACACCCAGTGTATTGTCGATACTTATAAGTACCACCGAGTAATTCAACTGCTAAATCAAATACATACACCGTTCAGCTAAAATTGCTAGTCAAATTGCATTTTAAGATCATAATGAAAACATAAGGAAATCCAACACTTATATACTTTACTGTGTTTGCAGCAATAAAAAGACGAGTGTGACAATCTGTACAATATGTCGGCATAAAACAAATCGACTGTTTCAAAGATAGCGTCCTTCCTCGCTAAAATAACAAACCTAGAACTACTGCTGTCATATGTATCCGGATACAAAGGAGTTAAAAGAGTGTTTTTTCAAAGTACCATTGGAATCTATTTATATAAAATCCAAGTCTCTGTGTGTCCCTCACAATTCCGGTAGGACCGCCTCATTGAAATGAGTAATTGTTGAAAAATGCTAATGCAGGGTTGTCACAGTTGCGCCAAATATTAGCCAACTTGGCGATAGCTGGCTAATTTGACGAAATTCCCATTTAAAACCATTAATCATTCATAAAGGAGGTCACCAAAATTTAATTTAAACTCCGCTCTTTTAAGATATTTTTTCAAAATCTATGGGTGAGAATTTAAAGTACATCTTTACATCTTCTTCCCGATGCTACTAATAAAATAACCGCCAATAGACGACGCTGTACTGTGTGAGCTCCTAACTGCGCGATTTTAATGTGCTTTAGGTACTTTTCCATTATAGGTGGCTTGGCGAAAAAGGAAATTTGGCAACATATTTTCCGGGAACCTATCCACTGTTTCATTTTATATACACACGCATTTTTTTTTCGATATTTATACGATTTATTTAACATAAAAAAGCCGTTTCTCTAATTTTATACAGAAACAGATGTAATTTGTACATACAAATATGAATAATATACACATAAAATAAACATATAAAACAAGCAAAAACGCTCATCAAGTTTGTTTTCATAGCTGTTTATATGATTTGACAACAAATCTCGATATTTTTCCGTTATACGGACACCATGCCAAAATGTATGCTAATACGCCAATTATTTCAAAATTCTAAAAGATATTTGTAATTTTATGCCAGCAGTTTAATATAAGTTTTATTTTATAACAGTTATTTGTTCAATTATTTTAAGTATATATTTGTGATTTAATGAAATAGTTCGTAAAAGTTTGGAATTTTAAAATGTTATATTTTTTAAATGCTCACTTTAGTATCGACAATGTTTTTTTTTTATTTTTCAAATGCTTCAATTCACGTGATTTTCAATTTGCGCCAACTATTACGCTTGGCGACAATGGTATCCGTATAATGGAAAAGTACCCAAATCTCACTTTCTGATGCCCAAATTACACCAAGTTTTTTTTAAAAACGCCAAAGCATCTACAGTGGAAAAGTACCAAACTGTCTATTATTTTGCGCTATCTGTGTTATAGTTTATACTATATGCAAGGTGGGTGGAGCGAAGAGTTTAAACATTAAATATTAAAGTTGGCACAGATGTCATATACGCCCCATACTGGCGCGATTTTTTTCTGAAGCCAATGTCATATACACAACGGGTACTTAACTGTCGTTATTTTGCTTGATATGGTAACCCGGATGTTGTTGTTTATTCTGTTGATGTTTTCACCAAATTGGCGTCGCGAAAAAAACGCGCCAATATGGGGCATATATGACAACTGTGCCAAAGTTTCTATAAAGCAGTATAAGACAAAAAAATTAAGAATAAAATAAATGCAAAATAAGATTAAAGAAGAAAGAAAGGCACAGATGTCATATTCGCCCCATATTGGCGCGATTTTTTTTCGGTTGCCAATTTGGCGAAAGCATCAACAGCATAAACAACGTAATCCGGGTTACCACATCAAGCAAAATAACGACACTTTGGTGCCAGTTAAGTACCCGTTGCGTATATGACATTGGCGTCAGAATAAAATCGTGCCAATATGGGGCGAATATGACATCTGTGCCGAAAGAAAAATCATGCGTTAAGCATAGAATATGAAACACTTTCCAACACATCCTGAATGTTTTAACAAAACTTCGTTATTTAGGGAAATAAGGTAAATAAGATAACTAAGTAAACATTTTAGAAAACGCATAAAAAATTTTAAAAATTGATTTCAGCATTTACAGTCCATAGCCAATAGTACCGTTATTACATACCACTATTTAGCTAAAATTTAATTTAATCTACTCATAAAACTATTGAAATCACATTTCCAGATATTATCATCCATAGACGGTTATGTATCCAATTCTTTGCGTGACCCTGTGTATCATTTTATCTATATTCTACAAACCTTTCTGGCACAGATGTCATATTCGCCCTATATTGGCGCGATTTTTTTTCTGACGCCAATGTCATATACGCAACGGGTACTTAACTGGCACCAAAGTGTCGTTATTTTGCTTGATGTGGTAACCCGGATTATGGTAACACGAAAAAAATCGCGCCAATATGGGGCAAATATGGCATCTGTGCCACATTTCTTAGTAAGCTAAATGCAGTTCAGCGTAAAACTGCATAACTCCTTTAAAAACCACCTTTAAGCTATTTACTCTCATACTCAGTAACCATTACGAATTCTTTTGTGTAGCCCTGCATATGAACTGTAGCATTTATACACACAGTATAGTATGCATAAATGTAGTGAAACATAAAAGCGCATATCATAATTAAAAATGCATTTCTAGCAATCATTGCTTATGTACAATACTTCGGAGAAAAATTTCTTGGCGAGAAAGAAGTTTGCCAACGTATTTTCTGACAACCCAACTGCTTCATACTCACAAGCAATTTTTTCCATATGTATACAATTTATTTAATATAAAAAAAAGCTATTTACCCATTTTTATAACGAAACACAAGTAATTTTTGCACAGATGTCATATACGCATCGGGGTTGGCGTGATTTTTCTCTGACGCCAATTCGGCAGAAATCTCGCTTTCGAATATCAGTTACTTATGTATTTTTAAATTAGTTGCTATCATTTTGAAAAAGAAATAACTATAAATAAATAAAAGTTTGAATAATAACTATAGAACAAAACAGTTTATATAATTAAAAAACAGAAAATAAAAGTAAATAAGCAATTTATTAATAAATAAAAAACAATAGCCGGGTTACCATAGCAGGCAAAATAACACCATTTTAGAGCGAGTTAGGTACCCCGGTTCATATCTGAAATCTGTGCCGTAATTTGTATGTAAAAAAATATTGTATATATTTAGAAACGATTTTTTTTATGTATATAAGTGCATATATAAACAAAAATAAAAGTTCGTTAGGTTTGTTTTCATAGCTGTTTATATATTTTGGCAACATATCTCACTTTCTGATGCCCGGATTGCGCCAAGCTTTTTTTAAAAATGCGCTATAATAGAAAAGTACCTAAATAAATAATTAACAGAAATAACCAATTATACAAACTAAAACTTTTATTTCGAGATCAAAGCATTGTTTTTAATTTCGATTAAAATTACATATATTATCCTTGCATAACTTTAGTTGAAATTAGGTTCACAGCTTAATATCTCATTCCATAAACCTAGACAAACACAAGTGATTCATTCATCGTGAACTGTAAAAAAATATTAAATCATTGAGGTAATCATTCACAAAGTAAGTTCTCCAACAATCAATGGACAATATTCTAATTACGTCATAGTAGGTAAAATCACCGCCCCCTGAATACTAGGCCTGAGCGCTCACACAAAAATGACACAAAAATGGCGGCTGCCGAAGGCGGATTATTTTTAGCGTTGGTACGGTCCCTTAAATGTAGACACCAGTATTTTATAAAAGATTTCTCTACCTTGTTTATTCTCAGAAAAATGAAGCGGAAAAAACTTCAAAAAATTATTGGTATGAATATTTAAGGGACCGTACACACGCTGAAAAAAATCCGCCTTCGGCAGCCGCCATTTTTGGTCCAGCGCTCAGGCCTAGTATTCAGGGGGCGGTGGGTAAAATGGTGGCGGTATCATTTGTTTATGGTTTGAAATCACAAAGATTTAATTTTGCAATGTCTCTTAGTTACATTATTTTATTGTCATATTTATGAGCTCAGAACAAAAGCATACTTTTTCATTATTTAGTTATTAAAGACGGAAAAAAATTATAAATGCATGATTTGAAAAATTTAAATAATTTTCTTTCTTAATACTAAAAAATAACATCGGGAAGTAACAGCGGGTTTAAGTTAAATAAGATTAACTGTTTAATTCTGTTGTAATATTCAAAATAACTGTATTTATTAGATTTCGGTAAACAACATCAGGGCCCGATTAAACTTTGAAGTTAGAGGAATTACAATATCATTTCAGGACCTTTCTTTTAGAGAAGCTTTTCTAAATTCCACATATACATGGAAACTCTCCAGTGTTAGAAATATTATTCTTAGGACTGACATAACATGAGAACGGCCTGCAATTTTACACAAGTTTTTGAAAACTACTTTATATCAGAAATTTTATTAAAAATTGGTTACTTTTTTGTTATAGCGGCCCACACTAACAGGATTATGACAAGTTGCTGACAATTTCGCCAACGTCGTAACCAAGATCGTGAGAACACACACATAATACCATATAATACCATTTCATGAAATCGTATACGATAATTTAATAGTTTTTACCTTACTTCAAGTGCGTAATTTATTTATTTTTAAGACTTAATAATCTAAATTGTCCAATATGTGATTTTAAAAAAATGTAAACAAAGATTGAATAGACATGACCGCAAAGAGCCTCAAATCTGCATAACACTTGGAACCAAACTGTACAGATTAGTGGTCTTCTACTGTACACAGTTTTTCATAAATGTGTTTCGTTCATAAAATGTGTTATTTTCATCTATCACTGCGGAACAAGCGAGAAAACTCATATTCTTGCACATGAGTTTATATCTTTATATCTAAATCTCCGTCATTTTTGACGGGCTACCTTTCTAGTATTAGTAATATTCACTATGGGATGAAAGTTAAAACAGAGTGGTCCTTATAAGTACCGTCAGTAGATAAAGGATTAACGAAACTAATTCGAACTTAAATTTTAGCATACTATGTATGCAGTGTACACACAAATCCATATATCATATACAGAACTTCACAAAAATATGTATATTTTTACGGATAATTTTCCGATAACTGATTAGAATTTGGGTTTTCAAATGCCGTATGATTTTTTCAAAATGTTTATTTAGCATCATATCTCACCTTAATAAACTGTGAATTTCTGTTACAGTATTCTAAATTTGTTTGAATGTGTTACATAATCTATGCTGGATGCATAATTTTTCGTTCTTGTTTTTTTTTTTTTTTCATTTCGGAACCGGTTTTTAAAATTAAAAGTGTCTTCAGATTAAAAAAAAAACTGCAACTAAATAAAAAAAAAATAGAAGATGCACTATCAGACATCGACCTGAGATATTTTATGTAAACTAAATCATTGAAAAATAATGAAATGCAAACAAGAAATTTGAAAAGAACGCTATCATTGAAGTCAGGGTTGCCAGGTTAGCCTTTTTTTGAAAAAGTTCCAAATTCGTACAGGAAATTCTGAAAGAATTTTTATTTTATGCAGTCACGAAAGGTCTGTCATTACATACACAAAAGAATATTACAAGAAATTTCTTGTGTAATAGAGATAAAAAGAAAAAAAAAGGCCAAACCACTAACCATGATCCGAGCAAAGTTGCCAATTTGGCTTCCATTTTTATCCCGAAATTTCGACTTCAGACCGGAAATTTTGGGAAAATATTTTTTTTTTTCTTTAAGTAATCAATAAACCTTTGAGATTAAATTAATCTGAAAATATTTCTTGCGTTTTCTTGTGTGATTCCGTGTTTTAAAAATAAAAGTGGACGTCAAACTAACAACTCTGGATTGGAACGATACAGTAGCCTCCCTCTTAACCGGCCTCCTCTTAATCGGGACTGCGCATTAACCGGCCGCCTTTTTTTTCCCAACATCAGACCAAATTCAGGGATGACGGTCTCGGAAACTCAGCTTAGTGCAATCCCGAGGTAAAGGCGGCAAAATTCAGTAAGGAGAACGTCGGATCTAAATGGATTCGCGTTGAATTCATGGTGTGGCCCGGGGCGGGACACCTTTTTTTCCACCCAGGAACCCACTGGATGTCCCACTGGAAGATTTGAGATTTTGTGTTTTTAATGGTCAAAAGTGCAATCTCCCCCCCCCCCCCCTCCTCCTCCAGATACTCTATAATGTCTGATATATCGGCAAACCGTTTTGTACAGACATTTAAAAAGCTTGAGGGATGCGAACTGATCACCGTAAAAGACATATAAGGGTTCTTTGAATCTGATGAACATCTCAAGCATGAAACATTATTTGACGAGGATATAATTAGGACTGTAACTGATGTTGTGCAATACGAAGACGATCCTTACGAGTCTTACTTTTAGCGGCAGTGATCGCGTTAACCCTTTCAAGGGCGGTGTCCTTAAAAAAGGACACCTAATTTTAATTCCAAAACTGACAAAGGCACCAGGAATATGTCATTAAAATTTTCTATTTATAATGTACAATCGTGGAAAAAAAAAGTAAAAACCCTTACTAACTCCTCAACAAATTATCGTAGAAGAAATTTACTGGTACCGAACGATTGAAAATAAAGTCTACTTTTAAATGATGTATATAAAATTTGTTTAGGGGGCCATCTACATATTAAAACGAACCATAACTTTGTTTTTTTTCAATGGCAGTACCCAATTTTGACAGCATAAATAAACTCTACACCCTTCAATTAGCCTAAAAACAAATTTGTATGCAATTCGTGCCATAAGTTTCCGAGAAATTAATTATTTTAAAGCGAGCTTATTTTAAGGGCTGTATCCAAATTGAAGTTCGGTACTTGATTGTTAACCCCTTAATTCTCGCTCCCGTCATATTCTCGGGCTGTGTCTTTTAATCAAATTGTTTGATTCCCACCAGTTTTATATAATAGTGAAATTGCTATATTTTAGTATCGTTTTTACTGTAATTAAATAAGGTGGATATTTCTTTTTCATAAAAGTGGTGCCAGTAAGCAATTTGGATTATTCAACTGTAATTTAATTCGAGTGTGAAGGGGTTAACCGAGAGAGCCCCTTCTTTATCAAGGCATCTTAAGCACCACTCAAGCAGTCAATGAAGCTGGTTAGATTACACGACAGCAGAAGAAATTTCAAAATATCTACTCACTTCTATCATAGACGGCCCCTTAAACCATCATTTTGCCGTTTTTTAAGCATAATTTGAAAAATACTTTAAAGAAAAATGTGAAATTTTGGATTTCTATAAAGCAGTACTTAATAAATTTAAATCCATCAAAAAATTGTAGGTTGCAATTCATATTTTTTTCGACTATTAATTTAATAATTCATGATTCATATCATAAAATTATAAAAATTGAAAATTCAGAGTATTTATGTTTAGGTATATTAGAATTATTGCTACACAAAAAAATAGCACATTAGGAACATAATTTCAGGATATATAAATAAAAATATGAAAATGTAATTTAACATTAGGAGCACTAAATTTTGAATGTTTATAATTCAAAAACTTATCATTCAAATGATTTGAAATTCGGTGTCTAGGCTTAGTTTGAACCGATGATTTGAAATATCTCGTTAAAATTGGGTATTGCCGTTGAAAAAAATGAAGTTTGGATTCGTTTTAATATGTTGATGGCCCCTTAAGCAAATTTTATATACATAATTTAAAAGTAGGCTTTATTTCCAATCGTTCGGTACCAGTAACGTTCGTTTACGATAGTTTGTTGAGGAGTTAGTACGGCCTGTTTACTTTTTTTTCCCACGACTTTACGTGAAAATAAGCAAGTTCGTATTTTCTAATAAATTCGTTTATAAATTCTGGTGTCAGTCTATTATTTCATCAGTTTGTAAGCAGAATTGCTCCGCCCCGGAAAAGGTTAAACAGAAATTTTAATTAGCTTTTAAAATACAACAGCTCCGCAGAGCTGTCATGACTTGAGACATGCAACAATGTTTACTAACTAATGAAGTTGCTTACCAAACGCATTTATTACTTATTATTTTTTCTAGAAAATGTTTCTGGTGTGAATAATATTATAGAAACAAAAGATAAATCTGGTGAATTTTTTTCTTAACCCAATATCAGCCAAAACAATAAGGTTGAAATTTTCAACTTTTTAGCTGAACGTCGTTTGACACCACAAACTCTGCAAGATAATTTTCGCTTTCTTTGATCTTAAAATTTTATGGCTTTAAGAAATGCCAATATTTTATTTGAAAAAGAGTGGTCGGAATATAAATAAATATGTGCATTTATTTTCGCTGTTGAATGCAACACCAGAGGGTAATGGGTTAATTTGTAAATATAAGGATTTATTAACTTTTCTTACAATGGAACTTTAATCTTTTATTACCTTTCTGAATCATATGCGTTCGCAACTACACTAGATTATTTGATCAGTATGCTGCTTAAATTGTATTTGGTTTGCTCAAGGATGCAGTATGCACATTACGCTAAGTAACATTTCTGATAGATATTGGCGTGGTACTTAGCATTATTTTAGGGATCATTATTTAAATATGTTTTTCTACATCTTAAACAGTTGTAAGCTATAATTTCCTATATCACTCTAACTAACTTGGTTTATATATAATCTTTGATTTATGCCTAAAACCTATAAATTGGTTTCGTTGTGAGAAAAATTATTTGAATCATAAATATTATTGCATGACTTTATGTTAGAACTGCTATTTATATTATGTACGATATATTTCATAGCAATAGCGTAAACGTATTCAATGGATCTTTCGCTGTGTGACAGGTTACTAAAATTACATTTTTACTCTTCAAAGGAAGGATTTGACAAACTTTAAACATTAGTATTATATTTGACTAACTTGGTAATTAGCATACTTTAGGATGTATTTATAAAAGGTTCAATCAATGTGACATAAAAGAAATTTTGTAAAAACAGCTGTAAATAACACTTGGTATAGCAAATTTATCATAATTATTATTTTTAGTTAGCTGCTCAGCTAACCATAAAATATATTTATGCCTAAATTAAATATAAAAGCTATATATGTGAAATATATTTAAATAGGTAAATTAATTGCTTTACGACGTACGTCCTTTACACAATTTTTAATCTTGTAACTCCAACATTTTAAACAAGAAATTTTCACCTAATTCAGTTTCAAAAACACTATTATTAATAGGTCGAGAGCCGGCAGCACAGACACATGGTTCGTACGGATACCGTTATTTCTCCTAGAAAGCTACCAGTATATTTTTATAGAAAAATAATCTAGATTAAACACTCAAAATTTCGCCTTCGTTTAAGAAGAGATTTTCTATAAGATAATACTGTTGCCGAAAATTTTTCTTTTCTGCAAAACTCAAGGAGGCGTACGAACCATGAGACAACCACCTCATCGGGTTGGAGGCTGAAATTCCAGAATTAACTAAAACTCGATTCTCATATTAAAACGCAATCCGTCTGTCAAGTCATATATTTGTGGAAAACACCTAAAAACCCGATTTTACCGTCTGACTCGTAAGTTTACCATTGTGTTTTCCTGCTCCCAGTCCGCCATGTTTTCGTACCTCTGAGTGCAGAAAAACACAATAGTAAACCTACGAGTCGACCACTAAAATCAAGTTTGTAGATATTTTCCGCCAAGATATCAGCTGCTTGGCAGACCGATTGCGTTTTAATATGGGAATCGAGCTTTAGCTATTTCTGTAATTTCAGCCTCCAACTCGATGAGGTGGTTGTCTGTGCTGCTGGCTCCCAGTCTATAAGTAACACGTAGCGTATGTGTCAATTAAAAATTACTGGTAATGATAATCAAGGATTCTGATCCCTTTTATTAGCGTTGCCTATACGTGACGCATACGCTAAGGGAATAATGAAATGCTAAAGGGTGAATTAAATCCACCTATCGAATACTGGACCTAAGCCCTTATACAAAATGGAGGCTGTGGTAGGCGGATGATTTTCAGTGTTTGTATAATCCCTTAAATTTTAATACTAATATTTTATAAATGTTTTCGCCGCTACATTTTCTGTGATTAAATAAGCCAGATTTTTTTTTGGTAATACTGGTGTCTAAATACAGGGAGCGCCGTACAAATGCTTAAAAAGGTGCCAGCCGCCATATTTGTGTCAGCGCCCAGGCCTAGTATTCAGAAGGCAGTGGTAGAATATCGGTATGAAATAGATCAGAAGAAGCTTTAATTGTCAAATTGGAATGCAATTAGTAGAACGAACTTTCTATTCATTGAATATCTGTTTGATAATGGATGTTTTCAACTAAATTCAATTTCTCAATTTGCTGCACATAAGATGTAAAATGACGGGCGGTCTCTAAGGAAATCGCAACATCAAAATTGATAAGCAAAATGGTTGTTATAAAAATGGAATTCTGTTGGTAGCAGTGGTGTGGACATAAAAAACCAGAAGATATACGCAATAAGCTTACTCTATATGCTACAGAGTATAAGCTATGCTTTATTTGAGAAACCGATGGTAAATGGAGTTCTATAAACAAATACACAAGGTATACTGAATATACCACCATATACGTTCCCTTACAACCCTGGTTGGTAGTGCCAATGTTTCTCCAGCGAACTTTTTTTGACAGACGTAGCGTTCAGATTTGCCTTTCCCATTGTATATACGAGCGTTTTAGAGCAAATTCAGAATAGTATTTTGGTGTAAGATTTTCCTTCCACTAACGCGGATAATTAATTCCTCGATTCTACTGCACTTATCGAAATATACATTCAAGGGAAAAACTACAATAGATACATAGCCAACTTTCACAAAACTCAATATACGTAAGTAACAATATTATGATATACTACGATAATGTTTTTAATGTGTTAATTATAAACTTTTAATTAAAAAAACCGACTTCACTTGCTTGATTTTGTTTCAATTCAGAAATTTGCCAGGAACTTTTGGATAACCCTGTATTAGGGTATAAATCCCTTTACCGCAAAAATATAGCGAGTGTACCGCAAAATTCTTGGGTGAATTTAAGCGTTTTACATTTTGATTTTTTTTAATGATTGTTTACATCATAAAGATTTTTAACGACTACAACATTGCTTTTTGGTGTTTCCTACAACAATTGTGGAGACAAAACCGTATAGAGGGGGAGTAAAATTGACGGGTAGCGACTTTCTCGCTACGTCACTATGAAAACCTTTGAAAATGAAATATTTTAAAGAGGTTTATGTATTTATTTTTTGTTGTTGAATTTGTAAAAAGCACTGAACCAATTTTCGTGAAATTGAAATGGAATGGATTGGAGAGTATCTACTTTCAATTAAAAAATACCCACATAAATCAGTCGCATAGTTTCAGTGAGTAATCAGTAAACATGCATTACAAAAAAAAAAAAAAAAAAAAAAAAAAATACATACGAGTCGAATTGAAAACCTCCTGCCTTTTCATTTTTAAAGTCAGTTAAAAATTGTGTCTGAAACCACATATTGCAGCATCTTAAATAATACTTAGTTCTGCTTAATAAAAACTTTATTTGTTTGCCGTGCCATTTAGTTGCATTATTTAGTTGCTCTCATTCAGTTCGGCGCTATCGGTAATCGGATCCCCCATTCGAGCATTATGCACTAATCGAAATTTCTGCCGCATCTATCGAAAGAGCATGGGGAAAAAATCTATGTTACTAACTGAAGCCCCATAAAGCGATGGGTACCTGAATAAGGAGAGCTTCATAGATTTCTCTTTCTTAAGATATAAAAGTGGATATCTTTTTTAATACTATACAAGCCGCGATGACGCATTTATGCATCATTTAAAAAACTATAATTATAACTATAATAAAACTTAAAACTATAATAAAAAACTATAACTTCTTCCCAGAAATATTGAATGGTTTTTATTGGTTATTTAAATGACAAATATTTAGTGGATGAAATAAAAGAAAATTAGTACAAAAAATTTTTCTGATGGGAACTTGAAATTTCTGAATAATTAAAAAGAAAAACAGTCTGATTTGACAACACTCTTTGCGGCTTGAAAAGTGTTAATATTAGATAGAAAAATTTAGGCTCTTTGATGAACTTCCTAGTTGTGATGCAGCTTTAATGGTTTACAGATATTTAATACCAATATAATAATGGTTGCTTTGTTTAATTACAGAAATTTGCGATTAAATTACATATTCAAAAAATTTTAATAATAAAAAATACTGTTATTAAGATAAATAATAAAATAATACAGGTATTAAATACCCGTAAACTATTAACCCCTTCGCGACAGGGGCCTTTTACGAAATTTTTAATGTTTTGTCACCGTTTTTTAAAAACAGAAATTTCTGTCTTGTTGAATCGAGAAAACGCGCTGATTAAATAAAGCAAATTTTACAGTAAAATTTTACTGGTGCGCAAAACAACGATTCTGAGCGCTTCATGCGGCATGTATACGTGTCGCCCGTCTCCAAGGGGCTAACGATGTTTCTACTTTTAACCTTCCGTCTACCAGACGGGTCCATTGGACCCGACATGTACATTCAAAATATTTATTCAAACCAGAAATTTCTTCAAAACAAACTAAATGTATAAATCAGACAATAATAAGTTAAATAAACAAATTAAATAGTTTTAAGTAAAAATTCTGGTGTAGAATGTTTTTATAAAACTTGAGTAAAATTTCCGGTAGTTCTAGGGTTAAATCTTGAAATAATTCGATTTTTCGAGGAACATATATAACACGGTTCATACGCATCAGGGGATTCAGGGGATTTTAGGTGTTTTATTACCAGAAATTTCGTAGTGTACTGATCGCTATATCTTCAGATAGATTTTTTTTTCATTAAATAATGCAAATATTTCTTTACGAAAATTCTGGTAAAAGGTCCTTGAAGCGTACTAAATCTGTATAAGAATGCGTAATATTTTTGCGCATTTTGAAACAAAGAGCATTAAATAACTACTAGAATTATGCTATATATGACTTGAAACAAATCAGGTTATCTCTATTTAAGCATTGCTTAAAAGAATATTTTAAAGTCGTCTTTTTAAAAAACCTGTAAATGCGTTTTTAGCAAACTGCATGCAGGGTTTCCCTTGAATCAATGTAGTTTTAATGCAATCTTCACGGATTTATGGTTTATACAGGCATGAGAATTCTCCGCTTTTTAGCATAGCAGTGTAATATTAGAAAAAAATTTGTTCTGTTAAACCGCAGCATTTTCCGATTAAATAAAATAATATTTTCTCTAAGATTATACTGCTATGCTAAAAAGTGGAGAATTATCATCCCTTATATATATGGACATCTTAAGATTGAACCTTACCATACGTATAGTTTACAAAAACATATATTTTAAAAATAAATCTGAATGTATTGAATATTGTTATTTTAGAGTTTATCTAAGTTATATTTTTTGAAGGCTAAATTTAAAACACTATTAGAATATTTCTAAACATGTAGACATAATCTATAACGTCTAAAATGTTTATGTAAATATATATTAAGTAATTCAAGAGATATCTTGAAAGCAATTCTGAAAAAACTACTTTTGAAATAAATCACTTTAAAATACATTTTACTAAAACTTCAAATACTTAATATTTTACCGTATTTGCATTGGATTACTTTTGAGTCAATAATAAATATACGCTATATGAAACATATTCTTTAAAACATACTATGAAATTCCATCCATATCTAAAGTGAAATATTGTTAGTAAATATCAACAAAAATGTTCCATTAAATAGATTTAATATAAATTTGGTACAAGTTTAAAATAAGGTCAAATAAAAGAATATGATATCTAAAAATTTATACTATATTCTAAATAAATATAATTTATGTAAAAACATATATAATTTATATGCATGATTATATTTCTGTATGATAGAAATATACATACAAGAATATACAAATCTAATAACATATGATAAAAATACAAATACTTAAGCAAAAGCTTATATACAAATATAATTTCGACAAATATTTAGAAATGTTTTATGGAAGACAAATTATGTAAGTGGAACTAAGGATACAGATAACACCTGTGTGGAGTTTTCTTGGAAAGTACTTCTCGATATTAGCGTCCGTAACAACAATAAAGTAAATAATTGTTGTCGTGGAAACTAACGTCTTTTTTCAACATCGAACTTAAATATCAGAATCGGGTCCTAAAAAAACTTCGCAGCGTGTTCGCGTTTTATGAACGTAGGGGCCCTCCGTGAACGAGTGGTTAAGAGTCCCACTTCAGTCCCACCAAAAAAGCAAAAACGCTAATGTAAAGTCTATGGGACGTTATTTTCAAACTTCTCGCTTTTATTTTAATATTTTTGGATGATTTTTCTTGCATAGGATAACTGAGGACGATCTACAACCTGGCTAGTTTTTACTTTTTCGATTTTGGTTATAGTTTTTTTTATATTAGAATAGTTTCAATTTCAGAACTGGTTCCAGCCGGTTCCAAAAGTTAAGGTATTTAAAAAAAAAATCTGTAACTAAAATCAAACTAGTTGGTTGTGCCAATCCCAAAACTTTCTTCTATCTTATACATCTTAATATTTCAAAAGGCAGTTACACATGTTAATACCTCAATATTATTAGTTCAATACTATACCAACTTTCATTTTCTTCTTAAATTTCTGCTTAAGTCAACTAAACGGACTAAAAACGAGTTAATTTATATCATGATATTTGTTAAAATTAATAGTTTTTCCTTATTCTGTTGTTATCAGCTGTTTCGAATAGCCGAGTTAGCAGGAAACGAGTTACCGCCACTGCGCGAGCCACCTATGGACAATAGAACTGCGAAAAATCAAGAAAAGTATACAAAAATCGCTATCACAGAGCCCCGTTACTGCGCAATATTTCGAAATTCAAGGAGGACCTGTTGGCCAGATTGGCCATATCGAAAATTATGCACAAAAATTTTGATTCAGTTGTATGCATAATTTTATACAGTTTTCGATGGTACAATAATGAAAATGGCACAGACATCGCTATTACAACGCCCCCTTCCGGCAGATTTTTTTTCAAATTCAGGGAGGACTTGCTTGCCACAGCCAGAAACATGCACAAAAAATTTGGTTCAGTTATATGCATAACTTCATACACTTTTCGATGGAACAATAATGAAAATGGCGATAGTAGGAGAACTTCCGGGCTCCACTTACGGTGACTCCGTTGCACACTCTTTGTGGAGTTTCCGGATGTAATTCTCAAGTCTTTTCTTTGTCTTTGTGTCTGTACCGTCCTTAACACGTTGAGTGCCACGTCAGTCACCGGTGACTGACACTGAACTTTCCGTTCAGGCCGCGTCAGTCATCGGTGACTGACACTCATAGATTGTTTAGTCGGAATCTTATTTCGTGGCCCAAACGGAAAGACAGACAAAATAGACTTGGCATTCAACGTCTTAAGCTGGCATTTGTTGTCCAGCATATCAATCGGATGTATGCGTTCAATAAAAAGCAACCATAAGTTGCCGTACCAATGATCTCAAAATTATTACTGTGATACACTATTTATCTCATTTCATTTGATTCCCCATCTACCTAAATTGCACGAGATTTTTTTCTTTGTTAACCCCTTCAAGGGCGAGATACTTGTATTCGTAAAATGTTGAAATAATTGAATGACACCAGTATTTACCCGAAAATTTATTTGTAAACAAATAAAAAGTATATTTTTGCGTACTTCATAAGCGCGTAAATTTTCATTGAAAAATTCTGGTTTCAATGTGGGAATTTGGGATTAAATTTAGGTGATGTTATAACGGCAGTTCAAGGGGTTAACACTTCATGACCCGACCTACACAATTGTTTATTTGATCTTGAGGAAAAAGAAAAAGCAATTTCCTCTTTTTCTGCGAAACGAGCCTGCACTACACAATTGCGTGGAGCCTTGGCGTAACCTGACGCCGGAACATTTTTTTCTCAATCAATTATGATCCTCTTAATCAAGACTAAAAACCAAGACTTTTAATTTCTACCAAAACTCTTGGGGTCTTAAAGTAATAACGTAATGGAAGCAAAACATTTTTATGCTTTGAAATAAATTTTTTTGTAAATTCTGGTGCCAGTCACTTATTTCAAAAATATTCCAACAAAATTACTCTGCCCCTGAATGGGTTAAGATTTTTTATTAATCCCATATACTCTTTCCTAAAAATTACATATAAATATACAGGATGGTTCAAAAGGTCATGTCCAAACGGCACGTATGGGTGTGTCAGGTCATGAGCAAGAATTACGTAAGAACGGGTTGTTGGAAACGCCATCGTAACGGTGAAATTGCATCGTAACCGTGACGCAAAGAAAATGTAACAAACAGTGTAAAAATACCTTTATTTTACAAAAACTTAATCGAAGTACAAAATACAAATGAAAAATGTTACAATTCATAACAAGTGATCAAAATGTTCCCCATTAGCCGTGATGCATGCTTCACATCGGTTCCGCATGAAATCGCGAACACGTTCCAATTGGCCAGGAGCTTACACGTGCCGCCGCTTCAGCGATCCGTACCATGAGGTCCATGGACGATGCAACAGATGTCTCGTACACCAGAGACAAGATATACCTAGAGTTAGAAATCCAAGGGGTTTAGGTCCGGGGATCGCGATGGCCACGGTACAGGACCGATTGAAATGTGTTCGCGATTCCATGCGGCGCCAATGTGAAACATGCATCATGGCTAATGAGGCATATTTTAAGCACTCGTGATGATTTGTAACATTTTGCATTTGCATTTTGTACTTGGATTAAGTCTTTTGTAAAATAAAGGTCGTCTTACACCGTTATTTATTCTTTGCGTCACGGTAACGATGCAATTGCGCGTCACCATCGCGTTTCCGACCTCCAGTTCTTATGCAATTCTTGTTCCTCATGGTCTGACTCACCCACATGTGCTGTTTGGACATGAAGTTTTGAACCAGTCGGTATATATGCACACACACACACACATATATATATCAGGGTATAAAAATCTGGGCGTCAGCGGGCAATCTCTCACACTAAATTTTATTAATTTTCTTTGCTCAAATTTTATTAGCACTTTTCCAAAAAAATTAATCGAAATATTAGACGAAAAATAACGAATCAAATTTAGTGGTGGGAGATTGTCCGTCGGCGCCTAGATTTTTACACCTCTGATGTATAAATATGTATATATATATACACATATATAAATAATAGGATAAATTATATAATATGACATACTACTCTTACATATATATAGGGTGTTTCAGCACAGTGGTTACAAACCTTCAGGAAAGATAGAGTATATATAGACGATAAGAAATCGCATAGCAATACATGGTCGGAAGCTCTTTCCTTTGGCGGTATTGACGATTAGTGTTGCCAGGTATCCCGCGTTAATCGATGCTCTAAATGCACTGGAATCCACTCATTTCTTACAGTTTATTTCGCCGTTCTCAATCGCCAATAATTCTGCCATTAGATACAGCGAAGAAAATTACTTTAAAATACTTGCGCCCAGGGCATTTTGTGCCCTGATTTACACGGGACGCTTAGCAACACGGGCGACGATACAAAACACAAGAAAGAAAGGACACGAACAGGGTGAGGAAACGTTTATTAATCTTAGCATAGAAAAAAAACTGAGAAATTAGTTCAAAAACATAGAAAATGATCGTTATCAAAGTTGTTCAAAATTACGACCCAGAGTCATGGTGCAGGCCTGACATCTCTGTCTCATGGAAGTTCTAAAGTTCCCGAAAATACCGGATGTGTCCCGGACTTCCTCAGCAGCTGCCACAATGAGTGCAACAATTTCCTCAGCACTGTTCAGCTTTATCCAAGCCTTTTTGCGGTACTAAGAACAATAAACATGTTTTCTCACCCTCTTAGTGTACTTCCTTTCTTGTGTTTTCTGTCCAGGGAGGATCGCATTCTATCGGAAATATTTATTGTTCCTACGACAATATTGAAAATATTATCTTCGTCGTGCGTTATTGTAGCATATTTTAAATAAAATGATCATGAAGATTAGTTATTAAGGGTTCTGGTAGGAACAGTAAAATTTTCCCTATACAATGTGACCTCTGTGTGTCGTCACTACCTCCCCAGGAAAGCGTTTCCGACCATGGGATTTTCCAGCATCTAGGTGTACTGTATCCCTCCAGAAAGTTTGTAACCGCTGTGCTGAAACACCCTGTACAAAAAAAATGGATTTTCCAAGAACATGTATATAGAAACGCAATATTCATTGCGCATTTTAAGCAACTGCATAAAATAGGCATTCTCATAATTTCGGCAGTTGTGTCTAGAATCATATCTGGTCATATGATTTCTATGTAATCAATAGTTAATACTTTGCCTGTCGTCCATTTTTCAAAATCCGTCCCTAGGTACCTCCTACTTTTTCTCTTCCTACATAATTCTTACTAATAAAAAACATTACCGAGATGCATGTAAGTATGTATAAATATGCTCCAATTACTTTATTAATTGATCTGGCTATTCTTCGGACTGGGAACACAATAGAGATTTTTCTACCCATGTGCCAGGTCCGAAGGATTGTTTTGCTCGTACCAACATTACAAGTCAGAAGGATAGGCGATACTGAGTGCTACCCTAAAATAGAAAGTTTGTAGGCAGGTGTCGGGGGTGTGGAGAGTCCCTGGAAATATAAAGACATACACTGAAGGGTGTTTGGGCCCGGCACACTGGGACAGATCTTTAACTCATTAACCGCTGGTGTTGCGTTGACGCAGCAGTCAAAATAAATGCACATATTTAAATTATTTACATACTATTTTTCACTTAAAAAATTGACCTTATTTAAAGACATAAAATTTTAAGATCATATAAAGTAAAAATTATCTTTCAAAATTTGCGGTGGCAAACGGCGTTCAGCTAAAAAGTTCAAAACCTCAACTTATTGATTTCTGTCGAACCCCTTACTATTGTTGCCTGCAATGTCCACTGTTTGCCAGATTATATTCTTTAAAATATTGCATAAAAAATATCAAGTATTTCAAGAGATACCTAGCTTGCCCTTCTGAAAAACATCATTTTAAACAAAATTACTTTAAATTACATTTTATCAAAATTTAAAATATCCATTAGTCTAGTATATTTGTATAGAACTTTTTTTAAGTTAATAAGAAAAAAAAATATAATCTTTATACAATATATTCTTTACAAAATATTAATAAGTTCCAAGGATATATCACATGAAATATTGTTGACGTTGACTTTCTGCATAGTATGTGAAACGAAACGCATCGAAGACATAGGATGGAGAAAAAAACAAACTGTTTATTCAAGACATGGTGATTTCCAAATATATAAAATTATCAGGGTTAAAAAACAATATTATTATTAGTAGTATTAGGTTAAATGGACTTAAGGAATAACTTTGTATAGATGTAATTAAAATTTCGTTAATGTTGAGATCATGTCTAACAAAATATTGTAGAAATCTAATAAGAAAAGATATCTGTGAGGCCTGCACAGACACAAAAAAAAAATAAATAATAATAATAATAATAATAATAATAATAAGATCAAGTTATATAGCCGCAAACGAACAGGTATTTTTCAACTGAAATACCTGTATTTTTAACACTAAACATATCACTAGGAGTAAAATTTAAGACACAAAATTAACATATCATACATACTATAAACAATTTCTAAAATTAAACGAAGTTATAGCATACTTCTCAATTTGCAACTGATCTTCCGAAAAATGAGGGTTAACTTGACCTGGATTAACCCCTTTCAAAGGGAAAAATTATTTGATTAATCTTTATTTTCATGTTTCTACGTGGAACTTATAAATTTACATCTTTAAAATATTTCCGTTCGAAACGTATTTCACTTGGATCAAGTTAACCCATAATTTGCGGAACATTATTTGAAAGTGGCAAGTATGTTATAGGTGTACACACATAAATTAAATATATTAGATTTTTTATTACGAAATTCCTGTTCATAATTTAAAAAAATCCGATATCGAAAACAATTTCTCTAATAATTCCTACAAATAATCTTTGCATGTAACACATGGAACAGCATTTTGAAGATTTAAAAACACGACTCGCAAAATTACAATGAAAATTTTACAGTAGATTCTAAAATTCGTGTCTTTAACTCAAACATTGTGTACAAAAATGGCTGCCTATAATAAAGACCTTGCCTTCAAAATCTATCTCATAAATCATCGATTGTCTCCAGTGACACTGATCTGGAACAGTAATTAAACAGCAATCCATAATGTGTGACACATGTTACTTGAGTAGAAAATATTTTTAGAAGATAGCTAATGATTAATGCAAGAGACGTGGAAAATGCGTTAATAATTTGAGTTAAAGACTGGTATTGTGGTTTTACATTTTATTACGGTTGTAAGGGATAATCATCTCCTTGCAAACCTGCAAAACAAGAGAGATAATTACGAGTTTCGAATGCATTGTAAAACTTTTTCCAAACTGAGAAAACCTTATTCAAATATTCTTTACAGTGCATATTCAAATTATTTTCGACGATTTTGTAAATGAACTTAACCCCTTGAGGGGCGGTGGGATATATTATCGGCCACCTAATTTTAATTCCTTTTTATACGAGAAACTTTTAATTCAATTTTGCTATAATAACTTTGGTGGAAAGAGTTGTAAAATTGTTTTTCATTATTTTCAAATTGATTTTTTTTAAATTCCGGTGTGAATTCAACATTACAGAAACGTAATTTCTTCCCCCTGAAAGGATTAACCCCTTAACCCTCTCATGCATACGGACATCATATGAGGTGGTATAATTATTGCATTAATAAGCAAAAATATTTTCAGCATTCATTTATGGCGAATTGATTTGTGGACAGATAATACCTAGCATGCAGTACAATAATAAAATTATTTTATAATGGTTTCTCATTAATCACAAAAAATATTTTTTGTGAAATATGAAAAGTAATGAAAAATAATTTACGGATGAGAGGGTTAATTCTCGCTCCCGGGATATTCACGGGCTGTGTCTTTTATTTAGATTGTTTGATTACCACCTGTTTTATAAAATAGCGTCATTGGCTTTATTATGGTATAATTTTACTTGTCATTAACCCCTTCGGGACGGGAGCCTTTTACGAAATTTTTAATCTTTTGTCACCGCTTTTTAAAAACAGGAATTTGTGTCTTCTTGAATCGAGAAAATGCGCTTATTAAATAAGGCAAATTTTACAGTAAAGTTTTACTGGTGAGGAAAAACAAGGATTATGTGCGCTTCATGCGGCACGTATACGTGTCGCTCGTCCCCAAGGGGTTAAATAAGGTGAATACTTCTTTTTAAAAAAAAAATGGTGCCAATAAGCAATCTGGATTTTTAAACCGTAATTTAAAGCGACCGTTAGGGAGTTAAATGGAACTACTTATTAACCCTCCAGCTGCGGGAAACGCTATTTTCCAGTGGGCTACTTTTATAATATTCAGATTACTTGATTCTCACCACTTTTTTAATAGCATATGATTCGCCTTATTCGCGCATTATTTAATCAGTAATTAATTAAAGTGGTTATTTCTACTTCAAAAAAGTAGTGGGAATCAAACAATCTTAATTTTAAAAAAGTAACCCACTGAAAAAGTCGCCCGCGGCTGCAGGGTTAAGGACTACAATACCGCGGAAGTACTTTTTACTAAAAACCTTCCATTATTTTAGAACAGAAATATTTGCTTTATTTATAAACAAGTTTTCCATGAATAAATAAAGGCCTATTGATCAGACTAGTTAGCATGCTGAGAGGTTGAGGCAGATGTTCGGGAGTTCCAAACCGGCATGGTGATGTCTCGCAACTTGGAAGCCCCTAAAATATCATCCACTGTTCAACTACCGTTCCCTTGAACAACAGATCTACGCACTGATTAAAAATTTCGGTCTATCGTAGGCTGATTTATTTAAGCGCTTGTATGGTCCCTTAAATTTTTATACCAGTAAGCTCTTACATTTTTTCCGACTATTAAATCACAGAAAAATAAGGCATAGATTAATTTGAGCAGTGCTGTTTTGAAAACGTACAAACGCCGAAAAAAAACCGCCTTTAAATTTCATGGCTAATTTAATGTATTAACGGAATTGTAATAACAGGAAAATTAATATAGAGTGCTCCTAAAAGAATGTCTCAGTCATAAATTTTAATAGAATCAACTGTAAGCGTTGTAGAGTGTTGGTTCAAAGTGTCACAAATAAAGCTATATATAACTCAAACACCTATATATAACTCAAACTAAATATAACTCTAACAGTTTTAGATAAGCGCATGCGCGAGTATTGCTTTATTATTGACTTGCTTGCACTTCTACATACGCAAAATGGCGACTCCAGTGCGTAAAGCGTTATTGCTAGGCTGAAGATTTAATGGTCATGTACCCTTTGAACTAAAATAATACATGGAAATAATACATGGAGAAAAATCTTACATGACCTTTGTAAGAATTGCACTCACTCTGTAACTAATTGACTTTTAATTATAAAATTGAAAATACATGTTAAGAACGATTTATTTTATCAGTTAAAGTTGTTAAAAAGGTATACACATATATACGTTTTTTTAATTTATTTACTACTTATTTTACTAACTTACTATACTAAAATTTACTAAATAATACTAAAATAATATACTATTTACTAATTTATTTTACTTATTTAACTAATTTATTTATTTACTTTAATTTATTTAATTTATTTATTTAAAAAATACAATTTTTACGAAAGAATTATTCGTGCATGCATTGCGCGCATGACTTTTTTCCCATTTGAATGGCTAAAACAAGACAAGATTTTTTTAAAAATGAGTGCAGCTATATTGTGTTTTCAAAATGACTTACAACAACAACAACAACAAAAAACAAATAAATAAAATTTGTAGATCCCTAGATTTTTTTTTTCTAAAGAAATTCGAAATATCGAGATTTTTTTTATACAAAAGTAGTCGTGAATTCTAAACTTCTTACTTGAGAAACATAATAATATGTCATTTTGTGCTTCTGTAAGTTTAATACATTCAGCGAAACTTTTGTGAAATTCTGAGCAACCATTTTTCAGAAATCGTGCGCGCAATGATCAAAATCACTGTTTTGAGAAAAATGATTTTAAAGATTAAATCACTCTTTGATCATATAGTAAAAGCTCAAAGTGTTTTAGACATAACTTCTCTTCTAATGCAAATTTTTGTAAGGGCTTTGTTTTTAAATGTTCCTAAAGAATCACATTTAATTATATTTTTTAATCAATTTTTGGACGCTTTAAAGGTTACCTGACACCTTAAAAGCTGTTAGAGCCATGCGATTTTTTCCTTTGGGTTTTTTTAAAGGATCGTGTCTACTTTCCGCCTCTGCCTAATGATTTCTCAAAGTTGAGACTCAGAATTGAAGAGGCTATTGTTTGCATTACTTGTTAACCGAAGTATGGGATGAATTGGACTTTAGGTTGGATGTGTGCCGTAGAACTAAAGATGCACATAATGAGCATTTATAATATAAAGTAGGCTAGATTACCTTCAATTTGATGTATGATTTGTTGTAAGTAGTTTAAATTAAACTGTTATAATATAGCATTGAAACTGGGACATACTTTTTCGGACACACTGTATTATCCTCACATAAGCACGTCTATAAAAGCGTACTAAAATTTGCTTAAATTTAAAACTTTATAAGACATTTAAAATAGCTTTGAACACTAGAACGCCGAGAAATTTTACGAATGTTTTATAAAAATATTTAAAATAAGAAAAATTATTTAAAATTATCTAATTTAGTTGTTTAACTTATTTCAGTGTAATTTGTATTTAACTTATTTTTCGAAGAATTTTCTGGATCGAATAGACAATTAACTCCACTGGTTGGTGTCGAATTGACACGTACTCGGCGTTCTAGTGTTACATAATTGCGGCTGATAAACTCTAATGATACACATACAGTGCGTTAAGAAATTATAAGACAACATTGGTTTTGAAAATTATGAAGTAAATAAAGGTTCTAATTATAGTTTAAACACATGAGATATCGAAATACAACATATTTTTTTAAAAATTAATTTGCAATAATTTTGAATAATGCAATAAATATGTTAACAAAAATATAAGCAATGATTCAAACATACACTGTTAACAAATTGTAAGACCATTTGTCTAAAAACAAAAATAAAATGTAAATTAATACGATACTGGTTCTCTGTTTTTCCTTATAACCTCAAATACTCTGTTTTTCATAGAAGCGATCAAATGATTTAGTACAGATTGGGAAATATTGTGCTATTCTTTTACAATGGCTACTTCTAGTTAATTGGGAGATAAAAAAATTTATTATTAGCAGAAATTTTCGACTCAATACGCCCCAAAGTTATCTCATTAATTGAATGAAGCCAAGCAAATGTTTCGAAAATAACGGTGGCCAAGAAAAATAGCAGTTATCAGCTATGTGACTTACACTACAAAAACCCATGGACTAGCCTCAAAGAGCCAATTTTTTTGACGAAGAGAATTTTTGAGAAAAATAAAAAAAGAGTAGTCGAGCGGAGCAGTGTCTGCGTAGTAGGGAGGGAGGGTGAGAATGTCTTGAACGAATTCAAGGAGTTTGTTTCTGAAAGTCGAAGTTTGTCCCAAAACTTTGGTTTTGAACTCATGTGATATTTTTAACTTCATCTGGAACCACTTTTTGAAAATAAAAATTTTTCACATATAATTTGACAACATTTGCAAAAGAGACATACTATGAAACGCATTTTTTTAAATAGTGGTACAAATAAAATATAAAAACAGTTACCAGTGGACATTCTACCCATTACTTGACGGAGCGCAACATTCCATACAGCATATTCATCTGCGAAGAAGTTTGATCACCGTGAACGAAAGTTAAATACTGTTGAATCTCTTTCATCCGAAACTCTTTTAAACGAAACTCTCGGTTAAACGAAATCCCTTTTTAAAGCTTTTTTTTTTTTTAAATATAACATTCCTTGCGTGCAAAATCCATTTTCAAAGCTTTTTTTAAACTATCATATTCCTTGTGTGCAAGCGGTCCATTCCGAACTGCGAGTACATATAAATATTTTCGATCCCCTTTCTTAGAGTTCCTTTGAGTTTAACTTGAGCTCCCGTAAGCTGCGGTGTGGAACGAATTAAACGAACAAATTAGCAATTCTGAAGCTTTTGAATGTTTTGAAAAAAGTTTGGCATGCCAGGAGCAGCAGAAAGACTTACTCGTAAACTAATAATATTTAAAAACTTCGTGATAGAGTTTCAAAGCAAAGGCAATCGAAACTGCGACAAACAAAACATTGTTTCAAACCCTTGTGAAATAGGTAAAAGGTACTTAATTTCAAAATTAAAACTCAGGAAATTTATTCTTGTTTCTATTTTGTTATTGCTTTATTTTTATTAAGCACTTGTTACCATAATAAAAAATAGCGCATATATTTCTCCTTAATCTTAAAATTAAAGCATTCTCGATTATCCGAAAATTTCGATTTTCCGAAAGAGGGTCGATCCCAATTACTTCGGATAATCCAGGATCTACTGTACTTTATAACAACTTGGGACGCAAACAATCCTGATCCAGCCGAGACATAGGTCCCATTACTGTCGCTAAAGACGGACTCTACCAGAATAAAATGCTGCTGTCTGTTTGGTGGAATTGTATCATAGTTGCCAGTTTGGCCTCCATTTTTATTCAGAAAATCCGAATTTGTACCAGAAATTAAATGTTGAATCTTTTCTTTTATTTAATAGCAGCGATTTTGCGATAACACAAAGTAAAAATTCTTTTTTCAAAATTTCTGGTGTGAATTTGGATTTTCGAAATAAAAGTGGAGGCCAAATCTGCAACCCTGGATTCGATCTACTACACGTTACTTCCATCAAACCAGGCCATAAAATCTGAATAAACAATTAAATTTTATAAAATCAAAAAAATGTATCTCCTATGTATTTCAATGTAGAGAAGATAAGATTATTAATTTTTTTAATAAGAAGGTATAAAAAGGTTTTAAGATTAGACAAATAGCAATCTTAGAGTGGTGTACCCAGAGATTACTGGGTGTTCATAATTATGGAGAGTTAGTTAAGTTAATAATAAAAAAATCCATTAAAGTGCTAGAGTAAATATCTTTGCGTGTCCGTTCATATATTCCATACGCTTTGCATGCTAAAGCAGCTCTAGAGCAGACAGCAGAATGTCGAGTCGGATGCGTCACGTTGCGCCAGGTGCCTGCCGAGTGATGAGTCAAGTGCCGGCTGGAACGTGAAGTGAGCTAGTGCTATTCATGATGATTCATTCATTTGCTAACTGCTCATCAATATCGGACTGTCAGTGCAGTTAAGAGTAGCATAGTAGTGATAGTACACATGTAGTTTATTATTTAGTCTTGCTTTGCTTGTGTTGAGATAACAGTTTATATTATGAAACGAATTCGGCACCAGCCAAGTGGAAATAAAACAAGTTGGAAATTGCTCGTCAAACGTGGCAAATGAGGTGCGTTCGTACTATAACTATTTTTATAATTATTTTTTGCACCCCATATTGTACTGAATGTGTATTTATTTGCAATTCATAAGTGCATAGTCTGTAACATCATTAAAATGCACTTGCAATAATTTTTTCCCATTCCCCTTAATGTAACGGAAAACTTTTGACTGTCCCTGTAATTAAGCTATACATCCGATTTTCATGAAATTTGAAATGGCTCGACAAAATTTTGCAGCAATTATATATTTAAAATTTCAGCCCATTCGGAAAGCTGTAACATCATTAAAATGCACTTGCAATAATTTTTCCCATTGGCTTTAATGTAAAGAAAAACTTTTGACTGTCCCTGTAATTAAACTATACATCCGATTTTCATAAAATTTGAAATGGCTCGACAAAAGGTCGCAATAATTATATGTTTAAAATTTGAGACCATTCGGAAAGCTTTAACATCATTAAAATGCACGTGCAATAATTTTTCCCATTGGCCGTAATGTAAAGAAAAACTTTTGACTGTCCCTGTAATTTAACTACACATCCGAGTGTCATGAAATTTGAAATGGCTCGACAAAATTTTGCAGCAATTATATATTTAAAATTTCAGCCCATTCGGAAAGCTGTAACATCATTAAAATGCACTTGCAATAATTTTTCCCATTGGCTTTAATGTAAAGAAAAACTTTTGACTGTCCCTGTAATTAAACTATACATCCGATTTTCATAAAATTTGAAATGGCTCGACAAAAGGTCGCAATAATTATATGTTTAAAATTTGAGACCATTCGGAAAGCTTTAACATCATTAAAATGCACGTGCAATAATTTTTCCCATTGGCCGTAATGTAAAGAAAAACTTTTGACTGTCCCTGTAATTTAACTATACATCCGATTTTCATAAAATTTAAAATGGCTCGACAAAATTTTACAACAATCATATATTTAAAATTTCAGACCGTTCGGTTGGGTAGTTTTTGCTCTATTATATGCGGACGGACGGACAGACAGACGGACTGAACGACGACTATAGGTGCTACGTATTTATATAATTACGAACGCACCTAAAAAGACGGACTCTAAAAAGAAGAAACTTGGAGGCTGCAAAAAGTTCGAAGAAGTTATCAACTTGGCTGGACAGTGAAAACCACTCGACGAGGAATCGTGATTAGAAATGTATGCATGGTTTGCTTCATTTGCTTCATAGTTTGCTTATTCAGTGTGATGTGTAATTCATGTAAAAATAGTACAGTCAAACTCGAATAAATCGAATGTGTACAATTCGAAATCGTGGATAATTCAAATGTTTCTGTCCGTCCCTTGACATTCCTATAAAACACAATCAGTGGTGGATTTAGCACTCAAGAGGCCCCAGGCGCAATTGAGGCCCCTCCAAATATTTTCAGTACCATTATAGTGTGCATTTTTTAGTTTTACAATTAGAATTACTGAAAGTGTGTGTTGTTAATTCCACACGATATTCTCTCTAATTGGAACATAAAGTTCAAATTATTTTCTATCGCATGCTAATAAAATATTGAAAGTACTTCCCATTCATTACGTTATCATAATTTTTAGAACTAAGAGATCATATTTTTATTTAGCTTTTACTTTTAAAATCATTACATTCTATTTACTAAACTATCACTTCATTCTATCATTCTAAACAAATGTATTTTTCGCAAATATAACTGCAGGATTTCCTCTTATCAATACATATTTTTTTCTTTTTTCTGCAGTAAAGTTCTTAATAAATCTTTTAAATAAATACTGAGTTATATCTAAGAAACATTTTAGGAATACAAAATTATACATTTTATTGTAACTATCAATTATAATTAAGCAGTTAAAATTAATTGTAAAAACTATTAAGAAATAATGCAACAGATTGACTATTTTACATAAGTCGGATTTGAAACATTTTTGAGTCGGCCAATTTTGCCATTCTCCCCAGCTACGGCCCTGGATATATACTTTTGTATATTCTATATTTTCAAAAACATTTTAAATAAATATTTTAGGTATGATATAAATTTTTTCCTCTATATTATATATATTATTTAATTGGAACATACAACTTATACGTCAATAAATATTTAAGTAAGGTAGTAGATGGAAGAAACAAAACTCGTCTAATTCGAATCTAGGGTAATTTGAATTTTTTTAGCGGTCCCTTGGACTTCGAATTATTCAAGTTTGACTGTATATTCATATGCCCCAAACAAATTACTTTTGTTAACCCTAAACGTGGCAATAGACAAAAGTAGTTTTGAAGTTTATAATTAAAGAATTGTTTCCACGCGTTACTTTCGAACGGAAGCACCGTTCGAATGCGGTTTGTTTTGTTTTCTAATTTCATCCCATAGTTGTCCGATACCAATATCTTTACGATTCCTTTTAGCCTTCTGCATTAAAAAAAAGTTAAAAAAAGGAAGGAATGTTATCGGGCTTAAATTGCGCCGGAGATCGGCTCTGTTTTTAGTAAATATTTAAATATTGGATGGAATTCACCGGAGCCCATAAATACAGGGCTCCGGAGCCTAGCGCAATAGCTCTTTCGAAAAACCGAAGCGCTCAAACTCAGTCTGGCTGTAAATAAAAAATTGTATTTACTTAGGTATAGAAAAAATAAAATAACTCTTTCCCCCTTTTTAAAGCTATTTTGATCAGAATAGGAGAAACAGAAATCGTGTTTTGTTTATCCTACTGATATTTGCAGATTTATGTTTGGCATTGATTTCGGCGACATGTATATTGGCGCCCTTCAAGAGCGCGAACAATAAATTTGCTTTCAGTTTGATTTTCTTTTCTGACACTAGGATATTTTTTAATTGGGTCCTTTTTTGAAAAATTTAGATACTAACCGGAAAAGAATATTTTCTTTTTTTAGTCAACGAGCATCAGCTTGAGATATTGTTTGTTTGAGGTTTTTAGTCTTCCATTGCGTACGAGTACGAAAATAACGTTAGTGATTTTTCTATTTATTTTGCATCGCGAATGCGGCACTGCTCTGCAGATTTACAAAGTTGTATGTAGTAGTCATTTGTAAGTCGATATAATTGACATGTATTGTTATTTTTATAGTAAGCAATAGAGCAGCGTTTCCCTTTTTTCTATTAAAGAATCTAATCTTTCCGATCACGATGTCAAATGTTTAATTTAATCTGATTTTTAGGGACTCATCACGAAAGATTGTTCTACGGAAGGAATCGATTATAGTTTAAGTTATGCAGCTTTTATAGGAAATTGAAAAGCGTTGTTTGATTCTTTAGCATATCAGTATTAATTTCTGTAAATTTTATTCATTTTTTCATAAAAATCTATATTTGCGAAATATTCCTTTTTTGTTTTAACACTATTTTCGAATCATAATCCTTATTTTATTTACTCGCAGAAACCTGCGATTAATTAACATTAAAATTACACAAACATTTCTATTTGGAAGGAGTGATAACTAAAAAGTTGAATAATTAACAGCTAAATATATGCAGAAATATTTAAAAAATTTATTTTGCTAAAGAAAAAAATGCTTTAAATTTTGCAAATAATGTATGAACTGTAAATATGCGGATTAGAGTGACAGTGGAAAGGGGGGGGGGGCGCTACGGTTATTAGTATTTGGGCAAAATATCGAGCGAAATATTGAGGGGCCTCACTATGAAATCTTGCCCCGGAGCCTCCAAGTTTATAGTTACGGCCCTGCTCACACAGCATACGTACAAATGTATATCTATACTATTTTTCTAGATGACTGCAAGCATCTAATTTCCTGTTAAACGTTATCACCAAAAATTCCGCCTGATATGTATGAAATTGCCCGCACACATATCTATATTTTAAAGGACTAACGTGTCTGTAAATAACGCTGACGTCATTTTGACGGAGGCAACAGCAGCCAATTAAATTAAAATTTTATTAAATTTTATTGCAATTTTTTAAACATCTATATATCGCACATTGGCGATTTTTGTATCTTCGAATAGGGGTGAAATATACTTTGAAATTTAATTTGTTTGAAAACTATATCGCAATTTGTTTGAAAACTGTATCGCAATTTAAGCAATTTTTATTCTTTTTAAAATAATTTTCAAGCATAATCTTTTTAAAAATCTATGACTATCGCTGGTAGACAATTGCGAAAGAAAAATCCGTTTGTGCTTAAATTAGTATAAATAGCTCATCATTTGTTTCCAGCTTACATTCTATAACGAAATTAAAACATTCATCAACCAATAAATAAGATAACAAAATAAAAATAAAACACAAATTTAAGACACATAAAAGAATTTCGCGCTTAAACCGCTGATATGAACTGAATCAAACAGTCTTATTCAAAATAGATATCTTTGGCGATTTCTCCGGCTATACATTTAGGCCAATAGAAAAATATCGCTTTTAACACGTTTGAAAATTTTATTTGAACTCATTACTGGTATTCTTCATATAAATATGATTTTTGGTATTGTTAGTAAGCATTCTAAAAAATATATTAGATGTAAAAAATCTATTAGAGTTATCAATAATAAAAACAAAAACCGTGCGAAGCTTATTCGCCGCAATCTTTGAGATTATTTGCTGATACAGTGATTCTTTAACATTCGCGAGGTTTAGGTTAGTGGAAACCTCAGCGAATGGCAAAATCGCGAATGTTGAGATTATCTTATGCATAAAAGGGGGTTAGGTTTTAAGATTTTCTTTTCATAGAAAAAAGCAATTGAAACGCAAAAATATGTTATTAACCCATTAACCGCCGAAACTATAAGACAGGGATTTTCAACGTCTTTGCTGAAAAACATTTGTCACCTCAAATTTTGAAAGATAATCTTCGTTTTATACCCTCTAAGTGTTTGGGGCGTAATATTCCGTTCACTAAGCTCCATGTTTCACAGCAATACAAGCAATATTTAAGATAATATAATTCTATAGATTTAATGAATTTGAAATACATTGAAGAATCATTAATATTCTTAAGGATTACACTCATATTTGTAATTGAGTTCTTTTTATAATATTGAAAGAATAATATTTTCTTAACATTTAAAACAAAATGCAAAGAAAACAACATTACAATATTACCCTTTCGCAAGACGCTCGGAGTGTCAAATTTTCTGTTATTAAATAATCTCTCTATTCTAAAAAAAAGTAACTACCGCTGTCACCGCCGCCGCCGCCGCCGGTTTTGAATTTTTTGTGACCGGAGGTCTTTCTTCGTTAATATTAAGAAAAATAATGCATACAAAAATATGAAAATCGGTAGTATTATACAGAAATGTTTGATAAACACGCTGATGCAGACAGTTTTCAAATCGAAGAATTATTTTAAGAGATATTTAATGCTAAAGTTGGACAAAATCGTTCCACTAAAAAAGTTTTATAGGAGCAAAAACTGCTCACGGGAATTTAATCATTTTTAGATCATTTTATACGTTTGAAGTTCCCGGTGTGCAGATTGTATTTCGTTTTTTAATTTGACTCATTTTTTGAGGTTTTATTTCTATTTTAAATTCAAATTTTCAGCATTTCTAGAGATATTTTTTACAGATTTTAGAAAGTGATATTAATTTAAACTGTTGCCAACTGTATAATCAGCGGAAACAATAATGTTTGCTTCAGAAAATAAAAAAAAATATTTATACGTGTAAATAAATTAAAAATTTATTTACACGTGACTATTATAAACAGATAAAAAACATTTGGAATTAGAATTAAATAATTATGTACAAAAAGCAGGAACTTATTACAAATTACGTCATAAAAACTATAATTACACGTGAATTTTAAGAGAGAAAGGAATTTGTAAAATAATAAATTTATTAACATGCGTTAGAAGTCTTAAATAGGAGAAATTACGTCCTATTTACGTCACATTACAGTTATTACATAAAATGAACACAAAATAATATTGCAAAACGGTTTAAATTTAGAAATTGCGCTAGACATTTATTTGATATTTTGAGAGGATACTTTTCAATTATTTTTGTTAGGAAAGCGCAAATAATATTTCATTTCTAACAAAAGTATTTTAACGCGATTATTTAAAAGAGAAAGAATAGCTTGGTCAAAATTACGTCAGATTAAAAACGATTAATTTAAAATGTCTCATTTAAAAGACCTTACTTTTCGCTTTGTTAAAAAATACCAGGAGACGAAGACTCTGTTTACTTAATTCCTCTTATATTAGCTTATTTTGAAATGTTGTTACACATGTCTACGTCATCAAGTTATTTTTATTTCGGCGTTTTATTTGTATTTTTATTAATGTTGTACTAATTTATTTGTTCTTTCGTTATTTAAAATAAAAATTATGTCAATTTGTATAATTTGGCGAGTGGTTTGGCGATTTATATAATTTGGCGAAATTGGTCGACGGGATAATCAAGTAGTACCGCAGCGGATTTGGCGTTAAAATTCCCCAATCAAAGAGAAATGAATAGAAATCCGTTTATAGGGAGATCGCCACTGCTTTTTAAATTATAATTCAATCTTTCGAAATCTTTTTAAAGCCGATCAAATTAGCATGCATTTAGAGTCTGCGGAATCTGGACGGGGGTTGGCGAGCGTAGCTCGTAGGGGGCCGAGCCCCCTAGTGTAATTAAATAATTCAAAATAATCGTGACTTGAGAGTTAATTTAAGCATGCGAATTTATTTTTACTGTTGCGTCAACGCAACACCAGCGGGTAATTGATTAACCCCTTAATTCTCGCTCCCGAGATATTCTCGGGCTGTGTCTTTTACTCAAATTGTTTTATTCCCACCAGTTTTATAAAATAGTGAAATTGGCTATATTTTAGTATCGTTTTACCTGTCATTAAATAAGGTGAATATTTCTTTTTCATAAAAGTGGTGTCAATAAGAAATTTGAATTATTCAACCGTAATTTAATTCGAGCGTTAAGGGGTTAAGCATTAAAAAGTACATGCTTTAAATAAATTTGAATAATTATAAACATACTGTACAAAGTTCATTTGCTTGTTGATGGGTGAAAAAAAATATTGATATACGATTGTTTGGAAAAATAGATCATTTGTTTATAAATTTCCATGTAAGGAAAAAGTGCTGATTTTATTTATCTTTTTAATTTAAGACTCTTTACCATTTAAGGATCGCATCCCATTGCTTTCTAAACAAGTTGATGAAGTTTTTAAATTTCCCATATACTATTTTCAGAAAAATTTTGACTTGCAATAAAAATTTTGAATTTTGGAAAATATAGGATTTTTTTTTTTTTTTTTTACATCAAGTTAATTTCCTTGTTTCTCGGAATTACTGACCTTTATTTTGCCTCAATATACAAGGGTGTGAGTTCCCGGAACTTAGGCTATACAATAAAATGAAGCTGCTTCCGGTGTCAAATAGTTTATGCAATTGGTCAAAGCCAGTTTACTTTGTAAAAAATATTCTTTATAAAAGAAAATTCGCGAATAACCAAGTTAAGTATTCCCGAATATTGAAATGTTCTTCATTTTTTATTTCGAGAATAATCAAAACTCGCGAATGTTAAGGGATTACTGTACTTTTGTTCATTAATTTTTTATTAAATCAAATTTGTTTTTAATCAAACACCGTGTTTTAACGATATATAAGTATACTACGTCAAAAGCCGCTTGCAGAACCTTTCAAAAAATACCTCATTCATCACTGTGTCTTGAGTATGTGCAGAGAAAAAGGGATTAACATCAGAAATACTATATATAATATTTTTCATCGATATTCTGCAACCGTGGAACCCAGGTTTATCCCCTTGTATATAGATAAATGCACAATTTTATAACGTAAAATTAAATTAGTTTATTACTTTGTACTTTAGTTGGTTTCGAACTTGGGGTATGCATTTTCCTGGGGGTACGGGAAAATAATAAGGTTTGTTGGGGTAACTGCAACCACGAGGTAACTGGGTCATAGGCTATTTTATAAAAAACTGTTGGTGTTTTTGAAGTCTTAGCTTTTGTGAGCAATGCCCCTTTATCTCTACTTCCTAAAACAACGTGTATCAACTCAATCATAACTCTCACTTTGCTGTGATATGTTGTCAAAAATTTACGTTTCATTTTTTAAAAACAACGTCAATATGGGTGAACTTCCTCGGATTTTTATTGAAACACTGTAAGTACTTTTATTAAACAATCTTTTTTTTTAAGATTAGACATATAACTACATTAATATTATTAGGTTATATACCTAATAATATTTACTTCATGTTTTAAATGTAAGCCCGGTGTCCCAGTTACCCAATAAATGTTTCAAGAATAGGGTAACTGGGACATGTATCTGGGGTAACTGGGCCATGCTGGATCCAGTTACCCCAATAGTTATAAATAACTTTTTTGTGTTTCTCTTACTACGGGAAGTAAATTTCTCCTTTGGTTTTTTGCTCACAATACAGAAAATGATAGAATACCTTATTAAAATAACGCAATGAAATTAAAAAAAAGGCATATTGAGTGGTATCAAACCAAATTTCTTGACCCCTTGAGAGGCGGTGATGCCGTTACGGCACCTGAATTTTATAATTAAAATTTAACCTATATTAAGTACGCGAAAATATACTTTTACATGTTTTCAGATAGATTCTCTTGTAAATATTGGTGTCATTAAATTATTTCAACATTTTACGAATGCAAGTACCTTGCCCCTGAAAGCCAGATAGCCAGACCTTGAAATTGTACTATACACAGGGGTCGAATTCTATTGGCATAGTTGCCAATTTTTGCGCTTTCTTGCTACCACTAAAATTAATAGAGATTTTGTTGAATCATAAGGTTTCGACGATTAAGGAAGACAACATTTACTATAATATTTTAGTGGTAAGAGGAAAGCGTAAAAGTTGGCAGCTATGCTCTATTGAATATTTTATCGTCCCTACCACTATTTTAAAATAATATCTTCATCGTATTTTTCTTTAACCCCTTAATTCTCGCTCCCGTCATATTCGCGGGCTGTGTCTTTTACTCAAATTGTTTGTTTCCCACCAGTTTTATAAAATAGTGAAATTGGCTATATTTTAGTATCGTTTTTGCTATCATTAAATAAAGGGTATATTTCTTTTTTTATAAAAGTGGTGCCAATAAGCAATTTGAATTATTCAACCGTAATTTAATTCGAGCGTTAAGGGTTTAAGGAACAATAAAATTTTCCCTATATAATGTTACTCCTGGATAAAGATAAAGTACTTAAGTACTTACGGAGCCTTTTTTTCAGAGATTTACGTTGCTATTTTTTCCTTAAAATACAGATGTGACTTTTATACTTATTATCTATACTAAAGTACATATGTACTTACTTAAGTTTTATATTTTTGGTATAAATAAATCTAATATTTTCACTTTTAGTGCTTTTTTTAGGCACACTGACAGCAAAGGTTTCCCTTACAACGCTGTTTATTGATATATAATTTACATGATCTGTCTGGTTTAAATTTTTTAAAGTTGTCTGCACTTTTTCAAACAGTACCTGATATCCGATATGAAAAAATCTAAACGCGTGTGGAACATGGAACCCCCTGGTCCAGTTACCCCATTTTTGGGGGGCAACTGGACCCATGAGGAAAGAACGATGAAATATGCATATTTTTATATTTTTAAATATTAAAATGTAATTTTGAGCATTTCTCTCTGATAGAGGGAACCTAACTGAACACATTTACAGAAGTTCACTCTTTAATTGAAATGAACATTAGCTTTATGAAGCTGAATTGTCAGAAGCTCCAGAGTCACATTGTAAAATCATGTCCCAGTTGCACCAACTAACCTTATCGGTAATGGCGAAAATCACAAAAATGTTTTAACGGCTTGAGAGACATTGGGATATATTTTATCCCACCTAGGATAAATGAAGATTCGCACCAGAAACATTTTACTACATTTTACTTTTCTAACTTTGGCGGAAAAACAAAGGTCATAACACTGCCCTTCCTTATTTTAAAATACACTTTTTTTAAAGATTCCGGTGTGAATTCGACATTACAGAAACACAATTACATGCCCTCAAAGGGTTAACTAAAAACACATAAAGAAAATTGATAGTTTTAGATGACAAAGTTAGTCTCATGTGTAAATCCAATATGTAACACACAAAATGAAGGAAAAGGTTCAAAATACCTAATAATTCATTGATAATGCAATATCAGTCGATCCGCCCACTGCTAAGCATATTTGCATAAGTACTTATAAGTTCCCCACCTCCATACCGCCATCTTCCCGAAAACTTCAATTAGTCAATATTCAATATTTTTTGCCGCTTCCGTTTTGATTATTTCTATATTATGATACTAAGCTGTTATCAATAATCATCGTAAGTTAGTTAAAATACATTTGGATGCTACATTGTTTTTTCTCAATGTTTGGCTAATATTATAAAAAGCAATATTAACTTTAAAATGCAGGATAAAAAAGTAAAATGTTAGGAATGTCGATGTAATTTGTATCGATTTATTATATAGTTGTAATATGATTACAAATGAAAAAAAGCACGTTTGCGTAATCTAATTGAGTGGAGGATGAAGGGGGGCGTGTTTATGAGAAATGGTTGTACTCCGAAATGATAAGCCCAAGAATGGAGTATGTGAAAGAAAAAAAATTGGGAGCGTTGGTATACAGTATAAAACTGTTTAATGACACTTTTACTGGCAAATGATATTCATTTAACCTCTTAATTATCGCTCCCGCCATATTCACGGGCTGTATCTCTTACTCACATTGTTTGATTCCCACCAGTTTTATAAAATAGTGTAATTGGCTTTATTATGGTATCGTTTTACTTGTCTTTAAACAAGGTGAACATTTCTTTTTTAAAAAAAGTGGTGCCAATAAGCAATTTCAGTTTTTAAACCGTAATTTAATTCGAGCGTTAAGGGGTTAATTTCTGGGGGAAAACTAGACGATTTCAACATAAAAATATTTTTCCGAAGTGGGCATTTATCGTTAACAATTATGTTCATAGGCTGCGATAGGATGTGGTGTGACAGATGTCAGCAATCTCAAGTCATCAAATTACGAAATTATAGAATATTCCTAGCATCTGCATAAAAATTAGTTCTAAAACCCAAATTATAACAATGAATTACCGTAAATTAATGTAAAACAGGCTGCGTAAGTTACTTATTTTAGAATACCAATATCTTCATATTAATCTTTACTCTACGTCATTAGGCCTGAGAAATAAGTTTGGATATCCTTTGAAATTTAAACTTACAACTTTTTTCTTTCTCATCTTTTATCAATGCGTGTGGACATTTTCGAATTTATTGTAGAATTTACTGATGGGATGAATGAATGATTTTACTATTCGAATGAACCATTCGGGCATGCACAAAAACATAGTTTGAAACAAAAAAATAAATAGAATGCCAAATTCATCTTTAAAAAGTTAAACTTAAAATTACACTATGTGCAAATTACTTAAAATATGATAAAATATTTAAAAATATGTTAAATTACTTTAATATCCTTAGTACTTTCAACCCTATACATGGCCTTCGCCAGAGAATACAAAAATTGTATCAATAATAATAATAATAATGAAAATGGGAACATTTTATTTGGGAAAATAAAATATTTATTTCAAATGAAAATCAAATTTCAAAGTGATTGCTTAAAATGCGCAAAGGCCAACAAAAAGGGAAAAAGATTCCACGCCGGGATTCGAACCCGGGCCATCAGTATAGCGCACTGACGTTCTACCGACTAAACCACTTGGAACGATACCTAGCTCGGAAAATTTCTCACTATTATATGTTGGCAAGGCTATGGCACGTAGCACAAGATGGAATATGTATCGTGAGCCACCGACATGGGGCGAGCACGAAACATAATTAAATCCAGCATCGATAGAATCTATATTAATAAATGGAAATTATTCCAGAGAGAAAACATTCGCCTTGCATACAATATTTCAAATGAAAATTAAATTTCAAAGTGATTGCTTAAAAGGCGCAAAGGCCAACATAGTGAAAAAGATTCCAAGCCGGGACTCGAACCCGGGCCATCAGTACAGCGTACTGATGTTCTACCGACTAAACCACTTGGAACGATACCTAGCTCGGAAAATTTCTCACTATTATATGTTGGCAAGGCTACAAACGTAGCACAAGATGGAATATTTATCGTGAGCCACCGACATGGGGCGAGCACGAAACATAATTAAATCCAGCATTAAAAGGCGCAAAGGCCAACATAGTGAAAAAGATATATTTCAAATTGCAATCACTTTGAAATTTGAAATTCATTTGAAATATTGTATGCAAGGCGAATGTTTTCTCTCTTGAATAATTTCTATGTATTAATATAGATTCTATCGGCAATCACTTTGAAATTTGATTTTCATTTGAAATATTGTATGCAAGGCGAATGTTTTCTCTTTGGAATAATTTCCATGTATTAATATAGATTCTATCGATGCTGGATTTAATTATGTTTCGTGCTCGCCCCATGTCGGTGCTCACGATAAATATTCCATCTTGTGCTACGTTTGTAGCCTTTCCAACATATAATAGTGTGAAATTTTCCGAGCTAGGTATCGTTCCAAGTGGTTTAGTCGGTAGAACGTCAGGGCGCTATACTGATGGCCCGGGTTCGAGCCCCGGCTTGGAATCTTTTTCACTATGTTGGCCTTTGCGCCTCTTAAGCAATCACTTTGAAATTTGAATTAAAATTTGAAATATTGTATGCAAGGCGAATGTTTTCTCTCTGGAATAATTTCCATGTATTAATAAAATATTTATTTTCCCAATGTTTTCCGGATCTAAAAATTGACTTTCACTTTCACTCCGTTGTACACCAACTACGTGAAATTGGAAAATAAGACGCTTGTATTTTTGTATCCTCTGACGAAGGCTATGTATATAGTTGAAAGTACTAAGGATATTAATACTAGAAAGACCGAGATTTTACTCAAATTTTAGAAAAATATTTCACACCAGAATTTTTATTTTAAATTATTAACCTATCCATTTAACTAGTTTTTTTTTCTTTGAATCTTTAAGCAAGTTTTATATAAAAAAATATATATCTGGTTCGAACCGAGATGTATTCATTTGGTAGCAGTCAAAATGACTGCTCGCGGGCTTACTAGTGTTTAAGTAATTTAACACCTTTTTTAAATATTTTTTCATCTTTTAAGTAATTTTGCGTATAGTAGGTTAATACCATGAAAACTTGTCATGTCAGTCACATACTACGATTTTTGGCTGCGATTTTAGAACGGAAAAATTTGAATTATTTTATCGGAGATATCACATCAACTGAATAACGCGAAGCAAACTTTTCGAAAATAACGCTGGCAAGAAGCATAGCGATTTTCAGCTGTGTGACAGACATGACAAATGGAATTAACCAGTATAGTTTCCAACCTTTGTATAATTTTTTAATCAATTACAGCCAGACATTTTGTAAAGAGAAAAGAAGCAAAAACAGGTTGCCAGATATTATAATTTTCAATCAATTATGTTCAGAAATTTTGATGATAAAAAGAATTTTTATATTATTATGGGATACTTACCTTAATTCCCAATTATAATAGGAAACTTCTTTTTCGATAAATGAAAATTAAATTTCTAGTGCTATAATCACCTTGAGTTAAATAATTAAAATATACATAGAGCACAAATAATTCTACAAAAATTAATTTTAGGTGAATAAATATAATATACCGTATTTACTCGCGTATAAGTCGACCCCAAATTCAAGAGGAATAACAGACTACGCACCAGTATTTAGAAAAAGTTATCTTCGTTTTAACTAAATTCGGAATTTGCTGATATTAAAAAAGGCTAATAATATAGCTACAAGAAAATACTTGTATTCAACATGTTTTTTCCTCGAATTTAGGGGTCGACTTATACGCGAGTATATACGGTAATGATATTTAAAAAGCAAATTTAAAACGGTATTCAACATTATAAAGATTAGCTCATACTCAACCTATAACAGTAGATTTTAATAAATCAAAAATTATCTTTCGTACAAATATCCAAGAAGCCATCATAAGAGAATCAATTGAAATAATCTATACTCCTATTATAAAGAGAAAAAAACTGTTTATTTGTCGGAGGTAAGCTCTGGAACTACCGAACCGATTCCAAAAGTAATGGTATCAAAATGATGGTGTTAGTCCAACTTAGAACATAGGCTATATCTTATGTCGGTGCCACTACCCCGAAGGTGGTGTAGGAGCAAAACACGTTCTAAAAATGCGATTTTAGCGTTACTGAAGGGCCTAGAAATATGAAATTTTGAATATTAGTTACTTATAAGATATAAATGTTGTGTAAGAACAGTTCTTAAACAATTTGAAATTTAAAAGGGGTGAAAATGCACAAAAAGCGTTCTAAAAAACGTTCTAAATGGTAGTTTCTACACAATCTCAGGAAATACCAAACCTATTTAAAAAATATTGGTGTCAAAATGATGGTAACAACGCTTGCTCCAAGATAGGCTATGTTTTATGTCGGTGTCACTACCCCAAAGGAGGTGCAGGAGCAAAAAACGTTCTAAAAATGCGATTTTAGCGTTACTGAAGGGCCTAGAAATATGAAATTTTGAATATTAGTTACTTATAAGATATAAATGATGTCTAAGAACAGTTCTTAAACAATTCGAAATTTAAAAGGGGTGAAAATGCACAAAAAGCGTTCTAAAAAACGTTCTAAATGGTGGTTTCTACACAATCTCAGGAAATGCCAAACCGATCTAAAAAAATATTGGTGCCAAAATGATGGTGACAACGCTTGCTCCAAGATAGGCTATGTTTTATGTCGGTGTCACTACCCCAAAAGGGGTGCAGGAGCAAAAAACTTCCTAAAAATGCGATTTTAGCGTTACTGAAGGGCCTAGAAATATGAAATTTGAAATATTAGCTACTTATTAGATACAAAGGATTTCTATGAACAGTTCTTAAACAATTCGAAATTTGAAAGGGGTGAAAATGCGCGAAAATCGTTCTAAAAAACGTTCTAAATGGTGGTTTCTACACAATCTCAGGAAATGCCAAACCGAGCTAAAAAATATTGGTGCCAAAATGATGGTGAACACGCTTGCTCCAAGATAGGCTATATTTTATATCTATTTCCACTACCCCAGAGAAGATGCAGGAGCAAAATGCGCGAAAAGCGTTCTAAAAACTGTTCTAAATGGTGGTTTCTACACTATCTCAGGAAATACCAAACCGATCTAAAAAATATTGGTGTCAAAATGATGGTGACAACGCTTGCTCTAAGATAGGCTATGTTTTATGTCAGTGTCACTATCCCAAAGGGGGTGCAGGAGAAAAAAACGTTCTAAAAATGCGATTTACGTGTTACTGAAGGGCCTAGAAATATGAAATTTGAAATATTAACTACTTATTAGATATAAAGGATTTCTAAGAACAGTTCTTAAACAATTCGAAATTTGAAAGGGGTGAAAATGCGCGAAAATCGTTCTAAAAAACGTTCTAAATGGTGGTTTCTACACAATCTCAGGAAATGCCAAACCGATCTAAAAAATATTGGTGCCAAAATGATGGTGACAACGCTTGCTCCAAGATAGGCTATATTTTATGTCGGTGTCACTACCCCAAAGGGGGTGCAGGAGCAAAAAACTTTCTAAAAATGTGATTTTAGCGTTACTGAAGGGCCTAGAAATATGAAATTTGCATATTAGCTACTTATTAGATACAAAGGATTTCTATGAACAGTTCTTAAACGATTCGAAATTTGAAAGGGGTGAAAATGCGCAAAAATCGTTCTAAAAAACGTTCTAAGTGGTGGTTTCTACACAATCTCAGGAAATACCAAACCGATTTAAAAAATAATGGTGTCAAAATGACGGTGACAACGCTTGCTCCAAGATAGGCTATGTTTTATGTCGGTGCCACTACCCTAAAGGGGGTGCAGGAGCAAAAAACGTTCTAAAAATGCGATCTTTGCGTTACCGAAGGTCCTAGAAATATGAAATTTGAAATATTAGCTACTTACTAGATATAAAGGATTTCTAAGAACAGTTCTTAAACAATTCGAAATTTAAAAGGGGTGAAAATGCGCGAAAAGCGTTCTAAAAAACGTTCTAATGGTGGTTTCTACACAATCTCAAGAAATACCAAACCGATCTAAAAATAATGACATCAAAATGATGGTGACAACTCTTGCTCCAACATAGGCGATATTTTATGTCGGTGCCACTACCCCAAAGGGGGTGCAGGAGAAAAACTTTTTAAATTGCGGCTTTTGCGTTACGGAAGGGCCTAGAATCGTGAAATTTGGAATGGTAGTTAGTTATAAGATATCAATGATCTCTAAGGACAGTTCCTAAAAAAATCGAAATTTAAAAGGGGTGAAAATGCACAAAAAGCGTTCTAAAAACGTTCTAAATGGTAGTTTCTACACAATCTCAGGAAATACCAAACCGATTTAAAAAATACTGGTGTCATAATGATGGTGACAATGCTTGCTCCAAGATAGGTTATGTTTTATGTCGGTGTCACTATCCCAAAGGGAGCAAAAAACGTTCTAAAAATGCGATTTTAGCGTTACTGAAGGGACTAGAAATATGAAATTTTGAATTTTAGTTACTTATAAGATATAAATGATGTCTAAGAACAGTTCTTAAACAATTCGAAATTTTAAAGGGGTGAAAATGCGCAAAAAGCGTTCTAAAAAACGTTCTAAATGATAGTTTCTACACAATCTCAGGAAATACCAAACCGATTTAAAAAATATTGGTGTCAAAATGATGGTGACAACACTTGCTCCAAGATAGGCTATGTTTTATGTCGGTGTCACTACCCCAAAGGGGGTGCAGGAGAAAAACGTTCTAAATTGCGGCTTTTGCGTTACGGAAGGGCCTAGAATCGTGAAATTTGGAATGGTAGTTAGTTATAAGATATCAATGACCTCTAAGGACATTTCCTAAAAAAAATCAAAATTTAAAAGGGGGTCAAAATGCGCAAAAAGAGTTGTAAAAAATTCTAAATTTCGATTTCTATGCAATCTCAGGTAGTACTGAAACGATTTCAAATATAATGATGTAAAAGGAATGGTGACAGATCTTGCTCCAAGATAGGCTATATTTTATATCTTTTTCCGCTACCCCAGAGGAGATGCAGGAGGAAAATGCGCGAAAAGCGTTCTAAAAACGTTTTAAATGCCGATTTGTAGGCAATATCTCAGGAAGAATGAATCTTATTTCAAACGTAATGTTAGGAAATTGATGCTGACAGCCTCTGCTCTAACGTAGACGCTATTTTGTGTCGGTATCACTATCACCAAGACGTTGCAGGAGCTAAAAAGCGTTCTAAATGATTTTTAAGAACAGTTTCGAAAAAATTGGAAATTTAAAAAGAGGTGAAAATGCGCGAAAAGCGACCTAAAAACGTTCTAAATTGCGATTTCTACTCAATCTAAGGAAATACCAAAGCTACTTCAAAAGTAATGGTTGCATATCAATGGTGACAGTCGCTGCTATAACATAGATTATATTTTATGTTTCTGTCACTACCATCTGAGGGTTGCAAAAGCAAAACATGTTCTAATTTACGTTTTTTGCACAACTGAGGTGTCTAACACTTTGAAGTATGGCATGGTATTTACTTACAAGATGCAACTGCTTTCTAAGAACAGTCAAAAGAAAATTCCAAATTTAAAAAATTGAAGTGAGTGAAAAGCGTTATAAATTACAATTTTTAAGCAAACTTATAAATTACCAAACCGATTAAAAAAATAATGATGAAAAATTTTGGAGATAGAACTTGCTCAAACATAAGCTATATTTTATGTCTGTTCCACTACCGCCAGAGGGTTGCAGGAGCTAAAAACTTTCTAAATTGCGATTTCTGTGATACTGAAAAGGCTAGAAATTCTAAATATGACATTGTAGTTACTTATAAAATATAAATGCCCTCGAAGGAACGTAGAATATAAATTCGAATTAAAAAGGGGTGAAGCTAAGGGGAGGTGCGAAAAGCATTCTAAAAAAGTTCTAAATTACGATTCTATGCAATTTCAGGGAATATAAACCGATTATAAAAGTAATAGTTGCGAATCAGTGGTAACAGTCTCTGATCCTACACAGGCTATATTTTATGCCGGTGATTCTACCACCTGGGGTTCACAGGAACAACAAACGTTCTAAAAAAGGGCTTTAAAACTTTTTAAATTACGTTTCTCTGGAATATTAGGAAATAGCAAACTGATTAATTTTGGCAAATTAATGGTGACAGTTCCTGTTTCAACCTAGCCCTTTATGTTTAGAGGGGTGGTAGGACTTGGAATTTGACATGATGGTTAATTTTAAGATGTAAGAAGATGGTTTCTAAAAAATTCAAAACTTCAAATGAAAACTGAAATGAGCGTATTAATTGAGCATAAAAGTTTCAAAATATTTTCTAAATTATCATTTATTTAGTTTTATTTCATTTTATTAATTTAAGTCTCATTTCTGCCTAATGCAGTGTAATAATGATGTTTAATCAAACTGTGTTTTAAATAGTAATTTTTGAATTATTCCTAAAAGTAATAAGTACCTTTTAATAGAAAAACTTAATAAAGTAAAATATTACCTTTTAATAAAATAAAAATTTAGTTGGTACCTTTTAATAAAAATTAGACATATAAATATCACTTGGCATATTTCAAATATTACGCGAGCAAAGCCGCGGGGTTTGCTAGTTGCTAATAAAGATACAGCTTGTAACGATGCACTGTCATACGATATCCGTGGTGTATGGAGATATTTGTTGCATAATAGATGAAAGCTTGTTTTGTTGAAAATTTGAATAACTTTATTTGGCATCTCACCTCACGTACAACATTTAAATTTAAATTAGAATGTTTTCTTCTGGACAATTCTCGAATAAGTTCAAAGAAAATAAAAACAGCATTTAAATCTTACTGAAGAAGGCCTTGTTACCAGTTTGTCCTACCTTTTTATTGCGGAATTCCTAGTTCATACAGGAAATTCTGAAATAATTTTTATTTTAACACTGTTAGTGTCAAGTAATAGCGGTTTTGCAATGACTTCACACCAGAATTTTCTAAAAATAAATTTTAAAATAATTAAAGGCAATTTTTCATCCTTTTTAATATCCCCGAAGTTCTAGAAGTAAAATCTGGTACAGTTCTTGATTAAGTTTAAAATGTATAAAAAATATCTCACACCCTTCAAGGGGATAAGTAATCACAAAATGTCTGTCATTAGATAAAGCAAAAATTACTGCTGAGAATTTTTGGTGTGAATTTGAAATTTCTGAATAAAAAATTAGACAAAACTGGCAACCCTGCTTCTGGCTTTATGGCCGCATATGATTTTCGTAACCATATTTTGATTGCCACGAAACTGATATATGTTATTAATGCTTACGATAGCCCGTGGAATGATGAAACAGATGGCTGCAGCATGTATAGTTCGTTTGCAGATTAAAAAAAATCAGATACATTATGTCGTATGGGCAATACTTATTTGAAGAACACATTAATGGTATTTTGAAGATGATATATATTTTTGACATACATTAAAACTTTTCCTACAGAAAATGGTTCTTTGAGCGACAATTCTAGAAAGTGCGTTTTTATGAAGATAAAGAACGTTTTTGTATAATATGTGGCGTATTAATATCTACAGATTATAGACAAGTTGCCCAAAAGAAATCGAATTAATTAACTTCTATTTATATAAATTGTTGAAAGTGTCGTTTCTACTGCTTTACGCATTTTCCAGCTGAATTTAATTTTATTACACGATGTACAAGATGTACACGATGTAGTCGCACAATTAAGTATGCCACTGGTGAATATTTTTTAGCACCACTATTTTAAGAAAAAATACGTTTTGTAGTATATTTTAAATATTGTCAAAGCATATGTAAAATATTTTTATATTGAAAAAGCGGTGCGAAATAGAATTATAAAATAGTCGCCTGATTATAATGTTGAAATTAAACAAATTTTGCTTTAGCTAAATACATAGCTGCGAACTTTTACTCTTTTTCCTTACCACTAAAATTTTACATTAAATATTATCTAATTTTATCGTCGAAATCTCATGACTGAACAAGACAAAAATTTCTATTATAATTTAGTGGTAGCAATAAAGCGTAAAAGTTGACAGCCATGTAAATACAACTTTTATTAAAAATAAAAAAATACTTTTCATACAAATTTATTTAGGTACAGGGTAATTGTTGTAATCTTAAGTATAAGTAGGTACCAAAATATTAAGTCTAGTTGCAAAATGTATTTTGTAATCCTGCGCGTAAGCTGTCATACCAATTTTCTCCTCCTCAAATGTCTGACAGCTTGAAGTCCCTTACAAATGCTAATTCTGCAACTTGCAAATCTATAAAAACATAAAATGAAAGAACGCACTTATATTTTTCATCCCAATAAAAATTATGTTTTATAATTATATACATTTTAAGGTATCGATTGTTGAAAATGGTCTTTTTATCTTTTTTAAGTTATTTTAAGTGTCCTGAGACCCCTTAAGAAAGATATTCAAATTTTAGATCGGTAATCTTAAATCCACGTGATAAGAACATTTCACAAACATTAATTTATTTTCACTCCAAAAAAATTGCCGATTAGAGTATTTCTCCTTTGTACAAGGCACATTCATTTAGTGATAGGTAAAATGAGTTATTTACATATTCGAATGGACTACTCGGGCACGCGCAAAAGCACAACTGCCAAAAATAGTATGTTTTTAAATTAATTAACACGGACGAAAAATCCTTTCATCAAACATAGATTGTGAAACATGTTTCAACAAATCCAAAATATTTTAACAAAACTCCACCGTTTGATAAGGTGAAAGATGATACCTAATTAAGCAATTCGGAAAACCACATAACCCATTTGAAACCCCAATTTCAGGAATTACCATCAATAGTCGAAAAATGTTCAAATTTATTACTTCAGCCCTGTAAGCCCTGGTTTATAGATTTGTATATACTATTCTACATAGTATATGAAATTTAGACCTGTAATGAAACGCGTAGCACAGTTGTATAATCCCCTTCATAAATGTTCGTCAATAAAGGGAAACGTACTCGAGATTTTTTGTTCTGCTCTGTATATAATCTAAAGAATTTATAGAAACCAAGTAATAGGCTAAAGATTAGTTTAATTTAAAAACGCGCACCATACCTTAAAACGTACTCTTAGAAATTATTTTTAATAGACAGTCTTGTAACCTAACTTTTTGTGTGTCCTTGTACATGAGCGATTAATGCTATGCACACCATATTCCATAGTGATCCTTTTGCAGTGCACCTCAGTGATACATATCAATTTTATTATGTTTGGAACAATTTAACATAATTAAAATACACCTCAAACGATTTTTCGCCATGGACCGTAATGTTACGGAATTATTTTATTGATTTGAGTGTCCCTGTAAATGAATAATAAATGCTACACACTTCATTTTTAATACCGAATATGATATAATAAATCTCATTTACATATATAAACTGCATGGTATTGCGAGTATATTTACGTGAGTTAGAGCACGGACAGACGGCAAATAGACAGATAAACCCATTTCATAAACACTTTTCAACTATGTTGGAAACTGTTAAACACCAGAAATGTTGTAATAAAGAGAAGAAATAAAAGGAAAACAAAATGATCATTAATTTTTATATTTTTGGTTTAAATTGATTAAAAATGATACGAAGGTTAGCAGCTATGCTTTTGCGCATGCCTGAATGATATCTAGGAAATCCTTTAAATTAAAAAAAAACATATTTTCAGTTATGAAAATTAGTAAACAATTAATATTTAAAAATATATCAATTAAAACTTATATTAATTTTGACATAAAAATTGTCAGCATTGTCACAAATCGAAATCGTAAGCCATTTGCCTGGAAGTTGCTTCCACCACAAATTCCATAAGATAATATTCTCTTTAACCCCTTGGGGACGAGCTACACGTATACGTGCCGGAAATAGGCCTAAGAATCCTCGTTTATCCTTACCAGTAAAATTTTACTGTAAAATTTGCCTTATTTAATCCGAGCATTTTCTCGATTTGAATAGGCACAAACTTCTGTTTTTTAAAACCGGTAGCAAAGTAATAAACCTTTCGTAAAAGGCTCCCGTCGCGAAGGGGTTAATTAACAGCAAAGTTTCTATCATTAAATAAGGAAAAATTTTCAATTCTAAAATAGTTGTATCTTGGCGATCTTCAGGCATAGTTGCCAAATTTTACGCTATTCTTACCACTATTTCTGAGCGGAAAAAATTTGCTTTATTTAATCCTCAGTTTTGGAACTTTAAATAAGGCAAAGTTTTCTATTCAAATATAGGGGTAGAAAAATGTATAAAAGTTGTCAGCTCTGCCCGCAGGCCACATTTGGAAGATATCTAGTCAACAGCTTGATTAAGGTTAGTTGGGGTAACGGGACCCACAATGTAACTGGGCCATATGCTATTTCATAAAAAACCATTGATGTATTTGAAGTAGTGATGGGCGATTCTTGAAAATTCGACAATCGAGAAAAATCGTCATCGTAAAAAATCACAATCGATACAGCCATCGATTAATTCCTAGAATCTACAATCGAGATGTTTTACAATCGATTATAACGAGAGAGCTAAAAACAATTGTTGGAAAACTTAGCTATTATTCTGGCCGAAATTTTCATAGTAGTGATTTTGCTCGATAATTCTGCTATCGTAATTATTTTCTCCTGATTTAGACTTAAGGGGTTACTTCAGTCAATTGAAAAGACCTGCTCGCTAATGCTAATCTTATGGAAGAAATTTATAAAGATATCTCATTTGAATTTCAGTATTTTAAAATGATTTTCTTTGCATTGGAATAAATTCCCCTTTCTTCTTTATGAAACTGCAATGTCCAAATCGCGTAACTAGGGCGCATTTGATGAATCAAATAACCTTTCTACTGTTTAGATAACTCCAAAAAGTTTGATACAGTTTAAAGTTCCCCTAAATGTCATATACTGTGGAATTTCTCCATTGATCGAAAACAAAAATTTCTTTCGAAAAACGTAAGGATAGTAAGATAAAGATACCTGCCAAGAGGGAACCTGCCTAACACGGAAACTGTTTTCCAGTACCTAGCGATTCCAACATGACTCTTTAAGTCTGTATCGAAATCCAAAGTAGCTAATTTATGACACATTTAAAAACTCATTTTTTATTTTAGACGCATTAGCTAGAATCGATTAGCATTTTCTTCTTTTCGATAAAGGCAGAAGGTTTGATACAAATTAAAGTTCCCTAAATGTCTAAAGTGTATCAAATGCTGTGGAATTTCTCCGTTTATCGAAAACAAGACAGCTTTATCGAAAAACGTAAGGATAACCAGACATATATAACTACTGAGAGGGAACCTGCCTAACACGGAAATTGTTTTCCAGTGCCTAGCGATTCCAACATGATTCTTCAAGTCTGTATCGAAATCCAAAGTAGCTAGTTTCTGACACATTTACTAGCTCATTTTTTTTTTAGGCGCATTAGCTAGAATCGATTAGCATTTTCTTCTTTTCGATAAACGCAGAAGGTTTGATGTAAGTTAAAGTTCCCTAAATGTCTAAAGTGTGTCTAATACTGTGGAATTTCTCCGTTTATCGAGAAACATAAGGGCAACTAGACAAATATAACTGCTAAGAGGGAACCTGTCTAACACGGAAATTGTTTTCCAGTGCCTAGGGATTCCAACATGACTCTTCAAGTCTGTATCAAAATCCAAAGTAGCTAGTTTCTAACACATTTACTAGCTCATTATTTTATTTTAGGCGCATTAGCTAGAATCGATTAGCATTTTCTTCTTTTCGATAAAGGCAGAAGGTTTGATACAAGTGAAAGTAAAATGTTTCACTGGGCGGCGTCCCCTGATGGTAGTAAAGATAAAATTGATACGAGAAGATAGAAGAGAGTGAAAAGACTTTATTTTGTGAATTTTATAATTTTTGGACAAACAGTATACTAAACGTTTGAAGAAACAAAACTTTAAAGCGCCCTCTTGAGGCGAAGAAGGGAGTTAAATTTAAGAAACATATGTCCATATTTTTTATTCGATTTTAGACACATTTTGATGTTAGTCTTATAATTTTCCTATGAGTGCAAGATACCGTTCCACAGTACGAAAAAAACCGCTGCTAAGTATATTCCTTTAGAGCATTTTAAGCCCAGGGGTCTAAAATTAACGGTGGATTGACAAAAGGAAGGTAGATTTAGAAAGGTTATGAGATTATCCTTATTTTAATATGTTACATGCATGGGGTAAAATAATTTTGAAAAATCCTCTTTCCTGAGGCGACACTTAAAATCTTGAAAACACATAATTGCAGTGCAGTTTTGTTTTAACAATAGCATTCTAATATTAAGAGATATGGGACAGCTTAGGAGGGCTAAAATAAGAGAAACATTGAAAATCAAAGACAAACTGGCGCCGCCAAATTCACTAGAAAACTTCTATATCAACAACTGAAACCCGAACTGATAACTTAAACCACTATGCCTCCTAACCAATATCGGTTAATAACAAAAGCGAACGGAAAAGAACATGTACTCCTTTGGGAAATCATGACTTACACCAGAAGCGCGGTAAGTTTGACTCTTCTGAAAGCTTCCTTTCTCTCGCCCTCTCTCTCCAACTTCGAGATATATTTTCTGCTGCTCTTCTCTCCTCGTTTACCTCGAGAAGAGAACTCTCTCGGGGGCAAACCTCACGCTTGCTTCGAGATATCTCACCAATTGTAACTCATCGCTTCCCATTGCCTTTCTCGCTCTCGGTCTCTGTTCAACATTTCATATGACATTGTCGAGAATGAGAAATCAGTTTTCGTCCTTCCTCGAAATGTTACTCTCGATGATTGTCATTTCACGCTCGGCCAAGAAGGGCCGAGATGAGATATCGAGGGGTGAGCTGGACAGAGAAATAAGCATGACAATGATCTGTGAAATGAAGCTTTAATTTTCAATGTTTTTCTTAGTTTAGCCCTGCCAAGCTGTCACATACCCGGAGCCCTCTGATCAATATTATTTATTAAATATAAAGATTTCAAAGAGGAAGGAGGGTCGGGTGAATTCCGAGGACGTGAGGGCGGGCGGGGCGCAATTAAAAAAAAATTACCGAACTCTTCCTGTGACATATTATCGAAAAGCCCTTTGACAACTCTTTCATATTATGAACCTTTCTTCCCCCGAAGGTGAAATTCAGGGGGTGGGGAGGGGGCGAACAAATTTTAAAAACCGTAGCCGATTTCTATAATAAATTTAAATATCATTTTAGATGTCTTCCAGTAAATATTATTTATTTAACATAAAAATTTTAAAGTGGGGGCTGCGTAAATTCCGGGGCGAAAGAGTGGACCCAAGGGGGGGGAGGGGGAGCAATTTTCAAACTTTTTTTGGACCGGTCATGTGATATGTTATCGCAAAGCTCTCGAATGACTCTTTCATATTATGAGACTTTCTTCCACCCCTCCCCAATTTGGCTCCCACTACGGGGGGTAGTTTTTCCGTTTTTATCATTTTAGATCGGATTTTTTTTATGGAGCCCTCCCATAAATATTATTTATAATATATGAAATTTCAGGACACTTTTCTAAATTTAGCCAAGACCACTCATGTGACATATCGTTGGAAAGGTTTGTGACTACTTATTGATGTTATGCACTTCCGGTGGCCGTCCCCCCACTTTGCCCCCCGGGGGACACTTTTCCAAATATAGCCAAGGCCCCTCATGTGAGATATCATTGGAAAGGTCAGTGACTACTTATTGATGTTATGCACCTCCGGTGACAGTCCCCCCCCCATTTCCCCCCCGGGGGACATTTTTCCAAATTTAGCAAAGACCCTTCATGTGAGATATCGTTGGAAAGGTCTGTGACTACTCATTGATGTTATGTACCTATGGTGTCCATCCCAACCACTTTGCCCCCCCGTGGGGGCACTTTTCCCAAATTTAGCCAAGACCCCTCATGTGAGATATCGTTGGAAAGGTCTGTGACTACTTATTGATGTTGTGCACCTCCGGTGACAGCCCCCCCCCCCACTCTGCCCCCCGCCCCCCCGAAGAACACTTTTTCAAATTTAGCCAAGACCCCTCATGTGAGATATCTTTGGAAAGGTCTGTAATTACTTATTGATGTTATGTTATGCACCTACGGTGTTCGTCCCCCCCCCGGGAGGCACTTTTCAAAATTTAGCCAAGACTTCTCATGTGAGATATTGTTGGAAAGGTCTGTGACTACTTATTGATGTTATGCACCTCCGGTGACAGTCCCCCCCACTTTGCCCCCAGGGGGACACTTTTTCAAATTTAGCCAAGACCCCTCGTGTGGGATATCGTTGGAAAGGTCTGTGACTACTTATTGATGTTATGCTCCTCCGGTGACAGTCCCCCCCGCCCCCACTTTGCCCCCCCGGGGGACACTTTTTCAAATTTAGAAGAGACCCCTCATGCGAGATATCGTTGGAAAGGTCTGTGACTACTTATTGATGTTATGCTCCTCCGGTGTCCGTCCCCCCACTTTGCCCCCCCGGGAGACACTTTTCCAAAAATATAGCCAAGACTTCACAAGTGAGATATCGTTGGAAAGGTCTGTAACTACTTATTGATGTTATGCTCCTCCGGTGTCCGTCCCCCCACTTTGCCCACCGGAAGACACTTTTTCAAATTTAGCCAAGACCCCACATGTGAGATATTGTTGGAAAGGTCTGTGACTACTTATTGATGTTCTGCTCTTCCGGTGATCGCCCCCACTTTTCTCCCATGGGGGACACTTTTCTAAATTTTGCCGAGACCCTTCATGTGGCATATAGTTGGAAAGGCCTATGACCACTTACTCATGTTATCCACCTCCCGCACCCCTCCCCCCTCTTTGCCCCCACGGGAAGGACCACTCATGTGACGTATGGTTCGAAAGGCCTAAAGACCTGTGACGACTTATTCATATTATGCAGCTACTGTGTCCCTCCGTTCACTTTGACCCCCTCCCCCAAGAGATCTGGTCCGAGGTTCGTTCGTTTCGAGATTATATTTTTTTACAAGATTTTGTACTGCGTGCACACCACGCCTGCTATACGGTGTCGTATATAGCGGGTAACCTGTTCGTGATTTCATATTACAAGATTACGTATAACTTAGGGGCCCCGATTAAAGGAGGGGCCCACTAGCGGGCGAAGTCACCTAGTCTTTATTAACGCCGACTCATTCCAGTTCACCCGCGGACGATTCTTGATAAATGTATGACGTATATAATATATAATATATGATGTATAAAAGCAATTGGCAAACTGGAGTCATCGAGAAAAAATTTACACAATCGAAAAATATCGAGATGTCCATACAATCGAGAAAATCGAGAAAAACATCTCGTTATCGCCCATCACTAATTTGAAGTTTTAGCTTTTGTGAACAATGCCCCTTAACATCTACTTCCTAAAACAACGTGTGTCAACTCAATCATAACTCTCTCTTTGCTGTGACAGGTTGTCGAAAATTTACGTTTCTTTTTTTAAAAACAACGTCAATTTGGTTGAACTTCCTCAGCTTTTTATTAAAATACTGTAAGTACTTTTTTTAAACAAACTTTTTCCTTAAAGATTAGGCATATAACTACATTAATAATGTTAGGTTTCTATACATATTTACTTCATGTTTCAAATATAAGCCCGCTGTCCCAGTTACCCCATACATATCTCAAGAATGGGGTAATTGGGACATGTATCCGGGGTAACTAGACCATGCTGGATCCAGTTATCCCAATAGTTATAAATATTTTTTTTGGAGTTTCTCTTACAACGGGAAGTAATTTTCTTCATTCTTTTTTGCTCAGAATAAAGAAAATTATAGAATATCTTATTAAAATTACGTAATAAAATAAAAAAAGCATATTGGGTGATATCAAACCAAATTTCTTAACCCCTTGAGAGGTGGTGAGTCCGTTATGGAATCACATAATTTTAATTCCTAATTGCCATATTGGCATCGGACTTTTACACTGAAAATTTCACCTTTATTAAGTATGCGAAATATACTTTTACTTGTTTTCAAATAGATTTTCCTGTAAATACTGGTGTCAGTAAACTATTTCAATATTTTACGAATGCAAATACCTTGCCCCTGAAAGCGAGATAGCCAAAGTTTGAAATTGTACGATACAGGTCACATTCTATAGGGAAACTTTTATTGTTCCTACCACTATTTTGAAAATAATATATTCATCGCATCTTTCCTTAAATTATGTTAAATAAAATTATGATGAAGGTAACTCATTAAGGGTTCTGGTCGGAACAACAAAATTTTCCCTATATAATGCAATCCCTGGATACAGATAAAGTACTTAAGTACTTACGTAGCCGTTTCTTCATAGATTTACCTTGTTTTCTTTTCCTTAAAATACTCGTGTGACTTTTATACTTATTACCTATACTAAAGTACATAGGTACTTACTTAATTTTTACGTTTTTGGTATAAATAAATCGAATATTTTCACTTTTAGTGCTTTTTTAGACACATTGACAGCACAGGTATCCCTTACAATGCTCTTTATTGACATATAATTTACATGATCTGCCTTGTTTAAATTTTTTTAAGTTGTATACACTCTTTCAAACAAGATCTGATATTCCACATGAAAAAAAAATAAAAGCGTGTGGAACATAGACCCTTCCCTACTTTAAGCATATTAAAATTTATATATAGCTGAAGTGTACTAGAAGCCGCATGCTGTAGAATCTCCTGTGAATATAATTTATTATTCATTTAAAAGGAACACACAAAAGAATTTGTGTACAGTATTGCCTATGAACAATAATTGCTAGAAGTGCGTTTTCAGTTATGGAACGCGTTTTAAAAATAAATTATAGTTTTGCATATTGCTTGGTGTGTGTAAATTCTATAGGCGGCAATTCATATACAGGGCTGCACAAAACGTCTCAAGTGCACATCCGTTTGTTAACGGAAATTGATGAATGAAAACTTTTAGTATACTATATAGTATACATGCAAATCTATAGATCATATACAGGGTTGCACAAGAAAATTCCGTTATTTTTCCGACTTTTGAAGGCAATTGCAGCAATTATGCGTTTTCTAAATTGTTCATTTAGATATCATCTTTCACCTCACTGTGGAGTTCCTTTTATAGTTTTCTGAATGTTTAGAAATGTTTTCATAATATATGCTGGACGCAATGTTTTTAACCATTTGAAAAAATGGCTATTGTCCTCGTCAGGGTAGGAAATCAAAAGCATATCGGAAGCTTTTTATTGGTTGAATCCGCATTTTATTCGTTTTCTGATTGGTGTATACAGTAATCTGAATTTTCCCTTTACTTTCAACAGAGATGGATACTTATGTTGCCACTATGACGAAAAAGTAATAAAAACTACAAAAAAAATAATAACTCAGAAACAAATTGAGATACAGCTTTCAAACAAATTGCATTTAAAAGTACATTTTTTTCTCCGTACGACGGTGGAAGAAATAGTATTGTGGGATGTTTTGAAGTTTAAGAATGAAATTTCATTTAAAATGGGTCGTCAGATTTCTTGGAAATCTGATGATGGAAAAGCTTTTTCCCGAGCAGCCAATGAAATGCTTGGATAATACGAAATTTTCCGGAAATTTCCAGGCGATTTTTTTCGCTTGCAATTTTTACGTGTAATAATAACACTATTAATGTTTAATTCACGGAGTACGCAATGTATGATAAACTCCGTGCGATTTTTTATGTCTTAAATTTTAGTCTTTGAAAAAATCATTTTCCAAATGGTCGTTGTAATTTGTTAAATTGCTTTTTTTTTATTTGTTCTTGTTTTTATCATTTTTTTTTTCATTTCGGGAAGAAGAACGCCACGAAAGCTCCCTTTCTCTCTCGCTATCTTTTCATTAATTTGATAACTGATTTTCTCCGGAATTCAGAAATTTAAGTCTTCTATTTCAAGTAATTAAAATGTTAATCTCATGATTAGTGCTACCAGGTATCCCGATTTACCCGGCACGTTTTTATGTTCAGGAGCTCCAAGACCTGTCCCGCTTAACCACTGGGAGCGCCATTTTAATACCATGATATGTCTTAGTTTGAATCAAATTAAACTTAATACAGTAAAACCTGTAAAGATATAAACTCTTTATAACAAAATATGTTTACAATCATTTCCAAAGGAATATCTTATAAATTTACTTACATAGACGAACACCTGCCTTAAACGGAGTTTTTTGTGGTTCCTTTAGATTTTGTTTGCACAAGTTTTATTTGTATTTTGTTTAATAAACGTTTGGTAAACGCAACCAGTTAATAACGGAATTATGTTTTAAAAGTAAGTTTCATTGTTTTTCTTGTAAGTACACAAATTGCAAAATTGGAATTTTGTTAAGAGTCCACGCTAGTCATGGGGAGAAACTCGAACGCTAATGTTAATCCTCTGTGAGGGTATTTTACAAATTTTTTGCTCGCATTTTAATATTTTAAAATGATTTTCTTTTCTTGCATAGGATAACTGAAGTAGATATCGTTTATTGTGCGTGTGTACTATTTCGATTTTGGTGACAGTTTATTCATAGGAGGATATTTTCTTTTTTAGAGCCGGTGAAACTAGTTTCAAAAGTGAAAATATCCGCATATAAAAAACAATAACGAAAATATAAAAAAATATAAGCGGGCAATAACCGTAATCTACCTCAGGTACTCCATTAAAAAATCCCTTACAAACATTAAAATGCGAGCGAGAAATCTTTAAGCAACGCTCCAATTGTATTAACATTAGCTTAAGCGTATCTTTCTGTGACTTGTGTAGGCTCTCAAGGCTAATGTCGGACGAACGTCTTTTTGCACGCTTTTTTCCATACATATCATACCTACACAATGCTACCGGCATTGTGTACAAAAAGACGTTCGTCTGACATTAGCCTAATACTTTTAGGCTGAAATTTCTTCTGTTGCTAACATGTTAAAATATCGTATGACAGCTGAATTTACAAACAAATTTATATGAAAGTAAGTAAAAGCTTTACTTCGCGTACATCATAAAAAGCAAAATTCAGTTCTGAAATTCTGGTGGCAATGCGGCTTTTGTAATTAAATTTAGTAATTAAAAAAGTGGTAAATATAATATACCGGCACTGTGAAAGGGGTTAAGTCCTTAAAGACTCCACTATTACATTTTTAAGTTTGTTGCTTTTGTTTTAGTGTAACAAAATTGTTAAGACGGAATTGCAAAGGGCAGGGGGAAAATTCCGTTTTAAACAGACTTTCATTTTACAAAAATAATTCTATGGTATTCTTACATTTAGGAACAATGAAATTTTTACGTTTAAGACAGTATTCCATTCTATACATGTTCCATTTCCACGGAGTTTTCTGCATTTTTATGTGTTGATTTACAAATCTTTCTGACGCTTTTTCGGAGACTCGATCTGGCAACACTATGCTCATAATAATGGCATTAATAATTCAATGATGAATTAATCTAAAAAATATTTAATTAAATATTTCCTACCCAAATTGTTTCATTTGTTTGTAAACGAATTTTTGAGCTCACAAAATATTTTAACAGTTTCATACATCAATAACACAAACTTCTAAATAGTATATATATATATATATATATATATATATATATATATATATAACCATTAATTAAACATTACCGACCATCATCAAAAACTGCAATATTGTGAATGATTGACTACACGGCATAAACCAGCAATATACAGCTGTATGTGTAAAATAAAGTACCGTATACCTAATTACAAGAATTAACATGGAAGAAAAAAAGAAGAATATGGATTCCGAAAAAATTGAAAAACTTATATATTGAATTACGTTTTCAAGAGTACAGAATTCAATGATATAAGCAAATCGGTTGTTTTCTGTGGGAAAAAAGCTATAAGCTGAAATTTTTTTCCCCTGTACTCAAACAACCAATATACAGTGGGTTGCCAAATTATTAGGGACAGTCATGAAGTATAGGTTTTTTGTACAATATTAGGATACAATTTGAAAATAAACATTGTTTTTAAGTTTAAAAAGCTTTCTTGTTATAGTTGAAGTATTTACGCAATATTAGTATATGAAAAAAACCCAACAAAAATATAATACAGTCAATTTACCAATGTTAAGTAAAGAATATTAATATTTGGTGACATTTCCTTTGGCTTCGAGGAGTGCTTCGATGCGTCTCTCATGCTTTTTATGCAATTTATGGCACTTTCTTTTATTTTAGAGTTGTGATGCCATACATTTATTAATTTTTCGATGAGTTGTACATTGGTTGTAATCATGTCTTTGGCGATTTCCGGCGTGTGATCTCCCATCAGTTTTCTATGGGATTCATGTCAGGAGAATTGCCAGGCCAAGGTAAAACTGGGATATTGTGGTCTGCCAAAAACTTTGTAACACTTCTAGCTTTATGACAAGGCGCTGAATCATGCATAAACATGAACTATTTACCATCTGGTAAGCATTCTTCAATTTGCGGCAGCAGCCGAGTTTCCAGAACTTGCCTGTACTGGTCTTGTCTCATGGTTCCTTGGACAATGTAGAGGCGTCCAACCTTTTTAGTGCTTATGACAGACCTCACGATTATTTTATCAGTGTGTTTAACACTTTCCACGATGCAGTCAGGGCAGTATTTTTCACCTGAGTGCCACCTGACAAAGCTGCTTTTATCGGACAAAATCTCAAAGGTTGATTCACCTGAGAAACACACCTGAAAAAAATTAAATATGTTAATAATTTAGAAATAAATGATTTTAAATGACATAAATAATAATTATCTTAACAACTGACCTCACACCAGTCATCTGTCTTCTGGTGGTGTTCACGAGCCCAGGCAAGGCGCTTCTTCTTCATCGCTTCTGTCAACCGGGATTTCTTGGCTGGACGATGACCTGTCAACCCTTCCTCCGCTAATCTCCGCTGAAAAATTCTCTTAGAAACTGGTATTCCAGATTCTTGAACGATCTGAGTAAGGAGTCCCACACTTTTCTTTCTGTTTCCTAAACAGATATCCCGGATTTACCTATTGGTACGTGGAGTTGTAATGTGTTTTCTTCCACTTTTACCTTTTCGTTTGGGTGAAAGTGGCTGGTTTTTATCCCGATTTATTTTTATCCTGTTGACTACTGACTTGGAAACTCCAGCAAGTTCTGCTATCTTCCTTTGAGACTGACTCGTATGCAGAAGAAGGGTTTTTACCTCAGATTTTTTCCTAGGGGGCAAATCAACTACTCGACCCATACTGAAATCAATAAAAATAAAAAAATAAATTAAAATCGTACATAATTTCGCAAAAACCAAATATTTAATCAATAAAAGAAAGATAATACTCACATGAAATTCGTAACTTTTCCAAAAAAAGCCAAAGAACTTTGTTTAAATTAAAGAAAAGCGTCTACCACTATTGCGTGTGCAAAAGACTCAGCGTCTCTCCAGTTATTAAAACATTTATAGAAAGCAAACAAACCTTTTAACATACCAAAAGTACTTAAAAGTTGAATTATAGAGATGTTGAAAACGGTAAAATACATTCCTGCAACACTTAAACCACTTAGAGTGGCAGTCAAGTGCACCCAAAGTCGAAAACTAGCAAAAAATATGACTGTCCCTAATAATTTGGCAACCCACTGTAATCAAAACAATAGTTTCAAGATGAATACAGAACATTATCAAATGGCATGAAATGTAAAAAAAACTACAACCCATTAAATATTTAATTTATAGCAATAGAAATCTTACAAAAACATACCGTATTAATTCCCAGTAGATTTTCAAAATATATTCCCGCACATGGAATCCAAAAAGCATGATAAGATTAAGGTGAATAAAACAGTTAAGTTAAAACAGAAATTAAAAGCTATGGAGTCAGTTAATTCACGTTGAAATATTGTGATAAATATAATTAATATAATATAAATAAAAATAATTACATTATTTATAATACCTAAAAACAATTTTAAATTGTATAATAACAATTTTACAACATTGCCAATATTCACCGTTAATTACCACCTAGTGCAAAAAATTAAAATTATGACTTTAATATAGGCTATTTAAAAATACAAAATTTAATGATACAAAATTTATGGTGCTGCCATCTATAATTTTATTTAAAAACTATTATGATTATACAAATGTCACAGTAAGTAGAACCTAATACATGCTAATGAATTAAAATGTATCAACTGCATTCCTACACACATCCCAACCACACTGTATTTCATTATTCAGAATTTTTTTTTAAATATATTAAATGTTAATACAATATATTCTATTACCATACCATTAAATCTACACTGAGAAATTAAAAAACTTTTTTAACTTGATAATATATAGAATATAGGCTATATGCTATAAAATAAAATATATTATATATTATAAAAATATAATAGTCTTAATATTTAGATTTACATATAAAAAATGAACAGGATAGAAAAAATAAATAAATAAATAAATTATAAAATAAATCAATAAAAATGGATGTTTATATAAGATTGCCAGATACTAAAATTCCAAATAGCCTAAAGATCACATATATATGTGTGAATTATCCTTACATTAGTCATAAAAAAGCTAAAAAAATACGATTGTGTCAATCAAACATATAAATCGATAATCATGTAATACAATGTTGAAATTAAAACAATATTAAATAGTATAGAGGAATAATAATGATAAAAACTATTTACCCAATTTTAATACATACAGTATAACATTAGTTAATCAAATAAACTAATATGCATAATAATCACTAAAAAGTTGGTATACTATTATTAATTAATATGACATTGTCCTGAGTAGACTAAATTAAAAATAAGTTAATATTGAATTTGATTAAATAAGTTAAATTTAATATGAAATTTAAAAAAAAAAGAGGAAAAGTCACAAATTACATATAAAACATCAAATCAACATCCATATAAAATACGTATTAGAAATGTAGTTATAATACAAAAGCCCCATTTTTTAATATAAATTAACCATTGCGTATTATCCAGACAACACCACCCTCCTCCGTACTCTAACATCTACCCACCCAACCATACTATAGTAATTGTTTATTTTTATTTTACAATTTTCAATTTTTTATAAATATTTTTTTTATTTTATAATTTTTTTGTAATTTTGTTTACGCATGTGTTAATTTTCTTTTAAATATATATATAGAGATCATGTTAGTACTAATTGTATATTAATGAATATATGAATTTTTTGGAAAACCATGATTTAATGCATCATAAATTAGTTTTTTAGTATTATTGTTAATTAGATGAGAAAAACATAAACATTTTATTCTATATAAATGATTAAGTAGTATATTTCGATGTACAGAATGATGAAGACAAGATTTAAAATTTGTAAATGTATTAACTTTGAATTTAAATTCTTTACGTTTATCATATAAATCAGTTATTGTTTTGTTGTCTTTTATTGTAATTTTAAGATCTAAGAAGTTAATAGTATTGTTAGATAAGAGGTTTTCCGTTAATTCTAAATTAGTGGGATAATCAACTGGAAATTGAGAAATTTTAGATTGATCAGTGGCAATTAAAATTATGTCATTAATATAACGATATAAATGGAGATTATTATTAGTAAAATTACGTTCATAGTGATATAAGTATAAGTCTGATAATAAACTGGATGTATAACCACCTTGTTGTATACCGACATGCTGCAAATATAATGTATTATATTGCAATATATAATTAATATAGATAATAAAGTTTGTTAATGATTTAAAATAAGCAATATCAATATTAGATGGTAATTCCAGTTTTTTATAATACTTTTTAAATAATGCGTTTATTATATTATGCAAATCTAATAAGTCTATATTATTAAAAAGATCTTTGAAGTCATATGTCTTTATATTATATACACAGTTAAGATTTTTTTAAATAGTGACCAGTTGATAGCTATTTTTTATACATTAGTATATATTAGTAATATCATTGTTTGTAGTAAGTATATAATAATTGATTAAGAATTTTTAAGAGAAGTTTATTGGCTTTATTATTATATGTATTGCAACCAATAGTTACAGTCCTAAATTTAATTGGAGTTCTATGAAATTTGGGAATTAGAACTAAATAAGGATAATTAAAATTAGTAGATAGAATATTTAATAGTTTATAATAACTTTGAATTTTACGAATATTTACAATTACATTTTCATTAGTTTTTTGAAAAGATTTATTAGAAGAAATACAGGTTGTAAGAAGTTGGTGATAATAAGATTTACATATGTCAGTGGTGGAAAATTGGCGCAGAGGTGGAGCCTATTGACACCACTAAAATTTTATAGTATTATTCAGTTTAACAAAAACTCAGAAATTTTATCATTAGATAAGAGGCAAAATACTACTATAATTTATTGGTGTCAATAGGCTCCACCTTTTCGCCAGTTTTCCACCACTGACATATGATTGCATAATTATTAGGAGATTTGTCTACATATGTAATAACGTTGTTTTTTCGTAATTTAGTTATATGTTGGAAAAAATGCTTTGTGTTAATAGAAACCAAATCAGAAATATTATTTTTTAAAGCCATAGTTAATTTTTCAATTACTAATATTTTCCATTGATTAAAATATGCAATAGGTTTATTGTAATAGATTGAAATTTTATATATAAAAATATGTATATCATATGTAAACTGTTTGATTATAGATTTAAGAGTAAATTTAGATGGGAGTCTATATTTAGTACCAAAACCCATTAGTTTTTTCAATTTAAAATCATTAACAATATTAAGATTTCCAGTGATTATATGTCCATGATCATTGTTTATATATTTTTTTAGATTGGAGTCATTTCAATTACACGGAAAATTACTTGCAGCAGATGTATTTCTTGAAAATGTATTGTAGTTAAAAATCTTTCTACCAATTGTATATATATATATATATATACCATTTAAGATATAAACATGTGGTGCAAATGAGAAATAAAAAAAGACTCCTTGTTTTAAACTACCCCCGCTAAATAAACAAAGCGGTCCTTTTTACCATACTTGATGATGAAATTGTTATGAAGGATGACTGGGGACATTTGTATAGCCTCTCTTTATGTAAAGTTAAAATTATTAAAAAAAACTAAGTATCATTTTGCATGTTTAATATAGTAAATTTCTGTCTAAAATTCCATTACTCGATTTTATTACTATGCAATTACTGAACTTTGTTTTTTATGTAAAAATAAAAGCAAATATTAAGTTTTCTTTTACTATTGTTCATTATTAATATTTTCATAAGCATTACCATTAATGAATTTTTGGATGTTTTGATTTTTTTCTTTTACTACAATTAAATTTTGCTTTATAGTGGGAAATATAACGGGAAATTGGATCTATCTTTTTGCTTTACTAATATAATATTTCAAAATCTGGTCTGGATGATTAACTATAACAATTAATAATAATAAGAATTTTTTTTAATGCTATTCCGTAACGGTGCCCATCAATCATTAGCGTATTTTAAATATAAACTAAACTTTATAAGAATGATATATTTATCACATTATATATAAACACATGAGTTAAATATTATACGTGGCATAAAAAAAAATGCAATTAAAAAAAAAAAAAATGCAAATTACAATGACCATTTGGAAAATGATTTTTTTCAAAGACTAAAATTTAAGACATAAAAAGTCGCACGGAGTTGATCATATATTACGTACGCCATGGATTACATTTTTCGGTACTGTAAATTTTTAAACTTCTACGGAGCTGGTCATGCATTACGTACGCCATGGATTAAACATCAATATTCCTAATTATGTAATACGTTCTTATCGCCAATATTTTAGCACTAAACGTCGTTTCTGGCACTCCTAAAATATGCCAACCAGTAATCCAATCACGATAGACAGGAAGTGTGAGAATGAGTCCCTCGCCATAAATGCAAGCTTAGATTTTCTTGCTGTATATTTTTGGTTACTTAAAACCAGGCTTTATCTAAGTAAAGCGTGGACCACAAACACAAAATCTTCCTTTAACCCTTAAATGCGCGATTTTTTTATTTTCTTTCGAAAAAAAAATATATAGTCCAGGCAAATTAAAGTAAATACACCTTCAACCTGGGCAAAATTGCAATAGAAGCTCTGTTAACTGATTTTTAATCCGTAACTATTACTGAGAAATATAACCAAAATCAGACAAAATCCGATCACGGGAACACCCTTAAAAACGGATTTCAAAACGACTGAATCATATGCCGTTTTGCGTTGTTGTGCTGTTGTATAGCTTTTAGTTGAGACCGAAGACGACAGAGGGCAGCACTAAACAATTTGGACTGCAAATACTCATTTTTTATCGAACAACTGACAACCAATAATGCTTTTAAAACAAGATAAAGTAAAGTATCTATAACTCATTCTAAACTGTATTACTACTAAACCGATCTCCTAACAGTCATCCGGTATGCGGTGAGTTTTCAAGCTCCGGCGATGAGGAGATATATCTCCGGCCTCAGGCAAGCCCTATACTACATTTTCTTTCTACATATTAAGTCTTCCTGAACATTTTAAGCCCTACCGCATCAAAATCGGTCCAGTGGTTCGCGAGATATAGTTCCTTTAAATTTCTCTACTTTCTGTTAATCTCGTTCCTCTATCTCATGTCTCCAGAATTGCAACTGGCTCCGAATCGATTCCAGTGCTTATAAATGCTAGTTGTGCATAATTTTCCCAGGCATCTGAACATTTTTAATAATATGCTTTAGGGAAATTTTCAGGACAAATATCAGTATTTTTTAATAGAAGAATAAATCTAGCTTAAACGCGCGAAATTTCACCTTAATTAAGAATTAATTTTCTATAAGAAAATACTGGTACCGAAAAATTTCCTGGCTATAAAATTTTAGGCCACGTACGACCCCTGCATTTATGGACATTTCATCACCAATTTACTTTGTTAAGGAGACTTTAAGCAAAGATATCGATATTTTTTATACATGCTGTGCTGTGATTGTGATCTGACCAGAGTAGTTTGTGATGTCAGTGTTTTTCAAGATTATGTTTGTGGTATTAAATGATTATTTAATCGCGGATTACTACATTATTTGTGTAATTTGAAGCTTATACAACACTAGCGAGTGAGTTTTAGATTTTTTTTTATAAATTTTAGTATTTTAATGAGCCTCTGAAAAGTACATGCTTTACCATTGGCGGCCATTTAATAATACATCTCTGTGGAGATTATTGTAATGTTAACCTTTTTCAATTAATCTCTAACCTCTAACATACATAATAAATGCTATAAACAGCTCCATACTGTGCTTTTTACTAACGTAAGTGCATATACTTTGCTCTGCCGCCAGTTTCAATTCAAAATATCAATTTTAAGTGTACTAAATGATGTTTTGAAAATAGTTAAAAATTGTGTTCTATGCTAACGTTTAGCTTCAAACTCCCATAGGAATAACATTGGGAGTGTGTAACTTTTATAAAATTATCAAAAATACCTATAAGGGACAGCAGACAGAAGAGGAGCAGCAATGACATTTAAAAAGTGGCCGATGTACTGGAACACATATCGCCATTTCATTCTGATTCTACTCTACGCAAAATTGTTACAGGCGTAACAGCTAAAAAAGAAGTTAATGTTGATGAGTTGCACTTATTTGGTACGATCATCATCTCCAAAATGATAGGGAAGGATATATTTAGGTATTAGGCTAAAAGGCCAAAGAAAGTGAAAACTCTGGGATCTGCTGCCGCCATCTGTAGTTATAAAGATGACTTAGATATACAAATAGATCCAGCGCTCCTCTTCCAAAGAATGATGATTGCTGGCACTTGTGGTGAAATGAATCTCGGAGATGTCATGCGTTATGAACCGTGTACCTAACCTGCAGCATTGTTTGAATCACCAAGTATGATGAGGAATTCAGACAAATCTCAGTTAGCTCAAGCACTAGTCAAACACATTAAAAATTTGCACAATGAAAAATATGACAACGTGGAAAGTACAGAAAGGTACATATTGGATGGAGGATCTTTCTTACATCGCATTTCCTGGTGTAACAAATGATACATATGAAAACATTGCTATGTCTTACGCTGATTTTATTGTTAAAAAATATGGAAAACCTATCATGGTTTTTGATAATTACATTGGGTATCCAACGATCAATGATGTGGCTCACAGACGACGCTACAAAAAAAAAAACAGTAGAGATATTAATTTCAGCCCATACATGAAATTTATTGGAAAAAAGGAAGAGTTTCTGGACAATGAAAAAACAAGCAAGCAATGACTTCCCTCATAGGCGAATTGCTTAAGAAACAAGGCTGTACTGTTCACAACGCAGATGGGGATGCCAATATAGACATTGTTCGTGCTGCAGTCTCATCTTCAGAACATGCACATGCACATACCACTGTAATAGGTGAAGATACCGACTTGCTGATTCTCCTTCTTTAACAGGCAAAGGATAATTGTTTCAAGCTATACTATCGCAGTGACATAAGACGAGGATCATGCTCCAAACCAGTCTACCATATCCTCAACATGCAGTCTCTGTTAGGTCGTGAAAATTGCAACTTCCTTCTGTTTCTGGATGCTTTCACGGGCTGCGATACAACATCCAGAATTTTTTCGATTGGGAAATCCTCATCATTTCTCAAACAGATGAACAAGACAGAGCTCCGTTCTATTGCAAAAATATTTTGTTCAAATTCAAGCCTACATTCAGATATGGCTGAGGCTGGAAGAAAAGCAATGCTTCTGTTTTATGACTGCAAGGCACTGGATTCTATAGACAAACTACATCACCAAATGTTGGTAGGGAAAGTAACTACAGTAAAAGCATTTATTACACCTGAACGTTTGCCTCCGACCGATTGTTCTACAAAATATCATAGCTATCACACTTACTTACAAATGAATATCGGAAGAAAGAACCAAGCCAGCAGAATGGGGCTGGTATGTAAAAAAACACTCGTGCTACCCAATACTCTGCGAGTGACTACTAGCTACAGATTATTTACTTAATATGATTCCATGTTCTTGAAAGACAAACTGTGCTACTTTACGATGCGGATGCAAGCACAATTGATTGCCCTTATCTACAGCTTCTGGGGTGTGCCAAGTCAATGGATGTAACAAGAACTACCTAACTTCTAACTATAAATATGATGAAAACTATTGATACGTTTTTTTCTTCACTGGAACATTTCTGTATGAACTTAAGCAGTAATTTGTCAGAAATAGTAGACTTTTGTGTGCTGTTTATCGTTTTTGACTATACCTCAAAGTTAAATTGTGAAAATAAAGCGATATATTTCCGTAAGCGATATATTCTTTGCCTTAGTTCCAGAAAATCCCCTCCGCCATTTTGAAATTCGTATATAGGGGTGTTCCCGTGCTCAGTTGGTTGGTTGATTAGAGTTTTATGGCACAAAGTCCTCATAGGGACATGCTGCGCCAAGAAAAAGTTAAGGAGTAAAACATAGTTAAAAATTAAAAGTTACATTAAAAGATTGTCAGAGATATAAAAGTGAAAAAGCAAAACAAAATGAAGAAAGCAATGTGATGATACAAGTAATAAAAAATAATGCACAATGAAAGCGACAATACGCAAGGTTTTAAAAGACAAAAAATAGTTAAAACACTAGAATATTTAAATTAAAAAATTCTAAAATCTCTAAAGTTATGAAAAGTTATATGTTCAAGAAATAAAGCATAAAATGTTATGTAATACTGCTTTAAGAACGAAGTTATAATTCAAAATTTTAAAACGATATAAAGCTACGTAGGATGAATAACTTCAAAAACTGTATTATTGTCATCGTTATCAGAGTCATAACTACAAGAGTCCATAGCCTCTTCTGCATAGTTGAGCAGCTGTTTGTGATCTTTAATATTAGTTATTGCTGGGCTAAGACATGATTTATTGCTTTTTCTCTTCACAGTTTTCCACTGTGAAGAGATTTGAGTTGGAGGTTTCTTTCTTTCTTTTTGCGCGAAAGTTTTTTCATTTGCTTTCGGAGTTGGACAAACAATAGGTTTCACTAATTTGCTTTTATCTGTAGCTGGCGTTTTTTTTGTCTTATGTTCGGTTGATATTTTTGATTTAACTGATGATGTTTGGGGAGAATTAGGTTTCTGTAATGATAGAACTGGAGATGAAGCAACCTTAGTTTCAGTCTGATGATTAGATGACTTTTTGGATCCAACTGGAGATTTCTGTGAATGAGTAAGATGATACTCTATTGTAACTGGTTCTGAGGATGGTAGCCAACATTCCAATAATGGGGTACCATAGCATTTACTACCAAGAGAGACGTCCCGGGTTTTTTTAGGTGAAGTATTGGTTGAATGTGTCATAGATGTATTATTTGGTGGAAAAGAGCAGTCGGTCTGGGTACTGATGTGCCTTACAGATTTTGGTTGTTGTTTGAGTATACTGGAGTAAGATACCCCAACAGAGGGGGTCCTAGATTCAACAAGTTTACGGGCTTCAGGGTAGGAAAGTTTTTGAGTAATCTTAACTGCAAGAATTTCCTTTTCACGGATCCAGTTAGGGCAAGAGCGAGAGTACGATGTATGGTCACCTTTACAATTAGCGCAGCGTTCTGGTTTTTTGCAAGTTTTACCGTCATGGCCAACTTCTGCACAACGTGGACAAGTAGCAGATCCACGACAGGTAGTATTAGTATGCCCATACCGCTGGCACTTAAAACAACGCAGAGGATTAGGGATATAAGGCCTAACTGGACAGTTTAAATAACCAGCTTTAATTGTAGAAGGTAAAATATGGCTATTGAAAGTTAGAATAATGTGTTTAGTAGGAAGCATTTGCCCATTTCGACGGATAGTGATACGGCGTACATCTATGATATTTTGATCACTTAAATTAGCTAGAAGTTCTTCTTTTGTAGAAAATAAAAGATCTGGTTCAGATATGACACCACGGCAAGTATTAAGAGTTTGATGTGCTTTAACAGAGACAGAAAAAGTACCTATAGTATCGCAATTTGACAGAAGTTGTGACTGCCTGGCTGAAGAAACCTCAACCAGTAAGTCCCCAGACTGCAATTTTTTGAGCGAGTGACCATCACCCAAAACAGACTGAAATTTTTTTGCTATTAGAAAAGGTGAAGTTTTTTTGAAAGAACTATCTGAGAGACTATCAGTGCGTTTAATTATAAAAAAACGAGTGAATAACGTCTGTACAGTTTGTTGCTCGCCACTTGGGAGAGAAATAGAAGGAATGTTAGTTTTTCCATCAATAATTGAAAAAAAGAAAAAGAATTCAGACCCCGGCCGCACCACCCACTACCGAGCCCAACAAGGGGATGCACATTCGTGCACCAGTGCTAGCCAGGGCCCATACGGTCACAAGACACTCCTATGCCAGTCTCCACCCTTAGCGAGATGGCTAGTAAGTACTCGCTCACTTGATCCCCAGCCAGTGACACAAGTCAGCTGACCAGCCGATTGATGCATACGGGACCAATATGCACCTCCCGTCTACCTGAAGCAGAGGCCAAAGCAGTGTGTTGGTTACCCTCAACTACCAGGATCCCCCTTTCCAGGGACACGGGTCGCTACGCACGGCAAACACGTGGCTGGTTTACAATCCTCCACAAGTCGATATACAGGATGATATCGGCTCATACAGAATTGCCCTCACCTCCGAAGAGGAAACCACAACGAGAGTGAAACATAGAGGAAAGAAAGACAAGAGAAATAAGAGGAAAAGGAAAAGAGAAAGATCGCTCAGGAACCCGGGGTTGCGAAGCCCGTGAATACCTAAAGAAGGTATCCCCCTGGGGTTCCCGTGCTCAGATTTTGTCTGATTTTTAGTATGCTATTAAGCAGTAGTTCCTGATTAGAAAATTCTGTAAAAAGCTTCTATTGCAATTTTGCCCATGTTCAATCACAAAATGCCTGGACTAATATGTATGATTCTCTGAAAGGTTTATTACACAGGAAAAATAATGAAAAAAATCAGAGATACATTTTTCATATAATACGTCAACCTTTTCTTCTGTTGCACATCTGCAATACAAGTAAATACTACTGTCGTATGGCTGTTTTGCGCTAAAATATTGCAATAAACATGCCTCCAAATACCTTATTTTATATAATTATTTATTTTATAAAACTTAACATTTAACCCTTTAATTCCTATGATAGAATACGTTCTAGAAATTACGTACTCCAGAGAATCTCACTTTACACCAGAAAGTTTCTATGGTTAATTTCGCTTTAATTAAACACGAAATGACCATTATTTATTATAACAAATATAGCTGTTTTAATTTTCTGGTGTGAATTAGGTATATAGGAATAAAAAAAAATATATTAAATTCAAAACACTGGTGTTTGCATATATGCAAAACTGCACACTAAACGGTTAAAGAAAAACTATTTTTCCCTTACTTTTGCTTCCTGTTTCCACACCAGTAAAAATGTGCACACGTTTGGATTGGAAATTATTTGATATTGCGAGATAGGAGATCATAAATCAACATTAAGCTATATCCAAGCCTTACTTTTTTTTTTAAATCGCGGACGACAAAAAAGTTCTACCTTTAAAGAAAAACATTTGTTTCCTAATTTTGGATTCCTAGTTCCACACTGGTAAAGAAGAGGAATCGTCAAAATTTGCGTGACTTTAACGTCGATTAGTGCCGACTGAACAGTAAATTATCCTACCCATTTTTATTTAAATTTAAAAAAAAATGAATCCAAAATTTACTATTACGCCAAAAATATTACGTATGTTCTTTTAAATATAAAAGTCTAAAATTTGTGAGTGTGTTACGCTCTGAAGTATCAATATATTCATGATACCACGCCTTCATAATAGGTCACGCTGTCTATGTAAAGTTAATGTCATATTTTGAGTTCGGGGCGATGAGAAATTATACTTGACATTGCAAAAACACTGGTATAGAAGTGAATTCGTCTAAATTTTCCTGACATTAATGTCGACTGAACAGTAAATCAGTTTGCCTATTTTTATTTAATTAAAAAAAAACACTTCCAAAATTTAATATTCACGCCAGAAATATTATGTATCTTCTTTAGAATATACCATTGGATAAAATCGTTCACGGAGCAGTTGAATTTGTCTTGAATCATATCTCACGGTACCACACCTGCACCTGAGGCGTGATGTATGCAAATTTAAGAAATTATCGGTTGTGTTCAGTACAATCGGCAATTACTTGACGTTGTCAGAACACACGTAAAGAAGTGGAATCGTCTACATTTGCATGCTTCAACATCGTTTAATGTCGATTGAATAGTAAATTAGTCTGTTCGTTTCTATTTATCCATCCAGCCACGGGAAATGCGCATATCGCATTTCACATATTCTATACAATTCCGCGGGGCACGCTATTTTCGAGTTCCAGTGGGCTATTTTTTTTTTAAATTCAGATTGCTGTATTCCGACTACTTTTTAAAAAGTTTATAATTCGACTTATTCACGCATTATTCGGTTCGAAGACATTTTGGTCGAGGAACCCGGGGCCACTTGCCCCATATCCCCTACACATAAGACTGGATGCAGATAACTGGTGAGTTATGCATAAACGTGATGTTAGCATGCCAAGCTTTGAGAGATGGAATCAGGAGGCCGGTAAAAAAGCACTAACATAAAAAGACCCAATACAGGGACCATATATTTTTACATAATTTAAATTACAAAAATTTTGCCTATGAAATTTAGAAATATAATACAATGGGAATGATGCTCCCCCCGGGCCCTTTGCTAGCCGCTTGGTTCGCATCAGTGGAGCGCACGCAAGAGCACACTCCATAGGATCTAAGTTCGAAATACCCCTCAGCCGAGGCTGAGAAGGGTATAAATACAAACTGAGCCAAAGAGGCGAAGCCTCTTCGAAGAAAAGAAAAATCATTGGCCGAAAGTAAAAAGCAAGTTATTTCCAAAAAAGTAACATAAAAAAATGCAAACAGAGTAAAAAAAAAAAAAAAAAAAAAAAAAAAAAGAAACAGGTAAGAAATAAGAATTTCTAAGATAATTTAGAAAAAAGAGATGGCAAAAAATATTTACATGGATTGATCAGAGATATTTCCATTTTTAGAATCGTTATTTACATTTTCTGGATAGTTTGCGATGCCATCCATTAATTTAAGAGTTTTATTTACAAAATTAGTTTGTTTGCATATTTCATCGTAAATTTTTTCTAAGTACGAGGCAAGCTCGTCGAAGGAATTTACTTTTAGTTCGTTTTTTATTTTGTTAGTAATTTGTAAACGTATTGTAATAATTTGTACGTCGTTCCCGATTTCGTGACTCTGAAAAATTGGCAGAGGGTACTGAGGCGCCATCTGGGGTTGTTTTTCCAAGTTAGAAGTTTTGAAATGGCATTTTTCCGTTTCAATAGGTTTGGAAGAGTTTTTTGATTTTATGATATCAGCATAAGTTTTGGAACGGTTTTTGTTTTTATCAGGAAATTTCTTACAACCCTTGAAAGAGGCTGGGTGGGATTCTGTACAGTTACAGAAAATTGGCTGTGGTTTTTCCTCAGGAACATTTTTATCGTCTAAAGGAATTTTCTTTCCTCTAGACGATAGGTGCGATAGGTGCGATATGGTGCTTTTATGGAATTCGTCATATTGGACGCATCTAGACTTAATAAAACAAAAATTCGCGTGATGGAAAAAATTTTGACTATTGAACATTGTGCCGCCTTTTTTGGGGCACGATATGTCTCAATTTGGATTCGAAAATACATAAAACGTGTGATTTTGAAGATATTTAAGGAGTGTTCGGTATTTGGAAGATGAATTTGGAAAAGAGGAAGGGTTCTTTTGTCTTTGCAACTGATCATTTGGGCAATTTTAATAATTTCAAATTCTTCTTCTAGAAGGGCGCATTTAATATCTTCGATATTTGTCCTAGTAGGAAGGCCTCTAATGACAGCTTTAATGGGGGCCCTGGTTTCGGGCGTGTAAAAGAATTAGATTTCGTTTTGCTTGAGAAATTCTATGATTTTCTCTTTAATTGGTAGGGAATCCGCAAAAAGCTTCATCCAACTACCTGAATTTTTGATGAGGAAATTTTTGTCGCATTCCTGCACAATTTTCCTGATAATTTCCTTGATGTTGCCAGAGTTTGGCAAAGTAATAGGTTTGGGGGTACTAATGACGCCATCTGTCGTGGCAGATGTTAAATTCAAACTTTCGGGAGCAGGTTTTTCGCTGCCCTCCGTGTTTACAGAAGAATTAGCCTCCTCGCTTTTACTTACAAAATTTTCTGGATTTGGGATAATAGGGGGGGGGGGGTCTATGCTCCTCTCCGCCCTGCGTATCATCAACAATGGTCATGTTGATGTCGAAGTTGATTTTATCGTCTTTTTCCTGAATTTCAGAAGGGTCGGTCACAGCTTTTTTGTTCGGCTGTGAATTTTCCTCATCTTTGCTAGAATGTTTATTTTTCTTAGGTTTTCTCTTTTTTGGGGTGACAGTTTGGAAACCATCATCGTCCTCTTTCTTTTCCCACCAAATTGGGCCAAATTTCGGAAGATTTTCTTTTTTAAAGGGATGGACGGATCCATCTTCCTGAAACTTGCTAAGAATTTCGTCGGGAAGCATTTCCGCGCATACTGCTCAAGTATTCAGGTAATGTTCCAATTTGGAACCTGGGGTAATTTCATAATTTGTAAAGCCTTCATAGGCTTCTTTATAAGCTTCTAATGAAATAAAGCTTCCAGAGTCCGTAAACCGGTTAACCCCTTCGCGCGGGAGCCTTTTGCGAAATGTTTATTACTTTGCTACCGGTTTAAAAAAAACAGAAGTTTGTGCCTATTCAAATCGGCAAAATGCACGGATTAAATAAGGCAAATTTTACAGTAAAATTTTACTGGTGAGGATAAACGAGGATCCTTAGGCCTATTTCCGACACGTATACGTGTCGCTCGTCCCCAAAGGGTTAAGAGTAACCCGTGATAAATTATTCGGCTAAACACCAAGATAATCTAAGAAGTGCTTTAAATGCGAATTGCTGAGGTAATTTAACTTCCTACCAAAAATAGTAATAGCGATATTGCCAGCTCCAGATCCACCACTTGCGCGCGACATTCTGCCGGCGCTGGAGAAATAACAGCTTGGAGAAAGTAATCAGTGCAGGTGCTAACACTCACGCTGTTTTCACGCATTATCCAATCTGCAATTAAATATAGTGACTATTTCTATTTTAAAAAAAATGGTGGGAATCAAACAATCCGAATTTTAAAAAAGTAAAAATATGCCGCGATTTTATCCAAGAAAATGAAAAAAAACTCTCCCGCGGCTGGAGGGTTGAATAAAAAAACCCGATAGAAAACGCCAGAAATATTATTTAACATCTTTAAAATATAGTATTGCATAGATTTGAAAGCGTGTTACTGCGCTCTAAGACGATTATAGTTAATATTGCCACGTTTTCGCTTGCGGCGTGTTGTAATATCGAAAATTTGTAAGACATCTGTTATATTCGAGACAATCGGCAATTACTTGCATTGGAATAACACGCGTAAAGAAGTAGAATCGTCTAAATTTGTTTGAATTTAATGTCGACTGAACAATAAATTAAATTGTTCATCTCTATTTAAATAAATAAAAAAACGCTTCCAAAATTTGCTATTCACGCCAGAAATGTCTTTAGAATATAGCATTGCAAAAAATTCGTATACGTGTTGTCCTACTTGAAGATGAATATAATTCACGATACCACGTTTTCACATGCAGCGTGACGTAGTATGCAAAATTAGTAAGGCATCTGTTATGTTTCGGACAATCAGAAAATACTTGACATGGCAAGAAAAAACGTAAAGAAGTGTATTCGCCTAAATTTGTGTGAATTTAGTGTCTATTGAACGGTAAATTAGTAGTAATTTCCATTCAAGCAAAAAAAAAAAAAAAAACAATTTATCAAATTGCAACGACCATTTGGAAAATGATTTTTTCGAAGACTAAAATTTAAGACATAAAAAATCGCACGGAGTTGATCCTACATTACGTACGCCATGAATTAAACATTAATAGTGTTACTAGCTGGCTTCGCCCGCTAGCGGGCCCCTCTTTTTCATGAACCACTCCTCTTCATGATTCCCTCCTTTTTTATAAAATTTCGAAGCGAACGAAATTCGACCCGGGTCCCCGCTGCCTACGGCACCGTATAGCAGGCGTGCTGCGCACGCACTCATACCCCTCCTTTTTATGAACCTCTAACAATATGAAATCTGGAAGCGAACGAACGTCGAACCAGGTTCCATGTGCCTACGGTACCGTATAGCAGGCGTGCTGCGCACGCACTGCAAAATCTTCTAAAAAAGGCAATCTCGCTCAAACGAAAATCCAACCGGGTCCCCGCTGGCTACGGTACCGTATAGCAGGCGTGCTGCGTAAGCCTGCAAAATCTTGTACAAAAGGCAATCTCGCTCGAACGAACCTAGACCCGGGTCCCCGCTGCCTACGGCACCGTATAGGAGGCGTGCTACGCACGCACTGCAAACTCTTTAACAAAGCGTATCGCGCTCGAACAAAAGTCGAACCGGGTTCCCGATGCCTTCGGCACCGTATTCCAGGCGTGCTGCGCACGCACTGCAAAAATTTTAAAAAAGTCTTTCGCTATAACGAAAGTCGAATGCCTAATTTTAACGAAATCGCGTTATGTTAGTTCCGTATTCCACCACCTGGGAGCGCACTGTATTCTTAACAAAAACATATCTGAACGAAACGCGTTCACTCAACCTTTCAGTAGATACATGGGTCGGGATGGTGGCGGTCTTAACCAAGATTTCTGTTAGTTCCACTTTCCACCGCCAGGGAGCGCACTCTATTCATAACAAAAGTGTGTCGGAAGGAAAGTCCGTTAAACAACCGATCAGTAGATATGTTACTCGAGGTGGTGGCGGTCTTAAGCAAGAATTTAAGATATTTGCGCAAATTACTATTCGGAAATAGTGGTAACTAAACTTTGGACATTTTTATATTTAATAAGTAGCATATATATCAATGTGTCAGCAGATTGCCTTGTTATAATTCCAAAATTTAACAAAATCGTGTTATGTTAGTTCCAAGTTCTACCACCAGGGAACGCACTCTATTCATAACAAAACTGTCTTGGAAGGAAAGTCCGTTAAATAACCTATCAGTAGATATGTTAAACAGATCGCCTTCATAGATTGCCTAATTTTAACAAAGTAGCGTTAAGTTAGTTCCGTATTCCACCACCTTTCCGTAGATACATGGGTCGGGATGGTGGCGGTCTTAACAAAGAATTCTGTTAGTTCCACTTTCCACCACCAGGGAGCGCACTCTATTCATAACAAAAGCGTATCTGAACGAAACTGTGTTAAAAAACCTATCAGTGGATACGTTACTCGAGTTGGTGGCGGTCGTAAGCTAGAAATTAAGAAAGTTGCTAAAATTACTATTCGGAAATAGTGGTAACTAATAATTTGACATTTTTATATTTAATAAGTAGCATATATCTGAGAACTCCCTCAAGAAAGGGTATCTAAAAAGGTCATAAAAGCTAATTTTTTAAAAAAGAAATCCAGCACCCCTCCCCGTCTGCCTAAAAAGGATCCAAAACGCACCTTATTGTCCATTACACATACAGATTAAATAAATAATAATGTATTACCCCCTGAGACAATATTTTCTTCAACTCTTAAGGAAATACGTTGTTGGCATTACTACAATTGAATACCACTGCCTAAATTTTTTTCCAAAACGCACCTCATTGTCCACTACAAATCAGATTAATAAACTAATAATTAATATCTCAGCTGCTAATTAAGCTATCACGCACTGAAATTATCGTATAGCGGGCGAAACAACTATAATGCGAGCTAACTGGGATATTTAATCAAATGTATTTCCCGCCAAACAGATTAATTAAATAATAATTAATATATCAGCTTCTAATTAACCAATCTCTTTGAACTGAGTATGTATGGAATCTGCGACAGATTTCCTGTCCGGTTGTCAAAAAATTTTATCCAAAAATTTAATATTTAAAATGTTTAAATTTCGTATTATATTATCCTAGTATCCAAAACCGCAAAGCGCCATGATGTCTACAGCTGCTTCTCGGAAAAATGAAATCTCTTTTCATGGTCTTTTCAAATAAAGAAATTAAATTTTTATCGATCGATTTTTAGTGGATTTTTTGCGTTATACCCAACGCAGGAACATGAAATTTATACCAAAATAAAGTAGATTTTTTTTCGCGTGTTTCTATACCTTTTACGAATTTCTAGGATCATTAGTTCGGGAGATTCGAATTGGCTTTTTAAATGTCTACTACATTTTCATCATCTCGGCAACCGCTAGCCTCGCAGATAAAATCGGGGTGCAGGTTTCGTCAATCCTCCAATGGTAGTGCTCCGAAAGCTAGCCTCGCAAAGAGGGTCCCATTGTAGTCAGGATTGCTGATTTTGGATAAAAAGATTCAATTTTGAAAGGTTTTTACTTCGACAATGAGTCGTTAATTAGCTAATTGCGTCCGTAATTAAGGCGGGATTTTCTCGAAACCGCAAACACCGGGTGTCCGAGAAAACAGCGGTGCGAATCGACATATCATAAGACGATCAGCGTGGCCCGGGAGCGAAGGAGTTCCGGTCATAAGGGCGAATGTTACACACATACATACAGACAGACGTTTACGGACATTACGGCTCCGAAGCACCCAAGCAAACTTTTCCCCGCGATTATTTTGCCGTCTTCCAATTTCCTCTAACTGTATTAGGGGCCCGGGTAGGGCCCCTTTAAAATATTTTTCGTAGTAATTTCAGCAATTATGTTAAATTATTGGTTAAGACCGCCACCCTCCTGATCCATGTATGTATGGAAAGGTTGTGTGAAGGAGTTTCGTTCAGATACGCTTTCGTTAAGATTAGAGTGCGCTCCCTGGTGGTGGAATATGGAACTAACATAACACGATATAGCTAAAATTAGGAAATCTAACAATGCGATCTGTTTGAAACATTGAGATAGTTCATAACACTTAATAAAAAGAACTTTCCGTAGATACATGGGTCGGGAGGGTGGCGGTCCTAACCAATATTTTCAGAAATTTAGAAAAATGCTCCCCTAGGGGGGTGAAAAGGGGGAGGATGAGAACCGAAGATGCATAACTTGAATCAGCCTTCACAGACCTTTCCTATGATATATCACATGGCGGGTAACAGATAAATACAGAAAAGTGGGGGGGGGAGGGAATTGGGGGGGATGGACACCGGAGATGCATAAACATAGTAGCAAGAGGGGGGAAGAGAAAGATGGGGAAAAACTGGGCTCGTGATGCCCAACAGTTTGATGAGAACTCTCTCTGAGGCGGAACTTCCTACTTATAGGAGCAAAAATCACCGAGTTATTGTCTTTTGAAAAAAAATGTTTGCAAAAATTTGCTTTTTTTGGCCATAACTTTCTGGAAAGACCTCGTAAAGCTTAGTTAACATGATTTTCAGTTCGGAAATTTTAATACCTTTAATTTAAGGTGTATTACGTGGGGGGTATTAGCTTAAATTAAAAAGTTCAATAAAAACGGTCATAACTTATGGTCGTGCCTTGTATGTCTAAGCTTGTATGTTATTCAGTTCGGAATTTAATTTACCTTTATTTTAAGGTGTATGTTGAGTGGGTGCGTGGGAAATTTAATGATGTCGAGTCTCAGATTCAATTTTGAAAGGATTTTCCATCGATTATGAGTCGTTAATTAGCTAATTGCGTCCGTAATTACGGCGGGATTTTCTCGAAACCGCAAGCACCGGGTGTCCGAGAAAACGGCGGTGCGAATCGACATATCATAAGAAGCTCTGCGTGGCCCGGGAGCGAAGGAGTTCCGGTCACAAGGGCGAATGTTACACACATACATACAGACAGACGTTTACGGACATTAATAGTAGTAGAGATGATAATGCAAAGAAATCCTATATTTTTTCATATTTCCTTAAATATCTCGGCTCCTAATGGTCGGAGAGCTTAGATCTCGCGCCAAAAGTAGCTCCGGAGCACCCAAGCAAACTTTTCCCCGCGATTATTTTGCCGTCTTCCAATTTCCTCTAACTGTATTAGGGGCCCGGGTAGGGCCCCTTTAATATATTTTTCGTAGTAATTTCAGCAATTATGTTAAATTATTGGTTAAGACCGCCACCCTCCTGATCCCTGTATCTATGGAAAGGTTGTGTGAAGGAGTTTCGTTCAGATACGCTTTCGTTAAGATTAGAGTGCGCTCCCTGGTGGTGGAATATGGAACTAACATAACACGATATAGCTAAAATTAGGAAATCTAACAATGCAATCTGTTTGAAACTTTGAGATAGTTCATAACACTTAATAAAAAGAACTTTCCGTAGATACATGGGTCGGGAGGGCGGCGGTCCTAACCAATATTTTCAGAAATTTAGAAAAATGCTCCCCTAGGGGGGTGAAAAGGGGGAGGATGAGAACCGAAGATGCATAACTTGAATCAGCCTTCACAGACCTTTCCTATGATATATCACATGGCGGGTAACAGATAAATACAGAAAAGTGGGGGGGGAGGGAATTGGGGGGGATGGACACCGGAGATGCATAAACATAGTAGCAAGAGGGGGGAAAAGAAAGATGGGGAAAAACTGGGCTCGTGATGCCCAACAGTTTGATGAGAACTCTCTCTGAGGCGGAACTTCCTACTTATAGGAGCAAAACTCACCGAGTTATTGTCTTTTGAAAAAAAATGTTTGCAAAAATTTGCTTTTTTTGGCCATAACTTTCTGGAAAGACCTCGTAAAGCTTAGTTAACATGATTTTCAGTTCGGAAATTTTAATACCTTTAATTTAAGGTGTATTACGTGGGGGGTATTAGCTTAAATTAAAAAGTTCAATAAAAACGGTCATAACTTATGGTCGTGCCTCGTATGTCTAAGCTTGTATGTTATTCAGTTCGGAATTTAATTTACCTTTATTTTAAGGTGTATGTTGATGGGGTGCGTGGGAAATTTAATGATGTCGAGTCTCAGATTCAATTTTGAAAGGATTTTCCATCGATTATGAGTCGTTAATTAGCTAATTGCGTCCGTAATTACGGCGGGATTTTCTCGAAACCGCAAACACCGGGTGTCCGAGAAAACGGCGGTGCGAATCGACATATCATAAGAAGCTCTGCGTGGCCCGGGAGCGAAGGAGTTCCGGTCACAAGGGCGAATGTTACACACATACATACAGACAGACGTTTACGGACATTAATAGTAGTAGAGATTACACGTAAAAATTCCAGTCAACAAAAATCGCCTGCGACTCGTACGTGCGACTCCACCTGAAACTTATGTATTATCCAAGCATTTCATTGGCTGTTCGGGAAAAGGCTTTTCCGTCGTCAGATTTCAAGAAATCTGACGACACATTTTAAATAAAATTTCATTCTTAAACTTCTAAACATCCCACAATATTACTTTTTACACCGTCGTATAGAGAAAAAAAATGTACTTTTAAATGCAATTTGTTTGAAAGCTGTATCTCAATCTGTTTCTGAGTGATTAATTTTTTTTTTGTAGTTTTTATTACTTTTTTGTCATAGTGGCAACAGAAGGTATACATCTCTGTTGAAAGAAAAGGGAAATGCAGATTGCTGTATAGACCAATCAGAAAACAAAAAAATGTGGATTCAATCAATAAAAACCTTCAGATATGCTTTTGATTTCCCATCCTGACAAGAACAATAGCGATTTTTCCAAATGGCTTAAAAAAAAAAAAAAAAAAAAAAAAAAAAAAAAAAAAACCGCTTCCAAAATTTGCTATTTACACCGGAAATATTATATAGCATCTTTAGAATATAGCATTGCACAAAATTAGTACGCGTTTTCTCCTGTATGAACATGAATATAGTTCAGGTTAGCATGCTTTTACATACCACATTTTAACTATATATTTAAATTTTTTTGTGTATAAAATTAATATTTTGTATTGTATCGCTACTGATCCCTGTCATCGACCTCAGGTCGGCCGATCGTTTTTCTCCGCTCACACGCGCCCCAAACAAATTTAGTCATAATACTTCCAATCGGGCAACCGCTTTTCTCCGGTCACAAGCATCTTCAAACAAATTTGGTCACCATATATTTAAAAAGCATTAAATTCTCGGTATCTAATACAAACATTTAGTTTTAAAAGTTGGTTTTCGACAAAATGGCTGACACTTTAACAAAAAAGGTTACGTTTTAGACTTTTTTTACATTTTGCGAATTCGAGAAATGGTTAACCCCTTGGGGACGAGCGGCACGTATACGTGCCACATGAAGCGCTCAGAATCCTTGTTTTTCCTCACCAGTAAAATTTTACTGTAAAATTTGCTTTTAATCAGCGCATTTTCTCGATTCAAGAAGACACAAATTTCTCTTTTTAAAAAGCGGTGACAAGAGATTAAAAATTTCGTAAAAGGTTCCTTTCCCGAAGGGGTTAATGAATAAAAATTATACTTTTCTCTGGCATATACCGCAGTAAAAAAATATTCGTTTTCTTCTAAACAAAAATAAAAGAATACGATCCAATAGTTCTCGAGAAGAATGGACGCCAATTTTAAGAATTTTACAATAGCATTACGTTCAGTCAGAGGCGTTACATTCAGTAAGCAAAAAATGCAATAACGATTTGAAATATCACGAAATTGCTTGTGGGATACAAACTGGGGGGTTTAAAAAATGCAGAAAAAAATAAAAATATTGACAAAGAATTAGAACTTCCCCCTAAATTATAATTTGAGTAGGGGGAGAAGGGCTTATATACTCGCGTATAAGCCTACAAATAAGTTTGTGTTGCATGCCAGTATTTTCGCGTAGCCATCTTTTCCTTATTTAATATCTGGAAGTTTTGCATTTAGATAAGACTAAGAGAGCTATTTTTAAATCCTGGTATTCCACTAGAGTTTGAGGTCGACTTATACACGAGGATACACGGTACTTGATTTCGCGAAGATTGTGTGCAATACACAGATTGTAAATTAAAATCTAGATTTTTCTGCTGTATCTTTAACACCATTCAATGAATTTTTTTGGAAGCATTCCCAAAAGACGAAATTTCCATACTGACATATAGCTAAGGATACATCTTAAATATTTTCTTGTGAGAAACCTGTTTAACATGGTTTAAATTGACTAACCTTTTACGAAAGTTAAGTCAGAACATGGCACGTATGCTATTGTTTTCAAAAAGTACTATTGCAAATGCCTTCAATGAGTGTGTTTTAATTGGGGTAGACAACTGTGGTACATTAAAGTACCATCGGGGCATAAAGGGTTAAGTATAAGTTATAACAGAGACCTTCCATAACAAAAACGGAGCATCGAGAATATGCAGCAAAATAATTCTAGTTCAGTGCTTCTGGAGTTGCAGTAGACGTGATGCTAGCTGAAATCATCCAAATAAACCGCTGCTGACAAACTCATTATATATTAAGCCTGAGTAGATGAATGGAAGAAATTTCGCAAATTCACAAAGCACACTCTTATGACTGATTGTCTTTTTTGTAAGCTGAAAAAGAAAAATTAGAAAAATCAAAAAGCGAAATTGAAAAATATTAATCGAAACGCTTCGGTGAAGTCTGAGGGTTGAATAGCTTTAACCGATGGATAACGGAACCCGTCAATTATTAGTAGATGCTTTATATTTTATTTTCAGACGAACTTGGCCGCGGGAGATGAATGTGTCGCTCATTTAAGTAAACAATATATACTGAGAATACAGCGCTTTGTTCTTGACAACCTTCCGCAGGAGAGAAAAGTGGCACTGTTAGCACTGACAAGTTTAACAGGTACTGCACACACTCTAATTATGATTGCTTTAGTGTCGAGTTTACACGGATTAAATTGTATCTTTTTCAAATTTTCGTACACTTCTTGTCATTAATGACAATCAGAAATTCGTATCACTGTCATTAACATTTTCTTTCCTTCACAATACCCAAAATTACAGTTCGTAGAAAGATATCAGTGATTTAATATTTAGTGAAAATTATTAAACTCTTTTTGGTTGATTTATATTGAAATGAGTAGATACAAATAAAATATGCTTATTATGATCACTATTGCCAGTTTAGCGGATTTTTTAATATCACTATTTCCGAATGCTAATTCGCTTTTTTCAATAACGGAATGTTTACGAGCAAATAAGTTGAATATTACTATTTAACGAACATGCTTAAAAAAATCAGCTAAATTGGTAACACTGAGTGTGATAATCTCAGTTCGTATTCTTAAATAATTTGACGAAGGGATATTACTTTCCCGGTTAAGCAAAATCTAAGGATTTATTAAAGAAACTTATGTGCGAAAAAAGTCTATTATGTTAACTATTACAATGAAACCATCATGTGAAAAAAAATCTATAGAAAAGCACAAATAGGCAAAACATCTTTAGCTTAACCACTTAACGGTCGCATTAAATTACGGTTTAAAAATTCAAATTGCTTATTGAAAAAGAAATGTTCACCTTATTTACTGAGTGGTAAAATGATACCATTATAAATCGAATTACTCTAGTACATAAAACTGGTGGGAAAAAAACAAATCTGAATAATCTGAATAAAAGTCACAGCCCGTGAATATCACGGGAGCGAGAATTAAGGGGTTAAAACAACTGTTTCAGGACTACATAATATGAAATCAATCTTCAATACAAAATGAGAGAAAGAGGAACAATAGCAAGAAAGTACATTCGTTACTGCTACTGAAGTTTTTAACTATGTTTCTTTTATTTTGCTTTGAAGATTGAAAAAAGGGGCTTCTTTTTGAAGTCTTGGAATGGCTGTATTTTTATAGCTGTTTGCACTTTTTATTACGTCATTTTTACCACATCACTTGTTTACTAAAAATAATTTATATGCATGTAAAATAACAATAATGGTCATTTGCAAAATTCAATTTATTTGAAATATTTAGGAGCAATTATCTATTACTAGAATGTGTAATTAGTCGTTACGTAGCAATTGACACCTCGTGTGGCTATTACTAAAAGTATAATTTCCAGATGGTCATAGTGCATAAAAAAAACTTCAGATAATGGAAAACTAAGTGATTAAATATAATATTTAATTTACGTTTAACAGAATGCAATAAGAACAATGTTTTTATGAATAGCGGATTTTACATCTATAGTTTTTTTTTATTATACTGGATATTTTCACCATATCTTTGCCTTGGATGTTTTATAACCTGGATTATTATTAGCAATCTCAATCAGGAAGCAGAAAACCAACTTCAATATCATAGGAGAGGGAGGAGCTCATGTGACTCCCCATTCAATTGAAGACATTTTTTTTATTCATGTGAGTTGTTAAAAATCTATTACTTCCTGTTTTTAACGTTTAATTATTCCTATCTGACAAAACAACTCTCTACATAAAAAGTATGCATATAGATTACCTTTATAACTAGTAAATCTGTAGATCATGGGGCTCAACGTCAGTTCTATATTTCTGTTTTTAAAACATTTTATATAGTAGTTGAAACGTTGAACCCGTAGTTTTGTTTGTTTCATATTAGTATTACTAACTGCTGTGAGCAATATTTCAGGAAATTTAATTATTAGGAATTGAAACAGGAAATACAAATACCGCCACTGATACTACAACACATTTACTTTGTTTAATCAAATATTTTTTTCAACGAGAACAGCAGCCACATGAACCTTCCTTTCTTTCCCACTATTATTTCATTCATTTGATAACAGTAATTCTCTAAAAATCAGAAATTTAAATATTTCATCTCAAATAATTAAAATGTTGTTCTCGTGATAATTGCATTAATAAATAAATGATGAATTATTCTGATAAATACTGTATTATATATTACTAATCTTAATTTTTAAATTTATTTGAAAATAACTATTGGAATTCCCAAGTGATTTTTAAAAATTTCATGAATCAGTAACTAAAACATCTGACCAATTTTTTTCTTACTTAAAATTTAAATATGCAACATAAATAAATAAAAAAGAAAATTCGATATTCTGAACTACTCCATCTAAATGAATAAAAAATATATATAATTTATTTTTCATACTTGATGATGGAATTGATATGAATGAAGACTGATGATATTTTTATTGCCTCACATTATCTAATATTAAAATTATGACAAAACTAAGTAATCATATATATTTTTAATGTAGTAAATTTCTATCAGAAATGTCAATATTTTGTTTCAGTAGTACACTTTCTTTAGTTTTAAGCAAACATAAAAGTAAATATTAAATTCTTTTTCTTTGTGTCCATTACTACAGGTATTCCACTGGTCTGTTTTTCGAAAAGTAGCATAAATAAATTGTAGCAGGTTTTTGCAACTAGTGCTTTAACTCTTTGAGGGACAAATAATTGTGTTTCTGTAATGTTGAATTCACACCGGAATCTGCGAAAAGAATTATTGCAAAACAAGGAAAAACATTTTTGCATCTTTTTTTCCCTCCAAAGTTAAAAAAAGTACAAGTTAATACACTTTTTTGTGGTGTGAATCTTCATTATACGTAGGTGGAATAAAATGTATCCCACCGCCCCTCAAGGGGTTAACCTTTTCTTCGCGGAGTAATTTTATTTATAAAGTGATAAAATCATGGACTAACACACCGCCCCCTGAATACTAGGCCTGAGCACTGACACAAAATTGGCGGCCACCGAAGACGGATTTTTTTAACGTAGGTACGGTCCCTTAAATGTAGACACCAGTATTTCATAAAAGATTTCTCTGACTTGTTTAAACTCAGAAAAATAAAGCTGAAAAAACTTTAAAAAATTATCGGTACGAATATTTAACCATTAAATGTTGCTTTTCGGCAACATACCCAATTTAGGCTCTAAAATCCTATTAGGATAATATTGAAGCTATAATGCCTAATGTTGCCAATAAAATACATTCTCAAAATATTATTAAATCGATTTTCAACATGTAGATGACAACACTTGTGCTGTTTAAGAATAAAGATAGATTTATTTTTTTAATTGTGTCTACTTGTTCTTTTTGTTTTGCTTGGAAGCTTGCCAAAAACCCAATTTTGTTCTGCAGTGAGCTAGTAAAATTTATTTCTTATTATAGTTCCTAAAATTCTTGTGTGTTTAATATTATAGAATTTTATCAAGGAAAATTATTTTTTCAATTAAAGAAATGTACTGCCGATTGGTAACAATTGTTTTTTTAAGCCGTAAACCATACTTAAAATAAAATATGATTTTTTTAAGTATTTTTCCCATGATTTTTTTTAAAAAATGAAAACTAAAAAGCATTATTGCAATGATTTTTGAAAAATCCGGCATTTAAGGGTTAAGGGACTGTAAAAACGCTGAAAAAAAATCCGCCATTTTTGTGTCAGAGCTCAGGCCTAACTGACACCAGAATTCACAAAGGAATTTATTGGAAAATAGAAACTTTCTTATTTTGACGTACATTATAAAAGGAAATTTTTAATTAAATATTGTTGGAGCCAATAAACTTAAAAGTAGGTGTCCCTTATTAAGGACACCGCCAGCGAAAGGGTTAAAAACGTAATTTTAACTACATTTATATGAAAACTTCTTATTGTCTCCTTTGTGTCTCTGCAATTTGCCTGGATGTACAGTTGCTTCACAAGTAGGAAGTCCCTCAAACAGTCTTGTGTGTTCCATTTATCCAAGAAAAAAAGCCCTGAAGGTAATTTTCTTCGAAATATAGAAATAAGATTTTTCTGCGAAAAACAGTGTTGTTCAAAAAATAGACTCAGTGTGAGCATTGATTACTATGGCCAAAACCATCTCAATTTTTGTATGTTTTGCGTTTTTTCTGTTATTACAATTAAATTCTGTTTCACAATTAGAAATTTTATCGTGAAATTGAATAAATATTGTTGCTTTTATTAATATAATATTAAAAAATCTGTACTGCAATAACTATAAGAATTAGTTGTTAAAAAATCTTTAAACATATTGCTAACCATCTCACCGCCGCGAACTGATATATCCGTTCACTAAGCTGTGGGTTTCAGTGCAGCAGAAGCATTTTTTACATTAATATAATTCTACTAATATAACGCAGTTTAAAAACATTTTGATATGATTAATTCCCCCACGGCTTATACTCCTTTACGTAATTATTTTTTTTATGTCATGCTAGGAAAATAATCTTATTTGAGACTTTTTAAAAAATTACACGGAAAACAACATTACAATTCTGCCCTTTTGATCGGCGGTCAGGGGGAACGATGATCGTTATTGGCACATTTGCTCTATTTTAAATACAATCTAAATTTTATAAGGATAATAAATAAATAAATACATGAATTAAATATTATACTTGTCAAAAACTTACTATAAAATAACTGTAAATATTAACATAAGAATTAACTATATATGTACATTCTTATGGCTAAGATTTGAACACTAAACGTCGATTCTGACATGCCAAAAATATGATAAACAGTCAACCAATCAAGTTATCCAGCCTGTGTGTCAATTAATCGCTTATCTTAAACCCTTGAGGGGCGGTGGGATATAAAATATATCCATTTTAATTCCGAAATGGCACACTGACAGCAGAATTTTCAAATAAAATTTTGCATTTTTATAGTATTTTGTCTGATAATTACTAAAAAAGGTTCACTTGCCTTATAACTGTAAATAAATGCATCTATTAGTTCGTCAATTTAATACGGCATTTATTATTCACTCGAACAAATATTATGCTTGGAAGATCACAACAGTTCATCCACATCAATAATATAATACATTTGTTTACATAAATACTAGAATTCACCTAGAACTCTTACTCAAATCTTTTATTTGATACACAACGAATCTTCAACCTTCATGTTGAAGATAAAAACTAACCAACTTCTAAAAAACATATAACATCTCTTGAATTTTTACTTATTTTGCCATTTTTACTTATTTACAAAACCGTTGCCACACATTTTTAGCTTTTTTCCACGCTCCTCGTTTTGTACTTTTTATTTCATATGTGATTGCGTATCGATTCAATAAATCCTTGAGTTAGACGAGTTGAGACATTGTTGAGAATATTTACATTCCCACATTTATACTGTACGTGCAAGGTTCGCACACTCCTTGGAATTTCCAAGGACTCTGACACCACTATTAATGATAAGAAAATTTACATTTAATTTTTAAAGCACAGAAATCGCAATCCCCACCTTTATTCACAGATTTTGCTATATTTTCCTGCAATGAAATACTTTCAAAATACTGTTAAGATTTAGTGGTAAAAATGTGCGAAACCTGTGTACGTGAAGAAAAGCTTTTATTTATTTTGAAATAAATTTGTTTCTAAATCCTGCTGTGAATCAGTCATTTTAATATTTTAAAAACATAAGTACTTTGACCCTGAAAGGGTTGAATGCAAGTCTAAATTTCCATGCTGAACCTTTTGAGTTTAACCCCTTAATTCTCGTTCCCGTCAATATCACGGGCTGAGGTGTCGCTCGTTATTTCTCGTGCGATGTCGTATTTCCGGGCTGGAGCTTTAATTGCTGGTAAAAACTTCTGATACCAGAAAACTTTAACTGGCGTTTCGGTGTGAAGTCTTTGCATATTACCGTTTATGTTTGGCTTTTGCGCTGACTGCAATGTTGGGTTTTGTATTGCATGTTTCGAAATATATAACTCTCAAAAAATTATAAATAATCAAAACAAAATTTAATGTATATCTATTGTTTCAAATATTATTTGTAAAAATGTGTTTGTTGATGATAAATAAATATCTAAGATGTGAAAAATAAAGGTCTTATTCCGCATTAATTTGTATGGTATAAAACAAACATTAAGACACAGAACTCTCGCATGGTGGCTTTTCTACAAATGTGAATTTGTTCAATATCATCTTTTTTTTTTCGCCTTAAAAAAAAAAAAAAAAAAAGAAAAGAAAAAAAAAAGAAATTGCATATTTTATTTAGAAACCTTATAGTTATTAAATTTCTGTAAAAAAATAAATAGGTACTTTTTTTATGGTTTTTCAAATATTAAGCGACCGTGAAGGGGTTAAGGTACAACTTAAAAACAATTCTTACTTAACAAAAGCGTGGACGGTCAAACAGAATTCTTCGCCCTTCGAGGGGCAATCAAAAACGTCTCTAAATATTGACTTATCACCGGAATAAACGAAAAATTTTATTTTTAAATAACGAAAAGCAATTTTTCAACGATTTTCCTCCGAAATTAGAAATATAAAATTTAGTTAAAATTTTCTAATGAAAATCTTGTTTAAATTAGGTGGGATGTATTTTATCCACAGCCCCTCAAGGGCCTAAAGAATTTTTCCCCTAATTCTTTCATTGTATTGCCACACCAGTAAAGAAGTGGATTTGTTAAAATTTGCGTGACTGTCACGTATATTAATGCGTAAGTGCCAACATGTCTTAATTATTCCGGAGTCTGATCCAAGACGAACATGTTTTCAACCGGAAATTTAATTTTAACAAAAATTTCCAAAATGAAATATAAATTTACGTTATTGAAAGAGGACACATTTCCTTATATGTATTTTGCGGTTAGAAACATGTTTGTCTTGGATTAGACTCCGTAATAATTAACAGATATTGGCATATATGGTTAATATCGACAAAAAGAAAATTAGTCCTATATGAAAAAAAAAAGCTTTCAAAATTTACTATACAGGCCAGAAATATTATGTAGATTCGTTTCAATATAAATTCGTGTATAAATTTTTACGATTGCAATTACCTCAGCTAATTTTCGTTCAAGATACCGCGCTTTCACAGACAGAGCGATGTAATGCAAAATTAGTAACCCATTGACACCCAGTGGCATATTTTTACATTGCTAGAAGAAAGCGCTTTACACAGCAATAAGTAGGAAGATAATATGTACCCTCTATCACCTGACAAACTCCTTGATAAGATAAAATAAAAATTACTGTTATTTAAAAGTAGTGGGAAATCCAAAATTTAAATTTTAACGAAGAAAATAATTTTGGCGTTAATGGGTTAAAGGATATTTTGAGCTAGCAACGATGGAGAATTGCTTGACATTGAACTGTTAGAAAGCAATGCAAAGAGCGTAAATTCAAAGATAAATTTTTTAGCTATAACTTTTAAGATTAAATTATAACCAAGGCTCACTTAACGAAAGTGTCTACGACAAAACAAAATTATTCCTTTAATGAAAAGCACTTCCTAATTTTTGTTTCCTATTGCCACAACAGTAATAATGTGTTATATTCTAAATTTGCGTGAAATTCCAGTAAATGCATATCGGATCAACAGTAAATTAGTCTGCCTATTCCTATTAAACCTCTCGCTACATAATTGTTTTAGCAAAATACGTTCAAAAATTGCACATTTAACCCTTTCGCGACGAGCGTCTCTTACAGAATTTTTAATCTTTTGTCTCTGGTTTTTTAAAACAGAAATTTTTGTCTTATTTAATGCGCTGAAAATGCCCTAATTAAATATGGCAAAATTTATAATAAAAAATAACTGGTGGGAATAATCAAGGTGGGTTAATTAGACGGAAAAAAATGCATGACTGCGGAAATCGCGAATTGCGCAAATTTTGCTCCATTTCGTTGACTATGGAAATCGCGCGATGCGCTGAGAGAGGGATAAAAGAAAATAGCTTCCACAATTTAATATGCACGACAAAACTATTTTGTCAATATATCTAACCTATATATATAATCCTAATGAAACGAATTTATGAAACGGATATTATGAAACGACTGATTAAACAACTGATTATGTTTCACGGCGATTTCTCCTAAAATATGGAATACTTTGCGATGAATTTAACATCAAATATCCGTATTGATCCACAGATTTCAAAACTGGTATTAGAATTTTTAAATTCGACTTAGTTTTCGAGATATTATTTTTTCTTCTAATTTAAAATTCTTTTTTCTTATGATAGCAACACAAATTTTAATCATAACAGGTATTTTTTTTTTCATACTTTAGAAAAGGTTATCATTTTAAACTAATTGGGCGACCAGTTTGGCCTCCATTAAAGGTGTCCCTAAGAAATGTATCATGTTACTTTTATTCATAATTCAATTTTCTTGAATAATCTTTCGCCAAATTGAAAGATTCTGATAGAGAAATCAAGAACTCGGTATTTTTATGTTAGCGAGACGCAGGTGATAAATCGCCAAACGTTTTTCCCGTCGCATTTTAGTTTGTATTTCATTAATTTCATTTAAAATATAATCCTTTCCTTCATTTTATTTAAAATACAAAACTTTCATTTAAAACTGAAACATTTAAAATTGATGGCTTTCACTTCTTTCTTTCTTTTTTTTTAACAAAATGAAAAGAAAAATATTAGGCACAGTGGGCATATACGCAACGTGGTACCTAATTGTCGCTAAAATGGCATGATTTTGATTGACATGGTAACCCGGCTATTGTTGCTAAATGTTTACTTACTTTTATTTTCTTTTTTAAAATTATATAAATTGTTTTGTTCTATAATTATTAATTATTTTTTTAGTTATTTTCTTTTAAAAATAATAGAAAATAATTAAACAATACGGTACTACTTAGTTATTCCGGCGAACAATTTCGCCAAATTATATAAATCGACAAATCACTCGCCAAATTATACAAATTGATATAATTTTTATTTTAAATAACGAAAAACAAATAATATAGTATAACACTAATAAATATATAATAAAATGTCGAAATAAAAATCACTTGATGACATAAACAGATGTAACTTGCTTAAAGTCAAGTGAATATGACATTTACGACCAACCATTATTGGCATTTCATCTTATAGTTTGGTGATAGATTTTTGGTTGACGGGATAACTAAATAGTAACAAAAATACATATGTAACTGTATTTGGCTAAAACGAGGTTTTAGCCAAATTTTCGTAAAACTAAGCACGCCAAACCCGGTGCGTATATGACATCTGGCCAAATATTAAATAATGAAACAAACCATGACATTTAATTTCAACTTCAAAGCAATGTTTTAATCAATGTTTAACCACTCGAAAAAAATGCTAACTGGCGAGCTGAAAAAAAAGCTATTGGTGAGATTTGCGCCCGGCTAGCGTAACAGTACCAAGAATTCATTGCGACCATGGCAACTTTTATGTAGTTTTATTCGAAATTTTTTTTTATTTTTTAATCAAAATAAAAAACTTTCGGCACAGATGTCATATACGGCCCCATATTAGCGCGATTTTTTTCTGGAGCCAATGTCATGTACGCAGTGGGTACTTGACTGGCTCCAAAGTATCGTTATTTTGCTTGATATGGTAAGCCGGATGTTCTTGTTTATCCTGTTGATGTTTTCCTGTAATTGGCGTCTGAAAAAAATTGCGGCAATATGGGGCCGTATATGATATCTGTGATAAGCTTTCATTTAAAAAGCGAAGGGATCAGACCGTATTTATTTATGGCAGTTCCATAACTTGGACTATTATAATATAGATGAAATGATGGCGATAGAATAATATTTGGCGACTTATCTCCTGTGTCTGGATAACATTAAAGTACAAAACTGGCACCGGGAATATAAAAAGCGCAGTGGTCCGCTCGGAACTGTTGATGATAGTCACATGACTTAGGCTATTGTTATACAAATTGTTTTAAAATACCGGAAGACAAAGACTCTGTACACTTAATTTATTTTATTTTACTTCTTTTTAAATGTTTAATTGATCCTCTTTAATCAAACACGAAAACAACCATTGGATGTCTTAATAGCAACTGATTCGGCCTTAAATTTTTGCAATCAAAGGGAATTGAATGGAAAACCGTTTACAGGGAGATCTGTACAGCTTTTTTCAGTATAATGTAATCTTCTCTAATATTTTTAAAACCGATCAGATTAGAGTGTTTTTAGATTCTGCGGTGTCTGAAAGGTGTGTTGGCGAGCCTAGCTTGCAATGGGAGGGCCCCGTAGTTTAAATATAAAATTTTGTAAAATTTTAAATGTTGATCGATGTAATACGTGATACTTTAGTCACGATATTATGGTTTCGCATAAAGCGTGATGTGTACGTAAAAATACTAAAAGGGGTTTCTTTTCTTCTTTGACCTAAAATTCAAGTGGTGTTTAACATTTGTTTTCTGTTTCAAAGAAAAGGGGTATAACATTCAGACTTTTTTGCATTGCATTTTTTGACAATTGCAATTAGAATTAAAATTTTACAAATACTTAAATATTTTCACTTTCGGGTATCACATTCGAACTTTTTTGTATGACAATTTTTTGACAATTGCAATTTGCATATTTTTTTTTTACTTATATTTAATTTTTCTTTGTACAAAGATGCTAATTATGTATTGTGAGACTCCAGATGCTCACCTCGTTCAAGAGAGCTATCGTTTTTCTCCCATCCCAAGCATCTTAATCAAATTCAACTTACCATATCATTAACCCCTTAACGACCGAATTAAATTACGGTTGAAAAATTCAAATTGCTTATTGGCACCAACTTTTATGAAAAAGAAATATTCACCTTATTTAATGACAGGAAAAACGATACTTAAATATAGCCAATTTCACTATTTTATAAAACTGGTGGGAATCAAACAATTTGAGTAAAAGACACAGCCTGGGAGCGAGAATTAAGGGGTTAAAAGTTATTACATTTAATGGAACTTATACCAATATCTAGTTTAAAAAGTTGATTTTTGATAAAATGCCAGTCATTAGAACATACAGGGTTCGTACGGGTGCTTGAATTTCATGATCAAGAAATTCTTCGGTACCAGTATTTTCTTATGGAAAATCTCTCCTGAAATAAGGCTAAATTTCGTCCGTTTGAACTAAATTTATTTTTCTGTAAAAAAATTCTGATATTGGGCTTTGAAAATAACGGTAACCGTACGAACCCTGACATAAAAAGGAAAGTTTGTCGATTTTTGTCTTTTACATGTTGCGAGCTCTAAAAATAATTAAACAATGAAAATTATACTTTTCAATAGTTTAAGTTACAGAAACATTGATTAGCTTTCTCTTAAATAAAAAAAAATGTTAGAAGTCGGTTCAATAGTTACCAAGGAAAATGGTCGCCCAGTTTGAAAAACTGTGTTTGAAGAAAAATAGGTTTAAAATTTTACAATAGCATTACATTCAACAAGTGGCGCTACATTCAATGAGGAAAAAAGTATTGTATATATTGAATATATTGTATATATTGTATTATATATATTGAAATATCACGAAACCGCTTTAGGGCAACAGTCTACATACTTGAGAAATGCAAAAAGTGGAAAATATGAAAAAAAAAATTGAAAATTTTGATCCTCTAACCATTTCGCGGGCTATGTCCTCACAAAAGGACACCTAATTTTAATTTTTCTGGCACCCAGAATATTTAATTAAAATTTTCCTTTTAACCATACTTGAAAATAAGCAACTTCGTTTTTTGAAATAATTTCGTTTATAAATTCTGGTGTCAAACCATCATTACATCAGTTTAAAAACAATATTGCTTCGCGCCGGAAAGGGCTAAGAAGTAGAACTCCCCACTCCTTTTTAGGGGTTACTTGCTTCTATTGCAAAAATGATGAAATGACTGATTCACACCAGGATTTAGAAAGAAATTTTTGCAAAGAAGAAATAACTTTTCTTCACGTATAGCATAAATGCAATATTTTGTTCAAAATTCTGGTGTCAATATGGATTTTACAAATTACAATTAAGTGGGATTTTATATCCCACCACCCTTCAAGGGATTAAAGGATATTCTGAGTTGGGGGATAGGCCGTTACTTGACATCACAAGGTTCGGATGCAATACAAACAGCGTAAATTCAAAAGTATATTTTCCTTCTGCATTTTTTTAAGTTTAAACTATAACTACTCTTTCTTAACAAAAATGTAGCATAGGAAGTATGCAGAAAAATAATTCGATTATAGCGCCTATAGAGCTGCTGTGAACGTGATGCTATATGATTTATCTAAATAAAACGCGGCGAGTTTCCACGGAATAAATTGCAACATTAGAAAATTTCCCACATTTCTTGCCAGTATTACAACTGGAAAAATTTATAAAATTATCTATGAAAATCACTTAAAATCGTCATATTAAAATAATACATGCTGAAAACGATAAAAATGCATTTAAAAGGCATAAAAAGGTACAAATATAGGTATCAGAATAAAGGTATTTAATTTTATTAATTTTAGCATGTATTTGCTTAGTTTGATGGTAATTTTCATTTTTCCTAATTTTTTCTTCTGACTGCCAGGCCAGTAAAGAAGTGGATTCCGAATCTTTAATGTCAATTAAGGTCAGCAATCAATCAATCCATCCATCCTTAAAAAAACGCATAGAAAATTAATTACTGAAGCCAGAAAATCTATCCAGATTCTATTAGATATAAATTAAAAGATAAACTTAGAACCTAATTCAGTAATTATATGGAGTTAAGTTCTCGGTACCACGCTTTCACACTTAGCGTGATGATAGTAAGATTGTCAACCAATTGGGGGCGAACGACCGGTATCCATGATGCGTTAGGTGCTCAGAACCTGTGATTATTCTCGCCGATAAATTTGTCAGGTTCTGAGAAATATCTGCTATTAGAACTGGGGTTCTATATTATTTTTGTCTTAATATATTATATATTGTATGGGCCGTGTACTGGAATTTCAAAGTAACATTCTTTTCTTGTCTAAAAATGGATCTGGGCAGGTGAAAATGTACGGATGGAATGAAGGGAATAGAGATGGTTGGAAAGGGGTTGCAAGACCTTTTGAGATGTCTGGTGAAGATGGGGAGACAATGGCATTCCACGGACGAGAAAAGGAGCTTGGAATGCGAGCAGGGTAGGAAAACCTGAGGGGTTACGTTGAGAAGTAGCAAGGGGTTGCTGGAAGGCAGTCTCTTCTGCTGAGAGAGTCAGTTGAAAGTTGGCGTGCAAGGCGCAAGGTGAGTTGCTGTGTGTAGCTCTTAGATAGAGCGTAGGGTTCAGTTGGAGACGAGAGCGCCAAGCGCAAGGTAGTCACTGTGTATAGCTCGTAGAGATAGAGAGTAGGATTGAGTGAGGCTCGGAGAGCTTAGGCTTAGAGCACATATGTGTTGGGAGATCGAGATTGATCTCCGGAAAGCTAATTTAACGTGTGTAGAGTGAGAGTGATTTAACGTAGTTTAACAGTACACAGCGAGCATTTACTGTATTCAATTTAATGTTGAACCGGATCATCTATATCCGAGTTTGTAAGTGCAAATAGTGTTTTGTTGTTGTGTAAATAGTGTGTAAATAAACTGTTAATTTAGTTAATTGAAAGCATTGGTTTTCATTTAAACAATCTTCTCAGTGCGTGACCGATATCACGTAATCATATCGGTGGTGGCAGCATATAAATAATAATTTTCTTCGAAGTTGTGCTAATTAAGAGGAAACTCCGACAAATTGGTGGCAGCGGTGGGATAGAATCGTCTTGGACCAGTGACCAACGAGCCGTGTTGCAGTGTGTTAGTGCCGGAGCACCCAGTGGAATTCTTGCGTGGTAATGCCGGATCGTCGAGCCGAATTTTAGAGACATAAAAACCAAGCGTCGAGTAGAAATACAGAGTGTGAGTGCCCTATCATCGTTACAGCGAACCGAACTTAAGTGTTGTGTCCTATCGTCGTTACAGCGAACCGAACTAAAGTGTTGTGCCCTATCGTTGTTGCAGCGAACAGAATTAGTGTTTGTGCCCTATCATCGCTACAGTGAAACAAATTACAGTGTATTACAGCTTGAGTGTTGAATATCATCAATGTGACTTTAAATTGTGAAATATTGAGTGCATCGCGGAACTACGTGTGAGCAGCGAAGTACCCCAGCAGATAAAGTATAAGGTAAGGTGTTTTGATCATTTCTGTCTGCTGTCATTCTTGAACCAAATGTAATTGTTGTTGTATAATTAATAGTAATTTAAGATAAATTGTCTAGATAATTTATGTGCAATCAAATAATTGTGTTCAGATAGGTAGGAGATTTTAAGAGCCATATTTACTGTTGTTTTAAGAAAAGGTCATAATAACTTGTACTAATATTTATTTTCTATTTTTTTTTTACTAATAATGGTAGTGAACAAATTTAATGCATTGTGTTAATAATAGTTGAAAGAAATAATTGAATATACTTAAATTTAAATTATTATTAAAGTAATATTTAAATGAAGCAATACTGTTTTAAGCTTGAAGAGTTGATAACAAACGAGTAATGAACATTTGATTAGAATTTTAACTGGCTAGAAGTAAATTTCGAGAAAAAAAAAGGCTCACAAGAGGAAAAAAAAAGTGAAGGTTTTGATTGTATTTGTTTTAAGGGTGAGAACCAGTATTGAATTTGGAAATATTTTATTGAGGATAATTGTAGAAATTTATGTGTGTATGTTATACATTTTTTCTTTATGTGGATGTTTCTATTGGCATCAATAATTTTATGCAATTTGCAACATATCAGTATTATTATGTAAATTGTATGTTATTATCTAATGTATAAATTGGAATCTGTATTGCATAGTAATCAAATCGAAATTATTGTTTTACCTTTTGTTTTATTGGAAGTAAATTGTGTGATATCAATGGTTGAGGAAAATCAGATTATACAGTAGGTTAAATTAGAAATATAATACATCGATTATATGAAATGTATTAATTAGTATAATAAGTGGAGGTAAATGTGCTAAGGTAGAAATTTAGGAAATATTAATTTGGTAGGTTTAAATATTATTGTAGAGTGATAATAGTAATCGGTGAAGATATGGCTTTCTTATTGAAACTAAAAAGGGTGGATCTTCAGATGATAGCCGAAGAATTGGGGGTTCAATTCAAGGAAGAGGATACCAGATTTCAGCTTAAGAAAAAGATAATGGACAGCGATGAATATGACGAGGAGGCTATTAAGGAATTATCTAACACTATTCTTGCGGAGCGATTAGAGCGCGAAGAAAAACAGGAAAAATTAGAGCGCAAAAAGTTAGAAAAACAGGAAAAATTATAGCGGGAAAAGTTAGAGCGAGAAAGAGAAGAGAGGTCTGAAAAATTGAGGATGGAACATGAATTAGAAATGGAGAGGCTAAGGCTTCGACAAATAACTCTAATGGGCCTAGGGAATCTAATAATGAAAGTAACATAGAAAAATTGATCAAAAGTGTTAAAACTCTGTCTATCAAAGTACCAGAAGGGACTGAGGGATGGAATATATTTTTCAACAGTTTAGAAAGGGCATTCAAATCTAAAAATGTACAGGAAAACCAGCAGGCCGAAATTCTACTAAATATGTTAGGAGATAAGGCAGATAATTTGTTAATTTATACCACTAGGGAACAAATTGAGAGTTATGAGGAATTAAAGGAGTTAGTTCAAAGGGAACATAAGCCGACACCGAAGGCATGTTTGGAAAATTTTAAGAAGGCTAGGAGAAACCAGAATGAAACTCGTGTATTATTTGTATCGCGTTTAATAGCAACATGGGAAAATTATTGTAAGATTAGGGGTGCGGACTCTTACGAAAAGGTCAATCAGTTAATAATTACGGATAAGTTATTAAACACGTTAGATGGAGACACCGCATCATATATTGAGTTAACTCAGCAGAGTAAATTGTTAGAAGCTTCTAAATTTGCTAAAGAATGTGACAATTATTTTGACGCTAAACATAAGTCTTATGCGGTTACGTATAAAAGTTTAAGGGTAAAATTAGGTATGTAAACAGTGAAAAAGTGAGACCGAGGGAGGATAGTAAATTTAGTGGTAATTGGAGGCAAAAAGGGAGTAATGAGATTAATTCTTTTTCGGATAGAAAAACTGAGTTTAAGAGATATAGCCCTAGATGCTTCAAATGTGGTTTAAGAGGTCATTACCAACGTTTTTGTAATAAAGTGGGTAATGAGGGAAATAATAATGCCAGTAAAGGGCGTGAACAGAAAGCGGGTGTAAATAAGATTGTCGTAAAAGGAAATAAAGAGTTACCTAAAGGAGCTATTGTGGCGAGGATATCGGCAAAGGCCGAACAGAGAACTAGTGTTATTGGTGAGAAATTAAATAAACTTGAGAAAATTGAAGTTAGTGTAAATGGACGAAAAGCAAAAGAATTGGTTGATTCTGGATGTGAAATTAGTGTTATTCATAAAGATTTGGTACCGGAAGAGAAATTAAAAGGAGCGGGAAGTATTTATTTACAAGGATTATTTGGTGAAGCAGTTAAATCACCGTTGGTTAAATTACCGTTAGCTATTCCGCAATTCGGACAAACTAATATAATTCACCAGGAAGTACTTAAAATACAAAACTTTCATTTAAAACTGAAACATTTAAAATTGATGGCTTTCACTTCTTTCTTTCTTTTTTTTTAACAAAATGAAAAGAAAAATATTAGGCACAGTGGGCATATACGCAACGTGGTACCTAATTGTCGCTAAAATGGCATGATTTTGATTGACATGGTAACCCGGCTATTGTTGCTAAATGTTTACTTACTTTTATTTTCTTTTTTAAAATTATATAAATTGTTTTGTTCTATAATTATTAATTATTTTTTTAGTTATTTTCTTTTAAAAATAATAGAAAATAATTAAACAATACGGTACTACTTAGTTATTCCGTCGAACAATTTCGCCAAATTATATAAATCGACAAATCACTCGCCAAATTATACAAATTGATATAATTTTTATTTTAAATAACGAAAAACAAATAATATAGTATAACACTAATAAATATATAATAAAATGTCGAAATAAAAATCACTTGATGACATAAACAGATGTAACTTGCTTAACCTCTTCGGACCTGGAGTATCCTATAGGATACACATCTTTACAAATTTCTTTCCTGTATATGAAGGATGATTAAAAAATGAAAATGGTGTGAATGGAATCTTAAAAGATAGCCAAACTAAAGCAAAGTATCAATTTGTTTCTGATAGTGCTTTTTTCGGCCATAAAATGGGATTTAAAAATGACTTGCAGAAAAAATGAGGGAAATATACAAAAACGAAAAGTAAATCATTTTTTTATACGTTGAAATACCATATGGAGAGTACATTCAAAATAAAAATTTATTAAATGCATAGTTATTTAATATTTTTCATTGTTTTTTCCATGCAAAACAAAAGAAAATATCCTAACAATTTGTCAAAAAAAATGTACTTATTGAGTCCCATGTGTCATATATGATACATCAAATTTCATGTACAAAAAATAAATTAAATTTTTTTTTGCTTTTCAATCTTTCTTAGTTATCACTTTGCAAACATAAATTCATAACTGAAGTAAAAATATATATGAAAATAAACCCTGGGGTCTGAAGAGGTTAAAGTCAAGTGAATATGACATTTACGACCAACCATTATTGGCATTTCATCTTATAGTTTGGTGATAGATTTTTGGTTGACGGGATAACTAAATAGTAACAAAAATACATATGTAACTGTATTTGGCTAAAACGAGGTTTTAGCCAAATTTTCGTAAAACTAAGCACGCCAAACCCGGTGCGTATATGACATCTGGCCAAATATTAAATAATGAAACAAACCATGACATTTAATTTCAACTTCAAAGCAATGTTTTAATCAATGTTTAACCACTCGAAAAAAATGCTAACTGGCGAGCTGAAAAAAAAGCTATTGGTGAGATTTGCGCCTGGCTAGCGTAACAGTACCAAGAATTCATTGCGACCATGGCAACTTTTATGTAGTTTTATTCGAAAATTTTTTTATTTTTTAATCAAAATAAAAAACTTTCGGCACAGATGTCATATACGGCCCCATATTAGCGCGATTTTTTTTCTGGAGCCAATGTCATGTACGCAGTGGGTACTTGACTGGCTCCAAAGTATCGTTATTTTGCTTGATATGGTAAGCCGGATGTTCTTGTTTATCCTGTTGATATTTTCCTGTAATTGGCGTCTGAAAAAAATTGCGGCAATATGGGGCCGTATATGATATCTGTGATAAGCTTTCATTTGAAAAGCGAAGGGATCAGACCGTATTTATTTATGGCAGTTCCATAACTTGGACTATTATAATATAGATGAAATGATGGCGATAGAATAATATTTGGCGACTTATCTCCTGTGTCTGGATAACATTAAAGTACAAAACTGGCACCGGGAATATAAAAAGCGCAGTGGTCCGCTCGGAACTGTTGATAATAGTCACATGACTTAAGCTATTGTTATACAAATTGTTTTAAAATACCGGAAGACAAAGACTCTGTACACTTAATTTATTTTATTTTACCTTCTTTTTAAATGTTTAATTGATCCTCTTTAATCAAACACGAAAACAACCATTGGATGTCTTAATAGCAACTGATTCGGCCTTAAATTTTTGCAATCAAAGGGAATTGAATGGAAAACCGTTTACAGGGAGATCTGTACAGCTTTTTTCAGTATAATGTAATCTTCTCTAATATTTTTAAAACCGATCAGATTAGCGTGTTTTTAGATTCTGCGGTGTCTGAACGGTGTGTTGGCGAGCCTAGCTTGCAATGGGAGGGCCCCGTAGTTTAAATATAAAATTTTGTAAAATTTTAAATGTTGATCGATGTAATACGTGATACTTTAGTCACGATATTATGGTTTCGCATAAAGCGTGATGTGTACGTAAAATTACTAAAAGGGGTTTCTTTTCTTCTTTGACCTAAAATTCAAGTGGTGTTTACCATTTGTTTTCTGTTTCAAAGAAAATGGGTATAACATTCAGACTTTTTTGCATTGCATTTTTTGACAATTGCAATTAGAATTAAAATTTTACAAATACTTAAATATTTTCACTTTCGGGTATCACATTCGAACATTTTTGTATGACAATTTTTTGGCAATTGCAATTTGCATATTTTTTTTTACTTATATTTAATTTTTCTTTGTACAAAGATGCTAATTATGTATTGTGAGACTCCAGATGCTCACCTCGTTCAAGAGAGCTATCGTTTTTCTCCCATCCCAAGCATCTTAATCAAATTCAACTTACCATATCATTAACCCCTTAACGACCGAATTAAATTACGGTTGAAAAATTCAAATTGCTTATTGGCACCAACTTTTATGAAAAAGAAATATTCACCTTATTTAATGACAGGAAAAACGATACTTAAATATAGCCAATTTCACTATTTTATAAAACTGGTGGGAATCAAACAATTTGAGTAAAAGACACAGCCTGGGAGCGAGAATTAAGGGGTTAAAAGTTATTACATTTAATGGAACTTATACCAATATCTAGTTTAAAAAGTTGATTTTTGATAAAATGCCAGTCATTAGAACATACAGGGTTCGTACGGGTGCTTGAATTTCATGATCAAGAAATTCTTCGGTACCAGTATTTTTTTATGGAAAATCTCTCCTGAAATAAGGCTAAATTTCGTCCGTTTGAACTAAATTTATTTTTCTGTAAAAAAATTCTGATATTGGGCCTTGAAAATAACGGTAACCGTACGAACCCTGACATAAAAAGGAAAGTTTGTCGATTTTTGTCTTTTACATGTTGCGAGCTCTAAAAATAATTAAACAATGAAAATTATACTTTTCAATAGTTTAAGTTACAGAAACATTGATTAGCTTTCTCTTAAATAAAAAAAAATGTTAGAAGTCGGTTCAATAGTTACCAAGGAAAATGGTCGCCCAGTTTGAAAAACTGTGTTTGAAGAAAAATAGGTTTAAAATTTTACAATAGCATTACATTCAACAAGTGGCGCTACATTCAATGAGGAAAAAAGTATTGTATATATTGAATATATTGTATATATTGTATTATATATATTGAAATATCACGAAACCGCTTTAGGGCAACAGTCTACATACTTGAGAAATGCAAAAAGTGGAAAATATGAAAAAAAAAAAATTGAAAATTTTGATCCTCTAACCATTTCGCGGGCTATGTCCTCACAAAAGGACACCTAATTTTAATTTTTCTGGCACCCAGAATATTTAATTAAAATTTTCCTTTTAACCATACTTGAAAATAAGCAACTTCGTTTTTTGAAATAATTTCGTTTATAAATTCTGGTGTCAAACCATCATTACATCAGTTTAAAAACAATATTGCTTCGCGCCGGAAAGGGCTAAGAAGTAGAACTCCCCACTCCTTTTTAGGGGTTACTTGCTTCTATTGCAAAAATGATGAAATGACTGATTCACACCAGGATTTAGAAAGAAATTTTTGCAAAGAAGAAATAACTTTTCTTCACGTATAGCATAAATGCAATATTTTGTTCAAAATTCTGGTGTCAATATGGATTTTACAAATTACAATTAAGTGGGATTTTATATCCCACCACCCTTCAAGGGATTAAAGGATATTCTAAGTTGGGGGATATGCCGTTACTTGACATCACAAGGTTCGGATGCAATACAAACAGCGTAAATTCAAAAGTATATTTTCCTTCTGCATTTTTTTAAGTTTAAACTATAACTACTCTTTCTTAACAAAAATGTAGCATAGGAAGTATGCAGAAAAATAATTCGATTATAGCGCCTATAGAGCTGCTGTGAACGTGATGCTATATGATTTATCTAAATAAAACGCGGCGAGTTTCCACGGAATAAATTGCAACATTAGAAAATTTCCCACATTTCTTGCCAGTATTACAACTGGAAAAATTTATAAAATTATCTATGAAAATCACTTAAAATCGTCATATTAAAATAATACATGCTGAAAACGATAAAAATGCATTTAAAAGGCATAAAAAGGTACAAATATAGGTATCAGAATAAAGGTATTTAATTTTATTAATTTTAGCATGTATTTGCTTAGTTTGATGGTAATTTTCATTTTTCCTAATTTTTTCTTCTGACTGCCAGGCCAGTAAAGAAGTGGATTCCGAATCTTTAATGTCAATTAAGGTCAGCAATCAATCAATCCATCCATCCTTAAAAAAACGCATAGAAAATTAATTACTGAAGCCAGAAAATCTATCCAGATTCTATTAGATATAAATTAAAAGATAAACTTAGAACCTAATTCAGTAATTATATGGAGTTAAGTTCTCGGTACCACGCTTTCACACTTAGCGTGATGATAGTAAGATTGTTAACCAATTGGGGGCGAACGACCGGTATCCATGATGCGTTAGGTGCTCAGAACCTGTGATTATTCTCGCCGATAAATTTGTCAGGTTCTGAGAAATATCTGCTATTAGAACTGGGGTTCTATATTATTTTTGTCTTAATATATTATATATTGTATGGGCCGTGTACTGGAATTTCAAAGTAACATTCTTTTCTTGTCTAAAAATGGATCTGGGCAGGTGAAAATGTACGGATGGAATGAAGGGAATAGAGATGGTTGGAAAGGGGTTGCAAGACCTTTTGAGATGTCTGGTGAAGATGGGGAGACAATGGCATTCCACGGACGAGAAAAGGAGCTTGGAATGCGAGCAGGGTAGGAAAACCTGAGGGGTTACGTTGAGAAGTAGCAAGGGGTTGCTGGAAGGCAGTCTCTTCTGCTGAGAGAGTCAGTTGAAAGTTGGCGTGCAAGGCGCAAGGTGAGTTGCTGTGTGTAGCTCTTAGATAGAGCGTAGGGTTCAGTTGGAGACGAGAGCGCCAAGCGCAAGGTAGTCACTGTGTATAGCTCGTAGAGATAGAGAGTAGGATTGAGTGAGGCTCGGAGAGCTTAGGCTTAGAGCACGTATGTGTTGGGAGATCGAGATTGATCTCCGGAAAGCTAATTTAACGTGTGTAGAGTGAGAGTGATTTAACGTAGTTTAACAGTACACAGCGAGCATTTACTGTATTCAATTTAATGTTGAACCGGATCATCTATATCCGAGTTTGTAAGTGCAAATAGTGTTTTGTTGTTGTGTAAATAGTGTGTAAATAAACTGTTAATTTAGTTAATTGAAAGCATTGGTTTTCATTTAAACAATCTTCTCAGTGCGTGACCGATATCACGTAATCATATCGGTGGTGGCAGCATATAAATAATAATTTTCTTCGAAGTTGTGCTAATTAAGAGGAAACTCCGACAAATTGGTGGCAGCGGTGGGACAGAATCGTCTTGGACCAGTGACCAACGAGCCGTGTTGCAGTGTGTTAGTGCCGGAGCACCCAGTGGAATTCTTGCGTGGTAATGCCGGATCGTCGAGCCGAATTTTAGAGACATAAAAACCAAGCGTCGAGTAGAAATACAGAGTGTGAGTGCCCTATCATCGTTACAGCGAACCGAACTTAAGTGTTGTGTCCTATCGTCGTTACAGCGAACCGAACTAAAGTGTTGTGCCCTATCGTTGTTGCAGCGAACAGAATTAGTGTTTGTGCCCTATCATCGCTACAGTGAAACAAATTACAGTGTATTACAGCTTGAGTGTTGAATATCATCAATGTGACTTTAAATTGTGAAATATTGAGTGCATCGCGGAACTACGTGTGAGCAGCGAAGTACCCAGGCAGATAAAGTATAAGGTAAGGTGTTTTGATCATTTCTGTCTGCTGTCATTCTTGAACCAAATGTAATTGTTGTTGTATAATTAATAGTAATTTAAGATAAATTGTCTAGATTATTTATGTGCAATCAAATAATTGTGTTCAGATAGGTAGGAGATTTTAAGAGCCATATTTACTGTTGTTTTAAGAAAAGGTCATAATAACTTGTACTAATATTTATTTTCTATTTTTTTTTTTTTTACTAATAATGGTAGTGAACAAATTTAATGCATTGTGTTAATAATAGTTGAAAGAAATAATTGAATATACTTAAATTTAAATTATTATTAAAGTAATATTTAAATGAAGCAATACTGTTTTAAGCTTGAAGAGTTGATAACAAACGAGTAATGAACATTTGCTTAGAATTTTAACTGGCTAGAAGTAAATTTCGAGAAAAGAAAAAGGCTCACAAGAGAAAAAAAAAAGTGAAGGTTTTGATTGTATTTGTTTTAAGGGTGAGAACCAGTATTGAATATGGAAATATTTTATTGAGGATAATTGTAGAAATTTATGTGTGTATGTTATACATTTTTTCTTTATGTGGATGTTTCTATTGGCATCAATAATTTTATGCAATTTGCAACATATCAGTATTATTATATAAATTGTATGTTATTATCTAATGTATAAATTGGAATCTGTATTGCATAGTAATCAAATCGAAATTATTGTTTTACCTTTTGTTTTATTGGAAGTAAATTGTGTGATATCAATGGTTGAGGAAAATCAGATTATACAGTAGGTTAAATTAGAAATATAATACATCGATTATCTGAAATGTATTAATTAGTATAATAAGTGGAGGTAAATGTGCTAAGGTAGAAATTTAGGAAATATTAATTTGGTAGGTTTAAATATTATTGTAGAGTGATAATAGTAATCGGTGAAGATATGGCTTTCTTATTGAAACTAAAAAGGGTGGATCTTCAGATGATCGCCGAAGAATTGGGGGTTGAATTCAAGGAAGAGGATACCAGATTTCAGCTTAAGAAAAAGATAATGGACAGCGATGAATATGACGAGGAGGCTATTAAGGAATTATCTAACACTATTCTTGCGGAGCGATTAGAGCGCGAAGAAAAACAGGAAAAATTAGAGCGCAAAAAGTTAGAAAAACAGGAAAAATTAGAGCGGGAAAAGTTAGAGCGAGAAAGAGAAGAGAGGTCTGAAAAATTGAGGATGGAACATGAATTAGAAATGGAGAGGCTAAGGCTTCGAGAAATAACTCTAATGGGCCTAGGGAATCTAATAATGAAAGTAACATAGAAAAATTGATCAAAAGTGTTAAAACTCTGTCTATCAAAGTACCAGAAGGGACTGAGGGATGGAATATATTTTTCAACAGTTTAGAAAGGGCATTCAAATCTAAAAATGTACAGGAAAACCAGCAGGCCGAAATTCTACTAAATATGTTAGGAGATAAGCAGATAATTTGTTAATTTATACCACTAGGGAACAAATTGAGAGTTATGAGGAATTAAAGGAGTTAGTTCAAAGGGAACATAAGCCGACACCGAAGGCATGTTTGGAAAATTTTAAGAAGGCTAGGAGAAACCAGAATGAAACTCGTGTATTATTTGTATCGCGTTTAATAGCAACATGGGAAAATTATTGTAAGATTAGGGGTGCGGACTCTTACGAAAAGGTCAATCAGTTAATAATTACGGATAAGTTATTAAACACGTTAGATGGAGACACCGCATCATATATTGAGTTAACTCAGCAGAATAAATGGTTAGAAGGTTCTAAATTTGCTAAAGAATGTGACAATTATTTTGACGCTAAACATAAGTCTTATGCGGTTACGTATAAAAGTTTAAGGGTAAAAATAGGTATGTAAACAGTGAAAAAGTGAGACCGAGGGAGGATAGTAAATTTAGTGGTAATTGGAGGCAAAAAGGGAGTAATGAGATTAATTCTTTTTCGGATAGAAAAACTGAGTTTAAGAGATATAGCCCTAGATGCTTCAAATGTGGTTTAAGAGGTCATTACCAACGTTTTTGTAATAAAGTGGGTAATGAGGGAAATAATAATGCCAGTAAAGGGCGTGAACAGAAAGCGGGTGTAAATAAGATTGTCGTAAAAGGAAATAAAGAGTTACCTAAAGGAGCTATTGTGGCGAGGATATCGGCAAAGGCCGAACAGAGAACTAGTGTTATTGGTGAGAAATTAAATAAACTTGAGAAAATTGAAGTTAGTGTAAATGGTAGAAAAGCAAAAGAATTGGTTGATTCTGGATGTGAAATTAGTGTTATTCATAAAGATTTGGTACCGGAAGAGAAATTAAAAGGAGCGGGAAGTATTTATTTACAAGGATTATTTGGTGAAGCAGTTAAATCACCGTTGGTTAAATTACCGTTAGCTATTCCGCAATTCGGACAAACTAATATAATTCACCAGGAAGTACTTAAAATACAAAACTTTCATTTAAAACTGAAACATTTAAAATTGATGGCTTTCACTTCTTTCTTTCTTTTTTTTTAACAAAATGAAAAGAAAAATATTAGGCACAGTGGGCATATACGCAACGTGGTACCTAATTGTCGCTAAAATGGCATGATTTTGATTGACATGGTAACCCGGCTATTGTTGCTAAATGTTTACTTACTTTTATTTTCTTTTTTAAAATTATATATATTGTTTTGTTCTATAATTATTAATTATTTTTTTAGTTATTTTCTTTTAAAAATAATAGAAAATAATTAAACAATACGGTACTACTTAGTTATTCCGTCGAACAATTTCGCCAAATTATATAAATCGACAAATCACTCGCCAAATTATACAAATTGATATAATTTTTATTTTAAATAACGAAAAACAAATAATATAGTATAACACTAATAAATATATAATAAAATGTCGAAATAAAAATCACTTGATGACATAAACAGATGTAACTTGCTTAAAGTCAAGTGAATATGACATTTACGACCAACCATTATTGGCATTTCATCTTATAGTTTGGTGATAGATTTTTGGTTGACGGGATAACTAAATAGTAACAAAAATACATATGTAACTGTATTTGGCTAAAACGAGGTTTTAGCCAAATTTTCGTAAAACTAAGCACGCCAAACCCGGTGCGTATATGACATCTGGCCAAATATTAAATAATGAAACAAACCATGACATTTAATTTCAACTTCAAAGCAATGTTTTAATCAATGTTTAACCACTCGAAAAAAATGCTAACTGGCGAGCTGAAAAAAAAGCTATTGGTGAGATTTGCGCCCGGCTAGCGTAACAGTACCAAGAATTCATTGCGACCATGGCAACTTTTATGTAGTTTTATTCGAAATTTTTTTTTATTTTTTAATCAAAATAAAAAACTTTCGGCACAGATGTCATATACGGCCCCATATTAGCGCGATTTTTTTTCTGGAGCCAATGTCATGTACGCAGTGGGTACTTGACTGGCTCCAAAGTATCGTTATTTTGCTTGATATGGTAAGCCAGATGTTCTTGTTTATCCTGTTGATATTTTCCTGTAATTGGCGTCTGAAAAAAATTGCGGCAATATGGGGCCGTATATGATATCTGTGATAAGCTTTCATTTGAAAAGCGAAGGGATCAGACCGTATTTATTTATGGCAGTTCCATAACTTGGACTATTATAATATAGATGAAATGATGGCGATAGTATAATATTTCGCGACTTATCTCCTGTGTCTGGATAACATTAAAGTACAAAACTGGCACCGGGAATATAAAAAGCGCAGTGGTCCGCTCGGAACTGTTGATGATAGTCACATGACTTAGGCTATTGTTATACAAATTGTTTTAAAATACCGGAAGACAAAGACTCTGTACACTTAATTTATTTTATTTTATTTTAGCTTCTTTTTAAATGTTTAATTGATCCTCTTTAATCAAACACGAAAACAACCATTGGATGTCTTAATAGCAACTGATTCGGCCATAAATTTTTGCAATCAAAGGGAATTGAATGGAAAACCGTTTACAGGGAGATCTGTACAGCTTTTTTCAGTATAATGTAATCTTCTCTAATATTTTTAAAACCGATCAGATTAGCGTGTTTTTAGATTCTGCGGTGTCTGAACGGTGTGTTGGCGAGCCTAGCTTGCAATGGGAGGGCCCCGTAGTTTAAATATAAAATTTTGTAAAATTTTAATTGTTGATCGATGTAATACGTGATACTTTAGTCACGATATTATGGTTTCGCATAAAGCGTGATGTGTACGTAAAATTACTAAAAGGGGTTTCTTTTCTTCTTTGACCTAAAATTCAAGTGGTGTTTACCATTTGTTTTCTGTTTCAAAGAAAAGGGGTATAACATTCAGACTTTTTTGCATTGCATTTTTTGACAATTGCAATTAGAATTAAAATTTTACAAATACTTAAATATTTTCACTTTCGGGTATCACATTCGAACTTTTTTGTATGACAATTTTTTGACAATTGCAATTTGCATATTTTTTTTTACTTATATTTAATTTTTCTTTGTACAAAGATGCTAATTATGTATTGTGAGACTCCAGATGCTCACCTCGTTCAAGAGAGCTATCGTTTTTCTCCCATCCCAAGCATCTTAATCAAATTCAACTTACCATATCATTAACCCCTTAACGACCGAATTAAATTACGGTTGAAAAATTCAAATTGCTTATTGGCACCAACTTTTATGAAAAAGAAATATTCACCTTATTTAATGACAGGAAAAACGATACTTAAATATAGCCAATTTCACTATTTTATAAAACTGGTGGGAATCAAACAATTTGAGTAAAAGACACAGCCTGGGAGCGAGAATTAAGGGGTTAAAAGTTATTACATTTAATGGAACTTATACCAATATCTAGTTTAAAAAGTTGATTTTTGATAAAATGCCAGTCATTAGAACATACAGGGTTCGTACGGGTGCTTGAATTTCATGATCAAGAAATTCTTCGGTACCAGTATTTTTTTATGGAAAATCTCTCCTGAAATAAGGCTAAATTTCGTCCGTTTGAACTAAATTTATTTTTCTGTAAAAAAATTCTGATATTGGGCCTTGAAAATAACGGTAACCGTACGAACCCTGACATAAAAAGGAAAGTTTGTCGATTTTTGTCTTTTACATGTTGCGAGCTCTAAAAATAATTAAACAATGAAAATTATACTTTTCAATAGTTTAAGTTACAGAAACATTGATTAGCTTTCTCTTAAATAAAAAAAAATGTTAGAAGTCGGTTCAATAGTTACCAAGGAAAATGGTCGCCCAGTTTGAAAAACTGTGTTTGAAGAAAAATAGGTTTAAAATTTTACAATAGCATTACATTCAACAAGTGGCGCTACATTCAATGAGGAAAAAGTATTGTATATATTGAATATATTGTATATATTGTATTATATATATTGAAATATCACGAAACCGCTTTAGGGCAACAGTCTACATACTTGAGAAATGCAAAAAGTGGAAAATATGAAAAAAAAAAAATTGAAAATTTTGATCCTCTAACCTTTTCGCGGGCTATGTCCTCACAAAAGGACAGCTAATTTTAATTTTTCTGGCACCCAGAATATTTAATTAAAATTTTCCTTTTAACCATACTTGAAAATAAGCAACTTCGTTTTTTGAAATAATTTCGTTTATAAATTCTGGTGTCAAACCATCATTACATCAGTTTAAAAACAATATTGCTTCGCGCCGGAAAGGGCTAAGAAGTAAAACTCCCCACTCCTTTTTAGGGGTTACTTGCTTCTATTGCAAAAATGATGAAATGACTGATTCACACCAGGATTTAGAAAGAAATTTTTGCAAAGAAGAAATAACTTTTCTTCACGTATAGCATAAATGCAATATTTTGTTCAAAATTCTGGCGTCAATATGGATTTTACAAATTACAATTAAGTGGGATTTTATATCCCACCACCCTTCAAGGGATTAAAGGATATTCTGAGTTGGGGGATAGGCCGTTACTTGACATCACAAGGTTCGGATGCAATACAAACAGCGTAAATTCAAAAGTATATTTTCCTTCTGCATTTTTTTAAGTTTAAACTATAACTACTCTTTCTTAACAAAAATGTAGCATAGGAAGTATGCAGAAAAATAATTCGATTATAGCGCCTATAGAGCTGCTGTGAACGTGGTGCTATATGATTTATCTAAATAAAACGCGGCGAGTTTCCACGGAATAAATTGCAACATTAGAAAATTTCCCACATTTCTTGCCAGTATTACAACTGGAAAAATTTATAAAATTATCTATGAAAATCACTTAAAATCGTCATATTAAAATAATACATGCTGAAAACGATAAAAATGCATTTAAAAGGGATAAAAAGGTACAAATATAGGTATCAGAATAAAGGTATTTAATTTTATTAATTTTAGCATGTATTTGCTTAGTTTGATGGTAATTTTCATTTTTCCTAATTTTTTCTTCTGACTGCCAGGCCAGTAAAGAAGTGGATTCCGAATCTTTAATGTCAATTAAGGTCAGCAATCAATCAATCCATCCATCCTTAAAAAAACGCATAGAAAATTAATTACTGAAGCCAGAAAATCTATCCAGATTCTATTAGATATAAATTAAAAGATAAACTTAGAACCTAATTCAGTAATTATATGGAGTTAAGTTCTCGGTACCACGCTTTCGCACTTAGCGTGATGATAGTAAGATTGTTAACCAATTTTGGGCGGACGACCGGTATCCATGATGCGTTAGGTGCTCAGAACCTGTGATTATTCTCGCCGATAAATTTGTGAGGTTCTGAGAAATATCTGCTATTAGAACTGGGGTTCTATATTATTTTTGTCTTAATATATTATATATTGTATGGGCCGTGTACTGGAATTTCAAAGTAACATTCTTTTCTTGTCTAAAAATGGATCTGGGCAGGTGAAAATGTACGGATGGAATGAAGGGAATAGAGATGGTTGGAAAGGGGTTGCAAGACCTTTTGAGATGTCTGGTGAAGATGGGGAGACAATGGCATTCCACGGACGAGAAAAGGAGCTTGGAATGCGAGCAGGGTAGGAAAACCTGAGGGGTTACGTTGAGAAGTAGCAAGGGGTTGCTGGAAGGCAGTCTCTTCTGCTGAGAGAGTCAGTTGAAAGTTGGCGTGCAAGGCGCAAGGTGAGTTGCTGTGTGTAGCTCTTAGATAGAGCGTAGGGTTCAGTTGGAGACGAGAGCGCCAAGCGCAAGGTAGTCACTGTGTATAGCTCGTAGAGATAGAGAGTAGGATTGAGTTAGGCTCGGAGAGCTTAGGCTTAGAGCACATATGTGTTGGGAGATCGAGATTGATCTCCGGAAAGCTAATTTAACGTGTGTAGAGTGAGAGTGATTTAACGTAGTTTAACAGTACACAGCGAGCATTTACTGTATTCAATTTAATGTTGAACCGGATCATCTATATCCGAGTTTGTAAGTGCAAATAGTGTTTTGTTGTTGTGTAAATAGTGTGTAAATAAACTGTTAATTTAGTTAATTGAAAGCATTGGTTTTCATTTAAACAATCTTCTCAGTGCGTGACCGATATCACGTAATCATATCGGTGGTGGCAGCATATAAATAATAATTTTCTTCGAAGTTGTGCTAATTAAGAGGAAACTCCGACAAATTGGTGGCAGCGGTGGGATAGAATCGTCTTGGACCAGTGACCAACGAGCCGTGTTGCAGTGTGTTAGTGCCGGAGCACCCAGTGGAATTCTTGCGTGGTAATGCCGGATCGTCGAGCCGAATTTTAGAGACATAAAAACCAAGCGTCGAGTAGAAATACAGAGTGTGAGTGCCCTATCATCGTTACAGCGAACCGAACTTAAGTGTTGTGTCCTATCGTCGTTACAGCGAACCGAACTAAAGTGCTGTGCCCTACAGAATTAGTGTTTGTGCCCTATCATCGCTACAGTGAAACAAATTACAGTGTATTACAGCTTGAGTGTTGAATATCATCAATGTGACTTTAAATTGTGAAATATTGAGTGCATCGCGGAACTACGTGTGAGCAGCGAAGTACCCCAGCAGATAAAGTATAAGGTAAGGTGTTTTGATCATTTCTGTCTGCTGTCATTCTTGAACCAAATGTAATTGTTGTTGTATAATTAATAGTAATTTAAGATAAATTGTCTAGATAATTTATGTGCAATCAAATAATTGTGTTCAGATAGGTAGGAGATTTTAAGAGCCATATTTACTGTTGTTTTAAGAAAAGGTCATAATAACTTGTACTAATATTTATTTTCTATTTTTTTTTTTACTAATAATGGTAGTGAACAAATTTAATGCATTGTGTTAATAATAGTTGAAAGAAATAATTGAATATACTTAAATTTAAATTATTATTAAAGTAATATTTAAATGAAGCAATACTGTTTTAAGCTTGAAGAGTTGATAACAAACGAGTAATGAACATTTGCTTAGAATTTTAACTGGCTAGAAGTAAATTTCGAGAAAAAAAAAAGGCTCACAAGAGAAAAAGAAAAAGTGAAGGTTTTGATTGTATTTGTTTTAAGGGTGAGAACCAGTATTGAATTTGGAAATATTTTATTGAGGATAATTGTAGAAATTTATGTGTGTATGTTATACATTTTTTCTTTATGTGGATGTTTCTATTGGCATCAATAATTTTATGCAATTTGCAACATATCAGTATTATTATGTAAATTGTATGTTATTATCTAATGTATAAATTGGAATCTGTATTGCATAGTAATCAAATCGAAATTATTCTTTTACCTTTTGTTTTATTGGAAGTAAATTGTGTGATATCAATGGTTGAGGAAAATCAGATTATACAGTAGGTTAAATTAGAAATATAATACATCGATTATCTGAAATGTATTAATTAGTATAATAAGTGGAGGTAAATGTGCTAAGGTAGAAATTTAGGAAATATTAATTTGGTAGGTTTAAATATTATTGTAGAGTGATAATAGTAATCGGTGAAGATATGGCTTTCTTATTGAAACTAAAAAGGGTGGATCTTCAGATGATAGCCGAAGAATTGGGGGTTGAATTCAAGGAAGAGGATACCAGATTTCAGCTTAAGAAAAAGATAATGGACAGCGATGAATATGACGAGGAGGCTATTAAGGAATTATCTAACACTATTCTTGCGGAGCGATTAGAGCGCGAAGAAAAACAGGAAAAATTAGAGCGCAAAAAGTTAGAAAAACAGGAAAAATTATAGCGGGAAAAGTTAGAGCGAGAAAGAGAAGAGAGGTCTGAAAAATTGAGGATGGAACATGAATTAGAAATGGAGAGGCTAAGGCTTCGACAAATAACTCTAATGGGCCTAGGGAATCTAATAATGAAAGTAACATAGAAAAATTGATCAAAAGTGTTAAAACTCTGTCTATCAAAGTACCAGAAGGGACTGAGGGATGGAATATATTTTTCAACAGTTTAGAAAGGGCATTCAAATCTAAAAATGTACAGGAAAACCAGCAGGCCGAAATTCTACTAAATATGTTAGGAGATAAGGCAGATAATTTGTTAATTTATACCACTAGGGAACAAATTGAGAGTTATGAGGAATTAAAGGAGTTAGTTCAAAGGGAAAATAAGCCGACACCGAAGGCATGTTTGGAAAATTTTAAGAAGGCTAGGAGAAACCAGAATGAAACTCGTGTATTATTTGTATCGCGTTTAATAGCAACATGGGAAAATTATTGTAAGATTAGGGGTGCGGACTCTTACGAAAAGGTCAATCAGTTAATAATTACGGATAAGTTATTAAACACGTTAGATGGAGACACCGCATCATATATTGAGTTAACTCAGCAGAGTAAATGGTTAGAAGCTTCTAAATTTGCTAAAGAATGTGACAATTATTTTGACGCTAAACATAAGTCTTATGCGGTTACGTATAAAAGTTTAAGGGTAAAAATAGGTATGTAAACAGTGAAAAAGTGAGACCGAGGGAGGATAGTAAATTTAGTGGTAATTGGAGGCAAAAAGGGAGTAATGAGATTAATTCTTTTTCGGATAGAAAAACTGAGTTTAAGAGATATAGCCCTAGATGCTTCAAATGTGGTTTAAGAGGTCATTACCAACGTTTTTGTAATAAAGTGGGTAATGAGGGAAATAATAATGCCAGTAAAGGGCGTGAACAGAAAGCGGGTGTAAATAAGATTGTCGTAAAAGGAAATAAAGAGTTACCTAAAGGAGCTATTGTGGCGAGGATATCGGCAAAGGCCGAACAGAGAACTAGTGTTATTGGTGAGAAATTAAATAAACTTGAGAAAATTGAAGTTAGTGTAAATGGTAGAAAAGCAAAAGAATTGGTTGATTCTGGATGTGAAATTTGTGTTATTCATAAAGATTTGGTACCGGAAGAGAAATTAAAAGGAGCGGGAAGTATTTATTTACAAGGATTATTTGGTGAAGCAGTTAAATCACCGTTGGTTAAATTACCGTTAGCTATTCCGCAATTCGGACAAACTAATATAATTCACCAGGAAGTACTTAAAATACAAAACTTTCATTTAAAACTGAAACATTTAAAATTGATGGCTTTCACTTCTTTCTTTCTTTTTTTTAACAAAATGAAAAGAAAAATATTAGGCACAGTGGGCATATACGCAACGTGGTACCTAATTGTCGCTAAAATGGCATGATTTTGATTGACATGGTAACCCGGCTATTGTTGCTAAATGTTTACTTACTTTTATTTTCTTTTTTAAAATTATATAAATTGTTTTGTTCTATAATTATTAATTATTTTTTTAGTTATTTTCTTTTAAAAATAATAGAAAATAATTAAACAATACGGTACTACTTAGTTATTCCGTCGAACAATTTCGCCAAATTATATAAATCGACAAATCACTCGCCAAATTATACAAATTGATATAATTTTTATTTTAAATAACGAAAAACAAATAATATAGTATAACACTAATAAATATATAATAAAATGTCGAAATAAAAATCACTTGATGACATAAACAGATGTAACTTGCTTAAAGTCAAGTGAATATGACATTTACGACCAACCATTATTGGCATTTCATCTTATAGTTTGGTGATAGATTTTTGGTTGACGGGATAACTAAATAGTAACAAAAATACATATGTAACTGTATTTGGCTAAAACGAGGTTTTAGCCAAATTTTCGTAAAACTAAGCACGCCAAACCCGGTGCGTATATGACATCTGGCCAAATATTAAATAATGAAACAAACCGTGACATTTAATTTCAACTTCAAAGCAATGTTTTAATCAATGTTTAACCACTCGAAAAAAATGCTAACTGGCGAGCTGAAAAAAAAGCTATTGGTGAGATTTGCGCCCGGCTAGCGTAACAGTACCAAGAATTCATTGCGACCATGGGAACTTTTATGTAGTTTTATTCGAAAATTTTTTTTATTTTTTAATCAAAATAAAAAACTTTCGGCACAGATGTCATATACGGCCGCATATTAGCGCGATTTTTTTTCTGGAGCCAATGTCATGTACGCAGTGGGTACTTGACTGGCTCCAAAGTATCGTTATTTTGCTTGATATGGTAAGCCGGATGTTCTTGTTTATCCTGTTGATATTTTCCTGTAATTGGCGTCTGAAAAAAATTGCGGCAATATGGGGCCGTATATGATATCTGTGATAAGCTTTCATTTGAAAAGCGAAGGGATCAGACCGTATTTATTTATGGCAGTTCCATAACTTGGACTATTATAATATAGATGAAATGATGGCGATAGTATAATATTTGGCGACTTATCTCCTGTGTCTGGATAACATTAAAGTACAAAACTGGCACCGGGAATATAAAAAGCGCAGTGGTCCGCTCGGAACTGTTGATGATAGTCACATGACTTAGGCTATTGTTATACAAATTGTTTTAAAATACCGGAAGACAAAGACTCTGTACACTTAATTTATTTTATTTTATTTTAGCTTCTTTTTAAATGTTTAATTGATCCTCTTTAATTAAACACGAAAACAACCATTGGATGTCTTAATAGCAACTGATTCGGCCTTAAATTTTTGCAATCAAAGGGAATTGAATGGAAAACCGTTTACAGGGAGATCTGTACAGCTTTTTTCAGTATAATGTAATCTTCTCTAATATTTTTAAAACCGATCAGATTAGCGTGTTTTTAGATTCTGCGGTGTCTGAACGGTGTGTTGGCGAGCCTAGCTTGCAATGGGAGGGCCCCGTAGTTTAAATATAAAATTTTGTAAAATTTTAAATGTTGATCGATGTAATACGTGATACTTTAGTCACGATATTATGGTTTCGCATAAAGCGTGATGTGTACGTAAAATTACTAAAAGGGGTTTCTTTTCTTCTTTGACCTAAAATTCAAGTGGTGTTTACCATTTGTTTTCTGTTTCAAAGAAAAGGGGTATAACATTCAGACTTTTTTGCATTGCATTTTTTGACAATTGCAATTAGAATTAAAATTTTACAAATACTTAAATATTTTCACTTTCGGGTATCACATTCGAACTTTTTTGTATGACAATTTTTTGACAATTGCAATTTGCATATTTTTTTTTACTTATATTTAATTTTTCTTTGTACAAAGATGCTAATTATGTATTGTGAGACTCCAGATGCTCACCTCGTTCAAGAGAGATATCGTTTTTCTCCCATCCCAAGCATCTTAATCAAATTCAACTTACCATATCATTAACCCCTTAACGACCGAATTAAATTACGGTTGAAAAATTCAAATTGCTTATTGGCACCAACTTTTATGAAAAAGAAATATTCACCTTATTTAATGACAGGAAAAACGATACTTAAATATAGCCAATTTCACTATTTTATAAAACTGGTGGGAATCAAACAATTTGAGTAAAAGACACAGCCTGGGAGCGAGAATTAAGGGGTTAAAAGTTATTACATTTAATGGAACTTATACCAATATCTAGTTTAAAAAGTTGATTTTTGATAAAATGCCAGTCATTAGAACATACAGGGTTCGTACGGGTGCTTGAATTTCATGATCAAGAAATTCTTCGGTACCAGTATTTTTTTATGGAAAATCTCTCCTGAAATAAGGCTAAATTTCGTCCGTTTGAACTAAATTTATTTTTCTGTAAAAAAATTCTGATATTGGGCCTTGAAAATAACGGTAACCGTACGAACCCTGACATAAAAAGGAAAGTTTGTCGATTTTTGTCTTTTACATGTTGCGAGCTCTAAAAATAATTAAACAATGAAAATTATACTTTTCAATAGTTTAAGTTACAGAAACATTGATTAGCTTTCTCTTAAATAAAAAAAAATGTTAGAAGTCGGTTCAATAGTTACCAAGGAAAATGGTCGCCCAGTTTGAAAAACTGTGTTTGAAGAAAAATAGGTTTAAAATTTTACAATAGCATTACATTCAACAAGTGGCGCTACATTCAATGAGGAAAAAAGTATTGTATATATTGAATATATTGTATATATTGTATTATATATATTGAAATATCACGAAACCGCTTTAGGGCAACAGTCTACATACTTGAGAAATGCAAAAAGTGGAAAATATGAAAAAAAAAAAAAATTGAAAATTTTGATCCTCTAACCATTTCGCGGGCTATGTCCTCACAAAAGGACACCTAATTTTAATTTTTCTGGCACCCAGAATATTTAATTAAAATTTTCCTTTTAACCATACTTGAAAATAAGCAACTTCGTTTTTTGAAATAATTTCGTTTATAAATTCTGGTGTCAAACCATCATTACATCAGTTTAAAAACAATATTGCTTCGCGCCGGAAAGGGCTAAGAAGTAGAACTCCCCACTCCTTTTTAGGGGTTACTTGCTTCTATTGCAAAAATGATGAAATGACTGATTCACACCAGGATTTAGAAAGAAATTTTTGCAAAGAAGAAATAACTTTTCTTCACGTATAGCATAAATGCAATATTTTGTTCAAAATTCTGGTGTCAATATGGATTTTACAAATTACAATTAAGTGGGATTTTATATCCCACCACCCTTCAAGGGATTAAAGGATATTCTGAGTTGGGGGATAGGCCGTTACTTGACATCACAAGGTTCGGATGCAATACAAACAGCGTAAATTCAAAAGTATATTTTCCTTCTGCATTTTTTTAAGTTTAAACTATAACTACTCTTTCTTAACAAAAATGTAGCATAGGAAGTATGCAGAAAAATAATTCGATTATAGCGCCTATAGAGCTGCTGTGAACGTGATGCTATATGATTTATCTAAATAAAACGCGGCGAGTTTCCACGGAATAAATTGCAACATTAGAAAATTTCCCACATTTCTTGCCAGTATTACAACTGGAAAAATTTATAAAATTATCTATGAAAATCACTTAAAATCGTCATATTAAAATAATACATGCTGAAAACGATAAAAATGCATTTAAAAGGCATAAAAAGGTACAAATATAGGTATCAGAATAAAGGTATTTAATTTTATTAATTTTAGCATGTATTTGCTTAGTTTGATGGTAATTTTCATTTTTCCTAATTTTTTCTTCTGACTGCCAGGCCAGTAAAGAAGTGGATTCCGAATCTGTAATGTCAATTAAGGTCAGCAATCAATCAATCCATCCATCCTTAAAAAAACGCATAGAAAATTAATTACTGAAGCCAGAAAATCTATCCAGATTCTATTAGATATAAATTAAAAGATAAACTTAGAACCTAATTCAGTAATTATATGGAGTTAAGTTCTCGGTACCACGATTTCACACTTAGCGTGATGATAGTAAGATTGTTAACCAATTGGGGGCGAACGACCGGTATCAATGATGCGTTAGGTGCTCAGAACCTGTGATTATTCTCGCCGATAAATTTGTCAGGTTCTGAGAAATATCTGCTATTAGAACTGGGGTTCTATATTATTTTTGTCTTAATATATTATATATTGTATGGGCCGTGTACTGGAATTTCAAAGTAACATTCTTTTCTTGTCTAAAAATGGATCTGGGCAGGTGAAAATGTACGGATGGAATGAAGGGAATAGAGACGGTTGGAAAGGGGTTGCAAGACCTTTTGAGATGTCTGGTGAAGATGGGGAGACAATGGCATTCCACGGACGAGAAAAGGAGCTTGGAATGCGAGCAGGGTAGGAAAACCTGAGGGGTTACGTTGAGAAGTAGCAAGGGGTTGCTGGAAGGCAGTCTCTTCTGCTGAGAGAGTCAGTTGAAAGTTGGCGTGCAAGGCGCAAGGTGAGTTGATGTGTGTAGCTCTTAGATAGAGCGTAGGGTTCAGTTGGAGACGAGAGCGCCAATCGCAAGGTAGTCACTGTGTATAGCTCGTAGAGATAGAGAGTAGGATTGAGTGAGGCTCGGAGAGCTTAGGCTTAGAGCACATATGTGTTGGGAGATCGAGATTGATCTCCGGAAAGCTAATTTAACGTGTGTAGAGTGAGAGTGATTTAACGTAGTTTAACAGTACACAGCGAGCATTTACTGTATTCAATTTAATGTTGAACCGGATCATCTATATCCGAGTTTGTAAGTGCAAATAGTGTTTTGTTGTTGTGTAAATAGTGTGTAAATAAACTGTTAATTTAGTTAATTGAAAGCATTGGTTTTCATTTAAACAATCTTCTCAGTGCGTGACCGATATCACGTAATCATATCGGTGGTGGCAGCATATAAATAATAATTTTCTTCGAAGTTGTGTTAATTAAGAGGAAACTCCGACAAATTGGTGGCAGCGGTGGGACAGAATCGTCTTGGACCAGTGACCAACGAGCCGTGTTGCAGTGTGTTAGTGCCGGAGCACCCAGTGGAATTCTTGCGTGGTAATGCCGGATCGTCGAGCCGAATTTTAGAGACATAAAAACCAAGCGTCGAGTAGAAATACAGAGTGTGAGTACCCTATCATCGTTACAGCGAACCGAACTTAAGTGTTGTGTCCTATCGTCGTTACAGCGAACCGAACTAAAGTGTTGTGCCCTATCGTTGTTGCAGCGAACAGAATTAGTGTTTGTGCCCTATCATCGCTACAGTGAAACAAATTACAGTGTATTACAGCTTGAGTGTTGAATATCATCAATGTGACTTTAAATTGTGAAATATTGAGTGCATCGCGGAACTACGTGTGAGCAGCGAAGTACCCCAGCAGATAAAGTATAAGGTAAGGTGTTTTGATCATTTCTGTCCGCTGTCATTCTTGAACCAAATGTAATTGTTGTTGTATAATTAATAGTAATTTAAGATAAATTGTCTAGATAATTTATGTGCAATCAAATAATTGTGTTCAGATAGGTAGGAGATTTTAAGAGCCATATTTACTGTTGTTTTAAGAAAAGGTCATAATAACTTGTACTAATATTTATTTTCTATTTTTTTTTTTACTAATAATGGTAGTGAACAAATTTAATGCATTGTGTTAATAATAGTTGAAAGAAATAATTGAATATACTTAAATTTAAATTATTATTAAAGTAATATTTAAATGAAGCAATACTGTTTTAAGCTTGAAGAGTTGATAACAAACGAGTAATGAACATTTGCTTAGAATTTTAACTGGCTAGAAGTAAATTTCGAGAAAAAAAAAGGCTCACAAGAGAAAAAAAAAGTGAAGGTTTTGATTGTATTTGTTTTAAGGGTGAGAACCAGTATTGAATATGGAAATATTTTATTGAGGATAATTGTAGAAATTTATGTGTGTATGTTATACATTTTTTCTTTATGTGGATGTTTCTATTGGCATCAATAATTTTATGCAATTTGCAACATATCAGTATTATTATGTAAATTGTATGTTATTATCTAATGTATAAATTGGAATCTGTATTGCATAGTAATCAAATCGAAATTATTGTTTTACCTTTTGTTTTATTGGAAGTAAATTGTGTGATATCAATGGTTGAGGAAAATCAGATTATACAGTAGGTTAAATTAGAAATATAATACATCGATTATCTGAAATGTATTAATTAGTATAATAAGTGGAGGTAAATGTGCTAAGGTAGAAATTTAGGAAATATTAATTTGGTAGGTTTAAATATTATTGTAGAGTGATAATAGTAATCGGTGAAGATATGGCTTTCTTATTGAAACTAAAAAGGGTGGATCTTCAGATGATAGCCGAAGAATTGGGGGGTTGAATTCAAGGAAGAGGATACCAGATTTCAGCTTAAGAAAAAGATAATGGACAGCGATGAATATGACGAGGAGGCTATTAAGGAATTATCTAACACTATTCTTGCGGAGCGATTAGAGCGCGAAGAAAAACAGGAAAAATTAGAGCGCAAAAAGTTAGAAAAACAGGAAAAATTATAGCGGGAAAAGTTAGAGCGAGAAAGAGAAGAGAGGTCTGAAAAATTGAGGATGGAACATGAATTAGAAATGGAGAGGCTAAGGCTTCGACAAATAACTCTAATGGGCCTAGGGAATCTAATAATGAAAGTAACATAGAAAAATTGATCAAAAGTGTTAAAACTCTGTCTATCAAAGTACCAGAAGGGACTGAGGGATGGAATATATTTTTCAACAGTTTAGAAAGGGCATTCAAATCTAAAAATGTACAGGAAAACCAGCAGGCCGAAATTCTACTAAATATGTTAGGAGATAAGGCAGATAATTTGTTAATTTATACCACTAGGGAACAAATTGAGAGTTATGAGGAATTAAAGGAGTTAGTTCAAAGGGAACATAAGCCGACACCGAAGGCATGTTTCGAAAATTTTAAGAAGGCTAGGAGAAACCAGAATGAAACTCGTGTATTATTTGTATCGCGTTTAATAGCAACATGGGAAAATTATTGTAAGATTAGGGGTGCGGACTCTTACGAAAAGGTCAATCAGTTAATAATTACGGATAAGTTATTAAACACGTTAGATGGAGACACCGCATCATATATTGAGTTAACTCAGCAGAGTAAATGGTTAGAAGCTTCTAAATTTGCTAAAGAATGTGACAATTATTTTGACGCTAAACATAAGTCTTATGCGGTTACGTATAAAAGTTTAAGGGTAAAAATAGGTATGTAAACAGTGAAAAAGTGAGACCGAGGGAGGATAGTAAATTTAGTGGTAATTGGAGGCAAAAAGGGAGTAATGAGATTAATTCTTTTTCGGATAGAAAAACTGAGTTTAAGAGATATAGCCCTAGATGCTTCAAATGTGGTTTAAGAGGTCATTACCAACGTTTTTGTAATAAAGTCGGTAATGAGGGAAATAATAATGCCAGTAAAGGGCGTGAACAGAAAGCGGGTGTAAATAAGATTGTCGTAAAAGGAAATAAAGAGTTACCTAAAGGAGCTATTGTGGCGAGGATATCGGCAAAGGCCGAACAGAGAACTAGTGTTATTGGTGAGAAATTAAATAAACTTGAGAAAATTGAAGTTAGTGTAAATGGACGAAAAGCACAAGAATTGGTTGATTCTGGATGTGAAATTAGTGTTATTCATAAAGATTTGGTACCGGAAGAGAAATTAAAAGGAGCGGGAAGTATTTATTTAGAAGGATTATTTGGTGAAGCAGTTAAATCACCGTTGGTTAAATTACCGTTAGCTATTCCGCAATTCGGACAAACTAATATAATTCACCAGGAAGTACTTTGCGCAGTGACTGATAATATTAATGAGCAGGTAATTTTACATCCCGAGGTGATTAATGAGTTGTCAGGGGTCAAATGCGAGGAGCCATTGCTACAGCCCCAAGAATTAGAAAGTTCGGAAATTAGTATCTATAACTTGAGTGAAAAGAAAGGTATGAGCAGCGATAATTGTAATGTTTACGCAATAGAAGCGAGATCGGAAAATTTACAAAGTCAGAATGCAGAAAAAACGGAAGTAGAGGAAAGTAATAAAGTTATCGTTAGTAATTCAGATATGTTTGAGAAATCCCAATTGCAATGTAAAGAGTTAGAGAGAGCTTGGTTATTAGCTAAAATTGATACAGGGGGTTATTATATTGAAAAAGACTTATTGTATAATAAAGATACATTTATAGTAGAAGCTGTAGCTCAATTAGTAGTGCCTAAAGTCAAAAGAGAAGGAATCTTAAAGTCAGCGCATGTATCTAATGAGGGAGAACATCACGCGGCAAAGAAAACCTTAGAGAGGATTAGGCAATCTTTTTATTGGGAAGGTATGGCTAAAGAAGCTAAAAATTCTGTAAATCATGTCTAGAATGTCAATTATCTAGAAAAGTGAAAGTGCGGGATAGAGTCTTAGTTGAGATGGCGGATGGTAGCAAAAAGTATGTGTATCAAAATAAAGGGGAATTTATGGTCAGGTGTAACATAGTCAATATTGTTTTTGAAGGTGATGAGGAATTTGGAGAAGTTGGAGACATTCCTATTTTAAACCGGGAACAAGAGGTAGAACGGGACATAGAAAGGTTCGAAATAAAAGGGTTATCTAATAGTCAAGTCAAGGATATAAAGTCCACTTTGAGGAAGAATAAAGAGGTATTTATGGGTCCTGTGCGACCAGCGGAAGTAGGTGAGCACCGTATTGATTTGAAACCGGGTGTGGCAAGGAAAAAGCCAAAATTATATACCCTCATAGCATTCATGGTCACGGTGATGTCGTTGTGACGTCACTGTGAGTCACTGTGGTCACGTCACATCTGTGACCAAAATGCCACCACTCAGTGATGTCACATTGTGACTGAGATGTGAACTTCTTAGAAAACTTTAAAAAAAATACAAAAAATATTCAAAACATATTATTTATGTAAAATTATATTTTCTGGCAATTAAAAAAAATTGTGACGTCACTGTTATGACACTGCATGTAACGTACGTCACGTCACATATGTTACGAAAAAAATCACCATATTGTAAGTCACAGTGTCACAAAAATATGAACATCAAAAATCTTTGAAAATGAACAGAGATATTATGCCCGAGTTACAGCGACATAAGGAATGAAAATATATTAGTGGATAGGAAATAGTAAATTCGGACACGAAAAGAGGGGGGTGGGGGTGGGGGGGGGCAGAAAAAGGAAAATGCACGGTAGAAGTATCAACAAACTAGATTTTCATGCTATATTTTATCAATTTGTTATTTAAGACAGTGAAAGTATATTTTTTATGATTTCAATTTTATCTACCATTGCAATTTAATCCTTCACTGATTGCTATCTATATTATAAAGGGCAAACCTATCTGTGCGTAACGCATACGTCATTTTGCGAATGGCAACACTTTGAAATTTGAAATAAAATGTTGGTTTTGCAATTTTCTCTACTGCAATTTTTTAAACATCTAAACATCGCACATTTTAAATTTTTACACCGTCGTATAAGGAAAAAAATGCTCTTTTAAATGCAATTCGTTTGAAAGTTGTATCTCAATTTATTTTTGAGTTATTAATTTTTTTGTAGTTTTTAATACCATTTTTCTTATCGTGGCAACAAAAGTACCTCATTTCTATTGAAAGTCATTGAAAGTAAACGGAAAATAGTCAAAAATAGTAGATACTGTATCCTTTTTGTTGCCATTTTCTCATAAAACCTGAAAAAAAAGGTTGAAATTAAAATATGGGCTATGTCAAGAATATTGTCTGTTTCCGTGATAATGACGTCATATGCACACTTTTCTATAGACGAAGTTTAAGACTCGAATGTAAAAGTGGATTGCTTTAGCGGATGCAAATGACGTCATTTTATGAAAAAGTGTGTATTTTAATTCTTAAACCTGACTTATGTTTTGTAAAGTGCGTCATTTTCACAGCCCATATGCTTTGAAATTCTTTTCCGGTGAAAATGCTTCACTTTTGAAAATAATGTAATCGAAAACACACTGATAAAGCGCAATGTTTTAGAAAAATTTAGGGTGTCCTTCTAAAAGAGAGGTAACATGAATAGCGATTTATACTACAGAGATTGATGATTCTCGCCTGGACGGATTTGTTTCGCCGAGTTAGACAAGCAAACAAGTAATTCGTCGTTTAAAATAATATCGTGTTCCTGAAGTTTTTGTCGAAAATTCTTTCGAATAATAAAATTTTAATGCTATTCTTTAGGACATTCTACTATAAATTTATCAAAATAACATAATTTGCTTAATTTAATTTTTCCTAATTTTATATAATCTATATATTTAAAACACAAGTGTGTTCTTTAGTCATCTGCCCTGATCTTTCTGCTGAACTAATTTTACTAATATATATATATATATATTTAAACTGAAAGCTCTTCCTTTGTAGATGTGATTGCACTGTGTGTTATATTTTAAATATCCCCACTTTTATATTTTAATTTTAAAAGCATTTTATGACATTTCTTCAAAATGATGAAAATTAGATAGCTTTCATTATTGCAGACAAGAGGGAAATAATGAGGCATTTTTAACTTTATTCATGCTATTTTCTGATAAAAACTCAAAATTGTTGATAAAAATTGTTGTATAGGGTTTAGTAGCGCGAAATCCCATTAGGAGCAGAATATTATATTAGGAGCAGAATATTATATTAAGAGCACAATAACGGAAAATGACGTACTGCTTTTGAAAACACGCAGTTTTCCTCATAAATTTTCTATATTTTTTTTCCCTTCTGCATGTGTACTGATACTAAGTTTCAGACACTAGGCGAAATGTTTATTTAAGTGAAAATGAAGTCACATTTAAAACATAACGATCATTTTCTTAGATAAAACTAAACATTTTAACACAAATGCGTCTAAAAAACATAAATTACGGAATTTTTTACTCTCCGGAATTGAGATTAGAATCTCAAGTAAAGAGTGCGTCTTTTCACATAAAAGATGCTGCTGACAACCGGGACTTCAAGTTTTGAGTTAAAAGGATTTTTAAATGATCAAACAAAATACAATTTTTTTTTTTTTTTAATGTTGAATGTGGATATGAGAAGTTCGTATGCAAATTTTGAGAAGGTGAAAATTGCTGCTTTTCATTCAGGAATACCAAGCATAAGAGCCTCAATTGTTTACCACATCCTAATAATTGATCTTTATTATATTTTACTGATTAAGTATCTACATTATAAAGAACAAACGAATCTATGCTTAACGCTAACATCATTTTGCGAATGGTAACATTTCACGATCAAATTTCGGTCTTGAAATTTTCGCTACTGCATTTTTTTAATTTTCTGACCATCGTAGATTTTCAATTTTCGTCGCATAGGGAAAACATTTACTTTCAAATGCAATTTGTTTAAAAACTGTATTCATTGACTGATGTATTATATTTTCTAAAATAATTTTTAAGCATGATTTTTTTAAGTTTATCTTATCAAGTGCGCCGGTTTCAATACATAATAATAATAAACATTTTGCACATAAAGCAACAAACATTTTTCAGCATTGGTTTCTGACTATTTTTGCATAACGAAATTAATATTTCCTTTATAAACAAATAAAAGAATAATATTAAAAAACCACCAATCTAACATATTTGTAATCGTACAATTTAAATTTTTAGATCACCAAATAGGATTTTTTTTTTTCAAATGTAATTTGTTTGCAAAGTTCATCTCAGTTTACTGATTGTCTATGGTTTTAAAAACAATTTTAAAGCATGAAATGCGTTTTAATTTATCTATATCACGCGGAGCTCGATTACGAAAGATTAATCCGTTTGCCCTTAATACAAAATAAAGAGTTCATCACTTTCTTACGGCTAATATCCATTAAAAAAACTTCCCTATGAATAAATAAATAAAAATAATATAAATAAAACACAAATTTACCAGACATGTATAAGCTCTGAAATTATCGGAATATAAAAGGATGCCATAAGTAGCAAAATCTTGGCAAATAGCTCTTAGACAGCGGCTAATAAGAAAATATCTTTTTTGATAAACCTCAAAAATTTATTTGATTGTATAATTCGTATTTTCCATATGAAAAATGCTTTTTTAATGTAAGTGGATAATCTAAAAAATTTATTGCATGTAAAAAAATTATTAGTGTTCTATTAAAAAAAAAAAAAATGTTTTCACTTATATTCTTTAACCCGGGAAGCCCGGGTACGATCCCCTAGTTATTATAAAAGTGTTTCTCGGAAAAATGGTACGTATTGGAGCAATTTGGATAACATATTTAGAATTAGGAATATTAAATCTGTACACTTGATATATTTAGTTTGCAGGGAGGAAGTTGTTTTATTTTATTTTATTTATTTATTTATTTATTTTTAATTTTTTTTTTTTTTTGTCGACCAGTGGTATTCGAAACCCTTCTGTGGTTTCAAACTAAAATTTTCTATTACAGTTAAGTCTGTATCTTTTAATGAGCACGTAGAAAGAATACTCGGTGTTTAGTCATATAAGCATTTCTTGCTTTAGAATTTGCATTCAAGTCATATTTTTTCCTGTTAATGTTTAACTATTTTAAATAACTATTTTTTTAAAAAATTCTACTTCTTTCAGACTTTTTAAATAAAATTAGTATTTTCCGATAAAATATGTATACAAATTTTATACAAAACCTATGATATATTCAAATTCGTGTTTTAGAGATATGACTTTAAAAAAAGTTAGTTTACAAATTGTTTTATTCTACAGAAAGTGAATATGAAAAAAAATGACGGATTGACAAAGAAAATTTTTTTATCCTGTATACTCTCTTTTCATTTATTAACCCGTTGGGGACGAGCGACACGCATACGTGCCGCATGAAGCGCTCAAAATCCTTGTTTTTCCTCACCAGTAAAATTTTACTGTAAAATTTGCCTTACTTAATCTGCGCATTTGGTCGATTCAAGAAGACACTAATTTCTGTTTTTAAAAAACGGTGACAAAAGATTAAAAATTTCGTAAAGGACACCCGTCCCGAAGGGGTTAGGAAGATACGTATTTATTTATTACGTGTAAAACAGACTTTACTTTAAAAAAAAAAAAGAAAGAAAAAAGGCAGGTGTTTCACTCAAATAGAAAATTTTCATTACAGATACTTTTAAATAAGATAAAATTATTTCGCATTTAAACTCTCTGTTGTGTACAAAAAAAAAAAAAGAAAAAGAAAAGAAAAGAAATTATAATAATACAGTAGGAGCACCTGCTTGCTAATATCGTCTGCGCTCGATTAAAACGCAGAATAAAATAAGGATCAGAGTCAGAGAACTACTGACGCGGAAAGTTAGTTTTTTAAGCTAACAGAAATATGCCTGACAATTTAGGATAAAATACGGATATTATTAAAATATTTATGGAACTTAAATGGTATGTCTTATTTAATTTAATTTTTTTGTTTCTGTTTGATAGATTATTATCATGAGTTAAACAGTTGTATGTTATATACAGTGAGACTGAGCTGGGATTCTTTTCCGATTCGATGCTGTAAAATATCTTAACCTGCCATCGCTAGAAGAAAAAAATATCTGATGCAGAGACTGATTCTAACACAGTATTTATCGTCACTAATATTTTGGAGTTCAATATGATATTCGATTATAATGATATTGGAAACTGTTTCAATTTTGAAATTAACATTATACTGGGAAAAAGTCTTTTTACTTTTGAAATAATTTTTTTTTCATTGCTAATAATATTTTAAATTAGTATTTAAAATCTTAAATCTTCATACCAATGTTTTCAGTTTTAACATTTGCCAAAATTATAAAATAACTAGAAAGGTAGCCCGTCAAAAATGACGGAAATTTAGATATAAAGATATATACAACTCATGTGCAAGAATATGAGTTTTCTCATTTGTTCCGCAGTGATAGATGAAAATAACACATTTTAAGAACGAAACACATTTATGAAAAACTGTGTAAAGTAGAAGACCACTAATCTGCACAATTCCAAGTTTTCTGCAGATTTTTGCGGTCATGTCTATTCAGTCTTTGTTTACATTTTTTTAAATTCATATATTGGACAATTTAGATTATTAAGCCTTAAAAATAAATAAATTACACACTTGAAGTAAGGTAAAAACTATTAAATTATCGTATACGATTTCATAAAATGGTATTATATGTGTGTGCTTCACGATCTTGGTTACGACTTTGGCGAAATTGGCTGCAACTTGTCATAATTCTAATAGTGTGGGCCTCTATAACAAAAAAGTAACCAGTTTTTAGTAAAATTTCTGATATAAAGTAGTTTTCAAAAACTTGTGTAAAATTGCAGGCCGTTCTCATGTTATGCCAGTCCTGGGAATAATATTTCTAACACTGAAGAGTTTCCATGTATATGTGGAATTTAGAAAAGCTTCTCCAAAAGAAAGGTCCTGAAATGACATTGTAATTCCTCTAACTTCAAAGTTTAATCGGGCCCTGATGTTGTTTACTGAAATCTAATAAATACAGTTATTTTGAATATTACAACAGAATTAAACAGCTAAGCTTATTTAACTTAAACTCGCTGTTACTTCCCGATGTTATTTTTTAGTATTAAGAAAGAAAATTATTTAAATTTTTCAAATCATGCACATTTATAATTTTTTTTCGTCTTTAATAACTAAATAATGAAAAAATATGCTTTTGTTCTGATCTCATAAATACGACAATAAAATAATGTAACTAAGAGACATAGCAAAATTAAATCTTTGTGATTTCAAACCATAAACAAATGATACCACCACCATTTTACATACTATGACGTCATTAGAATATTGTCCATTGATTGTTGGAGAACTTACTTTGTGAATGATTACCTCAATGATTTAATATTTTTTACGGTTCACGATGAATGAATCACTTGTGTTTGCTTAGGTTTATGGAATGGGATATTAAGCCGTGAACCAAATTTCAATTAAAGTTATCCAAAGATATATGTATTTTTAATCGAAATTAAAAACAATGCTTTAATCTCGAAATAAAATGTTTTAGTTTGTATAATTGGTTATTTCTGTTAATTATTTATTTAGGTACTTTTCCATTATAGCGCATTTTTAAAAAAAAGCTTGGCGTAATTCGGGCATCAGAAAGTTAGATATGTTGCCAAAATATACAGCTATGAAAACAAATCTAATGAACTTTTATTTTTGTTTATATATGCACTTATATACATAAAAAAATCGTTTCTAAATATATATAATATTTTGTTATATACAAATTACGGCACAGATTTCAGATATGAACCGGGATACCTATGTCGCTAAAATGGTGTTATTTTGCCGGCTATTGTTTTTTATTTATTAATAAATTGTTTAGGCACAGATGTCATATTTGCCCTATATTGGCGCGATTTTTTTCCGACGCCGATTTGGCGAAAACATCAACAGCATAAGCAACAACATCCGGGTTACCATATCAAGCAAAATAACGACACTTTGGCGCCGGTTAAGTATACATTGCGTATATGACATTGGCGTCAGAAAAAAATCGCGCCAATATTTGGCGAATATGACATCTGTGCCATTGTTTATTTACTTTTATTTTCTGTTTTTAAATTATATAAACTGTTTTGTTCTATAGTTATTATTCAAACTTTTATTTATTTATAGTTATTTCCTTTTCAAAATGATAGCAAATAATTTAAAAATATATAAGTAACTGGTATTCGAAAGCGAGATTTCTGCCGAATTGGCGTCAGAGAAAAATCACGCCAACCCCGATGCGTATATGACATGTGTGCAAAAAATACTTCTGTTTCTTTATAAAAATGGATAAATAGTTTTTTTTACATTAAATAAATTGTATACATATGCAAAAAATTGCTTGTGAGTATGAAGCAGTAAAGAGGTTGTCAGAAAATACGTTGGCAAACTTCTTTCTCGCCAAGAAACTTTTCTCCGAAGTATTGTACGTACATAAGTAATGATTGCTAGAAATGCATTTTTAATTATGATATGCGCTTTTATTTTTCACTACATTTATGCATACTATACCGTGTGTATAAATGCTACAGTTCATATGCAGGGCTACACAAAAGAATTCGTAAGGGTTCCTGAGTATGAGAATAAATTGCTTAAAGGTGGTTTTTAAAGGAGTTATGCAGTTTTACGCTGAACTGCATTTAGATTACTAAGAAATGTTTGTAGAATATAGATAAAATGATATACAGGGTCACGCAAAGAATTGGATACATAACCGTCTATGGATGATAATATCTGGAAATATGATTTCAGTAGCTTTAAGAGTAGCTTAAATTAAATTTTAGCTAAATAGTGGCATATAATAACGGTACTATTGCTATGGACGGTAACTGCTGAAATCAATTTTTTTTAAATTATGCGTTTTCTAAAATGTTTACTTAGTTATCTTATTTACCTTATTTCCCTAAATAACGAAGTTTTGTTAAAGCATTCAGGATGTGTTGGAAAGTGTTTCATATTCTATGCTTAACGCATGATTTTTCTTTCTTCTTTAGTCTTATTTTGCATTTATTTTATTCTTAATTTTTAGTCTTATACTGCTTTATAGAAACTTTGGCACAGTTGTCATATATACCCCACATTGGAACGATTTTTTCCAACGCCAATTTGGCGAAAACATCAACAGCATAAACAACAACATCCGGGTTACCATATCAAGCAAAATAACGACACTTTGATGACAGTTAAGTACCCGTTGTGTATATGACATCTGTGCCGAAACTTTAATATTTAATGTTTAAACTCTTCGCTCCACTCACCTTGCATATAGTATAAACTATAACACAGATAGCGCAAAATAATAGACAGTTTGATACTTTTCCACTGTAGGGACTTTGGCATTTTAAAAAAAAATTTTGGTGTAATTTGGGCATCAGAAAGTGAGATTTGGGTACTTTTCCGTTATGCGGATACCATTGTCGCCAAGCGTAATAGTTGGCGCAAAATGAAAGTCACGTGAATTAAGGCATTTGAAAAATAAAAGAAAAAATAGTGTCGTACTAAAGTGAGCATTTAAAAAATATAACATTTGAAAATTCCAGACTTTTACGAACTATTTCATTTAATCACAAATATATACTTAAAATAATTGAACAAATAACTGTTATAAAATAAAGCAATAAAATAAAACTCATATTAAACTGCTGGCATAAAATTACAAATATCTTTTACCTTTTTGAAATAATTGGCGCATTAGCATACATGGTACTTTTCCTTTATACGGACAGCATGCTAAAATGTATGCTAATGCGCCAATTATTTCAACCTTGATCGTAGATTTTTATTGTAAACCATGCGAAACATTGTGATTTGTTATTTATGAAACGTGAATCACGTGAATGATTATTGTTTAACCTTAACCTTGGAAAGCTTTTTAATCTGCTATTAATCGAATTAAAAATGCTTTTTTTTTTTTATAAAGTTGTAGTTTACTTTTACTGCTGATGCTGAGATGGATTTTATCATTTGGCAATTACCAGATGATGAGAAAGTTGTGATAAAACTGTTTCAGGAATTTGGAATTCTGCATAATAAAAGATTGTGTTCAAAAAATCATGAAATGAAATTATGGATGAGTTCTGGAAATCCGAAATTGAGTTGTAGCTTACGATCATGCGAAGAAAGCGTAGAAATACGACAAAAAACTTGGTTTAAAGGATCGCGGGTGACTTTTCTTAATGCTTTGAGGTTTATATATTTATCGTGCAAAGAGTTGACATCGATTGAGTTTTGTGAGCTGCAACTTGATATGAACCACAACACAACAGTGGAATGAAATAGTTATTCGAGAGAAGTTTGTGCAAATGCTTTATGTTCTCGACCGAATAGAAAAATCGGTGGACCTAATAAAATTATAGAAGTAGATGAAAGTCATGTATTATTTATACAGATTGTTGGAAAGGATATAAAACAGATGAACTGCTAAGTGCTGGTTATGATCATTTCACAGTAAATCGCAAATACAATTTTGTCGACCCTAATACTGGATGTCATACTCCAAATGTTGAAAGATTATGGGGCATCGCAAAATGGCGCAACAAAAGACATCGTGAAGCTGTTCGTCATCATTTAGAGTCGTATCTCATAGATTTTATGTGGCTACGCCTTCATTCAAAAAATGAAATGTTTACTGCAATGCTGAAAGATATTTATAATTTTATGGCAGCAGTTTAATATGATTTTTTATTTTATTACTTTATAGTATAACAGTTATTTGTTCATTTATTTTAAGTATATATTTGTGATTTAATAAAATAGTTCGTAAAAGTTTGTAATTTTCAAATGTTATATTTTTAAAATGCCCACTTTACTATCGAGAATGTTTTTTCTTTTATTTTTCAAATGTTTCAATTCACCTTATTTTCATTTTGCGCCAACTATTGCGCTTGGCGACAATGGTGTCCGTATAATGGTAAAGTACCGCATACATTTTGGCATGGTGTCCGTATAACGGAAAAATATTAAGAATTGTTGTCAAATCATATAAACAGCTATAAAAACAAACTTGATGAGTGTTTTTTTTATATGTTTATTTTATATGTATATTATTCATTTTTTTTATGTACAAATTACATCTGTTTCTGTATAAATTTAGAGAAACGGCTTTTTTAATCGTATAAATAAATCGTATAAATATCGAAAAAAAAATGCATGTGTATATAAAATGAAACAGTGGATAGGTTCCGGGAAAATGTTGCCAAATTTCTTTTTTCGCCAAGGCACTTATACTGGAAAAGTACCTAAAGCACATTAAAATCGCGCAGTTAGGAGCTCATACAGTACAGCGTCGTCTATTAGCGGTTATTTTATTAGTAGCATCGGGAGGAAGATGTAAAGATGTACTTTAAATTCTCACTCATAGATTTTGAAAAAATATCTTAAAAGAGCGGAGTTTAAATTAAATTTTGATGACCTCCTTTATGAAAGATTAATAGTTATAAATGGGAATTTCACCAAATCAGCCAGCTATTGCCAAGTTGGCCAACATTTGGCGCTACTGTGGTAACCCTGCATTAGTATTTTTCAACAATTACTCATTTCAATGAGGTGGTCCAACCGGAATCGTGAGGGACACACAGAGACTTGGATTTTATATAAATAGATAGGAATTCCTTATAACATATGGAAAGATATTTGAGAAATTGTTAAATACATTTAATTCATCTATTATAGTTTGTTGTTGTTTAATAGTACAATTATAAATACTAATTATTTAGTGTTTTTCAAATTGTTATAATTATTTTTTTAATTGTATTTAAGTATTTTTTTTGCTGTTTGTGATTTTAATCAAACATTTAATTGTAGACATTCAGAATCAGTTATTAAATTTTCTTTGATTGTAAACTCATTTTCTACGTTTTCGATACATTTATTTTATTGGCATTAAAAAATAAAATATAATATTTAAGCATTGAAATAAAGTGTTTTTCATGCCCGATAAAGTTGAAAAGTGTTTATGACTTCGGTTTGTCTGGCCGTCTGTCCGCGCTCTAACTCGCGTAAATATACTCGGATTGACCTGAAATTTTCGGATGTTATTGACGTTTACCATAGCAAGTTCCCTATTTTTAATGAAGTTTGTAGCATGTTTAGTTCATTTACAGGGACAGTCAATTGTATTCCATTACATTACGGCCTGTGGGAAAAAAATCGTTTCAAATGATTTTTAATGATTTTACACGCTTTCAAACAGAATAAAATTGATATGCATTTATGAAGCGCTTCTAAAATGTGCATTCTGTAGAATATGCGATGCAAAAGAATAGTTATTTTTCATTTACAGGGCTAAAAAAGGAATTCCAATACATAATGATATAGGGGTGGAGGGAATTGTTTGCGGCGTACTTTATTTATGTTAATCTATTTGATATGTAATGAAATTGATATACGTCGTTGAGGTATTACTATGATTATGATTTCTTACTATGATGATTATGATTTCTTACTATGATGATTATGATTTCTTACTATGATTATTTCATGTATAATACGAAGTGTATATAGCATTTACAGGGACACACAAAATACTTCAGATACTATATTGTATCCGAAGTACTGTTCATTAGCGATGATTGCTGGAAATGCATTCTTAATTATGATTCACTACATTTATGCATAGCATATGGTGTATATATATATGCTATAATTCATATACAGGACTATACAAAAGTATTCGTAAGGGTTACTGGGTATTGCTTAAAGGTGGTTTTTAAATAAGTTATGCATTTTTACGCTGCACTTTATTTAATTTACTAAGAAATGTTTGAAGTATATAGATAAAATGATATACAGGGTCACGCAAAGAATTGGATACGTTGCCGTCTATAAATTATAATTTCTGGAAATGTGATTTCAGCAGTTTTAAGAGTGTTTTCGTTTGAATTAAATTTTAACTAAATAGTGGCGTGTAATAAAGGTTCTAGGTAAACTACGGGATTGTACAAAATTATTTAAGTATGTTTCCATATATTAGTATAAATTGCTGAAAGAGAATTTCAACCTGTTATGCGTTTCCTTGATAAACTAAATTTTTCCACTATATAGTATATATATATCAATCTACAGATCAAATACAGGACTGTTTAAAAGAATTAGAAAACATATTTGGCTGTGGATGGTAACTGCGTAAATCAGTTTTTCAAATGTTTTACGCGTTTTCATGTTTACTTAGTTATCTTATTTACGTTATTTCCCCCGATGTGTTGTTAAAATATTTAGGAAGAGTGGGAAAGTGTTTTATAATGTATTCTTAACGCATGATATATCTTACCTGTTGTTTCTATTTCCCAGATCAGTCTTTTCCTATAAAACATACCAAATCTAATTAGCTCATATTCACAAAATACAATATATACGGGGATAAAAAATTTAAATAATTAGGGCTTATCCTGTCGTTCTATAAATAACAGTTGTATTAATGTCCGTAAGATTCCGTGTTCGTATTTAATAAAGCAATGACAAATCACATCACATTAAAAAGCTTACACATTCTTAACCCGTTAATAGTCGCGCGTTGGTCTTTTCCCCGCCCGAAATTCGTTATCTTCCTGTAACTCATTTCCCGTGAAAGTTACGATAGCCAAATTCCGTGTAGCTGACCTTGAATGTTCACACTCTTGTGTAGTAAAATTGCAAGTCATTCCTGCTATTTCTTAGCATTTTATCGCATTCTTAAGTTTCAATCGGTCTAAATGACCGCGTTGCGACCACTTACGTTAGTTGAATTTTTCCCCCTCGTGTTCATCCTTTCCCATTTCCGCGAAATCTGTGGGGGAAAGTTTCTTCGAAGTACGGACTCTCTGTCTGTTGTTATTTCGTCTTTCTTTCTTTTTTTTTGCTATTTTACCCGTTCATAGAATACTTTTTTTACTTTTAGAATGTGACTTGAAATTGTTTTATTATATTAGTTGTGAAATCAGTTCGCACAAAAAACTGATGGATGGTCACTTACATTTTTTTTTCCTTGTCAAATATTGCGGGAATAAATTCTCAAATTGATAATCATTTAAATATGGAAAAAAAGGGAAATTCAAAGAAAACAGACAATAACACTGCCAAACCATTAAAAAAAGAGAGAAGAGAATTTTGTGGGAATCAGTAAAAAATTGCCGTATCTCCAAAATCTGAAAAGTATCGTTTTTGTACAATAAAACAAATTCGAAAGATAAAACAATTTTCTCAGAAATGTAGTGTGTATATTTGCGAAGAACATACATATAATTTATTTGTACAATAAGAAAAATAATGAGAATTTTATAATGTGGGTTAGAAATTACGCAAATAAAAATCTCTTTTGGATAATTCAGTGAATGTTTATACTATGATTTTAAAAAATATTTTAAGTATTTTTCTAAAATTTATCTATTTTTAAATTTTTATACTGTAAGTAAAAACACATTTTTTTTTTTTTTTAACAATGCCGCAGAAAATGTTTTATTATTATTATTATTGAAATCCAATAGAGGCTTGGGGACAGTATCTAACAAATTTAAATTTGTTGTCCTTCATCAATTGATCAAACTATTTTTCAGAATAATGTTTTCCAGAATATGAGAGAAAATTCATTTAAATTAAATTATTGCTGCATATTTATAATTTCGGAGAAAATTTTCTTATTATTTTTATTATTTTAATGAACGTTATTATAAAACAATAAATTATAACATTAATACCTTATTATGAAATGTACAATTGAATATTCATTTTAATTAAATAGTTTCTGTAAAATACATCCCTATTAAGATGAACCTTTCAGTGATTCTATTAATTAAAATAATTTATCCATCTTAGGATTTAAATTTACAATTGCAAATGTATTTAAATTAAATATATAATTTCAATAACTTATTTATTATTTACTTTATATAAGCGAAGTTCGTATCCAGAGTTTTTATTCAAGGGCGCTGCTCCCACCCTGAAATACGTAGAAAAACTACAAATCGTGCATTTTCATTTGAAAAATGGATTTAATCACAAAATCTCGAGAGCCCCCCCCCCCCTCCTCTCTCCCCTCATACACACACAGACACCCCACAAAATAAATAAATAAATAAATAAAACGTAGTTACAACATTTTACATTTATAATTTCGAAGTTAAGTATTTTTTACCTTTTTCTTTATTATATATATATATATATATATATATATATATATATATATAATTATATATTTTTAATAATATTTGGTTTATGTGGTATTTGTGATTCATAATTATTAGTCATTTTCCTTATTTTTCAATGGTACCTCATTTTTCAATGTACAGAAAGTTTATATATACATATAGTCTTTAATTGTTTATGGCATCAAATTTGATGGTTTTTCATATGTTTTAAATGAATTAATCGTCCGCAATATGCTGGTGAATTAGTGGTATTGTATTTGATTTTCTGTTGCACGTCATAGGTTCCATTTTTATTTTCAGTTTAATTGTTCAATTTAATGTCAGTGTAATATATTGATGATAAATTTATTAATTTTATTTTATTAAATGGATATAGAAAGCCGGAGTATCAAAAAAATCTACCTTACTCTGATTCTGTCCTTCCAAAAAAAAAAAAAAAAAAAAAAAAAAATACCCCTATCATGAATTTATATTCATATTAGTAAATGTTTTATAGTAACATCAGAAATTTAATGAAATCATTTACAATTTACTTTTAAGTATTTATGCAAAACGAAGAAAGAGATATTAAAAACATTTATCTAGATGCCAACTGAATATATACTTAAGCAAAATAAATAATTGCTGTAAAACGTTGTAAAATGAATAATTGCTGTAATCTTTTAACGTTCAGTCAATATTTTCACCCTACGTTATCCGTTTTCGATCATCTGATAACACCGGCAAGTTTCCCCTTCGTTTTCGGCCTGCTGGTAACGGCGGCAAATGGACCGAACGCGACTACTAACGTTCTAAAAAATGTCGCGACTACTCTCGGGTTAATATTAAGATTGAATTCAAGATCAAGCTTAGAACTTATTAAAAAAAGATGTCAGCTGATAAGCATCATATATATTAAAAGAAAAGGCTATTTTTGTCAGTTCAGTTCATCAAAAATGAATATCTGCGCATGCGTCCAAAATCTCTTCCGGGCTGTCCGATCTCTTTCACTGAAGTGAACGATTCACCGTAGACAGAGAAACATGATCACATCATCGCAACTTTTACTCCGTGTATCATCGTCATCAGGGTAAACAGCGCATGTGCGGACACTGTGGTCCAATGGGAGTTCAGTGTGTGCACAAGACTTCCTGCCTAGATACAGATTTATTCTTAGGATCTTAGGCAATGAATAATTTATTATCCCATGCTGTAGTCGTTAATATAGTAGCACGCACGTTTCTATCTCTAATATTATTTACTGTAAGGTGCTGCTTTGAAATAGTAAGTTTATTTGTTATTATTTATTTTACTTTGCTGTGTCCATTTCGATCTCTATTATTTTGCTCTGCTGTTTAATTTTCATAGCGAGTCCTAGGCTTATTTAGTTTAGTTATCGATCTAGCATCCTACAATCTTCGCGAAATTGAGCCGGACGGAAATTGCTTATTTAGGGCGCTGTCTGTGTTCCTGTATGATACAGAAGATCATCACCCGCGCGTACGCCACGCCATTGTAAAACATGTAGTCGGTAATTGGGATGTTTATCATCCGTTTATTGTTGGTGATCTTTCTTACGGTGTTCCTATTACTCAGGTAAACGATTACATGAATATTATGTCAAGAAACAGTACGCATGGTGGACACTTAGAATTAAATGCCGCAACCGCAATTTTTAATATTTTTGTCACAATTATCAATGCACAAAACAATAACGTCACAAATTTGGGTGTAAATGCTCGAGGCAAAATAGAAGTTAATTTATTGTATGATGGAAATGGACATGATGGTCACTATACGGTATTGCTCAAAAAGGGCAAAGAACAAATTCGGCAGGAAAAAAATTCATCTCCCTCCAAAAAACGAAAACTGCAAGAGAGAAATAAAAAGTATTATGCAGAGCAAAAAAAGGTTGAATCATCTCCTTCCAAAAAACAGAAACGGAAGGAGCAAAATAAAAAGTATTATGCTAATAGAAAAAAGGTAGAGTCAGTTTTAAAGCCATATAAAATTCAGTATAGGTGTGCCGTTTCCGACAACATTTCAAATTTATCTCCGTCCAACTTAGGTAATTTAGACAACACATGTGCTTATTGTAATGCGTTGTATTTTTCATCAGAAAAGAATTCAAATGCCTTATTTAATTTGTGTTGTTCTACCAAAAAGTTCAAACTGCCCGAATTTCAAATTATTGATGACATAAGAGATCTATTCACTGGAAATAATGACATGTCGAAAAACTTTAGGCAAAATATTAGGCAATATAATAATGCTTTATCCTTCGTGTCATTCGGTGCCAATATAAAGTTACCTCCTGGTTACGGTCCTTATTGTTTCAAAATTCTAGGTTCAGTACACCACAAAATTTCCCCTTTGTATCCAGATAATTCGACCCATGCTTCTTATGGTCAATTGTACATTTTAGACTTTTCTGAAGCAAACGAAATTAGGTTAGAAAAGGCTGAGAATAGTTCTATTAGAGAGGACATTCTTAATATAATAAATCTTAATTTAATTAAATGTAATCCATACGTTAAGTGCTATAAAACGATGCATCAAAAAATATCTGAGGAACACGAGCTAGCTTTAAAACAAAACAGAGTGCCAGTTGATTTTGTTATGCGCTTTTATCATGAACCGCTATCAGATCCTCGCCGTTACAACGAACCAACATGCTCAGAGGTTGCAGCGGTTTTTGAATCTAATGATGGTGCTCCACCATCTCATAGGTACATAAATGTTTATTCTAAAGATGGTGGACTGAAAACTCTAGATTTTGATAGTATGCATTGTGATCCGATGTCATATGTACTGATTTGGCCTTGCGGTGAACCAGGTTGGCATATTTCAATGTCAGCGGGGGGAGAGAGGAAAACTAATGTTCGTGAAAATATTTCCATGAGAGAATATGTTTCTTATAGACTTATGGTTCGAGGATGTCCTCCTAAGGGAAATTTCAATCCGTTAATTAATGCTGGGAAATTAACTCAGCAATTGATAGTTGATTATTACTGTCGCATCGAAGGTGACAGATTAAAATTTATCCGTAGTCAACAGGCAAAATTGAGAGTAGACACATACGCTGGCCTTGCAGATGCTCTGTTTGCACGTGCTGATAAAGAAAACTTACGGGTGGGGCGGATTGTTATTTTACCTTCTTCTTTTACTGGTAGTCCTCGAAACATGATTCAAAACTATCAGGATGCCATGGCAATGGTAAGAAAATTTGGCAAGCCAGACCTTTTCTTAACGTTTACATGTAACCCTTTATGGCCAGAAATAACTAACAGCATACATCCTTTTGAAACTGCTAATAACAGACCAGATGTTACAGTTCGTGTTTTTCATTCAAAAATTAAAGAACTTTTACATTTGATAAATGAAAGAAAAATATTTGGCGAAGTACTAACATACTTATATACGGTTGAATTTCAAAAGAGAGGTTTGCCCCATGTGCATTTATTATTATCTCTTCAAGATAATTGTAAATTTAGAGAAATAGCAGACATAGATAAAGTTATTTCTGCAGAAATTCCCGACCCTAATGATACAGTCTTACATAACTTAGTTAAATGCCACATGGTACACGGTCCTTGCGGTAGTCTTAATCCAAACTCAATTTGCATGACTGATGGTAAATGTAAGAAAGAATTTCCAAAAGAATTTGTTCAGGAAACTAAGGAAAATGTTAATGGTTATCCCCTTTATAAAAGGAGAAATAATAACAGGACTATTTCTAAACATATTAAAGGTAAAAATATTGAGGTTGACAACCGTTACATAGTTCCTTACAATCCCTTTCTCTTACTTTATTTTCAAGCCCATATTAATGTCGAAATTTGCGCGAGCGTTCACAGTATAAAATATATACATAAATATGTTTACAAAGGTCATGACTGCGCCAATGTGCAGGTAACTGCTGAAGGTGGTGTGCTTCATCATGATGAAGTTACTGCTTTCCTAAACACTCGATATGTCAGTCCATGTGAAGGTGCATACAGAATTTTTTCTTATCCAATGCATGAACAATCTCACACAATCATTCGCTTGCCTGTGCATTTGCCAGAAGAGCAACAAATATATTTTCAGGATGATAAAGCCGCGGAAGCTTTACTTAGATCAGAATTAAGAAGCACACAACTTATTGCATGCTTTAATTTAAATAAGGATCCAGAAACAAAAAGCCCTTTTATTTATCCAGAAACACCTCTTCATTATACTTGGGATAAAACTAAGTGTATTTGGAAAAAACGCTCTAACTTTCGTAGAGTAATTGGCAGAATGTATAATGTTTCTCCCTCTGAATCCGAGCGTTATCATCTTAGGTTACTGTTGCTTCATGTAGTTGGGGCTACAAGTCATGAAGATATAAGAACAGTTCATGATGTTGTTTTTTCTTCTTTCAAAGAAGCAGCTATGCAAAGTGGATTACTTCAGGATGATACTGAGTGGCTGCGTTGTTTGCATGAAGCATCAGTTCTTCAAATGCCATTTCAATTAAGGCAGTTATTTTCTTTCATTGCCATTTTTCAACAACCATCAAACGCTACTCAATTATGGGAAACTTTTAAAGATTATCTTAGTGAAGATTATTTGCAGCTTCATGAGCCGAATAAAGCTTATCATTTTAGTCTCAGGGATATTAATGAAACACTTAAATTACATGGTTTTTCTCTTTCAACTTTCAACTTGCCAGTTATTAATGATTTCTTAATAACTGATCACAACATCAATTTCTCTAAAAATCCAAATCTTGACTATAATTTAATGATTCAGCAAGCTAATGATGAACAACTTTTAATCATTAACGAAATCAGTAAAGTAATCCAAGCGAATAATACAAATAAAAGCAATGCATATTTCATAGATGGTCCAGGTGGTACTGGGAAGACATTTGTATACCAGTGTCTTATACAAAAATGCTTCGATTTAGGTATAGAAATTATCTCTGTTGCATGGACTGGCATTGCTGCTATGCTCTTACCAAATGGTCGCACAGTACATAGTAAGTTTAAGTTACCTTTGATTCTGCATGAAACTTCAGTATCGTCTTTAAAAATTAATAGCAAAGCTGCTTCTGATATTAAGTCAGCAAGACTGATAGTTTGGGATGAAGCACCTATGGCAAATGTTTATGCATTAATGACTGTTAATAGACTTCTGCAAGATATAATGACCAATAATATTATTTTTGGTGGGAAGATAATCGTTCTTGGAGGGGATTTTAGACAGGTATTGCCAGTAGTTCCACATGCCTCACGACAAACAATAACTCAAAATTGCATCAAATTTTCACCTCTTTGGCCATATTTCAAGGTTTTTCGGTTATTTAAAAACATGCGAGCTAGGTCAGACGAATTGGAGTTTTCAAAGTTTTTGCTTAAAATTGGTGATGGAAGTTATCCATCAGTCAATGATGAACCATCATATGGTTCTTCTGTTATTGATTTACCTTTAGAAATTATTGCAAAAGAAGATATCGTATCTGAAATTTTTGGCAAACATTTTGCTTCACCAGATCATGTTGTTAATTTTTCTAAATTTGCTATTCTTGCCCCCAAAAATGAGCATTGTAATGAAATAAATTCTAAAGTTCTACATCTTATACCTGGCACACAGAGAACATACGGTAGCGTAAATAATCTCATAACTGATGATGAAAGCCAAATTCTTCAATTTCCTGCAGAATTTCTAAACAGTTTAGAGTTAAGTGGTTTGCCTCCACATAATCTCACATTAAAAGTCGGTGCAATTGTAATGCTGTTAAGAAACCTAAATGCTACCCAGGGTCTTTTAAATGGGACAAGACTAATTGTGAGGAATATGTATGACAATTGTTTAGATTTAGAAATTATCACTGGCGAAAGAAAAGGGCAAAGAGCTTTGATTAATAGAATCGACCTATCACCATCAGACACATCACTCCCTTTCTCTTTTAAAAGACGCCAATTTCCCATACGTCTGGCTTTTTGTATGACTATCAACAAAGCACAGGGACAAACTTTAGATTGTGTTGGTATTTATTTACCCCAGCCTGTTTTTAGCCATGGTCAGTTATATGTAGCTATGTCTCGGGTGCGTTCATTTGAGAACTTAAAGGTTCAAATACTACCAAAAGGCAATAGAACACTGAATGTAGTATATAAAGAGGTCCTATAATAAACAACTAAAGGGAACCTGGCATTCATGCATGTAGAATGTTTTGCTTGATGTATGTCTGTCGGAATTTCAGTTTGTAGAAATAAGTAAACAAATTTTAGGGTTACTGAGTAATGCAATAATAAATTTTAGTATGCATCAGTGCAGTTTGTCTGGGCTTATATTGTACAATAATAAATATGCTGGATAATGAAAAACCTATATGATTCATCGGTTCATGTCGATAAAATGGAAAAATGCTCTAAATGTACAAATAAGGTGACAAGGTACCAAGTTTTTAATGTTATTTATAAGGGGATAATCTTAGTATTTGCATTCATGCGTCCAGTGCGTTTAGCCTTGCGCATGTCTGCCTATGCTTTAATTATAGAAATGTTCAACAAATTTGGGGCTTATATTGTACAATAATAAATATGCTGGATAATGAAAAACCTATATGATTCATTGGTTCATGTCAATAAAATGGAAAAATGCTCTAAATGTACAAATAAGGTGACTAGGTACCAAGTTTTTAATGTTATTTATAAGGGGATAATCTTAGTATTTGCATTCATGCGTCCAGTGCGTTTAGCCTTATGTGTGTCTGCCTATGCTTTAATTATAGAAATGTGCAACAAATTTGGGAGCCTATGTTGTGCAATAACAAATTTTTGTTTGTTCTATGCATGTAGTGCAGTTTGCCTAATCCATTTCACTTACTTTCATTTAAAGAAGGGTTAAAAATAAAATTGCGTAGTGTATAAGAAAATTATTTTAGTACATGCATTAGTGCACTGGCCTGATGCATGTTTGTGTATACTCAATTCAAAGGTTCAAATAGGTCGAAGGGTTTTAAGAGATTCAATGTTGTCTACAATAAGGTAATTTTAGTAATCCATTTTCATTCATGCATGTCTTGCTTTTTTGCATGGTCTGTTTGTAAATATGTGTGACAAAAATTTTAATGTTCCCAACAAATCTTTTTTAATAACATCGAAATGGACACAAATATCTGAGTATATATGTATTGTGTATGTGTTTTTTTTTTAGTGTTTTTTTTCTTTTTCATTTTTTTTTTCCAATTTTTTTGCTGATTTAGGAAATATGCCTCATGGTACATAGATACCAAGGATTTATGTGTTTTGAATACCACCATTTCAGTTCAATAACATTTTCTTTATATATTCAAACATTTAAATGTAAAATTAAGGCAAATATTAATTTTCTGAAATATAATGGTATTCAAATTTTGGATTTCTTGGCATCTCATGGGGGAAACCGCCTTTTTCAGCATTTTTCCTTTTTTTGTTGTTTTTCTTTTCAGTAGGCATGCTTGAATATTAGTGTTTTTTTTATAAAATCTAATCTTTTAGAAAATAAAAAGTAGGGATGGAAATGTTTGAGAACACCCCTTAAGTTCGGTACTTTTAAGTTAGCACAGCACATAATTTTACATAATTTCCTTCATTTTAGAGTCTTCTGCATACAGTAATGTTTTTTTGTTGTTTTCATGGGCGTGCAGTGCTCATACATGCATTAGCAACTGTAACATTTACATATTTAGTGTAGTTTATAGATTGATCCATGAATTTTCATACATCCAGCTTATTGTTTGTTTGTTTGTTTTATTTTTGGGAGGGGGGGGGGGTCGGTGGTGCACTAATGGGAAAGTCATTTTTGACTGGTGTGCTAACGAAAAAATACCCAAAATTTTAGTAATATCAATTTGTGACGATGGTTAAGTTAACTTTATGCAACTCGGTATTACTTTAAACGTTCTTATATTTCCTATATTCTTTGTGGAATACATCATAATTACAAAAAGTAATCAAGCAAGAAAAACTTTCGTAAAAACTATGACACTCACACTACAATTTTTATAATATTTTTTTATATTTTTTGGTAGCATATTCCTGTTTTCCAATTTTTCCAGGAAAAAAGTTTTTTTTACCCAAAATTTTAAACCTGTTTTCAAATAATTTGTGATAATGTTGTCATTTAAATCTATGCACAAACATCAATAGTAAAAAATAAATTTTAAAACCGTTCGTAGCAGGAAATTTTTTGAAAAACCGTCAACTTTACACGAGCATGCCTGCTGAAAAATTAAAAGGGTATAGCGAGTATGGGCACTCGACCTCTTAGGTGTACATGGAACTGAGTGCAACAGTGACAGTCATTTTTATTTTCTGATTTCATCGTGTAAAATATGAATTTTGTCAAATATCGTGGAAAATATGCAAATTTCGTCGAAAGATTATGGAATAAAACACAAATTTCGTCATAGGATTGAAAAAAAAAACGTGATTTCATCAAAGGATCGCAGAGTAAACGTGAATTTCATTCAAAGGACTGCAGAAAAAGTGCGATTTTTGTCAAATGGTCGCAGAAAAACACTGATTTTGTCAAAGGATCGCAGAATAAATGCAAATTTCCTCAAAATGTTGCGGAATTATTCATGTTATGCACCTTCAGTGTCCCACTCCCCACTAGCTTTCCCCCCGCAGGAGGGCCTTTTTCTAAATTTTGCCGTCACACCTCATGTGACATATCGTTGCAAAGGCCTGTGAGGGGGCACTTTCCTAAATCGATATATCGGAATATCATGATATACAGATGCCGATTTATCATGATATTTAATTCTAGACATCGCCCAGCCTTTGCGGTAAGTAAACTTTTTTTCTTTAGTGCTATCAAATTGTTTGCCGTCAAGTTTTGACGGGTTCCATCTAGTTGTTTTTTAAAGGGAAAATTAAAAATATTTTAGAAGAATAGGGCTCCAAAATAGCGATATCTTGCTAAAAAGTACGGTAAAAAGATAAGATTTTATATTTCAAACAAAACTTTACTTTAAAATTATCGTAGTTTTTATGACAAGAATCGTCACAGTATTAATACTTGGAAATTTTTCCAGAGAGAAACATTCGCCTTGCATACAATATTTCAAATGAAAATCAAATTTCAAATAAATTGCTTAAAAGGCACAAAGGCCAACGTAGTGAAAAATATCCACGCCGGGACTCGATCCCGGGTCATCAGTATAGGGCACTGACATTCTACCGACTAAACCACATGGAACGATACCCAGCCTGGAAAATGTCTCTCTATTACATGTTGGCAGGGCTACAAAGGCAGCACAAGATGGAATATTTATCGTGATCCACCGACATTGGGTAAACACGAAACTTAATTAAATCCAGCATCGATTGAAACCATTTTACTAATTGGAAATTTTTCCAGAGAGAAACATTCGCCTTGCATACAGTATTTCAAATGAAAATCAAATTTCAAATTAATAGCTTAAAAGGCAATTTTAATTTGAAATTTCATTTTCATTTGAAATACTGTATGCAAGGCGAATGTTTCTCTCTGGAAAAATTTCCAATTATTAATATAGTTTCAATCGATGCTGGATTTAATTAAGTTTCGTGTTTGCCCCATGTCGGTGGCTCACGATAAATATTCCATCTTGTGCTGCGTTTGTAGCCTTTCCAACATGTAATAGTGAGAAATTTTCCAGGCTGGGTATCGTTCCATGTGGTTTAGTCGGTAGAATGTCAGTGCGCTATACTGATGGCCCGGGTTCCAGTTCCAGCATGGAATCTTTTTCACTAGCTCGCCTTTGCGCCTTTTGAGCAATTAATTTGAAATTTGATTTTCATTTGAAATCATCACAGAGTTTATGACAAGTTCGTCACAAATGACACATATTTCACAAATTGGTCACAGTGTGACTTCAGAGCATTGTTACTTTCGTCAAGGTTCGTCACAAAGTTTATGCCAAAATAGACACAAATGACACACTTTTAACAAATTTGTCACACCGTGACTTCACAGAGTGGTCACAGTGTGACGTCACAAACGACCTCTAAAACGGCCATAACGACCTCGTATTTTAGTCACTATGACGTCATATCCACGTCACGTGACGTCACATCGACGGTCACAAAATCACAGTGTGACTTCACAACGACGTCGCCGTGACGTCACCATGCCTTACGGGTAGTGTACCTGTTGCTTATAAAGAGGAAGTAGATCGACAGATTCAGGAGTTATTAGAATTAAATCTAATCGAAGCGTCAAATGCAGACATTAGTCATCCAATTGTTTGCGTGGCGAAAAAAGACGCAAATGTTAGGCGTTGAATAGATTATAGAGCTTTAAATTCAGTAACGCAGGTCCCAACATTTCCTATGAAAGTTTCGCAGGAAATCATGTATACTGCGGGGGCAGCTAAATATTTATCTTCGATTGATGTATTGAGGAGTTATTGGCAGATTAAAATGGCTGAGGAATGTAAACATTTAACAGCATTTACAACTCATAATGGGACTTATCAGTGGCGTACTATGCCTTTTGGTTTATCAGGGGCGGCTGCTACGTTCCAAAAAGATATGAATGAGGTTCTTCAAGGTCATCGGAGGTATGCACATGCATATATTGATGATGTCATCATTTTCTCCGACACCTGGGAAGAACATTGTGAGGATGTTAGATTTGTTATAGAAGAACTTAAAAATAGAAATTTTCCGAATAGGCTGGATAAATGTAAATTTGGATAGAAATTGACTAAGTTTTTATGTCATGTAATTGGGGGTGGAACGCATGCACCTGATGAGGAGAAAATAGGAGCAATAAGGGACTTAAAGAGACCGAAAACTAAAAAGGAAGTTAGATCTGTTTTGGGATTAATTTGATTCTATCGATCTTATATTCCAAATTATGCAGAAATTGCTATACCTTTAATGGGATTAACTAAAGGGAACGTTAAAAATACTGTACCATGAGATGAAAGGGCAGAAGAAGCATTTAATACACTTGGAGAGGAGTTATGTAACGTGACGCGTTTGGCTACACCTACCGTAGGCCGGGAATATCAGCTTCACGCCGATGCTTCAGACTTGGCAGTAGGATGTTGTCTTACTCAAAAAGATGAAAAGAGTCAGTTTAAATCGATAGCTTTTGCTAGTCAGAAATTATCAGGGGCTCAGCGTGCTTGGCCAAGTATAGAGAAAGAGGCTTGGAGTGTTCTCTTCGGGTTGCGGAAGTTTGAAAAGTGGACATATGGATCTCAAATTGAGATCATAACGGTTCATAATCCATTAAAATTTCTCACTGAAACAACCCCAAGGTCCCCCAAACTCCCTAGATAGGCTCTTGTAACGCTGGAAACTGATTATTTCTCATCGTCCAGGATCGCAGCATTTAAATGCTGATGCAATTTCCAGGCTACATAGGAAGAGCTGGGAAGAACAGCCAATTGCTAGCCCAGCGGCATCAATGACTAAACAGTGGACAAACCTTAAAGGGGTGTCATCACGTTTTAATTTTTTTTTTGTATATATGTAATTGTATTTGAATTTTGTGTTATAGTGTTATAGTGTATTAGCATGTGTAGTTTTTCTGTAATAATAATAACAGTACACGGTTCATTAGAGATGTCAGTAGAGAATGTTCAGACACCTTGATATTTATATGTAATAATAATAATGAAGAAACCTGCAAAGAGACTATTGAACTCTTCTGTGATGTTACTATATGTTTGGGGAAAATTAGCCCCTAAATGGCATATTTTCCGCTAAGGTGGGGGGTGTCAGGTTCTGAGAAATATCTGCTATTAGAACCGGGGTTCTATATTATTTTTGTCCTAATATATTATATATTGTAACGGCTGTGTACTGGAATTTCAAAGTAACATTCTTTCCTTGTCTAAAAATGGATCTGGGCAGGTGAAAATGTACAGATGGAATGAAGGGAATAGAGATGGTTGGGAAGGAGTTTGCCCGACCTTTTGAGATGTCCGGTGAAAATGGGGAGACAATGGCATTCCAGGGACGAGAAAAGGAGCTTGGAATGCGAGCAGGCTAGGAAATCCTGAGGGGTTACGTTGAGAAATAGCAAGGGGTTGCTGGAAGGCAGTCTCTTATGCTGAGAGAGTCAGTTGAAAGTTAGCGTGCAAGGCGCAAGGTGAGTTGCTGTGTGTAGCTCTTAGATAGAGCGTAGGGTTCAGTTGGAGCCGAGAGCGCCAAGCGCAAGGTAGTCACTGTGTATAGCTCATAGAGATAGAGCGTAGGATTGAGTGAGGCTCGGAGAGCTTAGGCTTAGAGCACATATGTGTTTGGAGATCGAGATTGATCTCCGCAAAGCTAATTTAACGTGTGTAGAGTGAGAGTGATTTAAGGTAGTTTAACAGTACACAGCCAGCATTTACTGTATTCAATTTAATGTTGAACCGGATCATCTATATCGAGTTTGTAAGTATAAATAGTGTTTTGTTGTTGTGTAAATAGTGTGTAAATAAACTGTTAATTTAGTTAATTGAAAGCATTGGTTTTCATTTAAACAAACTTCTCACTGCATGACCGATATCACGTAATCATATCGGTGGTGGCAGCATATAAATAATAAGGATTTTCTTCGAAGTTGTGCGGACTAAGAGGAAACTCCGACAGATAATGCTTCATTATTTTAGCACTTTAGTGCAAAGCTTTGCATATATGCAAAGAACAGTGTTTTGAACTTAATAGATTTTTTTAAATTCATATATGCCTAATTGACACCAGAAAATTGAAGTAGAAATATTTCCTTTAAATAATAACAGACTTTTCGTGTTAAAATAAAGCGAAAGTAACCATTGGAACTTTCTGGTGTAAAGTAAGATTCTCTGCACTACGTAATTTCAAGAACGTATTCTATCGTGGGATTTAACACTAGAACGCCGGCAAATTTTACGGAAGTTTAATAAAAATATTTGAAACCAGAAAAATTTTTTTGGTTACTTGTTTAAGATATTTCAGTGTAATTTATAATTAACAAGAAAGATAGCCCGTCAAAAATGACGGAAAATGAGATAGAAAGATATATAAACCTTTAAGACCTGAAGAGTTTTAGTAGAAATTAAAAGTCTTGGCTTTTAACCCAAATTAATAAGATCATATTTAATTGAAAAAAGATGTTTAAAATTTTTTTCGATCTCAGGTGACGTCAAGGGAGGATCCACACAATTGTTTGGTGCAGGCTCTGCTTTAGTGCCAGAAACAGAGGAAATTCCTTTTCCTTTTGCCTTAGGATAACCTACACAGTTGTGTAGGTCAGGTCTTAAAGGGATAAAAGACATGTGCAAGAATATGAGTTTTCCTCTCTTGTTCCGCAGTAATAGATGTAAATAACACAATTTAAAAACAAAACGAATTTATGAAAAACTATGTAATAATGAATACAGAAAAAATGAAATAAAATTCCTTCACAAAACTTCAGGATATACGATGTTTTTTGTAAAAACTCTTTTATTTATTAAAAGCCGACCTTGCTCTTCAGTATCTTCTACATAAATTTTTAACTGCTTTCCTCTTTACATCTTGTAATACATATAGATAGTTGTCCATGAGAAAAAAAACGATTCTTTTAAATACAGTCCAACTGTAGAAAATGTGTGTCCTTTCGACTTATTTATCGTCATTGCAAATGACAGTATAACTGGAAATTGGCGGCGTTTAAAAATGAAAGGTAACGAAGTTTCACTTGGTGTCAAATCAATTCTTGGTATGTGAACTCTATCATTTTGATTTGTTCCGGTTAAAATGAAAGCATCAATAAAATGGTTGTGGAGAGAGTGCACAATTAATCTGGTTCCATTGCACAATCCTTTTCTTGGATTCATATTTCTGAGAAGCATGATGATACTTCCTTTTTTCAGAGTAAGCTTATGAGGAGGCATCCCTGATGGAGTTTGTTCATTCAAGAACCCAGGTGAATAATTATTAACATTTTCTAGGTTGTCAGACACGACTGAATCTGCACTACAGTAAAATCTTCCATCTTCAGGCAGCAAATTCAAAATTTTGTTATTTAATGATAATGCATGTTTGTTTTTTGTTGTCAAAATTACTTTTTGTTCAAGTTGTTCAAAATATGTATAGTTTATATGATCTCCATATACACTTGCAGTAATTGAATCTTTGCAAACTATTGATAGTGGAATTTCTATTGTATCTGCAGGTAAATTTGATATATCAGCTGTTTTTCCTTCACCAATTTTAAGCTGCCACTCATTAAAAGAATTTTGCCCTTCAGATCTCATATTTTCAGATAGTCTAAGTTGTATAAATTCTTGCCAAAGTGGGCTTGATTTCAAGCATGTTTCAATAATTTCTGTTCTGTTTTCTCTTATAACAACTGGCAATGTCTGGCGAAAGTCTCCACCTAATAACATAACCTTGCCTTCAAAACGCATGTCATTCAACATTATTTCCCGCAGTAAGACATCTATACAACGAAGAGCATGGCATGACATCATTGTCACTTCATGAATTATAATTAATTTAGTTTCACGTAATATTTGAGATTCACTTGAAGAAGTTCTAATGGCAGATGTGGAAGTTTCTAAAATCGGCACTGGTAATTTGAAGCCAGAATGAACAGTTTTACCACCCTCTAATAAAATTGATGCAATTCCTGTTGTTGCATGTGGAAGTACTACTTATCATTTACTTCTAACAAAATGCATGAGTACGTTGTACAAATATGTTTTACCAGATCCTCCAGGACCATCTAAGTAAAAGCAACGTCTCGTAACAGAATCACTTTCAAGTGCTCATTTTATTTGGTTATAAGCTTCTCGTTGTAAGAAATTTAAAGTTGCTATTTGTTCAACAGTTACTTCAGCTTCATTAAAATAATCGAATTCTTCATTTTGAATTTCCTGCAGTATATCGGGTGTAGGAAGATTAAATTATGTACAGTTTAATCCATGAGATTCCAACATGCAATTAATATCTTGCAAAGCTCGGTTCTAAGCAGCTGATTCATTATAAGTTCTTGAGTAATCTTCGCTCATTGAATTTTTATATTTTTCCCACAAATTAGCTGCATTTGTTGGACTACAAAATATACAAATAAATGCAAAAGTTTGACGCATTTTAATAGCATTGCAGTTAAAGTAGCCTCTTCTAAGCGTTGATCCCATTCATTATCTTCAGCAAGAAGACAACGTGCACGTGCAGCTTCTTGAAATGTGTTGTGCAAATTTCCATCTAATGTTCGTAAATCTTCAAAGCATGTAGCAGCAGGAACATAAAGGAGAAGTAACCGAAGGCAGAAACGTTCAATATCTTTTGGATTAACATAATATAATCTTGTAACAATTTTATCGCCTCCTGTTTGTCGTTTTTCCAAGCATTTTTCTCGTATACATAATGATATGGTATATCAACATAAAGATATTGTTTTGCTTCCTTATCTGTTCTATTCAACTTGAACCAAGCAGTCAGCATCGTTTCGCGGTTGGCAGCTTGTTCCAGAGCAGCATTTGCACCACCAGCATGAAAATAAACCTGTTGTCTTAAAGGCAAATGAATGGCAAGACGAATTATTGCATGATAACGATCATGCATTTCATTTTCCAGTAACCGCCACATTGCCTCTGGTGCACTCACATATCGAGAATCAGCATGTGACGATAGTTTATCATACACAAACACGTTACTTTCATTATTTCCAGCATGAACTACTACATTTGCTGCATCATAACCTTTGTATATGTACTTGTAAATGTATTTAATAGATTTGATTAACGTGCAGGCTTCAATGTTGACGTGCGCGTCATATTTAAGCAGTAAATATGCATTATATGGTACGATGTGGCGATTATCTATCTGTTTGCCGCGAACTATAGCAGTTGGGCCTTGTCGTCTTTTATAGAGTGGATAACCATTCAGATTGATTTTAGTTGTTTCTTGAAACTCTTTTGGAAAATCTTTTGTGCATTTATTACCATCCATGCATGGAGAATGCGGATTCAAAGTTCCGCATGGCCCGTGGACCATAGTACAAAGAACAATTTCTGATAATCGTGGATAAGTTTCAGGATCTGGTAACTCCGAAGAAATACAACGGTCAACTTGAGCATCATTACGAAATTTATAGGGCTCTGCTAGAATTAAAAGAATATGAGCATGTGGAAGACCTCTTTTTTGAAATTCAATAGTATATACAAAGGCTACAACTTTACCAAATAGTTCCCCATTTGTTATATCATTCATTAATGCTCATAGTTTGATTTTAAACACTCTCGCTACTAAATCAGGTCTGTCTGATGACGTTTGTCCGGGCAGTAGATTTTTGACTATTTCTGGCCATTGTGGATTGCACGTGAATTTACAAAACACATCTGATTTTTCAAACTTTGTAACAATGGACATAGCATCATTGTATCTCTCTCTCATATTTCTAGGAGACCCTTGAAATGAAGAAGGTACAATTATGGCTTTTCCAGCTGTAACACCTCTATCAGCTGCTCCTTGGGCTGCAAAGTCCCTGAGGCCAGAATAATCGTCTGCACGAAGTTTTTCTTGCTTCTGTTATATGAAATTGAGATTATTAGCTTCCACTTATAAGTGAGAGTCTATTATCCACTGTTGAGCAAGTTTTCCACCATGCAATATTGGATGAAACTCATTATCCCGAATCGCTGTTTGAGCAACTTTGAACTGAAGCATTGATATATTACTTCGAACACCAGGTGAAAATCCTGGATAAGGTGATAGTGATAAATTTGTTGTCCAGCCAGGCTCTCCGTTTGGGTAGAATATAGGATAAGTCATTGGATCTAAATTAGGACTTAAAATATTCAAGTTTACAAAAGGTTGGTCATTATTTCTTGGATAAATTCTTATATCGCGTTGAAAGGGTGGTTCACCATCGTCATTTAGAAAAACCATAGCTACTTCGTTTGATGTCGGCAAATTATATCGCCTGTTGTCTGAATGGCGATCTCGACACAATACCATATTAACTCTTGGCATTTGCAAATTGTATCTTTGTGCATGTTGATGCTGCTCAGTCTCCACCTCACTCAATTTTTTGAAAACTTGAGCATAATGATTTTGCCACATAAGTAAATCAAGTTCACGCAAAGCATTTGGTAAACAGTTGTCATTTTCGGGAATATTAAGACGCTCTTCTGCAGCTTGTGTTGTATCCAAAACATACAGTTGAGCAAATTTTCTTTGTTGGCCATTAGGAGGATGCAAGTGGGAAGTTCGGTGATAAATTTGGCCTTGAACTTTAAAGCAATAAGGGCCGTGTCCTGGAGCATTTCCAGCAAGTTTAGCACCCGTAAGCAAATGAAATGGCACTATTGTATGAGCGAATATTTTCTTTGAAATTACGATAATTAAGTGCATTTGAATTGCCCATCAAGTCTTGGAGGTATGGTGGAAACCGATGACTTTGTGGAAGCCTAACTTTACCTTTATGGGAACAACTGTTAAATTTTCCATCTCTGGGTTTCTCAGCTTGAAAATGGCGCGCTTTGCAAAATTCGCAGAGAATGCTTAATTGTCCACACGTATGAGGCTCAATAACTTGAGACTGAGAGGCTTCAGAAATTAATTGTTGCTGATTTTCGTAGTAGTTTTGTCGTTGAGTCAAAAACCGCCGAGAATGACGTTCAGCATCATGACTACGCCTGTTTAACCTTTGTTCTTCATTTTCACTTGAACGCTGTGTAGAAGTACGCAAAGAGTTATCAGATAATCTCACAGATCGATCACTATGGCTTTCATTAGCTCTTTGATTTGAATGCCGTAATCTATTTTCTTCTCGGATAGAATTTAATGTTTCTTGCTACTGCTGAGCTAGCCATCGGGCTCAACGTTCTCTGTCTGAACGCCGTTTACGTTCGGATGCAGTTTCATTCATTTCAAATGAAAAATACAATAAAATGTTGAATAAAATATTCTATATTACATTTCTACTTCATTATTCTTTTTTCACTCAAAAAAAAAAAAAAAAAAAAAAAAAAAAAAAAAAAAAAAAAAGTTACCGCTTTGAGTTGCCATTATCATACACATAATTTTAATTTAACATGCACATTTAATTTTATTATAAAACACCAAATTTTCATTCAAAGCAAAAATTTGCAGGTTACCACGCCAGGCAAGAAATCGCTCTTTTGGTGCTAAAATGAAACTCTGTGCGTCTGTGACAGCTGTACCTATTTTTATTTAATACACATTTAATGCAACGTTAAAAAAGATTAAAAAAAAAGTAAATAAAACTATAAAAACAATTGGGGTAATTCACTGTTGGATGAATGCTAACATCGGGTCACTTTTTCTCATGCGGTCAATTTCGTGGCGCTGGGATAGATATTCAATGCGTGATTTTTTGCCAAACTATACCCCAAATTATACAAATCGACATAATTTTTCTTTTAAATAACGAAAGAACAAATAAATTAGAAAAACATTAATAATAATACAAATAAAAAGTTGAAGCAAAAATAACTTGATCACGTAAGAAACACGTGCACCGTGTTTATTGTCAAGTGAATGTGACATTAACGATCATCCATTATTGGCATCCATCTTATAATTTGGCGATAGTTTTTTGGTCAACGGGATAATCAAGTAGCACCGCAAAATTAAACACGGTTTCAGAAATGGTTTTAACGATAGCGCAAAACATTAAACTTTTCCAATTTTGAATATTTTATAGATGGGATTTCAGATAGAAGAAATTGTATATTGCATTTTTGGGTACTATTTAGTTATCCCGTCGACCAATTTCGCCAAATTATATAAATCGCCAAACCACTCGCCAAGTTATACAAATTGACATAATTTTTATCATAAATAACAAAAGAACAAATAAATTAGTATAACATTAATAAAAATATAAATAATACGTCGAAATAAAAATCACTTGACGACGTAAACACGTGTAACTTGCATAAATTTAAGTGAATGTGACATTTACGATCAAACAGTATTGGCATTTAATCTTATAGTTTGGCGATAGATTTTTGGTCGACGGGATAGCTAAGTAGTACCAATTTTTGAAAGTTGAACGAAGCCTAACAATGCCGCGATCAATGAGGCAGCCCAATCGGAATTGTGAGGGACACACAGAGACTTGGATTTTATATAAATAGATTTAAAATTTAATATTTAAACTTTTCGCTCTCACCGCCTTGCATATATTACAAACTATGGTGCAGATAGTGCAAAATAGGAAAGAATTTGGTACTTTTCCACTATAGGGGCCTTGGCGGTTTTTTAAAAAACTTGATGGAATTCAGGCATCAGAGAGTATTATTTGTTGCCAAATGTTAAAAACAGCTACGAAAACAAACTTGATAATTTTTTTTTGTTTGTTTCTATAAATTTGTTTATATTTTAATTAAATGTATATATTATTGTTGTTTTTATGCACAAATAACTTCTGTTTCTGAATAAAATTTGACAAATGGCTTCTTTATGTTAAATACATTGTATAAATGTTGAAAAAAAAAATCCGTGTTTATATGAAATAAAATAGTGAATAGGTTGCCAGAAAATATGTTGCCAAATTCCCTTCTTCGCCAAGGCAGATTTCGCTATTTTGCCAAGGCCCCTATGCTGGAAAACTACCGACAATTTAATTTCTGTATCCGGCTATGTAAAGCCCATTAAAATCGGGCTGTTAGGAGCTCAGATAGTACAGCGCGTCATATTTTATTTGTAGTATAGGGATGACGATATAAAAACGTATATTTTCGTATATTACACTTTAAATTCTCACCCATACATTTTGAAAAAAAAAAAAGAAGAAAACCTTAGAAGCCGGAGTTTAAATTAAATTGCGGTGACCTCGTATGGAATATTAATGGTTTTAAATGGGAATTTCGCGAAATTAACTAGCTAACGCCAAGTTGGCTTCATATATGACAACTTATTTTTGTCAACAAATATGGCGATATTTCATAAAATGTGGCGATAATCCGCCAAGTTGTTCAGAATTTGGCACTACTGTGGTAACCCTACATTAGTATTTTTCAACAATTTTTCATTACAATGAGGCGGTCCTACCGGAATCGCGAGGGACACACAGAGACTTGGATTTTATATAGATAGATTTATTTTTTAAAGAATTTTCTGGCTCAAATCATCTATTAGTCCCCTATCCGGTGTCGAATTGACAGCTGCTCGGCGTTCTAGTGTTAAATGGTTAAAGGTTAAGCCTTATAAAAATAAGGTATTTGAAGACGTACTTATTAAAATATTTACTGATTTGCAATATTTTAGCGTAAAACAGCCACATGACAGTAGTTTTTACTTGTGTTACAGATGTAATAGAAGAATAAATTGACGTTATAGGGTAAAAGCACCAATAGTCGGCCACTTAAGCGCTTTCTTTTAGTATATAGCTCAAAGTCTAATTTTAAAAAGCAATAGAACATTTTTAACAGTGACACATGTTAAGGTACACTTTTCTTTTACTGTTTCAGCAAATGTTTTTAAAAAAACTGATTATAGTTTTTATTTATAAAAAGTTAAATTTAAAAGTAGCAAAGGTCTAGTAGTCGGCCACTCAATTCTAGTGTTCAGCCATCACTGCACCAGTAGTCGCCCACAAATGCTTTGTTATTTAAATAACTTAAAGTATAACTTTTATAAACAGAACAACATTTTAATGATAAAATGTGTTAATTTATTCTTTTCTTATAATGTTGCTGTAATAATTTAAAATATTATAATAGTATATAACACTTTCCAACATAGTTTAAAAGTGTTTGTGAATATGGATTGTCTTCAGTCTGTCCGAGTTCTAACACTCGCAAATATACTCGAATCTCATTGAAGTTTTTGTATGTTTTTGACTTTAACAATAGCACGATCGCTATTGAAAATAAAGTGCGTAGAATTTATAGTTCATCTACAGGGACAGTCAAAAATATCCCGATGCATTACGTTCAATGAGAAAATTTGCTTCAAGTTTATTTTAATGATGTTGGGCATTTCAAATATAATGAAATTGATATGCATTTATGAAGTGCATTTAACTACGCATTTTAGACAATATGGAGTCCAAAGAACTTATTATTCATTTATAGGGCCCCGCAAAAGAATTCCTTTACTTAATAGTGTCAGGGGATAAGCAGTTTCCAGCGTATTTTAGTTCTCTTATACTACATCAAATAAAATGAAATTGATATACATCATAACTGAGGCTTACTACAAAATACTCGTTGTATAACATGATATGCATAGCATTTATCGTTCATTTACACGGAAACACAAAAAATTCGAATACAGTACTGTATCTTTCAATTAGCGATAATTGCTGTAAGTGTGATTTTGTTTATGACATGCGTTTTTAAGTTTAATTAAACCTTTGCTTACAATGCGGTGTGTATAACTGATATAGATCATATACAAGGCTACACAAAAGAGTTTGTAAGCTTTATGGAGTATCAGCGTGAATGGCTTAAAAGAGGCTTTTATGCTCTTTCAAGCTGAACTATATTTAGTATACTAAGAGATGTTTGTATAATATAAATAAAACCATATACTGGGCCACGCAAAGAACTGAATACATGGCCTCCCAGGGATAATAATGTGTGGAAGTATCATTTCAGTAGTTTTAACCACGTTCTAGCCTTAATTAAATTTTAGCTTAATATGTGCGGCATATGAAAATCTATTGGTAATATACAGGGCTGTACAAAATAATTCAAGTATGTTTCCGTATAGGGGTAGAAATTGCTGAAGGTAAATTTTCAACCTGTTATGCATTTTCTTACTATACTAAGTTTTATTTTATCATACTATGAATAGAATGATATACAAATCTTTAGATTAAATACAGGACTGCGCAAAAGAATTGAACTACTTTTTCGGTTAGGGACCATAATCTGGTTTTCAAAAGTATTATGCCTTTTTAAAAATTTTTACTTTTTTTACGGTATTAAGCAGCTCAATTTCTTTGAAAAACTCTGCAAGTCATGGGAAATGCTTTTATAATCTATTCTTCATGCAAGATTTTTCATTCTTGTTTCATATGGAAAGTAAAGTTAAAAGTACCATATTATCTAGTAGTGGGCCTTTCAATTTTTTTGTTTAACCATCGTGGACTAGACTGCGGGCAGAGAAAAAATTATTACGTCATCCTGTTTCAAAATGAAATTATGATGTAGGACAAGATTATTAACAGAAACTGAATGACTGATCTGTCGATGCATATCTTATTGTGATATCAGCAGTAGGGAGTGGCCAAATCGTCATTTTAGCGTTACTATCATGTCGTCAAGTTTCGGTATGAAATTTTAATATGTTGCATCGCAGGGTTCGTACGGGTGCTTGAATTTCATGATCAAGAAATTCTTAGGTACAAGTATCTTTTTATGGAAAATCTCTCCTGAAATAAGGCTAAATTTCGTCCGTTTGAACTAAATTTATTTTTCTGTAAAAAAATTCTGATATTGGGCCTTGAAAATAACGGTAACCGTACAAACCCTGTCCATGTCTCGACTAGTACAATGCAAATATTTCAGTTTATCTTGGGATTTCGTGGTTAGATATTTGCAGAACGCGGCACCAATTTTTCATTTTCGCGTTACTATCTCGTAATCGAGTTTCGAAATGTAATTTTAATAAGTTGCATATCTCGAATAGTACATTACAAATATTACAGTCTGTATTGTAGTATCTTTGAACAATGAGCAGAATGAAGCGCCCATTCTTATTTAACGGAAAATATGGTTTCTTGTTCAGTTGTTTTACCCTATTCGATATTTTAACTACATGTGTCAAAGCAATCGTTTGTTATCATTGTTATTTTAGTAGTTATCTTATTATTATAGATTTGTGATTTTATAGTAACAGTCGTTTTTGATATAATTATGCGATTTTATAAAAAAAAATCTTGTTTTTTACTATCTTTTTTTTGTGATGAACGCATGGGCGCATAGCGTTCATCAAAACTAAAACTAATCACTGGACGAAGCAACTTCATCGTGCAGCAGTCTCAAAAACGCCCTAAATTCGCGAAATCCGCGATCATAAACGAACGAAATTCGTTAACGTCGCAATCAGTAACGAACGTATGAACGCATAGCGCTCAGGAAGACCGAAGAAAAACATGACTGGATGTAGCAAACTTGTGCAGCAGTCTCTAAAACGCAGTAATTCGCGAAAGACACGATCACGAACGAACGAAATTCGTTAACGCCACAATCAGTAAAAAACGTATGAGCTAATAGCACTCATGAAAACCAAAAAAGACATCACTGGGTGCAGCAAGCTCGTCGTGCAGCAATCTCTAAAAGGCAGTAATTCGCGAAAGCCACGATCACGAACGAACGAAATTCGTTAATGCCGCAATCAGTAATGAACGTATGAACGCACAGCGCTCCTGAAAACAGAAAAAAAATCACTGGGTGCAGAAACCTCGTCGTGCAGCAGTCTCTAAAACGCAGTAATTCGCAAAAGCCGCAATGACAAACGAACAAAATTCGTTAACGCCGTAATCAGTAACGGACGTATGAGTTAATAGCGCTCATGAAAACCGAAAAAAAGAATCACCGGGTGCAGCAACCTCGTCGTGCAGCCAGCAGTCTCTAAAACGCAGTAATTCGCGAAAGCCACGATCAAGAACGAACGAAATTCGTTAACGCCGTAATCTTTAACGAACGTATGAACGCATAGCGCTCAGGAAGACCGAAGATAAACATGACTGGGTGCAGCAACCTCGTCGTGCAGCAGTCTCTAAAACGCAGTAATTCGCGAAAGTCACGATCACGAACGAACGAAATTCGTTAACGTCGAGATCAATAACGATGATTAAAGATTATATATAACGATTATATATAACGGTGATTAACAAGATTATAAACGCATAGCGTTCATGAAAACCGAAAAAAAACATCACTGGATGCAGCAACCTCGTCGAGCAACAGTCTAAAAAACGCAGTAATTCGCGAAAGCCACGATCACGAACGAACGAAATTCGTTAACGCCGCAATCATTAACGAACGTATGAGCGCATAGCGCTCATGAAAACCGAAAAAAAACATCACTGGATGCAGCAAACTCGTCGTGCAGCAGTCTCGAAAACGCACTAAATTCGCGAAAGCCGCAATCAGAAACAAATGAAATTCGTTAACGCCGCAATCAGTTACGAGCGTATGAGCGCATAGCGCTCTTGAAAACTGAAAAAAAAACATCACTGGGTGCAACAACCTCGTCGTGCAGATGTCTCAAAAAAGCAGTAATTCGCGAAAGCCGCGATCTCAAACGAACGAAATTCGTTAACGCTGCAAACACTAACGAACGAATGAGCGCATAGCACTCATAAAAATAAAAAAAATTCACTGGATGCAGCAGTCTCAAAAACGTACTAAATTCGCGAAATCCGCGATCACAAACGAACGAAATTCGTGAACGTTGCAGTCACTGACGAACGTATTAGTGCAAATTAATTTTATTTAACTTGTTCATGAATGATATTTATATGTCTTTTTACCCGACAGCCAAGAAGGGTTATGTGTTTCACGCATATCTGGGTATGTGTATTTCTTTATACCCTCGAAACATCCCAACGGCTGGATGGATTTTAATGAATGAGGTCTCTGTCGATTCGTCTTAACCGTCCGATGGTTATAGGCTAGGTATTGCTTTTATCGATTCAAAATGGCGGCCGTAAAATAAAAATGGCGGTAGAGAGGAAAATTTTTTTTTCGCACCCTATTGAAAAGTATACCATTGCATAACTCTTTCAAAATGAAGGCGATGTTTCATTGACTATTTTACAGTCAGAAGCTCCGTTTAAATATGACATAACCTGGAAGTCGTGTAGGTAGGATCTCTAGCTTGACAGCAACTCTAACCATCATAGACATCTATAGATCTCATCAAAACAGTGTTTATAGATAGGAACTAACAATTAAACACAACTTAAAGCCCATCCATACAAGTAAATAATAAAAAAAAATAGGTAAGTAATAAAAAATAGTTTCACGTAGATAGGAATTAATTAATTAGTTCGCTTTTTACGCAGTCGGGTTTTTTGATTTTTTAAATTAAATTTTTACTTGTTCTTATTTTTTATTTGTAAACACTATGAAGTCTAAAAATGCAACACTGAAGTAAATAATAATGACATCGTATGAGCCAGGGCAAAATGCAAGGGAATTTCTTGGGCTCATTTGTGATAAGAGCCGTTTTGAGGGCAGCAATTTAGACGCTGTTTTATTACCCAACAGGTGGGTAATAACGCTTAATAGCATTGGTCAAGAAATCATGCCACTATATTTTATGAATAGCTATCTGCTAAAATAGTCTTTTTTGTATACATAATCAATAAGTTACTGTATTATCTTATATTTGTTTGGGGAAAAAAAATCTAAAACTAAGCCGTAAAAATTGGTAGAATCTTATCGTGGCGTTATTACCCCAGAACAACTTATATATAGTGTACATAAAATAAAATGCAAGTAAAAGGTTATATAAATCTCAAATTGCGATAGTCAAATTACGAAAAAAAATCAAAACCCTCTAAGTGTTTGGGGCGTATTATTCCGTTCACTAAGCTCCAGGTTTCACAGCAATACAAGCAATATTTAGGATAATACAATTCTATTGATTTATGGAATTTTAAATACATTGAAGAATTATTAATACTCTTAAGGATTACATTCATATTTGTAATTGAGTTTTTTTTATAATGTTGAAAGAATCATATTTTATTAGCATTTAAATCAAAATGCAAAGAAAACAAAATTACAATTTTACCCTTTTCCAAGACGCTCGGAGGGTTAAAAGTAGACTCAAAAAAGTGAAATACACTTTTAGACAGTAGTCAACCGTGGTGGCCGATCACTGAACATGTACACTCAGATTTCACAAAATTTTCTTTGTTTTTGACGAAATAGTTTCCTGGAAATGCTCCGAGCGAAAATTTCGTCAAATTGATGAAATTAGTTTCTTCACTTGCTTGACGATATAAATTTCGTCAATAGTTTCGTCAAAAGAGGGCTGGTGGCGCCATCTCTCAATCAGTTTGGAAGCTCCAGTATTTGACGCGGGGAAAGAAAAAAAATCACCTCTCTCTTTCCCCGGCGTGATTCGAACTCACGATGTTTCGTATGGGAGATCGCTGTTCTTCCAACCTGGCTGCTGGGGACTTGAAAGTGTCTGCTTTTAGACTGATATAATGAATTCTTCTTCGTGTTTTATTTTTATAACGTAGATTGCAATTTTATCGGGCTGCTATATTTTCTGAAAGTTTTAAGGAAAGCTAATTTATTTTTATGGTTTTCTCGTATCAATGAATAAGTATAATATGGCTTGATTAAATAATTTACAACTTAAATTTTCTTTGATCAATGGATGATTATAATATGGTCTGGTTAATTTGTTGCTCACAAATAATGAATTGTGAAGTGCATATTGCGTGAGATTTTATCACTTTGAGTAGGAGGATAAGATTTTAACACTTTACTATTTTACACTTTACTACACACTTTACACTTTACTAGATGGATCAATTATGTTTATTTTTAATTTGATTGAAAACATAGTATACTTCTTAAAAAAAAAAAAAAAGATATCCTAGAAGTTTGAAATTTTATTGACCTAATTTTCTTATTGAATGGTTTTGAAAAACACAGAAAATTTATTCTTTTCGAATTAAAACATAACGAACGACAACATATAAATAAAATAATAATAATATTAATAAGCATTCGTAAAAATTCTAACAGCTAAAAAATAACTAATGAAGAAACAATAACTACCTATATTTCAGTATTTTCTGAAAAGCACTAAGTGCTGTTTTAAAATAAATTATTACAGGACTAACATAAACAAGCAAATATCTGTTTGCTAAAATCGAAGGATTTGAGGAAATGTTTCCTTAAAATGCATTGAGCCTGACCGTGATTGAGCAAAACTTTCGTCAAATATTTGAGGGTTTACGTTTCGTTAAAAGTCACGTGATGTTAATAGGAAATGATCGTCAAAAACGACGAAATACAGCTCGAGGATTACTGAATCGTCAAAAGGGAGAGTTTTATTTCTGAGAGTGTAAGTAAATATAATACCCAATAGTTGGCCACATTAAAATTAATTAATACAAACACACTTATTGAATTTTGATACTGAAGAACATTAGTTTATTAAACTTTTTAATAGTAGAGTCTCCTAATTTTAGAAAATAATAAAAAATAAATTAATACTAGTCTTTTAAAAATTTTGTCATCGGTTAACAAAAAAAATACCAAAAACGGTTATTTGACCGCAACCAAGTAAACAAGTTGGAAATTGCTCGTCAAACGTGGCAAATGAGGTGCGTTCGTACTATAACTAGTTTTATAATTATTTTTTGCACCCCATATTGTACTGAATGTGTATTTATTTGCAATTCATAAGTGCATAGTCTGTAACATCATTAAAATGCACTTGCAATAATTTTTTCCCATCCCCCTTAATGCAACGGAAAAATTTGACTGTCCCTGTAATTAAGCTATACATCCGATTTTCATGAAATTTGAAATGGCTCGACAAAATTTTGCAGCAATTATATATTTAAAATTTCAGCCCATTCGGAAAGCTGTAACATCATTAAAATGCACTTGCAATAATATTTCCCATTGGCTTTAATGTAAAGAAAAACTTTTGACTGTCCCTGTAATTAAACTATACATCCGATTTTCATAAAATTTGAAATGGCTCGACAAAATTTTACAACAATCATATATTTAAAATTTCAGACCATTCGATTGGGTAGTTTTTGCTCTATTATATGCGGACGGACGGACAGACGGACGGACAGACAGACGGACTGAACGACGACTATAGGTGCTACGTATTTATATAATTACGAACGCACCTAAAAATGGCTGATTACTAACGCAATAAAAATACCCTCAATTCTTTGCTGATGGCTTATGACGTATAAATGATGGCTACATATAGGGGGATTGTAATATTTCATTTGAAATCAAAAATGAGCAATTCATAACGTATTTTATCTCAAAGTGGCCGACTACTGGTGCATTTACCCTATATTTTTCCTGTGTATTAAACCTTTCAGGGAATCATATATAATATTTTCCGAAACAAAATAAAAAAAATCTCGCATTTAAGGGTTAAGGAAATGTCAGTTCCTCTTTATTCATAGTTCTATGCATTGGACATGTTACTACACCAGTGTTGCCAGTTTGAACTCCATTTTTATTCCGAACTCTCACCGGACATTCTTAAAGAAGGATTTTTACTTTGAGCAATCACGAAATGTATGTCATGCATTAAAGCAGAATAAACTACTGTTCGTATTTTTAGGTATGAATTCAGTATTTCTGATTAAAAATGGAGGACAAAATGGTACCATTTGAACCTTTCAAACATATCCATACTTACAAGGGGACCACCACACATGGTGCGCGCAGTTTTTAATAATTTTTAAGTTTATCATAGGGGTCACACCCCTAATTACTTCCGTGAAAGGTTTCCTTCAAATGGGCCTTAGTTTTTAAGAAATTAGGGGTCAAAGTTCAGCATACTTTTCGAATACCTATTTATTGCTGTTCAGGAGGCGTCGAGGTAACGCGTAAATACGCTATACCGCAGATAGCGGGTTCGGACCCAGTTTGTACATCCATTTTTTTTATTATTAATATTATATTTTTGGCATGTTACTAATTTTATGTAAATTAGGAACTAGGCAGCTTTGAAATTTTTGATATTTTCCAAATTAATTACACTTACATTTTCGAAATTTTTATGAAAATTTATATACATATATATATATATATATATATATTTTTTTTTTTTTTTTTGCAATTTTTAAGCCAATTATTATAGCTATTGACCAAAATTAATCTAATTTATGTCTAGAATTTTTTGTTGAATTGTTTTAATTAAATTTATTATTATTTACATTTTATACTTTAAGCGCTGATTTATAATAATAATAATAATAAATGTATATTTTGTTTACTTTATGGAACTTTATAAATGTTTACCATAATTTATACAAAATACTTTTCATGTCGAATAAACGGATTTACGATTAGGTAATTTCAATACCATATTAACAAATGAGTAATAAAATGTTAAACTAGTAACACGTATATATAATTTTTTACCAAGTTGTATAAATTTTTAATGTCCTCTAAATAACTTTATCTGTAAAGTTCGAACTCAACATCATTTTTTATTTGCACAGATAAAAAATGACAGATTAAATATAAACTATTTTTTTTTTCATTCTAATAATTATAAATATTGTTGACGTCATTCTTAAATATTCAACTGGAAATGAAATAATGCAAGATATTTATTCTATCAATAAAAAATATTTTTAAATTACGTCTGATATGCTTTCGCAGTAATATCAGAATAAATAAAATTTTCCTTTTATTGATCTTGTTCAGCTATTTTATGACATTAAAAAATTAAGTATTTAAAGAATATATATTATATTAGTTTGTGCGTTCTACTAATATTGTTAAAAAATTCCATGCAAAGAAGTTGTATTTATAGTCATTTTTAATACTATGTTTTGAATATTATTATTGTACGTATCACCCAATTAATTGCATATTTACTAAATTAATAATGGCGATGTCAGTAATGATCAATATTTTTTTATTTCATTAGTTAACATATTGCATTCGTTATATTTAGAACAAATCAATTATTGAAAGTATATATTATTTTGTTAATTTTTTCCTAGACAATTCTATATATATACAAGATGTACGAAAAAAATATTATGCATTATTTCAAAACTGTGATAAATAACAAAATATACATAAATCTAAACAGAAATAGTAAGTTTTAAAAAGATGATATAGCTATATATAAATTAGTTTAATAATATAAATTTTCGTAAAAAAAATCGAAAATGTAAATGTAATTTGTTAGGAAAATATAAAAAAATTCAAAACTGCCGAAGTTTAAAAACGGGGTTGATTGGTTGATTTTTTGACGGCCGATTATCTACACTAGGGATATAGGCCCGAGGCGGGAGTGCCCTTCGTGGGGGTCTTTCTAAGGGAACCTAACCCGTATTTACGCATGGAAATCCATGGCTCGAAGAAAAGCACGAAAACTCCGAACGATTAGGCCAACGGGCGCAATTGGGATCGAACCCAGCACCTCCCGTCTACTAGCTTCCAGAGCAGAACCTCACAGCCACTGGTGGGGCTTTAAAACAGGGTAAAACGTTTAAGATGTCAACAATATAGTATTAATAAAAAAAAGTGGAGGTACAAGCTGGGTCCGAACTCGCTACCTGAGGTACAGCGTAATCGCGCCACCAAGTACGCGTGCTGGACAGCAATAAATAGGCATTTGAAAAGTATGCTGAACTTTGACCTCCAATTTCTCAAAAACTAAGGTGCATTTGAAGGAAACCTTTCTCGGGATTAATTAGGGATGTGACTCCTACAACATACTTAACACTAGAACGGCGGGAAAATCTTACCTACTAGAATGGCGGGAAGGGGTCATTTTGACCCCTCGATGAAAATACTGAAATAACAACGCTAAAACAATTTTAAATGCCATACATTGGCAAAAATATGTAATTTCCGTTTATTTCATAATTTATATTTAATATTACTAGATAATTTATTGAATTTTAGAAGTACTGTATAAGTGATGCCTAAATGGCGATTAATTAGATCATACTACAACTACTCAAAAAACTCATTAATTTGATATAAAAATCGATTTAAAATTAATGTTTTCACAAATTAAAACTAATGTTAACTAAAATAAAACACAATTTATAAAATAATATATATATATACATATATATATATATTATCTAACTTATTCGCCGAATGATTCACTCTCTAAATATCCATAAATGAGAAATTTGTTCTGTTGTTTCCGTTATTTCATTATAAGTGCAGCTGAATGGTTGATATGTTAAGCATTCTGTTTCAGTTTTATTTAATGCTTATAATACTCCAAATTGTGCACACGTATTACGAATTAATTCAGTTGTAACTAAAAAATAGTAATTTTTCCAGTACATTTTCTGCACACAACTTTGAAACATGGTGCGCAAAATTCTTGAGATTTGTTTCCATTGCATGTCTGTACTTGACATTTTTCTCTTCATATCTATTTTATTTTCGTGTTTTTTTTTTTTTTTTTTTTTTTTTTTTTTTTTTTTTTTTCTGAAGACTCAGAAAAGATCTTTGAAAGTTTTGAAACCATAAGATCCATTCTGAACACATCCCCTAAATTTAATAGAAAATCTCTTCTACTCATAGGCTTGCTTGTTACACTTTTATAAATTATACAGCTGTTTAAAGCTGCATGATCCAAAATATTGAAAAAGATGTGTACAGGCCATCGTCTAGAAGCCGATTTCACGGAGTATTTTCGGCACATCTGATCATGTATATCCACACCATATTTCGTTGCGTTCTAATATTTTATTGAATCGGGCAACTTCTTGAGATCGTCTTCAGTTTTTATAGAAAAATGTAATGATCTCAGTAGAAAAACACTTTTTTTTCTTTTGGCTTGATAGATGGTAAGTGTCATATTGTCACATTCCACTATCTTCAATGAATAAAGACTACTGCGCATATTTTTCAATGATATATGAATTTCTCTTCTGTTCTTTTTCATTGTGCAACCAAAGTTGTATTTTTAGCTTTTAACATTTCTGCTAATTTGATGCTAGTAAAATAGCTATCTGTAGTAATATTCCTCCCTTCGTTTAGATGGGGATCTGTTAATTTCATGAAAACATTTTCCGATAAACGTAATTAAGGATTGTCTGTTTCATCTTTTTCTAGATAAATAAATTCATTCAAGAGGTATTTAGTATCAACGTCAACAGATCACCAAAATTTTATTCCAATTTTATCCGATTTATTTGTCATATATTGCGTAAATTTATATCTATCATGAGATGGGAACAATTGTTCATCAACTGTAATATTTTGTCCTGGCCAGTAGCATGTTTTGCAATTTTCAATAAATTTATTCCACATTTCAGATGCAAGAGCAAATTTATCAGTCTGTAGTCTGCTAGATCTCGTTGTCTTTTCATCAAATCTAAAAAATCTTTTTCTTTCTTTGAATCTATCTCTTGAGATAGTTTCTTTGCAAAATAGTATTCCTCATGCCTTGGACGACATTGAATATAAATCTAAACCCTTTTTTTTATTGCTCCTCGAACATATAGCATAGCAACAAAAGCAGCTTCGAGTACAAAGAGTATTTTAGTAAAAGGGTCAAAATGACCCCCGTCCGCCGTTCTAGGAATACAAGTCAATATTTTAAAAACTAACAAATCTAGAAAGCTGAATTTTTTTTTTGAAATATATGTTATCTATTTAGGAAAAGTCAAAAAATTTCAAATGATTTCGTCCAAGCAAACAAAAGTAATCAACGGGCAAAAGAACTCAGGTGTCAAAATGACCCCTCCCGCCGTTCTAGTGTTAAGAAATTTTAATAACTCAGTTCGTCTTGTTTTGTGGTTCCCTTGTTAGTCTAACTCTTATGTCCGCGAAGACATAGTAACATGACTACTGATAACTCCTATTCTTCATAACGGTCGTGTCACATCAAATTTTATGATTAATAATTGTCTTCCTAATTTATTCCGGTGTCATAGTTTCAATATTTTGAAGTATTTTATAAATAATATCAGAGTTTTTACCTAAATTCTGAAACGTGTTTCCATTCGTAAAGTTCTTTTAGTTTTAAGAAATTAAAAAAAAAAAAAAAAAATTCTTGGAGGTAGATTTCTCTTGAAAATATCCTAGTATAAGTGTCAGAGTATCAAAACTGCCTGAGACTATTTTTCAAACAGTGGTACGAAAAAAATTGCCCACTAGGCTGGTATGTTCAGCCATAGAGCCATAGAGCTAGATCATCTTTGACAAATATGCACTTTACGCATTTTTCTTATTTCTTTTATAGCGTTATAATGTATCAAAATTTGAGAGCGTCTCCAAGTAAATTTGTTTCATGTAATGTAAATATGTAAAATACTTGGAACTTGGAATGAACTCATTATTAAGAGTTCCTGGAGCCGTGGGATCCGTATCTAAAGTTAGAAGAAAGTGTATATTCGATTTATGACCGTAGCCGATGTTCAGAAGAACAATTACGCAGGAAACAGTTAAATGGACCCCAAGAAGTGCACAAAGAAAAATTAGCTACAAAAAGACCGCTTTCGGACAAAAATCGTTAAAGAACAATTTAAATTAATTTATTGATATAGAAATAAATGACATAAAAATAAGCCGAGAAAATATTCGCAGTTTAAAATAAGATCAAATGAGAAAAGCGCTATACAGAAAAGCTATATACAATAAATATGTACAAAAGGCTCAAGAAGGTACTCCGCCCTAGCAATAGCGGAAGAAAACTAGAGAAAGATGTCAAGGACAGCACGATGCTTCCGTACTTGTCCATTCATCACAATCAGAAAGATTGTACTGTTCCGGATTAGGAATACAGCTCATATTCAAAATATTAGAACAATTATTTTTTTTTAACAAATTTAAAATACCGTTTAGTAATTTAATGTCTTTTAATGCAAATATGCAAACAATATTTTTATTAAAAACTTATTGTTGATTAAACTTATTTATTATCTTAAAATTATTATCGTTTTTGAAAAGATTAATTGAAAAAAAATATTTTGAAAAGTCAAAATATTAGAATATTTATTCAAGTGGTTCAAAATATTAGAATATTTCACATTAATTCTCCTTTATTATCACCAATTCATAACTGGTGGCATTGTTGATTAAATGCAGACGTTTGTATTTAAAATCAGTATTCTTTTTTCAGTTTGTTTGCTTTTTCGTCTTAACCTCTTCTGACCTGAAGGTAAAATAACACTACAAATGCACATTTATTGCTTTTGCACAAACAAAAAGACACCCTAGATGACAAAAGAATCCCTTTTTCTGAAATGCGTACTTTACGCGACGGGCCATTTAGGTTCACAAACAGGGAACTAAAATGACTAGCCTCCTTAAAATATCAATTTAATGATCAATAACCTAAATTCAAGCAATACAAAAATTAAGTACTTTAAGGAAGTGAATAATCTGCAAATTCTCTTTTTTTTTTTTTTTTTTTTTTTTTTTTTTTTTTTTTTTTTACTGTAAAGCGTTTAAGTTAAATAATTATGAATTATTTTTTTTTTACTTCATTAGCCACACTGTCTTGAAGACAATTTGCAAACTCAGATAAAAATAACATTTAAAATATGACACATTACATGAGGAAATGAGCATCATTGCTGCCATTGATTACATTTGCCCCAAAGCAAAAAATATTCAGTTACTTAACCCTAGATCTACCGGGAATTTTATTCAAGTTTTAATAAAACGTTTTACACCAGAATTTTTATTTAAAACTATTTAACTTATTTATTTACCTTATTTTTGTCTGGTTTATATACTTAGTTTATTTTAAAGAAATTTCTGGTTTGAATGAATATTTTGTATGTACCTGTCGGGTCCAATGGACCCGTCTGGTAGACGGAGGGTTAAAAGTAAAGTCAAAATGAAACAAAACCAAACAGTTTAGTTTTCATGAGGAAAAGAATAGAGGTGCACATTTGTGTACCTCGGGTCTGAAGAGGTTAAAATGGGTCGTGTGAGTGATATTCCTGAATCTATTAAACTTCGTATGGTTGATTTGTATCGGCACGGTAAAAATCAATGTTATATAGCTAATTATTTACATTGTTCGCAATCAAGAGTTAGTAAAATACAAACACGATATTAAAAAATGGAAAATTTCAAAATAATCGCCAAAATGGCGGCCGAAAACCCAAAACATTTGCTAGAGATGACAGGAAACTGAAGCGTATAGTTAATAAGAAAAACCGTTTTAAAAGTGTGCGATTCTTGCACCGAAAATAGAAAGAAGAAGGAGTTGAAATTTCTACATCGACAACATTAAGACATCTCCATAAATTTAAGTTTGAATCCCGTGTACGGTAAAAAAAAAACCTTTCATGACTGCAAAACACAAGCGTATAAGATTGAATTAGTGTAAACAAGATGTTTATGGAGCGAAGAAGATTGGAAAAAATTATTATTTAGAGATGAAAGTATGTTTTGTGGTTCATATGGTAATCAACGTATTCGAGTTTGTTGAATGAAGTAAGAAGCATTTGATAAAGAATGCTTTAAGTGTTCCGTAAAATTTGCTGCTAGTGTCATGGTTTGGGGTTGAGTGCAGAAGGACCTGGAAAGTTATGCAACGTCTACGAAACAGTTAACTCTCAAATATATCAAGAAATTTTGGAATATTACATGATTGCATCATCAGAATATTTATTTGAAGATAATTTCATCTTTCAACAAGATTTTGCGTCACCGCATACATCGGTGTCAACTAAGAATTGGTTCCGCCAACGAACATTCAAGTACTTTAATCCTATCGAAAACTTATGGTATATAAAGAAGGATAACGCCAAGAAAATCCTCCTTTAAGTAAAACTGAGTTAGTGGCGCGTATAATCAGTCATTTTTGGCTAATATTGATAGAAATGTTTGTAAACACCTTGTATATAGTATGCAAGATCGATTGTACGCTGTTATGAAAGCTAAAGGGGGTGCTACCAAAAAAATACATTAAATACCATTTACTTCATATTCATAAGGATATACTGTTGCGTAAAATAAAATATTCTAATATTTTGAACCAATCTAAATTTTATTCTAATATTGTGTTTGTATGTTATAATAATGTGTTTCAGAAAGTATATCTAGACAGTATAATGGTGTACTAGTTCAGGTGTACTAGTGTGTACTAGATGTACTAGTTCAGACAGTATACCTAATTATTGTACTGTATTTTACATTTTGTAAATGTTAAAATCTTATCTAAACATACCAGATTTAATTTATAAGAAATTTAATTGCATTTACTTAGTGTAAGACTAAATAGATGAAAAATATTTTTTTCTTATTGCCTTTTCTCAATTATTCTAACATTTTGAATATGAGCGTTAGAATGAATTTTACAAAAATGTTTACTGCGTTTTTTTAAATAGTTTTTCAAAAAGGATTTATTTTCTGGTAATTGTGATTATTTTATTTCTCCAATACCAGGGTGCTTTCCTGATATCGTCGGTACCATGTCAAACTATCCAATATAAAAAAAGTAAGCTACTTTTTTTTAATTGCGATTTCTTCATTGGCACCACTTTTCTGAAATGTTAAAATTTCCTCTTGCTTTCGCCTTAATTAATATATCATAAAATTAGGTTAAACAAGGCGAAATTCACTATTTAAAAAAACTGGTGCCGATCTAGAAATCTGAATTTCAAAAAAGTAGACCGCTGTTTTCACATTGGATAGTTTGACATGGTACCGACGATATCTCTTATAACTTTACTCTGGACAACATGAATTTTATTCAATGTCGGAATTTGCCGCAGAACACCAGATTGGAAACCCCCGCCATCGCCATCCCCCGTTTAACACTAGAACGCCCGGAAATTTTACTCAAGTTTCATAAAAATATTTGACACTAGAATTTTTATTTAAAATTATTAAATTAATTTATTTAACATAAATCGGCGTGTATTAAAGTTAACTTATTTTATGAAAGAATTTCTGGTTCATGATGGCATTTAATCATATAGACGGAGTCGTATCGACTGCTTTCGGGCGTTCTAGTGTTAAACACCGCTCACTCTAAAAGCATGCTAATTTGATCGGCTTTAAAGAAATTTCGGAAGAATGAATTATAATTAAAAAAAAACAGTGGCTATCTCCTTGTTAACGGGTTGTTCAGTGTCCCGAGATTGTTGATTGTTCCCGCTTTTTTGAAATAGAAATTTTCACCCTATTTAAAAATAGATTAAAAATTCTGAAAAAAAAAGAAAATTATACTATTTTAAAAAAGTGGTGACAGTCAAATAATCTGAATTAAAGAAGTCCCCAATCTGGCAACACTGGGGTTGTTTTCGTCTTTGATTAAATCAGATCAGTGAAACATGTGAAAATAAGCTAATGTAAAATGATTTAAGTGGACAGAGTCCTTGTCACCCGGTACTTTTTAACAACGCTATATAAGAGAGTTTTTAAAATAAGACATTTTAAATGTATCATCTTAAATCTGAAGTAATTTCACAAAAGTTTTCTTTCTCTTTTTAATATTCACGTGAAAATACTTTTGTTGTTAAAAAGAAAATATTATTTGCGCTGTCATAGAAGTCTCAACACAAGAGCAATGCGACTGTTGTAGGCGCTTCAAAAGCATCTGCATTGGTTCATTGGCTCAAAATATCTCGATTTTCTATAAGCAAGTAAATCCTATTGATGATCCTATGTTTCGTTTTCTTTGACTCGTGGAACTATTGATTATTATTAGGAAATATAATTTAATAATTCCACGAGCCAACGAAATCGAAACATTGTTCGAATTTTTTTCTTTGTTTTGCCTCCTTTGTTTGACGTTTCGTGACGCGTGTCGAGGCTTTCACAAATATCTAGAGGGCGTTCATTTGACGCCCTGGCATCCAGTATTGCATGTTCGCTGCTTTTTTAAAATTCAGATAACTTGATTGCCACAATTTTTTTTTAAGTGGTTGAAGAAGAAATTTTCACCTTATTTAATCACAAAAAAAAATAAAAAATAAATAAATAAATAAAAATGCAAGAATAAGACGAATTATTCTATTTTAAAAGAGTGGTTGGAATCTAGAAATTAGCCTAAAAAAGTGGTGGCGCATTCTGATTTTTTTAACCGTTTCACGGACAAAGAACTTCCATTACTAAAATGTTGAAATACATGAATAACACCGGATATTACGAACAAATTAATTTGCAAATAAGAAAAGCGATATTTCACATATATCCTAGATGGAAAAAATTTATATTAAAATTCCGATGACATTGTTGCATTTCGTAAACTTTTATGGTTTTATAGACAAGCCATTGTCGTGCATGGAACTATTAATAAAGAGGAACTGACATATCCTTAAAATAGTGAAGCATCAACTGTAACCGCTATCGCAGGCGTTGTTTACGGCCGGTGGAAACTTCCACCAGTATATTTATATAGAAATTTTCAACTTATTTAGGCGCCTTAATATTATAAAATTTCAGTCATAAATAATGGTAGAAACAGATTTTCATTTTTACTGGTAGGAATTTGTTTTGGCAATAGTTAGGTACTGCGTTTCCGCCATATTGTGACAACCAGGGAAACAAACTGACAGTTTTAATAAGCATACTGACACCAGTAAAAACAAACAAAAGTTGTTACGACATTTTTGAGAAAAATTTTCATCAATAAGACGTAGAAATAGGACGAAATTTTCTATGAAATTTTACTGGTGGGATGTTCGCCCTAGTGGTAATCAGAAACTGGAGAACATATTTTAAAAAAGCAGCCGCCATCTTGTGACAACCTCCCCAGTTACTTCACTCGCAACTAGTAGACAACACACTACATGTCGCCTCCTCTTTATTCATAACTCCATTTTGTCGTGAAAGGAGGCGGATTGGAAACACTGCAGTTATCATAATTCGTACCAGTAAAATATTAATTCTTGTTAGCTCAATATTAAAGAATACAAATCCAAAACACAGCTCATCTTTACTTTGTGGAGTGTCCGAGAAAATACGTAGCTTCCTGATTCCACTTTTTGTTCAATTTTAATCCAGTCTGCTTGTTCAGATATTTTGTCTTTCGTTGAGCTTTAGACAAGAATAGAAAAGACTTCGGTAATAAGAAAGTTTTTAATCTCTTTGAGACCTGAATATAAAGTAACACAACAAATGCACATTTATTGCTTAGTGAGCAATACTGAAGACCTTAAATATGTTTTACATTTACCGCACTTTCCCGCGTATACACCGCGGCTAAGTTAACCCTTACCAGCGCGGAGTAATTCTGTTTATAAACTGATGAAATAATGGACTGACACCGCATTTATAAACGAAATTATTAGAAAATACGAACTTGCTTATTTTCATGTACATTATAATAGGAAAATTTTAGTTAAATATTCTTGGTGCCGTTTGTCAGTTTTGGAATTCAAATTAGGTGTCCTTTTTTAAGGACAACGAGCCGGAAAGGGTTAAGTCTTTTTCAAACCGGAAATTTTATTGAAAATAAGATGTCAAATAAGGGCTAAGAAGAAATAAGTCACATTTTATTTAAAATAAATTCTGGTAGGAAACCGAGTTATCTGAGATGCGGCGGATACGCGCGAAATTGCGGTACTTAAAATTATTATAAATATGGACCGTAACTCAAAGGTCACCGGGCCGCAGGTTCAGTATAGTGATGGGCATAGCGATCACTTTGATATTCGAATGACTTATTCGAGCATCCCCAAAAACATAGATGCAATTTTGCGTAATATTTTTTTATCAATTACAAATAGAAATGTATTTTTCAAAGAGAGAATGAAAATAATAAATTGAACAATGTAAACAGGTTTTTGGACTTCCTAGTTGCGGAGCAACTTTACATCCAGTTAAGAGGTGATTCGTATTGCGCAGGCCCATCCATGGCCCTTGATTTTATGTATCAGTTTGAAAAAAATTTGTGCAGAATTATGGAAGTTATCGTTCCCATAAAAAAGTGATATAGATAGATAGATAGATAAAGTTTTTTACTGGGGCTGGTTTGGGGTTCTAGGGGTCATGATCGGTGTGGATCTGTAATTTTTTTTTTTCGAAATTCCAACATAGGGGAGAATGTAATAGGTAGTATTTCATACGAAATCTACCTAAAATCATTATTCAGGGACTTAAAAGTCAAAATTTTGTGAAAATGCCTCATACACAAAATAATTCGATTACAGTACTAGTATTTATGATAATTGCTTGGATGAAATGAAGCTAATAATAAGCTAGAAGTAGCTGGGAGTCATTCGGTAGCTTCATAAGCCGTAAAAAAGCCGTAAAAAAGAAAAATGTTTAAATGTGGTTGGTAGCCACATGAAATAAAAAATTAAATAAACATTTAAAAAAGTGAATGAAAAAAGAAAATGAAATGAAAGTATATTAAATTACTAAAAAATTTAACAATAGAAAAAAAGAAAAGGAAGAAAAAATAAAAAGATAAATATTTACATTAATTCCAAAAAAGACTCTTTTCATAGACATACACTTTAAATTAGAAAATTAATAAGTGCTAAAATAACATGTTATCAGTTTTTTTTTTTTTTTTTTTTTTTTAAGATAATTCAAGGACATAAACAGGCAAAGAAAGATTAACGATAGATGAAGAGTGCGGAAATCGCAGTCCTCGTCATTAAGTAAAAGCATATATTTAAGGCTTTTGCGATTAGAGGGGTCGGAAACAGCTATAAAAGTATCTACCATATACGTTCGTGGTCTGTTCAGATATTATCTACGAACCTTTTACTTTGAAAAAAATATATAGGTGACAGCACAAAACAAAAGTGAGTATATGAAAATATCTAGGATCAGAGCTGAATTCGAAATCATTGTGAACCTTGTGGTGTTGCTCTTGTGCATATCCGTGCTTTGAAATGTACCACACAAATGCAAATTTTACTATGTAATGTTTATATACAAATAAAACCTATTATCAGATATTTGTAAAACGTTTATGTAAGTTTTTATCCAAGTCTATGTAAACTTTCATGTTAAAAAAATGACATTTTCATATGCGGAGCTTTTTAAAAATATGTAAAACATGCTTCAGTAATTTCTCATTAAATATTAATTTTTAGTACATTTATATAGTTCCTTGATTATGAATAAGAACAGTTTGAAGTTTATAATAATAATAATAATAAATATTAAAATACATATCTTACAAGTATTTTTTAAAATAAATAAAAAGGAAAGTGCCCAGTTATACTGATGGCATTGAGCTCACAGGCTATTCACACTAATTATGTATTATACTCTTATTTTAAAGAGTAATGCTACTCGAAAAATAAATTAAGGGGGAGATTAGCCCCCTCCCTTTTGCCTTCTTTATACTTAACCAATGAACCTCCAAATCTCATCAGGGAAGCGCCTTATCAGAATAAACCGTTAACCAAATTTGAAGCAAATCGGATACAAAAACACATTTATCTAAATTAAGGATGGTGTTAGCCCCCAGTTCCCCCCCCCCTTTATACTTAACCAATCAACCTCCAAATCTTATCAGGGAAGCGCCTTATCGGAATTAACCGGTATACCAAATTTAAAGCAAATCTGATAATTCTGTATGAAAAACCCATTTATCTAAGTTAAGGGGGATTAGCCGCCGTTCCCTCTTTAGACTTAACCAATGAACCCCCAAACTTAATCAGGGAAGCGCCTTTTCAAAATGAACCTGGAAAAAATTGAAGAAAATCGGATATTTCTATCAAGAGTTATCGCGTTACGTACATGCAGACATAGGTACGTATATACAGTGTTGTCAGATTGGGGACGCTTTTGTCCCCAGAATGTTGATTGTCATCGCTTTTTTGAAATAGAAATAATCGCCTTATTTAAAAATGGATTAAAATTCTGAAAAATAAGCGAATTATGCTATTTAAAAAAAATAGTGACAGTCAAATAATCTGAATTAAAAAAGTCCCCGATCTGGCAACACTACGTATATACATAACCTTCTTGCACATTAGCTCTCAGGCTTTGATAGCCTGTGAGCTAAAAATCATGAAAATTACCAAATACCCTCAGTCCAGAGGAAGATAGGCGGTTGAAATAGCTCAGACCTCAAAGCGTTAACTTTGTTACATTGCTTTGCTATACTACTTTTGTCACCTTACTATTTTAATTATCCTTTTTTACATTATTATATAAGTGTGTTGTGGCCCACTTAACGTCACAGACATTTGAGGGCCGCGAGAATAAAAGGTCGAGTATGGCTGATCTACGTGATTTCGACGAATTTTCAAACTAGTAATGCGGTTCTATATTTATTTTACAAAATTTCTGGCTTAATTTATTAAAAAGAATACGGAAGTTGACCGCTATGCTTTTGTGCATGCCCTAGTGCTTCATGCAGAATGTCAAAATGGCGCAATATGCACATAACTAGTTGAGTTTTAGAGTTATCTATAAAAACCGCCAGAGGGATACACTATAACGGCTTTGAATAAACAGCTGTTTGTAACAGGCTATTTTGTATAAAAAAAAAATTAGATCTTGCACGCCTATCATTGCTGGAAGAGGTTCTGACACTGACATTTATTAATACAAATCACAAATTTAAAAAAATTGTCTATCATTTTCAACTAATCCTATGTTTACCAGTGTATAGAGTTATTTATCTCTATTATTGATAATTGGTACATGTCTTATTATAAAACTAATTTAATTAGATCATAGGCGAATGACGTCAATGGTCTTTTCTGATTCTAGTTTCTGTATACGAACGAAATCTATATTGTTCGCAGTGGTTTGAGAACAATAAAAATCACTATGATTTGAATGAGTTCAATCAATGAACTTTTTGAAACGGTCAGTCCGTATATGTTTTCTTCAGTCACACAACTTGCGATATTGTAATATAAATTGGGCGTATTGTACAGTCGTGGGAAATAAAAAGTAAACACCCCTACTAACTCCTCCACGAATTATCGTAGAAGAAAGTTACTGGTACCGGACGATTGGAAATAAAGTTTACTTTCAAATGATGTATATAAAATTTGCTTAGGGGGCTATCTACATATTAAAACGAACCATAACTTTGTTTTTTCCAATAGCAGTACACAATTCTAACAGCATAAATGAACTCTACACCCTTTAAGTAGTCTAAAAACAAATTTTTATGCAATTCGTACCATAAGTTTCTGAGAAATTAGTTATTTTAAAACGAGCGTATTTTAAGGGCTGTATCCAAATTGAAGTTCGGTACTCGTTTGTTAACCGAGAGAGCTCCCTTCTTAACAAGGCACCTTAAGCAGTCAATTATGCCTGTTAGATTACAGGATAGTATAAGAAATTTCAAAATATTTAGTCACTTCAATCATAGACGGCCCCTTTAACCATCATTTTGCCTTTTTTAAAGCATAATTTGAAAACTACTTGGAAGAAAGATGTAAAATTTTGGATTTCCATAAAGCAGGACTTAATAAATCTGAATCCATAAAAAAAATTGTAGGTTGCGATTCATAATTTTTTTAATATTAATTTAATAATTCATAATTTATATCAGAAAATTATAAAAATTGCAAATTCAACGTATTTATGTTTGAGTGTATTTGTATTATTGGTACACCAAAAATTAGAACATTAGAATCATAATTTCAGAAGTTATAAATAAAAATATGAAAATGTAATTTAACATTAGAAGCACTAAATTTTAAATGTTTATAATTCAAAAACTTATCATTCAAATGACTTGAAATTTGGTGTCTAGGCATAGTTTGAACCACAGATTTGAAATATCTCGTTAAAATTGGGTTTTGCCATTGAAAAAAATGAAGTTTGGATTCGTTTTAATATGTAGATGGCCCCCCAAAGCAAATTTTATATACGTCATTTAAAAGTAGACTTTATTTCCAATCGTTCGGTACCAGTAACTTTCGTCTACGATAATTTGTTGAGGAGTTAGTAGGGGGTGTTTAATTTTTTTTTCCACGACTCTACAAAAAATTGGAATATGAATGACGATCGCTGATCTTGCTGCTGTATCAGTTTGGTTTAAAGATTTATAATACATATACTGATGTCATTTATTGTATTTTAATAACTTTGCAATGCCTCATTTGAACACTTGCTCTCCATTTAAAGTAAACCACAGTGTGTACCCGTACACACCTTAGAATTTGGAATGCGTACGGTAACTCAATTTCAAAATAGAAATATTTGCCAAACATTTTTTTCTTTTCAGATTCAAAATTTTCCTCAATCGCAAAATTTGTAATATTTTCCTGTTATTAAAAAATAAAAAAAGTCTAATAAATTGTAAGGTAATCATATATTGTATTCATATCAATGTGTTGTATTGTTATGTTGTGTGCACCCATTTTCCTTTAATTAATTATTTAAAATCACGAATGCCTACCTTCCGTATCGTTCAGGTGTTTTTTTTCAAGTCCAATAAACATAATTACAACCAAAAAATTTATTTAATAAAATATGCCGTATTTCTGTGGTTCTTATTTGATTTCATCCAATAAAATTTTTGGATTAAAATATGTATCATTTGAAAAAAGAATGCGGTTTATAAGTACGAAAATCTAAAGTTCATTTTCTTCTGACTGAAAAGCCTGTATGAACACTGCTGTAAAGAAATGCTAACAAACCATACTATAATACCGTTTAACACATTGAGGGGCAGTGAAATTCATTATCTCCTACCTAATTTTCATGCATCGCACCAGAAACTTTTAATTAAATTTTACTTTTTAAACTTTGGTGGATAAAAGGCAATAAAAAATAGCTTTTCCTCTTTTTGAAGTAATTCATTTTTTTAAATTCCGAAATGAATTGAACATTTCACAAATACAATTGCTTGTCCCTTAAAGGGTTAAATAAATACGTATGGGTCAATCATTTCAAATCAACAAGGTGGTGTCGCTCGACATTTTAAATTTTTCTAATCTTTTAACCGATAATTCTTCATAGTTTTCTGAAATTAAAAACATAATTAATTTTTTTATCTTACAGTTTTTTGGCGGTGACCATTTTTAACAAATTATACAGCCATTTTTGGACGAAACACGTGTTTTACGGAAAATACTGTAACTGTTTTATTTTTATACCTATCAAGATAAATGAAACACCAAAATGTTCATCATAAGATTGTCTACATTCTATGTATGTATAAAATTTTCATTTGACTTAAGGATGTAGGTCAAAAACATGTTTAAAAACCAGAGAAATAAAAGGTCAAACACAACATTTCGCTGCCATTATTTTTTACGAAGGAAAACCGACTCACCTTAAATATTTTCTCTGAAACTGAGCTCTTATAGGACTACTTCTTTTTACAAAGTTCAATCCTGAAAATCATTTCCTTTTTTTGTACAGCACATTAAAATCTGCGTTAAGTCAAATTTTGACCATTTTCACTAATTAATATCTCAAAAGGGACTAACTAAAAAATTCTGAAAGTTTAGCATCTTTTATATGTAAACATCTTTTATTGTAAAGTTTATGAGTGAGACTTAACTGGTTTTTGAATAACAGTTCACTAAAAATGCACCAAAAACTCAGCCCTCCCCTTTCCTTTTTCTTTTGTTACCGATACATAGCATTACAGGTACTTTTGTTTAGGTACTTTTGTACTTTTTTAAAAACATTATGAGAAGTTTTACCATGTAATTTTGTTTTCAAATGATATGGTTAACCATCACAAAAAATTTCAAAATTTTAACTCAATAAACAAAAAAATATTTTTAAATGTGTCCCGGACCCCTTAAATATAAAATAATTGTTAGTTAGTAAGTGTATTATCTTAAGATTGTTATGTAAATTTCTTTAGATATTGACCTATTTCACTTTGTTATAAATATATCATTATATAATGTAAATCTTTTCATTCCGATAACCTCAGAAGCACTAAACTAATCTGTATATAAATCAGACAGTGCATTGATAAATTAATATATAAATAAAGGCAAAAAAAATCAAAATTTTGATTTATCTTACTAGAAAGGTGCTAAAATCATAATTTTGATTTCGTGTATTTAAATATCTTTTATTCAATCTGAAGGACATCACGAAGTATCGAAAATTATAGTTAAACTATATTTTTAAATTACGTGCATTGATCTTGGATGATTTCGTTAATTAAGAATGTTGCACTGACAATATCTTCTGAAGGGTTTCTTTAAAAAAATGAAAATATCATTTGATTATACAGTTTTGGAATACATACACCTGCCAAGTTCATCTGTTAAAAAAAAAAAAAAAAAAAAAAAAAAAAAAAAAAAAAAAATCAGAAATATGTAAAAAGGAACATGTAATTTTGTGAGGTACTCAGTATTCTACATAAATCAATTATAAATCACACATTTTAATCGCACCCTTTTCTATCTGAAATCTAAAAGTTTTTTTATGATTTTTGTTTATTTTATCTTGTAAAATAATATATACAATCCTCCTTTTATACCGATCGTGCAATATTTGTTTAGAACAATGTAACTTTTTATACCGACCGTGCAGTATTTGATTAGAACAATATAAGAAGGTTTTCTTTTATAATGAATTCTTTTTAAAAATTCATATTTTGATTATGTTCGTTAAATAATATAATTCGTTATTTATGACCTAAGTTCTAAATTTCCTTTATCAAAATTATCATTACTATTTTTTTTTAGAATTGTATGTCATTTTTATACTATCATCGCCGTTTCAAGATTATATTTGTCATGTATGTATTTTATGAATTTCTTTTCTTTGTCATATTTTTTGTTTAAAACTTCTAAGAATTTAAAATTTATTATTTTTATTATGGGCCAAATATTTATCTGTATAGAACTTTTTTTCAAGAATTTCAATTATTCATAAGTATATACAGGGTGTCCCAAAAAGGACTGACTGATTTTAAAATTCAATAACTTGCAAACGGTGACAGATATTTAAAAAATTCTTGCAGGGGGGTTATGCATAAGGTCAAAAGTTTTTTTACAGTGATTTTCAATTTTAGTTCGAATTACAAACAATAGATGGCGCTGCGATCAATAGACGCTGAATTCAGGCTCGATTTTTGGAACTTCGTGGCCCGGATAATACATTTCCATCTCCTTTTTCAGCATGGAACAAGAGAAAGGACCAGAAATCGAGCCTGTATTTAGCGACTATTGCTTACAGCGCCATCTATTGTTTGTAATTCGAACTAAAATCGAAAATCACTGTAATAAAACTTTTGACCTTATACATAACCCTCCTGCAAGAATTTTTTAAATATCTGTCACCGTTTGCAAGTTATTGAATTTTAAAATCAGTCAGTCCTTTTTGGGACACCCGGTACCTTCTTCAATGTCTTAAGGTAGATCTCAAATTCCCTGCTCAACAATGCAATATTTTCTGACGCATTTTCTGGTTTATTTTTAAACGTAAATGCATAAAACTTGCTGTTGAAGCGATTTGGAATCGGATAGCGTTTTCCCTTTTTTGATAAATAAATTATTTACAGAGTTATAAGCGACTTTGGTCGGTTTTTCTTCTTTCTCTCGCTGTTACGTGTTGAAATTTAGTTCAAAACGTCAACTTCGCCAATATTTTGTGAAAGATCGTTTGCGTTTATCAAAAAATGGTAAACGTCTTCCCAATATATAGAATCTGAATAGCAACGTCTAACAATTTCATGCGCTTCCGAACAAAAATGAATTGAAAAATGTGTCAAAAAGTAGACCCTTCAGATTTGAAAACAGCCTTAGTCAGTTTTTTAATGAATGATTTTTTAAGTTACATGTTTTTATGAGCATAAATGATTAAAAACTAGGGGTTTTTTTAAGAGGAAATTTATGATTATATTTTCTGCATTTTCAATAACTGTTAATTCTTACACTTTAATGAAAAAAATATTTGTGTGTGTGTGTTTCATATTTTAATTATTTTGTTTAAGTTAAAATATCGTACTTCTAATGACAAAAGAATATTTATGTATGATGTTACATTTTTTTTTTTACTGTCATAGTTTGTCTCCCCCACCTCACTCCATTTATTAAACCCTTGCTTGTGACGAAAATGCGCCAATTTTGGAATGCCCGGTCTGATTTCGGGCAAGAGTAAAATCGGTGTTTCAATTCCGTGAAGCCCGAGCTCAGTTCATCTAATTCATATATGTAACTTGCTGTTTTCCCAATAGATGGCGATACTGTCCCTCGAAATGTTTGGCAGTTTCCCGCCATTTGTCAGATTTTTGTAATTTTGCAGTTACAAACAAAATTAAAGAGAATTTTTTTTTTTTCATTTTTGGCACGTTTTTCTCAAATATATTCCACAGACAAGGTATTCACCTTATGTTTTGTCTTTCAAAGAAAAAGAAAAAGACATATGAAAACAAACAAATTCCATTTATCTCTGAATGGATTTTTTCATAATTTGTCTTCTTTTAACAAATGAAGTTCCGCGGCGTGCCTGCTATCTTACTCAAGTTTTAACAAAAGTGTTTCATACCAGAATTTTTATTTAAAACTATTTAACTTATTTAATTAGCCAAATTTTGACTTTCTTATGTTAAATATATCTCCTGAAAACAATTTCTGTTTTGAATCGGCTATTATCAATTTGGCAGGTGTCAAAATAACCCCTAAAGGCGGTTCTGGTGTTAAAGGATGTATCTAAATAGCTTTGCAGGATATGTGTATGAAATATTGTACAGAGTTTTTTTGTTAGGTTTTTAGTAAATTGTCATCAGGATTTTTAAAACTTTAACGGTTGCATTAAATTACTGTTTAAAAATTCAAATTGATTATTGGCAGCACTTTTTTGAACAAGAAATGCTCACCTTGTTTAATGACAGGTAAAATGATACCACAATAAAGCCAATTACACTTTTCTATAAAACTAGTAGGAATCAAACAAATCTGAAAAAAAAAAGACACAGCCCGTGAATATGTCGGGAACGAGAATAATAGGTTAATTTCATACTAAAATTTTTAAAATATATTCCCTGTTGTCAATTTTGTGCCAAACCATGCTTTCTAAAATTTGACAACTGGCTGTGACAAATTCTGGCTACAGTGAAAAGTTTTAAACACGATAAAGTAGAAAATATAATACAAAGAAAAAATAAAGAGTGTAACATTAAAAATTGCGCTTTTATTAATTCATAATTTAAGATTAAATAATTATGATTATATGGTGAGAAAACAATTTAGAAACCTTGAAAACATAGTTTAAATATTGTTGTTTCATTTCCTTTTAACACATCTGAAAAAAGAAACAGTGGAAAAATGAAATATTATTAATAAATTTACTTATTCCTGCGTTCTTCCAAAACAATGATTTACAGTAACAAAACTGAGTTATAAAATATAAATAAACATTCGATGCTTATATAAATAGGTGTTAAAGAAAAAAAAATTCGCTTTTATACTTATTTTATTTTTGCTTTTTGCCGAAAGTTTAAATTATAGCTTAGTTACTGCCGAAACTATCTAAAAACATACTAAAATAGCTTCTAAACATAGTATTAACCAGGAGGTGTTGAAAAAACACTGTCCAAGAATACCAAACAACGCAACCGTACTTTCTCTAAATGAGTACGAAAAGACTTAAGCAGCGCGATAGCGCTTATTTTCCTTTATGTCGAGAAATACCAAGCGGCGCGATAGTGCTTGTTTTATTTTCTGTCTAGAAATACCAAGCGGCACGATAGCTCTTTGTTTATTTTACATCGATGAATCCCAATCAGAGCAATAACGCTTCTTCTGTTTGTTAGGTAACGCAATTACCGTCTTTTTCTCATCGCTCCGTCACATTTATTGTAGTTTGCAAGGCGGTCGGACGCTTTGCGTACTGCATATGCGTACTGTAAATTTATAAATATTTCAGGTTTTGTTCGATAAAAATTATTGAGAAGATAACAATGAAATAATTTTTTTTTTTAAATTTCGAAATGTATTATTGTATTATTATAGTATTATTCTACCTATTGTAAAATGTACTATTTAGATTAAAAGGAGCTGTGTGATGTACTTGCTTCAGTACATCTGAGCGCGCGACTTCTAAAATCGGTAACGCACAGTCAGTTGTCCACAATGTTCAAAATGTACTGAATTTCTCGACATAAGATATTAACAGCGCGATAGCGCTACTTGGGACTCAAGCGGTTAAAATAGATTTTGAGAAAAAGATCACCATTTAATGTTTTGCAGAGAATCTTTCAAGTATTGTGCACCCCCAGCCACCCTACGTTAAACCCGTGTTAATAAAAACTACACATTCTGAATACTGAATTTCTGAATTTCCGAATATATATTAGTTATTACTTAATAATATACATCATACGTAAGATGCATTTTATTTAATCGCGAAATTCTTTGATTAAATAAATCGAGGAAAACTATTCTGAAGGAGTGGTATTCAAAATTCATTTTCCATGGCATAGCAGTCAACTCTTACGCTTTTTTCTATCGCAAAATAGTTACAGAAATTTTGGCTTATTCAATCGGCAGATTACGGTGCTTAAAAAAGACGAAACTTACTATTAAAATTTTGTGGTACAAAAAAGCGTAAGAGTTGGCAATTATAGCATGGCACCCATAACGTGTAGATCTTCATTGGCGTTAAATAAAGATTTTAATAAAGTATTTTATATAAAAATATTTGATAATCTTTTCATATGTAGTACTTTTGCAATACAGTTTGTCTAGTTTATGTGTAAATCCCGGTTTTGTTTTGGTAAAGTTGCTTATTGCTTATGGGTAAAGAAAGAGTTATTTTTGTATGTCTAGTAATAAATCCATTAATTAATAACTGGACCAGCATATATTTCTTACCGTCCGACAGTGTTATCAATTTAGGGAATATTTGTAAACTCAGAATTAAACTAATATTTCGAATAGTAATATTCGCTTTATTTAATGGCAGATTATCCCCTTAACTGTCTCATTTTTTTGACACCATAAACTAAAAACAGATGGAAAATACCACTTTTAACGTACTGAAGTATTTGCCTTAAATGATTCAAAAATATCTGTCAATTAACAAACTGAAGATTACAAATATTTAGTCGTATCCAAAAGCTTTTACTAACGAAATAAGCAAACTCTCCTTTGCGAAAATTACTGCTTGGAAATTGTGGTAGATATCTGAGTAAAAATAGTTTCAAATTGACAATACTGCCGATATAAGTCACCATATCTTATTCAATTTCCTCGATGAAATTTTTATTGTATTTAACGATAGAAAAAAAAAAAGAATTCTTCATATTTATAATGTTACCTGTTATATTAAAGAAATATTGAATCGAAAATGCATATTTACGCTAAAATATTGCAAATTAGTAAATATTTTAAAAAGTATGTCTGCAAATATCTTATTTTATGTACCGTTATTTCCGGTGTATAGCCCACTGATCAAACAATTCAGTTTGAACCCAGAAATTATATCCAGTATTTGAAGACCAATATTTAAAGTAATCTAAAAAGTTACATTTTATTTTTAAAAATTTCTGGGTCGAAACACGATTGTTTGAGCCGCGGGCTATACACCGGAAATACGGTAATTATTTATTTTATAAAACTTAACCTTTAACCCTTTAGTTCCCATGATAGAATACGTTCTAAGAATTACGTAGTTGATAAAATGTGACTTTTCAGAAGAAAGTTTCAATGGTTAATTTCGCTTTATTTAAATACGGAATGTCTGTTATTAACTAAACCTGATATTGCTATTTTGATTTTCCGGTGTGAATTAGGCATGTACGAACGACAAAAGTGTTTTAAATTCAAAACACTGTTACTTACATATAAGCAAAGCTGCGCACTAAAGGGTTAACGGCATTTTAACTGGACAAACAGGACTGCCAATGAGGACCACTATTAATAAAATATATATTTTCTAGCATTTTCCACTTGTACGCATTGTCGAAATATGTACTAAAGATTTCTGTTTTGAGAAAGTGGTGTGAAATAGAATTAAAAAATAGTCGTCAGCGGTAGTCCTGGGAGTTTGTCAAGGACTCTCGCACCGCTATTAATTGTAAGACATTTCTATTTCATTTTGTAAAACACAGTATTCGTAACCACTTCGTCTTATCATGGAATTTTCAATACTTGTATTCGTAACCATTTCGTCTTATCATGGAATTTGCAATTTTTGTCTGCAGTTAAACAAGGCAAAAAAAAGGATAAAAAGTTATGGTAGAACAATGCTGGACCATCTAAAAGATACTACCTGTCTTAACCCCTTGAAGGTCTGTGGGATACATCATATCCCAGTTAATTTTAATGAAGATATTTACCAGAATCTTTTATTTAAATTTTACTTTTAAAACTTCAGTGAAAAAAAAAATTGTAAAATTGCATTTCCCTATTTTTAAATGAAATTTTATGAAGATTCCGGTGAAAATTCAACATTACAAAAACGCAATTACTTGCCTATAAAAAGGGTATAGTATTTTTCGCCTTATTTAATGGAAAGTTTTCATAATTAGACAAGCCAGATATTACTACTGAAATACTCTGCTACTAAAAATTAAAATCAATACGAACAGTAATTGGAACTTATACTTGGTATCCGCCCTCATATCTGCTTACCTCCCCGCATTTTCCCGTAAAATGACAGTTTATGTGGCTCAGGTTAAGCACATTTCAAATGAGATTTTTTGTTGAATGAAATAAATTACTTTGTATATACAATGGAAAAGTTCAGGGTTTCATAGTTGCCAGATAACTCCATTTTCTGGAGATGATTAGATTAGGTAACACAACTTTAGGAACCATAAAATAAGTCTATCAGTGGATACGTACTACAATGATGAGTGACAGATAAAAATTATTGCTATTCGTTTAAATATATATTGCAGTTAATTAAATATTGTTCCCGGGTTCCAGCCGAAAGTTTTTATGCTGCTCAATCTATTATTAAAATGTAAAATTTTGAATGTTTCGTTTCTTTTTCAAGCAACAACCTCTTTATTTTCATGTAACCAAAATTTTATTTATCTAAATTTCACTTTAAAACTCTTAAAAATGGAAATATAAAGAATGAAAGAAACATAACATAATCTATTTAGATTGTCCTCTGTATCCGTAATCTATTTATCCATTATTTTAAATTCATTTCCCCAGTAACGTACAACTTGAATCCTTAAGTTGAGGTAAAGAAGACTTCGTTTATCACTGAAACGAACAGTCAATCGATACCCTGTGTTTTACAAAACAGCCCCAGTCACTCAAACAGAAACAGCAGGAAGCTGGTCTTGGCATTTGTTCCGACATCACGTGACTATTCCAGGGAACTATTGCAAGTTTTGAATTTGCAATTCTAAGGTCGCTTTTCCAAAGGAGCGCAAACTCCAAGCTCTAATAAGTCTACGGCATAAGTACACTGAACCAGGGTTGCCAGTTTGGACTCCAATTTTCATCCGAAATTTCAAATTCGTACTGGAAATTTCGAAAGAAGATTTTTTTACTTTATGGAGCGCTAAATGTCTCTTAGTAAATAAAGTATAAAATACTATTTTTTATTTTTGGTATGAACACTAAGTTTCTGAATAAAAATGGAGATCATACTGGCAACCCTGAGCTGAACACTTTACTACCGACTAACCCTTACCGGCGCGGTGTCCATAAAAAAGGACACCTAATTTTAATTTCAAAACTGACAAACGGCACCGAGAATATTTAACTAAAATTGTCCTATTATAATGTATATGAAAATAAGCAAGTTCGTATTTTCTAATAAATTCGTTTATAAATTGCGGTGTCAGTCCATTATGTCATCAGTTTATAAACAGAATTACCCCGCGCCGGTAAGGGTTAAAGAATCATAAGAACCTTCCTACGATAGTCATATTTAGTTTCAATTCAAATGCCCTTCAGACATAATAACGAGATGTATATTAGTATAACTGGAACAGAAGTGTTACGGTCTTATCATATTTATAATTTAATAACTTTTTTTCTAATTTATTCCGGTGACAAAGTTTGAAACTTTTGAAGCATTTTATAAGTAATATCAGACTTAGGAGCTAATATTGATACATTTTTCATTTCTCAAAATTCTTTAACACTTTTATAGCAGGCCAGGGGTGGTTATTTTTATATTCAATCGTATGAGAATTTGCAAAAGAAGTTCTTTCTAGTAGATTTCTAATGAAAATAGCCTAATATATGTGTTTGCCAGAGATTATTTTTCAAAAAGGGATACGAATAAAATAAAAAGAGCTCACGGGACTTATATGCCCTGACCTGTAGTCATTAAGTTATATAATCTCGGAAAAAATATGGATTTTATTAATTTTTCTTACCTCTTTTTATAGCGTTAGAATGTATCAATATTTTTTTGGCGTCTCCCAGTAAATTTGATTTAAGAATTGTAAATATGCTACAACGGATGTCTCTTCTTATTAAACATTTTGTAGAAAATTATTCCATGCTGATCTCGACTTTTGATTTATATGTAGTAATGTGCATTCCCTTCTTTTTTTATTAAGATGATTTCGAGTCTTGGTTTTCGATCTTTAAATAAAAACTGCGCTGATACGTGGAAGAAATTTTGCAAAAAAGTTGAAAATAATTCCCTCTAAACACCGATTGTTCAAAACTTTGCTTTCTATATTCAATTATCCAGTGTTGCATGTTCGCAAGTATTTTTAAATTCAGATTGCTTGATTGCCGCCATTTTTTTAAGTAGATATTTTCTCCTAAATTAATAACATATTCTGTAATAAGACGAATTATACAATTTTCAGTTAGTACTGGCAATCTAGTGAGTGGCCTAAAAAAGTGGTGGCAAGTGGTAGTAATTTAACCCCTTAACGGTCCCATTAAATTACGGTTTAAAAATTTAAATTGCTTATCGGCACCACTTTCCTTTTTTAAAAAAGAAATATTCACCTTATTTAATGACAGGTAAAATGATACCATAATAAAACCAATTACATTTTTTTATAAAACTGGTATGAATCAAACAATCTGAATAAAAGACACAGCCCGTGAATATCACAGGAACGAGAATTGAGGGGTTAAATGTTAACCCCTTAACCTACAACAACGTGTGAGATTCGTGGTCTTGTATTCGGGCCAAAACTAATTATCACGGGCCTGGCCCGTAGTCAATGATCGAGCCAAATGTAAATTTTTCTTTTGATTCCTGCCAAATGTAAATTTTTTTTGTGGTAGAGCCTAAATATAAGATCCGGCAGACAGTTTAAAAAAATTTCAATTAGCTTCAGAAAAAAAAAAAAATCTGAAAAATGTAACATTTCTGAAAAATTGACATTGCTCCAAAATAAAAAGTTTTAGTCGCAGAAAAAACTATCTGCCATAAATCTAAAGCATAATCCAGTGAATAAGGATTTCAAATTCTACCAAAATCGGTCGGGTAGTTTCCAAGGAAACGGATCTTACAGCTGGCATATTTTCTATAGGGTTTCACCCAGTCTTGTCTTCCCTTAAAGACATTAATGTAATTGTTATTAGACTGGTAGTGAATTCCAAAAGACATATACAGTAGCGCTCAAAAGTATTTTGACAACCTTATATGCTCTCTTATTTTATTTAATATAAAAATGTAAAAGAAAATATATTCCCTATAATTGAGAACACTATGTCTGCAGTTATTCAAATGTATCAAGTTTCAATTTGTTTGTTTACATTCGGCGCCACCGAAGAAATATTACTCCTCCTTAGCTCAAAAGTATTTTGACAATTAGTTTGCATTTAACTGTTGAAGGTGTCAGTGGCGTTATAGCTTCGATTATTGTTCATATCGACTTATTGTGATTATTTTTAAATGCCGAAATGTAAAAAATATTGAAGTGATTCTAGAAAAGCCGCTGTAAATGCACTTAAGAAGGGTAGACTGTAAGAAGAATTAGCTCGTTCTTTTAACGTGTCTCGGCAACTTGTTATTATATGGAATAAAGTTTTTAATAAACAGAAATGCATCGAAAATAAGCCTCGAAGTGGCCATCCGAAAAAACAACTTGCAATGTTGACTGTATTACAAAAATTATATCTACAAGTGATTGTCGTAAGTCCTCTGTAATAGCAAAAAATGAATTGAAAGAAAATTACGGCATAGACATACACGTTTCATCAGTCAAACGACGCCTAAACCTCTGTGGTTTACATGGCAGAAGACCAGCAAAAACACGTTTGTAATCTACTAAGAATAGGAAGGCTAGAGTCGCATTTGTAAAACGGCATAACCCTTTCAGGGGCAAATCAATTCCATTGCTAAAGTGTTGAAATAATGACTGACACCGGAATTTGAAGAAAAAGTTATATTTCACATACGTAATAAACCGAATTTTTTTTTAACCAAAATTCTGGTGTCAATCATTAATTTCAACACTTTAGCAACGGAATTGTTTTGCCCCTAAAAGGGTTATGCCTATTTACAAATGCAACTCTAGCCTTCCTATTCTTAATAGATAACAAACGTGTTTTTGCTGGTCTTCTGCCATGTAAACCATAGAGGTTTAGGCGTCGTTTGACTGATGAAACGTGTATGTCTATGCCGTAATTTTTTTCAATTCATTTTTTATTATTACAGCGGACTTACGGCAATTACTTGTAGATATCATTTTTATAATACAGTCAACATTGAAAGTTTTTTTTTCTGTTGGCCACATTGAGGCTTATTTTCGATGTATTTCTGTTTATTAAAAACTTTATTCCATGTAATAACAAGATGCCGAGACACGTTAAAAGAACGAGTTAATTCTGTTTGCAGTCTACCTTTCTTAACCCCTTCGCGACGGGAGCCTTTTACGAAATGTTTATTACTTTGCCCCCGGTTTAAAAAAACAGAAGTTTGTGCCTATTCCAATCGGGGAAATGCTCGGATTAAATAAGGCAAATTTTACAGTAAAATTTTACTGGTGAGGATAAGCGAGGATCCTTAGGCCTATTTCCGGCACGTATACGTGTCGCTCGTCCCCAAGGGGTTAAGTGCATTTACAGCGACTTTTCTAGAATCACTTCAATATTTTTTACATTTCGGCATTCCTGATCCTTTAAAATTAATCACAATAAGTCAATATAAACACTAATCGAAGCTATAGCGCCACTGACACCTTCAACAATTAAATGCAAACTAATTGTCAAAATACTTTTGAGCTAAGGAGGAGTCATATTTCTTCGGTGGCGCCGAATGTAAACAAACAAGTTGAAACTTGATACATTTGAATAGTCAATCTGATTTCTTTCAGTCGTATTTCAGAACTGCATTTTGTTCTAGTTTTAATACTTTTAAAATTAGTGGCCCACTACTGATATGCGGCACGCTATAGGTGCATTTACGTTAAAGCATACAAAAACAAAAACCAACTATCTGATAACCAACTAACTAATCTAATATTTTTAGATTCTTAATATAAGTAATCACCAAAAAAATTTAAACTATTAAATTAAAAATTAAGTGTTTTATTGAAAAACAAATTGTAATGAGAAATATAACTAAATTATTTAATCTATTTAATCAATTTATCACATCATCTAGTATCATTAATTATCTACAATAGAGCGAAAAATAAGTATATTCAATAAATATTACACATTTTCTCTTGATACTTGCTCTACAAATACTACAATACATTCTTAAAGACTTAATTTTTTAACGAAACTACAAATTATAAAAACTTAATTTAAAATTCACACCATAAAATATTTAAAATTTCTTTTTTTATGAATAAAGCACGTTTTTATTTGTGGAAGAGTTGTTCCAAACATCTGATTAACTTCTTGTAAATCGGTTCTTTTGTCCACTGAGCCGATAGTATTGAAAATATGTGTCTACGCCTGAGGCGCTCTTTATGGAAATCGGAAAAACCCGTTCACTCCGCCTGTTTCAAAAGGCAAAGCGATATAAGTAAGCGTCCTATCTTAAATGGGAAAAGTAACCGCAAGATTAAAAGCGAGGTCACATCAATCAAGGTCATGCGCCACGTAGCGGATGGAGTGTGAACTACAGGTAGATACCTAACTCTTTTCTCAATCACACCACTAAAATTATAAAGTTTTTTTCATCTTGATTAATAAGTGAATTGTGTATGTTAAGGCGAAGAAAACGTCGTGGTGTCAAGTGCATCTAGATGACCCTCTCGCTACACCATTATTTTACAACAAATGTGGCAAACAAAATTCATTTTTTATATGTCTGGCTAAAGATGTAGAAAATACGCGCCACGCTAAAAGCCCGCGTATGTGAATTAGCACTCCGTCCACAAGATGGCGCAACTGTGTTAACTTACGCCCGATTCCAGCATTAAGATAGGACGCTTACTTATATCGCTTTGTCAAAAGGCATCCTCCGTATCTGTAATGTGGAACCGAACGACTCTTTAAATGCTACTGTAAAGATCGGGCTCCAATTTTCCTTTCCAAATATGAAAGGGATATCTTAATACTTGTACGGATTTTTCTTACCACTAAAATTTTACAGAAATTTTTGACTTATTTAAACGTTAAAATTGCTTCAATTTAAGCGATTCAATTAGTTAAAATTTTCTATGAAATTTTAGTGGTATGAAAAATCCGTACAAGTTGGCAGCTATGTTAACCCTAGAACTACCGAAAATTTTACTCAAGTTTTATAAAAATATTACACATCAGAATTCTTATTTAAAACTATTGAACTTATTTACTTAACTCATTATTGTCTGGTTTACATATTTAGTTTATTTTAAAGAAATATCTGGTTAGAATAAATATTTCGAATGTACCCATCGGGTCCATTGGACCCGTCTGGTAGACGGAGGGTTAATATTTCATATTGTAAAATGAATGCTAATGCTATTCGTGTAGTGTTCGGAGAGTAGAAGCTCCCTGTTTCCACTAGCGTCTAAACCGTGCCCCTCACAACGGCTCATATCACAAATGCACCCGCACAATTCCCTATGCTACTGAGAAAGTCCCTATTTAAAGGGAAAATATGTTTTTTTTTTTTTTTTTTTTTTTTTTTTTTTTTTTTAAATCTGCGGAAACGAGTTAAATTCAGATGCTTTTTTTTACGCGTATGTGTGTGTGTGTTGTTATTGACGTTGGGAGCAAAATGATTTTTAAATAGATTTGATAGTAGTGAGATTAAATTTTTAATTATCGATTCTGAATAAAATAAATAGATGAATCTAGAGGAATATTTCTGGGTAAAAATGTTGTCCTTTTGATGTTATGAATAAGATTTTTTTTTTTTTTTTTTACTTATGAGATCTCTGGTTGTTTCAGTATTTAAAGGAAAGAATAAATAGTATATGAATATTAGATTTAAAATGGATTTCTTAGGTAAAGGTAAGCAGTCAGATCTTAATATCTGGCGTTATAGATAAGAGAATAAACGACTAACGAGTTGAGTATAATAGATTTAAAAGTTTTAGTAACTTTAAGTGTAGATCGACCAAAATATTCGTTACGTTTTCGGCCCAAAATCTGAGTTTCGCCAAACATTCGTTTTCGGGGAAAATGCTGCTGAAAATTCGGCCGAAACTATCTGTATTTCAAAAATTTCGTTTGTTTATTCGGGAATTTTCTACATTACTCCTTGATTTGAGCTGTATCCGCTTAAATGAGACACTCTTCATTTATTGTTAAGAACTTCACTGTTTATAATTATCAGTCATCAGGGACTCCAGAGGTGAGTGCAAAGTATAACGCAAGAAATGCATATATGACTAAACTCTGAACATGCTTTCCACGTGCTCATTAAAAGCTACAAACTTAATAGTAATTATTAATTTATTCTTTTTATTGAACAGCAAATGTTACAGGTTATTTTCACTAAATAAACTATCGGGTATTTAAAAAAACTATCGGGTTTTCTTTCTGTCACGTTATTGACTTGCATATATTTCATTTTATTTGGCTACTATGACGCAAACAAAATATTTACATAAATTGTACTTATGATTTTTGAATAGCTTGAGACAAAATGTAACTCAATTGATTGAAATAAAACATTTCAATGTATGATATAGGCTCAGTGAAAATTTGATATATTTAACAGTGTACTGAAAAATTAAAAAATATCGTTTGGATGTGAAAATATATTTAAAAAGATAAACCTAAAATAATTTTTATCGAATTTTAAAACAAATCTTTTAAAGTCCTATAAATTCTCCACTCAAATATTCATATCATCTCATTCAAAACCCATATTTTGAATTTATCAGAGACCTGAATGAAAAAGCATTAGTGAATAAATTGTTTATATATCAATTGATGTTAAAAATACTGCTTGCCCTTGTGAATATAAATAGAAAAAAAATATGATGTATTTTTCTTTTAATTAATAGCATAGCGTTACCCAAATTCTTATATCATTATTTTTAATACCTATATTTAAAATTTTTAGAGCCATAAGGTAAAGTGCTGTGTCACAAACGTTTAACCCGTTGAGGGTTTTTGTACTGATTTTAATTACTAATAAAAATTGTGAATGAAAAATCCATGTTTCCAAATTTTGCGTTCTTCTATTTTTACGAGAAGAAAAAAGCTGGATTCGGGAAAATTTTCGACTTCCGGTTTTCGATGGATTTATAGGTTATAGAAAATCCTGAACATGATTTAACGTTTTTAAGAAAATGTCTGTCTGTCACTCTGTCTGTGAGTCTGTCTGCATGTGACAAAATTTTTGTGGGCGCTCTATCTCGATAACTAATACACGAAATTTCACAAACCTATAGATTCAGTTAGACCTTGATATAAACTGGTGCTAATTAGTATTTCGTGTATATCGCCCAACAGGTAGCGTTGCTATGCTGATTTTTTCCCGATTTCAGCAATAATTTTATCAAGAATTGATGTACGGAATTTAATAAAACATTAGATTCAGTTAGACCTTGATATAAACTAGCTTGTTTAGTTTTTGGTGTATATCGCCGAACAGGTGGCGCTGTTGTGCTACTTTCTGAGTAATTAATAGCTATATCTCAAGAACTAACGCACGGATTTTCATCACATTTCATATTCAGTTAGACGTTGATGTAAGCTGTTACTGGTTAGCTTTTGGTGAAAATCACACAACAGGTGGCGCTGCTATGCTGAATTTTTCACGATTTTCGCAAAAGCTATATCTCAAAACTAATGCACGCAATATTATCAAACTTAGTATTCTGTTACATTTTCGGGTAAATAGATCCTTATTAGACTTGAAGGTATATTGAACAACAGATGTTGATTTTGATACCTTGGGTTAGAATTTTGGTTGCGGACATCTAAGAGGTCGGGTTCCGAAATTAGTGATTTGTTTGAAACAATTCGATGCTTATATCTTCTTATTAAATACATCCAATTTATCGAACCTTCATACCTTTACATTTCTCAGAATAGACGTAGATTGCCATTTAATTTTAACACTTTGATAGCGAATTTTGAATTATTAACATGTATGAGATAGAATAAAATTTTGGAATTGCACGTCAGTCTAGTTATATTCTTACAAAAATAAAGTGATCATCTAACTAGGAAATGAAGCAGTTTTTAAAAAAGAATATTTATCCATACTTTTATTTTTAGGATTTTGTATCTGGCATCAATATTTAAAAGGCAGATTTTTTTAATGCATTCTAGTATTTACTTTCATAAAATAATAGCGAGTTTTTTTCTTGTCTAAAAGACAGAAATTTTATAAAATGTTACCTCTTTCATTATGTTTAAGTTGTCTGTAATATTGTTTTAATTTATCTTTATTGAGCATTAATAAATTAAAAATCCCGTCTCCAATAAAAATCAACCCTAAAGAAAAAATAAACTGATTTTATTCAGATTAAAAAAGAAAAAAATACAAATAAATGATAATATCAAGCAATTTAAATCCGGTTTTAAATAAAGCTCATTTAACTTGTACATGATTGATATTTGTTAGATGTTTTCTGATTTTTTTTTTTCTAAAAACTATGAAGACAGGATATTCAACGCTCCGCTTTTAAGCTGAAAGTAAACAAAGCATCCTATGAGCCAGCGCGCCGTGCTAGGGAATTTCGCCGATGCATTTGTGATATGAGCCGTTTTGAGGGGCGCGATTTAGAAGCTAGTCCTGTTTCCATTCACTGTTCAATGTTAATTCAAACCGCTTGTTTAAAAATTTATTTTTCTTAAGAGCTTTAGCAATGAGTAAGGCTTCAGTAAGAAGTCAGTGTTTCCTGTGGTCTACTTTTTTTAAACTCCGATTTCTTGATAGAAACCACTTTTTTGAAATAATAAAATTCGTCTTATTTAATGGCATCTTAATTGAGGCGAAAACAAGAGGAATTTTACTATTTCAGAAAAGTGGTGCTAATCAAGAAATCTGAATTTTAAAAAAGTAGCCCCTGGCAACACTGTAATAAGTAAGCTTTTAAAACGCGAAAATAACACACTGCTTCAAACTGTAAAAATTATATGAAATACTAGTAGCTGGTTTCCCTGCAACGCCTATTTATTTTGACAATAGGCCGTACGACAGAAAAATGGCTCTAGTCTCTGATAAGCAATTTAACAGGCACTGCGACGCTTTAAGCATAATCGCGCTATTTCAGACACATATCTTGTACACGAAACCCCCTTCGGTCATAAAACTGTAAGAGAATTATAGAAAACAGCAAATTAAAACTGGTACAAAATGTTTTATTCGGTCATTTTTAGAGCAGGAGTAAAAACTTGTATTAGAAATATTTCCGTGTTAACACTTTATAAGGCATTTCAATTATGTTGCTAAAATGTTGAAATTATACAATGTCACCAGAATTTAAGAACAAATAAATTTGAGGGGTATAAATGCTATTCGTAAGATACACTATAAAAGCAAAGTTTTATTGAAATATTTTGGTTTACAATTACAATAAGGCATTTGGTGATTAGAGTTAAGTGGGATAAATACTTTCCACTACCTTATAAAGGGTTAATTTACGCGAATCACTTTCATACTATTTTACTTGAAATTCAGTTACTGTTATTAGATTCTAAATGTAATTTGAGTAAGCACATCCGCCTGTACTGCTTTCATTATTGATTATCCGATTCACTATTCAGTGTCGGACGCATGTTTATGGTGCATGTTTCGTGCCCTAGATGTATTCTCCTGTGACATATATAAATTGATGTTTAATTATTTTTTAACCCTTAAATGCATAGTGATGCATATCGGCATCACTATTTATTTAACTCTTATCGACTACTATATTTAGATAAAGATATTAATCTTGTAAAAGTTATAAAAAAAAAAAAAAACATGCTACTAAATAAAATTAAAAGTCTATCTTAAAAGTTATGGTGTCTAATCTTTAATATAAGAATAAAAAACACAATTCTAAAAGAATACTTCATGCATTTAACCCTCTCGCTGCGCAGCCCGAGTTATACTCACTTATATTTACTATTACTTATACTTACTAGCTATTTTACTTAGCAGACTAAAAGTATTTGCGAAATTGATTGAAAAACAGTTGGTTTTCAAAAACCTTTTTTTTCGGGAAATACTAAAGCGATTTAAAATGTTATGTTACTGTTATTATAATTAGTTATATATCGATCGTTTTGATTTGTTGGGAACATCATATCTTTTTTTAAAAAGTCACTTTAACCCCTTCGGGACGGGAGCCTTTTACGAAATTTTTAGTCTTTTGTCACCGTTTTTTAAAAACAGAAATTTGTGTCTTCTTGAATCGAGAAAATGCGCCGATTAAATAAGGCAAATTTTTCAGTAAAATTTTACTGGTGAGAAAAAACAAGGTTTCTGAGCGCTTCATGCGGCACGTATACGTGTTGCTCGTCCCCAAGGGGTTAACCCCTTCGCGACGGGAGCCTTTTACGAAATGTTTATTACTTTGCTACCGGTTTTAAAAAACAGAAGTTTGTGCCTATTCAAATCGGGAAAATGCTCGGATTAAATAAGGCAAACTTTACAGTAACATTTTACTGGTGAGGATAAACGAGGATCCTTAGGCCTATTTCCGGCACGAATACGTGTCGCTCGTCCCCAAGGGGTTAAAGAAAATACCTATCCTTGTGACAATTGTATTTTTACACATTTTTATTTAATTTAACATGGTTCATATATGGAAAGATAGAATTTTTTAATCGATTATTCACTCATTTGCTGATATGTTAGTGCTATAAAAAATTTTAACAAATGTGTGTTTCCGATAACAATATAACATTTTATATTTTTTCTAACTTAAATGTAAAACGATAAGTTGATTTCAAGGCATTTTTCTGATAGCCGGACACATGTGATGAATCGCGTACTATTCTTTATAGTTACAACTCTATGCTAATTACAACAACAATGATCAATGGAGTTAATTTTGTGCTAAGCAATGCTCTCTAAAATTCGTTAACAGGCTGTAAAACTGCAGAAGTGAAATATTTTAATAACGAATATATATATATATATATATATATATATATATATATATATATATATATATAGCTCTATTAAAAGTGAATGATTATGAAAATTATTATGAAAAGAGGGTGCAAAACAACAATAAAAATCTATGCAAATTTATAATGAAAAAACAACAAACAAACCACTCCCTGCTCTTCAGAAAGTGGGAGGAGTGAAAAAAGCAGGTATCAAAAACAGAAATTGAATCCTCACGGGTTTCGCAAGATATGGCCAACCCACATACTCCAAAAGTATAACAATAGATTTAATCTTTCAAAAACACAACATAACAAAGCTATTTTATAAAAAAAATTTTAACGAATCAAAACTGCTTTGAAAACAAATATAACCAACCAATTCAAAATCCAAGAAAACCGATTTAGCTTATAAAACGTAAATAAAAATTAATAAAATTTTTTAATATGACTAAATCATTAAGAAATTAGAAGTATTGAACATGTGAGAAGGCCATATCCCCACCTTTACCCATGAAGACCTGAAAAAAACTTGCTACCTTTAAAACAATCACTACGCTCCACTTCTTTCCATCAGCAGGAGTTGCAAGCAAGGCCATAATCCAAGTTAGACCAGCGATCTAAAGACTTGTCTTTCCATTATCCTCATAATCATTAATTTTCTTTCCAAGTCACCGCAGTTTCTACTTGAAGCACATCAACATGCAGACGTTCTTAAAAAGACTTTAATCCACACCCTTCATATATTCAAGTAGCTACCTTGGAATCCATTACGGTGTTTGGCCGCTTAGCTGTTGCCACTTTAGAAAACTCTTCTCAAGTTGATTTACATAATGAAAAATAAACTGGTATGGAAATAAATTATTATAAAAAAGATTAGCAGTAAATTTAAAAATCTGTGAACTCAAAAATTCTCTATTACTACAAATTCTATAAAATCTATTAATTTGTCCCACAATAATGTTATTAAAAACCTTCTTACTTAAATTTTTCATAATCATTCACTTTTAATAGAGCTATATTCACTTAGTGCGTATAAGAAGCTGCGTTGCGCCTGATGCATTGGGTTATTTGTTTTTTAAAAAAAATTTGAAATCATTATATATATATATATATATAAACAGAAAAGAAAAGTGTAATATTTCAAAATATGTACCCTTTTATCAATTATTGGGTCGATCGGAAAGTCATGTCGTGTTGCGAAATCAATTCGTACCGGAAAATTATGCCCGGTAATTATTAGATGTTAGATATCGGAATCAATGTCTGATAATTAAATGATAGATTTTTCCGGTACGAACGGATTTTCCCAACACGTCACGACTTTCCGATGGACGCAATATTATAGGTCTGAAGACGGCTGTACTAACCATCAACTGATCGAGTTGGCGGCTGAAATTCCAGGATTAGTTAAAACTCAATTCGCATGTTAAAGTGCAACTGGTCTGCCAAGTCATATCTTAGCAGAAAACACCATTTTAGTGGTTGACTGGCAAGTTTTCCATTGTGTTTTCCTTCTCCCAGACCTTCATGCTTTCATACCTTTGGGATCAGTAAATCACAATGGCATACCTATCAATCAAGTACTAAAATCGGACCTGTAGTGTTTTCCACCAAGACATGATTTGGCAGACGAGTTGCATTTTAACATGCTAATGGAGCTCTGTCTAACCCTAGAATTTCAGCCGTCAATTCAATGAGATGGTGGTCTTTGCAGTCACCTCCAGCTGTAATAGTTTAATCCTAAATATTATGATTACATGTTGAGAAAACATTTTAGAAATCTTGGACAGGTAGTTTGATTATTGTTTTCCTTTTTTTCTGTTACCATATCTTTAAAAAAAAGACAAAACAAAAAATATACGTTTTTTAAAGAAATTTACGTATTTATTTAAAAAACGGCTCTTTTATTACGGCAAATTTTATTACGGCTCTTCTTCCAAGTGAATGAATTGCAGTGATGAAATTAAGCTACATTTTCAAGTCAAACATTCGAAGTTCATAATTATTTATTTTTTTAAAACTGTTTTTACTTTGATACTTAATTTATCTCTATTTCTTGCTGCGCGTTCAAGTTATACTTTAGTTACTGACAAAACTATTTAAAAACATATTGAAGTAGATTCTAAATTTTATATTAACATAGATTCTGATAAAAAAGGGTTACCATCTGCTGTTTTGCACTGAATTTCGCAAGTGTTGCCTTTCCCCCTTTAAACATAGGCACAAAAAAATTACATTTTTTGAATACATCTATTTTCAAATAAATATTTTATATTACATATTTAAATATACAGGGTGTTTCTAAACTCATGGTACAAATTTTAAGGGTAGGTAGAGCACACAGTAAAAATCATTTATTGTATAGGAATGTATGGGACCAAGTGACGTATCAAGGTAAAAACACCAGGGGGGCAATTAGGCCCCTTTTTTAATTTTCAAAGTTTCTCATTCATACCAGAACATTTTTATGCTATCCTTTTCTTGACATTTCATAATTACTTAGCAATAAAATTCTTCTTTGAAAATTTTTGGTGTGAAATTGAAATTTTTGAATTAAAAAAAAAGCGTAAAACTGGCAAACTTATCAAAAGACATACATGAATAAAAAAGATAAAATGTTTATTTACAATGTAGTTTACAAGTAAATAATAATGCATACAATAATATTACAATAAGTGTTCCAAATTGCGCCCACCAACTGTGATACATGCTTCGCAGCGTTGGTGGAACGATTGGCGTACACTTCTAAAGATGTCAGACATTTCCCGCACACGTGCAGCAGCTTCGCATATGCGAGATACTAGATTTTCTTATGAGTCAACTGGAGTGTCATAAACAAGACTCTTCAGATGTCCCCATAAAAAGAAGTCAAGGCTCGATAAATCGGATGATTGCGGTGGCCAAGGAACTGATAAACCACGCCCAATCCATCGCGTCCCAAATGTTGCATTCAGGTAACTGCGCACATCAGTGGTGAAGTGCGCGGGCGCTCCATCATGATGAAAACACATCCGGTTACGAATTGCGATCGGAACATCTTGCAGCAGTTCCGGTAAAACCTGTTGTAAAAAAATAATGTAACAGCGACCATCCATCCTCTTTGGTAGTAGGTATGGGCGGATCTAATAATTATTAACAATACCCGACCACAAATTCACAGAAAATCGTTGTTGATAACCATGTGGCCGCGTTGAATGTGGATTATTGGTTGCCCAAAGATGGAAATTAAGCGCATTAAATACACTATCGCGTGTAAATACTGCCTCATCTGTAAATAGAATATGAGCAGTAAAGTCTGGTTCCAATACATGTTGCTGCAAACAAAAGTTCAACCGCAGAAGATAGTCTTCCGGATTCAAAGTTTGTACACGTTGAAAACAGAAGGGATGAAATCGAATTTCATTTAACACTCTCCAAACGGTCGGTTGACTCACACCTAAATTATGTGCAACACCTCTTTTAATCGTTTCGGGCTTTTCACTCACAAAATTCAAAATAATTTGTTCCAGGCTTTCTCGCCCAGTTTCCTGTCTGGTGACGTGGAAAGAACCTGTTTCAGAAAGCTGACGGTGTAAGCGCTGAAACGTTCTTTGATTAGGCTTTCTTCTGCGGGGAAACTGCTCCTGATACATTCGTAGAGTAGCTCTGGCGTTGCCATTTGCACGACCATACATGAAATCCATGTCGGCTTTTTCGGCATATGTAAAGTCTTCCATGACGAACGATAGCACAATTAAAAAAGGCGATTTCTTCTATTTGAATGCATGGTATTGAACGGCAACCAGTCACTTACTCCCTCTACCGCCAATAGAATCAACCAAAAACTCCTTTCTATTTCAAAAATTTTTTATTTCTATTTCTATTTTCAATTCAAAATATTTCGATTTCATACCAAAAATTTTCAAAGAATAATTTTATTATTAAGTAATTATGAAATACCAACAAAAAGATAGCATAAAAAGTTTCTGGTATGAATCAGAATTTTTTTAAATTATAAAAAGGGCCTAATTGCCCCCCTGGTGTTTTTACCTTAATGCGTCACTTGGTCCCATACATTCCTATACAATAAATGATTGTTACTGTTTACTCTACCTACCCTTAAAGTTTGTACCGTGAGTTTAGAAACACCCTGTATATTATACATAGCATGCGTCTTATTCAATCGCAAAATATTTTGTTCAATAAATCGTAGAAGTGGTATTGAAAATCCGTTATGCTTGGCACTAATAATGTCTAAATCCTCATCGGCGTTAAATAAAGATTTACATAAAAGATTTTAGATGAAAAATTTTATTTTATTTTCAAATACTGTGCTCCAGGATATGTAGTTTGTCTATCTTATGTATCTGTTTAAAATAGAAAAGCGCCCAAATAACTGGTGCAACTGCGGTAGTGTAGAAAGTCTACAGCATTATTTGTGTGGGCATTGTTCGTTAATGCCATGTACATTTAAATTATTCGTCTTTTATTCGAGTATCATAATTCGTACCAGTAAAATATTAATTCTTGTTAGATCAATATTGAAGATAAGAAAATCGAAAAACCACCCATCTTTTATTCGTGTAGTGTCCGGCAATAGAAGCTCCATGATTTCATTCACTGCTCGACGTTAATCCAACTCCCTTGTTTAAATTTTTATTTTGTTTATTTTTCGTAGAACTTTAGTAATAATATAGAAGACTTCAGTTATAAGAAAGCTTTTAAAACGCGAAAATAAAACGCTGCTTCAAATTGTAAAAATTATATGAAATTCTACTAGCTGGTTTCCCTACAAAACTCTTTCGTTTTGACAATCGGCCGTAGGAGAGGAAAGTGGATCTAGTCAGTGCTAAACAATTTAATCAATACTACGACGTTCTAAGTATAATCGCGATAGTTCAGTTATACATACTGTATACAGGGTTATTCAAAATAGCTTGGCAGAAATGAAAGGACAAAGTAGGCATACAAAAATAATCCAAAATCACATCGGGACATGGGATCGCAAACGCCATCCGGGGTCAGTAGGGGGTGGTTGCAAATTATATGTAATACAAAAAGAATAAACAAAAATAATTCTACATCACTTTATTTATACTATATTTCCACAAATGTTACACATTTACGACCAATACTGCTGTAGCATAGACTCAAAGTTTTTATCGAACGCTGTAGACACACATTATATCGACGCTACTTGTGTCGAAAATGTGAAATATAAGGCAGGTGGCGCTGCTAATTCGATAACCCCCACTTGTGAAGTGAAATGAAGAGAACACTTCAGTGCTTGTTGTATGATTGAACCACCGATGTAACGATTGTTGTGTAATGTTCGCTTCGAAAAGAAGCTATGAAGGAGAGATCCTAATAATATCTTGGAATACTTATGATGATTTATGCGAATAAATATCCTGTTAAGTTTTAAGAAGCCACTATATCATTTAGAATTAAAATCACTTAAAAATTCTACACCCGGCATAAATTGGAACGAAGCCAGTGGGTTTCTTCAAAACTTGGACTGGCACCTCTTCTCAACCTTATAAAATGTACACTGCTCAAAACAATTAGGGGAGTACATGGTTTTAACAAATTTACCCCGATAAGTAACGTAAAATAAAACATCCATAATTTAAAGAGTAGTAGAAAAACAGATGGTGAAAACTTCACATGCAAATCAAAGTTTATGATGTCAAAAATTAGAAAAATGAGATAAGTGCAGAAATCGGGATTTTGCAGAAACGTCTGTTTCACTAACTCAGTTATAAAATTCAATTGCCCAGCTTGCGTTTTGAGAAAATGTGACTTGCCAATGTCACAACAATGTGATTTATCGGAATCCATGGCTTGGCGTATTACCGGAACAGTTGAATCTGAGGAAACACAACGAAGTGTAGCAAACGCTGTTGGAGTCACAAGAAGTGTCGATGCAAGGTTGTGGAATCGATTCCAAGACACATGAAATGATAGACATCGACAAGGGTAAGGTCAGTCATGTGCTACTAGAGTAACTCATGACCAATATATCCTGTTAACAGCTCGTTGAGACGGAGCGGGGAATGCTACTCCGCTGCAAACACAGTTGTTCTTGCCCACAGGAAATAGGATGTCCAGCCAAACAGACCGAAATAGGCTTCATCAGGCTGATATCTTTGCACGTAAGCCTATGGTCAGTATTCCGTTGACCTCAAACAACTATGCGGCCCAAAGAATGTGGGTAACTGAACATCGAGTTTGAAGCCAACTTTGTTGGAGCCAAATTCTGTCTACAGACGAGTTCCCGATTAAGTCTGGATGTGACATTCAATGAGTTTTCGCATAAAGAGAGAGGGGCACTCAAAAAATCCCACATTCGTTCGGGAAAGATAACATTACAGACGAGGTGGGTTGATGCTATTGGCTGGAATCAGCATAGGTGGACATAGTGGCCTGCATATAATTCGGAATGGCACTTTGACGGCCCGAAGTTATACAGACGAGATACTGCGACCTCATGTAGTATTTTACGTTGCAGCAATTGGTGATTCCTTTTATTGCATGCATGATAATACCAGGCCGCATACAGCTCGTCTTGTGGAGAACATGGTTACAGTTGAAATAATACAGAACATGGAATAACCAACATGCTTTCCTGACCTGTTTCCGATCGAGCATGTTTGGAACATACTCGCACGACGCATTGCAGCGAGAACGAGTCCTCCTTTTATTGTCTGGGACTTGCAGATTGCAATTCTGGAGGTCTGTAACTGTACTCCGCGAAAACGTATCGATAGTGTCATCGAATTCAGGGTAACAAGTATGCGACAGTTTTATCTATTCGAAGGGACCACACGTCATATAATTTTTTTCCTAAACACAGTACATTGTTGTCATTTACATGTAACCAAATTGTTGTCCTAAACCATATTTTCACGTTCTATCCATCGTTTCAAAGAATTAAATCTCTCTTGCAATTTTTTCTGCGTCTTTTTTTCTGTATTGAGCGTTGATACACATGTTACTCTCAATTTTATACCCGTGCATGGCTGTCTCTCACTATTCTCTTCACTTTTTTGCTTGCTCCCCTAATTTTTTTGAGCAGTGTATTTCGAACGCATCCTGCTGTCGCAACTGTTCTTCCTACTAAACCCTCATACGATGACACAGGTGTTTCATAAATAAATCCTTTTAAAAACTACATGAGAAAAAATCTACTGGAGTCTAAATCTGGATCTAAATCTAGTGATCGCAGCAGCCCTCTTCCGGCCCCGGATGGTGTTTGCGACCCAATATTCCTGTGTGATTTTTGATTCTTTTTGTATGCCTGCTTTATCCTTTTATTTTGGGCACTTTCTTTTAAATCCCCTTATATACAACGGCTTTGGGGATAAATCTGTAACTGAATTATAGAAATAAGTAAAATAAAACTGGTGCAAACAATTTTATTCTATAATTTTTGTAGCTATGGTAAAAACGTGTATTCGAAATTTTTTCGTTATTAATTTATGCGAATTATTTTCTTATTAACTTACAAATTTCTATGTATTTTCTTACTTAAAACTTATTTAGTGTTATTATATTCTAAGTCTAATTTGAGTAAACACAACCGCCTGTCCTGATTTTATTAATGATTATTCGATTCACTATTCAGTGTCCGATGCATGCTTCGCTAGTTGCGTGCCATAGAAGTAATCTTTTGTGACATATATAATTTGCTATTTAATTTATTTTACGGAGACCACGCCATTGAGTGTATGAACGATTAATGAGATGGATTTTCGGAAGTAAGCCTAGCCTAAAGACAGATCGAGCATAAGCATTAAAGTGAAGAAATATTCTGACTGAAGGCATTTTGCTGTTAGCCGGGCACAGGTGATAAATCGCCTAATATGGTTTATGGTTACAACACTAGGCGAATTAAAACAACAATGGAATAAATTTTGTGCAAACAATGTTCTCTAAAATTCATTCACTGACTATGAAATTGCAAAAGTGAATTTTTTTAAACACACAAAGTATAGAAAATGCAATAGAAACAGAAAATGAAATTGTAATATTTAAAAATATGTACATTTTAACACTTTCCGGCGCAGTGACCCCACGTCGGGACAGCCTAATTTTAACTCCAAACTTACAAATCGCACCAAGACTATCTTAATAAAATTTTGCTTTTACAATGAAAGTAAAGAGTTTTTAATTTCTAAAAAAGTCGTTTGTAAATTCCTGTGTCAGTCATCATCTCTTCATTTTACGAACAGAATTTTTCTGTGCCAGATCAATTAATGTAGACCGGGATGTGTCTGTACAAATCATCACCCCATCCAGTTGACAGCTGAAATTCCAGGATTAGTTAAAACTCGAATCGCATATTAAAATGCAACTGGTCTGCCAGGTGATATCTTGAAAAACACCAGTAAACCCTATTTTAGTGGTTGACAGGAAGTTTATCACTTATTTTTGCTGCTCCCAGTCATTTTTTTCCATACCTTTGGGTGCAGAAAAAACACAATGATAAACCTACCAATCAACTACTAAAATCCGGTCTGCAGGTGGTTTCCACCATGATAATATTTGGCAGACTAATTGCAGTTTAATATGCTACTCAAGTTCTGTCTAATTCTGGTATTTCAGTCGTCAACTCGATGATTTGATCTGTGTGCAGCCGCCTTCCAGTCTAATAGTTTCCTTCTATATATAAAAAAAAGCTTTGATTTGGAAATGGACAAATGAAAATCTGCGTAGATATTCCCGAAAGATCGGCATCCAATTTGAATGCTTAAGCATGGCCTTTCTTCGTTAATTTAAAAAAAAAACTGTTGCATACAAAAATATGAAAATCGGTAGTATTATAGAGAAATGTTTGATAAACACGCTGATGCAGACAGTTTTCAAATCGAAGAATTATTTTAAGAGATATTTAATGCTAAAGTTGCACAAAATCGTTCCATTAAAAAAGTTTTATTGTAGCAAATCTGTACTTAGCTGCACTTAGGAATTTAATCATTTTTAGATCATTTTATGCGTCAGAATTTCCCGGTGTGTAGATTGCATTTAGTTTTTTAATTTGACTCATTTTTGGGGGTTTTATTTCTATTTTAAATTCAAATTTTCAGCATTTCGAGAGATATTTTTTAGATATTTAAAAAAATTGTATTAATTTAAACTGTTGCCAAATGTGTAAACAGCGCAAACAATAATGTTTGCTTCAAATTAAAAATTTATTTTACACGTGACTATTATAAACAGAAAATATTAAAAGCAGGAACTCATTGAAAATTACGTCATAAAAACTATAATTACGCGTGAATTTTAAAAGAGAAATAATATTGTAAAACAAAAAATTCATTAACATGCGTTAGAAGTCTTAAATAGGGGGATTTACGTCATATTTACGTCACATTACACTTATTACGTAAAATGAACAAAAAATAATATTGCAAAACAGTTTAAATTTAAAAATTGCGCGAGACATTTATTTGATATTTTAAGATGATGATAATATTCCATTTCTAACAAAAGCATTTTTACGTGAATATTAAAAAGAGAAAGAAAATTTTGGTGAAAATTACGTCAGATTATAATTGTCAGATTCAAATTATAATTCAATCTTCCGAAATCTTTTAAAAGCCGATCAAATTAGCGTGCTGTTAGAGTGTGCGGTGTCTGAACGGTGGTTGACGAGCATAGCTCGTAGGGGGCAGAGCCCCCTAGTTGAAGAAAAAGAAGAATTTGCATTAGATAATTGAAATTTTAAAAAGCAGGACATTATTAACCCTTGCAGGGGCAAGGCATTTCTACTCCAAAAATGTTCAAATAATTAATTCACACCGCAATTTACGTACAAATTTATTTGAAAATAATCGAAAGTTTTTCTTCACGTATGTTTTGAGATCGAAAATATACTAAAAATTACTGGTGCCATTTGGCAGTTTGGGAATTAAAATTAACCGTTTGCAGACTGCAAACGGCGCCGATGAAAAGGTTAAAGACTTTAATTAACTGAAAATGAAGATAGTGTGAAGAAATTTTTAATAGGCTTACATGTTTTGTGTGAAATGTGATTATATGATTAACCCCTTCGCGACGGGAGCCTTTTACGAAATGTTTATTACTTTGCTACCGGTTTTAAAAAACAGAAGTTTGTGCCTATTCAAATCAGGAAAATGCTCCGATTAAAGAAGGCAAATTTTACAGTAAAATTTTACTGGTGAGGATAAACGAGGGTCATTAGGCCTATTTCCGGCACGTATACGTGTCGCTCGTCCCCAAGGGGTTAAAAGTGCTGGAATTGCAATTGTACATTTTCAAGCAGAGGCTTGCTGAACAATATTCGGGAATAAGGGCTGCAAGTTATGACTGGTGTTTATGATCGATTACTGTATTCTAGCATTTGCCAGGACGTTGCCAGATTTCACAGAAAATAAAGTATGAGTATAAAAAAATTTGTTGCAGTATCTTCGTTATTGTTGAACCGTAGCCGCTATCTGTCCTTTTTTTAATAGAAAAAACAAACTTTTATTAGATAAAATAAATTAATTACTATCCACATATACATAAGAATTATTTTATTAAATATTTATTTTACTTCAAATTAAATATTGACTTGAAAAAAAAGCAAAAAAAAAAAACAGTAAGGTTAAAAGGGCTATTAAATTGCAATATGCATGCATTTAACGCAGTGTTGCAAGATTGGGGACTTATTTGTCCCCAGATTGTTGATTGTCACTGCTTTTTTGAAATAGAAATATTCGGCCTATTTAAAAAATGAATTAAAAATTGTGAAAAATAGGGCGAATTATACTAATTTAAAAAAGTGGTGACAGTTAAATAATCTGAATTAAAAGAGTCCACAATCTGGCAACACTGATTTAACGTCTGAATTTGAAACTTTTAAAAGAATAAATAAAATAAATAAAGTAAGACATACTTGAATACAGTTTAAAATGACATTTTTACAAAATTCAAAATACGACAAAAATATTTTTCAAGTTAAAGGTTAATATTCAAGATAGAAAAAGAAAAGTTTAATTTTCATCATGTTATGTTATATGAGTTTAAAAAAGAAGTGAGTGTTTGACGTACTACAAAAAATATTCAAGTCGTTTGTTTGAATCGTGTTCCCACTCTTAGGATTGTTGAAATGAGGTTTTGGCGATTTCGAAATGTTGATTTCAATCTAAACGGTAAAATTCGCTCTTGGCAACTTTTTTGGCATTCATAATGACTTAATCTATGATTTAATGAATAACAGTAATGAATAATGTTGGAGTCGCTACTGAAGAGAATGCTGAGATACTAAATATTGATAATTTTACTGCATTTTGCCATTTAAAACAACTTGGGTACACTTCGAAACTCGATGCATCGGAAATCCTTCACAAACTTTTCAATCACCCAACACATAACAATGCGTTGCCACTGGCGATTATTTTTATATTCTATTCGCACTATTACTAAAAAAATAAATTTTGAAGTATATATCTCTTTCAAATGTTGTCCAGGTGTATGTGAAAAATGTTTGTTTTGAGAAAGTGGTGAAAGATAGAATTAAAAAATTGTCTCCAGTGGCTGCTCTGATAACACGTGTCTTATTCATTCGCATTTTTTTTTTTTTTTTTTTGCTTTTTGTTACACAAGTCAAAAAATACTATTATGAAGGAGTGGTATTCAAAATTCGTTATCCTTAATACCGATAAAGGTCTAGATTTACATTGGCGTTAAACAAAGATTTGAATAAAATATTTTTCATGAAATAATTGATAACCTTTCCAAATGCAGTGTTCAATACGCGGTGTACTTGAATTCATGGTCCAAACTGTAATGGAAGGTAAGGTACACATAAAGAAATAATTTTGGTATAGCAATAGGAGGTCAGAAATGAAAAGTTTTGACAAAAAACAAGAAAAGCGAAGGAAATGAAAACAAGAGCTTTATTGACATAACAATTACAGTATGTGCTCATATGTGCCAACAACAACATCGATACATACCTGGCAGCGTCTAGAAAGTGACTGGCGAACGCTTTCGAAGTTTTCCGATGTCTCATCCATGAGACACCAGTTGACTATGATGAGGACCTCATTGGAAAACTTTCAGTAATTGCAGCTAATGTTCGTGAAACTCTGCGTAAAGTTACACCAATCACTTGCTAGACGTTGCCAGTATCACATTTTTGTACACTTACTGTAATTTTTATGTCAATAAAACGCTCGTTTTCATTTCCTCCGCATTTCCTGTTTTTCACCAAAATTTTTCATTTCCGACCCCACATTGCTATACCAAAATTTCATCTTTATGTGTACCTTACATTCCCTTACAGTTTTGCCCATGAATCCGGGGACACCCTGTAGAGTTAGATTATCTAGCTTATGAATAAATCTGGTTTCGGTTTCGGATATCTTCTTATGGTGACTTGTTTATGAGAAAAGAAATAGTTATTATTGTATGCCTAGTAACTAATCAATGAAGTGTTAATTGGACTAATATTTACTTTTAACAGGGCAACAGTGTTGCAGGGTTGCCAGATTGGCCTCCATTTTTATTCCGAAATTTTACTCTTTGGAAATTGTGGTAGTTATATGAAAAATATTTCAAATTGGCAATACTGCTGATCTAGGTCGCCATATGTTTTTCAATACACTCGATGATATTTTACTGTCATTAATAATACTTCTCTCTCTCTCTTTTTTTTTTTTTTAAATTCTATATTGATTTGCAATGTTAACTGGTATATTAAAGAAATAATAACTTGAAAGAGCATATTTTAAGCCATATTTAAAGAAATTGTATAAAGTATATCCCGAGGGAAAATGTCTATATTCATTCAAATATTCTTGCATGTTTTGTCTCTAAATTATGACTCGATACATGCTTTAACCCCTTCACAAGGGTGCAAAGCTACCACTAATCTTTCATAATATTGTGTGATTCCTAAGTTCCTGCTCTATTTAACAGATGGCTCTAGCTTGCAATTTTGACTTTGCTGATGTTTCTTTTATAACCATATTATTGACTGACAGTTATCTACATGTGTTGTGAGTGAATATAACGTTAAAAAAGTTTTTCAAATTAATTTATGTGCGAGATTAATATTCAAAATGGAAAATGAAAAATTACATTTTCGTCAAGTTATGTTATATGAGTTTAAAAAAGGAGTGAGTGTTGGACGTGCTACAAAAAATATTCAAGACGTTTATTTATATCGCGCTCCCGCTCCTAGGACAGTTAAAAAGTTGTTTTGTCGATTTCAAAATGGTGATTTCAATCGAAATGATAAAATTCGATCTAGGTGACTTTCTGGCATTGATAATAACTTAATCAATGATTAATTGAATAATAATCCATGGATTACTACTAAAGAGATTGATGAGAGACTAAATGTTAACAATTCGATTGCATTTCGCCATTTAAAACAATTTGGGTACAATTCGAAACTTGATGTACCGGAAATCGGGCATGAACGTTTCCAATCACCCAATATGTGCGTTAGCATGACGCGTGTTTAATACGTGCACCAGGAAACATTTTAATAAATGAAATTAAATAAGTTTTGCATAGAAACCTGAAATTATATAGATTAAGAAATTTTCTGCATCGAAATGTTGTTAAACTGGACCAAATTAATCCACATATTACGGAAGATTAGTAGGAGATTGGCACCTCTGCATTCAAGTTACTGAACGACATTTTAATTGTTAATGCCTACAATTCTATATAAAGTTTTTCGCGTTATTTAATCCAAGGATTCCATAATTAAACAAGGCAAGTAATACGACTGAAATATTATAGAATTAAAAAAAAAATAAAAACAACACGTTCTCTATATGAAAAATATAAGCGGCAACCGCCCACACACTTGCTGTACTCCCAGCATTCTTCCGTAAAATGAGAGTTAATTTAGCACAGGTTAAAACATTTCGAACCAGATTTTTTAAAAATAAATTCAAATAATGTTCCATAAACAGTGGACAAGATCAGAGATTTTCTATTTCACCGAAATTTCACGGCCTGGGGATTAGTAGATTATGTAACACAACGTCTGGAGCAATCACAGTCTAATAGTAATACAAACTGTACTACAATAATGTGTGAAAGATTTTCGCAATTGTTTTAAATATATATCGCACTTATTTTAATATTAGCCCTGGATACCAACTGAAACTGTTTATGTGGCTGCACCTATTATTAAAATATATTTTTTGAATATTTCATTTCTTTGTTAAGCAACATCCACCTCATTTTCATGTAACCAAAATTTGATTTCTCAAAATTTCTGTTTGAAATCTCTTAAGAACGGAAAAAGAAAGAAAGCTAAACAACATCATGTATTCAGATTTTCTTTTGTATAAGAAACCAGTCCACACACTACTTTAAATTCCCTTCCCCAGTATTGTACAATTTGAGTACTAAAGTTAAAATAAAGAAGACTTTATTTATTACTGAAACCAAAGCATCAATCAATACCCTGTGTTGTACAGCAGCAAGCCAAGTCAGTCACGTTGAAACAGTAGGAAACAGGTCTTGGTTTACGTTCCCCGTTCATGTCTTCATGACGTGACCTGTTATCCACCCACTACTTTAAATTCCCTTCTCCAGTATTGTACAATTTAAGTACTAAAGTTAAAATAAAGAAAGCGTTATTTATCTCTGAAATCGAAAAATCAATCAATACCCTGTATTATACAGCAGCAGACCAAGTCAGTCACATAGAAACGGTAGGAAACAGGCATTTGGTTTACGTTCCTCGTAAAAGTCTATATGACGTTTCCTGTTATCCACCCACTACTTTAAATCCCCTTCTCTAGTATTGTGCAATTTGAGTACTAAACTTAAAATAAAGAAGACTTTATCTATCTCTGAGACCGAAAGATTGATCGTACACTGTGTTTTACAACAGAAGTCCCACAGAAACAGTAGGAAACAGGTCTTGGTTTTCGTTTCTAGTTCATTGCTACATGATGTTCAATTCTACATTAAAGGAATGTAGAATGTACAAAAAAGGAACTTTTCGTTTTTCAACAGTAGCAGAAACATCCTGCATCATTTGCACAGGGTTGCCAAACAGCCTCCATTTTTATTTTAAAAATTTAGATTCACACCACAAAATGGTAAAAATATTTTCAGATGTATGTCAGACATTTTTATTACAAGCACGAATACCTCCTCGAAATGTTCCTTTCTGGAGCCAAAACCACGTAACAAAAATGGAGGACAAACTGTCAACTTTAACCCTGCATTTAAGCCTCCCTACATTTATTTAATTTCATACAAAGCGATATAAGTAAGCGTCCTATCTTAAATGGGAGAAGTAACCGCAAGATTAAAAGCGAGGTCACATCAACCAAGGTCATGCGCCACGTAGCGGATGGAGTGTGAAATACAGGTAGATACCTAACTTTTCTTACTGACCCACAAAAGTTTTTTTCAGCTTCATTAATAACTGAAGTGCCTCTGATAAGGCTAAAAAAACTTCGTGGTGTCAAGTGCGTCTTGATGCCCCTCTCGCTACGCCATTATTTTTCAATAAATGTGGCAAACAAAATTCATTTCCATGAGTGACTGAAGATTTAGAAGATACGATACGCAATAGAAGTTCGCGTATGTGAATTATCACTCCGTCCACAAGGTGGCGCAACTGTGTTAATTTACGCCTGATTCCAGCATTAAGTTTGTTCGCTTACTTATAACGCTTTGATTTCTTATGCCTGAGGCGACATATGTAAATTGAACCAAATGGAATTCTTTCAGCAGTTGCGGTTTAATATAACATGTTTTAATATTTAATATTTGTTTTCTCTTTTATTCCGCTGTGAGTTTGAATATTTTATAATAGCGTCAGAGTTTTAAGCTAATTCTAAAACTTTTTTCCTTTCACAAAGTTCTTTAAAGCATTTATTACGGGCCAGGGGTGACTATTTATATATTCAATCGTATCAAAATTACAAAAAAAAATGATTTCCTTGTGGTAGATTTCTCCTGAAGCTATTCTCGTATAAGAATATGACGCAGATTATTTTTTAAAAAGTAATACCAATAAAATAAAAAGTAGTCCACTGGGACTTATATGCATCCAACTGTAGTCTTAGAGTTAACCCTTCAGGGGCAGAAAAATTCTGTTCAAAAAATGATTAAATAATTGACTCACACTAGAATTTATAAACAAATTTTTCCGAAATTCAAAACCTGCTTTTCTTTCTTTCGTTACAAAAGAAACATTTTATTTAAATATTCTTGTTGCCGTTTGTCAATTTCAAAATTAAAATTAAATGGTCACTCAATGTGACCACAGCCCTTGAAAGAGTTAAATCATGCTCAGGCAAATACGCAGTTTATGCATTTTCTTTACTTCTTTTTATATCGTTAAAATGCATGAAAATTTGGGAACGTCTCCCAGTAAATTTATTTTAAGTATTGTAAATCTGTATCACAGGATATAAATAACTTGTCTTTAAATAGCTTTTAGTAAAATTTTCTATGGCAGGGCTGCCACAGGTGAATAATTTTATATTCTGTTCGCACCATTTAAAAAAAATATATATACTTTGCTCTATGTTTCTCCTTGAAATGTTGTCAAAACGTATGTACAAGATCTTTGTTTTCAAAATATCGTGCGAAATATTATTAAAAAATAGTCGCCTATGGAAGCCCTGCCATGGAGACCTCGATTTTTGATTTAGTTGTAGTGATGTGTGTTCTCTTCTTTTTGTGAAGATGCTTTCAATTCAGGATTCTCGATTTTCAAATAAAGCCTGTCATGATGAATTGGAGAAATTTAGCAAGTTGAAAATAGCGGACCCTCCGCTGAGCGATTGTTCAAACCTTCGAAACCTGTCCACGTATCCAGTTTTGGCCGTTGCTACTTTTCTAAAATTCAGATTGCTTGATTGCCGCAACTTTGTTCAAGTGGCTATTTCTACGAGCACTTGTAGTGTAAGTCACATTCTTCGATTTTTGCTACCAGTGTTTTAGAACGAAAAAATTTGATTTATTTCATTGGAGATATCTCATTAATTGAATAAGGTGAAGCAAACTTTACGAAAATAATGGTGGCCAACAAGCATAGCAGTTATCAACTATGTGACTTACACTACAAAAACCAATGGAATTAGCCAAGTAAAAATATTCGCATTAATGACAGATTAGATTGAAAAATGCGAAAATAAGACTAATTACAACAGTACTTTACCCCTTAACCCTTTCAGGGGCAAGGTACTTCTATTCGTAAAATCCTGAATTTATTGAATGATACCAGAATTTACAAACAAATTTATTTCAAAATAATCAAAAGCTTTTACTGGCGTACTTAATATAAAGGAATTTTTTCATTCCAATATTCTGGTGTCAGTGTGGCATTTAAGAATTAAAATTAAGTAGTCCAAAATTGAACCACCGCCCTTGAAGGGGTTTAGGAGTTCATTTTCTTTGACACAATAAAGCTAAAATAAGGACGTACACCACTTGTATTGTACTAAAATATTTACCTTATATAATTAAAATATGTCTCAAACTAAATAAAGAGGTTAAAAATTAGTGGTGACGAAAGCCTTTTAGAAACGAAAGAAGCAAACTTTTCTTGCGCGTACGTTGTACGGGCAAACGTGTTAAGGTGTTAAAATAGTTATGGCTATGTAGCAAGTGGCCTAAAAGAAGTTATGGCATGTGTATCGATTTGAATTAGTAAAAAACGAAGCCGATTGAGAACACAGCAGTTATAATTCCTACCAGTAACATTTTAATTCTTGCTGGTTCAATATCAAAATATAGAAGAACGATAAGCTACTTATCTTTAGTGCATGAAGCGTCCGGGCGAACATGAAGCACCTTAATTCTATTATCTGTTCAACGATAATCCAACACGCTTGTTTAAATATTTTACTAAATAATTTTTTAAGTGATAAGTTTTTGTGAGCTTAAAATGATTAAAAATTGACTCAATAATTTTGGTACATGCATTTTCCGTTTACGATATATGCACGGCTGCCACTAGCGATTATTTCTTTAGTTCTATCTCGCACTACTTTTAAAAACAACACAAATACACATAAGACTTTGCCAGCAGTATAATCGTTATTTGTGTTATTCATTAACATTGTTTTTTGCCTTTTGAAAAAAAAGACATGCACCAACAAAAAAATTATGATTAACACTAGAAAGACCGGGAATTTTACTCAGATTTTAGAAAAATATTTCACACCAGAATGTTTATTTTAAATTATTAATTTATCTCTTTAATTAGTTTTTTATTTGTATCTTTTAAACTATTTTCATATTTAAAAAAATTTCGTTCAAACCGAGATATATCCATCTGGTAGCAGTCAAAATGATTGCTCGCGGGCTTTCTAGTGATAAAGTTTCAGCATTTTCAATATACTAGTACTTAAACTTCAATGAAAAAATTATTATTTTTCTGTGTGCATGTGTTTCATATTTTAATTATTTTGTTTTAATAAAAATATCGCATTTCTAATGACAAAAGTATATTTACATAAGACATTACATTTCTTTCTGTCATAGTTTCTCCGCCATCCTCCCCCCCCCCCCTCCCTCCATTTCTTAACATTATTTTTTGTCTTTCAATGAAAAAAAAATACACAAACAAACAATATCCATTTATCTCAAACTGGATTTTTTCATAATTTGACTTGTTTAAAAGGGTACATTTAACCCTCCGTCTACCAGACGGGTCCATTGGACCCGACAGGTACATACAAAATATTAATTCAAACCAGAAATTTCTTTAAAATAAACTAAGTATATAAACCAGACAAAAATAAGGTAAATAAATAAGTTAAATAGTTTTAAATAAAAATTCTGGTGTAGAACGTTTTATTAAAACTTGAATAAAATTCCCGGTAGATCTAGGGTTAAACATTCTTGCAAGATTCTAAAAAAATTGTTCAGGATTTTTAATTTAATACGAACGTTTTGAAAATGTATTTTGTGGAGGAATAATGACTCAAATCTCTGATTTTTTTCATTTCAAATTTCTTCTAAATTTTGTAAGCCATCTTTTTATAAATACTGAAGACAAATTAACACGAAAACTATTCCGCACACAATAGGAAAAAAAGTAATGAAATCCGACAATTGGTTCATGCGGTATATAAAAAATTAAACAAGTTAGAAATTTTAAATTTTTTCATTCTAATTTCATAGTTAAATAAATATATATATATCTGAAAAGTAATCTTTATGGAGAGACACATTTTAGGAAAAATATTCATTAACATTTGCATGTAACACTATCGTACCAATCAAAGGAGGACAACATATTTTCTTATAAATTAATAGTTACTTATTTAATGACAACAATTCATTATTTAACCTTTATCGGACCGGTGTCACTTCCCAAGAAACATTAGTGCCAGCATATCTGACACGAGTTTTATTCGGCTTGCACCACTTTTCTTTTAATAAACATTTTTTACTTGTGAATTGACAAGCCATGCAAGAGAAATGTACTACAAAATTTATTTTTAAAATATAGTGGTGCGAAAATAATATAACAATGAAATCATGTATAAAAGTCTAGCATTCAGTAAGTGTTAAATATCAGGACTATTACTTTATATGAAATTTTTGAGATACAAACGCCTAAAATTCCTTGAATCTTCTCAGTCGTACAAACCCATAATAAATAAAGAAAATAAAATTGCGACAAGCCGCCCCTCTTAATGTGAAAAATTGTTGTAGAAAAATTTATTGTTTTGGATAGGGATTCAAAACCTATAGCCTGCGGACGCGCGCCGGCCCCTGAACATTAGGTCTGAGCGCTTGCACAAAAATGGCAGCTATCGTTGGCGCATTTTTTAAAGCGTTCCGATGATTCCCTGAAATTAGATACCAGTATTTTTCAAAAGTTTTCTTTATCTTACTTAATATCATAAAATTAATGCTGAAAAAACTTTTAAAATTTATTGGTTTTCAAATACTCGGGACCGTATAAACGTTAAAAACTATCCACCAGCGACAGCCGCCATTTTTGTGTCAGCGCACAGCGCAGTGGGCAGTACCGTGAATCACAATGTCCTCACTATTTTATAAGGGAATATCTTATAAGAGAATAATTTAATTTATTTAATGACAGTGAATATATAATTGTATAAGTCGAAGATTACCTTTCAGAAATTCTGGGGTCAAATAACTTTTAAGCAAAAATGTTGTGAGACTCTAGTTTAGGAAATGTGAGAAAGAGAGATTTTTATTTATTAAAGATAATTCATATAGCATGTGCACAAAAAAGTGATCCATTAAATAATTAACATTAAATATATCAAAACCGATCACTTGAACTGTGCCAAATGAAAATATTTCGAATTACATCAGAAATGTTCTCACAAAATAAATAAAGTATATAAAACTCAATCTCAAGTCAAATAAAATGGCTAAATAGTTTAACAATAATGTATAAAATATTTTAATAAAACGAGTAAAATTCCCGATACATTTAATCGATAATAAGTTAAAGAGAGCTTGTCATAAAAGCTTTATTCGAAATGAATATGTGCGTATAAATCATGAAATTTAGACCAGGGAATTATTAAAACATAATTTTGAAAAAAGTCTTGCAGATTCAACGAAAATTTATATTTATTTAACATTTAATTATAAATAAACAACATATTTAAATAGGCATTTGCTAATTAATATTCAATTTTAATTAACTTTTTCTTTCAATTGAAGGACAGAAACATTTGCAAAATTCTTTGGCAAACAGCAGACAGTGACAACACTTTTCGTCGAAAAATACTAAAGCGATTTAATTTTTATGTTGTTGTTATTATACTTAGCTACATTCCGATCGATTTGATTTTGTTGCAATATTGTTTCTTTTTTGGAAAAAATATCAATACTCTCGGGGGCCAATTTTATTTTTACACTCTTTTATTTAGCTTAATTTGGTTCCTGTATTTATAGAGAGATTTTGATAATCGATTTTTCACTCACTTCCACATTCGTTAAAAATATAAAAATTATGTGTACAAGTGTGTATCCGGTGACGTCACAAAACTTTAAAATTTTTATAACTTAATTATAACTTAATAAATTAATTTCAAGTCATTTTTCTGTTAGTCCAGGCGCATCTTAAATCGCCAAGTATCCTTCATGGTTGCAACTGTTGATGGGCAGAATGAATGATTTTACTATTCGAATGCATCATTCGGTCATGAGCAAAAGCATAGCTGCTAACGTTTGTCTTTTAAAAATACAATTTCTGCCAGAAATTTTGTTTTAAAAAAGCAGTTTCTTATATTAATTATTAGCCATTTCAGGACACCATAAACCACTCTAATCCATTTCGTCGTACAATTTTCTGAAGATAATTGATTAGCCATTTGAGCTCTGATGGGTGAATTTTCCCCCACTTAATTTTAATCTCCAAATGTCACACTGACACCGGAATATTCAACCAAATTTATTTGCCAATAGGTTAATGCATTTTTTGTGTATACAAGTCTAATCTTTTGTTGAACATAATACTGGTACCAATGTGACAATTGGGCTGTTTGAAGAAATTCATCCCCAGAGCTCAAAGAGTTAAAAAGATTACGATGGTTGGGTAATTTTGATTATTTTATATATTCAAAATTTCTGGTGGTACTTGATTAAATATATTTTTGAAACTACGTTTTTGCACATGTTAGAATGATTCATTCAATAGTAAAATCATCCAACCTGCCGAACACTAGTTACAACTGTATACAAGTTACAACAACAATGGAGTTAATTTTGTACCAAACTATGCTCTCTAACATTTAACAACTGTTTGTGACAAATCGTGTCAAGAGTGAAAAATTTTAAACAGGATAAACCAGAAAATATAATACAAAGAAAATATAATGAGTGTAGCATTAAATATTGCGCTTTTATCAATTCATTACTTAAGATTAAAGAATTATGATTATATATTGCAAAAATAATTTAGAAATGATGAAAAGGTAGATTAAGTATTGGATTTACTTTTCTTGTTACCATATCTTAAAAAGAAACAGTGAAAAAATGAAAATTTTTTTAAATAAATGTACTTATTTCTGTTTTCTACCAAGTCAATTACATGCAGTCATGAAATGCAGCGATGGAATAAAAGTAAACATTTGATGCTCATAAAAATGTGTTAAAGAAAAAAAACTATTTTTACTTTTATACTAATTTTATTGTTTTTTCTTGCAAATTATAATTTAGTTAAAATCAAAATTGTTTAAAAATATACCGGAGCTAACTCAGTGTTGCCAGTGGGTTACTCTTTTTTAATTCAGATTTTTGATAGGCACTATTTTTTTGAAATTGTAAAATTCGACTTATTTAATAGCTTATTAATTAAGGCAGAAACAAGGGGAATCAGGCATGTGATTTCCGCGTTTTTGCACACCAGTATATTCTTAGAGAAAATGTTGTTCTCTTAAATCGCAAAAATCTTTCGATTAAATGAAATATCATTTTCTCTAAGAATATACTGGTGTGCAAAACGCGGAAATCACATGCCTGGGAATTTTACCATTTCAAAAAAGTGGTGGCAATCGAGAAATCTGAATAAAAAAAAGTAGCCCACAGAACTAGCTTCTAAAAATGTATTAAAATAGATCCTGAGAAATTCTGCGCAAATGCGAAGAATTTACAAAGTATCCAACAATTACAATTTACTACGATTAAAATAATAGATAGATCCTAAATTGCAAATAATGTGGATGACAGGCTTAAAATAAAACTATTCACAAATTTGACTCATTAATATTATATTATTTTAAACTATTGTATTCAGAATTTATTAAAATTGAAATCTTATCATGCTGATTTATTTATGAACATACTACTTGCAAACTTATACATCAGTATCTAATTGTGTTGTTTTTCAAAATTTTCTGTGCGGAATATGAATTTTGTAATTAGTTTTGAAATATAACATATAGCAGGGATGGTGAATCTGTGTGCATAAAGAGCCATGTTCACCACTATTTCCGAATATCAATCTATGCCTTAGTTCAAAGCAGGGATTTTGTCATTAAACATGTCGAAGATTACTAATCATAAATTATGGTGAAAAGTGACATGAAGACACACAAGTTCGCCTCTCTTGACATGTATAAATAATTTCTGTGTTACAAACTTAAGCTTTTTTTTTCTCAAGTAATTGTTATTTGTTTATATTTTCAGTTTCTGCCGCTTAGGTCGCTATGTCGGAGGGGATGTTGGTGTGCATAAAAGTCGTACCATCTGCATTTAATGTTACTTTCGCAGGATATTTTCTTGGATTAAGTGAACCTGGAAAAATATCTCAGGAAAACGAAATGTCTCAAGAAAAAATCATTAATGCGAGTCAAAGGTAAATTTAAACATTTGTGTGAAATACCATATTATAGAAATAAACTTCCTTAGGTAGTGGAATATATTTCTTCATTAAATGGTCTCATGACGCTTAAAATTGGAAGAAAAAAAAGACCATAGTCAACATTTAATATCTTAAAATGTGTTTGATTTTAATACAATTTTTATTGGGATGAAAGATATAAATAAGTTCTTTAATTTCATGTTTTTAAAAAAATGCAAGCTGCAGAATTAGCACTTACAGGCAGCTCCAAAATGTCAAGACATTTGACGAGCAGAAAATCGGCATAACAGATTACTCGCAATATTACAAAATAAATTTTGCAACTAGAATGAAAATTTTGGCGCCTACTTATACTTCAGATTATAATAATTACTCTGAACCTAAATAAATTTCTATTTAAAGCAGTTTCATATATTTAAAACGAAGTTATATTGATGTAATGCAAAATTTAGAAAATATGAGCAGTATAATCACGCCCCCCCCCCCCCCAAAAAAAAAAAAAAAAAAAAATGAATAATAAAAAGGAAATTTTAGGTTCAGTTCATACAGACTAACATGAAACATATGTTTTAAAATTTCATGAAAAAAAATTTCAGAAGTTTTGGAGATATAGTTCACGTTATGTCCAAAAACGTCATTTGGAGAAAAATGACATCACAGTTTCAGAAACGCCGCTTCAGCTATTGAGCGGTATAATTCTGAAAGCCATAACTGCTGTTCTAATGGGAATTTCAAGGAATCATTTATATCAAAATGTTGAGAATAGATAGGAGTTTAACACCTAAAAAAATTAAAATTTCGGAACTTTTAAAGTTTTAAGACTCCTGAGACCACTTAATCCTTTCAATGGGGGGGGGGGGGGTCATCACATGGCGTGACCAACTAAATTTAATTCGAGAACTGACAAACGGCATGAAGAATATTTTATTAAACGTTTGCTTTTATAATGAAAGTATAAAAGAGCAGGTTTTTATTTTCTAAGAAATTCGTTTGAAAATTCTGGTGTACCATTTTACAAACTTAATTTTTGTACCTCTGAAAGTGTTAACCCTAGATCTACCGGGAATTTTATTCAAGTTTTAATAAAACGTTCTACACCAGAATTTTTATTTAAAACTATTTAACTTATTTATTTACCTTATTTTTGTCTGGTTTATATACTTAGTTTATTTTAAAGAAATTTCTGGTTTGAATGAACATTTTGTATGTACCTGTCGGGTCCAATGGACCCGTCTGGTAGACGGAGGGTTAAATTAATTACAATATATGATTCTACTATCCTCTCTGCTGTTTGGAAATTGTTATTTTCCAATTATTTAGACAGATAATGTCTTCTTTTTCGAATATAAGTGCATTTTTTTTAATAAGCGTACATGTTCAAATAAAAAAAAATCAGAAAGTTTCTTTATTCAGATTGAACCATCCTTATTTAAGATTTTTATTTGAATTCATTGTATTAATCCTTTGATTAACGACCAGGACTAGCAACTATTTTTACATTTAATAATACCGCAATTTACAAGCCTTTTCTTTCTGCTAGATTTCCAGTGAAAATATGCTACTAGAAGTATGTGGCCGAGAGATAATTCGGTCACTTTTGTAAAAATACATTCGAGCCTTCCTATATCAGATACTTTTAGTTTAATTTCATATGTCCCAGAAGACATAGTTACATGATAAATGGTGAGTAACATAATGGCATATAATTGTGTATCATATTTATTATTATTAATTTAATTCATAATTTATTCCGGTGTTAGAGTTTAAATAGTTTGAAGCATTTTATAAGTAGTATCAGAATTTAAAACTGATATTTGAAACTTAAGGCGGAATGTGCTTTTTTTCGGTTGAAAAAAAAATCGATTTTTTTTTTTTTACATTTTTCTATTTCCTATAGTCCACAGATTATCTCTGTAAAACGATTTGGCCAAATTCGAAGTCCTTTCTTAGTCATTTAGTGCTTTAGAGCAACGCACCCACAAACTTGAACAGTTTTAGAGCACTATAAATGCATTTTACGCAAAAAAGACTTTTTTCAAACTGGGCGGGATCAGAATGAATCATTAAACCGATCTTGCTAAATTTTCTTTTAAACTAAAGATAATATAACTTATTGGAGCTTGGACCACTTTTCGCCATGATTATAAAAAATAAAGATTTTTAGAAGAACGTCAAACTGCGAAAAAGGGGGTCAGAAACAGACAGATTTTTTAAATGGGTCTTTTTGAACTTTGCTCATTTTTAGCATTTGACGTGTAAGTGCTTGAAGCTGCAGACAATATTATCTACTTTCATAATCCTTAACGAAAATTGATTGTAGACAACTCTGGCTATCTGTCGCATCACTCCCGATTTGAAGTAGACGGCGTGCACAACAGGACACCCACCAATGAAACTCGAGCCATATAATCAATTAAATAATTTTTTGGAAATGTTCTTAAAATGATATTAAATAAGATGCAGAAAACCGCTTGCTAAAATCTTCATTGCTGTTCCAGAAAAAAATATTAAAAACCATCTTTCTATTGACTTTCTGTAGGCAAATCTCCCCTTAACTTTTCACCCTTAATAACCCCTTGAGGGGCGGTGGGATAAAATATATTCCACATAATTTAAACAAGATTCTCACCAGAAAAATTAACTAAATTTTATTTTTTTACATTTGGAAGGAAACTGCTTTCAGTGTTGCCAGATTGGGGATTTTGTCCCCATTTCGGGGAATTTTGAACCTTTAGGGGAATTTTTTGGGCACAAGTAGTACGTGGGGGAATTTTTGGGGGCTACAAAAATTTTGGGGAAAAACTTGGGTATTTTTTTTTTTTTTTTACTATTTTCCGTAAAGATTTATTTTAGTCCTCTAGAGAAAATGGTTCTGTCTCGATCTAAATTTTGATTTGAAAAAAGAAACTACAATCCAGAAATCGGAAATATCAATCATTATTCTGTTAGATGTGGTCGTGTTCATTGTTTACTACATTACAGTTTAAACATATTACAGATGCATAAAACTCTAAAGTCTTAAGCAGCTTAAACCTGCACGTGACTAAATCTGCAGGACTTTAACGAAAAATTCCTTCGCCGTACTTTAAAAAAAAAGTGTAATTTAAATATGTGTAAAACAGATATTTTTCTCGTACAATATACAAAAGCACATTGATTGATACAGCGGATATACTTTGCATTATGATTTTGTACTTCAGTATAGGGATGACAAAAAAATTAAAAGAGCGTAAGCGTACCATCTTGTATTCATTCAAATCGCAACTAATAAGAGATTGTTTAAAGTTATGGAGCTAATGTAACAGAAGTCCAACATTTTTAGATAATACTTTTAAAGACAAACGTAAAATAACTTGTCAGTGCAAAATATATCTCTCATTCTCTTAATGTAGCTACAGAATATCATTCAGCCCAGTTTAAAAGTTTATTTTTTCTAAATGGGGAATTTTTTTTTAAAAAGGCTTGATTTGGGGAAAATTTTTGAGCTTAAATTACTTAAATATTTTTTATAGTGGTAAATTGAAAAATTAAAAATTCCCTTTTTGAGTAAAAACTGAGTTGGGGACTTTTGCGGAAAAAACACTGATTTGGGGAAAATTTCAGAAATTTTGGGGAAATTGACTTTTGACTATCTGGCAGCACTGATTGCTTTTCGTTATTTAAAAATAAAAATTTTCGATTATTCCGGTGAGAATTCAATATTTAGAGACATTTTTGCTTACCCCTCAAGGGTTTAAGACTGATTGACTCACGACGTTTGGTGACAAAGCGTTGTAAGTAAGCGGACAAACTTAATGCTGGAATCAGGCGTAAATTAACACAGTTGCGCCACCTTGTGGACGGAGTGATAATTCACTTACGCGGGCTTTTAGTGTGGCGCGTATTTTCTAAATCTTCAGTCAGTCATGGAAATGAATTTTGTTTGACCACATTTATTGCAAAATAATGGCGTAGCGAGAGGGGCATCCAGACGCACTTGACACCACTAAGTTTTCTTCGCTTTATCGGAGGAACTTCAGTTATTAATCAAGGTGAAAAAAACTTTACAATTTTAGTACTGTCAGTAAGAAAGCAGTTTGGTATCTACCTGTAGTTCACACTCCATCCGCTACGTGGCGCGTGACCTTGATTGATGTGACCTCGCTTTTAATCTTGTGGTTACTTCTCCCATTTAAGATAGGACGCTTACTTATATCGCTTTGTTTGGTGACTATCTTTAATTGTATCACAAATTACAAAAAATATCTTTATGGTTGATTTGGAAATATACTAGTGCTTATAACCATATGACAGAGAGTTTCTTTAACCCGTTCGGGACCATGGGTGCATATATGCGCCCTCAAAATGTTCTTAAAACGCTTGAGTTTATACCAGTAAAAAAGAAAAGTAAAATTTATTTTATTTAATTACGACATTTTCGTGATGTATAAAGTTAAGTCAAATAACTAGCAAAAAGCGGTACCAAACGAATAAAATTTGTTTAATAAGAGGCCGGTCCTGAAAGGGTTAAGCTGATATGAATAAAATTTAAAAAATTGTCCATGGGGACGTATATGTCCCGACTCGTAGGAGAAGTGTTAAACATGGTTCGTTCGGATACTGTTATTTTTCCAGGAGTACTACCAGTATCTTTTTATAGAAAAAGAAATCTAGGTTAAAGGCACAAAACTTCGCCTTCTTTTCAGAAGAGATATTCTATAAGAAAATACTGATTCCAAAAATTTTTCTTGTCTACAAAATTCAAGGAAGCGTACGAACCAGCCCCGAATCATGCGCAGTTATCAGGGCTGCCACTACCAACTACTTTTTAAATCCATCTCGCGCCATTTTTTCAAAACAAAAATCTTTCAGATACACATTAACTACATATGCAAGAGGAATTTATTTTTTAAAAATAGTGGGGTAAATAGATTATACAAATAGTCGCCTTTGGCAGTCTTGAGTTATGTATTTTATTACTACTTTTATAGCGTTAGAAAGCATTAAAATTTTAGGACGCTAATGTTAAATCTGCATGACAAACTTTTACCGGAAAAATTCGTATTTGATTCTGGAAATGAATTAAAATTCATTAAATGGCGAAGCATCACAACTAGATAAATTTTTATCGCAAGAGAATGAGATTCGTTTTGTTTTATTTGTGAAAGACCACAAAAGGTTTTCCCTCAGTTTAACGTATAAAATTCAGGAACTGCATTAAATTTTATTTTCACAAATTAAAAAAGCTAACTGTATTCATGCCATCGGCTTGTAAGCTGCTAGAGAACAAAGTTTAAAAGTTTTTTGCAATTAGATTTACGCCTTTAAACTAATAGTTTAGAATTTAGCTATTGTTGAGTAATAAGAAAGAACAGACTTATAGTTAACCACTTACCAGTTTTGTCCAAATGCTGTGCGGGTACATTTTTTTCGACACCAGTAAGTTCATTTGCTTATAAAATGTTCGTTTTTTTCTCTAGTAAATTTTCATAAATTAATAAAATCAATACTTTTTTGGTATCTCTATTCCACCTAAAATCTCTCAAGGAGATGATTCTCACTACCACTGATTTTTACATGCAGGTACATGACATCCACATTGTAGCGAAGAGCAGCACAGTCTTCCCAAACGATCAACAGTTATCAGTTAACGTGGCATATTTATTCCGTTACTATTTAAATTATGGAACCATATTTATCTCGTCGTTATTTATTGCATGGGGCCAAATGTATTTCGTAACATTATGATTCTCAAACGATCGCCATTTTGAGATTCTACCGTGAAATGATCGTGACTAATTTTTGGGATATTTGCACTTCGTTATAAAATTTTAAATATCGATTTCACAGTGACATGAAAACGCCTAATTAAGAATATACAAACAATAATTATGAACGAAAATCTTGACTATGCATTGAGAGTTCATCGTAGCTAAGAGACGTACCCCCCCCCCCCCTCCCGCATACACACCCCAAATTAAATAAACCAGTTTCACGCCAGAAAATTTATTTATGTACCGTATTTTTTTTATTTCAATTATGAAGTAAACATTTTTGTTTAAACTATTTTCGTTTTGATTTGGTAAAACAGGAAGAGCACTGACATGAACATTCCAGACTGGAAAATTATGGGCGCACAGCCGTCCGTAGAAAAACAGTAAAACTATAGCTGCCTCAAGATAATTTTGTGTTTTCAAAGCGAAATTTGCAGGTTGCTGTTTGCATAGCATTCAGTTCTCTGTGTAAGGATAATTCTTTCTATGAGTAATAATTGTGGATAGTAAAAACATTTTTTAATATACTAACACCGGAAATATATTAAGAGAAAGTGCTATAAGTAAATAAAGTTGTTTTAAGTAACGTTACCGTTTTATGAACTGATGCATCAAAGTAGTGAACAATAGAGGGTTCAACGACGCTAATAATGGGTACTGAGGACCCACTTAAATTCTCTGAAAATGCACTTCGCATCCTGTGTGGCGAAGAAAAACCGGATTTGGCTGCTGCGTGGATGGAATTTCCCGGAGTAACGGACGATGTACAAAGATTGATAGTGCAGCAATTCCTGCAAGATTGTGACAACTACATACTTGGACTTTTAACCAGAGATGATTACACGACAGATCCTCAACACAAGACTTGTGTGAGTAATCTTCTTAATAACCTTATGTTTTTATTCAATGAGCCATTTGACCCCCATAAATTAAGTCAGTTAAGAGAATTTAAAACTTTTATCTATGATCATGACTATGACCTAATTGATATCCTAACAAAACTTAAGGTAATTGTGGAGAACACAGATGACGGCTTCACCCCTGTTAATACCCTAAAACACAGAAGAAATGAACTTAAATGTACTATTCCATTAAAGAATAAATATGTCCATATTTCGGAAAAAAATCTTGATGAAAATGATATGGATTTAACTGAGCCCTCTCAAGGAGAGTCAGCCGGTAGCTCTACTACTGATGTAGGCCCTAAAAAACTAAAAATTCACCCCTTCTATATTGAGTTCAAAGGCAAGTGGACAGAACTTGCAAGTGAAATTAAAAAACTTAATGACAGCAATCCCATGATTAAACTTGATGGAGAACTACTCAAAATTCATTGTAAAACTGACGCAGATTTCCGTAAAACCCAAGACTATCTTGATACCAAAACAATTCATTATACAACCCTGAGCCCCGCGGAACAGCGCCCCAGGAAAGTTGTTATTAGGGGAATCCCCCCATATACCGACCCTCAGGTCATAATTGAAGCTATAAAAGAGCATATTTTCGTGGCCAATAGAGCCTCGATGATGAAAAGTAGAAAAACCGGTCGGCCAATGCCTCTCTACGTCGTCAATGTTCTTCCACGTGAAAAATTCGAGGAAATTTACCAAATCCATGAAATTGCTACATAAGAGTAAATATTGAACGCTTTAAAGGCACTAATATCGTCAAGCAATGCTATCGTTGCCAGAAATTTGGTCATTCCAGCGAGATTTGTCGCCTGCCGCCAAAATGCGCCAAATGTTCCGAAGAGCATCTAACTTCCCAGTGCAATAAAATTGGCAAGATCATCCTCAAATGTTCAAATTGTCATGGAGATCACGTGGCTACGTACCGCAGATGCCCTAAAACCCCCCAGTTTCACAAAAAACAGCAGGACTCCAAAACTGTCCGTAAGGATAATCCTAAAACCTTTCCGAATGCAATGGCAGAACTTTTATCAACATATAACTATGTCCGTAAGCCAGAGGCCAAAAAACCTGAAGAAACATCTAAAGAAACTACTGAAGCCCCGACTCCACTCCCTTCTCCCACCCAAGACCTAAATTCTGAAAACACTACACAAAATAAGCCAAATGACACTAAAAAAGCAACACCAGAACAACCCACTAGCTCTAGTTATGTTAAGACCTAAAAGAAATATTCAAGACCTTCAAGGAGATGAAAGAGCTCCTGAAATTTAATAAATTCATCCAATGTTTTAAAAATATTGCTAACCAAACTAAAAATATACAAGACCCAATAGAAAAAATACTCATTCTTATGAGTGCCATAGAAACCTTAGCCACGGAATTTGACACCTTTGATGATGAGTAGTTCCTCTCCTACCTTTTCATCTCTTATTTTTCTTTCCTGGAACTGTAACTCCTTGCAGAATAAGCTTAACGAACTTAAACTCTTCATTCACGAACATCCCCAAATTGATGTTATTTTCTTGCAAGAGACTTTCTGCCCCACTTTCAATATTAACATCCCTGGGTACAGGCTTTTTCATACACCTCGTGCGGATGGTACGCACAGAGGAGGCACCGCTATATACATCAAAAACCATCTTCCACACTACCAATCGCACAACCACACCTTTAATGACCTTGAGTACACTAGTATAAATCTTCAACTTCCTCATATCAATATTAAACTAGCCTCTATTTATGCTCAACCCACAGGTAACTTACCTGTTAATAGTCTTACACAGCTTTTTTCTCAACATAACCACTGCTCTTTCGTAGGCGATTATAACGCCAAAAGCAGGCGCTGGAATTACCACGACAATTCTCGGCGAGGAGACTCTCTTCACAATTTAGTCCAAAACTGAAAATTAAATCTTCATGCACCACCCAGACCAACACACATCACTACAGTGCCTGGTGCCCGGGACTCTATCATAGATCTTGCTCTTTCAAAAAACCTTCCTTACCCTATGCACTCTGTTGTTATTAACGATCTCTCTTCTGATCACTTACCTGTTTGCTTTAAAATTGACATAATTAATCCTCTTTCTCCCTCCCCCTTCCGTGGCTATTGACTGGAATAAATTCACTAATTATCTTAATTCTCAAGACATCACCTTCCCAGATATCAATAATACCAATGACATTGATGCAGCTGTTGAACATCTCAACTCTCACATCACTAACGCTCAAAATTTTCCCACCTTTAATACTTTCAAAAATAATTTTGCCTTCGTTCCACCCCGTTATATTTACAATCTTATCAAACAGCGTAATCGGCTCCGGCGACAATTTCAAAATTCAAGAGATCCCTCCATTAAACCCCTTCTCAATAGGTTAAATAATAAAATTAAAAACAGTCTCTACATAGAAAAACAGAAAAACTGGAATAATTTTCTTAAAACTTTATCTTGTGAAGACAACTCTCTTTGGATTCTTAAACGCAAATTGAATAAACATTACACTCCTATTCCCCATCTCACAACTAACAATGTTACTGCTTACACTGACCAAGAAAAAGCTGACATGCTTGCTAATTCTTACGCCACCCAATTTTCTTCTAATCCTACCCTTGCAAACCAAACTCACCTTGATCATGTCAACGAGACAGTTCGTAACTTTTTGGCTACCATCCCCCTCATGATCCCCCCCCCAAAATTTCAACCCATAGTTATTCACAATATTATCAAAAAACTCAAAAAGCGTAAAACCCCAGGATACGATAAAATTACTAACTCTGCTCTTAGAAACCTTCCTCCTAAATGCATAATCTATATTACTGACCTCATCTTTCTTTAAATACTGACCTCATCTTTCTTTAAATACTGACCTCATCTTTCTTTAAATCGGCTATCTTTAAATATAATTACTTCCCTAAACCTTGGAAACTTTCCATAATCTCTCCTATTCCAAAACCTGGAACTAATCTTTTTGACCCCACTAATTACAGACTTATCTCCCTGCTACCTTCAATCAATAAAGTAGCGGAACGTGTCATTCGTACCCAGTTGCAGGATTTCATTCAACAACACAACATTCTCATGCCTGAACAGTTTGGCTTTCGCCCAAAACACTCGACACAACACCAGCTTCTTAGGGTTGTTGAGTTTCTCAGCGAGAAACTGAATTCCCGCAGCTGACGTTTTTCTTGATGTCGCAAAGACATTTGACAAGGTCTGGCATGTGGGCCTCATTTACTAACTAATTCAGCTCGGTTTTCATCCCAGACTAATACACTTAATATATTCGTACCTTTGCGACCGCTCTTTTCAGGTCCGCATAAACAACATTCTTTCTATTATTCTTCTTATCCTAGCGGGCATCCTTCAGGGAAGCGTGTTGGGCCCATTTTTATTTAACATTTTCTTTAACGATATCCCACGCTCCTTGCGCACATACCTCGCTCTTTATGCGGATGACACCTGTATTTATGCTTCAGCACACCACCCGTACACTCTATACAGGTACCTACAGACACATATTGATGACTTCATGAACTGGTGTACGCTTTCCCGAGTCGTAATAAATGAAACTAAAACCACTGCAGTATATTTCTCTTGCAAACTAACATTTCCCAGTACAATCATTATTAATAATACTGTTATCCCTTGGTCAGACCAGGCAAATATCTTGGGGTCATTCTGGACCGCCGCTTAACTTGGAAAAAGCACATCCTTTCCATTAGGGGTAAAGTCGCTGGTGCCTTTAACTCTATAAAACCTCTCCTTAACAGCAAAACTCTGTCAATTCGCAATAAATTAATTCTTTATAATTCTTGCATCCTTCCCATCATTACCTATGCCAGTCCGGTCTGGGGCTTCACTTGTAAGACTACAATGGATAGCCTTAGTCGCTTACACAATTCCAACCTGCGTACTGTCCGTAACGCATCCCGTTGTCTTCGCAACTCCACTGTCCGAAGAGATTTAAAAACTACTACCTTGCGTAAGCGTATAAACGATCTTGCCAAAAAATTTTACGAAAAAATTTCCGATCTCCCTAACGAAATCATAGCGGAGCTACCGGATTATGACACATTTGAACCTCACCAACGGAAACGGCCACGGTTTTTCATAATTATGGACACTCAGTAACATCTGGGTACACCACGCTTTATTTTGCCTTTGTCAATATTTTTCTCTTCTTATAACTTTATTCTTTTATTTATTTATAAAAAAAAAAAAAAAAAAAAAAAAAAAACTCTATATATGTTATAGAGACCATAAAAATTGTAAAACTTATAAAAAATAAAATGTATGGCCCTGATTGGTCCCTTTTTTGGTAAGGATAATGTGGTCTTTGCCACCCTAGCTTTTCTTGCCCATGCTTGGTGAGAGTTTCTCTGAACAGTACTAACTTTAACTTTCTAAATTCCTTATAGTAGCTGTTCAACTACAGTTAGGCTTTAATTATTTTTAAGACTCTTGTACTTTAAGATTTATCCTTAACTTCCTTTTTTCTTAAGTTTAAACTTAATTTTTCAATTTTTTTCCTTTCTTTCTGAAAATTCATATTTTTATTTTTGTTAACTTTTTACTCTTCTTGTAGCTTTGCTACAGTTTAACTTTACCCCAATGGCTCATTAAAACTTAAGACATTTCAATTTCCTAGTCTGGGTGTTAAGCTGATATCAGCTAGGAAACCCCTCATTGCTGATTACCTGTTCAGTACCTGTTCAGTAACATTACGTCTATGTAGAAGATGTATATTTTAAAAAAGTAGAATCTGTTTCCTGCTGAAATTGCGGCTTTTAACAAATGATTTAATTTTGGGGGATGAGCGACCGGTAAACGTGCCACTCAACCCCTTCGCGACGGGAGCCTTTTACGAAATGTTTATTACTTTGCTACCGGTTTTAAAAAACAGAAGTTTGTGCCTATTCAAATCGGGAAAATGCTCGGATTAAATAAGGCAAATTTTACAGTAAAATTTTACTGGTGAGGATAAACGAGGATTCTTAGGCCTATTTCCGGCACGTATACGTGTCGCTCGTCCCCAAGGGGTTAAGGTGCTCAGAATCCTTCATTATTCCCGCCAGTTATTTTTTATTGCAAAGTTTACCTTATTTAAGCAGAGCATTTTCGCGATTCAATTAGGGAAAATTTTCTGTTTTGAAAAACCGGTGGTAAAAGATAAAAAAGTAAGCGAAGGGCTCTCATCTCGAAAGGGTTAAGCTCCACACAGACAGCTTGCCTAAGTTCGGAAATCTTTTATGCTCAGGCGGAAGTGCTTTGTTTCATTATTAAAATCGTGGGTTCCGAATCGGAAGCGAACACTGTTGACATTTTTATTACCTTTTCCTGGGGAGATAATTGCAAGAAAAGTTATTTTCACTAAATTTTTCAATTTAGTGTGGCTTGCTGTATGTCCCCCCCCCCCCCCAGATCACTTAAAAAGATTACAATTAATTGGTGAACTTTGTTTAAAAGGCCATATCCAAACATTCTTACAGGATATGTGCATGAAATTTTGATGATATGTTTTTAGAAAATTGCCTTCGGAATTTTTAATTTCATACAAAATTTTTAAAAACATATTCCCTGGAGTAAAAATGACTCTCAAAATTCCCTTCTTTTTATTTCAAATTTATTATACATTTTTGTAAATCTTGAAGACAAATTAACACGAAACCTTTTCTGCACACAATAGGGAAAAAGAAGAAATGCAATAGGACAAGTTTTTGGTGTTGTATATCAAAAATTAAATAAGTTAAAAATTTTAAATTATTTTTTTTTGTTTCATATTTAAAAAAAATATATATGTGAAAAGTAATCTTTATGGAAAGAGGCAATTTAGGAAAATTATTCATTAAAAATTGCCTATAACACTGTTTTACCTCTCAAAGGAAGAATAACAGTCTTAAACTAATATTTACGTTATTAATTTATTACAACAATTCTGTGTTTAACCTTTATCAGTCCTATGTCGTTTACCACGTGATATCGATATCAGCATCGCTTACATGAATCTTATTAGGTTTGCATCACTTTTCTTTTAAGAAACACCTTTACTTGAATATTGGCAACATAAACAAGAGAAATGGGCTACAAACTTTATTTTTAAAATATAGTGGTGAAAGAGAATAAAAAAATTATAAGCATGTATAAAAAACTGACATCCGATACAGGGTTGCTACGCTTTCAGCTGAAATACCAGTATTTGTATCCGGAAAACTAATATTACTTTATCTAACATAATCGTGCAATTTTAAAAGCCGAGTCTTTCTCTAAATTAATACTGGTGTTAAGGCAGGAAATTCCCTGACTCCGTAGCAACCCTGCGATACAGGTTAAATATCACGACTAAGAATTAAGAATTAGCGTATTAATAAAAACTATTTTTACTTTTATTCTTATTTTATTTTTATTACTTTACTGTATGAAATTTCTGATATTCTAATCCTTAAAATTCTATGAATCATTTGAAGCGTATGAACACTATAATAAATAAATAAAATAAAATTGTGACCATAACAATGAATTACAGAAAGGAAACTGTGCGATGAAATGTAAATAAACGTTCGTTGCTCATATACAGGTCCTAAAGAAAAAAACTATTTTTACTTTTATACTTACTTTATTAACACCCGGTACGGTATGCTATTTCTTTCTCCCAGCTTATTTTGTGTCGAAAAAATAACGCTACCATACAGAAACCAGCAATAAACAAAGCGAATGTATCATTGTACAATTAAATACTCTATAGCATATTTAAAAATTTCTAAGCATCGCACATTTTCAGTGTTCATACCGTCGTATTGGGAAAAGAAAAAGGACTTTTAAATGTAATTTGTTTGAAAACTGTAGCGCCTTTGATTTTTGAAATATTAATTTTTTTGTAGTTTTTAGCCCCATTTGTTTAATTTTGGAATCTCAAGTACTCTATTTATGTAGAACGTAAAGGGAAAATAGTTGAAAAATAGCAATTCTATCTTTTTGTTGCCATTTTCTCATAACAACTGAAAGAGAATGTAATTAAAATGCGTGAAAACATGGAGCTATTATAAACTATACTTAATTTTAAGTTATCTATATTAATGTTACAAGCAAATGAAGGCCTATGAATCATTAGATAGCCGTTTTTCTGTCGAGTTTCTTTAACTCCTTAATTCTCGCTCCCATCAATATCACGGGCTGAGATGTCGTTCGTTATTTCTCGTGCCCGTCCAGGCTGGCGATTTATTGCGGGAAAAAACTTCTGAAACCACAAAAATTTAACTGGCATTTCCGTGTGAAGTCTTTGAGTAATGCGTTTCAGGTTTGGTTACTGGCTCTGTTTGTGTTGTTGGACTTTGGATTGCATGTTTCGAAATATATCATACTCAAAAATATTAATAATCAAGCTTTAATGTATGTATATTTTATTTCAAATATTATTTGTAAAAATTTAGGTGATGATGATAAATAAAGATCTAAGATGTGAAAAATAAAGGTCTTATTTTCATTAATTTGTATGGTTTAAAACAAACATTAAGACACATAATTCTCGCATGATGGCTTTTCTGGATATGTGAATTTGTTCTATAATATCTTTTTTTTTCGCCTTTAAAAAAACTAATTGCATATTTTATTTAGAAACCTTATAATTATTCAATTTCTGTAATAAAAGAAATAGGTACTTTTTTGATGATTTTTCCAAGTATTAAGCGACCGTGAAGGCGTTAATGACGGCATCTTTTTGCTGCATTTGTGTATTATTTTGCGATAGTGACATCCTATGCATTCTATACTGTAAATTTTTAAGAGTGGATCGCAAATGTGGAATTCTTAAGCGGATGCGAATGACGTCATTTTACATAAAATAAAAGCGTGTGCTTTAAGTCTTAAAAATTTAAATATGTTTTGTACTATTTATATATACATTTTTTTTCATCGGGGGCGACACTAAATTCTGAAAAAGCAGTATTCCTGTTTTCTTGTTTTTATTTCGTTCCGAAAGTGAAAATTGCTGTTTAGATAATGCCAAACTATTTTAAAACATACTGAAATAGCTTCTAAAAAGGTCCTGAGAAAAAGAGCACCATTTGCTGTTTCGCACAGAATTTAGAATGTATTGCGTCCCCCTCCATCCCTTTACACCAGTGTTACCAAAAACTACATATTTTGAATACATCTATTTCCAAATATATATTTGTTATTACGTATTTTAATATATATTATATGTAAGATGCGACCTATGTATTTGAAAAATTCTTTGATTAAGTAAATCGAAGAATACTAATCTGAAAGAGCGGTATATTCAAACTTCGTTATCCTTGGCACAGCCGCCAACTTCTACGCTTTTTTGCATCACAAAAATTTAATGGAAATTTTTGACTTATTTATTTTCCAGATTACGGCGTTTAAAAAAGGCAAAAATCTAATGAGGTTAAGGAGAACTTGTCGTGAACCATATACATTCACGGTTTAGATAAGGGAATTATAAGTATTTAATATTGAAAACAACTTTCGGATTTCACGAATATTTTCATTTAATTCATGAATGAATTATAAATTAACAAGTATTTAAAAATATACATTTGCTTGTTAATATTCACTTTGAATTAACTTTTTTTTTCACTTATCTGACCAAAACCTGTTGCGAAATTTAATGAAAAACAATTTGTTTTGAAAACTCATTTTTTTTGGGGGGGGGGGGGGCAATACTAATGTAATTTAAATTTTAAGTGGCTGCTACTACATATCTGCCAACAGCTTACGCCTTTTTATACCACAAAAAATTATAGTAAGTTTTACCTTTTTAAAGAGTGGTAATTTGCCGATTCAATAAGGCAAGAATTTCCATCAATTTTTTGTGGTACAAAAAAGCGGAACAGTTGGCAGCAATGGTACTATAATTAGACATATGTTGATCGTTTTGTTTTGTTTGGAACATAATATTTTTTTAACTTCACTTAAAAATAAATTACTGTTCTGTAACAATTCAGTGGTGGAAAATTGGCGCAGAGGAGGAGCCTATTGACACCACTAATATTTTATAGTATTCGTCACTTTAATAAAAACTCAGAAATTCTGTCATTAGATAAGCCATAAAATACTATTAATATTTAGTGGTGTCAATAGGCTCCTCCTCTGCGCCAATTTTCTACCACTGAACAATTGTATTTTTACATTCTTTTATTTAACTAAATGTAACTTCATGAATGCAATTATACAATTTTGTAATCGATTTTTCATTCACTTCCTCATAAGGTATAGAGTTATAAAAATTATGAATGCGTGTGTGTCTCCGATGACACTATAGCATTTTAATGTTCTTATAACATAAATGTAAAACTATTAATTAATTTCAAGACAATTTTCTCTTATCCGGCACAGGTGATAGCTAACCTAATTACAGCGCCTAGAATAAATAGTGTGGGAATCTGCTATCCAAACAGTGCTAAAAATGTGTATCCCTTAAATGTGCAACAATGCAAAAATCCAAGGAGTTGCTCGCATCGACACCTGCGGCATACTTTCAAATTTCACTAAAATATCGTATTATTACAGCGTCCAGCAAGGTTGCCAGTTTGGCCTTTTTTAAATTTCATATTGATACCAGAGATTTTCTATCATATTGTTTTCTTTATTTTAATGAAAAAAAAAATGGTACTGCACAGAATAAAAATTCTTCTTTCAGATTTTCCGGAGTGAATTATAAAAGGTAAATAAAAAAAGAGTGAATAAAAAAAAGGCCAATCGACTAGGAGCTTTAGAAAATATCCTGCAAATGTCACTGCGATCGCCTCTTTGGATTTCAGCATCGCTTGGCATTTAAGGGATCCAATATTTTAGCACTTTTTTTAAGTGTTACTGGGAGAAGTAATGGCTACACTATATATTCTAGACGCTGCAGCCTAATATTCTTTCTGGTTGCAACTGTATACTATTTACAACAACTATGGAGTTAATTTTGTGTCTAAACAATGCCTCTTAATATTCTTCAGCTTGCTGTGAAACTGCTAAAGTTAAATGTTTTAAACACGAGAAAATATTAAACAACATATAAACAGAAAATAAAACTGTAATGTGTAAAAATACATACCTTTTTATCAATTATTATAAATCGGAAGGCGGCTGTGCAAATTATTACTTCATCGATTTCACTGCTGCAATTCCAGGATTAGTTAAAGCTCGATTCGCACATTAAAATGCAACTGCTCTGCCAAGACATATGTTGGTGGAAAACACCCCCAAACCCTATTTTAGTGATTGACAGGTAAGTTTTCCACTGTGTTTTCTTGCTCGCAGCCCTTCATGTTTTCACACCTATGTATTCAGTAAAACACACTGATAAACCTACCGATTAACCACTAAAATTTGGTCTCCAGGTAGGTTTCACCATAATATGAATTGGTAGATGAGATGCCTTTTAATATGCTAATCGAGTTCTGTCTAATCCTTGAATTTTAGCCTTCAACTCAATGAGGTGATATTCTATGCAGTTCTTCCCTGTCTAATCTAATCTTTAATATTAAACAAAATATGATTACACGTTAAGAAAACAATTTAGAAATATGGAACAGATAGTTTGATTGTTGTTTTCTTTTTTTTTCTGTTACCATATCTAAAGAAAGAAACAAAACAATTTTTTTTAATAAATATAGTTATTTCACCTTTCTTCCAAGAGAATGAATTACAGTGATAAAATTAAGAATTATTTTCAAGACAAACATTGGAAGATTACAAAAGATTGTTTGAAATATCTATTTTTACTTTTAAACTTATTTTATTTCTATTTCTTGCTAATTGTTCAAGTTATAGTTTACGTTTTGGATAAAATCTTTTAAAACATATTGAAATAGATTCTAATATATAATTACATAAATCCTGATAAAAAGTTTACCTTCTGCTGTTTCGAACAGAATTTCGCAAGTGTTCCATTGCTCCCTTTAACCCGTTCAGGACCGGCATCTTTCACACGAATTTTATTCGCTTGGCATCACTTTTTGTTAATTATTTGACTTAACTTTCTAAATCACGAAAATGTGGTAATTAAATAAAATCAATTTTCCTTTTCTTTTTTTCTGGTATCAAACTCAAGCGTTTTAAGACCTTTTTGGGGGTGCATATATGCACCCATGGTCCCGAACGGGTTAAACATAGGTACTAAAAATTTCACATTTTGAATACATCTATTTCCAAACATATATTTTCGATTATATATTTAAATATATATTATACATAACATGCATCTTATTCAATCGCAAGCTACTTTGTTAAATAAGTCGAATAATACTATTCTGAAGAAGTGGTAGTCAAAATCCGTTATCTTTGGCACTGATAATATCTATATCCTCATCGGCGTTAAATAAAGATTTTATATGAAAAAAAAATATTTTTTCAAATGCTGTTTCGATAGTACGTAGTTTATCTAGCTTATGCAAATCCTATCCTTTCGTTATATCCTATGACGTTTTTGGTAAGTGCTCCGGTTTGAGTGATCTAGCTTATGCATAAATATGCTTCTGGTGTAGGATAATCTACTTATGGTTGAATTTTATATGAGAACAGAAAGAATCATTATTGTATCTATGTTAAATAATTCATTAACTGTTTATACTAGAATCCGATGAGCGGTCATTTTGACCCGAACTAAAGGAATATATTTCGATTCAAAACAGAAATTTCTTTATCACATTCACGCCGGCGCGGTGGGTCACACTCGACTGTCTCGGAGCTGCCAAGTCTCCGGCCTTTTGGATACCAGTATTTTAATACAGAAAATGTTGTTTTGTTTAATTAGATCAATTGGGCAATTCAAAGGAACAACATTTTCTCTAAAATAATAGTGGTGTGCAAAAAGACGGAGACGAGACAACTCTGAGTCAGTCGAGTGTGATCCACCGCGCCGGCGTGAACGTGTTATAAAACATTTTAAAAAGATATAAAGAAAAAAGGTTAAATAAGTTAAACAGTATTAAGTAAAAACTTCTGGCGTAAAATATTTTTTATAAATCTGGAGGAATATTTTCCGTCCTTCTAGTGTTAATGGGACTACATTTACTTTTATCCTGCAGACAATATTATCAATTTAGCGGGCTCTTATAAAATCACTTATAAACCAATATTTCCGAATAGTAATTTATTTAATGACAGATTAATTAACGCGAATATTACAGTTTGAAAATCGTGGTGTAGCTTTTACATATCTGAAGAAAAATACTTTTAAATAGACAAGGGACTTAGGAGGAAATATCTACATCAGTTGTCTTGATTTAATTTTACTGTATTAACCCTCCGAGCGTCTTGCAAAAGGGTAAAATTGTAATGTTGTTTTCTTTGCATTTTGTTTTAAATGCTAAAAAAATATGATTCTTTCAACATTATAAAAAAAAAACTCAATTACAAATACGAATGTAATCCTTGAGAGTATTAATCATTCTTCAATGTATTTAAAATTAATTAAATCCATAGAATTATATTATCTTAAATATTGCTTGTATTGCTGTAAAACCTGGAGCTTAGTGAACGGAATAATACGCCCCAAACACTTAGAGGGTTAAACTTTTAAAAATAATGTTTTTCAAATATTACATTTTTTATTTGAAATGTTACAAAGTAAATTACAGAAATAATGACTTAAAAGGTCTTATTTTAAGTTATGTTTGCAGAAAATGTATAAAGTATATCCAGAGAAATTAAAATCTGTTTCATACAAATATTCATGAATATTTAGTTATTAAAATATTACTCGATATATGCTTTAACCCTTGATGACGTTACTTATATCTCGACATTTTAATTGTTAATACTTGCAATTTCTTATAGTATTTTTTACGTTATTTAGCCCAAAACTGCGATGATTAGACAAGACAAGTTAAAGATTACGAGTGAAATATTCGGTTACTAAAAAATAAAAACAATACGAATTCTACGTGAAACGTATACTCGGCTCTAGCGTTGATAGGTGTCTCGCGTAAATCGGGTCTCAAAATGCTATACAGAGCATTTACAAAGCTCTACAAAGTATTGGTGTACACATTAATATTTCAAAGTATGTTTTTCGCCTTATTTAACGGCAGAATTTTCTGCATTAAAGATGACTAAATAAACTGTAAGAAATTAGTGGTGTCCAGAGTATTTGGAGCCCTGATTTACGCGGTCACCTGGTAACACTATTTGGCACCCGGGTGATATATCTACTAAACTCCCAGTATTCTTCCGTGAAATGTGATTTAATTTGGCTTTGGTTAAATACATTTTAAAGCATGTTTTTTTAGTAAAATCAAATATGAACGTATTTGAGTAATATTAGTATAATCAGTTGATATTTTCTGGGGCTGTGTAGTTGCAAATGAAAGATAAAAACTATCGCAGTTGTGTTAAGCATTTATCAGAATTATTTTATGTATTGGCCCTGACTCCATCTGTATATTTTGATTCTGTTGATCCTATTCTCAAAAATTCCACTTGGAGAACCCTTAAAAATTGAAAAGGGAGAAAGAAAAACAATATCATGTATTTCGATTTTATTTTGTATGAAAAACCTATATATCCATTACTTTAAATACTTTTCCTCAGTATTGTACAACTTGAGTACTAAAGAAAAGAGAAAAGTCAGCTTTATTTGAAATTGAACAATCAATCAATGACTAGTGTTTTACAGCAGCAGTCACAGTCAGCCACATAGAAACAGGTCTTGGCATTTATGTCTCGTATATTGTTCATTTTGAAATGAAGTGACCTTGTGTTTTGGAACAGATAAAAAGAACAGTTGCGGGTTTTGAAAGAACAGTCCGTTTTCGTTGTTGAAAGGAACAGAAACACGCACCCCTAATTCAGTCTAGGCCCAGAAGCACATGTACACTGGACACGATACTATAGAAACATTTGTTCCTTACTATAATATCTGAGTCATTCTCTGAAAAGTGGCAATTGTATGTCCCAGGGATCTTGAAGACATATTTTTAAAATTACAAAAAGAAAAAGTGATTTAAACTATCAATGTTAATCAGTTATACATATAAACTGTAAACATTTGCTAATTGAAATTGAAATAGGATAAATTAAATTTTATTTTTTAATGCAAATATCATTCCCTCACTATGTCCCCATTTACATAAGTAGGGGGTCGCATTCTATAGGGAAACATTTATTGTTCCTACCACTTTTTTGTAAATAATATCTTCATCGCACCTTTCTTAACCCTAGAACTACCGGAAATTTTACTCAAGTTTTATAAAAACATTCTACACCAGAATTTTTACTTAAAACTATTTAATTTGTTTATTTAACTTATTATTGTCTGATTTATACATTTAGTTTGTTTTGAAGAAATTTCTGGTTTGAATAAATATTTTGAATGTACATGTCGGGTCCAATGGACCCGTCTGGTAGACGGAAGGTTAAGAATATATTAAGTAAAATGGTCATGAAGGTAACTCATTAAGGGTTCTGGTAGGAACAATAAAATTTTCCCTATATAATGCGACCCCTGCATATGTAGTACAGAAAATGCTTTCTCTGCCATTGCAGCAAATATGTTTATAATTATTTTTTTCTCAATTCAGTAAGCATACTTAAATAAATATTTAACCATCTATAATAATAAGGAAAGAAGTTTGTGTGGGAGTTTGTGAGTGTTTGAGTGTGTCGACGTTGTTCTAAAAAGACCGCTGCACGTAGAGCTACAAAAATTGGGGAAAAGGTACGTCTATATATGAAATTTTGCACCTCGATGTCCGATTTTCGATATTTTGATTAGATTTGTTTTTATTTAATTTTGTATGCGATTTTAGCGCTTTTTTAAGTTTCGAGGTGATTTTTCCACATTAGTGAAAATAATACTGTTTATTTCTTTTAACCCAATATAGTAAATTTTGTTCTCTTTTCAAGAAAGTTTATTCGGAATTCGCACAGCGATTTTTGAATTTTTAGAGAATATTTATGCGATTACTGAGCAGCATTGAATGCATCTCCATACCTATAAGGGGGTTACCGTAAAGGGGGGGGGCACACTTTTGTTTAATTAACACTTTATTTTTAATTTTTATTATTTTACTGGGATAATTTAGAAAAAAAAATGTACTAATTCAAATAAACATTAACTCTGCTAAATGTTAATGCTTTATCTTTATTTTTTCAATTGACATAGAATAAAATATATATATATATATATATATTATTTATTGACAGTATGACTTCTAATTATAATTCTTTTTCTTTTTTAACCCTTTCAAGGGCGGTGGTATATTTTTGAAACCACTTAATTTTAATTCCCAAGCGCCACAATCGCATCAGACTTTTTATATATTTTTTAATTAATATGTATGTAAAATATAGTATTTTTCTTAATTACAAATAAATCTGTTCTTAAATTCCTGTACCAATCATTAATTTGAGAATTTTTGCAATGGAAGTGCTTTGAAATTAAAATCTGGGAAGATCTATGAGGTACAGTTTGGTTCATATTATTTTTTGATAAACATAACAATAAAGTTCTTGTAAGCTAAGTTTTGAGATTTTTGACGCAATTTTATTTTATAAATCGCCACTTTTCAGAGAATGACCCATCTGTACTTTCACTACATGTCCCGGAACACATGGTTACGTTAAAACGAAAAATACTGTGAAAAATTAACCACAATGTCGTCTTTTTTTTATATATAAATAACTTTCCTGGTCATTTATTCCGGTGTTAAAGTTTCATTTCTTGAATTATTTTGTAAACGATATTTGAATATTTAGCTAATACTGAATTTTTTTCCTTTCGTAAAGTTCTTTAAGTCTTTTATTACCAGGGCTGCACAGGCGACTACTTCTTTAATTCTATCTCGCACCACTTTTTTGAAACAAATATGTTTTGACAACATTTGCAAGAGAAATGTACTACAAAATACATTTTTTTAAATAATCGTGCAACCAGAATATAAAAATAGTCGCCTGCGGCAACCTTGTACTACGGGCCAGGTATAACTACTTTTATATTCAATCGTATCATAATTTACGAAAAGAAATTCTTTGTGGTGGATTTCTCTTGAAAATATCCTAGTAGAAGTGTATGCCAAAGATTTTGTTTTTCAAAAATGTTACAAAAAATGTCCATTGAGTTTATATGTACCGTCCTGTAGCCATAGAGTTAATCTCTGATAAATATGCAGTTTATACATTATTCTTCATTCTTTTTAATAGTGTTAGAATGTATAAAAATTTGAGGGCCTCTCCCAGTAAATTTGATTTATGTAATGTAAATATGTAACATACTTGGAACGAGATCATTATTAAGAGTGTCTGGAGCCATGGAATACGTATCGCTAGTAAAAAAGTGGATTTTCGATTTATGATTGCAGCCGAAGTTCAGAGCAACAATTACACTGTAAAAAGTTAAAAGGGTCCAAGAGCAAAAAGGAACAATAACTACAATGAATATATCCTGTTGCATTTGTCATATCGTTAAATTTATAATTTTTGCAGTTAAATAACTTCTTGTTAAGTTAATTGTCTGTGCGAAGCGAAGGCTAATACTCAGCGAAATATTACTGTCAGGACACATTACAGATACGATGGATATTAACGCCATGTCCTACTTAAAAAAAAGCCTAATAAAAACCTTTCGTCAAGCATAACTCAAAAAATATTTATCGGATTTCGTTTCTGATTGCATCAGAAGGTACCTATGAGGGTCGCCTACTGAATGCACCTACTATGAAAAATAAGTTCCAAACTGTTTAAAAATTATATAAAAAAAACTGATAAAAAAGCACAATTTATCTGCATACGTCACAGAAATTTGGTGTGCGTCACTTTCACCGTTGGATGTTTTCGTAGACAACTGGTTTAAAGACATGGAGCAATTAAAAAAAATAAAGAAATAGGCACGCAGTAATATTGAAGTGCCATAAAACATATTTAAATTTAATCAAACAAGAACAGAAATCTGTTTGTTTTTCCACTTAAAAGAAAAAAGGCATAAAAACTTTGATTTGAGATTTTGCGATAATCTTTCAATAGCATTTTTTAATCGCCAACAGCATATTTTAATTTCGCGTGTGAAAATTAGAAACAGTTATATGATATTTAATAAAATATATTGCTTTATAGCATCATTTCTTATTATTATCTTGTGATTCATTTTTTCACCCACTTCCTGTTGACATAGAGTTTTGAAATTTCGAATATATATGTATTCCTGAGGGCAATATATGAATTGGACATTGATTTTTTAAAATTCGATCCCTGAGGGAGCAACCGGTGGGGGGGGGGGGGGGGATTACTTAATGGTTACGTTTGAATTTCTACAGAGAAATCAGCATTAGCTTCAACAATGAGTATTTGTAGAAAAGTATTAATGGCAGGGTTACCACGATATCGCCAAACTTTGGCCAACGTGGCGAAATATCGCCAAATTTGGCGGCAAAAAATTTCTATATATGAAGCCAACTTGGAGATAGCTGGCTAACTTGGCAAAATTCCTATTTAAATCCATTTATCTTCCATAATTGAACTCACCGAATTAAATTTAAAATCCGTCCATTTAAGGTTTTTTTCAAGACTTTTCTACTATTTAGTGCATTTAAAAAACATATATATTTTCTAAATTTTTGTGAATTTTAATGAAAGCATGATTTAAAAAAACAATTTCCATTTATATTAATTCTTTTTAGTCTTTAAAAATGAAATTGGTACTTTTTCCTGTTTAAGGGCCTTGGCGAGGTAGAGAAAATAGGTTCGGCGAGACAAGTAAGCTTTTTATGCATATTTTCGTGCAACTTATTCATTGTTTCATGTACTCAAGCAATTTTTTAAAGATTTATATAATTTATTTTGTGTTAACAAGCCACTTACCTATTTTTGTATACAAACAAAAGTAAATTGTATATAAAAAGCAATGATATTATATATATAAATAAAATGTTTATATTTATGGCACAGATGCCATAAACGCACCGGGTTTGGCGTGATTCTTTTATGCCAATTTGGCGAAAACGTCGTTTTCAAATACCAGTTACATATAGCATGCTATAATAGCACGTTAATTTTTATTTCGATATGAAAAAAAAAAAATAAAGTGATAAACAAAACATTTTCTATTATTTTTAAAAGGAAATAACAATCAATAAATGATATAATTATAGAACAAAACAATTTATAATAGCGTTATATATGGTTACATCAGTGGTGGCTCGTGATTGGCATTTGGGGGAGGGGGGCACTAAATCCTTAGCTGCCAAATTTATTATTCTCTTACGACTATTGCTTTAAAAGAAATCTTTGCCGTATTTGTTGGCAGAATATTCGACCATTAAACAAGGTAATCTTTTTCTTTCAAAAAATAATGGTAAGAAAAGAATAATACTGTCCGCCATGCATTTAGTGCCCCAAAATATGACAGTCACGAGCCGCCACTGATTACCATGTCAGACAAAGTAATGCCACTTTGGCGCCAATCAGGTACCTCTGTGCGTATATGAAATCTGTGCCGTATTTACTTGTAAAAATAAGCATACACGTTTATCAGGTTTGTTTTCATAGCTATTTATACTTTTTGCAACAAATCTCACTTTTTGAGGCCGAAACTGCACAAAGATTAAAAAAACTAGAAAACGGGAAGAAGAATAAAAAATCTTTTATACAGAAAAGTTTCTAATATAAACTAGAAAACAGGAACTCTCCTTTTTCAGAATTTAGTGTCATCCTCGATAAAAAAATATATATATATATATAAATATGGATAGTACAAAACATATTTCAGTTTTAAGACTTAAAACATATGCTTTTACTTTGTACAGAATGACGTCATCCGCATCCGCTAAAGAATTCTTCATTTACGATCCAGTCTTAAACATCTTCTACAGTAAAGTACGCATAGGACGTCACTATCGCTGAATAATACACAAATCGAAAGAAAAAGAGATGTTGTCATTCAAGAAATTCTACAAAAAAAAAAAAAAAAAAAAAAAAAAAAAAATCGGCTATCCCATGATTCATATGCCCTCATTTGTTTGTAATATTAATATAGATACTTAAAATTAAATTTTGAAAAAGAAATCATTAATTTATATTTTTTCAAAATAATAGCGTGGGGCATTGGCATGGGGTATTTTAATTACATTTTTTAAAGTTGTTAAGGGAAAAAGGCAACAAAAAGGTATAATTACTATTTTCCAACTATTTTTCCCCTACTTTCTACAGAAATGGAGTACTTGAGTTGCCAAAATTAAACAAATGGCGTTAAGAACTACAAAAAAATTAATATTTCAAAAATAAATTGAGATGCAGTTTTCAAACAAATTGCATTTAAAAGTACCTTTTCTCCCCAATACGACGGTATAAAAATTGAAAATGTGCGATGCTTAGAAGTTATAAATCTTAAAATAGTAGAATAGAGAAGATTAAGTTAAATTGCAGTTAAATTGCAGTGCAGTATTTGGTACTACTTAGTTATCCCGTCAACCAAAAATCTATCGCCAAACTATAAGATTGAATGCCAATAACGGTTGATCATAAATGTCGCATTCTAAGTACCTTATTACCATGCACTTAATGCTTTTCATGGTACTTCGCTGCTACATGGACTTTGGCGCTTTTGTAAAAAGCACGTAATTCGGGGTTAAGATAGTGAGATTTTTTGCCAAATGATATAAATTACTATGAAAATAAAACAGAATATGTATTATACTGGTTTATATATATATATATATTTAAAAATGCATCTACTAACACGCATTAGATAAGTTATTTATGTTTGTATATAATCTAATATATAAAAATGAAAACTTGTCTATCTGTCTGTTTGTAATTCTATACAAATCCACAGTTTGGAAGCCAAAATTGTGAAAAGATAGGTACATGTGTATTAAAACACGGCCGAGGCAACTAAAATAATCCAGAATCGAAATAATTTATAGTTAATTTTTAATTAATAAAAAACCACCAATTTAACAACAATTACTTATCAAATTTAAATATTTTTCGTTATAGCAGTTGCCAACAATTAAAATACACAATAAAATTCTAACTACAACAATTAATTTTCTACTGCAAGATTTCCGCGTGAAAAATGAAAATGAAATAAATAGTTTGTCGAATTTTAAAAAAAGGTGAATATTACGTCATAATTTTTCTATTGTAAGATATTCACGTGAAAAATGAAAATGAAATAAATAGTTTGACGAATTTAAATGAAAGTGAATATAACTTCATAACTTTTCCATTTCAAGGTTTCCACGTGAAAGAGGAAAATATTACGTCATACAGAAAATATAAAGGACGTGGTGAATATAGTATAACGTCATATGAGTGTGAAAATTGTATTGAAGCATGATAAAAACCCGATTAGGGAAATATTGGCGTAATTTAGCATTATTGCTCCAATTATAAATTGAAATAAGTTCATTTATAGCTGTATTCTTTTGCGTCTGTTATATACATTTATACATTTTTATATAGTGTTTTCATTTGATTCATGCGTACAACATTTCGACTGCTTTTTTTAATGTTTGTTTTGTGTTGTATGTTAAATTTTGAAATTGATTTTTCAGAACAAACATCCTTCAAATTCTGGAAAACGCCGGGCATTTTAGTTCGTAACAGATAAATGACTTTTGTACCTGTACATCTAATGCTAATATTATAAAGCGTTATCATATTATAAAGTGTATAATATTATTAATGCTTGTATGTTTGTGAGGTGTTATCTCTGAAACTACATAGCCAACTTAAAAAAAATGTTAGTGGCCATCTCTGCTCCGAAAAAAAGATTGTATTTTATGTCAGTGCAACAACCTACATCGCTGCAGGAGCAAAAAAGTTCTAAAATTGCGATTTCTGTGATATTGATTAGGTTAGAAACTCTAAATTTGGTGTGGTAGTTACTTTTAAGATGTAAATACTCGATATGAACGCTCTCTAAAAGGTTCAATTTGACGGATAAACGTAAAAATTTCTAGAAAGGTTCTAAATTATGATTTATTTGGAATACTGAAATTTCTGGTATACTGTTGGGGTTAGAAACTAGAACTTTGGCATGGCAGTAATTTATAAGATGTAAATGCTCGTTGTAGAACGAATTCTAAAAAATCGAAAGACTAAACAAAGCGGAAAAAGATCTAAAGATGATCTAAGTAACGAAGTACATGGAACTGTTAGGAATATAAACATGAAAATTGACATGGCTGTATTTGCCATGACGTATATTCTCGCAATAGAACAATTTCTAAAAATGTCGCTATATAAAACACTGCAGAAACAAAAAACTTTCGAAAATTTTCTATTTCTGTGTTACTGCTGAGTCCAAAATTTTGAAATTTTGCTTCGGGTTAGTTTTAAAATATAAGATTGTCTCTATTAACCCCTTGAGGGGCAAGCAATTACGTTTGTGAAATGCTGAGTTCCCACCGGAATCTTTGAAAAATTCTATTTCAAAATAAGTAAAAGCAATTTTACGGCTTTTTTCCACCAAAGTTAGAAAAGTAAAATTTAATAAAATTTTTCTGGTGTTCATCTTCATTAATCTTAAGTGGTATATAAATATACCGGTGCCCCTCAAGGGGTTAATGGTTTCTAAAAAAATTAAAATTTAAAAATATGAAATGAGCGGAAAGCGATCTCAATTACCATTAATTTGGAATTATTAGGTATAGCAACTTTAAATACTTCATAATGCTGCATTTCCTCCACAAAACATGCAATTTAAATGCAACAAAACTGATAGATACTCACCTAGCATTAAATAAATTATGTAAATATTGAATAAAGACCTGTATGAAACAGTGAGTAGGTTACCCGAAAGTACTTGTTAAAATGTTCTTTCTCTACGCTTTTCTCTCTCTTGCCAAGGCCACTAACAGACGGAAGTGCCGTTTTAAATGTGATATGACTTTTTTTTCTGATTCATTTTTCTAGACATTTTATCATAAGGTCATATTCTCAATTATCATTAGTAGATTTTTTATTTATTATCTTATTCTGGTGAAATTTCATAATCAGGTTCATATTGGCGTATTTTAGCTTGCATGATTTGCTGAAAAAATATGTATGGATTTGTAAATTACTTCAAATGACACTTTGACAGCTCAAAGGTTATGCAGACGATACATTCAGATCTTGTGTCATACTTTATGTTGCAATCATTGCCGATTTCTTTTATTTAATACATGCTAAATACAGCTCTTGTACAGAATATCTTTGAAAACAAAACAATACAGCGTATGTAGTGGCCAGCATACACTCATCATTTAAATCCGATCGAGCATTAAAACACACTCTAACGAAGCATTGCATGCCACTGCTGATGTGTTCGGGACTTTGATACTATAACAGATTTTGAAAAGAGAATTCCTTAACTAATATCGACAACCTCATTGCATCCGTGGAAAACAGATATTGTACAATATTAACTATTCCGGGGGTGCACACACCATATAAAGTATAGTCCATTCTTTTTAAAAATCAGCTATTTGTTATTTAAAGTTACTCAAATTGGTGCGGAGTGTCTGATTATGCTCTTGACATCATTTTATACACTTAAATTTCCGATGTAGGATAATTTAGTGTTTCATTTTTACTTTTAATATATTGCATACTTTCAATTTTATATCCATGGTTAATTCCATGACAACTTGTCATGTCTGTCACACAGCTGAAAATCGCTATGCTTGTTGGCTACCAGTATTTTAGAACGAATAATATGAGTTATTTTATCGGAGATATCTCATCAATTGAATAACGTGAAGCAAAATTTTCGAAAATAACGGTGGCCAACAAGCATAGCGATTTTCAGCTGTGTGACAGACATGACAAGTTTTCATGGAATTACCCCCATGCATGGCTGTCTTGCATGGTTTGCTTTCCCATTTTTTTAAACAGTGTATACGAATTTATATATAAGATTTTGTAATTGTACGATTCGTTTATTTTCATCATTTCAATTTATCGCAGTATATGGACAATTAAAGATAACATCTCATTTTCTTTGCTTCCACATGTTATTATTAAATCTATGTTCTCAGCAATATCGCTCAGACTAATCCCTCTGAGGGAAGTCCTAGTATTAAATTATTTTTAACTATTGTATTCAGACTTTATTAAAATTGAAATCTTATCATACTGATTTATTTATGAACATACTTTTTGCAAACTTAAATATCAATGTATAATTTTGTTTTTGTTTTTTCAAAATTTTCTGTGCGGAATATATGAATTTTGTAATTATTATTGAAATATTATTGAATTATTATTGAATTATTATTACCTACAGCAGGGATGGTGAACCCTTGTGCAAACAAGGCAATGTTCACCACTATTTCTGAATATCAATCTCCGCCCTTGTTAGAACTTGTTTTGATAAAAATATGTGTATTTTAAAAAAAAAAAAGTTGCGATGTCATTTTAGTTTAAGGGCAAAATGCAATAATGCTTCCGTAGTATTAGTGCTTTCTTCCCGAAATTAAAATGATATCGCGAGTATTTTTTTTTTAAATCTACACAATTTTATCAATACAAGCTGTAATAAAAATATTTTGAAATAAATCTGGTAAACAAGATTCATCTTCCATAAATGTGTAAAGATTCAGAAAATATGTGCAAGAGATGCGCAGATAGTAGATATTCTGTCATATATGACGTCAAGCTGAAAACCCGCGTATTTGCATTATTCACCCCGTTCACCAGATGGCGCAGCTGTGTCACTATACTCCCGATTCCAGTATTGACATTGTACGCTTACTTATATCGCTTTGTTAATTTGCAGTAAATTTGATACAGCATGAATTTAACTTGCACAACAAGTTAACTGCAAGTTCAAAGTGTGGCGACTTCGGCGATTGCATTATCTTTCTGCAGTCTTGTTATGAACTTTCAGTCTTGTCACGCTGAGCTTGCTGCAACTTTGCAGGTTTTCAAACCAAAACTTCTGCAAATTAAAAATGCTGTCTGGGATATACATACATACAGAACCGGCGGGCACATTAGCTCTCAGACTTTGATAACCTGTGAGCTAAAAAAAGATAACAAACTATTTTTATGTGAAGACCAAGTTAAAAATATAAAAAAAAGAAAAGTTTGTTGTATCAGAAATGCTAACGATAACAAAAGACAAATCCCCCCCCCCTTCACCCAAAGGAAATCTTATGATATCATGTGGCAGACCCCCCTCCCCCCTAAAATGATAACGTTATATATGCACAGCCCCTATGTGGCAGAGATAAGCCGGTCACATTTGTAAAAAAGCATTTGAACCTCCCAATGTTAGATAGCAAAGCAATATAAGTAAGAGTCCTATCTTAAATGGGAGAGGTAACCGCAAGATTAAAGGCGAGGTCACGTCAATCAAGGTCATACGCCACCCAGCGGACGGAGTGAACTACAAGAGGATTATTAACTTCTTTCCCCTTTGTAGATGATCTATAAGTTCGATATCTATGAAATAACTATCCGCACGCGCAGCCGTGATTTTATTCGTTTGTCGTCTGCAGTACTAATTGTTGGAAGTATAGATATAGTAATTCGATTTATTTATTCGCCATTATTTAATTTATTAATTGAAGTTAGTTATTTAAACAAAATCAGTTCTTTTAAGAACTTATATTATTTGGGAAAATGCCACGTTGGCGTTCTAATTATTGCAGCTTTCAAAACTGCAAAAATAACTCTCTATCTGAGAGAACTCATTTTTTTCGCTTCCCAAAAGAGAAAAACAGGTTAGTTTTGTGTTTTATTATAATTTATAAAAAAGTTAAAATATTATTTAATATATATTATTAAATGTCAGTGATTTTAATACGTTCTATTTGAATTATGTTTTTGTAATGCAATGAAGAAGGACATATAAAAATTAGTTAATATATGTTAAGATAGAATTTTACAGCAGCGTTTTTAATTCAATTCCTGATAAGATAAAGTTATAAAAATTACATAAACATGTGTATTTCCAATGAGAATTAAACATTTTATTACGCTTAGAGTTTAAGTATAAATTATTTAATTAATTTTAAGGCATATTTTTTATTTACCGGGCGCAGGCGATAAATTGCCAAATATTCTCTTGATCGAATTGTATTTATAATATTTCAAATAGAAGCATTTCATTCATTCCATTTAAAACTCATTTAATTTTACATTAGGATCCACTTTAATTTAAAATGCAAGCAGTAGTTCTTGTACTATTAAACCAGCAATAATTGATTATTTATAGTTTTAAATATTTTGAGAATTTTAGACAACAGCTTTAAAAAAATTCCTAAAATCGACAAATTACTTTTTTTTTAAAATCTAGAAATATGTCGGTCATTGTGTTATATCCGGGAAAAATAGTTTTCATGGGATACCTGCACTTCGCAATACAAAGTATAGAAGAAAATTCAAAAATTGGAATAAAATGTAAAATATTTACAAATAGTACGTGGTATGCTCAATTAAACATTTATTATCTTACACCGGTTCTTCGCAGGGGTAAAATGGATAACTTTCCGTAATCGGGCCGATAGCCATGATTGGCGACAAATGAGAAAACAGTATACAATTGTAACTGTATAAAAGTTAAATAATGGTTAGAAAATGAAAGTAACTTTTATCGAAATAACCCAATTGCCGAACATTCTCCAAATTTAAAAAAGGCTTGTGAAATGCACAACAATTGCCAATAACTGAAAACTATATACTAATAATAAGCTCGACGTAGCAGTTGTTGGTCGATAGCCAATAATTTCAAATTTCACTTTTAATTTTGTCCGGTTTAAATTTTTGAAATTTTTTTTTTCAATCTGGCTTCCGCAAAAGAGTCGGAATAAGTAGTAAAAAGAAGGGCTGCGGACGGAGATGGGCCAATTGAATGTATTAAAATCACTGAAATTTAATAATATATATTAAATAATATTTTAACTTTTTTATAAAAAAAATATAGGTCTGAAAATCACGTTTAAGATGCTTAAAGGTTTTAAATATTTCTCTTTTGCAATTTCCCAACCAGCTGGTATATTTTAGAAATCGTAGTTTGTTACATAACTTACTCAATTGTTGTACTTGTATATACAGTTATAACAACCATAAAGAATGTTTAAGTATTTATCAGCTACGTTTAGATAACGTAAAATTAATTTGTTAATTTATAATCAAGTTGTAAAAATACTAAAATGTTGTATTGTTACTAGAAACACATCCATGTACATAATTTTTATTTTTCTAGCATATCTGGGAGGGAAAAATCGATTAAAATTTTTTATCTTTTCATATATATGAAGAGGGTTAGATTAAATAAACAGTGTAAAAAAGTATTTTTATGTTAGCCGGCCGCAGTTCATAAACCGTAAAATATTTTCCCCATCACCAGCGTTTATGTTGCATTCATTTCATTCAAAATATAAAATCATAATTTTAAAAATATACTCGTCATTTGAAAAACATAACTTTATTGAAAATACATACATATTACATCAATTTAAACACATGATTTTCGCTCATTATATATTTAAAATACATTTTTTTTCCTAATAAATAATAACATAAACCCAAGGTGGGCAAGTTTCTTCCAATGTGGAAAAAAACCTGGAAAAAACCATGGAATTAAAAGTTACGCCTATAACTTTTATTGACAAAAATGGTTTTCTTTTAGCCTGAATAGCTTGCATAAAATTCAGGTCTATTTGAAGATATTTACAATTTAAGAGTTATAGGCGGAAAAGCAGACAAAACCATTTTAGAGAATACCTGTTAAAATTTTAATCGTGAATTTCAAATATTTACTCACTTATGGAAGATTAACCTTGTTTACCAGATTTATTGCAAAATATTTTTGTTACAGCTTGTTTTGATAAAAATATATGTATTTAAAAAAAAATAGTTGCAATGTCAGTTTAGTTTCGGGGCAAAAGGCAATACTGTTTACGTAGCATTAGTACTTTTTCTCTCGAAATTAAAATGACATTGCGATTTTTTTTTCTTAAACACACATATTTTCATCAAAACAAAATGTAACAAAAATATTTTGCAATAAATCTGGTAAACAAGGTTCATCTTCCATGAGTGACTAAATATTTGAAATTCATGATTAAAATTTTAACAGGTATTCTCTAAAATAGCTTTGTCTGCATTTCCGCTTATAACTCTTAAATTGTAAATATCTTCAAATAGACCTATGCACGAGATGCGCAGATGGTAGATATTCTGTCATATATGACGTCATACAAAAAATCCGCGTATTTGCGTAATTCACTCCATCCATAAGATGGCGCAGCTGTGTCAATTTACGGGAGATTCCAGAATTAACTTTGTACGCTTACTTATAGCGCTTTGGTTAGATACATTTAGTTTAATTTCATATGTCCCAGAAGACATAATTACATGATGAATATCCAAAAGTTTCTAGCACAAAGAATTCGGCATTATATTTTTAATTTATAATTTAATTTGTTATTTATTCCGGTACCAGAGTTTAAATAGTTTGAAGCATTTTATGAGTAGTATCAGAATTTAAAACTAATATTTGAAACCTAAGGCGGAATGTGTTTTTTTTCGGTTGAAAAAAAATCGATTTTTTTTTTACATTTTTTAATTCCTTATAGTCTATAGATTATCCCTGTAAACCGATTTGTCCGAATTTGAAGTCTTTCTTAGTCATTTAGTTCTTTAGCGCAACGCACTCACAAACTTGAACAGTTTTAGAGCACTATAAATGCACTTTACGTAAAAAGACTTTTTTTCAAACTGTGCGGGATCAGAATGCATAAACCATTGAACAGATATTTCTAAATAATCTTTTAAATTAAAGATAATATAACTTATTGGAGCTTGGACCACTTTCCATGTTTATAAAAAATAAACATTTTTAGAAGAACGCCAAATGGCGAAAAAATGGGTCAGAAATAGACCCTTTTTTTTTCTAATGGATCTATTTGCAATCATTTTCGTTGATTTTCAACTTTTTGATTAAAAAAAAGTGCTTGAAGCTCCAGAAAAAGTTATCTACTTCAATAATCCTTAACAAAAATCGATTGCAGACGACTCTGGCGATCTATCGGATCCTGCCCGATTGAAAAAACTTTCGCACACACTAGGACATTGAAGGTTTTGGAGGTCGTGAATTCTTATTAAAATAAAGGCTGTTCTTTCATTTGATATTTTTCTAAGTTATTTTAATTGAAATTTAATTTGAAATGCATAATATTTGTAAGAGAAAATAATTCTTCTTACCTGTATATGCGAGAGCGCTGGTTCTTCGGAGTATCACAGAAGTTGCTGTATCCACTTTACCCTATTTAAACTCTGAAAAAGGTATCTTATCGAAGTGTTAATTAGTGTTAATTTTGATTTTGTTCGTCATTATTTAGCCCAATCTCTACTGTTTCAGTAGGTGTCTTCGCGTGATTTTCGTTTTCGTCATCTACATTTACTCCGTTCTCAAAGAATTTTACCGTTCGCGATATTATTACCGGCCTTGGGATGTTTACTCACGGCATCCCGGCCAATTATACTTTTCCCCCCCCTTTTTCGGTTCAGTCGACCGGCGGTGCTTAGGCCTCCAGGTCACGAAATTCATACCCCAGTTTTATAGTTAATTTTGAAGTTGTTGCTTAAATATTTTTTAGCATTTAATTTTAATCTTAACTTGTCCCGATTTTCGATCTCTGTCAATGCCAACATGCAATTTGCACTAGCGGTGTTCTCTCGATGTCTAGTAACACAAAGCCTTTTTCAAGGCTGTACGGTTTGTGTGAAAGCCGGGAGACCCGCGACACGTAATGTGCACTAGGCTTGACATCAAAATTAGTGAGCTATGTGGCCCCCTTTTTTTTATTTTGTTTTTAGAGAGGTTAGATAGGCTTGGCTACCTTATGCTATAACTTTCTGTGCTCTTTGGTACCCTACTGTCTTTGCATTTTCCGTTTTTGCCGACGCCAATTGGTGAAGTGACATCGAAGTATAGGGCAACCAAAAAAATTCTTGGATGCCCTATGCGCCCCTTTTTCCTGGAGGTTATATTTAACCTCGTGCTTTCAACTCTGGAATGGCCCTCCGGACTCCATCAGAGCTTCCAAATTATACTTTTAGGCCGTGCATTGTTTCGAAATTCACTCTAGTTCGTACTCATATGTAGTTGGAGGTTACGCGCGGCGGCGTTGCACGCCGCGTTGGCACTCCTTAAGCACCGCGATGTCACGTTATATTACGTTGTTTCCCCCTGTGTGTATTCTGTACCCTTTGCTTCGGTTATCGTATCCTAATAGAATACCTTGAACGGCCTTTTTGTCAAATTTGGATCTCTTCGATTCCTCGACATAGACATATGCCTTACATCCGAAAGTCCGTATGTTCGATAAATTAGGTTTTCTGTTATTCCACAGCTCGTAAGGCGTTCTATTATTTTCGTTTGCCTTGGTGGGCAACCGATTTATCAGGTATGTCGCTGTAAGTACGGCCTCGCCCCAAAAGTGGTTTGGTAAATTCGCGTCAGATAACATGGTGCGCGCCATTTCGACTACAGTTCTGTTTTACGTTCGGCAACGCCGTTCTGCTGGCTACAATACGTTACGCTTAACTGATGTTCTATGCCGTTTTCTGTCAGGTAACTCTCAAAACTATCTCCCAGATACTCCTTCGCGTTATCGGATCTGATCGCTTTTATAGTTTTTCCGAATTTGTTCTTCGTCAGGGCAACAAATTCTTTAAGTTTTGTTATCGCTTCTGACTTATGCGAAATTAAATATATCATTGTAAATCGGCTATAGTCGTCAGTAAAGATTATGAAATATCTTTTCCCACTGAATGTTTGCGTTCGCATCGGCCCGCATAAATCTGAATGAATTAAATTTAATGTTTCCTTTGATCTGTTAGTGGCGGATTTGGGGTAAGGTGCGATTGATAGTTTGCCCTCAATACATTCTTTACAAACAGTTTCATGTTTACAATTGCGTATTTCAATACCCTCGGCTAGTTTATGTTTCGTGAGATATTTTTATCGCTTCGAAATTTTTATGTCCTAGCCTTTGTGCCAAATGGATATGCAATTTTTATTGTCACAAGATGTTTGTGTCTGCACGTTATATCCGTAGTCATTTTTGGGTTCTAACTCATATAAATTATCATTTAATTTTGCCGTTAAAATTGTTTGGTTATCCTTTACGAATGAGCATTTCTGTTTTTCAAATATTACCTTAATATCATTCTCTGTGGCTCTTTTGACAGATAAAAGGTTACTTTGCAATTCGGGACAATATAATACATTTTTGAGAGTTATGGAATGTTGTGAGTCTGTATTTATATTCACGTCTCCCAGACCCAGTGAACATAGCCGCTTTCCGTTCGCTATGGTTATTTCGCCAAAGTTTCCTGGCATAAAGTTTTGTAGGTTGTGCTTCGTAGCTACAACATGCCTTATGCATCCTGAGTCGACTATATATTTATCTGCCACCGATGTTTGTACTCTATTCGCGGTCACAGGTTCGTTTTCAGGAATTTTTTCTTCTGAGGATTTGTTATCACTGGGGGGAATCAAGTTTTTTTCATATTCGTTTGTTTCAGCTTTGCTTCCAAAGCAAAAGTTTGATGTTTCGTTGTGGTTGTTTTGGGCATTTTTGTGACTATTTGTGTTATTCCTATAGTTGTTCGGATTGTTGAATGCTTTGTTTCTGTTCCAGTCATTTCTTGCGTAATTATTATGCTGGTTTTTATTTTTCAGGTGATAACACTCATTTATTACGTGCCCCTGTTTTATGTAGTAACCGCAGTATTTTTAAATTTTATTTTTGTTTGTTATTTTGTATGCGGTTTCACGGGTGTTTGGATTTGTTCCTTGGTTTTCATTCCTGTGTTTGTATTCGTCGGACAGTTTATTCTTGACGAACTCTAGAGTTAAATCACTTTCCTTTCGGGCTTCAAGACCTATAATTAAGGGGTCATAGGACTTAGGTTGCACAATAAAAGTGCAACTATGTGAGTCTCGGGATTTCCTCCCCAATCGCTATAATTTATCGCGTAATGTTAATATATCGTTGATATGTTGGTTCATATTTCCACCTTCGCATAATTTTTTTGAATAGAGTCTCCTCAACAAGAACAACTTAGAGGATAAGGTGGATCTTTGATGTACTTGCTTTATGGTGTCCCAGATTGCCTTGGCAGGTTTTAAATGCCTAATATGGACAATCTGAGAGTCATCAATGAACAGGTTTATTGTGGCGCGGGTTTTGGCATTTTTTTTTCGCCAAGTGTCGTCTGGAGTGAGGGGGGGGGTGTCGACAACATAATTAAAAAGGTCCACTCTTGTGAGTAGCATTTCTATGGCAAACGACCACAGATCATTGTTACTATTAGAAAGTTTCTCTATCAGAGATATTTCCTTTGCTGTAGAAATTGCCATGGCTTACCGTTAGATTCTACCCTATTGTTTTAATTTAATTATCTATATTTTTGTGTGTATCGTTTATATATATTTGTTCACCAATGTTACACTATCACACATAATATTAATAAAATATCAATGTCTATATAATATTTCTTTATATACTTGAAATATTTCTTATTGTCAATAGATCACTTTACATTTATAATATATTCAGTTTTTTTTTTCATATATTTATTTCAATATTGTATCACTTTATATATATATAATATATTCAAAAAATTTTTTTCGTATTTATATATTTTCAATATTGATCAATACTTTTTAATTTATTATATTCAATATAATCAATATGCATTTCAATAGTGCTATATTCAACAATAACAATCAATTACTTTATAGCCTTTTTTTTTTCTCACATTTTCAGTTATCATAATCTGAAGGTTTTGGAGGTCGTGAATTCTTATTAAAATGAAGGCTGTTCTTTCATTTGATATTTTTCTAAGTTATTTTAATTGAAATTTAATTTGAAATGCATAATATTTGTAAGAGAAAATAATTCTTCTTACCTGTATATGCAAGAGCGCTGGTTCTTCGGAGTATCACAGAAGTGCTGTATCCACTTTACCCTATTTAAACTCTGAAAAAGGTATTTTATTGAAGTGTTAATTAGTGTGTAGAATTACTCAAAGTGATCCAGGCTTTCAACTTTAAAGGAGATTATTATATTTAATCAAATACAATTATTGGTGCACTATTCATATTCTAGGTTAATAGTAATATATATATATACAATTTGTATTTAACTTGATTAATATGTATTGCATTCTTGAGAGCCAAAGATAGCTTCCCGAAAAACGAATGCAGGAAGTGACAGACAAAAACATATGTTCTTATCACTCAAGAGGTACGCCCTAGACTGAGACGAAAGGGTTTCTTTAGTAGAAGCAAGGTCTCTTGGTCGAACAATCATTTTACAAAGGAAAACTGCTGATCACAGCTGGAATGGAGTCTATTGTCTATAAGTTCAAATTAAGATGTTCAGATCTCAGAGTTTTTCACAGTTTTGGTGCTGCCCTCTCTGGAGAAATAAGTGAAGATAAGTTTATTACAGGTGATTGTCCCAGTCTATTAGAATTGTTTGATGTTTGTCCGTAAAGTGTCGCCACCTGCCGCATATTTCGCAAACGAAAGGTCGAAATACATTTTGAACTATTTCCGACATTCCCCGTTTTCGACTGAGTCTTGTGGTGGGAGAAGTTGGAGTTGATTCCTTAGGTGTTCGAAGTGAGGTTTGGGGATTGGTTTGGTGAGGGCATCGGCGATCATTCTCTTTGAAGGACAGTACACTAGTGTAATGACACCGTTTTCTTTCAAGTGTCTCACATTGTGATATTTGATAGACACATGTTTCACCCTAGATTGGTGTTTTTCATTATCGCTCAGCTTTATACAGGCGGTTTTGTCCTCGTAGATGGTAATCGGTAAAGTCTGGTGTAGTTCCAAATCTTTTAGCAGATTAATTATCCATTGGATTTCTTGAGTCGCGTTTGAAACGGATATATACTCTGCCTTTGCGGTGGACAAGGCCACGCAGTTTTGTTTTCGTGATGTCCAGGACAGGAGATTGTTTCCTAATTTTAATACGTTCCCGGTTGTGGACTTCCTGTCTTCTCGATCTCCTGCTCAGTCAGAGTCACAATAGACTGTTAATATGGGTGGCTTTTCTTTGTCTATTACTAGTCGTAAATACTTTGTGGTTCGCAGATATCTTATTACTTTTTCCACACCGTCCCAGTCAGCCTTTCTCGGAGTTTCGTTTTTCCTTCCCAGAATGTTAACCGTAGCAGCAATGTCTGGTCTGGTCAACGTGGCTACGTACAGGAGTGCTCCCACTGCCTGCTATAATGTTTGTTATCATTTAGCGGTTCGCTGTGTGGGTCTGTATTGACATAATCCGTGCTCATGTGTGTGTATGTTGGTTTAGAGTTTGACAATTTAAATTTTTCCGCTATTTCATCGATTTTATTTTCTTGGTCTAGCTCAAGGTTTCCGTTCTCTAGCCTTTTAATATTTGTCCCAAGAAATTGTGATACCTCCCCAAGATTCTTTATTTCGTATTCCTTAGATAACTCTGCGTGTATATTGCGTGTGTTTTCTTCGTTTGCGGCGACTAAAATGTCGTCTACATATACGATTATATAGGAAATATCCCCATTTTCATTCCTCTTATACAAGCACTGATCTGAATCACACTCTCTAAAATTTAAATTTCTTAACGACTTATAGATTTTTATGTACCAATCCCTCGCGGCTTGTTTGAGGCCATATATTGCTTTTCTTAGTTTGCATACCTTTTCTTCCTCCCCCTCTACCATATATATCCCTCGGGTAGTGTCATTAGGACTTCCTCGTCTAAATCTCCATGTAAGAATGCTGTCTTTACATCCAGGTGAGTAACTCTTAAATTTTTATACACGGCGGTATTTAGGAAGCTTCTGGTTGTGGCGTGAGCTGCCACTGGTGCATATGTTTCATCGTAGTCGCTTCTGTACTTTTGAGAGTAACCCTTCGCGACGAGTCGCGCCTTGTAACTCTCTACTTCTCCGCGGGCATTATATTTTGTCTTAAACGTCCATTTGCACCCTATGGTGCGTTTTCCTGGTGTAGGGTTCACCAGTTCCCAAGTATTATTTTTCTTTAGTGATCTTATTTCCTCATTCGCGGCCTCAATCCATTTGTTTTTAATTTTAGCGTCTCTGATGTTGTTCACGTCTTCCCAGTTTTTCGGATCTTGCACTTTACAGACATTCGCACTTATCCCGTAGCGGTTAGGGGGGACACCTCTGTTATTTCTCAGTGATCTCCGCGGTTCAGTGGTGCTTTGCTGCGGAGTATTGTTTTGATTTTGTTCGTCATTATTTAGCTCAATCTCTACTGTTTCAGTAGGTGTCTTCGCGTGATTTTCGTTTTCGTCCTCTACATTTACTCCGTTCTCAAAGAATTTTACCGTTCGCGATATTAATACGTTGTTTCCCCCTGTGTGTATTCTGTACCCTTTGCTTCGGTTATCGTATCCTAATAGAATACCTTCGACGGCCTTTTTGTAAATTTTGATGTCTTCGATTCCTCGACATAGGCATATGCCTTACATCCGAAAGTCCGTATGTTCGATAAATTAGGTTTTCTGTCATTCCACAGCTCGTAAGGCGTTCTATTATTTTCGTTTGCCTTGGTGGGCAACCGCTTTATCAGGTATGTCGCTGTAAGTACGGCCTCGTCCCAAAAGTGGTTTGGTAAATTCGCGTCAGATAACACGGTGCGCGCCATTTCGACTATAGTTCTGTTTACGTTCAGCAACGCCGTTCTGCTGGCTACAATACGGTACGCTTAACTGATGTACTATGCCGTTTTCTGTTAGGTAACTCTCAAAACTATCTCCCAGATACTCCTTCGCGTTATCGGATCTGATCGCTTTTATAGTTTTTCCGAATTTCTTTTTCGTCAGGGCTACAAATTCTTTAAGTTTTGTTATCGCTTCTGACTTATGCGAAATTAAATATATCATTGTAAATCGGCTATAGTCGTCAGTAAAGGTTATGAAATATCTTTTCCCACTGAATGTTGTCGTTCGCATCGGCCCGCATAAATCTGAATGAATTAAATTTAATGTTTCCTTTGATCTGTTAGTGGCGGATTTGGGGTAGGGTGCGATTGATAGTTTGCCCTCAATACATTCTTTACAAAAAGTTTCATGTTTACAATTGTGTATTTCTATACCCTCGGATAGTTTATGTTTCGTGAGATATTTTATCGCTTCGAAATTTTTATGTCCTAGCCTTTTGTGCCAAATGGATATGCAATTTTTATTGTCACAAGTTGCTTGTGTCTGCACGTTATATCCGTAGTCATTTTTGGGTTCTAACTCATATACATTATCATTTAATTTTGCCGTTAAAATTGTTTGGTTATCCTTTACGAATGAGCATTTCTTTTTTTCAAATATTACCTTAATACCATTCTCTGTGGCTCTTTTGACAGATAAAAGGTTACTTTGCAATTCGGGACAATATAATACAGTTTTAAGAGTTATGGAATGTTGTGAGTCTGTATTTATATTCACGTCTCCCAGACCCTGTGAACATAGCCGCTTTCCGTTCGCTATGGTTATTTCGCCCAAGTTTCCTGGCATAAAGTTTTGTAGGTTGTGATTCGTAGCTACAACATGCCTTGTGCATCCTGAATCAACTATATATATATCTGCCACCGATGTTTGTACTCTATTCGCGGTCACAGGTTCGTTTTCAGGAATTTTTTCTTCTGAGGATTTGTTATCACTGGGGGGAATCAAGTTTTTTTCATATTCGTTTGTTTCAGCTTTGCTTCCAAAGCAAAAGTTTGATGTTTCTTTGTGGTTGTTTTGGGCATTTTTGTGACTATTTGTGTTATTCCTATAGTTGCTCGGATTGTTGAATGCTTTGTTTCTGTTCCAGTCATTTCTTGCGTAATTATTATGCTGGTTTTTATTTTTCAGGTGATACCACTCATTTATTATGTGCCCCTGTTTTTTGCAGTAACCGCAGTATTTTTTAGTTTTATTTTTGTTTGTTATTTTGTATGCGGTTTCACGGGTGTTTGGATTTGTTCCTTGGTTTTCATTGCTGTGTTTGTATTCGTCGGACAGTTTATTCTTCACGAACTCTAGAGTTAAATCACTTTCATTTCGGGCTTCAAGACCTATAATTAACGGGTCATAGGACTTAGGTAGGCTGCACAATAAAAGTGCCACTATGTGAGCCTCGGGGATTTCCTCCCCAATCGCGTATAATTTATCGCGAAATGTTAATATATCGTTGATATGTTGGTTCATATTTCCACCTTCGCATACTTTTTTTGAATAGAGTCTCCTCAACAAGAACAACTTAGAGGATAAGGTGGATCTTTGATGTACTTGCATTATGGTGTCCAGATTGCCTTGGCAGTTTTTAAATGCCTAATATGGACAATCTGAGAGTCATCAATGAACAGGTTTATTGTGGCGCGGGTTTTGGCATCTTTTTTTCGCCAAGTGTCGTCTGGAGTGAGGGGGGGGTGTCGACAACATAATTAAAAAGGTCCTCTCTTGTGAGTAGCATTTCTATGGCAAACGACCACAGATCATAGTTACTATTAGAAAGTTTCTCTATCAGAGATATTTCCTTTGCTGTAGAAATTGCCATGGCTTACCGTTAGATTCTACCCTATTTTTTTAAATTTAATTATCTATATTTTTGTGTGTATCGTTTATATATATTTGTTCACCAATGTTACACTATCACACATAATATTAATAAAATATCAATGTCTATATAATATTTCTTTATATACTTGAAATATTTCTTATTGTCAATGGATCACTTTGCATTTATAATATATTCAGTTTTTTTTTTCATATATTTATTTCAATATTGTATCACTTTATATATATATAATATATTCAAATTTTTTTTTTCGTATTTATATATTTTCAATATTGATCAATACTTTTTAATTTATTATATTCAATATAATCAATATGCATTTCAATAGTGCTATATTCAACAATAACAATCAATTACTTTATAGCCTTTTTTTTTCTCACATTTTCAGTTATCATAATCTGAAGGTTTTGGAGGTCGTGAATTCTTATTAAAATGAAGGCTGTTCTTTCATTTGATATTTTTCTAAGTTATTTTAATTGAAATTTAATTTGAAATGCATAATATTTGTAAGAGAAAATAATTCTTCTTACCTGTATATGCAAGAGCGCTGGTTCTTCGGAGTATCACAGAAGTCCTGTATCCACTTTACCCTATTTAAACTCTGAAAAAGGTATTTTATTGAAGTGTTAATTAGTGTGTAGAATTACTCAAAGTGATCCAAGCTTTCAACTTTAAAGGAGATTATTATATTTAATCAAATACAATTATTGGTGCACTATTCATATTCTAGGTTAATAGTAATATATATATATACAATTTGTATTTAACTTGATTAATATGTATTGCATTCTTGAGAGCCAAAGATAGCTTCCCGAAAAACGAATGCAGGAAGTGACAGACAAAAACGTATGTTCTTATCACTCAAGAGATACGCCCTAGACTGAGACGAAAGGGTTTCTTTAGTAGAAGCAAGGGCTCTTGGTCGAACACTCATTTTACAAAGGAAAACTGCTGATCACAGCTGGAATGGAGTCTATTGTCTATAAGTTCAAATTAAGATGTTCAGATCTCAGAGTTTTTCACAGTTTCGGTGCTGCCCTCTCTGGTGAAATAAGTGAAGATAAGTATATTACAGGTGATTGTCCCAGTCTATTAGAATTGTTTGATGTTTGTCCGTAAAGTGTCGCCACCTGCCGCATATTTCACAAACGAAAGGTCAAAATACATTTTGAACTACTTCCGACAGACATCAACCGATGCAACTCGAGCCATATAATCAAATTTTTTTTTAAAGAAAACAATTTGGAAATGTTCTTCAAATGATAATAAATGAACATGCACAAAACCGGGAGCTAAAATCCTCATTCCTGTTCCAGAAAAAAAATTAAAAACCATCTTTCTTTTGGACCTCTATAGCCAAATCACCCTTGAACTTTTCACCCTTATTAACCCATTAACCGCCAAAACTATAAGCTTGAAATTTTCAACTTTTTAGATGAACGTTGTTTGCCCGCATAAACTCTGAAAGATAATTTTCGCTTTATATAATCTTAAAATTTTTGTCTTTAAGTAAGGCCAATTTTTTAATTCAAAAATAGTGGTGGGTATATAAATAACGTAAATATGTACATTTATTTTGACCGTTGCGTGAACTCACCATCAGCGGGTAATGGGTTAAGACTAATTCACTCACGACGGCTGGTTACTATCTTTAATTGAATCACAATTTACAAAAAAATTCTTTATGGTAGATTTGTCTTGGAAATATACTAGTACTTATAACCCTAAGAAGGAGATTTTTTTAAAAACTGATGCGAAAAAAATTAAAAAAAAATATTCCATGGGGACGTATATGTCCCGACTCGTAGGAAAAGTGTTAAATGAGCCTCGAATCATGCGCAGTTATCAGGGCTGCCACTAACAACTATTTTTTTAATTCCATCTCGCACCATTTTTTCAAAACAAAAAACTTTCAGATACACATTAACTAGATGTGTAAGAGAAATTAATTTTTTTTAAATAGTAGGGAAAATAAATTATAAAAATAGTCGCCTTTGGCAGCCCTGAGTTATGCATTTTATTATTACTTTTATAGCGTTAGAATGCATTAAAATTTAAGGACGCTAATGTTAAATCTGCATGACAAATGTTTACTGGAAAAATTCTTATTTTATTCCGGAAATGAATTAAAATTCATTAGATGGCAAAGCATCACAACTAGATACATTTTTGTCTCAAAGAATGAGATTCGTTTCGTTTTATTTGTAAAAGCCCACAAATAGTTTTTCATCCATGTAACTTATAAAATTCAGGAACCGCAATAAAATTTATTTTCACAACTCTAAAAAAAAAATTACTGTATTCACGCCAATGGCTTGTAATGTGTTAGAGAACAAAATTTGAAACTGCTTTGCAATTAGATTTAAATCTGTAAAATAACGGTTTGGAATTTAGCTTTTGTTGAGTAATAAGAAAGGACACACTTATAATTAACCACATACCAGCTTTGTCCGAATGCTGTTCGGATAACATTTTTTTCGACCCCAGTAAGTAGATTTGCTTATAAAAATTTCGTTTTTTTTTTCACCTCTAGCTGTTCATAAATTAATAAAAGCAATACATGTTTGCTATCTCTATTCCATCTATAATCTCTCAAGGAGAGAATTCTCACTACCACTGATTTTACATGCAGGTATACGACATCCACATTGTAGCGAAGAGCAGCACAGTCTTCCCAAGTGATCAACAATTATCAGTTAACGTGGCATATTTATTCCGTCACTATTTAAATTATGGGGCCATATTTATCCCGTCGTTTTTTATTATATGGGGATATATTTATTTCGTAGCATTATGACTCTTAAATAGCCGCCATTTTGTGACTCTATCGTGAAATGACCGTGACTAATTTTTGAGACATTTGCATTTCGTTGTAAAATTTTAAATATCGATTTCACAGTTACGTTTTACTCCTTGAAGGGCGGTGGGATATATTTATCTCACCTACGATTAATGAAGATTTGCACCAGAAAAAATTTACTAAATTTTACTTATCTAACTTTTGTGGTGCTTTTCTTAATTTTGCAAGAAATCTTTTTGCAGATTCCGGTGTGAATTCGACATTAAAGAAACACACTTACTTGCCCCTCAAGGGGATAAACGGCTAATTAACACTATACAAACAATTATTATGAACGAAAATCTTGATTATGCATTGAGAGTTCACCGTAGCTAATAGACGTACCCCCTTCGCTTCCCCCCACATACACACCCCAAATTAAATAAATCAGTTTCACGCCAGAAAATTTATTTATTATAATGTATCATAATTTTTTATTTCAATTATCAACTAAACATTTTTGTTTAAAATATTTTTTTTTGACTTGGTAAACAAAGGAAGAGCACTGACATGAACTTTCTAGACTGGAAACTTATGCGCGCACAGCTGTCCGTAGAAAGACAGTAAAACTAGAGCAGCTGCAGTAAACACAGTAGCTGCCTTCAAGATAATTTTGTGTTTTCAAAGCGAAATTTGCAGGCTACTGTTTGCATAGCATTCAGTTCTCTGTGTAAGGATAATTCTCTTTATGAGTAATAATTGTGGGTAGTAAAAGCATAATATTAATGCACTCACCGGAAATATATTAAGGGAAAGTGTTGTAAGCACATAAAAGTTTTTTCAAGTAATGCATTGATTATGCAGAAAGTGTATATTTTTGAAAAGTAGCTTGTGTTTCCTGCGGAATCTGCGGCAATGAACAATCGATGATTTAATTCTTGAAGACGAGCGACCGGTAAACGTGCTCCTTAAGGTACCCAGAATCCTTCATTATTCCTGCCAGTTATTCTTTATTGCAATGTTTACCTTATTTAATCAGAGCATTTTCGCGATTCAATTACAGAAAATTTCTGTTTTAAAAACCGGTGGCAAAAAATTAAACAAATTGCTCTCGCGCGAAAGGATTAAGCTTCAAACAGACAGTTTCAGCATACTTGCCAACATTCAACTAAACTTCCGTAAAGTGTGAGTTAAATTGACCCAGGTTATACGCGCTACTAACCAGAAAAGGGCAAAGCCGGATAAGAATTGGAAACATGCCTTTCAATGAAATTTCCTGATTTTTTTCGCAGATGTGGCTACATATCTGACAATATATTTCCCCTATTATCACCCTATAAATATTGATATTTAATGAGATAATAATGTTTTCTCGATTTTTTAAAAATAAGGATTTTCTCAAAAACTGCTGCAGGGAATTTCACGGCATTAACTGAGGATATATAGATACCAAAGATGCATAACTGGTAATTTATGTATAATTTTCTGTTTATAAAAACTGTCTAAAACAGCTAAATAAAAAATTAATAAAATAAAAATCTTATCTTATGGTTATCCGAAAATTGCCATTTTCTTGCAAAAAATTCCCCATATGTGCCCGTATATTCTAAATAAATGCTGAAAGTTTGCGTTGGGTACTACATATAAATATTTACAAAAATGTATATTAAAATGATTGAAATTCATTTTAAAGGCGTTATTTGGGGCAGAGCTACACAACTTCGACACCCGAAGAATTTTTGGAATAAGCAGTCACAGAATAAATTTTAATGAACACACGAGCAATATTCTCAACGCTGGCGATATCAAAATGAACATGAAGTTGAAAAACAATGCTTATATGCTTAATGGAATCTAAAATACAAACGTTGACACATTGTCTGCTAACTTTGTTCCAAAAATTCTTCGAATGTCGAAGTTGAGTAGCCTCCCCAAATAACGCCTTAAAATGAATTTCAATATTTTTACCATACATTTTTGTAAATATTTATATGCAGTATCCAACGCAAACTTTCAGCATTTATACAGAATATACGGGAACATAAGGGGAATCTTTTACAAGAAAATGGTAAATTTCGGATAACCATAAGATATGATTTTTATTTTTTTTTTAATTTTTATTTCGCTGTTTCACACAGATTTTATAAACAGAAAATTATACAAAAATTACCAGTTATTACCAGTTATTGGTATCTATATGTCCTCAGTTAATGACATGAAATTTCGTGTAGCAGTTTTTGAGAAAATCCGTTTTTTAAAAAATTGAAAGAACATTTTTATCTCATTAAATATCAGTATTATTAGGGTGATAATAGAGGAAATATATTGTCAGATATGTAGCCAAATCTAGGGAAAAAATCAGGAAATTTGATTGAAATGCATGTTCTCAATGCATATCCGGCTATGCCCTTTATTTGATGTATCAATCACTACAGATTTAAAATCATGGAACAATGGAACAATGTTAGCTGGTGTTTGGATTCCCTAGTTGCATGGCAACTTTACATCCAGGCTAAATATATATCGTGTTACAATGCAATGCGAGCCTTAGATAAAAGAGCGTTTAAACGCGGCTAGTAGCCACAAAAAGAGAAAGTAAAAGCTAAGAAGATAGACAATTTTTTTCTAAAAAATTGTTAGTATAACTAGTAAAAAAAAAAAAAGTTCCATATGATCCAAATAAATGTCCAGGACAGGCGAAAAAGCTAACAAAGGAAGCCCCATAAAAAAAAGACTCAATTCAGAGACCATACATTTAATATATCATGATAAGTAAAAAGTTTAACACAATGCAAGCAAAATAGAAGAAATGATAATAAACTTAACTATATACATATTTACAAGAGAGTTTAATTTACTGCAAGGAAAAAAATAATAAAAATGTAAAAAAGCTACAATGAGAAGAGTTCTAACTAAATAAACAGAAAGCGCAAAAGCCGAGGAGAGCAAACGACAGCAAGAGGACGGCGTCCACCCAGTCTAGTAATTTGAAGGTGAATAAAACAAAAAGAAAGGATAAAATAAGAATAATAACATGAGAAGAGCATAATATGCAATTTAAGAATGTTTTTTTTTAAGATTTTAAACAAACAGCACAAACAGAAAGAAAGCAAAAAGTTTAACAAGTGAAGAGCTTAATCTTAATTAATGTTGATTTGACTTGCAAGTTTATCAAATTCAGTTAATATAACCATCAATTTTTGCATCGGGTTATCAAGTTTCTTAGATTGAGTTGAGATGTTCTTTATACATTTTAAGAAATTAGTGATTTGAAAAATTTGCTTAACTTCGTTGAAAATATTAAGAATATCTTTTATATCGTTGGTGTAATTTGTAGGAATTTTAAAATTTTCTATAGTAGGGGAGGAATGGGTGTTTTCGGTAGCACTATCATTAATATCAGAGTTTAATATTTCATTACTAGTAGAGGGTTCAGAGTCTTTAGTATTTTTGGTGTAATTATAATTCTTAAATATATCCGCTAATATTTGGGTTTCTTGGGATAGATTCCTGACGCTATTACTTGTTTTACGGTTTTGTTTATTTTCTAGTCTATAGGGATTTTTTGGAGAACCGCGGAAATTCGCTGGGTGCCCGAGTCCACAATTGGCACAAGTGGGTTTAATTCGCCCCTTGTGCTTACAGTCTGTACTTAAATGTAGATAGATCTCCGCATTTAACACATTTAGCATCGAAGCCACACACTTCTGATGAGTGACCGTAACCTTGACATTTGTAACACTGTTTTACACGATTTTTGCTAGTAAAAGCTTCAATCTTAACAGAAATATAATGTATAGCGTTGATTTGGTAAATTTCTTCAAAGTTCTTACGAGGTATAACATTAACCATGTATATCGGCATTGGTTGGCCAGTTTTACGATTTTTAAGCATGGCAGCCCTAGTGACTGCGAAACCATGCTCCCTGAGACTATCTTCGATAATTTTAGTATCGGTGTAACAGGGGAGGCCCCTAATGCATATTTTTTTGGGTTGAAATTCTTTAGGATCAAGAGTGGTATATTTCTTTTTGTTTTGGTCTAGCCATTTTTGAGTAGCTTTAAAGTCCTTATCAGAGTTACATTGTATAACAATGCGTTCGCCTTTTAGCGTTATTTTTGGTTTTTCTGAGTTTAACTCCGTAATTTCATGGGCTACCGTCGTCCAATTGCTGTCGACTTCGACGTAGATAGGGTTAAGAGATTTTTTAACTTTGACAGCATCCTGTGTATTTTCACTAACATTTGACTCATCCATATCCACATTTTCAGTTAGGGTAACTTCGCTAGCGATATTCTTATATTTATTACTAACAAGGAGAGGGTCCGAGGTTGTTCTCACGGAATTCAGCGATCCTTTGTACATTGATAGAGTATAGTTAATAGATAAAAATATCAGCAGGATAAAGTGCAATATTCAGGAGGGTCGTAAAAAACGAGCTCCAAAGTTCACCCATTATTGACTCTTTAGTATATAACCGGATAAATCACTCTCGCTTGCGAGAGGCTCGGTAGTACAGTTGGCAGCGCGCCAGACTTTTAATTTTCTCCTTCTGGGACGTCTGCGGGTTCGGTACTCCAAAAAGCTTTTTTTTTTTTTTTCAGACAAAATAATGATCAGTTATTTTCAAACCATAATTAAAAAATATATATCTAATTATTTAAAGTTAGACAAATATTCATAAAAATATGCTTCTGCACGCACACACACACTTATATATATTATGTGCTTATTAATTTACAGAAATATTGCCGCTTTATGGATCTAATGGGGGGGGGGGAAGGGAAAATAACTGAATTATTCAGTCGACAAAATTTAATTTTATTCACATTTATTTATAGACTTTTCCATGAATAGATACCTGTTGTTTTCAGCGAAGTAAATTAAAATACGCTACATAAAATTAAAATATGCTATTTTACTTTTATCTTGTCAATTTAAAATGTTATAATTTTTATTATTTTTTTCTTTTTTTAATTTTTAAAACATAATTATTTTTTATCCTGGGATCTCATGTTTGGAATTAGAATAACTGTTTTCGGTTAAAAACCTTGTACGTAGATTTGCAGGTGGTTTTTAAGCAAAACAAGTACGCTATAGAAAATGAACAGGGTGAGTTTAAAATGTTTACCTTTCTTTTGTTGAAATTTAAGCACCCATCTGACGCAGAGCGAATGAGTACGGCATTTTGTTTTTAAAGTTTTGAAGTGATTAGACGTTGTTCTTTATTATAGTGTCATAATTAAAATGAAAAAAGTTATTTTGTAAAAAATGTCTAGTGAAGAAGCTTCTAAATTTACAAATATTGAAAAGCGAATTTCATAATACACAATTCATAGCGAATCATCAAAATTGATATTAAAAGATGTAGTCGTGTATTACGCAAAGTTACTCTCTGAAAATAATTTAATTTCATCGGAGTCTTCAGACGCTATTTCTTGTGAAGCCAATCTTATTGGGAATGAACTTTTTCACAATAATCTAGAACTACTTTGTGATAGAAAAACTTATAGTTGAAGCACAGCTTTGGTAAAACCAGGCGACGTTTATTTTTATAGGCAGGTGAAAAATATGATTAAGCGGTTACGAAATTGTAATTGTTTAATTGAACAGAAAAGAGAAATTAATTCTCGCTAGGATTGTATAAAAATTCATTCAATTGTGCATTATCAACTCTGTTCACCTATATTTTGTAACATGATAAAATACGCCTGGCATGCATCGAAACTTTCACATAAAAGAATAATATTTATGAATGTCAATGAAGTGTGTTTTCCAAATGATCTTTTTAAAACGCCCTGTTCCTGTAAAAACATTTCTTTTATTATTCGTGCACGCTGTCGCAAAAGTTTCTGTTTCATATGTTTTTATGATAATTATCATCCCGGTTTCTGCCCGTAATCAGAACCTCAATTTTAATAGAACACATTTATTTTTGTAGTACATAGTATAGACAGAAATGTAAAATAAGTTTAAATAAGTGTAAAATAAGTGTAAAATAAGTGTACGTCATTGTGAAATATATGTAAGTAATTGTAAAATAAATATAAATGATTGGAAATAAAACTAAATATAAAATTTACAAAAATGTTGAATGCAAAAAAAGTCCTTCCGGCCAGTGCCGGGAGGAAGAGGTAGCTTTCAAATAACTTATTTTAAAAAAGATAACTTATATTATTCAAACACACGAAGCTGAATTTAGTGGAAACGGAATATAGGAGATTCAATACTAATTTTTATCAATACTAAATCATTATGAATGCGAATTTCACGAAATTAGTCAGCTTTGTATAAGCTGCTTTTATTTAAAGTAACTTATATTTGGCTGAGATGTTGACGTATACTATCCACATGCTTTCTCACATGGAAATAAGCGAATACGTGTGTTATCGCGTGACAAATACAAGATCGTTTCAAAATGTTAGCCATACTAGAAATTCAAAGTGCTATAACTCAACCATTTTTAAAGATATAAACAAAAGAAGAAATTTTCAGAAACAAAATCTGCTCCGGAATCTTTGTATCAAGGCCAAGCACATAAAAAAATCTTTTTCATTTTCCAATTTTTTAATACCTCATTTTAAATTTTTAATTTAATTTTTTTTAAATGGCCGCCATTTTGAAACAGGATGGCGGATGAAGCTGGCCAACGAACTCGGTCGAGATATTTGTATATACTATGTACACACCAAAGTACATCCAAATCGGTTCATAAATACGCCTGTTATCACGTGACAAATATCAGGACGTTTCAAAATGTCAGCCACGCTAGAAATTCAAAATGCTATAACTCAGCCATTTTTTGAGATATAGACGAAACAAAAACTGCTCCCGAATCTTTGTATCAAGGTCAAATACATAAAAATAAATATTTTTTCAATTTTCAATTTTTTGGTACCACATTTCAAATTTAAATTTTTCTTAAAAAATGTAAATGGCTGCCATATTTAAACAAGATGGCGGATAAAGCTGGCCAACGAACTCGGTCGAGACATTGGTATGTACTATGTACAAACGAAGTTACATCCAAATCGGTTCATAAATACGCCTTTTATCGCGTGACAAAATTCAGGACGTTTCAAAATGTCAGCCACGCTAGAAATTCAAAATGCTATAACTCAGCCATTTTTTAAGATATAGATGAAACAAAAACTGCTCCGGAATCCTTGTATAAAGGTCAAATACATAAGAAAAAAATATTTTTCTATTTTCAATTCTTTGGTACCACATTTCAATTTAAAAAATTTTAAGAAAATTTTAAATGGCCGCCATTTTGAAACAAAATGGCCGATGAAGCTGGCCAACGAACTCGGTCGAGACGTTGGTATGTACTATGTACTATGTACATACCGAATTACATCCAAATCGGTTCATAAATTCGAGAGTTACAGTATGACAAAGGTCAGATATATATATATATATATATATATCAACTTTTGAACGGAGGGTGGTTGCGGGGTCTGGGGGTCATGATCGATGAAAATATACCAAACTTTTTTGAAATCGCTTTCCTCCGAACGGCTGCAATAGGTAGCTTTTTGTAATGAAAGCTACCTAAAATACGTATATACTGCATAAGATTCTTGCTTTTTTTTTCATTATATCCATAAGGATGCAATAAAACTGTCTCTCTCTGTAAATAAATAAATATGTGTGAATGCGCCAATATTTATATTTGTCTTACATTTAAATAATTATATATATATTTTTTAATTGTGGTTCAAAAATAATTTATCATTATTTTGTCGAGGGGAAGAAATCTCGTTGGAGGATCGAACTTGCAGATATCCGTAAAAACGAAAATTAGAAGTCTGGCGCGCTGCCAACTGTGCTATCGAGCCTGTCACAAATGAACTTAATTTATCCGATTATACACTAAAGAGTCAACTGGGTGAACTTTGGGGCTCGTTTTTAACGCCCCCCCTGAATATTGCACTTTATCCTATTGATATGTTTATCTATTGACAATAATCTACATCAATCGACATCAATGTACAAAGGATCGCTGGATTCCGTGAGACCAACCTCGGACCCTCTCCTTGTAAGAGGGATAGGAGAACTCTCCTCCTATAGGTCGTTTAATACCTTTCTTAACAGCGTTGAAAATTAAGATTACTTATAAGATTAGTATTAGTAAGAAAAAAGATAACAGTTTTCTTATACTTAACAGAGCAAAAAAAAACTAAAGATAGCTGAATTTAACAAATTATCATGGGTTGGCTCCCTAAGCAATGTAAAAGTATCAAGGCAAGTTTTCCTTACCTCTTTTTGCTCAGAAGCAGAAGCAGAATACCCGTCTTTAGCCTTTATGTCCAAAATATATTGATCAACGAAGGTGTAAAAATTTTCGTCTTCAAAATTTGACGAAAATCTGTCAAACTGGTCCTTAACCCCCTAATTCACACTCTCGTCAATATCTCGGGCTGAGGTGTCGTTCGTTATTTCTCGTGCCCGTCATATTCTCGGGCTGGAGATTTAATTGCTGGAAAAACTTCTGATACCAGAAAAATTGAACTGGAATTTCCATTTGAAGTCTTTGAATAGTACCACTCAGCTTTGATTTGTACGATCTATAAATTGTCATAGATTTGACATAGATTTGCAGTATTTTTGCCATTTTGATATGGATTCTGATGAATCAAGCCTTTCTGATGATAACTGGAATAATAGTGAATCCGGCAGCGATTCGGAAGAAAGTGCATTATATGTCAATTCTGATTCAGATAATGAATTTGATGATACCAGTGGTGAAGCGGCACTGTTACCTGCCCATACATGGCAAGAAATTTTGGATGCTGTTGTCGACCGGGCATGTTGTTCTAAAAGGGATGTAAATAATAAGCGTATTCGAAAAAAAACTCGATATTTTTGCGCTGATAGTGATGTTGGACTTTGTATTGCATGTTTTGAAATATATCACACTAAAAAAATTACTGATAATCAAAGTTTAATGTATATATGTTATTTCAAATATTATTATTTTATTATTATTAAAAATTTCTGAAGATGTGAAAATAAATCTCTTATTCGCATTAATTTGTATGGTGTAAAGCTAACATTAACCCCTTAATTCTCGCGCCCGTGATTTTCACGGGCAGTGTAGACTACTATTTTTTAATTCAGATTGTTTGACTCCCACCAGTTTTTTTAAAATAGTGTAAATGGCTTTATTTTTGCATCATTTTATCTGCCGTAAACTACGGTGGTGGGAATCAAACAATCTGAATTATAAAAAAAGTAGCCTACATTTATCGGGGGCGGAGCTTAAGAGGTTAAGACACATAATTCTCGCATGATGACTTTTATACAAATATGAATATGGCTATAAAATATTGTTCTTTCGCTTTAAAAATAAACTAATTGCACATTTTATTTAGAAACCTTATAATTATTCAATTTCTGTAATAAAAAAATAGGTACACTTTTGATAGTTTTTTCAAATATTAAGCGACCGTGAAGGGGTTAAAGTTGCTGTTTAACGTTCCATTACATATTTTGTCGATAACTACCGTCATATAATCATGATCATCTGTAGACGCCATAATGCAGCTTTAAATAGCGATAAGACTATTCAAACGAACCGCCCAACCTGCCATTCACACAGCGAAAATATATGCGAAGGAGCAATCACCTCATACGACCTTCTCTCAACAGAGATCCAACGTAACTAAAAATATTTAAAATCTTGTTTCTCTATGAAACGTATTTGATTTAATTTCTTTAGTAAATTTCTGGTTCGAAACGTGTTTGTCCCGAGTCAATTTAACTCACATTTTACGGAAGTTTAAGGGAAAATTGGCAAGTTTCAGTCAGCCTAATTTCCGAAATTTTTTTGCTCAGGCGGTGGTGTGTTTTTTACACGACTACCAAAAAGGGTTATGTGTTTCACGCTTATCTGAGTATGTGGATTTCTTTATACCATCTAAACATCCCAACGGCTCGATGAATTTTAAACAATGAAATCTCTATCTATTTGTTTTAACCGTCCATTGGTTATAGGCTAGTTTTTTTCATAAATTCAAAATGGCGGCCATAAAATACAAAATGGCAGTAAAGAAGAAAAAAAAAATTACGCACCCTATTGAGTGGCATATCATTGGATAGGTCTTTCAAAATGTAGGCGATGTTTCATTGACTATTTTACAGTCAGAAGCTCCGTCTAAATATTACACAACCTGGAAGTGTGTAGGTAGGATCTCTAGCGTTACTGCAACTCTAACCTTCATAGACATCTATAGGCCTCATAAAAACAGTGTTTATAGATAGGAACTAACAATTAAACACAACTTAAAAGTCATCAATACAAGTAAATAAAAAAAGATAGGTAAGTAATATGAAAAATAGTTTCACAGTGATGAGAAATAATTAATTAGTTCGCTTTTTACGCAGTAGGTGTTTTTTTGATTTTTTAAATTTAATTTTTACTTGTTTATTATTACTATCGTGGAATCCGAATCGGAAGCGAAGAAACACCGTTGGCATTTTCATAACCTTTTCCTGAGGAGATAATTTCAAGAAAAGTTTTATTTCTTTTTCAATTTAACGTGGCTTGCTGTAGGGTCCCCCCCCCCTCAGATCACTTAAAAAGTTTACAATTAATTGGTGAACTTTTCTTCTTAAATATAAAGAAAATGACCTTAGATTTTCCCAAAGTGAAAGAATTGGTAATTTCACAATACTGTAACAAATATTTAAATACCGGTACACTAGATGGCAGCATACGACAGTATCTAATTTTAGCGGGCTGCCAAATAGGTTTTTCCCATGATTCCATGCGGATTAGCTTTCCCGCAGAGAATTCTGAGCCTCGGAATGGACAGGTTTCGAAATGCAAGCTGTCTTGCTTTTTAACTCCCCCGGAGTTTTGAGAGGCGGGAAATGATAAAATGTTTTCCAGATCAGCGGATTTCTTCTGAGCTTTGCGATGTAAATATGCACAGTAATCCTGTAGATAAGATGTCTTGTAGTACAGAGATTCATTAAACATTACTTTGTACTAAAGTATAGAGTGGCGTTTCCTATTTGAAGTTATGAGTTCATTTTTAACGATTGTGGCGCATATTTTAATGGAAATGGGATAGCTATAAATGGCTTTCCCAACCTTGGGCTCCGAATCTATGACCTACCGAGTAAATAAATGCTGATGCTCTACGAGTTTTTTAAAATGCTTGTGCTCTTCATATTTAAAAAGAGGTGCTGGTGCTTAACGTAGAAAGATGGAGTTTTTAAAAAATACTGGTGTTTAATACACATTGTCGTATTCTACAAATGGTGTGCTGTAATGGCTGGTGCTTTGAGGAAGGAAAAGTAGTGTTTTAGCATCTTCTGATCAGACGTCGCTTCTGTGATATCGGCTAAGGCAAATTACAAATGCCATGTGTTCGCCATAGTGTTGAAGTAAAATATGTTGCACGAAAGGTGCTTGTTCCACATAAGATTCACGTATATGTGTCAAAGTGTTCTACTAATGCTTTGTTAACCGAACGTCGATTTCGGAACAAAAAGTGCTTTATATCCTTAAATAAGTTTTACTGCTTGAAGGCTTATAAAAATATGGTTGCGTGTAGCAGCTATCCGAAGATAAGTGTGTAATTTTATTTTAATGAATTTTGTTTATTGCATTCTCATGTTGACTATTTTATGTTATTAAACTTTTGATATTAAAATTGTTTAAGATAGTATTTGAAAGTATATTGTAATTTTCTCTTAAAGAAAATAATTTGTGTCTGTTTTGTCATGACATACAGACGAAGTAAAAATGTTCTGAAGTTAGAAATCTTACATAACGTAAAAGTTTTCTGTAAGAATTAAATTCTAAAAGCAAAAATCTTTGATCAGTTCAGATTAAGGGTAATTTAAGAACAAAATTTGTTCTGTTAAGATATATTTTGCTTACTGATGTGAAAATTATATTTTTTGTTCTAATTTGAGAAAACCTTTTCGTTATGAATTTCATAAACTGTATTTTATTAAAATGGTTCGTTTGACAGATATTCACGATACATAACTGCCAACTTTTACGCTTTCTTCTTAGCACAAAAACTTTATAGTAAATTTTATCTTATTTAATCGTCGAAATATCATGATTAAACAAGATGAAAAACTATATTAAATTTTAGTGGTAGCCAAAAAGCGTAAAAGTTGGCAGCTATGACGATAGGATAAATATTTTTTTTTCTTAATAAGTTGAATTTCGTTTTGAATAACGTTGATTTATGAAATGACGAAATTAAGTTCTGAACAGAACTTTTATAAGAATAAGTTTTCTTACAGGTTAACCCCTTGAGGGGCGGTGGGATAAAATATATCCCACCTAATTTAAACAAGATTCTCACCAGAAAATTTTAACTAAATTTTATATTTTTATCTTTGGAGGAAAAGCATTCAAAATTTGCTTCTCCTTATTTAAAAATAAAATTTTTCGATTATTCCGGTGAGAATTCAATATTTAGAGACATTTTTGCTTGCCCCTCAAGGGGTTAAACATTTAAATTTGAATTTGTTTTAAAAAGTAAAAAAAAAAAAAAAAAAAAAAAAAAAAAGGAAGGGCATGAATTTTGTTTCCCGGAACAAAAGTAAATTGTGTTCTTTTGAGAACAATTTTGAATTATTTTAATAGTAAAGTAATTTTAATTAATTTTTAATAATTGTGTTCTTAGAACAAAAATAGAAAGGGTGCTTTTGAGAAGAAAGTTTTTAAAAATTCTTGCTTAACTTAATATTATTTTTTTTCTTTTCTTTTCTTAACAGAAATTGAAAGTTAAGAACTGTGTAATAATAATTTAGTTTTGTTTTATTTTGAGAGTTAATATTAAAGTTGTAGAATTTTTTTTGTGTTTTCTAAAAAGTATAGTGGGTCATTCCATGTCAGTTCAGGCAGGCATGTAACCCACCATCACAGATTTTGATGAAACTGCGTGTGTTTGTTCCTTTTATTAAGATATGATTCCCAGTATTTTTTTTTACTCCTTGGTCAAATAGTTTCTGAGAAAAAAATTGTCAAAATTTTGAAAAACTGCCATCAGTTGGCATTCTTGACTGCTCGATTTTCAAATGTAGCATGACATAAATATGATCATATTTCAATATCTATTCCACAAATCATCTTCAAATAATTTATGCATAATATATAGGGTACGTATTTTATGAAAAAAATACTGTTACGCTTATATAACATTTTAAGTGTGTCTAAAAAAATGTTTAATCTTTGAAGTCGTGATTTTTTTATGAAAAATAATGCATTACCTAAAATAGCATTATTAACAAAAGGCGGTATTTTTATTAAATTTATTTTTTGTGGGGGATATACTTAAAGGTGTCCTTTACCTGATTCTGAAATAAAAGTAGTGGGATTTTGGGTGTTTTTAGTAGTATTTCATATTTAAAAATATTTTGAGGCGTATTTCAAATCAAATCAAGCAGAGTCATTCCATGTCAGTTCGCCTAAGATATTTAATTCACTGTCACAAATTTCAATGAAACTGGGTATGTTTATAGCTCATTTTAAGACAGGATCAAGGAAATTAAAGGTGATTACAAGGAAAATATTTTTTAAGATAAAAAAAATATCTAAATTTTGAAATTTTTTTAAAAATGTTTTTAATGGCAGATCTATATTCAAAGACTGCATAAAAAAAAGTCATTTCAATATAAAATCACTAAATAAGTTTCAAATAATGTATATGCGACAAATAATGTAGGTAGATTGTTATTTATTGTTGTTTGTCATGTTTAAATGCTAAGAGTGTGTTTAATCTTGTGAATTCTTAAAATCAAGAATTTTGTGAAAAATAATGTGTTAATCAAAAATTTATTATTAACCGAAGGCAGGCTGTTATTACTTTTCTTAATTGTACGTAAAAATATCTTTTCAATAGTTATAAAATAAAAATAGTGAAAATATGAGCAATTTTAACAAAATTTTCATAAAATGTGAATGTTTAATGATAAATATTGAAGCTTTTCATGCTAAGATGTACTAAAATGACTACGATATCGTGTATTTCTACTCTTGCTTAAATATAATACATACAATAATAAAATAACAAATATTATTTACAGCAATAAAAATTAAATTAAATAGTACCTGTTCCTTTACCAACACTACATTGCTCAACAGCCGACTTAAAATCAACAGCCCGCACTCTTATTGAAAAATACTTTCAACTGTTCAAATAATAAATAAACTGCATTTAAAAATTTTAATATCAACTTATTATCTTAAGACGATAATAATAACTAAACAACATGATGAATTTATAAATCAGCTTTTAATTGAAAAGTCATGAAATGGTCCCTTTAAATATTGTTGTTCATCGAGTGAATCAAAACAAATTATATAAAAAAATAGTGAGCCTTATATGCTGACTGCAATGATACTTCTAACAAAACTAATTAATTCATTACCATCTGAAATCAAACCCGAAAGATCAAAAAGAAAAAAAAATCATCTGTAGTGTGAATGTGACATACTCAGTGGTTGTTGAGGTATGTCTTTGTGACATTTTCACATGTACTTCAATAAAATATAAACATGTAAGCTTTTTTCATTCATCCAAATTAAGTAAAACAATTATAAAATTTTGTTGTCATTACACCAGATGTTAAATTTTTCGTTACATACTATTAGATAAGTCTTTACTTTTAGACATTATTGACATAATATCATAAAATTTACTATATGTATTTTCTGTAAGTGTATAATCAATATATATATGCTTTATTAAACATAAATGAATAATTTTTAAATAATTTGTTTGAGAACAGGGATATATATATACACATATATATGTTGAAAATCCATCTTTCAGCAATATTGTGATGAAATAAATCAAATTACCGTAATTTCCGGCGTATAGCCCGCGGATCAAACAATCGTGTTTCGACCCAGAAATTTTTAAAAATAAAATGTAACTTTTTAGATCACAGTAAATATTGGTCTTCAAATACTGAATAAAATTTCTGTGTCCAAACTGAATTGTTTGATCTGCGGGCTATACATCCGTAATTACGGTACATATCATTAGAAACTGAATAAAGTTACAAAAGTGCAACTCATTAAGTTTTAAATATTTTTTTAGATATAGTTATTCGAAAGATATAAATATAATATATTATGCATTTTTTACATATATTTAAAGCACAATACGTCAAAATTTTCTTGAACAGAGTGAAATTTGGTATTTTTTTTCAATATTAGCAGCTCAATGCTAAATTTTCAATATTAACAGCCAAATATGAGCTTAAAGATTAGGACTGTCATTTTGAAAATTTCTATTGGGCGGTGAGGAGCTAGTGATTTTTCTCTTTTTTGGAAAGGGATAATTGCTCTTCGCCCTAGAAGTTTTACTAAAAAACAATATTGTTCATTTTTTTCCTTAACAAACGAACATAAAAGATAATTTGAAAAATAAAATAAATGTATAAATAAAAATATTTCCAGGGATGATACATTGGATAGGTTTTACATTTGAAAATATTGATAATTTTAAATATGATTTAAATACTACTAAAACCAACCAAAATCCCACTATTTTTATTTCAGATCCAGTTATAATGTAGTATTATGTACAATTTAAAATTAAAAAATTAGTCATAGAAACTCCGCCTCTGATTGATAAAGATTTTTTAATAATTTCATTATTTTTTGTAAAATATTTTTGATTTCAAAGATTATACAATTTTTTAGACACATTTAAATATTTTTTAACATTACAGCAATATTTTTTTCATAATCTACATACTTTATTTACCTTGCTTAAATTATTCGAAGAAGATTTCTTTATTAGTTATTGATATATGATTTTATATATAAAATGAGGCCTTTGAAAATTGAACAATCATTAATGGCAACTCGTGGCATTTTTCCAAAATTTTGATAATTTTTTCTCATGTGTTCACTATTTTTATTTTATAACCATTTAAAAGATATTTTTACGTACAATTAAAAAAAAAGCAATAACACCCTGCCTTCGGTTAATAATAATTTTTTCATTAACACATTATTTTTGACAAAATTCTTGATTTTAAAAATTCATAAGATAAAAGACACTCTTAGTGTTTAAACATGATAAAAAACAAGAAATAATAATCAACCTACATTATTTGTCACATATACATTATTTGAAACCTATTTAGTGATTTTATATTGAAATGACTTTTTTTTTATGTAGTCTTTGAATATCGAACTGTCATTAAAAAAATTTAAAACAATTTTTCAAAATTTTGATATTTTTTATCTTAAAAAATATTTTACTTAGGATCAAGAAAATTAAAGGTGATTACGTCTTAAAATAAGCTATAAACAAACCCAATTTTATTGAAATTTGTGACAGTGATTAAATGGTTTAGGGGAACTGACATGGAATGACTCAGCTTGATTTGATATGAAATGCACCTCAAAATATTTTTAAATAGGAAATACTACCAAAAACACCCAAAATCCCACTATTTTTATTTCAGAATCAGGTAAAGGACACCTTTAAGTATATCTCCCACAAAAAATAAATTTAATAAAAATACCGCCTTTTGTTGATAATGCTTTTTTTGTTAATGCATTATTTTTCATAAAAAAATCACGACTTCAAAGATTAAACATTTTTTCAGACACACTTAAAATGTTATATAAGCGTAACAGTATTTTTTTTTCATAAAATACGTACCCTATATATTATGCATAAATTATTTGAAGATGATTTGTGGAATAGATATTGAAATATGATCATATTTATGTCATGCTACATTTGAAAATCGAGCAGTCAAGAATGCCAACTGATGGCAGTTTTTCAAACTTTTGACAATTTTTTTCTCAGAAATTATTTCACCAAGGAGCAAAAAAAATTACTGGTGATCATATCTTAATAGTAAGAACAAACACACGCAGTTTCATTAAAATCTGTGATGGTGGGTTACATATTGATATTTTACTGCCTGATTTGACGTGGAATGCCCCAGTAATATCGTATTACGTAACGATAAATTGAAATAGTTCAATTTTGGGTTACGTTCCGAAGGAAAGAGTTAAATAAATAAAATTTTTATATTTTGTGATATTATATTAACTTGCATTTATATTTATATTGTATTTTGAATATGTACATATTTTTTTAGTGTGTTATGATTTCTGTAAAGAAGAAATCCCTGAGTGTAAGGATAGGTTTGAGTAGAAAAATCTAAAATTTTGTTCTTGAAATTGGAAATTTTTAATTGAAATTTTTAGATTGAAATTCTTGTTTTTGAAAATTTTACTTGAAATTTTAAATTCAAATTCTAGTTCTTGAAGTGAATTTTTAAAATCAAAATTTTATTTTGGGTATTAGTTTTGTTAAATTTAAACAAAATGGCATTTTTTGGGAAGGGCAAAAAAGAGGATTTACGTGTCCTTTGCGATGAGTTAGGCTTAACTGCCACTGAAGAAATGAAAATGGTCGATTTACGTAATTTAATTACAACGCCCGCTGATTACGAGGAGGATTATACTAAAAACTTACTTACAACTATAGTCGAGAATAGAAAAACTGAACAAGAGCGCTTAGATTTAGAAAATCAACGTGTTTTCGAACAAGAACAACGTAACATCGAAAAGGAAAATTTAGAGCGCGAACGGACTTTCGAAATCGAAAAATTACGTCTTACCCATCCGACATTGGCATCTAACTCGGAGTCAGAAAATAATAGGTGCACTTATGATAAACCGCGAATCGACCTACAAAAATTGATTCCCCGTTTTCGCCCAAACGAAGATTATATGAACATCTTCTTAGTGATGTGTGAGCGACTGTTAAAGGTCCTAGGGGTTCCGGAAGAAAATTGGGTTACGTATCTCATAAGCGCTTTACCTAGTGATATTGCTAGACTCATTGCTAGGGAACTGGAAGAAAAGGCCCAGGACTACCAACACATCAAGGCGATGTTGTTGAAACGATTCAAATTGACCGCTGAAAAATTTAGAATCTTGTTCGTTCAGCACAAGAAAATTCCAGAAAGTACCTGGAAAGACTATTTTTTCGAGCTTAGAGCATACTTTGAAGGTTGGCTATCTGAGTTCAACATAACTTCGTTCGAAGATTTAAAAAATCTTATTTTATATGACAAATTAAAAAGAAGATGCTCCCCGCAGCATAGAGAACATTTCTTAGACGTTGTGACTCTGATTTAAATGATCCAAATACATTAGTAGACAAGCTAGATGCTTACGATGTCCTAAGTGAAAATCCCGTAAAATCCAAAGTAGTGGAAATCCACCAGAAAAATAAAATCTGGTCAAAACCAAAAGAGACCGTACCATCCAGCTCTTTTAACTCCTTCGGGACAGGAGCCTTTTCCGAAATTTTTAATCTTTTCGTACCGCTTTTTAAAAACAGAAATTTGTGTCTTCTTGAATCGAGAAAATGCGCTGATTAAATAAGGCAAATTTTACAGTAAAGTTTTACTGGTGAGGAAAAACAAGGATTCTGAGCGCTTCATCCGGCACGTATACGTGTTGCTCGTCCCCAAGGGGTTAATAACTCATTTCAAAATGAATCCTTCTACTCAAAGAAGACAACCCCGTCAGAAAACGGAAAGATGAATCCCTCACTACTGATTGAAGATCGCCCAACCTTGAAATGTTATGGTTGTGGTGCTCTCGAATTTATTCGTTCTAAGTGCCTTACTTGCAACCCTGTGATAAAAACTGAATCTTCTCAGTTTGAGCAAATCCAGATATACACATGATCAACCACACCACACCTTTAACCACGGTAAACCTGAAAATTAATGGGGTCTATGGCAAAGCATGCGTAGATACCGGATCTAGCACAGCCTGGCTAGTGAATCATTGTATTCTGTGTTAAAAGAAAAAGGTACAAAGTTTCAAAAGACCTGTCTGAACATGTCCTTAGCAAATGGCTAACGGTCAAAAGAAGACAGTTTGACCACGACTGTTACTGTAGAAATTGGAGGAAGAAAATTCCGTACAGATTTTATTGTGTTACCTAAAGCTAAAGGAAACAGAGCCCTTTAAGGAAGAGACTTTCTTCATAAATCAGGGTTTGTACCAGATGTTAAGAACAAACGTTAGTACTTCGGCGATATGCCACATATAAAGTATGGTTTTGCAGATCCTGTTCCAAAGCCTCTTGAATGTTATGGTTAGAAGTCAGAATTAAATTACTTGCTGAAAAGGTATGAAACCATCTTTCCGCCAGGGGGAGGAGCCACCCCGTCCTCTTGTGAAATCGGTACAGTCTCCATTGAGATAACCCCGAAACCAAAGAAATTTGCTGTGAAAGACTTGATCGAACAACGCAAAAGGAAACAGTATGTAGACAGAAGACGGATAGAAGGACCTCAGTATTCTCCTGGTGATCATGTATGGGTAGAACTCTAGCAAGTAGTTAGCAAGGCTGGTCAGAAAAGACCCACCAAATTCAGTCCTGGACATGACGGACCCTATGTAGCGCTCACACAGCGTTCGCCCACTTCCTATGAAGTTGCCAGTTTACATGCTCCTGCAGTTCCCTTAGGAACTTACATTTGCCCTAAAACGTTGTAACAATGTTACTGACCAACCAGTTATTCCACTCAGGAAACGTGGTATGCCAAAAAAATGTTCCTGGTCCCTTGCCGAGACGTCTAAGGAACCAGAGGGGGAGGATGTAACAAATATTTAAATACCGATACACTAGATGGCAGCACACGACAGTCTCTAATTTTAGCGGGCTGCCAAATAAATTTTTCCCATGATTCCATGCGGATTAGCTTTCCCGCAGAGAATTCTGAGACTCGCAATGGACAGATATCGAAATGCAAGCTGTCTTGCTTTTTAATTCCCCCGGAGTTTTGAGAGGCGGGAAATGATAAAATGTTTTCCAGATCAGCGGATTTCTTCTGAGCCTTGCGATGTAAATGTGTACAGTAACCCTGTAAATAATATGTCTTGAAGTACAGAGATTCATTAAACATTACTTTGTACTAAAGTATAGAGTGGCGTTTCCTATTTGAAGGGATGAGTCCATATTTAACGATTGTTGCGCCTATTTTCATGGAAATCGGATAGCTATAATACTAAATAGAAAATTATGCATATTATCCTAACTAAAGTCTGACTTTGAGTTATAAATACTTTTTTTTTAACACTAGAACGGCGGGAATTTTTACTCAAGTTTTTAAAAAATATTTCACATCAGAATTTTTACTTAAAACTATTTAACTTATTTATTTAAGTTATTTTTGTGCAGCTTATATTAATCTTATATTACAAAGAAATTTCTGGTTCGAATCGACATGTATTCATTCAGAAAGGGTCAAAATGACCCCTCGCTGCCGTTCTAGTGTTAATATAAAGCATAGAAATAACTGACACACGTGTTTTTAGTTGAAGCGGTGAATAAAACTATGAATTAAAATAAATTTTTAATGAAATTGTAATTAACTTTTCAAATTAATGCAATATTTAGTCAAATTTTAGCGAAGAATTGAGTTTATGCCAAACCTTCTATAACAAAATCTATTCAATATATTTCACTTTTTTCTTTCAAGAATATATTAGCAAACCACTTACCTGTGTTATGAAGCAAAGTATTTGCAATACCTCTTATATTTACTAACATATGCCAAATTCCGTATACAAAACATGATAAATAAAACGTGTATTTTTCAATAAAAATAGCTCTTAAATTAATATATACATACTTAAAAGCTGTATTTTGCTTCATAACATACCAGTAAATGAGCAGAACACTGTGACTAAATTTTATTTCTATATATTTAAAACCTTTTAATAAATGAGGTGTCTTGTAAACGTAAACAATGAAAAACGCAGTTTTTCAGAAAACATAAGTTAAGATTTTAGTATAGCCGAAAAACGTATGTATAAAGGTTTATATTTTGGGCTATATCTTTGTTTCTAATTATCGCTGAACTAAAAGTAAGGCATTTTTGGAATCTAATTTAAAATAACAAAAACAAACAGAAATTTTTCGCAAAAACGGCGATTTGAGCGTAGGTTGTTAATGGCATTTATTGTCATATTAATTAAGGCGAAAACAAGGGGAATTTTACCATTTCGGAAAAGTGGTGTCAATCAAGAAATCTGGATTTTAAAAAAGTAGCACGATGTTTTGACATTGGATAGTTTAACATGGTACCGGCGATATAAGCGATTTGGTGACTTCACGACAAGATTTTATCTTTTCTTTCGCTGTCAAGTTCTGAAATTTGGTTCAAAACGTCAACTTTGGCTGTATTTTACTGAAAGATCGTTTCCGTTTACAAAGAAATGGTAAACGTCTTTCGATTGTACAGTTTTTGAATAATAACACCTATCAATTTCGTGCGTTTCGGAACAAAAATGATTTCAGAAGTGTGTCAAAAAGTAGCCCTTTAGGATTTGAGAACAGTTTTAATCAGTTTTTTTAAATAAATGATTTTTTAAGTGATATGTTTTCATGAGTATAAGTTATTACAAACTGAGTTTTTTCAGAAAGAAAATTTATGATTAAAATTTCAGTATTTTCAATAATTATTAATTCTTACACTTCAATGAAAAAATCGTTACTTTGTGTATGTATTTCATATTTTAATTATTTTGTTTTAATGAAAATATGATAAAAGTATCGTTATATATTACATTACATTTTTTTACTGTCATAATTTGTCTTTCCCCCTTCCGTTTATTAACATTTCTTTTTTCTTTCAATGAAAAAAAAAATTCCATTTATCTGCGAAATGCATTTTTTTATAACTTCTCTTGTTTAAAATGACATATCCAAACATTCTTGCAGGATATGTGCATGGCATTTTGTACAAAGATTTGATGATATGTTTTTACAAAATTGCCTTGGGGATTTTTAATTTCATAAGAAATTTTTGAAAAATTATTTCTTGGAGTAAAAATGACTCTCAAAATTACCTTCTTTTTATTTCAAATTTATTGTACATTTGTAAGCCATCTTTTTATAAACCTTGAAGACAAATTAACCCGAAACCTTTTCTGCACACAATAGGGGAAAAGAAGAAACGGGGAAAGTTATTCGTGGTGTATATCAAAAATTAAATAAGTTAAAAATTTTATTTTATTCTTATTTCACAGTATAGAAAATGTATCTGAAAAATAGTCTTTATGTAAAGGCGCAGTTTAGGGAAAATATTCATTAAAAATTGCCTATAACGTTGTTGTGCCCATCAACGGCAGAATAACAGATTTTCTCTTAAATTAATATTTAAGTTATTAATTTATGACAACAATTCTGTATCTAACCCTTATCGGTCCTGTGTCATTTACCACGTGATATCGATATCAGCATCGCGTATATGAATTTTATTAGGTTTGCACAACTTTTCTCTTTAGAAATGCCTTTACTTGTACATTGGCAACAAGGACAAGTGAAATGTGGTACAAACTTTATTTTTAAAATGTAGTGGTGAAATTGAATATAAAAATGGAAGCATGTATAAAAAGCTAGCGTCCGATGCAGGTTAAATATCACGACTATTACTTTAATATATGAAATTTCTAATATTCAAATCCCTAAAATTCCATGAATCCCCTGAAGTGTATGAACCCTATAATAAATAAATAAAATAAAATTGTGACCATGGCAATGAATTACAGTCAAGAAACTGAGCGATGAAATATAAATAAACGTTGCTCATATACAGGTCTTAAAGAAAAAAAAACTTTTTTTTTACATTTATACTTTTTTTTTTATTATTTCTTTCCGAAAGTGAAAATTGCCGTTTAGTTAATGCCAAAACTATTTTAAAACATACTGAAATAGATCCTGAGAAAAAGATCACCATTTGCTGTTTCGCACAGAATTTAACAAGTATTCTGTCCCTTTCCATACCTTTACACAAGAGTTACTGAAAAATACACGTTTGAAATACATCTGTTTCCAAATATATATTTGTTATTACGTATTTTAACTCTCTCGCTGAGTAATTGTTTTATCAAAATAGCTTCGCGACGATCGTCTTTTAAGAATTTTTATTCTTTTGTCACCGGTTTTTCAAAACAAATATTTTTGTATAATTTAAATGGGAAAATGCTCCGATTAAATAAGGAAAAATGTACACTAAAAAATTAACGGGTGGGAATAATCAAGGAGAGTTAATTCGACGAAAAAAGGCATCCCCGAGGAAATCTCGGGTTGCAATGCGAGAAGGTTAATATATATTATATGTGAGATGCGACCTATTTAATTGAAAAAATCTTTGATTAAATAAATCGAAGACTACCAATCTGAAGGAGTGGTATATTCAAATTTCGTTATCCTGGGCGCAGCTAACAATTCTTACGCTTTTTTGTATCACAAAAGTTAATAGAAACTTTTGCGTTACTTATTTTCCAGATTACGACGTTTAAAAAAGGCAAAATTTGATATTAAAATTGTGTTGTACAAAAAAGCCTGAGGTTTGGCAATTATAGCGTGTCACTGATAAAATGTAGATCCTCACTGACGTTAAATAAAGATCTGAAAAAATATTTTATATGACAAATTCAATAATCTTTGCAAATGTAGTACTATTTCAATACAGTTTGTCTAGTTTATGTGTAAATCCAGTTTTTGTTTTGGATAAGCTACATATGGTTAACTTGTTTATGGATAAAAATAGTTATTATTGCTTGTCTAGTAACAAATTCATTTACTGTTAATTGTACTAACATTTACATTTAAGCGTTCGACAGTGTTATCAATATAGTAGATTTTTGAAAACTCGGAGTTCTACTAATATTTCCGAATAGTAATATTTGCTTTACTTAATGACAGATTAATTTATGCGAATATTACTGTTTGGAAAATGCGATAGATACCTGGATAAAAATAGTTTCAAATTGACAATACTGCCGATCGAGGTCAACATATCTTCGTCAATTTCTTCGATGAAATTTTATTGTATTTAATGATTAAAATAAATTTCAAATTTTCTATCTATTTATAACATTACCTGTTATTTTAAAGAAATATTGACTTGAATGTATATTTTAAGACATGTTTAACACTAGAACGGCGGCGAGGGGTCATTTTGACCCTTGCCGAACGAAAACATTTCGATTCGAACCAGAATTTGTTTTATAATATAAGATTGAACTATGCTGAACAAAAATACCTTAAATAAATAAGTTAAATAGTTCTAAATAAAAATTCTGATGTGAAATATTTTTATAACACTTGAGCAAAATTTCCCGCCGTTCTAGTGTTAAAGAAAATGCATAAAGTATATACCGGGAAAAAAAATCTGTATTCATACAAATATTCGGAATTGCTCAGTTTGCAAAATAAGACTCGATATGTACTTTAACCCCTTCATGATGGGAGTCATTTAACCCATTTGTGCCTGAATTTTTGTTTTCTAAAATTTTTTGGTAAAATCAGTTTAAATTGTTGCAAAATGAGCTGGAAAAATACTAAAAAAAAATCAAGCTTAATTTTTTTTTTGTATTTATTTGATAAAATGTAAAAGAACTAAATATGAGTATTTCTAGTAGAATAATATGCATAATTATATATTTTACCTGCATTTATATTTAAAATGTTTTTAAATTGTATATTATGTACTATAATTAATATTTTTATGAACTAAAATATATATATATATATTTCTTTGCAGAGACTAATAACATTATAATTATTGTTAATAATAAAATAAGAATAATCGTATTGCAGACTTAAAAACAATTTATTTCATAAATATCTTCGAAAGGAGATTACATGAATAATTATCTCCTAAATTTCTAACAAAACTATACGCCCATTTGTGCCTAGAACCGTATATTTAGGACATTACAAAAATGCATAAAAAATAGGCTTGAACATTTAATTTCGCAATTAAAAAAAAATACGTATATCAAAAACGTCTACAAGCTAAGATTATAACTTACGATTTTGCATCCTTGATAGAAAAAATACAAATAAACTTACTTTTTACATTTTGCCATCTTGAAAAATTAAAAATCTATAAACACCCCTTAATAAGCCTTAATTTAAGCAAATAAATATCCACCTTATGCTGTCATCTCTCGGTTACAGATAAAGACATTTATAAATAAGGATTTCATGCAATTTTCACGTTATAAAGGAGAAGAAAATTATACAAATTCATTAAAATTTGAAACGTCCCAAAAATGGGACGCTAGGCATAAATGGGTTAACTAACGTCTTTTTTTTATCGCAAGGTTCCTACTCCTTGGATAAACAGGACTCCCAATGACGACTACTTTTTATATTTGGTTGCATCACTATTTATAAAAGATATATTTTGTAGTATTTTTTTGCTTGAACATTGTGTAGAAATGTATGCTAAAGATTTTTGTTTTGAGAAAGTGGTGTGAAATCGAATTAAAAAATAGTCGCTAGTGGTAGTGCTGCTGGGAACTTGACAAGGACTCTCGCACCACTATTAACGATACGAAATTTCTATTTGATTTTGTAAAACACAGAAATCGTAACCACACCTTTTTTCATGGAATTTGAAATATTTGTCTATAGTTAAATATGGCGAAAAAAAAAACTGGTGAAAATTTGTATTAGAACAGTGCGTATGCGTACCCTCTCAAGGATATTACCTGTAATTCCTTAATCTCTTGAGAGTTGGTAGAATACATTATATTTCAGTTAATTTTAATTAAGCTATGCGCCATAATCTTTTAATTAAGTTTTATTTTTGTAACTTGAGTGAAAAAAATTGTAACATTGCATTTCATTATTTTCAAATGCAATTTTACGAAAATTCCTGTGGAAATTCAACATTACTTACACACAATTACTTGTCTTCGAAAGTGGCTTAGTATTTTTCGCGTTATTTAATCGAAGGTTTCCACAGTGTTGCCAGAATGGGGACTTTTTTCATTCAGATTATTTGACTTGTCACCACTTTTTAAAATAGTATAATTCGCCTTTTTTTCAAAATTTTTAATCTATTTTTAAATAGGGCGAATATTTCTATTTCAAAAAAAGCGGTGGCAATCAACAATCTGGGGACAAAAAATTCCCCAATCTGGTAACACTGGGTTTCCATAACTAGATAAGCCAAAGATTTTGGCTGAAATATTCTGCTACTAAAAAATAAAAACAATACGCGCACCAAGTGGAACGTATACTTGGCAACCGCCCTCATACCTGCTTACCAGTCAGCATTTTCTGTAAAATGTGAGTTTATTTGGCTCTTATTATGCACTTTATAATCAGATATTTTTTTCTTTCTTTTAAATAGAAAAAAATTACGTTCTATGTACAGTGGTTCAGTTCAGGGGTTTCATAGTTACCAGGGTACTACACGCCTTAATGATGGGTAGATTATTTAATACATCTGAAAGAGCCATAAAATATGCCTATAAGTGGTACAATATGTACTACAATGATAAGTTAAAGATAAAAGCTATCGCGATTCTTTTAAATATATGTGAAGTTCGTTGGTAACAGCAAATATGAGGTCGAACATTTTACTTGTGAAATCGTGGCTTAGGATACAAATTTATTCGACCAATTTGACGAATACTTCGATGTCTTAAAGTATAACTCCTAGTGACAAAACATAGTGGCTGTTTGCAGTCTTATTATTAATTCATACGGTCGTGTCATAAATATAAACAAAGCAGAGAATTCAGGAATCCAAAGATTTCTCCACAAATAAAAAAACGAAGTCAGCTTGTCCTTCGAAGAAGTTTGTTCATCCGGCATAAAAACATAAACAAGTTCCACATTGTTATGAAAATTTCGTGAAGCCTTCAGGCTTTGACACGAGATTTATGTCACGCTGCAAGATCTTCAGGAGCAATTTAGAAACCTACGGGATTTAATAGACACACCAGATAACATTTTCTTGAGCACTTGAAAAAAAACAGAATCTGAGCCCCAGCTCAGTGCTTGGACTTTTTATTATACTTGAAGAAGAAAATTAATACCGACGTAGCACGCAAACCAATAATTCGGTGAAAAGCGCCCGTCCGCAGGAGAGCAGTTAAGCTAATGGCGCGAGAGGAAAACACCCTAAGACGAAAGAGTCCCTTACCTTGTAGAGTAAAGTTTTTGAAGTGAAAGCCTATTGCCCAAATGCGCGGGAAACCAGATTCGTGGAATGAAGATTAGAAACAAAATGGCTTTTTCACAACATTCGAAAATAAAAATGTAGCATCTCTCAGAATATTATAGATGGGATAGCTGATAAAATTGATGAAGGGACCAAAAGCTTTAGATTAAGATATTAAATAAAATAATTATTAATATAAGAGTTTTAAAATTAAAGGGAAATTAAATAGGAATAAATAATAGATATTATTAAGAAATAGGAAAATAATGAATATGCCGGAAAATTAGAATAATGTAAAGGAATAGCCCGAAGTAAAAATTTTTATATAACATTTATATCGGAGTTAATTAAATATTGTTGCCGGGTTCCAGTTAAACGTTTATATGTTTCTGAAACTATTATTAAAATATATTTTTTGAATATTTCTTTTCTTTTTCAAGCACCATCTTCTTCATTTTCATGTAACCAAAATTTTATTTCTCAAAACTTCTACTTGAAAATACGTAAAAATGGAAAAAGTAAGAAAGAAAGGAAAACAATATCATGAATTTAGATTTTCCTTTGTATCAGAAACCTATTAACCCATCATTTTAAATTCCCGTCCCCAGTAATGTACAGTTTGAGTACTAAAATTAAAGTAAAGAAAGCTTTGGCTTCGAGGGCGTAGGAACCGGGGGAGCTGGGGGAGCTGTGGCTCCCCCTGGAATATTTCAGACTGGCTTAGCTTCCCCGGAAGAAATTCTCGCACCACATCTGTTTACGATACATTGCTGAATTAAAAAATAAAGTATACTTTTTCTAGGAAATTCACAGAATAAACAACTAAGAAAAGAGAGAGAGTAGGTGGTGAGCACAATTGTTTGTGCCTTCACCCTTTTTATCATTATTTACAACCCTCCCGATTTCCAAAAAGAAAAAGAGGGCCTTATGTTGGTCTACTACAAATTACCTGCACCGATAACATATTTATAAAGAGGAGGCCTTTAAAATTGATTTGGAAGAGATTTGTAAAGAATTTGTAACCAAAACAACAGAATAGCACTTTAATTATTGGTAAATGGAAGTGGGATAATTAAATACCTAAAATTTGAATATTGTATTCGGGACGGACATAAATTAAGTTTCTATGTATCAAGTATATCTATTAAAAATTATTTTAACTGGATTAAAGTGCTGGTGATCTTTTGATATGCTTCTATTTTATACTTCTGTTTGTGAAACGTGCAACACTATGAAGGAACCCTCCAAAATAAACGAAATGTTCCGCGCCACTAGCTTTCCGCAATATGCTCCGGCTCCCCCTGTTTGTACAAAGTTCCTACGCCACTGTTTGGCTTTGTTTATCTCTGAAAACGAACAGTCAATCGATACCCTGTGTTTTACAAAACAGTCCCAGTAGCACACAGAAACAGTAGGAAACTGGTCGTGGTGTTTGTTCCGACATCCCTTGATCTGTTTCTTCGGAACAGTATTAAAATGAAGGTTCCCAGGTTTTGAAGGAACAGTTCTGTTGCGTTTTTCAAAAGGAGTAAAAACGGCAAGTTCAAATATATCTACATCAGAAGTACACTGGACACTTTACTATAGCATACTCGCCAATTTTCAACGGAACTTCGTTAAAATGACCCAGGATAAACACGTTACTAACTGGAAAGAAAATTTGATGCATCATTATACATTTAACACTAGAACGCCCGGAAATGTTGCTCAAGTTTCATAAAAATACTTGACACCAGAATTTTTATTTAGAGTTTTTTAATTGATTTATTTAAGGTATATCTGCGTGGTTTCAATTTAACTTATTTTATGAAAAAATTTCTGCTTCCAATTGACATTTAATCACATGGGGGAGTCGAATTGACTCCTTCCGGGCGTTCTAGTGTTAATGTAATTTTTCTCTATGAAATCTTGAAATGTATTTGAAATCTTTTCTTAAGAAAAATTTCTGATTCAAAACTTCTTTAACCTGCGTTAATTTAACTCGCATTTTACCGATGTTTAATGGAAAGTTGGCAAGTGTGGTTTTAGAGCCATTAAAGCTTTTCTATGATAGCTAATATTTATTTTAAATCCATATGCCCCAAAGATATAGTAACACGAGCAATACCTTATTTTTAAAGGTATTTCCTTAATACAGTATCATGTTTATATATTTATAAATTTATTACTAATTTATTCCGGTGAGAAAGTTTGAATATTTTGAAGCATTTAGTAAGTAATATCATAGTTCGAAGCTAATACTGGAACATTTTTGCTTTCTCAAAGTTTATTAACAGTTTGATAGCAAGCCAGGGGTGACTATTGTTATATTTAATCGTATCAGAATTTACAAAATATTTTTTTTCTAGTAGATTTCTCATGCAAATAACTTGTATAGGTGCATGCAGAGGTTAAATTAGTAAAATGGATACGACTAAAATAAAAAAAAAATTCCACTGGGACTTGCATGTCTGGACCTGGAGTAATAGAGTTAAATCATCTGGTGAAATATATAAAGTTTATTCATATTTCTTATTTCTTTTAACGTTAGAATGCATGAAAATTTTGGTAAGTCTCAAAGTAAATTTGATTTAAGTAAAGTAAATATTTTCCCTACGATATAAATAGTCTATTCTTAATAAACAATTTTTAGAAAAGCATTCCATGTTGATCTCGACTTTTGATTTGGAAAGGTGATGTGTGTTCCCTTCTTGTGTTCCTTTCATTTTTTATTAGGATGCTTTTTATTCTTGGTTCTCTTTAATAAACAAAGATAGTGCTGATAAATAGAAGAAGTTTAGCAAGTTGAAAATGGCGCCCTCTAGACACCGAATATTCAAAACTTTGCATTTTATGTTCAATTATCCTATGTTGCATGCTTATTATTATTATTATTATTATTTGAGTTTGCTTGATTGTGGTCTCTTTTTTTGAAGTAGAAATACTCTTCTTAATTAATAACAGAATAAATAGTACGATAATCAGATGAATTATACTATTTTCAATTAGTGTTGGCAATCTAGAAAGTGGCGTAAAAAAAGTAGTGGCAAGCGGTAGCAATCTGATTTTTAAAAGAGTTAACGTTTTGGAAACGCTGAAGTTATCGTAATTCGTACCAGTAAAATATTAATTCTTGTTAGCTCAATATTAAAGCTAAAAAATAATAAACCGCCCATGTTATATTTGTGTATCACAATTCGTGTTAGCAAAATATTTATTCATGTTAGCTCCATATTAAAGCTTACAAAAACCGTAAATCACTCCTTTTTTACTCGTGTAACCTCCGGGCAATAGAAGCTCTCAGTTTTCATTCACTGTTCAACGTTAATCCAACTCGCTTGTTTAAATGTACATTTTATCTTTTTTATTTTTTTAGAGCTTTAGTGATGATACAGTTCACTTCAGCAGTAAGCAAAACGATTAACCCCTTCGGGACCGACGGCTCTTACATTAATTTTATTCGGTTGGCACCACTTTATAAAATAAATTACCTTTAGCTAAATAATCACGAAAATGCTATAATTAAAGAAAGCGAATATTACTTTTCTTTTTTCCTGGTAACAAAAAGAAATTCTGTACCCCCTTTTTGAAGGTGCATGAAAGCACCCATGGTCCCGAATGGGTTAAATAATAAGACTGATCAAATGAATGGAAGAAATGCAAGTTGAAAATAGCGAGCTCAAACGTCTGGTGCTCATTCTACACATTGTAAAATAAAAAGTTGTCACAAGAAAAAAATATCTTAAAATACAAAAATACTCTGCTAATACCTGGATAAAACGCGGAACCTAAACCGATAACTCACGCCGTTCTAAAGTCAGCACGATGGACTACGGAATCTAAGAACATCTTCTAGCTAATTTGTTTCCCTCCGCGGCATTTTCACTGATAACTCGCGGTGAGAGAAGATAGTGGCGCTCATGTGTCTGAACAAAATGTACATAATGGAGGTTTGCAGGCAAGACTGCATACATATTAAAACCTTAATTCTCGCTTCCGTCAATATCACAGGCTGAAGTGTCGTTCGTTATTTTTCGTGCCCGTCATATTTCCGGGCTGGAGATTTATTGCTGCAAAAAACTCTTTAAACCAGAAAAAATTAAGTGACATTTCGGTGTGAAGTCTTTGAATATTAGCGTTTGGGTTGGGTTTTTGGCGCTGATTGTGATGTTGGACTTTGTATATCGTATTGCATGTTTCGAAATAGATCTCAATAAAAAAATTAATAATAATCAAAATTTAATGTATATTATATTATTTGTAAACATTTGTTTGATGATAATAAATAAAGATCTAAGATGTGCAAAATAAAGGTCTTATTTTGCATTAATTTGCATGGTGTAAAACAAACATTAAAACACAGAATTCTCGCATGATGGCTTTTCCAGAAATGTTTGGTATATAACATCTTTTTTTTTTCGCCTTAAAAAAAAACTAATTGCATATTTTATATAGAGAACTTATAATTATTCAATTTCTGTAATAAAATAAATAGGTACTCTTTTGATAGTTTTTCCAAATACTAAGCGATCGTTAAGGGGTTAAGCGTACAAATCTAATGCTGGAATCGGACGTAAATTAACACAGCTGCGCCATCTTGTGGACGGGGTTGATAATCCACATACGCGGGCTTTTAGTGTGACGCCATATATGACAGAATACCTACCATCAACGAATAATTTCTAAATCTCTAGTCGCTCATGGAATACGAACCTCGTTTACCGGATTCATTGCAAAATAATTGCGCAGCGAGAAGGGGGTGGGGTCCAGTTGCACTTGACGCCACAAAAATTTCTTCGCCTGAATTCAGCTATTAATCAAGGTGAAAAAAACTTTAAATTTTAGTGGTGTGAAGTGAGAAAACAGTTAAGCATCTTCTTGTAGTTCAACCCCATCTGCTACGTGGCGCCTGACCTCCTCTTTAATCTTGCGGTTATCTCTCTCATTTAAGATATAACGTTTAATATGCATGCAGTTTTGTTTGCAGGTCATTTCTTTTTTGCACACCGACCGCAAGGTAGCGCTAATGTCCATTAACAAATTTAACATGCACTGAATACGCTCAAAGTATAATCGCTGTGCTAGAGTGTAAGCTTTTAAATGGGGAAATGCGAAAATTAAACGTTGTTTCAAATGGTAAAAATAATGTGAAATACTACTCGTTTGTTTGACAACTGTTTGACGTCGCTCTATTAAAATCACCCTAGTTCAGATATATATCCTATATATACAACCGCTTTCGATGATAAATCTGTAACACATTTATAGTAAATAATAAAATAAAACTTGTGCAAACAGTTTTATTCTACAATTTTTAGAGCAGAAGAAAAAACTTGTATTCGAAATGTTTTCGTATCATTTTACGAGAATAATTTTCATATTAACTTACACATTTCTTCGTGTTATCTTACTTCAGTTACTGTTAATTCAGCTACTGTTATTAGATCCTAAGTCTAATTTGAGTAAACACATCCGCCTGTGCTGCTTCTATTACTGATTATTTGATTCACTGTTCAGACACTTCGGTGTCCCATGTATGCTTCCTCAGTTGCACTCCTTAGAAGTAACCTTTTGTGACATGTATAAATTGCTCTTTAACTACTTTTACCGAGGGTGCTATGAAAGATTTATGAAATACATTTTTGGAAAATAAGCCTGACCTAAACACAGATCGAGCATAAACATTAAAGTGACAAAATTGATACAGAAAAAAAATTATTCACAGTCTATGATATTCGCAGGCCATCGAATTACCACTATATAATTTAATTTATTTAATGAAAGAAACTTTCAAATTAAATAAGTCAAACATATCATTCGGGAATTCTAATGGCAAATGACTTTTAGTTTAAAATGTTAGACAGCCCTAGTTAGGTATATGTAAGAACAAGAAGTTTACATCCGTCAAATCTAACTAATATAATGTGTGTACTAAAGCAGTGCTCAATTAACAATATAACTCTAAATCTAGCAAAACCACTCATTTTACGTATATCAAATGAAAATATTTCGTGAAGGAGAAACTTTATCATAAAATGAATCACCCTCATTCAGAAATAAATCAAATTCAAAAGTTAAATGTTTTAAATAAAAATTCTGGTTTGATATATGAAAAATATTTGTATAAAACTTCAGTAAAATTCTTTGTATGTTTAGTAGTAACTAACTTAACCCCTATATATTAACGTAGCGTCCTATAAGTACAGGCTACTTTTTTTTCAGTTTGATTGCCACCACTTTTTTGAAGGAGAAATATTCACCTTATCTAATGACCCAGAAAATGAAATGAGAATAAAATGAATTATGCTATTAAAAAAAAAAAACTGTTGAGAAACAAAGAATTTCAATTAAAAATAAAGTAGTCTATCCTGCACGTGAAAGTCAGGAACGCGGTAATTAAGAGATTAAAAAGAACTTGTCATGAACCATATAAGGTGTGTTTGGGTAACTGGAACCACGAGGTAACTGGGCCATAGGCTATTTTATAAAAAACTGTTGGTGTTTTCTAATTTTAGCTTTCGTGAACAATGCCCCTTAATCTCTACTTCCTAAAACAACGTGTATCAACTCAATCATAACTCTCACTTTGCTGAGATAGCTTGTCAAAAATTTACTTTTCTTTTTTTAAAAACAACGTCAATATGGCTGAACTTCCTCGGTTTATTATTAAAATATTGTAAGTACTTTTATTAAACAATCATTTTTTTAAAAAAAATTAGGCATTACATTAATATTATTAGGTATCTATACATATTTACTTCATGTTTCAAATGTAAGCCCGGTGTCCCAGTTACCTCATAAATTTTTCAAGAATGGGGTAACTGGACCATGCTGAATCCAGTTACTCCAATAGTTATAAATAATTTTTTTCTGTTTTTCTTACTACGGGAAGTAAATTTCTCCGTTGTTTTTTTCTCACAATAAAGAAAATGATAGAGTACTTTATTAAAATTACGTAATGAAATTAAAAAAAGCATATTGAGTGGTATCAAGCCAAATTTCTTGACCCCTCACTTTGGCACCTGAATTTTATAATGAGAATTTCACCTTTATTAAGTACGCGAAAATATACTTTTACTTGTTTTCAGATAGATTCTCTTGTAAATATTGATGTCATTAAATTATTTCAACATTTTACGAAGCAAGTACCTTGCACCTGAAAGCGAGATAGCCAGACCTTGAAACTGTACTATACACAGGGGTCGCAAACTATAGGGAAACTTTTATCGTTCCTACAACTATTTTGAAAATATTATCTTCATCGCACCTTTTTTTTTAAAGTATGTTAAATAAAATGATCATGTAGGTAACTTATTAAGGGTTCTGGTAGGAACAATAAAAATTTCCCCATATAAATGCGACTCCTGGATAAAGATAAAATACTTAAGTACATACGTAGCCGTTTGTTCATAGATTTAACTTACTATTTTTTTCCTTAAAACACCCATGTGACTTTTATACTTATTAACTATACTAACGTACATACGTACTTCCTTAAGTTTTATGTTTTTGGCATAAATAAATCTAATATTTTCACTTTTAGTGCTCTTTTTAGACTCATTGACAGCAAAGGTTTCACTTACAACGCTGTTTATTGACATACAATTTACATGATCTGCCTGGTTTAAATTTTTTTAAGTTGTTTACACTTTTTCAAACAGGATCTGATACCCCATATTAAAAAAAAAAAAAAAACCGCGTGTGGAACATAGACCCCCCTGGTGCAGTTTCCCTATTTTTACGGGGCAACTGGAACCATGAGGAAGGAAAGATTAAATATATATATTTTTTTATTTTTAGATATTAAAATGTAATTTTGAACACTGCTATCTGATAGAGGGAACCTAACTGAACACATTTACAAAAGTTCAGACTTTAATTCAAATGAACATTTTTTTTGAAGGTGAATCGTCAGAAACTCTAGAGTCACATTGTAAAAACATGTCCCAGTTGCCCCAACTAACTTTACATTCACGATTTAAAGAAAGCAATTATTAGTATTTAATTTTAAAAACAAGTCGCGGATTTTTCGAATATTTCTATTTATTTACTTTTTTAATACTGAATTATAAATTAATAACTTATTTAAAAATATACATTTGCTTTTTAAAGTTCAGTTTGAATTAACTTTTTGTTTCACTTAGGGGGCCAAAATCAGTTGCGAACTTTAATGAAAAATAATTGGTTTTAAAAAACCCTTTTTTGAGGAAATATTAAAGCGATTTAAATTTTATGTGGCTGATATTACATAGCCGCCAAAATCTTACGCCTTTTTATACCACAAACATTTTATACAAGGTTTTACCTTTATAAATCGTCATAATCTGCTGATTGAATGAGGTAAAAATTTCCATTAAATTGCGGCTATTCTATTAAAATTAGCTATATTTTGATGTTTTTCTTAGAGCGTCATGAGTTTTTTAAAACGTCACTTAAAACGAATTACTGTTCTATGACAATAGCATTTTTACACTCTTTTATTTAACTTAATGTAACTTCATGTATGTAATTATAGAATTTTGTAACCGCTGTTTCACTCACTTCCTAATATGGTAGAGTTATAAAAATTATGAACACATGTGCGTCTCCGATAACAATATAACATTTTAATTTTTTTATAACTTAAATGTAAAATGATAGATTAATTTCAAGACATTTTTCTCCTATCCGGGCATAGGTGATAGCTAGCCTAATTACAGCGTCTAGAATAAATAGTGCGGAAATCTTCTATCGAAACAGTGCTAAAAATGGGTATGCCTTAAATGTGCAACGATGCTGAAACCAAGGAGTTGATCCCAGCAACAGCTGCGGCATATTTTCAAATTTCATTGTAAATATCGTATTATTACAGCATCTAGTACGGTTGCCAGTTAGCCTTTTTTTTAGACCCTCCGGGTTTCTTAGTAAAATATGCCCGAGAGTCAACCAAGTAGAGTCCTACATGAATCGATAGCCCTTAAAAAGAAATGAATTTCCCCCCAGTCTGAAGATTATACCTCCATCCAATAGGGGGTTATCACCCTTAATGTCTGTTTTGGAAAAAAAATGCATTGTCGGAAAAAACAGCTGGTCGGATTTCAACGAAAAAAATAAGGGTTGTATAACAGAGTGGGCCGAAAAAAGTTTTTTTTTCAATTTTTGATGATGGGTAGTGCGAAAAAGTTGCACTAAGTTTACACAAAAAATTTGAGATTTTTTGGACGATTCCTGCATTTGCCGCAAATGGCTTGAAGTTTTTCTCAAATGCTGATTTTTTAATTTTTTTAGCAAACATTTTAAAAATGATAAATTAAATTTATTTTAGCTGAATTGACTTGAAATGTCATGTTTAGTGTACGAAATATTTAAATAATTATGTATTATTTAACAGTTATGTGCATTTTTAATTTTAAGTGATTTTTATAGCCTTTTCGCTTATAAGTGAGCAAATTTGCAAGTATTGTTTGGTTCGTTCGTCGGTTTCTCTCTTTTGTCTTTATTATGTTCCTCGCCCTTCCTTCTGTTTTTCGATGTGTTCAGAGTCACATATTTGGATGACGGATCACAGCATGTCTTGACTGCAATTCTGGAAGGAGAGGAGAATGTGGAGTAGAAACCAATGAAAACGCAATCAGTCATCATGGGATGACGGAAGAAATAGGAGATGGGAATAACTGCGAGATGGGATGTTAATTATTTTTCTGCTCTAAAATACAACTATTCTCAGGGGATTCAAAAAGTGGAAACTTTGAAGCAGGCAGTTCGTCTGAATCAGAATTTGAACCAGAGCCTTCAAAAGCAGACACTCCCAAACGCGTATCTCTTTCTCACACAGCGTTCGCCGGATTTAGAAATGGCATATCATATAGGTAAATTGCGTTATGAGCTTCATCTGTGCTTCAGGATACAAGAATTGTAACAACCAGGAATAAGGATCTCGCCATCGATAAAGACTTGGTCAGGAGACAGAAAAAGAAACTTGAAAATAAGATGCAGGAAGGGGAATATCTTGGAGGATGAAAAATTACAACCATATATTTTGATGGTAGAAATAATAACACGATCTTCATAGAAAAGGAGAAAAAGTGGCACCGTCGAGAGAAATACGAAGCACATATCACTAATGGCGTGCGAAAATGTACGTGCCCATTTTTACCATCCTATTTCTCTTTCATGGCCATCAGAAATGCAAAAGGATCAAGATTTCTCTATTAATCTTGCTCCGTATCAGTTGGCAACGGTCTTAAGTCAACTGGTTCTAAAATCTAGTTTAGACAGTTGATGTCACTGTCAGAGTGGAAGCTCGTTCGTATGAAGAATACATATCAAATGTTGCAGTTCTCTTTTTGATTTTTCTCGAAGCAGACTTTATTCTGGCTTTGAAAATTATATAATGATTTTGCTATTTCTCCTCAATGACCAGAAGGAGGTGTCAAGTGACCCAAATATTGGGATCCACGTTCAGACAACATGGTGATATTTGTTTCGTTTTTCTGTCGATAGTGCTGCTAGTTCCCTTTTTTCTATGAAGATCGTTTTATTTTTTCTGCTATCAAAAAAGATGCTTGTAATTTTTCTTCCTCCAAGATCTTTCTACTCCTGTATCTTCTTTCCAAGTTTCTTTTTCTGCCTCCTGACCAAGTCTTTATGAATGACGAGATCCTCTGTCCCTGTTGTCACAATTCCTACAATTTTTGCTCACTTATACGCAAAAAAGGTATAAAAGTCACCTAATTCAAAATGCACATATCTATTAGATAATACATAATCAAAGCTTATTTAAACATTCCGTACACTAAACATGACATTTCAAGTAAATTCAGCTAAAATAAGTTAAATTTAACATTTTTTAAATTTTTGCTAAAAAAGTTTAAAAATCAGCATTTGAGCAAAACTTCAAGCCATTTGCGGCAAATGAAGGAATTGTCCGAAAAATCTCAAAATTTTTTGTCTGAATTTAGTGCCACCAGTGTCAACTTTTCCGCACTACCTATCATCGAAAATCGAAAAAAAGTTTTTTCTGCCCACCCTATTGTGTAATATTACCAAACAAATAGTGGATAAATTTTTCAGATTTTTTCAACAAAGTAACAAGTTTTATTACATTTTTCTTGTTTTTAATTGAACGTTTTAATTAAGAATCTATCGAAATATTTCAGTGACCTCCTTATTTGTTTTGCAACAAATACCATGAGGTATGATGTATGTTTGGTGTCAGTTTCAACTTTCTACGCAGGGTGCATAATATAAAAAAATTAACCCTTTGAACGCTAAAAATTAATCATATTTCTTTGCAAAATTTGTTTTTAGCATCAGAAATAAAGGAAAATGAAATTTGCCTTATTAATCCGAACATTTTTGAAATTGGGTATTTGAGGAAAACTTCTTTTAAAAATTTGTGCCGACCGAATAAAATTTGTGTAAGAAACGCCGGAGTCCAAAGTGTAAAAAACTCATTCCAGGACGGGGGTGGTGGGGTGGGGGGAAGTGCCTTACCTAATCTCACATTTATTTATAAATGAAATGGATTTTGGTACTAGTTTCAAATCAACACAGAGTACACAGAATATGACAGAATATATTAATCATGGAATTCATAACTGATTGTTATCGTTATCTACGAAAAATATTTTTTATAAAAAAGCAATAACATTAATTGTTTCGACTGTTTTTAGAAAATAATAAACAATCAATCTTCATTGCTGTCTTTGTTAATAACAGGATTTATGTTTTCAACATCGAAAGCCTGCTTAAAATTTGTACAGGGCGGACAATTTTAGACAGATACCGAGCATGCGAAAGACAGAACAGTATAGTGGCAATATGAGAACAATAACCGTACGTTCTATTGCCATTTTCGCATTCGGAGTAATGACGTTAAATGCCCGAGTATAACGATCGAATTTGGGGTGTAGTCAACGTAACATCGATACGATTTGCTGCGTATGTGTTGAGATCTTACTTAGAACTTTATAATAGCATTATTTTCTTTTAGGTACTGCAGATGAATTGTGTTGTCTTCATCCATCATTTAGGATAGGTAAGAGACAGATGGAGGTAACTGGTAAGAGCCAGTAAAAGGAATTTTTAAGCCATTTTCTGTCATTTATGGCAAATAAAGGACATCCGTCGATTTAAAGTTTGCAAATGGCCAATAACTTCTTTCGTCAAGCTAGTATGTGAATTCAGACGATTTCCTAATCTGTTGACTAAGAAGAAGGCTATTCGCCATGACAAACGAACTTTTGCGAAAAGTTTGTTATACTTTATAAAAAAACATTTTTGTAGTTAACGATAACAATCAGTTATGAATTCCATAATTAATATATTCTATAATATTCTGTGCACCCTGTGTTTATTGGAAACTAGTACCAAATGCACTTGATTTATAAATAAATGTGAGATTAAGGTGAGCACTCCTCCCCCCCCCCCCTACTGCATAGCTGCCAACTTGTACGGATTTCTCATACCACTAAAATTTAGTATTAAATTTTAGCTAATTGAATCCACGAAATTCAAGAAATTTTAGCGTTTAAATAAGTCAAAAATTTCTATTAAATTTTAGTGGTAGGAAAAATCCGTACAAGTTGGCAGCTATGCTACTGTAATGAAATTTTAACACTTTAGACTCCGGCGTCTCTTACACAAATTTGATTCGATCGGCACCACTTTTTTAAAAGAAGTTTCCTTCAAGTACACAATTTCAAAAAGGCTCGGATTAAATAAGGCAAATTTTATTTTCCTTTATTACTGGTGCCAAAAACAAATTTTGCAAGGAAACATGATTAATTTTTAGGGTTCAAAGGGTTAATTTTTTATATGATGTACCCTGCGAAGAATGTTGAAACTGATACCAAATATACATCATACTCAGTAGTATTTGTTGCAAAAAAATTAAGGTGGTCACAGAAATATTTCGAGAGATTCTTTATTAAAATGTTCAATTAAAAACAAGAAAAATGTATTAAAACTTGTTCTTTTGTAGAAAAAAGTATACACTATTTGTATAGTAATATCCTACATCCCTTATTTTTTTCGTTGAAATCCGACCAGCAGTTTCGTCACAATGCACTCTTTTCCAAAACGGACATTAAGGGTCATAACCCCCCATGGGCATGGGGTATAAGCTTGAAACTGGGGAGAAATCCATCTCCCGATATCCCTTAAAAGGGCTATCGATTCATGTAAGACTCGACTTGGTTGACTCAATGGCATATTTTACTAAGAAATCCGGCTACACCCTTTCGTACTGATACCAGAGATTTTCTATCATATTCTTTTCTTTAATTTAAAGAAAAAAAAATCGGTATTGGATAAAATAAAAATTCTTCTTTCAGATTTTCCGGAATGAATTCGAAATATTTAAATTAATAAAAGGCCAAACTGGCGACCCTGGCGTCTAGACGACAGTTGCATACATATTAAGCGTACAATGTTAATAATGGAATCTGGAGTAAGTTGGCTCAGCTGCGCCATCTGGTGGACGTGGTTGATAATGCAAATACGCGGGTTTTTAGTATGACGTCATACATGACAGAACATGGAACTATTAAGAAATACGAACTGGCATATTCTTAAAATAGAGAAGCTTCGACTGTAACAGCATACGCGTGGATTCATTAACCCCTTAATTCTCGCTCCCGAGATATTCTCGGGATGTGTCTTTCACTCAAATTGTTTGATTCCCACCAGTTTTATAAAATAGTGAAATTGGCTATATTTTAGTATCGTTTTACCTGTCATTAAATAAGGTGAATATTTCTTTTTCATAAAAGTGGTGCCAATAAGCAATTTGAATTATTCAACCGTAATTTAATTCGAGCGTTAAGGGGTTAATACCGGAAAAAACTTCCACAACAAATAAAAGTAAGAATTTTCTCTTTAGCCAAACTATAGCGGCTAGAATATATAGTGTGGAAATCGGCTATCCCTGTAATACTTAAAAAAGCATTAAAATATTGTATCCCTTAAATGTGCAACGATGCTGCTGAAATATGAAGATCGCAGCGACATTTGCAGGATATTTTCTACGACTGCAAGATATTGCTAGTCTATTCAAAGTAATATTAGTAATACGAAAATCCCGCAGATGTCGCTGCGATCGACACTTGGGATTTTAGCAGTATCGTCGCACATTTAAGGGATACAGATTTTTAGCACTGTTTGGATAGCATATTTCCACACTAGGTATTCTCGACGCTGTAGCCAAACGCTTTATTAATTAAAAATTTCCTTCAAAAATAATGGCAAAAACTGGTATTCATTTTTACTAGTGGCAGTTTAATTCAGCGGCAGTACTTCGCCCCCGTCCACTACGTGGCGTGTTTGACCTCGATTGATGTGACCTCGCCTTTTATTTTGCGGTTATCTCTCCCATGTAAGATAGTTTGCTTACTATATACACTGCTTTGGTCTAGACCAAATCGTCTGGGAGTTTTAGAAAATATTCTGCAGATGTCATTGCAATCGCCTCTTTGGATTTCAGCGTCATTTAACATTTATAGGATCCAACATTTTACCACTTTTTTAAGTGTTACTGGAATCGGTAATTTCCACACTATATATTCTAGACGCTGTAGCCTTATATTCTTTCTGGTTGCAACTGTATACTATTTACAACAGCTATGGAATTAATTTTGTGTCTAAACAATGCTCCTTAACCCCTTAACCCTTTCCGGCGCGGTGTCCTTAACAAAGGACACCTAATTTTAATTCTTAAACTGACAATCGGCACCAAGAATATTTAACTAAAGTTTTATTGTTATAATGTACATGAAAATAAGCAAGTTCATATTTTCTAATAAATTCGTTTATAAATTGCGATGTCAGTCCATTGTTTCATCAGTTTATACACAGAATTAATCCGCGCCGGTAAGGTTTAACGGTCGCATTAAACTAAGGTTTAAAAATTCAAATTGCTTATTGGCACCACATTTTGTAAAAGAAATGTTCACTTTATTTAATGACAGGTAAAATGATACCTTAATAAAGCTAATTACACTATTTTGTAAAACTGGTGGAAATAAAATAATCTCAATAAAAGACACAGCACGTGAATAATACGGGAGGGAGAATAAAGGGGTTAATATTCTTCAGCTTGCTATGAAACTGCAAAAGTTAAATGTTTTGAACATGAGAAAATAGAAAATAACATATAAATAAAAAATAAATCTGTAATATTCAAAAATACGTACCATCAATCGTTTTATCAATTATTATAAACCGGAAGGCGACTGTGCAAATTATCACTTCATCGATTTCACTGCTGCAGTTCCAGGATTAGTTAAAGCTCGATTAGTACATTAAAATGCAACTGGTCTGCCAAGTCATATGTTGGTGGAAAACACCACCAAACCCTATTTTAGTGATTTACATTTAAGTTTTCCACTGTGTTTTCTTGCTCGCAGCCCTTCATTTTTTCATACCTTTGTATTCAGGAAAACACAATGTTAAACCTACCGATTAACCACTAATATTTTGTCTCCAGGTAGGTTTCAACATAATATGAATTGACAGACGAGTTGCATTTTAATATGCTACTCGAGTTCTGTCTAATCCTGGAATTTTTGCCGTCAACTCAATGAGGTGATATTCTGTGCAGTGGCTTCTGGTCTAATCTAATGTTTAATAATAAAAAATATGATTACACCTTAAGAAAACAATTTAGAAATTTGGAACAAACAGTTTGATTATTGTTTTCTTTTTTTATTTTACCATATCTATAAAAGGAAACAAAACTAAAATTTTATTTTTTTAAAAAATAAATTTAGTTATTACACCTTTCTTCCAAGAGAAGGAATTACAGTGATGAAATTAAGCGTTATTTCCAAAACCAACTTTGGAAGATTATAAAAGATTGTTTAAAAAAATAAAAAAAAATTTAATTTTAAACTTATTTTATTTCTATTTCTGGCTGAGTGTTCAAGTTATAGTTTACGTTTTGGCTAAAATCCTTTAAAACATATTGAAATAGATTCTAATATATAATTAGATAGATCCTGATAAAAAGTTTACCATCTGCTGTTTTGCACAAAATTTCAGAAGTGTTCCATTGCCTCTTTTATACATAGGTACTAAAAATGTCCAAATATATATTTTCGATTATATATTTAAATATACGTACATGCATTTTATACATAACATGTATCTTGTTCAATCACAAACTACTTTGTTAAATAAGACGAAAAATACTATTATAAAGAAGTGGTAGTCAAAATCCGTTATCCTTGGCACTGATAATGTCTAGATACTCATCTGCGTTAAATAAAGATTTTAATAAAAGATTTTATATGAAAAATGTTATTATTTTTTCAGATATTGTATTTCAACATACGTAGTTTATCTATCTTATGCAAAACCTATCGTTTCGTTATATCAAATGCCATTTTTAACACTTTCCAACAAAGTTGAAAAGTCTTTATGATTTCGGTTTGTCTGTCCGTCTGTTCGTCTGGCCGTCTGGCCACGCTCTAACTATCGTAAATATGTTCGGATCTTTCTGAAATTTTTGGATGTTAGTGACTTCTACCATAGCACGTCCCCTATTTCAAATGAAGTTTGTAGCAAGTTTACTTCATTTACAGGAACAGTCAAAAGTTTTCCGTTACATTACGGCCAATGGGAGAAAATCGTTTATGTTCAATAATCTGTTCAAAATCGCATTCTGTTCAATATGCGGTGCAAATAATAGTTATTGTTCATTTACAGGGCCACACAAAAGAATTCCGTTCATAATGGTATAAGGGAACTGTTTGCGGTGTATTTGAAAAGATTTCAGATACCATATTGTATCCGAATTACTGTATATTAGTAACGATTGTTCGAAATGCATTTTTAATTATGATATGAACTTTTTTCACTATATTTATGCATACTATAAAGTGAGTATAAATGCTACAGTTCATATACAAGGCTACAGAAATGAATTCGTAAAGGTTACTGAGTATGAACATAAATTGCTTAAAGGTGGGTTTTAAACGAGTTATGCATTTTTACGCTGAACTGAATTTAGTTTAGTAAGAAATATTTGCAGAATATAGATAAAATGATATACAGGGTCACGCAAAGAGTTGGATACATGGCCGTCTGTGGGTGATAATTTCTGGAAATGTAATTTCAGTAGTTTTAAGAGTGTTTTAGATTGAATTAAATTTTAGCTAAATAGTGGTATGTAATAAAGGTACTAGGTAAACTACAGGGCTGTGCAAAAGTATTCAAGTATGTTTAAATCTATTAGTATAAATTGCTGAAAGATGAATTTCGACCTGTTATGCATTTTCTTTCTAAACTAAATTTTTCCATTATATAGTATATATATATCCACCTACAGATCAAATACAGGGCTGTTTAAAAGAATTAGAATACATATTTGGCTATGGACGGTAACTATTGAAATCAGTTTTTCAAAGGTTTTACGCGTTTTATAAAATGTTTACTTAGTTATCTTATTTACTTTATTTTCCTAAATATCGAAGTTTTGTTAAAGCATTCATGAAGTGTTGGAGAGTGTTTCATAATCTATGCTTAATGCATGATTTTTCTTTCTTGTTGGTTAGTGCTCCGGTTTGAGTGATCTAGCTAATGCATAAATATGGTTCTGGTGTTGGATAATCTGTTTATGGTTAAATTTTATTTGAGAACTGAAAGAGTCATTATTGTATCTATGTTAAATAAACCATTAATTGTTCATGATACTACATTTATTTTTATCCTGCACGCAATGTTGTCAATTTAGCGGATCTTTCTAAAATCGGAAATCTACCAATATTTCGGAATAGTAATATTCCATTTATTTAATGACAGATTAATAATTTCAAATATTACAGTTTGGTAATTGTGGTACATATCTGAATAAAACTACTTTTAAAGAGGCAACATTGGCGACTAACGTTGCCAGGTGTCCCGCGTAAATCGGGGCCCCAGTATTTTAAAGTAATTTTCTTCACCTTATCTAATGGCAAAATTATCTGCAATTAAATATGGCGAAATAAACTGTAAGAAATTAGTGGTGTCCAGAGAATTTGTGGCCCTGATTTGCGTGGGACACCTGGCAACACAATTGGCGATTTGGTAGAAATATATACTTCAGTTTCGCGTTTAAATTTTATTGTATTAAATGATAAAAAGAAATGTTTTTCAAAATTTTATATTCTTTTGAAATGTTACCTAGTATATTACAGAAATAACGATTTAAAAGTGCATATTTTCAGACACGTTTAAAGAACATGTGTGAAGTATATCCATAGGAAAAAATCTCTACTCATATAAATATTCGTGAATATTTAGTTTCTAAAATACGATTCCATATGTGCTTTAGCCACTTTATGACGGGAGTTAGCGACATTTTAATTGTTAATTCTTGCAATTCCGTATAGTATTTTCGCGTTATTTTATCCATGACTTCGATGATTAGAAAAGGGAAAAATTACGACTGAAATATTATGGAACTAAAAAATAAAAACAATACGAACTCTATGTGAAACATATACTTGGTACCCGGGTGATATACCTACTAAACTCACAGTATTCTTTGGAAAATGTGATTTAATTTTGCTCAGGTTAAACTTATTTTCAACATTTAAAAAAAAAATCAAATACAAACGCATTTGATTAATATTTGTATAAAGAGTGGATAAGTTTTCGTACTTCCTAGAAGCAAATGAAAGATAAAATGTATCACATTTGTTTTAAACCTTTATCGAAGTTATTTTATGTATTGGACCCTGGTTTCCGATTGTACATTTTGATATTGCTGAACTTATTACGTCTCAAAATTTCCACTTGGAAGCTTTTAAAAATTGAAACAGAAAGAATTACATCATCATGTATTTCGATTTTATTTTGTACTAGCAGGCTATGCCCACTGCGCTGGTCAATATTTCCAAATGAACCTTGGATTAAACTAAATGGTGAATTTCAACTTGTATTTTAAACAATATGGATCTTCAGCTTGACCTTGCACATTACTCAAAATGATGCGAACGCCATTGCGATATAATGTTATTTTAAACGTTGGACAAAATTTAGCAATTAAGAAGTAATTGTTTTAGTTGAAAAATAAACAGCGCACTTATGGTCGGGTAATGAGACCGTTATGACAACAGGAATTAATACCTCTGTAACTAATCAACATATAATGAAATCGTATATACTAACACCATTCCTAAAAGTCATGCAACAGGGCCACTTGTAATAAAATATGTTCCGTAGATTTTTTTTAAAAGGCTAAACATTCATAATCAGGTTCACTTAATTTTTGAACTTTTACTGTTGCTCTATAACTAAGTACCCTTGAACAATATGTATACACTAAAACCTTTCCAAAATTATTACCTAACTAATTGTGGTATATCCTACGAAAGTATTATAAACAATCGGAATGAAATACAAATTTCCGTTGTAAATGTATAGTAGATGATGATGATGCGATTTTGTGTAACAGAATTCATAGTAAAGTTTTCGCTTCAAACAAAAACGATGCTTTCAACATTAAAGCTAATACACCAATATGTGAAGTATCCGATTACGGAAGGTTAACTTGAATTCTCATGAGCAACTACTCAAAGAAAAGTGAATATGTGGCTTTTGTGATACTTTTATGTCAGCCGGGCGCAGGTAATAAATCAATAAAGATTGTTTTCATAGCATATTCTTATTTTATTATTTTCATTTAAAACACAAACCTTTCACTCATTTCATTTAAAATGCATGCCTTATACTAATTTCATTTAAAAAACTGAAAAGATAAACAATAACAGGAAATAATGCCATAATTAAAAGCAAAAAAATATTTTTAATTTACATACGCAAAATGTAACTACTGCTACTGGGAATTTTAAAAATGCTATCAGCGAGATGTGCGCACGGTTGTTATAAATGTGCCCATTTTTTCTTCTTATCGAGGAGCAATTTATAAATCGCACAATATTATTCCAATTCCAATTTCTTTCATTGAGGAACCTATAACCGGAAAAAATAGAAAAAGACTCTTCTAGATTCTTCGGATGACGGCATCTGACGCCATAAACCGAGTTTATATATATGAAAATAATTTTTAAGTCGTTACAAACATTGCTTTCATACTTAAATATTTTCATTGGTACTACTTGTTATCCCGTCGACCAATTTCGCCAAATTATATAAATCGCCAAACCATTTGCCAAATTATATAAATTGACATAATCTTTATTTTAAGTAACGAATTAACAAATAAATTAGTATAACATTAATAAAAATACAAATAAAACGTCGAAATTAAAATCACTTGATGACGTAAACACGTGTAGTTTGTTTAAATTCAAGTGAATTTGATATTTACGGTCAACCATTATTGGCATTTAACCCTCTGTCTACCAGAAGGGTCCAATGGACCCGACATGTACATTCAAAATATTTATTCAAACCAGAAATTTCTTCAAAACAAACTAAATGTATAAATCAGACAATAATAAGTTAAATAAACAAATTAAATAGTTTTAAGTAAAAATTCTGGTGTAGAAAGTTTTTATAAAACTTGAGTAAAATTTCCGGTAGTTCTGGGTTAATCTTATAGTTTGACGATAGATTTTTGGTCGACGGAATATCTAAGTAGTACCTTTTCCATTTTTGTTTTATAACGCTAAATTCTCAGTAATTTTTTCCCTTTTATTTTACATAAAATCACTATTTTTTAAAAAAATTAAGATGCTTGCATTTTTATTTCAAATTCATAGAGCCGTTTTTATTTTTTAGCCAAAAGGGTTGATTTGAATTTTTTCCGTTGCTAGAGTAACGGATGTAATGATAGATATTTTGAGGTTTAGATGCCAAAGACACCGCCAAATTAGAAAAATGTGAAATGTGCCATGAGCTGTTGGACTTATAAAAATTTATTTGGTAGTATTCGATTCAGCATACAAAACTACATTAAAATATGCTATCATTTGACGCATAATTTTGATATTCGATTTTTTTCCCCTCCCCGTGCAAAAACCATTAGGGGTGACACTTTAGAAAATCCTTTCTTAGCAGAAGTTTATGTCATAAGAAGTATTTTTACCACGATTTTCAAGATTTTAGATTCAGTAGTTTGCGCTGTGGGTTAATTAGTCCCCTAATCCAGACTTTATTTTATATACTACTAGCTGAGTACCCGCGCTTCGCTACGGTAAATTCTCCCTCTTTCACAACTTCCTATTTTGGTCGATTGCCTGTCTTTTTTACTATTTCTCAACCAGTAATTCTAATTTTGCATCTTTTTTTATTTAAGTCAACCTAGTTTTTATATGTAAAGATGGATTTTTGCAATCACTAATTGATTTTTAACTCACTTCTTGGTATGTTAGAATTATAAACATTATATTTACAGGTGTGTTTATAGGTCAATAATGACAATGCAACTCTTTAATATTAGAAAAAAATAATTATAAATTAATACATTTATTTTAAGGCATTTTACTGTTAGCCTATCTCAGGTGATAACTCACCAAATATTTTCTGTACTTCGTACAATTTTATGCGAGTTGGAACAACAATAGATTTAAATATGCACCAATGAACACTCGCCAAAATATACCAAATGATTAAAACTGCAACAATGAAACATTTTGAAATAAAAAATGCTGAAAATAAATTTAAAAAATCCCTGCTGGCTCGGGCCAACAGGCGGAGGTACATTTCGAAGTTAAGTACTAAATTCACCACCAAAACTTAAATCAAGATTAGAGATAAACCCAGTTCTTTCACTAAAAATGAGCTCTAGAAGCTAAACATTTTGTGAAAATTCTAATATACACGAATACGCACACGCATGTATATGGAATATGTTTTAAAAATAGCTATTGCAAATTCAGAGAACCTCAAAGTGTTAAAATAAGTTAATATTTCCATAGTCGGGGTTTTATCATGTTTTAATACGTTTCTTCAAATTCACATGCCGTTACATATTCACCTGCTGAGGTCCATTTTATTTCCAATATGACGCAATATTTTGTTTTTTGTTTTTTAATTCATCAAGCTATTTAATTTATTTTCAGTTTTCAAGCGGGAATCTTGCTCTAGAATACTTATGACGTAATATTCAATGTGTTTTCAATTCGTCAAACTATTTATTCAATTTAATTTTCCTCGTGAAAAACTTGCAATAGGAAAGCAATTGTTGTAGTGAGAATTTTATTGCTTTTTTTTTAATTGTTGGCAACTGCTATAATGAAAAATATTTTTTTCTTCCTGTCATTGTTGTGTATGAGCTGGTTTTGTCAGAATCATGTTAAGACGGTATTCAAAATTTTGAACCCTCCCCATTTCCATTCCCTTGGGCCGATTTTGCCCATTTTCAATCCCCGCCGAGATATTAGCCATCTCAAAGTTTTTGGCGATTTTGAAGACAATCCGTGCATAATTGCGACTTTTATCGTGCGGACAAAATTTAGTACATACATACATACATATATATATATATATAAACTTTTTAGGTGGGGGTGGTTTTGGGTTCCTGGGGTCCTATAATGAAAAGTTATGAAGGAATTTTTCAAAAGTCGCACCATGGTAACGACTGCAATAGGTAGTATTTCTTACGAAATCTACCTAAAATGAAGAATGTAATATTTTAGGTAGATTTCGTAAGAAATACTACCTATTGCAGTCGTTACCATGGTGCGACTTTTGAGAAATTCCTTCATAACTTTTCATTATAGGACCCCAGGAACCCAAAACCACCCCCACCTAAAAAGTTTATATATATATATATATATATATATATATATATGTACTAAATTTTGTCCGCACGATAAAAGTCGCAATTATGCACGAATCATCTTCAAACTCGCCAACAACTTTGAGATGGCTAATATCTCGGCGGGGATTGAAAATGGGCGAAATCGGCCCAAGAGGGTGGGAATGGGGAGGGTTCAAAATTTTGAATACTGTCTTAACATGATTCTGATAAAACCAGCTCTTACACAACAATGGCAGGAAAAAAATAAAAGTTTTTCGTTATAGCAGTTGCCAACAATAAAAAAAAACATAATAAAATTCTCACCACAACAATTACTTTTCTTTTGCAAAATTTTCACGTGTAAAATTAAATAGTTTGACAAATTGAAAACAAATTGAATATTACGTCATAAGTTTCCTAGAGCAAGATTTCAGCATGAAAACTCAAAATAAATAGTTTGACGAATTAAAAAAATATGTATATTCCGTCATATTGGAAATATAATGGACCTCAGCAGGTGAATATGTAACGCCATGTAAGTTTGAAGAAACGTATTAAAAAATGATAAAAACCCGACTATGGAAATATTAACATATTTTAACACTTTAAGGTTCTCTGAATTTTTTGTAGCCATTTTTTTAACCTATTCCATATGTATGTGTGAGTGTATTCGTGTATATTACAATTTTCACAAAAAGTTTAGCTCCCTACAGCTCACTCTTTGTGAAGAAACTGGGTTTTATCTCTAATCTTGATTTAAGTTTTGTTGGAGAATTTAGCACTTAACATCGAAATCTACCTCCGCCTGTAGGCCCGAGCCGGCAGGGATTTTTTTTTTAAATGTATATTTTTATCAATTATTAATTAATTAATTTAGGATTATATGCTAAGTAATAAATTTAGAAATAAAAAAAGATTACATAATGTTTCATTTTTTCTTTCCTGCTGTCCTTACTTTAAAAACAAACAGAGTAAAAATTATATATCATTTAATAAATTCATATGCTTGCGTTTTTTAGCAAGTATCAGAAAAAGCAATGAATTAGTCATAATCGTGTTCTAAGCTCACGCTAGATTAATGTACCGTAACGGAAAAAAAAGCATGAATTTCGGTCAAAAAATTGTGTGTGATTTTTAATATAAGCATTGAATAGTTATAAAACAGTTTTAAAACAACCATTGTTTTCTTATTATTTTGACTTCTATGTTTATCTCTTTTTGTATCTTAATTTTCTAGTCATTAAACAGCATTTAATGCATCTCCATACCTATAAGGGGGAGGGGGGGTGTTGCCATAGGGGGCCCCTGTTCTGTCGCCAAATGCAACCACGTTTGTCGCTACATTGGAGATATATCGCCAAAAGTGACGCCAACTTATCGATATCTCTAATATTTCGTCAAATTCACATTGACTTCCAATGTAAACCAATAGGGTTTACTTATTTACAGAAAATCAACAAATTGAGATATTTTAATGCAACAAAAACTAATATTAGCTTGAGGGATTATATTAATTATATTTAAGGGAGTTCAACGTTCAAGTAAATTAAATTATGAATAAAAGTAACACGATACAATGCTTAGCATGCTTTCCCAAACCTAAATTTTAAGGGAGACCAAACTGGTCACCAAGGGCGGCTAGTTTCCAAGATTACAATTGTTAATTTCTTAAAATATATACGTTACTATAACAATGCATAGTCCGTGCGGAAAAAACTGCTTGCAGGTGTACATTTCGTCACACTATACTATAACCATGAAAAAAAAAAAAAAAAAACTCTTGTTTTATCGACATCATTAATTCATACATGTCTTTTGCTCATTTCATTTAAAATACACACATTTAAAATATGTGTTTATCTAATTTCATTTAAAATGATGAAAAGAAAAAATAATAAGAAGAAAAATACCTTAAACCAAAAAAATTTATTTCAACATCAAAGAGTATTTTGTAATTTACGCAGGCGAAGTATAAATAATGCCATTGTCTATAAAACAAAATGAAACATTTGAAAAAAAATAATTTTGTTGATAAAAAAATGAGCATTTAAAAAATATATCTTTTGAAAATTACATGCTTTAACATACCAGTTTTTTAGATCAATAAAAATAAGTACTTAAAATAAAAGCATAAATAAATATTTTGCAAGTAATAGAATATAGTCAATTTAAACTGCAGTCTTCAAATTGTAAATATATTTTACTACTGCAGCATGGCGTACGTAATACGTATTTTTCACACTACAGTAAACATTTCATTCTTTGAATGACGCCATTCATGTTTTTTTGAACAAAAATTTTTATATGTATAATTCCTAACTTCTAAAATAATTTTATTGTAGCTTCCTCCTCATCAGATAACTGCCAAATAGTAAAATCTATGTCAGTAATCAGTATTAAATAAGTTATAATTAATAATAAATGTTTTCTATTCAAAAAATAACAAATTCAGTTTTACGGAATTACGATGGAATAATACTCATAAAAAATATTCACGTTCAATAAATAGCAAAGGTTAATGCTTGGCATGGTTTGTAACAAAAATCGTTTGCACGATTAGGGTTGAAATAAATGGCGCGATATCATACATTTTCGCATGGAGTTCGTAGAAGTAAAAAGTACCACAGATTTATTTATTTGTTTTTAATTTAGTTTTAGTTTTTGAGGCGTTTGTAATACTTTTCTTAACTGACATAGTTGTTTTAATTATTTAACCAAAAGAATTGATTAAAAAATTATTCAATTTGAATTTATTCCCTTGCTATAGTAACAGAATGAAGAGAATGAGTTTTTAGAAATTATTACTTGAAAATTTGAGCTTTTGGCGCCAAAGATAGCGCCAAATTAGAAAAATATGAAATATCTCTCGAACTATTGGACTTAAAAGAATTTAGTTAGTACCATTCGATTCAGCATACAAAAATACACCAAAATATGTTATCAGTTGAAAAATAACTATAAAATCAGATTTTTAAGGAATTTTTTTAAAGTTCGTTCTCTTTTTTACCCCCCTTAGGGGTGGAATTTTAGAAAATCCTTTCTTAGCGGCACTCAATGTTATAAGAACTATTTTTACCCCAATTTTCAAAATTTTAGGTTCAGTAGTTTTGGCTGCGCGTTGATTAATACGAAATTCAGACTTTCTTTTATATATATAGATATTAGATATGCGATTTTGCGGTAAATCGATGATCGAAAATTAGTCCAATATCATTTGAAATATTACATAACAGAGGAGAAAGTACGAAGAAAGACGAAGAAGAAATGACGAATTACAAAAGACTTGTAATTTTTTTTTTTTCAAAATGTTGAATTTTTCCATAGTAATAACGTATTAAAACATAAATTTCCTTAAAAATTATCTTTATTTCCTAGATTTCGAATCTGTGAATTTTCCTATAAATGAAATTGGTGATATGACTTGAGAAAATAGATAATATTTGCAATATTTATAATATAATATAATGGGTAATATTCGTTGATCTGAGTTCGAGTTTATAAATATCACATGCTTTCGGAATTACGGCGAAAAACATTTTAAAAAGTATGAAATTATTTTACAATAGGTATGTGTGGCAGAAATTCACACTGAAATTTAAGTATTCGATTCCATTTTTAAAATATTAACTGATATCTATATAAGTTACAATTGCATATGAAAATGTACTCAAAAAATGATCTCTTTCACCTAAAAAAACACCATTTGTGAGAACATCCTCAAGCTAATGTCACGCTTATGCATTTTTGGCTTAAAATCACATTGTTTGGCGACAAAAGAAAAATAAAAAATTGTAAAGAAACAAATAGTAATTACACATGTGACTCACAATTACATCTGCTTGTTTCTTCTATAAGTCACGTGATGGGACAATTAGATATAAAAAAAAAAAGAAAAGAACAGAACAGAAAGAAAATGTCGTTAAAATTTCATCTAATCAAATTTTCAGATTCGTTTCCATATCTAACGCAAGCGATAAATATTGCGTATCAAGTGTAATATTTCTTATTAAATTAATTTTTAAGCATTACAAATATTTCTTTCAGGTTTTGATTAAATGTTTCCGTTTTTTAATATTATCACTCATTAAAACGGATTTTCTTCTTCTTTTTTTCTTTTTTTTTTCATTTAAATAAAATTAGTAACAGTTTTTCTTTTATTTTTCGAGGTTTAATAGCCGTTTCAATTTTTTTTTTATCAACGATGAATTTCGCCAAGAAATAAAATGATAACCTTATCGCCCAAAATAACAGAATTTTCCGTCATAATTCTAAAACTAATATAGGTAGAATAATGTGTTATAGCTTAAAACCTTCCCTGAAACAATACCTATCTAACGGTATAGGTTCTGTAAAAATCCATGCAGTAGAACTCGAAATCTAGGCGTTCGGAACGAAATTTCCGTTTGGATTTTATATATATAATAGAATAGATAATAGAATAGATAATAGATTTTATATATATATAATAGAATAGATAATAGAACTATCTCAAAGTTTAAAACAGATCGCATTGTTAGATTTCCTAATTTTAACAATATCGCGTTATGTTAGTTCCACATTCCACCACCAGGGAGCGCACTCTATTCTTAACGAAAGCGTATCTGAACGAAACTCCTTCATGCAACTTTTCCGTAGATACATGAATCGGGAGGGTGGCGGTCTTAACCAATAATTTAAGATAATTGCTGAAATTACTACGAAATATATTTTAAAGGGGCAATACGCGGGACCCTAATAGAGTTAGAGGAAATCGGAAGACGGCAAAATAATCGCGGGGAAAAGTTTGCTTGGGTGCTTCGGAGCTACTTTTGGCGCGAGATCTAAGCTCTACGACCATTAGGAGCCCAGATATTTAACCCTCCGTCTACCAGACGGGTCCATTGGACCCGACAGGTACATACAAAATATTCATTCAAACCAGAAATTTCTTTAAAATAAACTAAGTATATAAACGAGACAAAAATAAGGTAAATAAATAAGTTAAATAGTTTTAAATAAAAATTCTGGTGTAGAACGTTTTATTAAAACTTGAATAATATTCCCGGTAGATCTAGGGTTAAGGAAATATGAAGTAACAAAGTCCAAAATAATAGAATTTTCCGTAATAATTCTATAACTAATCTAGGTAGAATGATGTGTTATAGCTTAAAACCTTCCCTGGAACGATACCTACCTAACGGTATAAGTTCCGTAAAAATCCATGTGGTAGAACTCGAAATCTCGGCGTTCGGAACGAAATTTCCGTTTGGATTTTATATATATAATAGATGAGAAACCCGTTACTTTAAATAACTTTCTTCAGTTTTCTACAACTTGAGTACGAAAGAAAGAGAAAAGACGGCTTTATTTATCTCCGATACCGAACAATTAATCAAGTACAGCAGCAGTCCCAGTCAGTCAAATAGAAATAGATCTTGGTATATATGTCTTATTCGTTTTGATAACGTGACCTTTGCTTTGGAATAGGTCAAAGGATCAGTTACAGGTTTTGATGGACCATTTCATTTTCGTTGTTGAAAAAGAACAGAAACGCCCACCTATTATTAAATCTTTGGCAGGAGCAGAGATACACTGGACAATTTTCTAAAGAACTATCTGAAACTTTCTGCGATTACTTGTTTTAATTCAACATGTCCGGGTTGACACGTTAACTTGAACACTGGAAGGACTTAACAGGCAACTACCTACTAGAAAACATTATTTTTTATTCATAATTTACCTTCTAATTGTTTCCGGTGTGAAAGTTTCAATATTTTGATGCATTTAATAAATAATATCAGAGTTTATAGTTAATACTGGAACTTTTTTACCTTTCGTAAAGTTCTTTAAGTTTTTTATTAAGGGCCAAGGATCGCTATTAATATATTCCATCGTATGACAATTTAGGAAAAAATCTTTGTTGTTCTCTCGAAAATATCTTAGTGAATGTATAAGCCAGAGATTATTTTTCAAAAAGAGGTATGAATAAAAAACAAAGTCCACTGGGCTTGTATGTACCAACCTGTAGCCATACAGTTAAATAATCTCTGAAAAATAATCACTTTATGCATTTTTCTTACTTCTTTATATAGCTTTAGAATGTTTAGAAATTTGGGATGGGGGGCTCTCCGAGTACATTTCATTTGCGTAATGTAAATATGTAACATACTAGGAACTTGGCACGAGTTCATTATTAATAGTCCATGGAGCCATGGTATCCGTATGTCTAGTAAGGGGAAAGTAGATCTTAGATTTATGACCGTGCGCGAAGTTCAGAAAAACGATTGCACCGGGAAAAGTTAAATAGAACCCCAAGAAGATCAAAAAGAACAAATTAACAACAAAAAGTCAGCTTTAAGCCAAAAGGACAAGGGAACACTAGGGAACCACTAACAAGGGAACCACTTTTGGTGTTGCTCGCTCCTAGCATTGAGACCTGGTGCGTTTTAAAGCCCTATATTATGAAGTTTGAGAATCGATAAAATTTTTCTGTTAAAATAATATTTCTTGATTATACAGCAGCATAACTTTCTGAAAATGCAATTTTCGAGACCACTTATCGGGCTATTAACATTGAATTTTTTTTTAAGAAAAGCATTTAAAAATAAAAATTAGTTAATAATAAGTGTAAAATATTGAAAAAAGTTTTAAACTTCCTTCAAAAACCCACGAATTTGATTTTGAAAAATTGCAACTTTATATTCATATTTTTGGCGGGGAAACAGTTGGCGTTTATTTTCAAAAGTAAAGCTTTCCGGCAACCCTAGTCAAATGTCATAGCTGAATTTGTAATAGCTAGAAATTTGAATGTTGGACCTATTTCGCCACAGTAATTTTTCTAAATTATGTAAAAATATTAATTTACCTTATGATTACTTTTACCGAAGGACCATTTAATACAGCAACATTTCATTTTAAACATTCGAAACTTTATTTCCTTCGATTTCAAAAGAAAAGTTTGCTTATTTTGTATTTCACTAAAAAATAGTTTTCAATGATCTTCGAAGCTTTTATAGAATTATACCTATTACTTTTATATTTATCGTCTGCATAGAAAAAAAAAAAAATAAAAACCTAATATTTGTTTCTTATGCTATCAATTATAAAAAAAAAATCGCAATCTGATATAATTCTAGTAATATGTTCTGTACATTTTCTCTTTGGATAAAGCGGGCGGGAAAATTGTAGCGCCCTATTTGGCGACTTAACTCACTTTTGGAGTGAAATAAAAAAATAAATATGTAATAATAAAAAATTAAAAGTATAAAAAAGTATGTAAAATGTTATTTTAACAGAGAAATTTTTTCGGTTCTCTAACTTTTATGTATAGGGCTACAAAACGCACCAGGTCTCGATGCTAGGTGCGAGCAACACCAAAAGTGGTTCCCTTGTAAGTACAATTTAAATTAAATTAATGATATAAAAATAAATGATATAAAAATAAGCGTACAAGATATTTACAGCTTAAAAAAAGATCAAATGTGAAAAGCCAGCCCTGGCAATAGCGGAAGAAACTAGAGAGAGATTTTAAGATTTAACAATTTCCTGGATACAGAGGACAGCACGAGGCCTCCTGTAACTTGTCCATTCATCATATTCAGAGAAGTTGTACTGTTCAGGAGTAGGAATAAAATGAATTTTGTGAAAAAGTTCATTGCCCTTTTTTAATAGCTTTTCGAAAAGGATTTATTTTCAGATAATTGTGAATGTATGATTCCTGCAATACCAGCGAGATTTCCTGATACCTCTTAGAACTTTACTCTGGACAACATGAATTTTTTCAATGTCGGAATTTCCAGCAGAACACTAGATCGGAGACAGTAGAGAAGTATGGAATATGTAACATAAGATGTACAGTCGGACCTCTATTTGACGATGTCGCTAAATCCCGAAAAAAAGTTCGTTATATGGAAAATTCGTTAAATAGCGAGTCGTCCTTTAAAATACTTAAAAATACGTAAAACTCATTTTATGTCCATAAACACTAAATATAATTAAAAAAAGTAATTAGTCACACTTTTTTTATAAATTATATCCATTTGTTTTATTTATTTTACCCATCAAAAAGAAATCTGCAAGGGAAATAAGAATGAAACAAAACATTGTCTGGAAATACATTGTATTTTCAGTTTTTTTAAAAAAATTACATTAAAATCACGGTTTTTTATTATGGTTGATAAGCTGTTTGGAAGAATACCACATTTTAAAGCAGTATTCTTTTTCTTCATGCCTTTATCCACCTCATCAATAACAATTTTTTTTCTTTGATGCTCAAGCACTTTCGCTTTGACATTTTCGAACTACAAGAACCGAAATTACCAAAACGATTGATCCTGATCAACAATCTAGAAAATGCGAAACTATAGTTTAAGGACACGGGGCAGCTGCATTGAGGGTTAAAAGGAAACATTGAAAGTTTGCTCTTCTTGGATGGGAAGCAAAGAATCACAACGATTTTACTGCTCTCGATGAGTTAGGTGCCTGATAATACCTGTTCATGGTCACTGATCATCATAAAATGTGTTAAAAGAAAGAATAAGTTTGAAATGTCCAATAATATTTGAAGAAATAGGGAGAAAAAAATTTTAGAGCCCAAGGAAAAGTTCGTTTAATAGAGAATACACTTCGATATTTGGAGGTTATTTTACGAAGAAATTTGCATAATGTTCCAAGTAAAAGTTCGCAAAATAGAGGTTCGTTAAATAGAGGTCCGACTGTATAAAGTTTATTTTTATTAAACATTTTTTTAGAAAATTATTCCGTTGTGATCTCTTCTTTTGATTTTGATACAGTGATGTGTGCTCTGTTTTCGTTTGTTAAGATGGTTTGGATTCTCGATTCTCGATTTTTAAATAAAGCCTTTGCTGATAAATAGAATAAATTAATCAAGTTGAAAATAACTTTCTCTCGAAACTGATTAATCAAAACTTCGCATTTGTCGCCTTGCTATCCAGTGTTGCATGTTCTCTGCTTTTTTAAGATTTAGATTGCATGATTGCCATCAATTTTTGAAAGTGGTTGAAGGAGAAGTTGTCATCTTATTTAATGACAAAATAAATAATGCGAGAATGAGACGAATTATTTTATTTTAAAAGAGTGATTGGAATCTAGAAAGTGGCCTAAAAAGGTGATGGCAAACTGTAGCATTCTGAGTTTTTTAAACAGTTTCACGGACAAAGCCCTTCCATTACTCAAATGTTGAAATGAATGAGTAACACCGGAAATTACGAATAAATTTATTTATAAATAAGAAAAGCGATATTTAACATACATAATAAATGAGAAAAAATTACATTAAAATTCTGGTGACATTGTTGCAATTCGCAATTAAACTTTTATGGTTTCACAGACAAACCACTGTCCTTGAAAGGGCTAATTAGTAACACTGCACTTATCATAATTGGTACCAGTAAAATATTAATACTATTTAACTCAATATTAAAACCTACAAATGCAAAACACAACTCGTCTTTACTTTAGTGAAGTGTCGTGAAAATACGGATCTCCCTGATTCCACCAAAGCAGGAAACAAAGTAAGCATCCTAGCTTAGATGAGTGACGTAACCACAAGGTTAAAGACGAGGTCACATCAATGAAAGGTCACATGCCACGTAGCGAACGGGATTGAACTACAGGAAGGTGGCTAACTTTTTTTTTCTTTTTTGATAATCAAGTAACACTACAACGGCCGGACATTTCACTCACGTGTTATAAAAATATTTTACACCAGAAATTTTATTTAAAACTATTTAGCTTATTTAACTTATTTATCCCTGGTACATATTTAATGAAATCTCTGGTTCGAATCAAAATATTTTTTTTTGGTACCGGTCAAAATTACCTTTTATGACCGTTCTAGTGAACCCATTACCCGCTGGTGTTGCGTTCACACAACAGCAAATTTAAATACCCACGCTTAAATGTACTATCTAGCTACCACTATTTTTGAATTTAAAAAAAAATTGCCTTATTTAATAACAGAAACTTTTATCATTAAATAAAGCGAAAATTTTCTTTCAAAATTTGTGGTGTTAAACGTTTTCAAGCAAGAAAATTGAAGATCCCTATGGTATAGTTTCGGCGGTTAATGGGTTAAGGGAAAACCTGTCTGGGACGTCGCGCCCACCCACATTAATATTACTCTAACATTTTATACGTATTTATTATATGTAACTAAATTTTATCCAAGTCTTTATATATACATTAATACATGTGTTTGATAAAACTATGCAAGAGCTTCACACAAGTTAGAAGTGTCCAAGTTTTTAGCTCTCCGAAAAACCGTATTTTTATGCTAAATATCCTATTAACTCCTAAAGTACTCGAGCAATTTCGTTAATTAATTTTTTACTCGTAGAGTATAAATATAAGACCGTGTGTGGAAGACAGTTTAAAAAATAATAATTAATTTCAGAAAAAAAAAAGATTTCTGAAAATAGGAAAATTTTGAAAATGTTCCTTTGCTCTAAAATAAAAAGTTTAAGTCGCAGAAAAAAATCAATCTGCAATAAGTCTTGAGCGTAATCCAGTGAATATGGATTCCAAAATCGGCCGGATAATTTCTGAGAAATCGAGTCTTAAATCTCCCATATTTCCCATAGGATTTCACCCAGTCTTGCCTTCCCTTAAAGACATTACTACCCTTAATTGTACATCTACGAAATAACTGCGCAAGCAAAAACGTCGTGTTTTCATTTGTTTGTAGTACATATTTATATTCTGACAAAGTAGTACTTATGTTCTATTAATTATTATTCGTGATTATTTAATTTATTTATTACAGTTAATTATTTAACCCCATAATTCTCGCTCCTGTGATATTCACGGGCTATGTCTTTTATTCATTTTATTCTTTTTTGTTTGACTCTTACCAGTTTTATAAAATAGTGTAATTGGCTTTATTATGGTATCATTTTACCTGTCATTAAATAAGGTGAATACTCCTTTTTCAAAAAAGTGGTGCAAATGAGTAATTTGAATTTTTAGACCGTAATTTAATGCGACCGTTAAGGGGTCAGATAAAAACATTCTTTTTAGGAATAATATCATTTGTAAAAATGGCAAAATGGCCTCGAAAGCTGTATTTTTCGAAATTGTAAGAAAACTCCTTTTCTAAAAGAATTCATCTATTTCGTTTTCAAAAGAGTAAAACAAGTTAGTAACGAGATTTTATATTGTTTTATAAAAAGTTGAAATATTATTTAATACTAGGGGGCTCTGCCCCCTGCAAGCTACGCTCGCCAACCCCCGTTCAGACACCGCAGAATCTGAAAATCTATAAATCTAATGGGTTTTTTAAATATTAGAGAAGATTAAATTATACTGAAAAAGTTGTGCAGATCTCCCTGTAAACGGGTTTGCATTCAATTCCCTTTGATTGCAAAAATTTAACGGAGAATCAGTTGCTGTTAAGACATCCAATGGTTGTTTTCGTTTTCGATTAAAGAGGATCAGTTAAACATTTGAAAAGAAGCTAAAATAAAATGAATTAAGCATTCAGAGTCTTTGTCAATCGATATTTTAAAACAATCTCTATAACAATAGCCTAAATCGTGTGACTATCATCAACAGTTCCGGGCGGAACACTTTGCTTTTTATACTCTACGTGCCATTTTGATACTTTAATGTTATCCAGGCACAGGTGATAAGTCGCCAAATATTATTCTATCCCCATCATTTCATCTATATTATATTAGTTCAAGTCATCAAATGCCATAAACAAATACGATCTGATCCGTTCGCTTTTCATATGAAAGCTTGGAACAAATGTCATATGAACGCCAATTTGGGGAACGCCAATGAACAATAATGGACGCCAATTTGGGGAACGCATCAACAGCATAAACAACAACATCCGGCTTACCATATCAAGCAAAATAGCGGTACTTTGGCGCCAGTTAAGTACCCGTTGCGTATATGACATTGGCGTCAGAAAAAAATCGCGCCAATATGGGCCCGTATATGACATCTGTGGCGAAAGAAAAAAAAGCCGGGTGCAAATCTCGCCAATATCTTTTTTTCAACTCGCCAGTTAGTGTCTTTTTTATTGTTCGAGTGGTAAATTAAAACATTGATTTGAAGTTGAAATTAAATGTCATGGTTTGTTACATAATTTAATATTTCGCCAGATGTCATATAATCATGTTTGGCATGATTTTTTTTTTTTTTTTTTTTTTTTTTTAACCATTTGGAAAAATGGTTATTGTTCTCTGTCAGTGTAGGAAATCAAAAGCTTATCTGGAGGTTTTCATTGGTTTAATCCGCATTTTATTCGTTTTATGATGGGTCTATACAGTGATCTGTATTTCCCTTTAATTTCAACAACGATGGATACCTTCTGTTGCCACTATGACAAAAAAGTAATAAAAACTACAAAAAAAAATAATAACTCAGAAACAAATTGCGATACAGCTTTCAAACAAATTGCATTTAAAAGTAAATTTTTTTCTCTATCCGACGGTGTAAAAAGTAATACTGTCGAATGTTTAGAAGTTTAAGAATGAAATTTCATTTAAAATTGGCCGTCAGTTTTCTTGGAAATCTGACGATGGAAAAGCCTTTTCCCGAACAGCCTATGAAATGCTTGGATATTTACGTAAGTTTCAGGTGGATAATACTTAAGTTTCATGAAATCTGACGGGTCGCACAGGCGATATTTTTGGCTTGCAATTTTTACGTGTAATAACACTATTAATGTTTAATTCATGGCGTACGTAATGTATGATCAACTCCGTGCGATTTTTTATGTCTTAAATTTTAGTCTTCAAAAAAATCATTTTCCAAATGGTCGTTGTAATTTGATAAATTGCTATTTTTTTTTTTTTTTTTTTTTTTTTTTTTTTTTTTTTTAATTTGGCGAAAGCCTCGTTTTCGAATACCAGTTACATATGTATTTTTGGTACTACTTAGTTATACCGTCGACAAAAAATCTATCGCGAAATATAAGATTAAATGTCAATAATGCTTGATCGTAAATGTCACATTCACTTGACTTTTAGCAAGTTACATGTGTTTACATCATCAAGTGATTTTTATTTCGACGTTTTATTTTTATATTTATTAATGTTATACTAATTTATTTGTTCTTTCGTTATTTAAAATAAATATTTTGTCAATCTGTACAATTTGGCGAGTGGTTTGGCGATTTATATAATTTGCGAAATTGGGTGACGGAATAACTACTACATTGTACCGTATTTTTTAATTATTTTCTATTATTTTCAAAAGGAAATAGCAAAAAAATAATTAATTACTATAGAACAAAATAATTTATAGAAATTAAAAAAAGAAATAAATGTAAATGTATATTTATTATTAAATAAACAACAATAGCCGGTTACCATGTCTATCAAAATAATGCCATTTGTGCGCCAATTACGTACCCCGGAGCGTATATGCCATCTGTGTCTAATATTTTTCTTTTCGTTTCTTTTTTTTTTTTTTTTAAGAAGTGAAAAGCCATCAATTTAACTGTTTCATTTTTAAATGAAAGTTTTGTATTTAATAAAATGATAACGAAATACAAAAAATGCATTGTTCTTAGCATAGATTTAAAGGAGGCCCAACTGTCGCCAAATTAATTTAAAATAGTAACCTTTCTGAATTATGAAAAAAAAAATTCTGTTATGATTAAAATTTGAGTTGCCATCATTAGAAAAAATGTATTTAAAATTAGAAAAAAATTAATATTTCGAAAACTAATTCGAATTAAAAAAATTCTAATACCAGTTTTGAGATCTGTGGATCAACACGGATTTTTGGTGTTAATTTCATCGCAAAGTATTCCATATTTTAGGAGAAATCGCCGTGAAACAATATCAGTTGTTTAATCAGTCGATTCAAAGAATCGATACATTTCAGGCGTTTCATATATTCGTTTCATTAGGATTTTATATATATAGGGTAGATATACTTTCAAATGTCGCTGATTTAAATACGCTCGATTTTAATTATTTTTTTTATGTTAAGAAAAATGACAAATAAAGTTAGCAAATATCTGTAACGATAGAATTATGTAGTCCAATTTTTTCTCAATTCCTGATGTGCAAAAAGTATAAAAAGTTATATACACTGATGTATTCCGGATGAGTATAGTAACGTATAGAAAAAAGTTCATGAATGTTTAGAATATGTATTGAATTTAATTATACAAAAAAGTATTTAATTTTAAGTCTTTTCTTTCATTTTTAGAGCGGAGATGATAAGTCATTTAACTTATAAATATTTTATTCACTTAATTTAGAACTCATTTCATTTTGAATTCGGAATCAGTTTAGTTTAAAATGCTTGCCTTAAATGTTGTATTATTAAACGAGCAAGTATTGGTCATTTAATTGTTTAAATATTTTGCTATTCTAAACAATAGCTTCAATAACTTTCGTAATATCGCCAGATTAGATTTTTTTCAAACAGACAAATCTATTTTGAAAATGCCTGCTAAAAATACAATCACGAATTTCAAATCCTTACTTATTCTCGGAAGATTAATCTTGTGTACCAGATTTATTACAAAATATTTTTTTTCTGGATAGTTTTGATAAATTTTTTGTGTATTTAAAAAAAATAATCGCAATCAGTGGCGTAGCCAGAGGATGGGGTGAGGTTTAGATGCACTTTGCACCACTAAAATTGTAAAGTTTTTTTCGCTTGATTAATAACTGAAAATTTCCAGGAGATATACCTACTGAACGTCCGGTATTTTTCTGTAAAATGTGATTTTATTAACCTTAGTTTAAACATCTTTTAAACAGGTTTTTAAAAAAATCAAATACTAACGTATTTGATTAATATTAATATTAACAATGGATACATTCTTGGGCTTCCTAATAACAAAAGAAAGATAAAAACTATCGCAGTTGTTTTAAACATTTATAGAAGATGTTCTATGTATTGGGCTGGATTCCAATTGTACATTTTTATATTGCTGAACCTATTACTTCTCAAACTTTCCTCTTGAATGTTTTTAAAAATGGTGGCAGAAAGAAAGAATAACAACATCATGTCTTTCGATTTTATTTTGTATGAAAACCTATCTACCTATTACTTTAAATACCTTTCCTCAGTATTGTACAACTTGAGAACTAAAGAAACGAGAGAAGTCGGCTTTATTTATCACTGAAACGGAATTATCAATCAATGACTTGGGTTTTACAGCAGCAGTCCCAGTCAGTCGCATAGAAAAAGGTATTGGCATTTATGTCTCGTGTCTTGTTCAATTTGAAATAACGTGACCTGTTGACAGATAAAAAGAACAGTTCCAAAATTTGAAGGAACAGAAATGCGCACCCCGAATAAACTCTACTCCCAGAGGTACAGGTAAACTGGACCCTTTCTACTACATCCATAACTTAGTTTATTACTACATGTCCGGGAAGACATGGTTACATGAATAAATAGTGACATATATACTTCAGTCCACAACTTTCTGTCATCATATTTTTAAGTTAACAATTTTCCTTTTAATTTATTCCGGTGTAAAAGTTTCAATAATTTGAATTATTTTATAAAACATATATGAGATTTATATTTTTGCTACTACTGAAATTTTTTCCTTTCGTAAAGTTCTTTAACCTTCCTACCCTGAATGGGTCTGATTGACCCATGACAATAATTCATTTCATTCAATTCGAACCAGAAATATTTTCGTAAAGTAAGATAAATAAAAGACACCGAAAACTAATATAAATAAATACATTAAATCGTTTTTAAAGAAAATTCTGGTATGAAATGTTTTTATTAAGGTTAAGTAAAATTTCAACAGGGTAGGAAGGTTCAGTCTTTTAATACCAGGGCTTCCACGGGTGACTATTTGTTTAATTCTATTTCACACCACTTTTACGGGAAAAAAATTCATTTAAATATGGTTTGACAGCATTTGGAAGAGAAATATACCACAAAATGCATTTAAAAAAAAATAATAATGGTGAAAAAAGAATATAAAAATAATCGCCCGTAGTAACCTTGTATTCTGGGTCAGACCTATTTTTATATTCAATTTTATTCAATTATATTTTATCGTAATTTACAAAGAAAAAAAAATTCTTTGTGTTTGATTTCTACTGAAAAAATCCAAGTAGAAGTATATGCCAAAGATTATTTTGCAAAAAAAAGAAAAACATGCCCATTCGGTTAATACGTACGGTCCTGTAGCCATACAGTTAATCTCTGATAAATAGGCAGTTTATGCGTTCTCCTTCCTTCTTTTTATAGTGTTAGAATGTATAAAAATTTGGGGGTCTCTCCTAGTAAATTTGATTAAGTAATGTAAATATGTAAGATACTTGGAACTTGGAACGCGATAATTATTAAGAGCCCCCGAAGCCATGGGATCCGTATCTCTAGTAAGAGGAAAGTGGATCTTCAATTTACGACTGCAGCCGAAGTTCAGAACAACAATTACACTGGAAAAAGTTAAAAGTGTCCCCAAGAAGAGCAAAAAAGAAAAATAATTACAATTTATTACAAGGTATATATCCTGTTACATTTGTCATATTATTAAATTTATAATTTTTGCAGTTAAATGGCTTCTTGTTAACTTAATTATGTTACTTAGGATTAGAAATTAAATAAGCGAAAATAAAAAAAAAAAAAAACTTTGAGAAGAAAGGCAGAGACGTTAATACCTCTAGATGTAAGGCTGCCACTAGCGACTATTTTATATTCTAATGCACCACTGTTTTTCAAAAGATAAATTTTGTAGTACATTTTCCTCGCTGTCGAAGTACATGTGAAAGATTTTTAATTGAGAATGTGGTCTGAGAGGAATAACAAAATAGTCCACAATAGTACCCTTGATAATGTATTGTTTCGTGTGCTGTGTGTATGCTTGTTGATGCTGGATATTTGTAGGTGGTGTGGTTGGGGTCTTCTATATAGAAGTTTTCAGGAAGCCATTTAACAGCAAAAATTTTAAAATTACCGGCATAACAAATGTTAAAGCATAAAAATACATTATAATAAATAAACAAATTGCGTGACATAAATTGACAGATCTCGAAAACGGCTGATTTGCTACGGGTTGTTCCAGTGAGTTTTTAACTCCCCGCGATGAGATTTTTCCAACGACACCACTCTAGTTAAAATCGGCACGTAACACTTCTTGAACTTCCCTAGCTCGGACATGTACAACCTGAATTTTTTTCGATGTTGGAATTTGTTCTAGAACACCAGATTGAAGACAATGGAGAAGTATGGAACATGTAACTGAATATGTAATTAGTTTTTTTCTTTTTAAACATTTTTTTATAAAATTATTCCGTGGTGATATCGCCTTTTGATTTTCATGCACTGATCTGTGTTCGCTTCTCTTTTGTTAAAGTACTTTATATTCTCGGCTCCCGATTTTTAAATAAAGCCCTTGCTGATAAATGGAAAAAAAAATTAGCAAATTCAAAATAGCGCTCTCTCGAGGCCGATTAGTCAAAATTTCGCATTTGACGCCCTGATAGCCAGTGTTCAATGTTCGCTACTTTTTTAAAAATTCAGAATACTAGTAACTGTTTTCCTTACAACGCAACTTTGTTTTCACAACTGACCACAAGAGAAGAAAGTTGTGCTATTGCGCGCTAAAAAAATTTAACACCTACTCCACACGCTCTAAGTTTGATTACTTTAGTGTAGATGAATATTCTGTATGGACGGAACTTGAAACCAGTTCATTATTCAGAGTACCTGGAGCCATGGGCTCCGTATCTTTAGTAAGAGGAATGGAGATCTCAGATTTTTGACCTTACCCGAAGCCCAAAACAGCAATTACATTGGAAAAGTAAAATAGGTGTCCAAGGAGATAGAATGGGAGGCGTCAGCACAGACAATCACCTCATCGACTTCACGGCTAAAATTCCAGAAATAGTTAAAACTCGATTTGCATATTAAAACGCAATCGGTATGCCAAGTCATATCTTGGAAGAAAACACCTGAAAACCCGATTTTGAGGTCGATTCCCAGGTTTACCACTGTGTTTTCCAGCATCCAAATGTATGAAAGCATGACACACTGGATGCAAGAAAACACAATTTTAAACCTACGAGTTAACCGCTAAAATTAGGTTTTTAGGTGTTTTTCACCAAGACATGACTCGCGGACCGATTGCGTTTTAATATGCAAACCGATTTTTAGCTAATTCTGGAATCTCTGCCGTGAACTCGATGAGATGATTGTCTGTGCTGCCGCCTCTCGGTCTATGAGAAAAAAGGAAAAATAAACAACAAAATGACGCGCTTTCGGCTAAAAATAAATAAAGTACAATTTAAAAGAAATTAATGATTTAGAAATAAAATGTATAAAAATAAGCCTACAAAATAGTTACAGTAAAAAAAAATATAATAGAAAAAAAACGCCATACACAAAAACTATATACAACAAATATATACGAAACGCAAAGATGGTACCCAGCCCTAGCAATAGTCAACAGAAGAAACTAGAAAATAAAGTGAAGGTTTAATAACTTCTGTGGTACGTTGGAGAGTACGAGGCCTGCTGTAATTTGCCCGTTCTCCATAGTCAGAGAGATTGTACTGTCCAGATTTAGGAATAGAATGAATTTTCTCAAAAAAGTTTATTGCGTTATTTTTCATAGTTTTTTGAATGGGCTATATTTTCAGGTGATTATGAATGGTGTGATTCTTGCATAATGTTGCCAGGTGTCCAGCGTAAATCGGATCTCCAAATGCTTTGGACACCAGTATTTTAAAGTAATTTTCTTCGCTTTATCTACTGACCGAATATCTGCTATTAACCCCTTTTTGTCGAGCGATCGGTATTCGTGCCGCGTAAGATGCTCAGAATCGGGGATTATTCTCGCCAGTAAATTTTTTTTTTAAATTTTGCTTATTTAATCCGAGAATTTTCCCGATTCAATTAGGCAAAAAATTATGTTTTAAAAAACCTGTGATTAAAGATTAAAAATTCTGTAAAAGACGCTCATCCCGAAGGTGGTGAAATAAACTTTACGAACTTAGGGATGTCTAGAGCATTTGGAGCCTTTATTTACGCGGGACAGATAGCAAAACTATTCCTGCAATACCAGGGAACTGTCCTATCTTAGAACTTTACTCGAACAAACTAATTTTTTTGGATATTGGAAATTGTCGCAGAACTCCAGATTGGAGTATCACCGTAGAAAAGCATGGTACTAAATACCGTTTTATATAACAGCTGTTTGTTTGCCGTACTCATCTCATCACTATAAATAAGGCGAGCAAGATAATTTTTACCTTTGTAAAATTTACGGAAGATATGTTCGTTGCGCATGTGCCATAAAAGTTTACTGTTTAAATGCACAACCAGATATTTGACATTTCGACCAAAGTGCACTAATGAACCATTGAATTTTGAGAGGGGATGAGAAAGTACGTTTCCTTGAGAAAAGAGACAGCAGTAGATTAATTAACCATATAGAGAAAAACTTTTCAGGTAAGTACACGTGTGACTGAAAGTGTGTGTGTAGTTGAACCATGACCATGTGCGAGTCATGATTGTAGTATCATCCGCATAAAGTGCCAATAAAGTGTGTGATGAATGTGCTATATCATGTATATAGATATTTAGAACTGAATGCCACCACTGCATGAACTGGACGTGGTGTGGAGACTTTTTTGGTACAGCAGAAAATAAATGTTTTTTGCAAAATTCTACTTATTTCGTCGATAAATCTAGAATAATAAAAAATTACAAAATAAAACTGGTGCTAACAGTTTTATTCTGCAATTTTTAAATCTGAAGTTAAAACTTGTATTCGAAATGTTTCCCTGTTATTTAGGACAATCATTTTCGTATTAACGTACATATTTCTTCGTATTATTTTACTTGAAAATCAGTTACTGTTATTAGATTCTAAGTCTAATTTTAGTAAACACATCCTCGTGTGCTGCTTCCATTATTGATTATCCGGTACATTGTGCAGCGTCCGATACATGCTTCGTTGGTTGCGTGCCCTAGACGTATTCTTCTGTGACACATATAAATTGCTGTTTAATTACTTTTAAAGAGATCACGCCATTGGGTGCTAAGAAAGATTTAAGAGATGGATTTTCCGGAATAAGCCTGTCATATACAGACAATTCCAGCGTAAACATTTAACCCTCTAATTTCCATGGTAGCATTTATGTTATTAGGGCTGCGAATTTAGGGGATTTTTTTTTCATTCACACCTAAATTTTAAATTAATAATAATTGCTTTATTTAATAACAAACACTCGGTCATCAAATAAAGCAAAATTTCTTTTTGTAGATTTTCTGCTATGAATTCGCATTTACTGAATTTCAATAACGAATTAAACCAAGGGCATTGGAGTGTTAAAATAAAATCTTGACACAGAAAAACGTATTGTTTTGGATAGGGATGCACAACTTACACCATGCTATTTAATGAAACAAACTTTCAAATTAAATCAGTCAATGATATCTTTCGGTTATTCTGGTGACAAACGACTTTTAAGGAAAATGTTACGCAGCTCTAGTGTAGAAAATGTAATAAAAATATTACCTTCGTCAAAAGTAATCCATATAGTTTGTGCACAAAAACAGAACTAAATTGAAATATTTCGATTCGAATGAGAAATTTCAGCAGAAAACAAATAAAATATGAAATACGCAGAAATAAGTTAACCCACTCCTCCCAGGCACAGGCAAAGTTATCCTTTATTTAATCCTCAAATGTCACAATGGGCCCGGAATTTAAGATAAAATTTATTTGAAAATAGGTAAATGAATTTATTGGTGTACATGAGAATCCAAATTTTTTTCTTAAAAATATTGGTGTCAGTGTGACATTCGTCAATTAAAATTAAATGCTGTCACTGAAGCGGTATTGTCCACAAAAGGTTAAATAAAGAGTTAATACTTTTAGATAAGAATCTTACTGGGAAATATTTCTATAAAACTTAAGTAAAATTCTCGGTATATTTAGTGGTAAATAACTTAAAGAGAGCTTGTCCTAAAAGCTTAATTCAAAATGACAGTATACATTCACGAAATTTATACTGTGTTTATACTATATTTTCTTCATGGTTACAACGGTTTGTGAGTTCCAAAAAAAAAAGAGAGTTAATTTTGTGCGACATCATGTTCGCTAAAATTTGCCAACTGGCTGTGAAACTGCAACAGTTAAAGATTTTATTCACAAAAAGGAAGCAAATAAAAAAATATATAAAAACTAGAAAACAGGAATTGTGCTTTTTCAGAATTTAGTGTCACCCTCGATGCAAAAAAAAATATGTAGGGGAGAGGGGGGGGGGGGTACCTTTGAACAATTAAAAAAAAAATCCACATATTTCTTACTTGAATTATATTTATTGAATTTTAAATATTTCGTGAGAGAAAAAATGTAATTCTGCATCTTATAAAATAAAAAATTACAGTTGTTAATATAAATTAAATATGCTGTGAGGCTTTAAAAAGCTGAAAGTTTTCTGTTCAAACCTGCCCCATGTAGAGGTACCTTTGAACAAGCTATACAACGGAGGATCCCTCGAATTATGTTTAATTGTGGCAATTTTTTATATAATATCCTTAAAATCCACCAAATTGATATATGATGCCTCTGGAAAATATATCGTATATTCTTTTTTACGAAGAAACCTGACATTAAGCAATTTAATCTGACCAAGATAATGAAAAGTTCTTTTTGCATGGAATTGAACTAAAAGGAAATCATTTTCTTTCAAATTCTTACAGAAAAGGGATAAAACGCTGTTTTATGAAATCTAGAAATAATGTTTACCATTGTAAATGAAACAGTATAGGGTTTGTTAGACAAATCTGCTAAATCATGAATTATTGTTGTGTGTCCTGAATTTGGCTGTAGTTGAATTACTGCATCAGTACAACTTTCATATTAAGTATAAAAGCAATTAATCTCTTAATTTTCATATTTAAAAAAAATTCAACAATAATAATATTTAGATACATTTATAACTCTTTGCTTCATAGTTTTAATTGTTCAATGGTGCCCCAACTTTTTCGTTCAATGGTGCCCCATCACATGGAGTCTAGCATTACAACCATTTACTCAATTAGGTTTGAGAATTCGAATAAAACAACCCATATAAGTTAAAGCTAACATCTTTATTTAGGTATTAAAAAGTAAATTATAGTTTTAGGGATACAAGATTATCAACAAAAAGCTTACAACTTTATTTTGTTAACTTTAGATTCAAGAAAGCAAAATATACATATCTTGCTTAGACAGTAGTGTGCATGCAAAATAGTAAAGCTTTGTATTCTTGTTACATTGATGCACTAGTACTGTGCTGCCGTATATATTTAAAATATATAATTTATTTAAAGGAAAATATTTACAGTGTTCAAAGGTGCCCTCAGTTCAAAGGCACCCCCCTCTCCCCTACATATAAATAGTACAAAATATATTTCAATTTTAAGACTTACATCACACGCTTTTATTTTGTGTAAAATGACGTCATTCGCTTCCGCTTAAGAATTCCACATTTACGATCCACTCTTAAACATCTACAGTAATACAGTAAAGTAAGCATAGGACGTCACTATCGCGAAATAATACACAAATGCGGAAAAAAGATGCCGTCCTTAAAGTAACTCGACCAAAAAGAGTCTAATGATTCATAGGCCTTCATTTGTTTGTAACATTAATACAGATACTAATAATTAAATATAGTTTATAATAGCTCAATGTTTTAACAGAAATCATTCGTTTATATTTTTCAAAATAGCACGTATTTTAATTACATTTTCTTTCGATTGTTATGACAAAATGGCAACAAAAATATATAATTAATATTTTACGACTACTTTTCCTTTACTTTCTACAGAAATGGAGTACTTCCGTTGCCAATATTAAGCAAATGGCTTCAAAAACTACAAAAATAAATAATATTTCAAAAATAAATGGAGATGCAGTTTTCAAACAAATTGCATTTGAAAGTACTTCTTTTTCCAATACGACGGTATAAAAATGGAAAATGTGCGATGCTTAGAAGTTTAAAAAATTGCTATAGAGTATTTAATCGTACTGCTTTGTTTTACGACTGGCTTCTGTAAGGTAAGATTATTTTTTGTAAATGTCACAAAATAAGCTGGGAGAAAGAAATAGCATACCGTACCGGGGGCTAATAAAGAGTGTAATATAAGAAATTATGATTATTATGTTGAGAAATTAATTTAGAAATCTTGAACAAATAGTTTAAACAATGATTTTTTTTTCTTGTTCCCATATCTTAAAAAAGAAACAGAGATATTAATAAATCCACTAATTTCCGCTTTCTACTAAGTCGAGTGTAACTGAAAACGACGCACCCCCCCTGAATAAAAAAACCTGAACTTTTCAAGTGCCTAAATTAAAAAATGACTTCATGATGTGGAATAGATATTTAGAATTTGAGAATAGCCCTAATAAATGTCATTTAATAAACAATATTAACCCTTTCAACTCCGACGCTTCTTATACAAATTTAATTCGGTCGGCATCACCTTTTTAAAGAGAAGTTTCCTTCAAGTGCACGATTTCAAAAATGCTCTGCTTAAGTAAGGCAACTTTTATTTTTGTTTTATTTCTGGTTCCAAAAACAAATTAAACAAAGAAAGATGATGTCGCGTCAGACGCTTCAAAGGAGTGTAAAGGGTTAAAACTGTTCTCAAATCCAGCGTACGAATTTTCTAACTGTAACTTATTTGTTAATGGTGAACGATTGGTCTGTACTCCAGTAATTGTCAGTTCAGTATCCAAACAAAGCAGTCAGCGGCAATAAAGGCACATCCCTCAGGACCTGGATCAAACCCATCTCTTTCTATTTCCTCTACCCCTAAATTCTTTTCTAACTGGCCCAGAGCGGCCGGGCCTGCGGCGATAAGGGGTCAGGTAACCTTTGAACCAATAAAGTACATGGAAAAGTGACCTCTGTAAGAATTGCAATCATTCTTTAACTAATTAACTTTTAATTATAAAATTGAAAACACATATTGGGAACGATTTATTTTATATCAATCAAAGTTGTTAGAAAAGCTATACACATTTATAGCTTTTTAAATTTATTTTTAAAGATAATACAATTTTTACGAAAGAATTATTCTTGCATGCATTGCGCGCATGATTTTTCCCATTTCAATGGCTGAAACAAGCCAAGATTTTTTTAATGAGTACAGCTATAAAGTGTTTTCAAAATGACCTACAATGAAAAAATAAAACTTGTAGATCTCGAGAAAAATTTTTTTTTAGAGAAATTCGAAATATCGAGATTTTTTTTTGTACAAAAATAGCCGTGAATTCTAAACTTCTTACTTGAGAAAAATAATAATAGGTCATTTTGTGCTTCTGTACGTTTAATACATCCATCAAAAATTTTGTGAAATTCTAGGCAACCGTTTTTCAGAAATTGTGCACGCAATGATCAAAATCGCTGTTTTGAGAAAATTGGCTTTAAAGATTGAAAAACCCGTTGATCATATTGCAAAAGCTTAAAGTGTTTTAGACATAACTTCTCTTCTAATGCGAATTTTTGTATGGGGTTTGATTTTAAATGTTCCCAAAGAATCATATTTAATTATAAGCTATTTAAAAAAAATTCGATTTTTGGACGCTTGTTACCTGACCCCATAAGCTACAGTGCCGTTATTCGCCGGCGTAGGATTTATAGGGTTAAACTTGACATTGCAAAAACATTTGTATAGAAGTGAATTGAGTTTAAGAGTCAAAAACAGCAAACTGAATTTATCTTTCTGTACGTTATTAACTGTTTTAAAAATATTGTAAAGACTACTCATTGTTAATGTATCTTACCATATGCAGTGGATTTGAGTCTCCACCCCGGGATTGCACTTATACTCTAAAGCGAAAGCTGGGATCCCGGGGCGGTCATCCCTGTCATCCCTGTCTGAATTTGCCTGATTTTAATGTCGACTGAACAGTCCATCCATTTCGATTTAAGCAAAAAAACCCATTTCCAAATTTTACTATTGAGGCCAGAAATATTACTCAGCTTCTTTAGAATAAAGTATTGTGTAAGATATCAGGAGCGTTCTTCTTCTGTGAGTGTACGATGGTTCACGATACCACGCTTCCATGTGTCGCGTGATGTATTCAAAATTATTAAGACATCTATCTTAAAGCGATATAAATAAGCATACAAACTTAATGCTGGAATCGGGCGTAAATTAACACAGTTGCGCCATCTTGTGGACGGGGTGATAATCCACATACGCGGGCTTTTAGTGTGACGTCATATATGACAGGATCGAGGCTAACGAGAAAGACAGGCTACCGAGGTGGGTCCGAATCTTCTTTTTTCACAGACCGCTGGAGTCACGTGATGCTCTTTTCGCACACCTTCATTGGTGCATTCAAGCATCACGTGATTCCAGCGGTCTGTAAAAAAAGAAGAATCTGACCCACCGCAGTAGCCCGTCTTTCTCGTTAGCCTCGAGACAGGATATCTACCATCTGATCCTATTTTCTAGATCTTTAGTCATTCACACACTAACTGAATTTTGACACCAAGAAGTTTTCTTCACCTTGTCAGAGACATCTCAGCTATTAATCAAGCTGAAAAAACTTTACAATTCCAGTGGTGTGAAATAAGAAAACAGTTAGGTATCTTTCTGTAGTTTAACCTCATCCGCTACGTGGCGTGCGACCTTGATTGATGTGACCTCGCCTTTAATCTTGCGGTTACCTCTCCCATTTAAGATAGGACGCTTACATATATCGCTTTTAATCTATCTGCCCTGTTTGAGACAACGGGTAATTTACTTGACGTTATAATAGCACACGTTAAGAAGGGGACTCGTCTAAATTTGCGTCACTTTAACGTCTTTTAAGCATTAGCGGTTGGCGTCCGCATAAAAGGACCCCTGATTTTAAGAGTACTAGCACTAAAAATATTTAATTAAAATTTTTCCTTTATAAAATATGAGAAATTAAGCAAGTTTTTATAATCTAATAAATTCGTGTGTAAATTCAGATGTCAGTCCATTATTTCATCATTTTACAAACAGAATTACCCCGCGCCGGAAAGGGTTAATGTCCACTGAACAGAAGAACAGTCTATCCATTTCTATTTGGGAAAAAAAGCTTTTATAATTTACTACTCAGGCCAGAAATATTATCTAGATTCTTTGTAATATAAAACTGTGTAAAATTTTGTCAGTTCGCCGCTTTCCAAAATCATTTCTTTCACTTTATCACGCTTTCACCTGACGTGTGATGCATGGAAAATCATTAACATCTGAAGAGTTTTTGAGGAGGACCACTCGGGCAAAAAGAGTTTGCTGTTTGTTTACGTCGTTACTTAAAGCTTGTGTACACCACTAATGTTTAACTGTAATTTTTCTTTGATAATTGGCAGGTATATTACTGTTGAAAAATGGTATTTTTCCCTTATCATTAGTTATTGTGTCAAAAAAATTTAATTGTTAATTGGTTGTCATCTTTCGAGTTCGAGGGGATGGGCAGTTATTTGACTTCGCAGGGGATTGAGTGCAATACAAAGGGTGTAAATCAAAAATCTAGATTTTCCCGCTGTATCTTATAAATTTAAGTTATAAACAAGACTTTATTAACGAAAACACATGATAGAGAATATAGAGTAAATTGGGTCGATTGTAGCGGCACTGGAGTTGCGAGTTGCAGTAGATAATGGAGATATTCAGGTAATCCACGATTTTCACGTTATATCACAATTCACGATATTCTGATGGGGAGAGCATTAGTTGAAGAATTCACGATTCTTTTAAAATCATATTAAAAGGAGTTACTTTCACGTATTGTATTCTGAAGAAAAGTAAAATCAAAATGTTCTACTTTTGTGTTTGTCATTTAAGAATAATTCCCAGCAAGAGAACCTTTTGTAGACTATTATTGATACTTCGACTATATACATAATTTACATTTATACATCATATTTACAAAGAAATATTTGATTAATACTTGAAAATCACTTGTTCCTCTCTGGGAACCCAAGCTAATATTTTATAATCAGGAACATTTATTTTCTTCCAGTTTTGGAAGATCAAAAAATAAAACTTCAGCCAGCAAGTTGCTATCAAATTTCACATTCTACTACTACAACAAAACAACAATAAAAAAAGTTTTTTAATATCAATTATCTGGTAGGTCACGTTATCATCGACGCCGTTCAAGTCTGGCCGAAAGGGGCCCGAACAGGGCGTTGCGCAAATATTCCACAGTAGACGTGATGCTACCTGAATCATCCAAATAAACCATAGTTAGCAAAGCTATTATACAGGGTGTCTCCATTTTAGTTGGGCAAAAAGAATGATTTATTGAATGGAATTGACGGGAAAGAATTAAAGTACATACAGTTGTAAGATAGAAAAATAGTTCAAGAACAGTTTATTGAACAATATTTCGCCGTACTTGCACAGCAGAATGAGTTTCAAGAAACCAAAGACAGCATTTCACCTTTTTAGGCACCGTTGTACGTCCCCATTATCGTAATGCCGAACAAGAATGATTACCGCTCACTAAACGATAGCATCAGTTATGACACCTAATGCCATCTATGAATAAACTTCGGCAATATTACTACTAGTCTTACTTTAAACTAGTTAATTTCATTTAATATTTCGGAGGTTCTTAATTTACGAAATTGCCCAACTAATTTGTGGACAAGCTGTATTTTAATCCTGAATAGATGATTGGAAGAAATTTCGCGAATAGAAAAAGCGCACTTTTACGAGTGGTTGTCTTTTTCGCCAGGTGGAAAAGGAAATATTAAACAGAAAAATTAAACAGTGAAATTGAAATATATTAAACAAAACGCCTTTATGATGTCAGTGGGTTTAGCGTTAAATGGATCCCGTCAATTATTAGAAGCTTCTTTTTAACACTTTCTAACAAAGTTGAAAGTCTTTAAGCATTCGATTTGTCTTTCCGTCTGTCTACGCTCTAACCCTCGTAAATATACTCGGATTTTCAAGCAATTGATAAACGTTATTTAGGGTCACCAAGGCATGTTTGGTACTACATAGAAGTATGTGGGATTAATAGTTCATTTACAGGGACATTCAAAATATTCCATTATATTATGATGCATGGGAGAAAAGGGTTTGCAGGGTATTTTAATGAGATTACGCTATTTCAAATGCATTGAAAGTGATATAAATCACTGAATTTCACTACAAGTTGATTACGATAGAATAGGGCATTCATAACATTTATCGTTCATCTACAGAGACACACAAAAGAAATCGGTTGCAGTACTGCCTTTGAGTAATAATTGCTGGAAGTGTGTTTGAAAATTCGTTATGAGCTTAAAACTTTAAATAATTTTTTGCATGTTAATCGTTGTATATAAATTCTATACCTCCTATACAGGTCTGCACAAAAGAATTCACGTGCCATTCTCCCTATTAGCGGAAATTGAAGAAGGGGAATTTTCAACTGAAATCTGTGTATTTTTAAGTGAACTAAATTTTGGCATGCATGTAGTTAATAGATACAAATCTATATATTATATACAGAGCTGCTCAAAGAATACGAATAATTTTCTGTTTGTAGGGGTGGGGGGGCAGCTAAAATTAGGTTTTCAAATGTGTTAGCCGTTTCCATGTGGTTGAATTGAACATAATATTTTAACTTATTAAACGGTGTTGTTTGATTATATTATTCTGAATTTGTTGGAAAGTGTTTCATAATCTATGCTTGAAGCAAGCTTTTTTCCTTTCTTGTTTTCAAACGATATTTTTCTTTCCTGTTTCTTGTTTGCGAACTCCTGTTTTGAGAAACGGCCCCAGGAGAGGAAATTGGCGCTGACGTAGGTGAAAAAAATTTACCTATTTTGAGAAGGGATAATTTTGTTTTTGAGAACCGGCTGCAGGGGAGGAAAGTGGCGCTAGTGAGCACTGACAAATTTAAAAAGTACTGCGCACACTCTAAGTATAATCAGTCTAGAGGCGAGTTAAATTGTATGTTTTGAAATTTTCGTACTCTTCTTGCCAGTAATGACCATCATAAGCTTGCATCACTATCATTAACATCTTTTACCTTTAGTATACACAAAATTATAAATCGTTGAAAGGTATTGTTATATAATATTTAAGGAAATCGATTAAACTTTTTTTGGTTAATTTATATTGAAAGAATAGATAAAAAATAAAATATGCTTAATAGGATCTGTATTGTCAATTTAGCGGATTTTTTAATATCACTATTTACGAATGCTAATTCGGTTTATTCAGTCACGGAAATATCTAGGAACAAATAAGGCGAATATTACTGTTTAACAAATATGCATTAAAAAATCAGCTAAATTAGTAACACTGAGTCTGAATACTGCAGTTCGTTTTTTTATAGTTTGAGGGAGGAAAGTTACATTCCCGCTAAAGTAAAATGTAAGGGTTAAAACCCTTTATTAGAGAAATTTATGTGGTAAAAAAGACGTTATGTTAACTATTAAAATGAAAACATTAAATGAAATAACGTGCTACTGCAGTTTTTCACGATGTTGCTTTTATTTTACTCTAAAGATGGAAAAAGAGACCCCTTTTATGAAGTCTTGAAATAGCTGAATGCTAAAACATACTGCATTTAATTTAGCTGATTGCACTTTTCTTTGCGTCATTTTTAATATGCCAATTATTTACTAAAAAGTAATTAGGATGAGCGAAGCGAATCCTCTACTAGGCTACACAAATTACATTTTGTCGTACACTTTACAAAAAAACTATTCAGTATTCTGAGTTGAAATTAAACACAAAAATAAATTATGATTTGTAGATTTGCACATTATTTTTTTACAGAATAACCTTAAAATATTCATTATTTTAATTAATTTATTTTACATGTTTTTCCATTATGGACGCATTTTTGCAAATAAAAAATGAAACACGTATATTTTCAGAAGAAAAAATAAATCATGGAGTTAGTCATTATAGATAGAATCATGGTTATCTAAATAGTTTCACGATTTCTTGATTTCTTTTATGAAATTTTTAAAATACCATTTTTTATGAAAATTATAGCATATATTTAATGAATTAAAATTTGTGAAAATTCAATTATTTGCATTCAAATATAAAAGTATTTTTCAGTGTTAAGAATTCCAATACACAATTTATTCTTATTATGTGAAATCATTTCAGTAGACGATAATTACGCATTAAAAAAAAAAATTATATTATGATTGTTTTGTTTTTTTTGTAAAGTGGCGGCGAAAGAATTGTAAACAAATAAAATTAGTTGTTAGATTCGTTATACCATAAATAACAAATTCCAAGGAAATTCCTTGTTATTTGGCTGAATTTACATATCTAAAATTAAAATGAGCCAAAATATAAAATAACGTTTTTGCTTAATAAAGATGCAAAAATAATATAAAAAATATTCTTACTTTCAATTATTTGTCTTATTAAATAATGCTTCACAAATCCAAACAGAAAAACTTACGAGATTCACTTCTCAGTGCCACAGTTAGAACTTAGTGGCCTTACAAAATGGGGCGTGGCTTAAGAGCGTGCGAACTCTGTAAATAATCATTGAGAGATAGAAGAAGTTTCATTCAATTTTTAATTTTTGAGGATTCACTAATGACTGAAAGATGTGCCCTTAAGCTACCGATAGGAAATTGTTGTATATAGCTCGAACAAAAGAATCAGGAGTGAGTTTTACGTGAACAAAACCATATTTCCGAAAAAAAAAAAAACTTTTTTATGTAAAAATTCATCTAGGTAAATAATTCATATTTTTCGAATATGATTTATTGATTCTCTCCCGATAAAGAACCAACAATTTGTTGGTTCTAAAGCTGAAAAATAAATTTAGTACTAAAATAATAGTGGTGTACAAAAAGGGCGGATCCTTGTCAAATATGAAAAAAAAAATCGCTTGTATTTTCACGTCACTAGCTCAGTGCAATAGCCTTTATGAAGGCAGTTCCTTCTACCCCTTCTCCTCTGAAATAGGTCAGTCTTTCAAAAACACCTTCAAAGTCTTTTTTCTTTTTCTTTTTTTTTTTTTTTTTTAAATTCCAAAGCCGTGGGCGTAGTTTCACTGGTACAGCGCAGTATAAAGGACAATAGTTTGGACTGACGTATATATATGTCAGTGGCACTTAACGCATCGACTATGCGCGGCGGATATATACGTCTGTGGCACTTAAGGGGTTAATAAAAGTGCAATTTCTTTGATAGTCAAAGTGCATAAAAAAAAACTTCAGATTTAATTGGAAAACTAATTGATTAAATATAATTTTTTATTTACATTTAACAGTATTCAATAAGAACGTTTTTAAAAAAAAAAAATAAATAACTGATTTTACATTTATTTTTAACCCCTTGAAGGGCGGTGATGCCGTTACGGCATCACGTAATTTTAAACCCTAATAGCCACATTGGACCCGGTATTTTATAATGAAAATTTCACTTTAATTAAATATGCGAAAATATACTTTTACTTGTTTACAAATATACTGTCTTGTAAATACTGGTGTTATTAGATTATTTCAACATTTTAAGAATACAAGTACCTTGCCTCTGAAAAAGTTAATTATACTGGATACATTTTCCATTTTACTTTGCCTTGTTTTATAATCTGGGTTATTATTAGCAATCTCACCCAGAAAGCAACCTTCAAGAGCGTAGGAGAGGGAGAGGCTCATGGGATACCCCATTCAAGTGAAGGCAATTTTTTTAATCACACGAGTCGTTAAAAGTCTATTACTTCCTGTCTTTAATGTTTGATTGTTCCTATCTGACAAAACAACTCTGTACATAAAAGAATTCCATATTGATTGCCTTTCAGGGTTTGTACGGATACCGTTATTTTCAAGGCCCAATATTAGAATATCATTACAGAAAAATAAATCTCGTTTAAACGGACGAAATTTCACCTTATGTCAGGAGAAATTTTCCATAAGAAAATACTGGTACCGAAGAATTTCTTAGTCATGAAATTCAAGCACCCGTACGAGCCCTGCCTTTATAACTAGTAAATCTGAAGATAAGGGTCCTCAACGTCAGATCTACATTTCTATTTTCAAACCATTCTGTATACTAATTAGCACGTTCAACCCCCATTTTCGTTTCTTTCATATTAGTGTTACTAACTACTATAAACAATACTACATGTAATTTAATTCTTAAGAATTGAAACGTGAAATTCATAACTACCCCCACTGACAATAGAAGATATTTACTTTTTTTTAAATAAAATACTTTTTTCGAAGAGAGGAGCCTCGTGAACCCTGTTACGCTCCCAATATTATTTCATTAATTTGATAACAGTAAATCTCCGGAATTCAGAAAGATAGATCTTCTTATCTAAAAAAATTAAAATATTATTCTCGTGATAATGGCATTAATAAATAAATGATTAATTATTTTGATAAATACTGTATTATATATTACTAATCTTAATTGTTCAATGTTTTGAAAACGACTATTGGAATTCCCAAGTGATTTTACAAAATATAATGAATCAGTAACTGAAAACATCTAAAGAATTTTTTTGTCTTACTAAATATTTAAATATGGCAGATAAATAAGTAAAAAAGAAAATTCGATTTTCTATATTACTCCATCTAAATAAATAAAAATGTAATTTATTTTTCATACTTGATGATGGAATTGATATGAAATGAGACTGATGACATTTTTATTGCCTTACTTTATCTAGATTTAAAATTATTATAAAAGTAAATAATGATATATATACAACTGAGCGAAAAAATGCCCAGGCCGGGAATCGAACCCAGATCCTTGGCTTACAAGGCCAATACTTTTCCATTTAAGCTAACTGGGCCGACAACCAGCCAGCATATTTCGCTCAGAAAACCTTATTGGTAATAACATCTGGTCTGTCATGTAGACAGCTCAACAGAATAAACCGCAGGTAAAGGAACTCCATATAAACGATGGATACGTAGATGAACTATTATTTTAACACAATCAAACTGATTGGTAAAGTTATCATACGAATTGAATATTTCCAACTGAGCGAAAAAATGCCCAGGCCGGGAATCGAACCCAGATCCTTGGCTTACAAGGATTTATTCTGTTGAGCTGTCTACATGACAGACCAGATGTTATTACCAATAAGGTTTTCTGAGCGAAATATGCTGGCTGGTTGTCGGCCCAGTTAGCTTAAATGGAAAAGCATTGGCCTTGTAAGCCAAGGATCTGGGTTCGATTCCCGGCCTGGGCATTTTTTCGCTCAGTTGGAAATATTCAATTCGTATGATAACTTTACCAATCAGTTTGATTGTGTTAAAATAATAGTTCATCTACGTATCCATCGTTTATATGGAGTTCCTTTACCTGCGGTTTATTCTGTTGAGCTGTCTACATGACAGACCAGATGTTATTACCAATAAGGTTTTCTGAGCGAAATATGCTGGCTGGTTGTCGGCCCAGTTAGCTTAAATGGAAAAGCATTGGCCTTGTAAGCCAAGGATCTGGGTTCGATTCCCGGCCTGGGCATTTTTTCGCTCAGTTGGAAATATTCAATTCGTATGATAACTTTACCAATCAGTTTGATTGTGTTAAAATAATAGTTCAATGATATATATATATTTTAATGTAGTATATTTCTATCTCAAATTTCAATATTTCGTTTTACTAGTATACTTTCATTAAATTTTATTTCTTATATAGACATATAAGCGAATATTAAATTATTTCCATTTGTGACTATTACTAGAGGTCTGCCACTGGTCTGTTTTTTTTTTTTTTTTTTTTTTTTTACAGCATTTTAAACGAAAAAAAAAACAAAAAACAATTCATGGTATGTTTTTGCAACAATTTGAAAAAAAACTTAGTTTTTACTACATTGATATTAATCCTTCTTATTAGCTCCCTTATGTCTCTGCAAGTTGCTCACATGTCACCAGGATGTAAAATTGCTTCACAAGTAGGAAGTCCCTCAAACACTCTTACAGTGTTACAATGATCCTAGAAAAAGCCGTTCGAGATGACTTTCTACGAAATTTAAAAAGAAGATTAAATATATATATATATTGTTGTTCAAAAAATAGACCGAGTAGGAGCATCTGTTAATATGACCATAACGATCTAAATTTTTGTATGTTTGGAATTTTTTCTATTATTAACAATTAAATTCTGCTTTACAATTAGAAATTTTATGGTGAAGTTGAATAAATATTGTTGCTTTATTAATATAATATTAAAAAATCTGTACTGCAATAACTATAAATATTAATAATAATAAAAAATCTTTAAAGATATTGCTTGAAGATGACCGTTACTGGCACATTTGCTCCATTTTAAATATAATCTAAAATTTATAATGTTAATAAATAAATAAACACATGAATTAAATATTATACTTGGCAAAAACTTACGATAAAAAAACTTTAAATATTAACATAAGAAATATCTATATATAATACATCCTTATCCGCAAGATTTGAACACTAAACTTCGATTTTGACACTCCTAAAATATGATAAAAATTCAACTAATCACGTTATCCAGCCTGTGTGTCAATTAATCACTCATCTTAAATGCAATACAAGGTTTGCTTAACTAAAGCGTGGACGGTAAGACAGAATTCTTCCTTTAAATTTTTTTACCCATATATTTTTTTTTGTTTGTTTTTCTTTTTGTATTACCCTACTAGTAAATAAGTGGATTCGTCTAAATTTGTGTGACTGTCACGTCGATTAACCTTTAGTTTACAGTTTAGATTTACATGCGAGAACTTGCGACTAATTTTATATACACCTGTACCACAATTTACACTAGAATTTCTTTATGGTAGGTTTTTCTTCAATGTATTTTAGTATAAGTATATGACAGAAATTATATTTTTAAATGTAGTGAGATTAGAAAAGAAATAGTCTCTGGGACGACATAGGTCCTAAACCCGTAATCAAAGGGTTAATACATAAATGCCAACACCTCTTAATTATTCCGGAGTCTGATCCAAGACGAACATGTTGTCAACCTGAAAATTTATTTTAACAAAATTTCAAAATGAAATCTAAAATGTACGTTACTGTAAGAGGACACATTTCCTTATATGTATTTTTCGGTTAAAAACATGTTAGTCTTGATCATACTCCGGAATAATTAACAGATGTTTGTATCTATGGTTAATGTCGACTAAACAGCAAATTAGCCCTATATCAAAAAAAAGCTTCAAAAATTTACTATTCAGGCCAGAAATATTATGCAGATTCTTTTAAATATAAATTCATGGAAATTTTTACTGAACGAAATTTGTAACTATTTTACTTTCTTTCATGATACCGCGCTTTCACATGCAATGAAACGCGATGTAATGTAAAGTTATTAACCCGCTCACGCCCAGTGGAGTTTGGACACGAAAATTTTCGGGCGTGTGTATGAGGTACCTCCGAAAAATTTTTGTCATTACAATGTCATGCTTCAAATAGAGTGAGGTGCGTGAGGAGTTAAAACGCAAGAACTACAATTGAGTTAGGATGGATTAGGCTTTCCGCTTGCTCGCTGTATGGCTGTATGATGCTTAAATTTGACAATGAGAATTCACAAAAGTCAGACGTTAGGTTAGGGGAGTGGGTACTTTGTTGTTGTCAGGATGATAAATAGAAGTATATAGTTATCGGAAAACATCATCAATGGAATTAGTGTAGCTCGACGGTGAATGAATGCAGCAACGTGCTGTTTATGTGATTATCAGATGTTTCTTTCCTTTTCTTTATTTCAGTAATAATACTTTGTAGAAATAAATCATCGTACTAGTAAAAAACATGAAAGTACTTTGAAAATAATTAGATTACAAAGAATGTAAAATTGAATGCGTAACTTGAATTGTTATTGTTCAGCATGTACTGAGCAAGAAGCAGGACTTCGGAAATGGAAAACCTCAATGAGGAGTGACGAATTTTAGTAATTCTTTTTTTAAGAAAAGTTACGTATAATTGCTACAAATTATAAAGCATATTTTTGCTTCATATTATTCATCTGATAAATTACATTTACAAAATGCTTATTATTATTATATCTAGTGAAAAATAAAACTTTGATCACTTTCAACAACCTTCGCTTTTACATGAAGTTGTGATTTGATTATTTATTTATTATTCTGACCAAGTAACAAACAGGATAATTTAATTCCCCCTCAAAATAATAATAATAAATAGTAAAAAGAAATAATAGTTTAAAAATATAGAAACATTTTTAAGATTACCTGCGTGCTATGACGTAGGGGGTTAAAAGAAATGTGTATTTATTTTTTTTTATATATAAAGAAATAGGAAATGCGGCAGATTTTTTTCAAAAAAAAAAAAAAAAAAAAAGAATTTTAAGGCTTTGTATGCTCGAGAGCAAAGCCCTTGAATATACAAGCCTTCTCACTACGTGTTAAATTTGCTAGCGCACATCAGCGCCAACAGCGGCCGGTGGGCGAAACAGAATGCGCCGCAGGGAAACCAGCCACCAGGTTTTTATCCGATTTTTGTCGTTTTGCTCCTTTAAAAGCTTGCTAATTATTGATACATCAAATCTAAAACTTTTACGAAAATAAAATAATTGGAATTAAAAAAGAGTTTAGTACATATATTAACAAAAATCTGCTAATTTAACAAGAATATTTTATTACTGTATTTCATGACTTTTTTTTTTTTTTTTTTTTTTTTTTTGGTGAAATAATCACTAATCTTATGAAAATACAGTTTTTTCAGACATATTCATCAATAGAATTGCGTTTTTTTTTTTTTTTTTTTTTTTTTTTTTAATAGCAATTTAGTACTTTAAAATCGGATAATTTAAATATTTGCTTTCTATGAAGTAAATTCATTTGAAGATTTTATGTACATACGGGATAAGAAAGAGGAAAAACTGTACACACACATACACATATATATATATATATATACATATATGCATGCATACATATATATATATATATATGTATGTATATATTGGGGGGGGGCAGGGAGTTAAGAAATATGCAATAAAAAAATTATAATATTTTTCCACCTAAATCAGCCATATATCAAATAATTTTTAATTCAGCATATTTTTAGTACCATGATACAATTTCAAAAATGTATACTCATAAAAATGTTAAATAAATTAAGCTTTAAAATTTATTAACTTAACAAGTTCAATTTAACATTTTACTAAGTATAAATTTTTGCAATTATATCATGGTACTAAAAATATGCTGAACTAAAAAATATTTGACATAGGGTTGAGTTCGGTGAAAAAATATTTTAATTTTTTTAATTATACCCTCCTCACAAATCAAAATAATATATATATATGCATGTGTACAATTTTTCTCTTTTCTTATCTTGTATGTACATAAAATCTTCAAATGAATTTATTTCATATTAAGCAAACATTTAAATTATTAGATTTTAAAATACTAAATTGCTATAAAAAAAAATGAAATTTATTTCGAAATTCTATAGTTGAATGTCTTAAAAAACTGTACATTTTCATAAGATTAATCATTATTTCACAAAAAACAATTTGCATCATGAAAGGCAGTAATAAAACATTCTTGTTAAATTATCAGATTTTTGTTAAAATACGTACAAAATTCTTTTTTAATTCCAATTATTTTATTTTCGTAAAAGTTTTAGCTTTGATGTATCAGTAATTACCAAGCTTTTAATAAATTTTCTTAATTTATTTAAATAAATTATTATTCCCCACCCCCCTCCTCTTCCTTAAAAAATACACATTTCCATTAAATGCAGTAAAAGAATACATTTTTTCTTTTTTTTTTTAAACACAGGACGTCATAAACTTTTATAGTAAATTTATCTAGTAATTTTTTGTTTAAATATCCACTACTAAACTTTTTATGCATTTTTAAGCTTCAGGTAAAATGCTTCATTTAAGACTTCAAACTTTTGATGAAAATAAATAGGTCAAACTAATTAGCAGATAGTTAACTTTTTATCCACTTTTTGATAATAAATTATAAAATGAGTAATTTTAATAATTTACATCAAAAATGTCATTTTGACGCAAATGAACTGGGAAAAATATCAATAAGAAATTGAAAAGATAATACAGTATGGAACCATTTATCCGGAATCCAGTTATCCGGAATGATATTTCTGATAGACTGATTTCAGAATCTTTGCAGAAAAAGGGGTCATACACTGCCAGTTTGACATAGGCTTTGCTTGAAACAGTTGTATAAATTGATGACAACATCTATTATTCAAAATGAAAACATATTTAGTTGTATTTTAGATGTTTTAATTTTTATGCAGAGGAAACAGAAGAATTTTTGTTCCTAAGGGATTCCCATATATTACCTTCTTTTAAACTCTGGTTAACTTTTGATCTTTCTTGCATTGATCCAAGTAATCTAATAATTTAAAATCAAAAATAATGCCACAAACACACATATTCCACAAAACTTATCAAATTGATGCTACTTTAATACACAACCAGTTATCCGGAATACATCTGACCCCAAGCATTCCGGATAAATGGTTCTGTACTGTATTCAAAATCATTCTTAATATTAACTATTATCTTGTTTTAGCACACTTGCAAACATTTTTAAAGAAAATTATCAATAGCAAATATAGGAATTTGTCGAATCATTGCAAGTTATACCAATAACAAATATAGGGGGTTGTCTAAGGGACACAAAATAGAGAATTGGCGATTTTATGCTTATAATGCTTGTGTAATATTAACTATGAATTTTGAATTATATCTTATCAATTTCATTTTAATTTTTCCAGTTATAAGAATGAAATACATCTCGCCCTCTTCAGGGGAGGGTGCTTGAATCCAATACTTAACTCTACAGCACCATTACAACAAAAGAAAAAGAATAATGTATATTTAAGGAAGTTTTCATTTTAATGGAATTAAACTTGACATAATTAAAAATATGCTGTTTAAGCTGAGTACATATCCAGTTTGGATGTTCGAAATTCACGGATGTCAGCAAATGTGTATTAGCCTAGTTGGTCATTTTTTTATTTATTCTGTAGATATTAATTTTTGGGACTATTGGCAGTAAATACATTTTGGTTATTTTTCTGATGCAAAGTTTAATGTTGATCATTAAACTTAAAAAGATAAGAACCTCAAAAATGGTTTTTATACACAATATGTAATGCAGAGCTCGGCCTCAAATATCTCATAAAAATATTGAAATATTCTGGAAATACTTTTTTTCCCCAAAAGGATTAACAGACAGATTTATTATGTACATCTGGCAGAGTCATCATTTTATTAAAAAAAAAGTCAAAGCTGCAAATGGGTCAAAGATTACTACGACTATATATTTATATATACATTTTGGTTAGTCTAAAAATTAAAAAAATCAGAATCTTAACATTGATTTTTAAGTGTTTATATGCAATAAATAATGCAGAGCTCAGCATCAAATATTTAAGTCAAAATATTGAAATATTATGAAATTATGTTTTATTTTCTTTTTTCCAAATAGGATTCCATTACAGATAGAATTAGTATGTTAACACTTAATGGATGAATCACGTAAATTTACATTTTTACATTCTGACTTCCTAGGACCGGCTGCATACAACCACAATGTGTCAGAAAATGCCCGGAAAACAAGAAAAACAACCTGTCTGTTAAGTGTTAACATTAAATATGTACATCTACATGTAGCAAATTAATCACTTTATATGAAAACAGTTAAAGCTGCAAATGTGCCACAGTTCTGCTAGTAAGTACCCAGAAGAAAGGATACTGTGTTCAGGATATATCTTTAAATGTAAAGGGAATTTGAATTAGATGCATAATCTTAGACAAAAAACAACAGTATGCATTATCAAACAAACAACTGGAAGATTCTTCAAAAAATCTGAACTGTGACCACTCTCTTTGGGTTCAATCATCACAAGCCGATCAGTTAATCAGAATAGACTTCACCAATAAGAAAAAGCAACTAAATCTTATTTACAGCAGTCAAATGGAAAAATTAGTCTGAATAACACTAAGACTTTTTCCCCTTCTCATATGTAGGGACAGAACTCTCATAAAATCCAAAAGTTTCTGTTTCAGTCTCCTATGCAGCCAGATTTGCCCAAAGTTTTTCAATCGGTGACTTTTGTGCATTATTTTAGACAAGAACGCCTATAACAGGAGAGAATTTAAATGCCTTAGTTTAGATTTTTTTGTGTCACAGTACATATTTTCTGCAAATATTTTAAATGTTTGAAAAGACTTTCTATCGTATGCAATTTTGATGTTCTCATAACTTGAGTATTATTGTGCCGGAAAATATTACATTAGTTTTGTGAAGCTTTATTTTTCACTCTCTTTGCTACTAAGTTTACTAGTTAAATAAATTAAATTTCAAATTAATATATTTTTTAAATGAAGAATTCTTTAAGGGTGCATTCAAATCGAAACTACTTATTTTCTGATTCATTTTTGTTCTAAAACGCATCAAATTGGTAGATTATCTTATTCAGAAACTATATAATGTGCCGTGCTTGTCGATTTTTTGATAAAAGCAGAATATATTTGAGAAAATGCTGTCAAAATGGGCGTTTTGAACCGAATTTCCCGAAGCAAGAGAGCTGGGAATGAAAAAAAATGGTCAAGCTGAGAAAATAATTGTTTGCAAATCAATTTCAAATTAATTGACTGAAAAATGATTACAAACGGCTTCTTATACATCTCTTCAAAAATCATATCAGCAATTTTCATGTCTTTACTTTTAAAAAATGAGCCTGAAAATGTGTCAGAAAATTTCGAGCTGTTGAGGGTGGAAAAATATTTTTTTTTTTAGTATACCCTTAAAAATTGATTTTTTTATGTTTATTATGTACAGCATATTGGGCGAAATACAAGTCATATTAGAATCTCTTTGTAATTAATAACTAAACAGTTGGAAGTGTATTATTATTTCATTTATTTTAATTGTTGATAAGTTAAAATAAATTGTGTGATGGGTTTTGCTTATGCATAATAAAGTAATTTTTTTACCAGCATGCACAAAACCTGTTTCAGTAATTCAACTTGGGAGTTTTCTATAATCAGTGTGAACATAAAATTGGCAATTTTGATATAATACTCATTTGAAACTTAAGAAAATACTTCACTCAAGCGAAATCATACTAAAGTTAATATTAAACTTTTAAAGATATCTTGTTCAGATTTCAGTATTTTTTTTTATTGGATAGCTGAAGTCAATCTCTACAAAGGCTTTCTTTCTTTCTTTTTTTTTTCTACTTTCACTTTCAGAACTGGATTTGAAATTGAAAATATCATCATAAAAGGTAATCCTGCAAACAAAAAAGTAAAAACGACCTTTACAGAGATTGACTTCTGTTATCCGATGCAAAAAAAAAAAAAAAAAAAAAAAAAAAAAAAAATACTGATATTTAAAAAAAATTCTCCCATGCCATAAACAGTGAACAGGTATAATCTTTTCTTCAGTTTTAAAATCTTTCAAATTCCAAAATTTACAAATAATCTGTATTTATTTTACTAGTCTATTTCAACAGGGTGTCTAGTCCAGCTCAACCAAAATTTACTGACTTTTCCATGTAAAAGAAAAAAAAAAAGACAGGTAATGAGAATTTGTGATGTTACATAACAAAAAATTGAAGCAAAATTTTCATACCTGTTTATGAAGAAAAAAAAATTAAGCAATTTTATAAAGGTGACAATGGCTCCTCTATTATCACAATAGCCAGACTTTTTTTTTTTTTTTTCATTGATTGGACTATTTCATTGAAACATTTTAAATTAATTCATCATGAAAGTGCGATTTTTTTTTGTTATATTCATTTGTAAAATACCTTGTCATTTATTATAAATTGTATAAAATATTTGTATCAAGATCTGAACAACCATAACTTTACTACATAAAATTATAAAAAATATGCCCCCCCCCCCCCCACACACACAACTTTATGAAAATATTTGTTTGCAGAAAAAGTCATTATTTATGAAATCCATAGTCACTAATTTCTGACTTATTCCTAAAGTAATTTTTATTTGTTTAATAATAATAAACTAGATAGTACCCGTCAAGATTTGAAGATAAATAACTTGAATGTTCCATTAGAAAATTCTTGAATTTTGAATTAGTTGCTTTTAAATGAATTATTGAAATCTTAACAAATTTTTACATTGCATAAGTGATTCTTATTTCTGGAAAGCGAGCTAAGGGTGCTGTCAGTCTAACCTATTAAATGAAGTGAAAGAACTTTAAGTTTATAATTTAGAACCAATTATGCTTGCCTTTTATCAGAAATTTACTAAAAAAATACTGGGCAGAGCATTTACTTTTACTAACTACAATCTCATTTTTTTGTTGAAAAAATAACAATATCTATTTTTATTTTTTTAATTACACGACCTTTAAAAGCTGCCAAGAATTTTATTTATATCAGTCTCATTCTCTACAAGCCTAATTTTAAAACTTTATGCAATTAACGATTTATAATATATTTTTTATTACTTGAATTCTATTTTACTTTTTTCTTCATTTTTTAAATATTAAACCATGGATATCAATATAATTTATTTTACAGTTCTTATATGAATATTTTCCTTTCTTTTAGTTTTATTTATTTATTTTTTTTTTTTTTTTACGGAAAAGAATGGCAAACTTTTCCTTCTGACTTGCACACTTATATATTCTTGATAATGGTGAAAAAAATAAACAAAAGTTGTAGATCAGCTCAATTTATTTAATTGATAATTACAATTACATGCAAAATATTTTAGGTTAAATATTTTAAATAGAAAATTATTTTTTCAAAATATTTGAGCGTTAAATTTTATTTAATGATAAACCATTCAAATAATAATAAAATCAAAATAATATAACTTCTCTTAATAAAATGTCATTATCGAAAAGAATTATCACCAAAAAGGGTACAGAAATAATTTTGCTGGGCGTTGGGCTCAAACCTGCGTCGTCTACAAAAGTTCAGAGCTTTAAACTGGTGCTTTAGACCACTTGGCTAACCAGACTGCACTACCTTTCCTCTAAATGGAAGATCTAGTAAATTTAACTTCACACATGCACAAATGCGTGAATTTTTTAGTCTTATCTTACAGAATCGGGTTTACGCTTTAATATATATGATCAGCTTTCGATTTGAAGATACTTCATCTTCCAGAAAATAGTCTAAAATTTAAATAATTTTCGACACATGACATAGACAAAGCAAACTAAATTATAATTAAAGATTATCATAATTTTGACAGTAATAATATATTTTATTTACAATTTATTTTTGACATAAATTAGTGTTCATTACTTATAATATAATAAGACACAAATTATAATAAAAATTGAATTGAATAATTCTGGTTTTGAGTACATGATGATTCACCGTCTAAATCATAATTTTCTGAAAAACTATTACAGCCAGATAGGAGAACATGACTGAAGTCCCACAGCTCGTGAATTTCACCATTATACAGCAGACACTACTGTTGAAAAATTGGGTGTGAAGTTTAACCTGAAAATAAGCAAAATAGACAAAAAATAAGTAACTAATTCCAGAAGATACATATGAACATTTCATATTTGCAAATTCAGAAGAACAGAACTACTTATCAATAAAGCAGACGGACAAAATTCTCTTGTATGACAGAAGAAAAGGAATGCCAAATGTTGGGGTATTACATATTTTGGAATTAAATAATTTTATAATCATTTAAAGATTTTAATAATAACTTTGTATTCCCATAAAAAGAGATAACAGACTAAAAAAGATAACATGCAATTTTGATATAAAGACCAAGTTACAAATAAAAAAAGAAAATTTTGGTTGCGTGAAAAATGATATCGATATCAAAACACAAATCCCCCCTCCCCCTATCGATATCATGTGCCAGACTCCCCCCCCCCCCTAAAATGATGGACGTTATATATGAACAGCCCCAAAGAAGAGTTCCACCCTGATTAAGAAATAATACAAGAATAAAATTAAGCATTTTTAAGGACTTTTTGCAGATTTTGCAAGAAAATAAGTACTTTTAAGCACTAAAAATTCTATTTGAAAAATGTAAGCACTTTGAAGGACTTTCAAGGACCATACGAACTCTGTTTTTGTTTTCCAAACTAGGAAAAGAAATGAATTGAAAGGGCATGTCAAAAATGGCAGAAAGAGACTCTGGGTGAATAAAATAATTAAAAAGAATTGGGCACATAAATTAGTTAAAAAGGGTTATCTAGTACCACATCTTGCCAAATTGGCCTATAGTCCATTCACCGCAACTTGTCAGTGCTGATTATCCTAGAAGAGCCGAATTGCAGCTGTTGACGTAGAAACCAGGGTTTGCTCGAAGAGCAAAGGATTACTAATAAACAAGGAAAAGTGCTATTTTGGCAGGAAAACCTGTATGTTTTGAACTTCCTGGGAAATTAATTTTATTATAATAATCATTTATTAAAATAACGAATGGCATTATTATTCTTTTCTTATTTTTACATTTTTTAGATTGATTTCAGCACTATTTTATATTATATTAGCTGAATTGCCCGACATTGTCTGGCTCACAAATTGCAAAAAATATCTAAAAATTGCATTAAAAAATCGAGAAAATTTAAAAAATCACTGTACGAATTCCAAATGAATTTTGCTGAAAACAGGACAGCATTATTTATATTGATTTATTAGATTTAAACCAAATTATCCGGAAATTTATTTAAACAGACAGTTTGTTATTTATACGAAACCATTGGCATAAATTTGGAAAAGACAAGGTCTGCCCATCTCATCTTTAATGTACATATAATTATATATATTAAGGTGTAATAAAATCATGATTTTTTAAAAATCAAAAGTATTCGGATTTTTTTTTTTTGTCATATAAGATTTTTAAAAAATTTAAATAAATTTTTTATGTCCCTCACACCTCCCTGTGCTTTAAAAACCAGAATTGCTACCAAGAAATTTATGTTTCCAAAACAATCACATTTCTAATTGCTAATATAGTCTATGTTTTTAAGCTTTAAATATTAAGATTATAATTATTAGTTAGAAATTACAAAAATTATATAAACTGCAAATCAGTAATTTCATTAGTTAGTAGCATATAATAACATTATGTACATAAAATTTTTATAAATATGGAAAACTATGTTAAATACTACAGATACTTAAATTTATTAAAATAATTAAAAACTGCATTTAATATTAAATTGTTAACACTGCTGATAAATAAAGGACTACTTTACTCACACAAAAACACCTGCTTGCTAATGTTAATCCTATGAAAGAATTTTTTTTTTTTTTTTTTTTTTTTTTTTTTTTTTTTTTTTTTTTTTTTTTTAGTATCTCATTTGCATTTTAGTATTTTTAAATTATTTTTTCTTTCTTTTTTGGGGGGTTTGGATAACTGGCGTCGATCTCTACAAAGAACCTTTTTATTGTTTCGATTTCGTTTGCAGGGTTTTTTATTTTATTTATTTATTTATTTATTTATTTATTTTTTTTTTTGGGGGGGGGGTTACAGAACCAGTTTTGAAAATGAAATTATCCTAAGTAAAAAAAAAACCTCTAAACAAAATCGGAAAAGTAAAAAAAAAGATCTTTGCGGAAATCGACCTCAGCTATCAAATGCGGGGAAAAAAAACTAGAGAACAGGAATTCTGCTTTTTCAGAATTTAGTGTCGTCCCCGTCATTTTCATTACTCCATTTTCTTCTGATGTACTGGTGGTTTCTATTATTACGAAACAGCCATTATAAATGAAGCGTTCAGGTGATGATGAAAGAGCAGTCGTAAAAAGTTAGAACTTTGATTTTTTGGTCAGAATGCGAAAAAAAAATGGCTACAATTTTTTTTGAAAAAAAAAAAAAAATTATGGTCATCCTCCCCCCCCCCCCCCATTTTGACCAGAAAATCAGATTTCTAACTTTTTACGACTGCTCTTTCATCCTCAACCAACGCTGCATTTATAATGGCTGTTTTGTAATAATAGAAGCCACCAGTCCATCTGAAGATTATAACTCGGTTAAAGCGGAAACTCTGTTAAGTGGAACTCGGATAATCGGGACTCTACTGTAGCTCAGTTTTAAGACTTAAAACTCGCGATTTTATTTCTATAAAACGACGTCATCCGAATCCGCTGAAGAATTCCTCATTTACGGTCCAATCATAAACATCTACATAAAATTATGGGTAGGACGTCACTATCTCAGAATAATAGACAAATGCAGCAAAAAGAAATCAATTCATTTATATTTTTTCAAAATAGCACATATTTTAATTACTTTTTTTCAGTTTTTATGAGAAAGTGGCAACAAAAAGATATAATTGCTATTTTTCAACTATTTTCCCTTTACTTTCTACAGAAATGCAGTACTTGAGTTGCAAAATTAAACAAATGTCGCTAGAAACTAGAAAAAAATTAATATCTCAAAAACAAATGGAGATGCAGTTTTCAAACAAATTGCATTTAAAAGTACTTTTTTTCCAACACGACGGTATAAAAATTGAAAATGTGCGATGTTTAGAAGTTAAAAAAAATTGCTATGGAGTAATCGTACTGATTTGATTTACGGCTTTCTTCTGTAAGGTAACGTTATTTTTTGGATGCGACACAAAATAAGCTGGGAGAAAGAAATAGCATACTGCACCGGTTGCTAATTAAAATATTGAAATAGGAATGAGATATTTTAAAAAATTTCTTCCATAGGATTAAGATTAGCAGGCAGTGAGAAAAGTAGCCCCTTAAATAATTATTAAAGAATTGACTCTCTAAATAGGAACATAAGTTTTATGCTTTAATTACTAACACGATAATTAATAATTTAGTAATCATTACTGGCAGAAAAAAATAACACGGTGCCAGTTCTAATACGATACAAGGAAAAAATAATACTTTTTTGATCCTTTCATTTTTCTTTAGCTCCAATTTGCTATAAATTTATTATTTCAAAAGTAGAAGGATAAAAAAAAAAATACTGGCTATTTATTCTTTTATTTACAGAACCTTATAATTTTTTATCTAAACCGTGGATGAAGATAATGCTTTATCAGACATTTTATAATTCAAATAAGATTTATTCAACTAATGTAAGATAACAAATTTTACGGTACTACTTAGTTATCCCGTCGGCCAATTTCGCCAAATTATATAAATCGCCAAGATGTTGTCTCTGTTTATCGGAATTAGATTAGTTCGGTTGGTTGTTATTATCATACAGATCGAAGAAGCTGAAATATAATTTAATGTATCCCAATCGAGCTCAATATTGGATCACAAAATTTTACGAATAAGAGAGAATTAGAAGATTAGAAGCAAAAGAAAGATTAAAATGCATTATAAGCAAAACGGCCGATGGTTAAATTATAATAACTTGGAATTCAATTCCAAATACTAAAAGTTGTAGATTCTGGCACTTGCTATTTTAACAATTTTTTTTTGTGAGACATTCTTTTCGGAAATAAATAATGTGAAAAATTCAAGTAATTAAACATCTTGTCACATGAGTCCAATTCAACTTGCATTCTCTTTAAAAACAACTAAGTACGAAGTTGATAATAAATTATTTGGCATCTAAGATAAGACAACAGATATAATAATTTTTAATTAAATTTCTAAAACTTTTAAACTTCTAAAATTTTTAAAACTTACATTCATCAAATTTAGCATTTCAGCTGAACATGCTTGTCAGTAAGTTTCTGCACTAATTGTTGAAATCTCTTGTGATCCACAATTACTGTTAAACAACACCACAGTCAAATCTGTTACTGGCATCTAAGGAAAGCAAGAAAACAGAAAATACTTAAAACTTGAATTAAAATATAACTTGTCGGCATAAAATTTATAGATATTTACAAACTGAGTAAATGATATTTTCATGTATATAAGGCTCATTTTAAGCAACAACAAATATTGAGAAATTGCTAAATGGATGGGCATTTAAGATTATACATTATTTGATGTGGCTTTGCATTATGAAAAATTATCTGTTTTTTTACACTTGGTAGAAAGCACAAGCAAGTGAATTTATCAAAAAATATGTAATTTTTGTTCTATTTTGTAAAGACAGGGCAATCGGGGGGGGGGGGGGGAGAAACATTATTTAATTCTCTTTTTAGGGTTTCTAAGTTGATTTCTCAACAAATAATCATCGAAAATTAATATGAAACTATTGAAACAGGGTTCATACTCTATTTGAATTACAAAATTCCCTGACTTTTTCAGGTTTTCCAGGCCATATTTCCTACAATTCCCTGACCAAAATTCACGACATTTTTAGAAATACGAATTACAATTCAAGATCTTAATGATTAAACTTACATCTGAAAATTAAAATAACGTATAAAATTGAAACTAAAAATATATATCATTTCACATTTACAATATATACACAGTAGACTCCCTTAAATCCGCGAACACCTAAAATCTGCGTATTTTTTCAGATGTAGACAATGAAATTTATAGTTAAGTTGCAGGAACAAAATTCATGATGGCGCCGTAATCAGCGACTACCACAATGATTTTTTTTTTCTAAATTTTTTTTAATCATTCTCTTTTGGCTATTAAAGCTGATTTATTAATAAATAAATTTACATTACTTTTTACTTTTATATAAATTAGCATATCTATATCAAAAATTCCAGGGTTCGAAATGGAAAAATCCACGAACCGGAACGCTATTTTAAAATAATTTTTCGCGGATTTTTTTTTTTTTTTAAATTATAGACAAATTTATTTCTAAACATACAAAGCAGTATAAGAAAAGCATTCAAGACTCTAAATAACTATGAAAAAAGTTACAGTGAGAGCAATATAGTTATACTGATAATAGCATTAACACTGTTCTCCTTGCTATCACTAGATGGCAGCATAGGACTTTTGGAATCGATTTCATCAGTTATAATTTAATATTTTTCTAAATTTTTATTTTACATAATTATTTTAATAATTACTTACTTTTCAACTAATAAATTATTTTAATATTTAACTTATTTTAATGTTTCACTTTATTGTAAGCATTCATTATAATTCCCCTTTCTTAACCACCAATCAAATTTAATGTTTCAAAAATGTAAACAAATCAATGACCAGAAATCCGCAAAATTCTAAAATCCGCACACCTGGTCCCAAACTTTGCGGATTTGAGGGAGTCTACTGTATAATATAAAACAAGCAAAACTAAAATACAGCTCAGATGGAGTCAAAGTAACTTTTTATTTACATAACTGAATTTATACATATCAAACATTTAACTTTTTTTAGACTTCTACTATCATGTCATTTACTTGCGTTGTTTTAGAAGCAGTTTGTTGTGTAAAAGTTTCAATTTTTTGTCTTTTAACATTTTAACTTCAGCTACAGCTTATTGTATTAATTTATACTTAAATTCTAAAACTATTAAAATTTTGTATTACCATTGGACATACACTGGTGGGCATATATTTTTTAAATTCTAGCACATCATGAAGAGGGCTAAAAATTTATTATAAAATTCCACCTTTACACACTAAAAAATCTCAATTATTTTACATAAAACATAAATTAAAGGGTAAAATATATACAAAAATTTATAGGGCTGTAATAAATACTTATTTAGTAAAATTGCAATATATTAAGTGATCAGGTAAATGCTAACACAATAACAAATTAACACTAAAATAAAACTCTATTTTCCCTGCCCTATTTGTACTTTTATAGTTCTAATAGTAAATAAATAATGAATCATCAAATCAATCGCCTCTTCCCCGCTAAAAAACTGCCACCTTCTGATGTTTTTATCACTTATTTCTAACATTAAATAAATAATGATCGAAATCCTCTACTCCCTTTGAACTTTCAGTTTTTCCTTATGAACCTCCCCCCCCCCCCCCCCTCACAGAACACAAAGTGCAAAATTTTTAAATCGTGATTAAAAAAAAAACTCCCTATTCTTTACCTTTTAGTAGGGATGCACCGAATATTCGGTATCTATTCAGTATTCGGCCAAGTTACCGAATAGCAAACTATTTGGTATGCTGAATATTCGGTTTGGCCGAATATCAAATTATTCGGCTGAGCTGAATACTTACAAAAAACTTTTTAAACATATTTTTAAAAACCTTATACAACTTCTATGTTTAAGAGTCAACTTATAAAGATCTTCAGAATAATTAGAAACAAAATCATAGGTATTTAAATAAAAGGAATGTTTTTACATTATTTATTTGCTGTTTGTTAAGTATTTTTTAAGAAAATTAACCAATCACGAGGATTTTCATAGGAATTAATTGTGTACAAAGGCAAGTTCCTGAACATTATCCAGTAAATAATATGTTTCTAGCTAAGATTATCAGAACAATGTTTACAATCTCTGAAACTGATTGCCCAGTCCAGATACCGATCTAGGATGCATTTAAAAACTTCCTTGCTTTATCAAAGGGAGTACAACAGTTATTCTTGCTAAGCTACAAACATATAAAATTTGAATAGATTGTATTATTTATTTACTTTTACTTTAGTCTCTTCCTGACAAACAAATATTGTGCTGTCCTCTAAAAACAACCCACTTTTTTAATTTTTCTCTATATAAAATTTAATAAAAAATACAAAACAATTTGAAGTAGCTACATTTTCACAGCTTGTTCTGACTAAGATTTTAATGCATAGTATTTTTGATTTTGTCAATATATTACAAAATGGCAGTCAATTAAAGAAGAATTTGAAAAAAACCCACTTTTTCTTAAAAATAACCCATGTTACCTAAAAAAAACCCACATGTAAAAACACTTCTAGAAACCAAAATATTAGACAGCAAAATATTTTTTTCATTATTAATTATTTTTAAAACACAATTCTGCAAAAAAAAAAAAAAAAGTTTTTTGTTTTCGAAATTAATCTCATAAATATTTTACAGACTACAGACTCTTCATTAAAAAACTTTACTTTAGTTTTGATTCTAAATACAATCGTGAAAATTATAGAAACAATAATAAGATGTCATCATAAAATGAACAATTTTATAAAAAATTAAGTCACCAGAGGTAAAACAGAGGAAAAAGAAATTACATAAGTAAGAACAATAAGTAAAACTATTTACATCACACATTTGAAACAACGATTTTAGGCCTAGCCTAATATAAATAGCTATATTAAAAATAAAACAATAAGTTTAAAATGAAATACCTGATTACATCTTTGGAACATCATGCTATTACAGCATATTTTTTACTTGAGTACTAGTTAATCATATAATTGAATTTAAAATAATTAAATGTCAGAAATCATAACGTCACGCTATTCCTCCATTAAAGCCTCTCTCAACAGCAACAGCAAAGTCAAATATGTAAACAACGAGAAGTTTAACCTCACCAGCCGCCAGAGGGCGCTACCTTCAACTCGCTAAATTTCTCCCATTGAACTGACAAGGCTTGTATATTCAAGGGCTTTGCTCGAGAGGCATAGTGTGTGGGGGTGGTGACTTATCTTCAGGACCGGCAGAACTATCGGCAAACGGCCCCAGGCACTTATTCCGTTAAGGTTCTGAGGGGCCCCACATCTTTCGGCACATTTCAAATTTATTTTGATCATTTAAGTTCGCATTTTAAAAGTTTTTTTTTTTTCAGTGACAAAGTTTGTATGAACTAGAGTTTATAATTATCGAGAAACATATATAGATACTTGACATTTCATAAATTAAAAGGGAAAAAATATTTATATATTTTTTTATATTTAAGAGAATCTTGTAAAATTTTGATAAGTCAGTTGCCTAAATATGTAACATAAGTTTTATTATCTCTAATTTAAATTCATTCATCTGTCATATAAAATATGCAATGTTAACTTTTTAATCATTGCAACTTCCCTGCTTTTCGACAATAATGTTTTTTTTTTTTTTTAATATTATATAAATATTATATAGTTTTCAAATTGCAAATTATAATTTGCAGAACTAAGACAACAGCGGATTCTTGGTTATTCGACACTTGTTTATGCAAGAAATCTGGTTAATCGGTACTGTTCCAATTCTAAATTTATGTGAATTTAAACTGGCTGCCGTACTGCTGATGCCAATTGTCCTTTTACCTCCCTTCTTAGTGGCTCTATTGATGTGATGCGTTCTTAATCTTAATAATAATTTTACTTTCAATAATTAAGGGTGCTCTCAAATCCAAAAGGGCAACTTTCTGACATAAGTTTTAATTTATTTTTGTTCGAAAATGCATGAAACTAGCTGGTGTTGTTGTTCAGAAACTATGTAATTGAACTGTTGTTTCCATTTTTTTGCAAACACAACAGATCTTTCTGAAAATAGTGTCAAAGTGAACGTTTTGAACCGAATTTCCGCGCGAAGGAAGAAAGAGCACTCAGAGCGTGCGAAAAACGTGTTTGTCACGTGATCAAAATAGCTTATAACTCAACATGTAACTGATTGATCAAAAAATGGAAAACACATTTCAATTTCAAATTGCTTCCATGGCCAGGCTTTCCAATTTTATACATTTCCGTTAAAAAAGGAATTTGCAATTGTGTCAAAACGTTTTGCGCTTGTTGAGCAGAGCAGTTAAGAACAGCCTTAAGCTTAAAAGTATTTATATGCGGTAACTCAGCTCTTGGCCTAAACAATGATCTGGAAATTTCCTGTATACTCAGTTGTGTGGTATTCAGTTCATATTTTTTATTAATATGTTTGATAGTTAAAGTATCAGTATGTTTTTTTTTTTTTTAATAAAAGGAATGAGGGAGAGAGGGGGCACTCAATATTGCAAGTAAGACACTGCTGATATTGATGGAAATTGCCGTGAATTTTTATGCAGGTTATTTTGATCTACTTTTATACTAACGTTGTCGATCTTTCTATCAAATGAATGGAAAAATACTGTACGACACCTCCACCACTGAATCTATTCAGTTTATCAATACTAGAAAGTAAAAATTAATAAAGTTCAATTGAATTCATTTAAACTGTTGATTTTATGTTACATTATAGTATGTAATGGAAATAAACCTCCTCTGAACACCAACAAAAATATTCTAAAGATCATTTTTAAAATGAAATATACAGTAGAGTCCCGATTATCCGAGTCTCGCTTAACCGAGTTTCTGCTTTAACCGAGTTATTTTCTTCTGATGGACTGATGGCTTCCATTTTTATGAAACATACATTATAAATGAAGTGTTAGGTGACGATGAAAGAACAGTTGTAAAAAGTTAGAACTCTGATTTTCTGGTCAGAAGGGGGGGGGGGGGGTACAAATTTCCATTCTGACCAGAAAATCAGAGTTCTAACTTTTTACGACTGTTCTTTCATCGTCACCTAACACTTTTTTTATAATGGCTGCTTCATAATAATGAAAGCCATCAGTCCATCAGAAGAAAATGATCTATTCCAAAGGTTCATTAAAAAAAACCTATTTAATACTTTGAGCAGAAAGAAGAGGCTACACCTGCAATATTCATGGCACTAATAGAATCACATAGCTGCCAATGTGTACGGTTTAGTTACCTCTAAAATTTAATAAAAATTTTTGCCATATTTAATTAGTTGACAGTTGTTAGACTTTATAAATTGAATTTCGGGAAGTGACAGCCGATTGTTCCCTTGCAAAGACATTTCTGTGGCTGTTAATTCTTAAAACTTGGCTAAAAATGCTAACTTTGACAACATTTTCTGAATGAATCTTTGCCTTTATAAGAAAATAAAAAACTCATTAATTTCTTGGTATCTGAACATAATCGGTAAATTTTATATTTTAACAAATATTAATGCAAACTTGTATTTACGAATGAAAATGACTTCGCGAAAGTATCAGAAAAGTAGTTAGTTTGGATTTGGGAATAGCTTTCAATATAAAAAATTTCTCATAACGAGATGTGATCCCCTCGCACCCCAAAAAAGAAATCCATGACCCCCTCTAAATGGTGAGCTGGATCCGGCCGTGTCATGAATGAATTTGAGCCCACTCTCCTCTTCCCCGCCCACATAAAAAAGACGTGACCACTTTTTAAAAGGACGGCTTGGGACCGTTTCCATTTCTACTCATTCAGTCAGTGACTTATTGTCAATGTCAATCTTTTCCTATCTTAAATGACAAGCGAATCATAAGCTTAACTTGGGAAGTATGAATTCAATATTGTTAAAAGAAAGAGAAGAAAAAATAGTTCTCTTCTTTTCTTTCCACCAGGAACAACCCCCTTTATCCCTTCCAAATTCGTATCAGTTTTTATCTTGCTGCATTTTTTTCTTTCATTTTCACCCTTTCCCAAAGCTTTAAAACTTCAAAGGTAGCCCGGAACTACTTCTTCTCTTTCACCTACAGACAATGAAAACACACCTCGCAAGCAACACAAACAACTCTCGCGTCTCGCCACTTCAAAGACACGCAAACATGACAAAATTTCGGAGGTACCTCAATTCTGAAATTTGAGGTACTGGGACAAATTGTCATAGTGTATGGGATAAATGAGGTGCTTCGTGTATGCGTTACCCAACACTAGTGGCGTATTTTCAGATCGTTACACTTGGTTGCAAGAACGATCATTCCACAGCAATAAATATGAAGATAAATATATACCTTCTTTCACGATACAAATTTCTTTACAAGTTAAAATAAAAATTACACTTCTTTTAAAAGTTGTGGAAAATCTAAAATTTAAATTTTAACGAAGAAAATAATTAGGGCGTTAATAGGTTAAAGGATATTTTGAGCTAGGAACGATGGACAATTGCTTGACATTGAAGCGTTAGAAAGCAATGCAAAGAGCGTAAATTCAAAGATAGATTTTCCCGCTATATCTTTTAAGAATAAATTATGACCAAGGTTCGCTTAACGAAAGTGTTTACGACAAAACAAAATTATTCCTTTAAAGGAAAACACTTTTCATCCTTAATTTTTGTTTCCTGTTGCCACACCAGTAAAAATATGGTATCGTCTAAATTGGCTTGAAGTTCAAGTAAATTGAAATCGGATCAACAGAAAATTAGTATGTCCATTCCTATTAACCCTCTCGCTGCGTAATTGTTTTATCAAATTATGTTCAAAAATTTTAATTTAACAATTTCCCGACGAGCGCCTTTAACAGAATTTTTAATCTTTTGCCACCGGCTTTTCAAAACAGAAATTTTTGTGTTATTTAATCGGCAAAATGCCTTGATTAAATATGGCAAAATTTACAATAAAGATAATTGGTGGGAATAATCAAGGAGGGTAATTAGACGGGAAAATGCATCCCAGCGGAACCGCGGTGCGCGCAATTTTGCTACATTTGCGATCGCGGGAAATCGCGGGATGCGCAGCTAAAGGGTTAAAAGAAAATAGCTTCCAAAACTTAATATACATGCGAGAACTATTTTGTCAATACATTTAAATATAAAATTTTGTAAAATTTTAAACGTTGATCTATGATAGGTGATACTTCAGTCACGATATTATGGTTTCGCAATAAAGCGTGATGTGTACGTAAAATTAATAAAAGGAGGTTCTTTAATTTTTAGTCTAAAATTCAAGTGATGTTTACAATTTGTTTTCGGTTCCAAAGAAAAGGGGTAGAACATTCGGACTTTGCATTACATTTTTTGATAATTGTAATATGTATTAAATTTTTTTACATATGCAATGAAACTTCCATTAAACGAAGTCTCAACTTTACACTTAAACACTTCGTTTTGAAGAAAATTCGTTAAATAGAAATTAACTAAAATTCATGAAATTTGTATAATTTGTACATATGATTAAAATGAAAAATACACATAAAATTAAATTATAGGAAAAATGCATTTTAATTCGTGCAGTAAATTTTTTATGCAATGTAGACATATGAGAAAATTTTAATTAGAATAATGTCTAAAAAAACGCATATTAAAAAGAGATAAATAAAAACTGAAGCTTAACGTACCATTTCTCAATATTCAAAATCCTTAACTTTTATTTCTTCCTTTGGATGGAAATGTCGAAATAATTAAAGAATTTCATCTTCATACAATCTACTGAAATAAATTCATACAACCATCGCCACAGCATACTCTCCATTTGAATGTTGCACACGTACGAAAGTGGAATAAACTTCATTATATAGAATATATTTTTCGTAATATGGAGATTAATATACTTGTTACGGGTGTTCAAAGTCATTGTTCAGCAGAAAATGTCGTTAAGTAGAAAACTTCGTTAAATGGGGACGTCGTTAAAAAGAAGTTCGGCTGTATTTAAATTTTTTCACATTCGGACTTTTTTGTATGACAATTTCAATTTACATTACATTTTTTTTACACATATGAATTTTTTTTAATTGCGAAAATGCATATTATGTCTTGTGCACTGTAAAAAAATCTTAAAAGAACAAAAAAAAAATCTTCGAATTCTGACAGTAAAAATTACGTTAACAGAATTCTTATGTCACTTCATCCTCATATCGCTTATTTTTATGTCAAACAACAAAAAATTATTTTTTCTTTGCCTTTAGAGCCACTACGACAGAATAATCTGTTGGATAGCAGAAGAAATGCTTTGAACGGGAGGTCAACCCCTATGAAGTCTACAAGTCATTTAGAATGACCAATTAGTATTGGTTATCATGCACCCCACGCTAAGGCGTCTCTTCTAACTTGAAATATTTGTTGTGTCTTGTGTAGTGTTGAAAATGGCAGGACGTCCAATAAAGCACGTTCATCTAATTGAAAAAGAATAATATATAAAGAATTTTTAACAGAAATTTCACACAATCAATTTCACCACTGGAACCGGCGACACACACCTTTGACATAGGAACCGCATTAACGGAGTAGTTTTCTTCAATAATCAGTATTTACTGTTCGAATATTAGAAAACAAACATAGCAAGGTATGTTTTCATCCTTCTTTTAAATATATAACAAAGTTTTTCCGAAACGTAACAATATGTATGAAAAAAATTTCCAATTTGCTAAAAATCTTAATCAAGCAATACTTTTTTTTGTTAATTATGTATGATTTACTTAAATTATTAGTATAATTTTATACTTCACTATTTATGCACATTAGTAACTAGTTGATATCTGGAGATTATTTTTTTTATCAGTTTTTTTTTTTTTTTTTTTTTTTTTTTTTTTTTTTTAAGTTAAATTAATAATCTTAAGTTTATGATTAGTTTACAATTCTTGAATTTTCACATAGCTGTAGAATGATTACTTATTATATTTAACTTTTTTATGACTAAGAGTTTATTTTTACTTCATATGTATTAGTTCTAGAAATTTTTACTGAGATTTTAAATTAATTTTGTCATCAATTGACATACGTGATAGTTTTAATAATAAACACGGAGTAGCTGCATTAATTATTATAGTTATAGATAACTGATATTTTCGTTTAACATTAACCAGAATAATATTTATTAGATCTATCGTTGTTCATATATTTTTATTGTTTAAATTTATCACATTTCCTACTATTTACTATGTTGTTTAAAATGGAGTGATTGATATTTTGATTAATCGTTCCATATGTTGATTCAGAAGAAATATTTTTTTAGCACAATCTTAGAGTTAACTGTGGTAGATAAGTTGAAATTTGTAAATTTTATTCACTCCATTTAATGAAATAAATTTTGAGCTACAACTGTTTGAATTATTTTGAAAATAATTCGTATTTAAGCTTTAACTTTTCATTTTATAGAATTAGCAAGTTTAATTTTCTTTAACATTTTAATTTAAATTATATTGCAATATTTTTTTCTTATTTAGTTGATGATAATCTATATACATAAAAGAAAGGCTGGTTTTTGTATTAATCAACGCGCAGCCAAAACTACTGAACCTAAAATCTTGAAAATCAGGGTAAAAATACTTCTTATGATATAGAGTGCCGATAAGAAAGGATTTCCCAAAATTCCACCCCTAAGGGGGGTAAAAAAGAGAACGAACTTTAAAAAAAAATTCCTTAAAAATTTGAATTTATAGTTATTTTTCAACTGATAACATATTTTGATGTATTTTTGTATGCTGAATCGAATGGTACTAAGTAAATTCTTTTAAGCCCAATAGTTCGAGAGATATTTCATATTTTTCTAATTTGGCACTATCTTTGGCGCCAAAGCCTGAAATTTTAAGTGATAATTTCTAAAAACTCACTCTTTTCATTCTGTTACTATAGCAAGGGAAAACATTCAAATTGAATAATTTTTTAACCAATCCTTTTGGTTAAATAAAAACAACTTCGTTAATTAGAAAAAAAATTCAAACGCCTCAAAAACAAAAACTAAATTAAAAAACAAAACTGTGGTACTTTTTCGTTCTAATTTTCGTCGCGATACCATGCCAAAATGTATGGTATCACGCCATTTATTTCAACCCTAATCGTGCAAACGATTTTTATTGCAAATCGTGCCACACATTTGGTAATTTTTTAAACGTGAATAATTTTATGCAGGTTTTTTTAATGATGGAATTTATTTTAGTCCATCATAATCTCGCAAAACTTTTAATTTGTTATTTTTTGAATATAAAATATTTATTACTGATACTGATATAGCTTTTACCTCTTCGAAGTTATCTGATGGTGAGGAAGCTACAATAAAATTATTTCAGAAGTTAGGAATTATACATATAAAAATGTTTTGTTCAAAAAACCATAACGAAAGAACAAATAAATTAGTATAACATTAATAAAAATACATTTAAAACGTCGAAATAAAAATCCCTTGATGACGTAAATACGTATAACTTGCTTAAAGTCAAGTGAATGTGACATTTACGATCAACCATTATTGGCATTTAATCTTATAGTTTGGCAATAGATTTTTGGTCGACGGGATAACCAAGTAGTACCATTATTTTAATTAATTTTAAAAAATGGTAGGTCAAAGTCCTTAATTTTCAAAAGTTTAGTTTTTAAATGCTCATCTTTTTTTATCAACAAAATTATTTTTTTTACAATGTATCATTTCATTTTTGCGCCAAGTATTGCTTGGCGCTTGGTGACAATGGTGTTGACATAACAGGGAAATACCAAAACAGTTACTGATTTTATTTCAAATGTAAAGAAAAAAGGTTTAATGAGCAATAAATATTGTAAATATGACTATAACTCAAATTCTACTGAACAGAATTTTGTAGAATTTACACTGTTAAATAGTAAATTTGGTTTATAAATGGTTTAATGTAAAAACCATCATTCTAAGTTGCTACGGGAGTTCTAAAATTAGGTGAACTCGATTATGAAAGATTTCAAGTCAACTAATTAACCTTCCGTCTACCAGACGGGTCCATTGGACCCGACATGTACATTCAAAATATTTATTCAAACCAGAAATTTCTTCAAAACAAACTAAATGTATAAATCAGACAATAATAAGTTAAATAAACAAATTAAATAGTTTTAAGTAAAAATTCTGGTGTAGAATGTTTTTATAAAACTTGAGTAAAATTTCCGGTAGTTCTAGGGTTAAATGCACAGTAAGTTAGATAATATTTTAGGGATTTTTTCAATATTTATCATATCATTCATTCTGTGTTGTTTAGTTACGGAGCTATGCGGAGAAAGTTCTCAGTGGTACAGTAAGGAAAATTGGAAGATATACGCTACAGAGATAGGGTATACTAGAGAGTATATATGCTATAGTTATGGAAGTTGAGCTGAGTTCCTTAAAAAATTCAGAAGTGATGCGGTATATACCTACCCCTACCTCCCACAGAGTTCTATAATCAGGTTAAAGCGATTATGAAAGTTATATTTAACTATCTCAATATATATATAATGCAAAGAGAAATTCCATTCCGACCGCTTATATCTTGAGTTCTGCTGAATAGATTTTGGCAGGACTTGCATTGTTAGTCAGATAATTTTTCAGAAAAGATGTTAGTATAACACATAACGTTCTACGTTGCTTAGTTAAATAATTATGGGGAAAGTTCTAAATCAGATGAACCAAATTTTGAAAGATTTGCTTTTTTTTAAGTTTCCGCTGAATGAATTTTTATGGGATTTAAACTGTTAATCAGATCAATTTTAGGGAAGGTTTCGGTACATTTTCCAGTTTAAAAGATACTGCTAATTAGATTTCGATGGAATTTGATCGGTTAGTTAATTTTTCAGTGAATGTTTTAGTATAAAGCACATATCATTTGCTTAGTGTTGCTTGGTTGTAGAATTATAGATGAAAGTTCTAGAATCAGGCGAACCCAATTATTATGAACGATCAGCCTTTTCAATAAGTCCAATTAACAGATTTTGATGAGACTTGCATTGATAATTTTTTATGAACGCTTTTAGTATATTACATATTGTTCTATTCTTCTTTACCGAATCCTACAGTAACAGATCAACTAAAGAAATTGGCCCTTAAAAGTCTAAATTTTGTATGACTCAATAAAAGATATAATAGCGTAATGACATTCATATTGCTTTCAGCAATTCGGTTGGATACACCAGGTAAATGTCCATATTGCTTTAAAACACACGATCAAAATCACAGATATATTTTGTTTCATTCAATAGAAAAACCGACCAGCGTAGCGGGCGAAGGCTGCTAGTTTACTATATACGGAAAAACATTGTAAATTGTTAAGAAGGATGAATACTCATTTTATTACTTTAGCTGAAATGAAATATTTTTTTATGGTGATGTTTATATGGATTTTAGTGGCTCTTCTTTTCCATTTCTCATCTTGGCTCATAGCTGTCAATTTTTACATATTTATATATACAAAGCTTTCTATTCGAAAAAATTATAAAAATTGGCAGGTATTATTTACTTAATTAACCAACATCCCTGATTTAACCTTATTAAATTTCAGAAATATTGCATGAATAAGTATTAAAGTTGTTTTAATTACAAATCACATTCAATAAATATATTTATTTTATTAATAAATATTTTTATGGTGGAGGGGGGAGATACCCTATATCGCATATATATATATTTATTATTATTCTATGGGGGGAGGGGGTTAGGATATCTTCTTTCACTTATTCCAGTCTTTAATGTATTTAACTTACAAAATCTATATAAATTCAACTGTTTAAATATTTTATTGCGAATAAGCTATTTACAATAATTTTGTAAAACTTTGAAGGAGAATTTCCTATAAATATTTATTATTATTAATATAAACAAATCGATCGGTAAATAGAAATTTCCTGTGTGCGTAGTCTAGAATAAGAGATTCTCCTGTGAATAGCATCCCTCCCCACCTCCTCCCCAACAGGAATCAACCTACAGATTTCGCCTGCTAGGAAATTCGTCAATTGTCAACAAGAAATGCCTGTATGACTACGCATTTCTGTCGTCTGATAACACATTCTTTCGTCAACAGATATTTTCTATATACAGATATTTTCTGGCAACTTTTTGCTGCCAGAAATTTTCTGATGTTTTACAGAAATATTTTTAACAGTGTGCATTTCCAGATGCTTACCTCGTTCAAGAGGGCGATCGTTGTTCTCCCATCACAAGCATCTTAATCAAATTTAGTCCGCCATATTATTAAAAGTCATTAAATTTACTGAAGCTTATACCAACATTTAGTTTTAGAAGTCGATTTTTCACTAATCGATTTTTGTCTTTTACATTTTGCGAGCTCTAAAAACATTTAAACAATCAAAATTATACTTTTCAGTAGTTTAAGCTACAGCAACAATGATTAGCTTTCTCTTAAATAAAAAATGATGGAAATCGGTACAATTGTTACCAAGGAAAATGGTCGCTCAGTTTTAAAAACTGTGTTTGGAGAAAAACAAGTTTAAAATTTTTCTATAGCATTACGTTCAACGAGCGGCGCTACAATCAATGAGGAGAAAAGTATTCTAAAGTATTGAAATATCTCGAAACCATCGCGAAACAACTCTAGGGCAACAGTGTACACACTTGAGCAATGCAAAATTTGCAAAAAAAAAAAAAAAAAAATGAAAATTTTGATTCTTTAACCGTTTTGCGGACTGTGTCCTCAAAAAAGGACACTTAATTTTTATTTTACTGGCACCCAGAATATTTAATTAAAGTTTTCCTGTCATAATGCACTTGAATGAAGCAAGTCATTTTTTTAATGTTTTTTTCAAATAATTTCGTTTATAAGTTCCGGTGTTAGACTATCTTTTCATCAGTTTGAAAATAGAATTGCTCCACGCTAGAAAGGGTTAAGAAGTAGAACCTCCTCCTAACCCTTTTACGGGTAACTTGGTTCTTTTGCAAAAATGATGAAATGACTGATTCACACCAGGATTTTGAATTAAATTTTTTGCAGCGAAAAGGCTTTTCTTCACGTATAGCATAAATGCAATATTTTGTTTCAAAATTCTGGTTTCAATATGACTTTTATAAATTAAAGTTAAGTGGGAAATAGTATATCCTATCACCCTTCAAGAGGTTAAACCTTTCAGGGGCGGCGGTATGTCTATGAAACCACTTAAATTTAATTCCCAGACGCACCCAGTGGCACCAAAATTTTATTATATATTTGTTTCTTTTTATTAAGTATGTGATATATGGCCTTTTTCTTATTCGCAAATAAATTTTCGCGTAAATTCCGGAGACAATCATTCATTTCAACATTTTATCAATAAGTGCTTTGCCTCTGAAAGAGTTAAAGGATATTCTAAGTTGGAAGGGGTGGGGGCGTTACTTGATATCTTAATGTTCGGATGCAATACAAATAGCTTAAATTAAAAAAATAGATTTTCCTGCTGTATCTTTTAAGTTTAAACTATAACTACGCTTTCTCAGCAAAAATACAGCATAGGGAGTACGCAGAAAAATAATTCGATTGTAGCGTCTATCGAGCTGCTCTGAACGTGATGCTATATGATTCATCGAAATAAAACTCGGAGAGAATCCAAAGAAAAAAAAATTAACTTTAGAAAATTTCCTACATTTCTCACTAGTATGACAACTGGCAATTTTCCCAATGTTATGTATGAAAATAACTTAAAATCGTCAAATTAAGGTACCACATGATAAATGGGATGAAAATGCATTTAAATGCATAAAAGGTATAAATATAGACATCAGAGTAAAGGTATTTATAAGCGTTTTAATTTATTTTTATCAATTTTAGTAAGTATAAGCTTTATTTGATGGAAATTTTTATTTTTCCAAAATCTTCCTTCCTATTGCACACAAGGAAAATAGTGGATGAATGTGCGCGGCTTTCAAGTCAAATAATGCCGGCTGGATGGTAAATTAATCAGTTTATTCCTATTAAGAAAACGCTTCCACAATTTACTACTCACGCCAAAGAAAGTATATAGATTACATTTTATATAATTTGAAATAAAAAAAAATTCAACGAGTGGAAAGGCTACTAGAACCGTTTTCACGATACCATGCCTTCGTATTCGGCGTGATGTACGTAAAATTATTGGAGTGTCTTCTACGCTATGGACAGCAGGCAGTTACTTGACGTCGTGAAGTTGGAATGAAATACAAAGTGATTGAAATAAAATCTGGATTTTCCAGCTGCCTCTTTTAAGTTTAACCCTCTAATGCCTATGGTAGCATATATGCTACCATGTTCCTAATTTAGTGAACTTTTTTATTCAGGTATCCCGAATTTATACCAGAAATTAAAAAAAGTTATCTGTGTTTTATTTAATAACAAACATACCATTAGTAAGAAAAGCGGAATTCATTATATAGAGTTTTTTGCTTGAATTCTATACTTCCTAACTTCTGACATAACTTCCGTAAAATGTGAGTTAATTTAAACCAGGTTAAACAGGTTTCTAACCAGAAAACATTTTAGATGTATCATCTCTATTTAATTTACAGTTTCCACGTAGAACTTGCTTGATATCATTTCTTTAAAAAAAATTCTGGTTAGAAACATGTTTAACCTGGTTTAAATTAACTCAGTTTTTACGGAAGTTATATCAGAAGTTCGCAAGTATTGAATTCGGATTCTCTGAATTACTGAATTTCTAGAACGCATTGTACTGTGGCCATCAGAGGGTTAAGTTTATCCAACGCTTAATTAACAAAAGCGTGGGAGACAAAGCAAAATTCTTTCTTTAATGAAAAACTCTTTTATTTCCTAATATTTTCTTCCTATTGTCACACCAGTAAAGAATTGAATTTGTATTAAATTTGCGGGCTTTCAAGCCAATTAATGTTGACTGAACAGTAAATTAGTCTGTCCATTCCTATTAAGGAAAACGCTCCCAAATTTACTATTCAGTCCGAAAATTTTAAGTAGATTCTTTTAAAAATAAAATTGTGCAAATTTACAAAGGGTGTTTAAAATTTTAGCTTTACACCATTCACGATACCACGCTTTCACATCTAACGACATGTATGTATAATTGTTAAAGGACCTTCTGCGTTATGGAGGAAAAGCAGTAACTTGGCATCTGTAGGTTGGAATAAAATACAAAGACAGTAAATTCAAATCTCGATTTTCCTTATGTATCTTTTAAGTTATATCCAAGGCTTACTTAACCAGAGCGTAGGAGATCAAACAAATTTCTTTCACTAATGAAAAATTCTTTTTCTTCCTGCTGCCTCACCAGTAAAGACATGGATTCGTATAAATTTAAGTGACTTTCAAGTCGACTGAGCAGTAAATTAGTCTGTCTATTCATTAAAAAAAAAAAAAAAAAAAAAAAAAAAAAGCTTTCAAAATGTAATATTCATGCAAAAAATATTATGTAAATTCCATTATATATAACTATTTATATATATAGCACATTATGTTTTTAAATGCATTTGTCAGACCCAGAATTCTGCACTTTTATAATCTGTGTGGTTATTTGCAGCTGTAGCGCTTATCGCATGGATTTTGTTTTTATTTTTATATTTTATTTTTAGTTTTACCTTTAACCTTTTTGAGCTTATATATATATATATATATATACTACTCAGTGATACCAAACATCACTCCCGCAACCGAACACCCTGGGGTCAGAGGGGGTCCAATTTTGAAATCATGAATGATAACCCCCATTTTTTATTGCAGTTACGAATTTTACGGACAAAAATACGTAACTTTTGTATTTAACATTTTTTTTCGGATCCTCTTTGATCACGGTGTGATGTCGAGCATATTCGACAGATACACATTTTGGTTTTCCTAACCTGGTTTTGCCATCTCGAAATCTTATTGGCCAGAACTTTCATCGTCAAAATAGCCGTCTTTTGCGGGAATAGTGTTTCTCCAAAACCATCAGCGGTGGTTGTTTCGATGGAGCTTTATATGTTTTTTCCATAAAAATTAATAGAAATATATTAAATTAATACTCAATTTGCATATTTTTTTATCCAGTCAATCATTTCTAAATAATAACCCGCGTATTTTGATTTTTTAACGTGTTGTTAATATACACCGTCCCACCCGAACAGAAAAAGGATTATCTTTATTATTTGGGGGCGAGGTGTGCTGATATTCTGCGTTTTGATGGCTTCTGCTTTTTTTTTTTTTTCAATATCATCTAATTCATGTGGTGGCTGATGCGGGTGCACAGTTTTTTAAAAATTATTACAATAGAATAACATATGGGACAAAATATTAAAAAAGAACATATAAAAACATTTTATGCTGGCTGAGCAAAGGATGGGGAAGTAGCGTAAATTTCAGTAGGGGTGGAGTTAGATGTTTTGATGACTGTTTAGTTACTGTAACTCCAAAATATCAAGTCAGGCAGAAATTTTTTCAATAATTGTTATAAACTTAATAATTTATTGCAATTTAAAATATTTTTAAATTTAACATTTTTTTCATAATTTTAAAATTAATAATTTTAAACAATTGGAAAAATTTCCATCTTTTAACCTTCTTCATTAAAAAAATAATTAAACTCTTTAAGATCTCTTGATTACTTACTGGGGGGAGACGACGCTTTAATTTTCATAGGGGAAGGATGATGTACAAAATTGTTTATTTATTTATTTAATATTACAATAAAATATCAAATGTGACAAAATACAAGGTGTCCGAAAAGTCTGGAAAGATTCGAATAACTCAAGAAATTCATATAAGACTGAAAAACGAAAAAATACATGTTAAATATTTTTTTAAAAGCTATTTCATAATATCAAAGTTGACACCCCAGGCGACACCAGAGGCGATCGATTTACATTTGACGCACACCGAAGTGGAGATTGCTTTGGGGGCAATAGCTGCAATGGCTGTCGCCTCGAATGATCCTTTATTTTATACACAGAGATAATTACACATTTTTGCATAACAATTCTGTCAACATACAAGGACGAGATAGCTCAAGGAAATTTACAACACCAGATAATTACAGCCGGGAGCTCCACAAGGAGTGTGCAATGGAGCCAGCGGGAGTAGAACCCAGAGACTTCCTACGCTCTCAAGTGATTAGCGTCGTGTTGCCTTAACCACTCGGCCACGGAGGCACCAAGGCGTTCCAACTTTAAAATCTTAAATGATAATCTCCATTTTTTATTTCAGATTCTGATTCAGCGGAAAAAAATGCGCAACTTTTGATTTTAACATTTTTTTTTTTTTTTTTTAATCTTTATAGATGACGGTGTAATACAACAAAATGTGTCAGATGCATATTTTGTTTTCTCAACCATGTTTTGCAATCGCGAAATGTGATGAGCCAAAGTATTCGCCTTAGCTGGAATTGTGTTTGTCGAAAACTATTAATGGAGGTTGTTTCGATGAAAAAAGTGCTTTATATGCTTTTGCCATGAGAATTAACAGAAATATTTAGAATTAGATTTCTATTTGTGTTTTTATTTTATCCATTCAGTCCATTCTCATCAATTAACCTGCGTTTTTTTTATATTTAAATGTGTAAACATGCCCCTCCTCTTCCGAACAAAATAAAAGATAATCTTCGTTATTTGGTAGAGGTCGGCGTGGATATTCGGCATTTCGATGGCTTCTGCTGTTTTTTTTTTTTTTTTTTTTTTTTTTTTTTTTTTTTTAATACTCTAAATCGTGGTGTGGATGTGGTTGTATCGGATTTTTTTTACTATTACAATTGAGTAACATATAAGACAAAATTAAAAGAAGTACATATAATTTTTTGTGTGTGTGCGGGCGGATTAAAGGATGGGGTTGTAGTGTAAATTTCAGGTGGGTTGGGACTGGAGATTTAGATCATTGATTAGTTACTGCAACAGGAAAATAGCAAGTATGGCAAAAAAATTTCAATAATTCTAATAACTGTAATATTTTTTTGTAAATTAATATATTTTTTCAATTTAACATTTTTTCATAAATTTAAACAATAGAAAAATTTTGATATTTGAAACTTTTTAAATTGAAAAAATAATTTAACTCTTTAACTCTGTCGGGATTTGTGAGACACATATATTCATCGTCAAAAGGTGCATGTGGAATTTGTTTAGGGCGCCATTAATAAATGAATAATAATATTTGACTTTTTTAATTAAAGGATTTTTTGGTATTTCACAAGTAAAGGGGACAGTTAAAAAAACAGCGTGTATTCCAAATAAAATTAGTGTACGCGATTAATGCGGTCTCGAAAGGGTTAAGTTATTTGCTGAGGTAGACGACGTTTTAATTTTCATAACAGAAGGATAATGTAGAAAAATGTTTATTTATTATTACAATAAAATAACTTATGTGAAAAAAAAAATAATCTAAAGCATAATTGACAGAACAAATTAAAAACAGATCAGTATATTTTCTACATTTTTTAAGCCCTAGAAGGGGCATTTATTAATATATTTCATTCAGTTAGTTCTACGTTCAATGTTAAATTTTTTAACTAATAAGTTAAACCAATTGAACAATTAAAAAAATTTGAAACAATGTGATACATAAAACCCATTAAAAACTTAGGATTCGTTAAAAAGAAATCTAAATAAATTTTTAACTTTTTTCATTTTTAAGTTTTGCAAATATTTGTATTGCAGATTTTGTATTATGCTTATGATAAGTGTGTACAAAATGATAAGGCACATGTAAAATACAAAAAATCATTTTAAAAAGTCTAAGATTTATTTCGATTTAATTTGAAGGGAACCTAAGTTTTTAGGGTATTTAAATTATCATATTGTTTAAATTTTGTTTTTATTTTTTAATGTTCATTTGGGTTAACCCTTACAGGCGCGGAGTAATTCTGTTTATAAACTGATGACATGATAGGCTAACAACAGAATTTATAAGCGAGTTTATTGGAAAATACAAACTTGCTTATTTTCAAGTACGTTATAAATGGAAAATTTTAATTAAATAATCTGGGTGACAGAAAAATAAAAATTAGGTGTACTTTTTTAAGGACATTACCCGCATAAGGGTTATCTTATTTGTTACAAAACTTTAACATTAAACGTCGAACTAACTGAATGAAATATATGAATAAATGTCCCTTCTCGAGCTTAAAAAATGTAGGGAATAAACTGATTTGTTTTAATTTATTCTGCAAATGAAGTTTTTGTTTATATATTTTTTCACATTTGTTATATTATTGTAATAATTAATAAATAATTAAACAATTTTCCTCATTATCCGTCCCCCATGAAAATTAAAACGTCTTTTCCCCCAGAAAATAATCAACAGTGTTTAAAGAGTTAAATTATATTTTAAATTCAACAGTTTAAAATATCAAAATTTTTCTATTGTTTAAAATTATTGGGTCGTTCGGAAAGTCGTGTCCGTTTAAGAAAATCAATTCGTACCGGAAAATCCTACCACTTAATTATTAGACATCGATTCCGATAGCTAATGTTTAATAATTATCGGGCAGGATTATCCTGTATGATTTGCCTGTCCCAAGCGGACACGACTTGCCGAGCAACTCAATAATAAATTTTAAATTAGGAAAAAAATGTTAAAATGAAAAAATATATTAATTTACAAAAAAATATTACATTTATTAGAATTTTTTAATGTTTTCTTCCCCACTTGGTAATCAGTAGTTGCAGTAACTAATCAATCATCAAAACGTATAATCCCACCCTCCACGTGAAATTTACGCTACTTATCATCCTTTGCTACGCCAGCACAAAAAGATTTTATATGTTTTTTTTTTTTTTTTTTTTTTTTTTTGTCCTATATGTTAATCTATTGCAATAATTTAAAAAATCTCACACTCTCCCATCCGGCTCCGAATAAAATGATTTTTGTAACAGCAGAAGACATCGAAACATAGAATATCAACAGACCCCGCCCCCAAATAACGAAGATTATCATTTTTCTGTTCGGGACGGGAGGTGCTTATTTACCCGTTAAAATATTAAAATACGTAGTTTATTATTTAAAAATGATCGACTGGATAAAGAAAAATGCAAATAGAAAGATAATTTAATATATTTGTATTAATTTTTATGGAAAAAGCATAAGCGCCATGAAAACAATCTCCACTGATGGTTTTCCAGTAACACTATTTTCGCAAAAGGCGGCAACTTTGACGTTAAAAGTTCTGGCCAATAAGATTTCGAGATGTCAAAACCTGGTTGGGAAAACCAAAATATGTATCTGTTTTATTTGCTCGATTACACCGTGATCAACGAGGATCCGAAAAAAATGTTAAATACAAAAGTTACGTATTTTTGTCCATAGAATCCTAATCTGCAATAAAAAAAAGGGGGGGGGGGTTATTATTGAAGATTTCAAAGTTTTGACCCCCCTGACACCCGGAGGGTCAGTTGCGTGGGTCAAATTTGGTATCACTGAGTAGCTTTTAAAAAAATATTTATTACGTATATTTTCGTTTTTCAATCTGCTTTGTATTTCTCGAGTTATTTGACCGTTTTCAGACTTTTCGGGCGCCCTGTATGTATATATACATATATATAAAAGTGTCATAATAATTCGTCAGTAAAGCTTACCTGGGATCCTTTATTTAAAATTTTTGTTTTTATAACTAACAATAAAATTAATTTTTATAAGAAAAAAATTACATTTTTGAAATTAATTTTTATTTTAAATTTTGTAACATATAAAAAACATTCATAGTTTAATTAAAATAAAACGAATTTGGATTTTTTTTGTCTTGGAAATATTTCACATTTTAATTACATAATTCAAATTAATATTCAATAAATAATCCCGTTTAAATAATTCTGTTTTTTTTTTTTTTTTTTTTTTTTTTTTTTTTTTTTTTTATTATAATGATATTTTTGAATTATAAGATTTTATTCTTTTATATTAATTAAAAACCGTCTAGACATTGGTATGAATAAGTACCACTATTTACGAATAGTTATCTTTGTCTTATTTAATCACAGGTAAGATAGTATATGTACCTTGATAAGAATATAGTTTTATTTATTCAATAGAGGTATAAAAGAAGCAATTTTCATCTCATCTGTCTTATTAGGAACTGTAAAAAGTAAATACTTCTGATAGAGAATAATAATAATCTATACTTTTTAAATGAAAAACCTAAAATTGAAATATATGGTTACATTTACAGATATGTATTATCATTTTTTTTTTTTAGTTTCATCAGATACAGAGAGGTAACACAAGTACCGTTATTTACGAATAGTAATCTTTCTCGTAGTTAATCACGGGTAAGAAAATATAAGTACCTTGAACAATATATATGTTTTTATTTATTTAATAGAGATATTAAAGAAGTAATTTTTGTCTATTTTAAAGCCGAATCATTATATGTATATTTTCTAATAGTTATACTGAAATTAAATAATATATCCAATGTATATCATTTCAATAAAATACAAAATAGTAAGCAGCTGTATATTTTTCACACACCATATTTCATATTATTTTATTTTAATTTTTTACTTTAGATGGATATATTATTAAATGATTTTTCATCATTTTTGTAGTTTTAAAAATTTAGTCTTTCAGCTTCATAATCAATTTCAAAAAAAGTATTATATACCATTCATATCTATTAAACAATATAAACTGGAAGTTTGGTGAAGCACATTGTAACTGTAATTATTATTATTATTATTATTATAATCAGTGGTAAAAATTTGTATCACCTGGACGGCTATTTGAAAATCCTTAAAATTAATGTATTAATTTATAATTAGTTTGTAAAAATATAAAAATGTACACTGTAAAAAAATATCAGTAATTTTTACAGAAAAATAACGTATTTTTTACACAAAAACTTTTTTTAAAAAACTGTTAAAAAAAAAAAAAATAGAAGTTGTAATTTTTACAGTTTTTTTTTTCTTTTTTTTTTTTTACAGGAAAAAAAAAACTGTTTTAATGAAGAATTACAGATATTTTCTATAAATTAAACGTTCCACATGCGCCAAATTTTTTTCCTGTCAATTTGAGAGATTTTTTTTTACAGTGTATTGTCATCTGAAAGACACTTTTGTACATAGTTTGTACAAACCGGGGGTCGTCCGGTATTTTAAAAGTTTTTTTTTTTTTTTTTTTTTTTTTTTTTTTTTTTTTTTTTTAATAGTCGTTATCGTCCAAACTGTTTGAAATTTTTAAGAATTAAAAACATGATATTTTCGTAACCAGTGTGAAAAATTCGAGAAAAAGTATTGATATATAACGATAAAACGACTCGTAAAAAGACTTTTCTTCCCCATTTGGTCTATCTCAATAGTTAAAAGCAATAGTCCTTGTTGCCCGCCCAGAAACAGAATTTTCTGTATTAATCTGCAGCAAATCAAAATTTATCTGCGACCCAAGAATGCTGGTCCAAGCTTACTATCACAAGAAGTCATAGCAGCCCGTAAAATAAGCAGAGTTTGCATTTACAAAGAAAATATAAGCAGAAAGTACAATAAATCTAGAAATAAAAATTAAATTTTAGCAATTTTTCTTAGCTCAGAACTTTTTAAAACGCTATTAGATTGATCCTCATGATATAAATAAATCTGCAGCGCCACTGCTGTGCTGCACTGTTTCTGCTACCGGAGTAGTCCGAACTCTTTGAGATTTTCAACAGTCATAAAATGATAGTTATGGGTCAATATCTGAAAATTGGACAATTTGCGTCCAATGCCAATAATATTTCATTAATTATCATGCTAAAACCAAACAGTAGAAAATTTAATATATTGTGTCATTTAACATTGTAATATATTGTAAAACACCATGGATAAGTTGTTCTTCTCTTTGTTTCATGTTTTGAAATATTTAATTTTAGTTCTGAATAGGGATGAGTATTTTTTTATAGCATCATCCATGTCCCCATATTTAACTTTTTTTTTTTATAAAAAAAATCTTTTCGAAACTTTATTTATGTAACATACAAATGTCACATGGCAAATTTAATAATTTTCATGTGTGCAAAATGAGTCAACAAAACGGCTGTGCAGCTGTTAAGACGAAAACACCACCTCAGTCTATTAGACACTGATTATGATGTTAACAGACACTTTCTTCCATAAAAGTTTATCCTACGCATAAAATATATATCCTTGATTTCAAAATACTACAGCATTTAAATTACAAAACATGCATTATAGTATATAATTGTTTGTGGTCGTAGGTACATTAATTTTAAAACGTAAAAATTTTAAAATGAAATTGTTCGGTTTTCAGATATTGACCCTTATGCACCTCGTAAAAAAAAAATATCGATATCCATTTGCAAAAGGAATACTTGTTTTCTCACTTTTTTTCTTGTTTTCCGGTCCATTCCGTTAGCATAGAAAACAAAAAAATGTCCATATCATCCGATTTCTATAATGTTTTAATAAGTTATAAATAGAACTGTACCAAGCCTTCTAATTTCGCGAAAAAATTATGCATATTTAGTAGTGAAAACTTGAGTCAAAATCGAGCAAAACCGCTCCTAAAACAGTCGGATTTTAATGTTTTCGTCGAAATTTTCAAATATTTTATTTTCAAAGAAAAAAAAAGAAAGTTCGATTCTTCTGAATGTTTCGGAATTTTAGTAGGTGATGTAAATTTTGTCTGCAGCGATGCTCTGAAAAGCTTATGTCAATATGCGAACTTTTACGCACTGTAACAGTAGAAAAATTATTGTCTCCGTAAGGCGCAAAATGACCAGTGGTCGTGAAATTTTTTGAAAGGGTTAAAATTCGTATTTTAAAAAACTGATTGCACCTTGAAAAAGAAGAAGGATTGAACTTTACATACGCACTTTTTTTTTATTCGGTACTTTCAAAATTGCACTCTAGCGAAGCGATGCCGTGCGGGAGAAAAGGGGAACTGAGAAAACGATTCATTTAGAGTTTTTTTTTCGAATGGTAAACATCGGTGTTTTTTTCAAACTTAGACATAACTGTACGATCTTTCAGAATATGCCTTTTGTTTTTTAACTTTTCTGAGCGGCTTGGCCGATGGAGATTAAAGAAGAATGACAAAAATGTCCCTTAAATTCCTGCTTTTGCAATTTCTTCATTTCAACGCGCAATGTAAATCGAGTTCTGGACATGCGCGAGCACTCGAAAGGAAAGAGATAATTTTTGATTTCTTTCCGATTTTTAATTAATATCTCAGCTAATTATCTGAAATTTAAAATTCTGAGTCCCGAGTCCAGCAGAAGAGGTCTTGGACTACCTTACCTTCGACCAAATTTTCAGCCTTGTACATGCGGCATATTTTCCTAGCCAACGCAGACACACATGCACACAGAACTAGTCGGGTGTGCCAATACAAAAATCTTTTTCTATGTCATACATGTTAATATTTCAAAATTCGCTATCACAATGCCAAAATTAAATGGCAAACTATGCCCACCGTGAGGATTCTAAAGATATGACATTCCGTGCATCAGTTCTTGAGATATGACTATCGCTAAAATCCTGTAATTCATGTAAAAAGCAGCATAATAGCGCCACTTGTTGGGTGATTTACACCAAAACCTAATCAGAAATAATTTATGACAACATCTAACTGAATCTGAAGTTTTATGACTATCCGTGCATTAGAAGTTGAGATAGAGCTATTGCAAAAATCGTGATATATGCAGCATAGTAGGGCAGGGTTCGCACAGTTTTACCACTAAATTTTAACAGTATTTTGAAAGTATTTCACTGCAGGAAAATATTGCAAAATCTGTGAATAAAGGCGGGGGTTGCGACTTCTGTGTTTTAAAAATTAAATGTAAATTTTCTTATCATTAATAGTGGTGTCAGAGTCCTTGGAAATTCCAAGGAGTGTACGAACCTTGGTAGGGCCAACTGTTGGGCGATTGACACGAAAACCTAATCAGCAAAAATATTTATCAAAGTATATCTGAATCTGAAGTTTGACGAAAGTTCGTACATTAGTTCCTGAGATAGAGCTATTGAGGAAATCATGAAAAATGCAGCATAGCAGCGGCACCTGTTGGGAGATACGCACCAAAAAGTTTACAGCACTGGGTTATATCGAGGTCTAATTGAATCTAAAGTTTTGTGATATTCTGTGCAATGGTTCTTTAGATAGAGCGCCTACAAAATTTTTGTCACATACAGACAGACAAACTCGCAGAATGGGAGACAGACATTTTCTAAAAACCATCCAATCGTGTTCAGGAGCTTCAAAAACGTATAAAGCCATAGAAAAGTACAAGTCAAAAGTTTTCAGGAATCTAATACTTTCTTCTTGTAAAGATAGAAGAAAGTAAAAACACACAGACAGTTCGAAATTTTCTTTTAATAGAATATATGTTTTTTTAACGAAGTTTCCTCTGACAAAAGTGCATTGAATTATATACATCAAGAATATGATGTGATTTGTCCTATCTAGTAGTCTAAACTTGTGAATAAAACCAGATGTGCCTAGTGACGGGGCAATCTTTCAAAATCTAACTTTCAGTTAATCGCTAATTTACACATTTTCATTTTTAAAAAGTAAACAAAACCGAAAGGTCAAAGAATTTCTAAGAAGTCATTAGTCTTAAGATTCTATTTTGGACACAAGACGAAATTAATAAGATAATATGAAACCAATGGAGGTGTCCTACCATATTTCTCGTTTTTACATGATTCCTCCCACATAGGTAATCTGAGATTAGTTTTGCCAGGAAAATAATGCAATGTTAAAAAATAATTTTGTTTACACCAGTATAAATAAACAGTTTTATAATAGACATTTAACAAAGCTTATGATTACTTACTATTAATCTCAACAAGCTATGTTCTCAAGTTACCTCTGATGCTTTTGTGCAAAGGAGACGAATGCCAAATTAAGTAATGTCGTGTTGGTTTAATTGCAGGATTTCAGAGTTTCCGGTCTGTCCTCTTTTTAAAATCAGAACATCGGGTCCATAGCAGAAATTCCAAATGGTAATTTTGCTTTATTTAATGACATACACTTACATAAATTCTTCTTTCGGAATTCCTTAAAATACTGCAAATATGCCCGGCTAATAATAAATATCTGTTTAAATTCCTATACCGATCTATTTAATCATGCTTTTAGCACGCTCGTGGTGTGAGATTGAGGTAATCATTATCGGTGGCAGAGCCTGATTACCCACGGGGCAAATTCCTACCACTAAAAATAAACAGAAAATTTCGCCTCATTAATGGCAGAAATTTTACATGAATACGGCGTTTAAATAAGTCGAACTTTTCTTTTAAAATGTATTGGTGTAAGTGTGCCCTGTTGGTAATCGGGCCCTGATCGGAGGGTACAAGTTTTTTTTTTTTCAATAACATATTAGAGGTAACATAACAGAGAAACTGACATCAAACATTGTTTGTGACAATTTTCATAAAAATGGTTTTTACTCAACATATTCCTCTCAGTTTTGGGTACAATTTTGGTTTAATAAGAACAGAAAAATAGCTAGAAGAAAATACTTGAAATTTTAAACTTCCACTCCATTTGAACATACGGAAATTTTTTGTCTAATTTCTGCCGCACATGAAGGTGAATTAGGATATACAATGCAATTATGAATCAATTGGAGGAGACATGTAGTGTAGAGTCTACGAGCTGCGAGTAATGTAACAGAGGATGTTGTCACAAGATGACGGGTGTTTTTTACATCGGATCATGACTTTCTGATTAATGCCGAAGGAAATTTACAACAGTAAAGTTAGAATACAAAATTTCGCCTTATTTTAGCGGCTTATTTATGCAAAATTTATCTCAGAAATACGGTAAAAATTTCTATTCATTTTTACTCGCGGAATTTTGCCAGGGTATTATAATCTCTTTCACGGACACTGACAGGACGTCGTTGTTTAGGTTGTCAAAATATGGCGGAAACGCAGGATCTGACTAATGCCGAAGTAAATTTCCACAAGTAAAAACAAATACCTGTTTTAGGCAATAATTATGACTGAAATTCCGCATTATAAAGACGTTTAAATAAGCAAAAAAATATATTCAAATTTACTGGTGGAAGTTTGTGCCGGCTGTAATGTGCCACTGGGAAACCGCTTACAGTTGACGATTTTCCATTTTGAGGATATATCAATTACTCTTTAGTCATAGTTATATGTTTTCTGTCATCGTTTAGGATAAGGTAGGGTAAAACTGCATACCTTATTATTTAGTTGCTTGATGAAGACAGAATCTTAAACGGAAGTTAATGTAACTTTACATTCATACTCTGTACTTATCGTTATTCCAGATATTACTTTAAAGTAACTTGTTCAATATTTATTAATTATTTATTTATTAATTTGTTATTGCTATATATTTATTAATTTTTTATTATTATTTATTTATTAATTTGTTCTTATTATTTATTTATTAGTTTGTTTAATTATTATTATTTATTTAATAATAAGTTTCATTATTATTGTTCATATAATAATTTGAATTATTATTAATTATTTAGTAATTTCTTTATTGTTTATTTCTTATTATTTATTTGTTCCAGATACTATTTTATTGTTATTAGGAATCACATTTTTATTATTAAATGATTATTTATAAAAAGGCATATCGTTCATGCTTACCCTACGTGCGGGATTAAACAGCGTGGATAAGTTGATTTTGCATGGAATGAGAAAATTTAGACTTTCATTTAAAAAGAAATAATATATTTTCTTTTACAACTTTAACTAAAGAACCATACTAAAAATATTTCAATCACACATCTAATGACTTATTATTTAAAGGCAAAAAGAGCCTGAATGGAGGGTCTGCGTTACAAATATTGGAAATCAGGTTTTGCTGTTGGAAAATGGCGCATGTGGAATGATTGATGATTACTGAGTGTTAAAAGTTGCCTTTTTATATTACACAAAAGTATTTACTTTAAATAAAAAACTGAAACAATAAACTGAGAATTATATTATAAATTTCCTTACCCACCTAAGGATTTCATTATTACTCGTCAATGCTCTGCATAAAGACAAAAGTCGAGGGTAATAACGATCGCAAGAAGAGTCTATTTTGTACTAGGTGCCCAGGACATTTCTAATCAATGACAAAATAGTTTTTACCTTATTCTTGTAAAAATTTAATTCTGTAGCAAAGGCTCTTTTAACAGACTGAACTTAAAGTAACTTCATTACTATTTGAGAAAATGCAAAAATGTATCTCAACTTTTTCTCAGATTTGTAAATACAGGGCTATTACAAATGATGGACCCGATTTTAAAAAATCATATTTTCGAAACTACTGCACATATTACAATAAGTGATACATGAATTTAACGATAAAGTTTTTTTTTCAGTTACATATGTTCGAAGTGTGACCTTTTTGTTACACGGCATACGTCCAATCTGTAATCGAGTTCGTTCCAAACATTTTGTAGCATCACTCTGTCAATGGTTTTGAAAGCTTCATAAATGCGTTCTTTAAGTTCTGAACACTTTGTTTTCGGAATTGGTGGTGCATAAACAATGTCTTTGACACTGTCACAACTTAAAGAACGCTTTTGTGCAGAATTCAGAACCATTGACAGAGTGATGTTATAAAATGTTTGGGACTAACTGGATTACAGATTGGACGCATGCCATGTAACAAGAAGGTCACACATCGAACATTTGTAACTGAAAAAAACTTGGTATATTTCTCTTTAAATTCATGTATCACTTATTGTAATATCAGGGTTCGTACGGGTCCTTGAATTTCCAGACTAAGAAATTCTTCGGTACCAGTATTTTCGTATGGAAAATCTCTCCTTAAATAAGTCGAAATTTCATCCGTTTAAACTAGATTTATTTTTTTATAAAAATAATTCTGATATTTCACCTTGCAAATAACGGTACCCGTACGAACCCTGTAATATGTGGAGTAGTTAAGAAAATATGATTTTTTTTTATCGGGTCCAACATTTGTAATAGCCCTGTATTATAAAGGACAAACATGTAGGTCCGTTACGCTTATTTCGTTTTATGTTGGCAACAGCAGAAATAAACCAAAGCGTTATAAGCAAGCGAACAAACTTAATGCTCGAATCAAGCGTAAATCAACACAGTTGCGCCACCTTGTGGACGGAGTGACAATCCACATAAGCGGGCATTTAGTGTGGCGCGTATTTTCTAAATCTTTAGTCACTCATACAATTCTGTTTGCCACATTTATTGCAAAATAATGGCGTAGCGAGAAGGGCAAAGCGATATAAATAAGCGTCCTATCTTAAATGGAAGAAGTAACCGCAACATTATAAGCGAGGTCACATCAATCAAGGTCACGCGCCACGTAGCGGATGGAGTGTGAACTACAGGTAAATACCTAACTGTTTTTTTACTCACACCACTAAAATTATAAAGTTTCTTTCACTTTATTTAATAAATGAAATCGATTTGATAAGGTGAAAAAAGCCTCGTTGTGTCAAGTGCATATGGGTGCTCCTCTTGCCACGCCATTATGTTGCAATAAATGTGGCAAGGTAAAATTCACTTCCATGAGAGGCTAAAGATATAGAAAATATGCACCGCCCTAAAAGCCCGCGTATGTGGATTATCACTCCGTCCGCTAGTTGGCGCAAGTGTGTAAATTTACGCCCGATTCCAGCATTAAGCTTGCACGCTTACTTATATCGCTTTGAGAAGGGCATCCAGATGCACTTGACCCCACGAAGTTTTTTTCGCCTTATCAAAGGCACTTCAGTTATTACTCAAGGTGAAAAAAACTTTACAATTTTAGTGGTGAGAGTAAGAAAATAGTTAGGTATTTACCTGTAGTTCACACTCCATTTGCTACGAGACGCATGACCTTGATTGATGTGACCTCGCTTTTAATCTTGCGGTTATTTCTCCCATTTAAGATAGGACGCTTACTTATATCGCTTTGGAAATAAACCCTTAACACTCCAGCCGCGGGCGAATTTTTCAATGGGTTACTTTTTTTACAATTAAGATTGTTTGATTCCCACTCATTCTGAAATTTTAAAAAGTAGCACACAGGAACGCGAAAATAGCATTTCCCGCGGCTGGAGGGTTAACGGTCGAGAACACATGCCAGACACAGGAATCTCATACGCGAATTTATTCTGTTTGCACCACTTTTGTTTCAAGAAACATTTTTACTTCAGTTTTAACAACATATGCACGTTAAATTTACTAAAAAATATACTTTTAAAATATACTGGTGCGAATAGAATTGAAAAATAAAATAATGTACATAATGTTCAAGTTTAAACGGCTGTTTGCCGACATGCGATCGCAAAGGGTAACATTTCAATTTGCTGTAATTTTTTGAACTTCGAATCATCACACCGTCAACAATTTTTACACCGTCCTATAGGGAAAATATATACAAATGCAATTTGTTTGAAAACTGTAGACCAATTTAATTATTTTTTATGGTTTTTAAAAAAATTTCAAGCAGGATTTTTTGAAAAATGTATCTCTACCGGGTGCAAATGATTATAAACAAAAGAACCGTTTACACTTAAGCTAATATAAATATTTCAGCGTTTTTTCTCGTTCATATACCTTATAGGCCAGGAGGCGGCAGCACAGACAATAACCTCATCGAGTTCACGGCTGAAATTCCAGAATTATTTAAAACTCGATTCGCATATTAAAACGTAATCGGTCTGCCAAGTCTTATTTTGGTGGAAAACACACGAAAACCCGATTTCAGCGCTTGACTCGTAGGTTTACCTTTGTGTTTTGCAGCACCCAGTCCTGCATGTTTTCATACCTTTGGGTGCAGGAAAACACAATGGTCAACCTACGAGTCAACCGCTAAAATCGAGTTTTCAGGTGTTTTCCACCAAGATATGATTTGGCAGACTGATTGCGTTTTAATATGAAAATAAAGTTTTAACTAATTCTGGAATTACAGCCGTGAACTCACCGAGGTGATTGAGTGTTCTGCCGCCCCCCCCCCCCCGGCCTATTAAGGAAGGTAAACTTCAACAATAAAATAAAATAATATAAACAGGACAGAAATATAACAGACATGTAATCAAACTATGCACTTAAAGAATTGAAATGACCAGAATTAAAAATACTGCTCTAAGTAATAAAGTCGTTGGCCATTATTCCGGCTATTCATTCATACGAAAGCTTCACTTTTAACCCTTTAGACTTCGACGTCTCTTATACAAATTTTATTCGGTCGGTACTACTTTTTAAAAAGCAGTTTCCTGCAAGTACACAATTTTTAAAATGCTCTGATTAAATAAGGCAAATTTTATTTTCCTTTATTATTGGTGCAAAAACAAATTTTGCAATGAAAGATGATATCGCAGCAGCGGCGACAACTGAGTGTAAAGGATTAATAGATTTCGAAACTTTATTTGAATGCAGATACTTTAATACTTTTCGATTTTAATACTTTTCAAATAAAAATACGTTTTGGAGTTGTCAGTAACCAATCTAAAAGAAACATATATTAATATAAAGCAAAATTGCCTTCTTTGTATCCGGTAACACGGGTATGTCTCGGTTAGATCTCCTAACATGTTTAATAAGCAAAATGTTGCTTTTCCATCTAATACTAGTCTACGAGATTACATTTGGCGATAAAATCCTCTTCTAAACCATACTGAATATAATAAAATTATCCGCCAAATGTTTTCTAGCTATGACAACCGACTTTTTTAATTTGGCAAAATGCAATTGATCATAAAAGTTGTTTATTCAATATTTGAAGATACTTCTTCGACTCATAACGATAACTGCTAAAGATAGAGTTAGAAAAACAATTTCGAAAAGTTTAGTAAACAAATTTAATGAAAGGAAATACTTGTAGTATTTTGGTTACAGAAATGATTCTATACTAATAAAATCTAGCTGTGTGCATTTCAAGCGTACTCTTCAGGGAATATGAGGAAATAAGAACTGAAGTGAATATCCATGCTTCGCAAGGATCCAAGGAACTTATACAAGCCAATGTGCGTATACTCCAGGGAATTTCTACTTCTTCTGATTATAAAGCTTCTCAATAATGTGTCTGTGCCCCACTTTTCAAAATTTGTCCCCGGTGCCCACCTACTTTTTTTATTCCTACATAATCCTTACAAATAATCGAAAACAAATGAAATATACTCATAATACTTTTAAAATACACGGTGGTCATAAAAAAAAACTTTGCCGATATGTGTAATTGCAGCGGCCTTTCCGTTTAACCGATCGAGATGAGATTTCAGATATAGTTATTCAGAGGTATGAGCTCGGGATTCTATGAACGGCAACAAATTGCCGCTCACGGTTACGGTTATAGGTAGAAAAACTCGAAATTTTCAAATGGCAACGCCCATTTTCTTTTCGTCGCAAAATGCTCAGCGCATGCGAAAACCCTAAATAGCGCTCGAACGGTACGTGTATCGCAATAAACAGACGAGTTAGGCATGCATAAAAAACAGCTCAGCCTACGGCCAAACACAACACGATCGCGGTGCACGGAGGAAATTTGCGTATGACAGAGCCAAGAATCCGATTTCTACGCTGATTATCTGTCGAACGACGTTCTGTGATTGTTGTCTTGCTTCTGTCATATGCGAATTCCTTTCGTGCGCCCCGATCGTGTTGTTTTTGACCGTTCCCTGAGCTTTTTCTTGTGCGTGCATAACACCTCCATTTATTGCGATACACGTACCGTTCGAGCGCTATTTAGGCTTTTCGCATGCGCTGAGCATTTTGCGACGAAAACAAATGGGCGTTGCCATTCGAAAATTTCGAGTTTCTGCACCTATAACTGTAACCGTGAGCGCCAATTTGATGCCGTTCACAGAATCCCGAGTTCATACCTCTGAATAACTATATCTGAAATCTCGTCTCGATCGGTTAAACGGCCCGGCCACTACAATTCCACATATCGGCAGTTAAGTTTTTTATGACCACCCTGTACATACATTGATTGATGAGAAATTTCGTCGAAAAAATTTATAAAGTTTTGTTCAAACCAAACTTATAACACAAAAAGATAGGCGATGCTGAGTGTCACAATAAAATAGAAAGAGCCTATGAAGGTGCCAGTGGTGGGGGCATCCCTGGGGAAGACGCGCTCCGAAGGGTGTTCGGACCCGGCATACATGGGCAGATCTTTAACGCCAAACATGTGTCGGACCCAGCAGCCAAAGTGTTAATCGCGGTATTTGCAGTGACATTGTTGAATTGCAGAATTTGTTGTGCTTTTCTGCGCTTAACTCATTAAGGCCGGTTGGCTAAAAAACTTGCCATGTAAGCGAACAAAACTTTTAAATTTTAATACCAATATTTTAGTTTGGAAATTTTCACATTATCTAATCTCCAATTTTGAGCGATTAAATAAATCAAAATTACACTGTGGGAAAAGCCGGTGTCGAAGAATTAAAAGAAATGTAAAAAAGGCTCGTCGTTAACCCCTTGAAGGGAGGTGATGCCGTGACGGAATCACACAATTTTAATCCCTAATTGTTGCATTCGCACCGGAATTTTATAATGAAAATTTCGCCTTTTTTAAGTACGCGAAAATATACTTTTACATGTATACTAATAAATTCTCTTGTAAATACTGGTGTAACAAAATTATTTCAACATTTTTCGAATACAAGTACCTTGCCCCTGAAAGGGTTAATGAGTTAAAAAGGAAAAATATTATTTAAAACATATGGTAAAATTGTGGCGTTCTGATAATACTTCTCAAATTTTTGAAATTTATATAATATAGTTCGTTCATTAATTATCAAGTAGGAGCTTGGTGCAATATAATAAAAGCGTAAAAAACGTTGCTATTTTTTACGGTTTTATAGCTCGTTCATAGTAATTGTTTTTTAAAACACTTTCCAACATAGTTCAGAAGTGTTTATGAATTCCGTCTGTCTGTGCTCTAACTCACGTAAATATTGTCATGTAATTAATACTTGTTATTGAGATTTGCCATGACATGTTCGGAATGGAAGCTGAAGTGTGTAGCAATTCTAGTTCCTTTAGAGGACACTCAAAAATATTCCATTATATTACCGTCTATAGGGGAAAATCGTTTGCAGTGTATTTTAATGATGTTACATTATTACAAAAATATTAAAATATATACATCACTTAGGTGGTATTATAGAATAAGGTTTATAATAGAATAGGTTGTGCATACCATTTATTGTTCATTTTCCATGGAATATTTTGTCAGGTAGCAATAATTGCTGGAAGTGCATTTTCAGTTTTTGCATGCGTTTTTAAATAAAACTTTTTTTTGCATATTACTTGGTGTGTATAAATTCTATAGATCATACACAGGGTTGCATTCGAGTACATTTTCATTTATTGGCAGAAAACGCTGAAAGGGAGTGTTCATCAACTGTATTATACGTTTCACAATTAAATTTTAGCATACTATGTTGTATACAGACAAATCTATTGACCATATGAGGGGCTCACAACCATAGTAGAATTCCATTTTGAAAAAAAAAAATTATGTAATCCACTCAGAAGGGGCAAATAACCTGTTTTATTCACTCCCACGGTGAACAAAGTCTATTAACCCTTACCTTGACATTGTTATTACCTTTTCCTGGGGAGATAGTTGCAAGTAAAGTTTTATTTATTTTTAAATTTAGCCCTTACCGGCGCGGAGTAATTCTGTTTATAAACTGATGAAATAATGGACTGACATCGCAATTTATAACCGAATTTATTAGAAAATACGAACTTGCTTATTTTCATGTACATTATAATAAGAAAATTTTAGTTAAATATTTTTGGCGCGGTTTGTCGGTTTTGGAATTAAAATTAGGTGTCCTTTTTTAAAAACACCGCACCGGAAAGGGTTAACAGACGGTGTTGCCAGATTGGGGACTTTTTTGTCCCCATATTGTTGATTGTCACCACTTTTTTAAAATAGAAATATTCGGCCTATTTAAAAATAGATTAAAGATTCTGAAAAAAGGCGAATTATACAATTTTAAAAAGGTGGTGACAGTCAAACAATCTGGATTAAAAAAGCCCCCAATCTGGCAACACTGTTAACCAGGGAGAACGCGTGCATACCCAAGGTATGAATGGTTTTTACTTTGTCACCAATAAATACAAATAATAATCGTAACCTTATTTAGTTGGAAACAATTCTGCGATAAAATAAGTTGAAGATTACTTTAAAAAAAATAGTGGTGACAATTGTAAAAAATATACGCATTCCGGGTCTATCAGCCCCAGCGCGCGTTCTCCCGGGTTAACCCATTACCCGCTGGTGTTGAGTTCACGCAACAGTCAAATTAATTACTCATGCTTAAGTTAATTCCATTGCCACCAGTATTTTAAAACTTAAAAAAATGCCGTATTTATTGGCAGATTACCTTTCTGAATTTGTGGTGGCAAATGACTTTCAACAAGAAATTTGAAAATTCCTTCTTTATAGCTTTGGCGGTTAATGGGTTAACAGATGCCGTATATGAGAAAGTATGTGAAAACATACTTGGTTCAATGTGGGAGTACATAAAATAGATTTTATGCACCTTCGAAATGGACGATCTCATTTTTTTTTTTTCAAAATGGACTCGGTCTACTATGGTTGTGAGTCCCTCATATACAGGATTACCTAAAAATATTTCGAATGTTTTTCGACTGTAGAAGGTAATTTCTGAAATTCGGTTTAAAATGTTTTATGCACTTTCTAAACTGTTTATTTGGAGATCTTTCACTTCATAAAATGGCGAAGTCCTGTTACAATATTCTGAATGTATTCGAAATTATTTCATAATATTCGCTTAACGCATGTTTTTATTTTCCTGTTTTAAATTGTTATCGAAATTTCTGTTATAAAATAAAATCAGGCTATTTAATTATTCCATTATCTGGAAAAAAGGAGAAATGGTAAATAATTCGAATTAATAAAACTTTTTGTCAGTCATTTGAAAGAAAAGTATTTTTCGTGAATAGAGAATTTTTTTAATTGTTTTTGAGATCCGTAAAATTAAATGTTTTCGTGGATGGAACTAATTATTTTTGAAAGAATGCATGCATTTTAATTCATAAAACTGCAATATGTTTCTAAAATTGAATCCTAATGTTGACACAGACGTTTCATTTCAAAAGATCCTATATCAGAACACAAATATTTAACTCTTTGCACTCGTATGTGCAGTCTGACTGAACATCATCTTCCTTTGCAAAATTTGTTTTTTTTTTTTTTCACCAGTAATAAATTAAAATAAAATTTGCATTTTTTAACCGGAGCTTTTCATTTCTTTGCATGATTTTTTCTTTATTGGTGAAATAAATCAAAGTGATATAATTCATGTTCAAAATTAAAGGAAAAATGGTTAAAAAAATCTTAGTATATATTTATAGTATAAATTTAGCAAAAAACAATATGATGGAAATTTCCATCATCATGCAAAGTTAGATCATTAGCTTAGTACTAAATAAAAATAAAACAGGACATCATTGGATATTTTTTTTTCTTTATCATAATTAACAAAACAATTATTATTTTTATTTAGACACAAATTGACTCCATATTTACTACAATAAATTGTAGAATACCCTTTACATTTAGGATATATGCACCAGAGTGACCAACCCACTGTTGGCCAATGTTCAGCACCATCTGTTCTTATATCTTTTGGAGGTGAAGGATCTGGAGAAGCCTTTTTTTTTTACAGCTATTTTTTTTTTTTATGCAATGGACATTAAAAAGGTATCCAGACACGATCAACTTAAAATGAACTTGTTCTTTTATATAATTTTTGAGCATTCAATGTTATGATGGAAATTTCCAACATCATGAAAGAAGGGTTAAATTGTGTATTTGAAGGAAATTTCTTTTTAAAAAGTGGTGTCAACCGAATAAAATCTGTGTGAGAGACGACCAAGTCGAAAGGGTTACAGCTCGAGTTGATTCGACCTGTGAATGTACAGTCATTGGAAACACGAATTTCAATGTGGAAACTTTTAAGTCTATAATGATATTATAGACTAAATTATAAAGGACATATATTATAAATTATATTATATATTATAAAGGACTATATTATAAATTATAACATAGACTATATAGTCTATATTATAAAAGACAAACTTTTACGTACTTAAAGCCGACGTCATTTTGACGTTTGCAACACAATCTTGCTTTTACTGCAATTTTTTAAACTTCTAAACATTGCAATTTTTTAATTTTTAAACCGTCGAATAGGGAAAAAACACTTTTAAATTATTTTTATTTTTTTTAATACAGTGTTACAGTTTGTTTGAAAACTGTATCAAAATTTACTCATTTTTATGGTTTTTAAAATAATTTGCAAACATGTTTTTTTTTCATTAATTCATCTCTCTTGCGTGCAGACGATTACGAAAGATAAATCCGATTGCACTTAAATTTATATAAATAGTTCAGCATTTGTTGCTGGCTTATATTTCATAACGAAACTAAAACTTCATCAATAAATTAATAATATTGTAAAATATAAATAAAACACACATTTGAGACATGTAGTCGAACTACGCGCTCAAACCACTGAAAATATCATAATAGAAAAGGCTGCTGTAGCGAACTTTGGCGAATTCTTCGGCAGTTAACTCCTGCAACAAACCAATACAATTATATTTCTTTTAACAAACGTTAAAAATTTATTTAAATACGAAATTGCTATTTTTAATACAAAAGTGATTTTGTTTTCTATAATCCGGGAAGCCCAGTTTCGATCGCCTAGTTTTATAATAATTGCATTAGAAACACGGAAAATTACAAAATGTAATTGTCATTTTCATTTAATTTATATTCTAAATATGATTCATTATTTATGTTGTAAGGAATTCAATGAAATAATATTCTAAACAACATTTCTAATGTAGAATAAAATAAAATCGTATTTTTTGCCAAAAATCAAAATTAGGTGTATTCAAAAAATATTGCGCTTAGATATTTATACGAAATAATATTAGCAACACTAGTTAAAAGAAGATTTTTCAAATCATTTCTAAACTATTTCTAGAACCTAAAAGTGTAAATTAATAATTCCATATTTGACGCACATTGATTTCATTTCCTTAAAATATTAAAATTATATGGTAAATAAACAGCTTGAAAATACCTTTAACGGCAAGACTTGCTGACCATTTAGAGGCAAGACTTGCTGTCAAATAAAGTCAATTTAAATACGTAGGGGTATAAAGTGTAACTAATTTTCATCCAAAGAATTCCTTCTACGCGACATACTGGAATTAATTATAGCATGTAATTTTCGACCGCGACGCTAAATTTGAATATATTTTCCTTTCGGCAACCACAATAGAGGAAACGCGCAGACTAATGAATTCTTAGCACCAGACAGTAAGTAAGTAAGTAAATAACAATGAGAAATAGAAAAAAATACTTTTTTGAACCAATTTCAGAGATGTTACTGTGTTTCCCTGAAAATATAACTGGGTCATATATCTAAAAGACGATGTTTTGTTCAGATTATGTCTTATATTTTGCATGCATAACGATTTACATTCATTCTTATTAAACAATTTGCATTTATTCACTCATTTATTTAAAAGAATCTTTTTTTAAAAGATATTCATGGAAGAAAGGGAAACGCAAAAACTATATGGAAATATAATCCCGGTGGAATTAGTTTAACCCTCTTGTGACTAACGGGACGAGCGTTGCCAACGGTCTACTTTTTTAAAATTCAGATTTCTTGATTCGAGACTTCAACGTACTGGTCAAGTCAAATTGCTATTATTATATTTTTTTTGGTTTTGTTTTTTACATTTTTTTTTCTTGTTATATGCATGCAGTAGTGATAGTTTTATATGTCTATACATCATTTCATCTATGTCATTATTATTATGGCTATTATCATTTCATTTATGTTTCAGTATATAGTATTAAAACGAAAATAAAACGTTTGCTTAAATCTCTTTGCACCGTTAGTGATTTTTTTAATTTTAAACATGTGATTTTTAACACTTTTCAACATAGTTCAAAACTTTTTATGAATTGGTTTTGTCTGCCTGTCTGTCCGTGCCCTAACTCGCTTAAATGTACTCGTATTATCATATGTTATTGATATATATTATTGATGTTCACTTTGGCATGCTCGGTATTGAAAATGAAGTGTGTATAATGTACAGTTTATTTACAAAGGCACCCAAAATAGTTCTGTTATATAATGATCTATGGGGAAAATCATTTGCGGTGTATTTTAATAGTGTTACAATATTTTTAACATAATAAAATGTATATACGTTATTTTGGGGCACCATAACAAAGTTACGATAGAATATGTTATGAGTAGCATTTAGAGTATGCGTACAGGGTAACTCAAAAATGTTCCGTTATTTTATGGTTTATCTAGAAAAATCGCTTGTGACGTATTATTTTAATAACATTACTCTGTTACAAAGATAATGAAATATGAATTTCTGAAGTGCAATAATGCATACTTTCTGTAGAATATTGGGTACAAAGCATTCATCATTCATTTACAGGGTCACGCATAAGAGTACGATTATATAATGGTCTGCAGGAAAAATTGTTTGCAGCGTATTGAAATTATGTTGCAGTATTTCAAACATGCTGAAATTGATATGCATTACGGAGGTTTACTACAAGATGCTTGATGTAGAATATGAAGTGCATTTATTTACAGGGACACATAAAAATTCCGGAGACAATATTGTATCCAAAGTGTTATCTAATATAGATCATTACTGAAATTGCTTTTTCTGTCATGGTATGCGTTTTTAGGGTTAAATAAATTTTGTGTACTACAACTTGTATATAAATACTATAGACCATATACAAGGCTACGCAAAAGCTTCGTAAGCATTACTGAGAATGAGCGCGAATTGCTTAAAAATGTTCTTGAATTGTGCAACTTCAAGTTGATTTTCAAACTAAACTACAATTAGTATAATACTAACAGACGTTTGCACTATATAAATATAATCATATACAGGGCGATGCAAATAATTGGATACATGGCAGTCTATGGATACTAATTCTTCGAAGTGTGATTTTGGTAGTTTTAGTCATATTTTTGCCTGAATTAAATTTCAGCACTGTATGTGGCGTGTACAAAAAACTGTATGCAAATAGACAGGGCTTATAACATAATTCAAGCACGTTTCCGCCTACTGGTACAAATTGCTGAAAGAGAATTTTCAAATATGTAATGCGCTTTTTTACTAAACTAAATTTTAGCATACTAGGTAGAATCTGTATTAATCTATTGATCATACACAGAGCTGTTAAAAGAACTGGATCCTTTTACAGCTATGGGAGGTAATTGTTTAAAACTTTTTTTTATTGTGTTATATGCTTTCTAAAATGTTTACTTAGATATATTCTTTACCTTATTAAAAGGCGAAATTTTGCTACAGCGTTCTGGAGCTTTTGGAACGTGTTTCATAATCTATGCTTGACGCATGATTTTTCTTTGTTGCTATATGGCCAATCGATCACGTAGCAGAATTATTTGCAATAAAAAGTTTCAATGACAAATGTAATCCATTCAAAAGGTCTATAATTGAATAAAAATATCAGCTATAGGGATTGTACCGAGCATAGGAATATGTCTCAGAAGGTCTATAGTTATTTATTTTATTTTATTTTATTTTTTTTGTACAGAAAATGTATCAAATTGAAAATTTCCATGTTGAGGCGAATTTCCTGCATTTGCATTTTCATGAATTGCAATTCAATAAGCAACAATTATTGAAATTATAAGTTTCATTTAATTTTTGAATTTTTTTGGCTTAATCGTGTATCTTTCTATCACGGATACTAATATATTTGAGACTATATTATTTTGAAATTTCTCTAACTGCTTTGGACACCATTTCTTCAACTTGAATGAATTCGCTTAAAAATAATATGTATATATATATATATATATATATATATATTAAGCAGATGTATTAGTTTTAATATGATCCGTGACTACATTTAAAAAAAAAAAAATTAAAGTATCAGTTTCAAGTCAAATTATTTATCTTTCCGCTGTTTTTCTAGATAATTCTGAGTATATTCTTTATAAACTCTAGGAGAGATTCAACATAGCAAACATGCTTTTATTTCAATATTTGCTGACTCGCCGGTGTTGCCCGGGTTCTATAACAACCTTAAGCCATTACCCGTTGGTATTGCGTTGACGTAACAGTAAAATTAAATTTACTATCAAGCTACCACTATTTTTCAATTAAAAATTTTGCCTTACTTAATTACATAAAATTTGACCGTTAAATAAAGCGAAGATTTCATTCAAAATTTTTGGTGGCAAACGTTTTTCTACAAAAAAGTTTATGATCCCTATGTTATAGTTTCGGCGGTTAATGTGTTAAATATGCCTAAAATCAGAGTTGAATGACTTTATATCTACAAAAGAAAATTAATACAAACGTACTTACAGTTGGATGGGGGCACTACCTTCGCCAGCGGACACCGTGCATGATACGCACGCTTTCAATGAACCTTTAATTTGTATAATTTTATAATTCATCAACACAAATCTGGTTTCGTGGTTTCACACCTTCGGCAAAATACACCTGGAGTCCTCGCACGCTCCGAACTGTTATGATTTTTCGAAATTTTTTCAAAACAGACTTCATCTTACGGGTCTCACTCACTTCGACAACGTATACCCTTGAATTTGTATGATTTAAGATCGTTAAACGAAAATCCTTCCAAACGTACGTAGATTTCGGGGTATTTTCTTTATTTTTATATTTCGATACCGAAAACGGATGCAGAAGGATTTTTAAGAATCCAGAAAAGAGAAAAATACGAAATCGGCATTAAAGAAAATACATTTTTGAAACGACAACTCTTAATATGTATATTTTTTAAATAACATTGTTACAAACGGGTAAGTATCCTTAATATATATATATATATATATATATATATATATATACAGGGTGATTCATAAAAGATGGGCAGAACTTTAAGGGGTTATAGTACACTTAAAGACAAATAATATTAAATAGGAGACTAAGGGTCCCAGACGTATTCCCAAGGAGATAGGGGGCATAAAAGTTTAGGGTCCGAAATTTCAAATGATTATAAAACATGGAAAAATTGGTCGATTCGTTTGCGGTTTTTGCAAAAAATTTTCTTTATGCCAGTATTTTCTTGAAATAAAATTTTAAAGTTCAATTTCAAAAAATGCCGATAGGGGGCGCTTTAGACTTTGGAGTAACAAACAACTATTTTTTAACGTTATTTTTTGTATTTCTTTAAATGATTTCGAAAGCTTAGACTTAAACTTAAATTTTGATCTTAAAATCTGAGTCCTAACGAGTAGTTAAGTACCGTAAACTGAAATTTGAAATTTGAAACCCTTCTCCCCCCAGAACAAAAATCAGTTATTCCCGATCTTTGTGTCGTAGATTAGGCTCTAACTACTGCCGCGTTTTGCTAAAATTATTCTTTATGTCAGTATTTTCTTGAAAATAAATTTTAAAGAAAATTTTCAAAAAATTCCGATAGAGGGCGCTTTAGACTTTGGAGTAACGAACAACTATTTTATACCGTTATTTTTTGTGTCTCATTAAATGCTTTCTAAAGCTTAGACTTAAATTTTCAGCCCAAAATCTGAATCGTTAGACGTCGTTAAGTTTCTGGGGAGAGGGGTTTGAAATTTCTACTCCTGAGCACAGTTCAGTTTACCATGTCCACACATTGTGTGCTGTGATACGAGGTAAAAAGACCCTCCCCTCGCTACTGAACCACGCTCAGCGATTCAGATTTTGAGCTGAAAATTTAAGTTTAAGTCTAAGCTTTAGAAAGCATTTAATGAGACACAAAAAATAACGGTATAAAATAGTTGTTCGTTACTCCAAAGTCTAAAGCGCCCTCTATCGGAATTTTTTGAAAATTTTCTTTAAAATTTATTTTCAAGAAAATACTGACATAAAGAATAATTTTAGCAAAACGCGGCAGTAGTTAGAGCCTAATCTACGACACAAAGATCGGGAATAACTGATTTTTGTTCTGGGGGGAGAAGGGTTTCAAATTTCAAATTTCAGTTTATGCTACTTAACTACTCGTTAGGACTCAGATTTTTAGATCAAAATTTAAGTTTAAGTCTAAGCTTTCGAAATCATTTAAAGAAATACAAAAAATAACGTTAAAAAATAGTTGTTTGTTACTCCAAAGTCTAAAGCGCCCCCTATCGGCATTTTTTGAAATTGAACTTTAAAATTTTATTTCAAGAAAATACTGGCATAAAGAAAATTTTTTGCAAAAACCGCAAACGAATCGACCAATTTTTCCATGTTTTATAATCATTTGAAATTTCGGACCCTAAACTTTAATGCCCCCTATCTCCTTGGGAATACGTCTGGGACCCTTAGTCTCCTATTTAATATTATTTGTCTTTAAGTGTACTATAACCCCTTAAAGTTCTGCCCATCTTTTATGAATCACCCTGTATATTAAATTTCGATCTTAAAAGTGAATGCAAAAAAAAAAAAAAAAAAAAAAAAAAAAATGGGAACGTTTTTCGTCCTTCGTTTTATTTTTTTACTTTACTACTTTTTGATACTTTCCAACAAAGTTGAAAAGTGTTTATGACTTCGGTTTGTCTGGCCGTCAGTCAGTCTGTCCGCGCTCTAACTCTCGTAAATATACTCGGATTGCCCTGAAAATTTTGCATGTTATTGACGTTTACACTAGCACGATCCCAATTTCAAATGAAGTTTGTAGCATGTTTAGTTTATTTACAGGGACAGTAAAGTATTTCGTTACATTACGGCCTATGGAAAAAAAGTTTCAAAAGAATTTTAAAGATACTACACTCTTTCAAGCATAATAAAATTGATATGAATTTACGAAGTGCATTAAAATATGCATTCTATAGAATATGCGGTGAAAATAATAGTTATTATTAATTTAGAGGACCACACAAAAAATACAGTTACATAATTTTATAGGGGGAGGGGAATTGTTTGCGGCGTATTTTAATTATGTTAAAATATTTCATGTAAAATGAAATTGATATATGTCGCGGAGGCTTACTATAAGTTATTTCATGTATAATATGAAGTGCATAGCTATTACAGGGACACACAAAAGTTATCAGATATTATATTCTATCGAAGTACTGTATATTAGCGATGATGGTAGGGAATGCATTTTTAATTATGATATGCGCTTTTAAATTGCACGATATTTATGCATACTATATTGTGTGTGTGTAAATGCTACAGCTGATATACAGAGCTACACAAACATTCGTAAAGGTGACTGAGTATGAGCGTAAATTACTTAAAACTTGTTTAAAAATGGTTTATGCATTTTTGCGCTGAACTGCATTTAGCTTGCTAATAAATGTTTGTAGAATATAGATAAAGTGATACACAGAGCCACGCAAATAATTGGATACATGGCCGTCTATGGATGATAATTTTTGGAAATGCGATTTCAGTAGCTTTAAGAGTGTTTTAGTTTAAATTAAATTTATTTAAATAGTGGCGAGTAATAAAGGTATTAGGTAAACTACAGGGCAGAACAAAAGTATTCAAGTATGTTTCCATGTATTAGTATAAAATGCTGAAAAAGAAATTTCAACCTGTTATGCGTTTCCTTGCTAAACTAATTTTTCCCATTATATAGTATATATATCAACTTACAGAACAAATACAGAGCTGTTGAAAAGAATTGGATTACATATTTGCCTACGAACGGTAACTGCTGAAATCAGTTTTTAAATGTTTTATCTGTTTTCTAAAATGTTTGCTTATTTATCTTATTTAACTTATTTTCCTTAACAACGAAATTTTGTTAAAGATTTCAGAAAGTGTTGGAAAGTGTTTCATAATCTATGTTCAATGCATGATTTTCTTTCTTGTTAATATCGTTATCGCGCAGACAACGGCGACATCCCTCCACTTTTAGAGATGTGAAAAAGTGAAGGTTTTTAATGAATTTTTAATTAATGTCTTGGCTAATTATCAAAAATTGCCTTCGAGGAGTATTTCTTCAGAAATAAAGATTTCAACATAAGTTTCAACAAATATTTAACATAAAACACATAACAATATTAAAAAACATACTGTAAGATATTTACAAATCAGTGAAATTTCAAATTCTAGATACTCTTTGTAGCTCTTTGTAGATTAGTTTTCTTTTTTCTACTTGCTCAATCTGTTGAAGCTGCAATTCTAAAATCAGTTTAATCTCAACATATACTTATACCCTTCTTTCTGATGTTTGCTATTTCAAACGCCACGGCAATGTACTAGACTGTAGAATTTTTTTAACATTAAATATAATAACAATCGGTCATTTGACTGATATCAAATGAAAATATTTTGATTCGAACCAGAAATTTCTCCATAAAATAAATAAAATGTTAATCGAAGAGAAATAAGTAAAAATAATTTAAATAGATAAAAAAATATGATGTGAAAAACTTTTATAAAGCTTGAGTAAAATTACCGATACATTTTTAGTTAATTAAAATAACAACATTTTATCTGACTAGTAATATTTTGTTTATTTAACGTATTGCCTGTGATTATATAAAATGAAGATTAGTCTCTGAAATAGTGATAGATATTTTTAATTAAAAAAATTCTAATTGGCAACATTGCAGCTATGATGTATGCAAAGTGTATTTTCTGCATTCGGCTATCCAAATGTGGTTTGCGGGCTCCGTGTTTGACATGCCTGATCTATACAGTTTTAGGTTGAAGATAATATTAGTGAAATAGTAATTATATTGAAAACATCTGCAGCAAGAGACTTTTGCAACAAAAGTAGAAGTATAAAGGACCATCTGTTCAAAAAAAGTAAGCGAAGGCGTACATAAAACAAACATATGTATTAACGAAATGTACAATATGTATTAACGAACTTTCGTAGGAAGTCGACTAAAAAAATTAAATAATAATTTAATAAAATGCAATTTACATATGTAATTGCAATTGAAAATCCTCGACATTGATTTCAAACTATTCTGCAACACATCACAAACAAGCAATATTCACTCACTTTGCTGTTCTCGGAACTCCAACTTTACGCAAAAGGTACAGTTGGGTTTCTTGTTTGGTGGTGGACACTTGGTGCGATTTAAGAACAGAGGTACTGAACAGGTACTGAACAGGTAATCAGCATTGAGGGGTTTCCTAGCTGTTATCAGCTTAACACCCAGACTAGGAAATTAGAATGTCTTATGTTTTAATGAGCCATTGGGATAAAGTTAAACTGTAGCAATGCTACTATAAGAATATAGAAGTTTACAAGAGAAAATTAAGGAATAAAAATAAATTTAAGTAAAAACTTAAGAAGAAAGTAAGTTAACAATAAATCTTAAGAAAATTTACATGAGTCTTAAAGTAATTAAAGTCTAACTGTAGTTGTAGAACTACTATATGGATATTTGAAAGTTAAAGTTAGTACTGTTCAGTGAAACACTCACCAAGCAAGGGCAAGAAAAGCTAGGGTGGCAAGACCACAACATCCAACCAAAAAAAAAAAGGGACAATTCAGGGCCATACATTTTATTTTTTAAGTTTTTCTGTTTTTATGGTCTCTATGTATATAGAGAATTTTTTTTTTTTTTTTTTTTTTTTTTGTTTTGTTTTTAAGAAAAGTAAATAAAAAGAAAAAAAAAAAAAAAAAAGAGAAGGCAAAATTAGCGAGGAGAACTCAGATGTTACTGAGTGTCCATAATTATTGAAAACCTTGGCCGTTTCCGATGGTGGGGCTCAAAAGCGTCATAATCCGGTAGCTCCGCTACAATTTCATTAGGGAGGTCAAAAATTTTTTCATAAAATTTTTTGGCTAAGTCGTTTATGCGTTTACGTAATGTAGTAGTTTTAAGGTCTCTACGGACCGTGGAGTTGCGAAGGTAACGAGATGCGTTACGGACAGTACGCAGGTTGGAATTGTGCAAGCGACTAAGGTTGTCCATAGTGGTCTTACAAGTGAAGCCCCAGACCGGACTGGCATAGGTGATGATGGGAAGGATGCATGAATTATAGAGGATTAATTTATTGTGAACAGACAAGGTTTTACTGTTAAGGAGAGGTTTTACAGAGTTAAAGGCTCCGGCGACTTTACCTCTGATGGAGAAAGTGTGCTTTTTCCAGGTTAGGCGGCGGTCCAGAATGACCCCAAGATACTTAGCTTGGTCTGACCAAGGGATAACAGTGTTGTTAATAATGATTCTGTTAGGGAAAATTATTTTGCGAGAGAAATATACTGCAGTAGTTTTAGTTTCATTTATGACAACGCGCCAAAGCATGCACCAGTCCATGAAGTCATCAACATGAGTCTGTAGGTACCTGTAAAGAGTATACGGGTGGTGTGCCGAAGCGTAAATACAGGTGTCGTCCGCATAAAGAGCGAGATGAGTGTGCAAGGAGCGTGGGATGTCGTTAAAGAAAATGTTAAATAAAAATGGGCCCAACACGCTCCCCTGAAGGATGCCCGCTAGGATAAGGAGAATAATAGATAGAATGTTGTTTATGCGGACTTGAAAAGAGCGGTCGCAAAGGTACGAATATATTAAATGTATAAGTCTGGGATGAAAACCGAGCTGAATTAATTTGTAAATGAGGCCCATATGCCAGACCTTGTTAAGAACAGAGTAAAACAATTAATTTATTTTATTCAACGTTTTTAGTAAAATTTTCTGGTGTAGGTTTAAAAATATTTTTTTTCATTCTGAAAAAAATTATGCTAGCAAAACACGTTACTTTGCATGAGTGGTTCTTGAAATGTGTCAAGTGGTATTTGTATGCCGTCTAACATTAGGGGGAACTATACTGCTGGCAGATAATTAAAATATTCCTAATTAGGTCACATTTTGAAGAAATTTCATTCTTGAACCACATTAGTTCAACGTGAGACTTTGATTAACCCTTTCAGGGAAAAGCAGTTCCTTTGATAAAATATGTTGAAATAGATAAATGAAACCGAAATTTACGAACAAATGCATTTTTAAATAAGAAAAAGGTTATATTTCACATACATAATACAAGGAAAATATTTTTCTAAAATTCTGGTGCCATTGTGGCATTTGGGAATTAAAATTATGTGGTTTCATAAACATACCACCGTCCCTTTGCAATATTAATGTATTGTTTTTCTGTAAAAATTCTTGCTTCTTGCTTACTCTTTTAGTAACACAGTAGTTTCATTTTGATTTCTGTATTCTTCGTAAATGTATAGTATTTTACATGAATATCTATATAAATACAATACAATTGTTTGATATTTCTAATGAATGATAAATAAAAAGAACATTTTTTTTAAACCTCCTAAAAATATTCATTTATTACAAAAGTTTTAGCATACCTCAAAACAAAAACATCGGGTAAGAAAATTTATTAACTTTTGTTGCTAAGTGCCCCAGTACTTGGAACACCTAACAAGATTTTCAAATGCCAGAGTGACCCCAGAATTTTAGTACAAGTATTTTCCGTTAATTATGTGTGTGAAATAAAGCTTTTCATATTTCAAAAGAAATTTGGTCGTAAATTCCGGTGTATAATCACATATTTATCAATGGAATCTTTCTCTTCACCTGAAAAGGTTAAAGGGAGATTTCTTTTTATAGTAAATAAATACATTTAATGCAAAAACTTTGAATCTTCACACCACTCATAACAAGTTTTGAAACACTTTCGCTTAAAGAAAAAGAGATTCTTTGTTTTATGTAAGAAAATATCCCTTGTTAAAAGTCAATATTAGTTACAAATAACTAGTTATTTTGAAACATTATTAGTATTATTTATTCAAATTTCAGTAAATTTATCTAGGTTTTGTACATGCAGAATCAGTTTTATGGTAAATATATAATACCTAAAAACCAAAATAAGAAAGTGTTATCACAGTGCTTCTTACTCATAAACTGTTTACGCGGCAATCAGTATAAAGAAGACCTTATTATAGCGAGGCTTTGAGACATTTATACCTGTAAATCGTTAATACGACGATCAATATAGGCTAATCCCATAAAAGCTTGTCATGTCTGTTACATACTAAGGTTTTCGGCTACCAGTATTTTAGAACGGAAAAATGTGACTTGATTTTATCGGATATATCTCATCAATTGAATAACGCGCAGCAAACTTTATCGAAAGTAACGGTGCCCAACAAGCATAGAGATTTTCAGCTGTGTGACAGACATGACAGGTTTTCATGGAATTAGCCTATAATCATTATATTTCACTAAAACAAAGTCATTTGAGCATCACGCCCTGGTTCGTTTACTGACATCATGTTCACAATAAATTATTTTTCATGCAATTTGGCTTTAATGTTTCAATCTCAACATCAACATTAGCTGTGAAACATTATTGTTTTAGTAATAAAATTTTTCGTTTCTTGTTAAATACGGTGTCATAAAAAAGAAAATGTCGAAAATTATTTCACTTAAATCTAACGTTTTTATGAAAGAAAATGCGTGTTTTCTTTTAAACATGACGGCATAATCACTGATAGAAAGTATCACGTTTATGCGCTTAGAACCCTTTGTAGTCTAAAAGGGGATATCGCAGTTTTCTGAATGAAAATGTACATTTTCAACAGTTCTTTTCAATGACTCTGTTTCAACGGTGAAAGTTTTTAGTGTCATTCAAAATTTGACCTTATTTCAAAGCTAGTGGAATGAAAGGGCTTTAAAATGATGTCATTTTAACGAAATTACGTTTCTGTTTCCTATTTGTAAATGCATTATTTCGATAAATAATGCAATTTCATTTTTAAGAACCTTACTTCCTTGGTGATCTGACATACAATCGATTCCAATTGAAAACATATTTTGTTTTAACTTTAATTTGAAAATAGCATCATTAAGGATAAATGTTTCTACATTACTTCATTTCCTCTGCATTAATGGAAATATTGCGACAGCCATAATTTTGAAAACATTTCGTTAAAAACGTTCAAAACTGAAAACAAAATATGAGAATTGAGGTAGTTCCAAAAACAGCTGTTACTGGCACATTCACAAATGATCAGATTTCTGTTTAAAAATAAAATTTAAATTTAGTCAGTACACAAGATGATAGAGGAAAAAGTTGTTTTATATTTTAAATCTATAGATAATAAAATTATAATATTTTGAGAATTGGTTACATAAAACAGCGACATATATAATATGAGGTTGCATTGGTATTAAAAAAAAACTCTACGCTGTTATTTACATAAAAATAGAAAACGTATATACGCAAATAAAAACTGTGTGCAACTTATCACAACTATATGAAAAATAGTTCTTTTAACGCCATGAGGGGTGGTGGGATATATTATATCCCATCTAAGGATAATGAATATTCGCACCAGAAAAATTTTATTAAACTTTAGCTTTCTAACTTTGGTGGAAAAAAAAGTCTTAAAATTGCTTCTTATTTTGCAATAAAATTTTTCGAAGATTCCGGTGTAAATTCGACATTACAGGAAAACAATTACTTGCCGCTGAAAGGGTTAAATGGGTGGCGTATTACTTATGGGGCTGCCATTTACAGAGTTTTAACCTTAACAAAAAATGTACAAAAATAATGAAAAAAACTACAGAGGCCTTCAAAATCTTCTGATTATCTTTATTTTTCTGTCTTTTGTCAATCGCATCATGTCATTTCGTTGACTGGCCCACCAAATTCAGAAAAACAAGAACAACAAATCACGCAACAGGCATAAATTATGAAATAATTTCCAACCGTAACAGACTATAATTAGAAATTTCAATTTTTTTTCCATACAATGAAATCATTCCTTGACTGACACCAAAATTTACAAACGATTTTTTCAGAAAATAAATAACTGATTTTCAAAAGCAAAATGTCATTAAAATACTCTTGCTACCGTTTGTCAGTTTTGTAATTAAAATTAGGTGGTGACGCCATGTGAATACAGCCCTTGTAATGGTTAACTAGTTTTGCGTGCACAAGGTCCCCCCGCCTCACCTGTTAAGACCAAATGAATGTAAACAAAACAAAAAAAAAAATTAAAACCAATCAATTAATCAAATCTATGAAAGTCCATACAGCAAGACTTTTTGCTTCTGACATCTATCAATATATCATCTTCTTTAAGCGTTATTATGTAAAAGAAAAATTTCACCAACCATTTCATCAATATTTGAACTCAGTCTCAATATACCTTTTAAGCCACTTATATATATCTTTCTGAATATTGATATACGTACGTTACTATTAAAATTTCACATTTTTATTGTTTCAAAATGAAATTTTTATCTCTTATCATAAACTCCAGTGACTAAGCCTCCATTTATAATTTCTAGTTTAACATCTAAATAATTGACATTGCTGTGATTCTCTGTGATGCTATATATATATATATATACAGGGTGTTTCCTAAAAGATGGAAAACTTAAAGGGCGGATAGTACACATCCAAACAAACTACATTCATCGAAAAATGTACAGTCGGAAACAAAACGCAAAGGTGCTGGTGCATTTAGAAACTTGGTCCAGTGTTAACATTGTGACACTTTTTTAAAATTCAGATTTGTTGAGTGCCACCATTTTTTTGAAACAGCGAAATTCGCCTTATTTAATGTCAGATCAAATAAGTTGAAACAAGGCTGATTATCAATTTTAAAAAATAGGTGGTAATAAAAAAAAAATTATTTAAAAAAAAGTAGCTCACTCGCAATACTGACTTGTTCCATGTAAACGTTAAAGCTCCATTCCTACTGGGTGTTATCGGGAGAAGAATGACACTAATACGCAGCATGCAGATGTGATCTGGGGAACATGAAGAACATGTATGGAAAATTTTTTCCTCGATTAATAAATAAAAGTTGCTGATCCGAGTGTGCAACTGTCAATCGCCGTAGGAACGTAACGGAAGATGTTACCCTTCACAAATAGGGAAAAGGCTAACATGCATTTTATCTACGGAACTGCAAATTGAAATGACTCAGAGTCTCAAAGATTGTACGGATGGGGTTTCCCATCTTGCTTTTGTCACTTATTCGTTGTTTGCCTTTTATTTTTGCCTCGCATAACAACATATCCAGTCTTGCCAGTGGGCTACTATTTTTAAATGCAGATTTCTTGACTAGCACCACTTTTATGAAATAGTAAAATTTGCCTTATTTAATGACATATTAATTAAGGCTAAAACAAGAGGAATTTCACCATTTCTAAAAAGTGGTGCCAATCAATTAATCTTAATTTTAAAAAAGTAGCCCACTGCCAACACTGAATATCTCCTTTGGCTCCCTCTAGCACCTTTGCGTTTTAATTCGAACCATATATTGTTTGATGAAAATTGTTCATTTTGCTGTGTATTATAATCTCTAAAAGTTTTGCCCATCTTTTATGAAACACCCTGTATATATCATCATCAAACGTTTTCAATCCACTGCTGGATGGTCTTCCCCAGCTTTTCCCAATGTTTACTGTCTGGTGATTTAGTCATCCAAATAACACCGGCCACTTTTCTGATTTTGTCACTCTATCTTAGTTAAGGTCGTCTTTTTGGTCGTTTAGAGAGAGTAGCGCCGATGGGATGCGAACCACGGATTTCATGATCAGGAGGCGAGAAAGTTAGTGTCGAACAAAAGGCCAAGCCAGTTACTCTATGCTAGTAACTCGCTTTATACTGATCATTTGAGATGAGATCGCTACACACTCCATCCCCAGTGAGAAAGACGTATTGCTGACATCTGACGAGCGATATGCACTCGTGAATGGTGCTATCGTACGCATATGTGATGCGTGTGAGGACAGGCTTTGTGCTGTGAACATTTCACAGACTTTGGATGCAGGGGATGATTTATTTAGTGCTGCAATCTGTTGGTTATGAGGGCAGATAATTGTTGCTGAAGGTTGTTGTTGCGTGTTTGTCCGTGTCACCACTTTAGAGAGAGTAGCGCCGATGGGATACGAACCACGGATCTCATGATCAGGAGGCGAGAACGTTAGCGTCGAGCGAAAGGGAAAGCCAGTTTCTCTAAGCTAGTAACTCTCTTTATACTGATCATGTGAGATGAGATCGCTACAGTCGTTTTACATCTCTGGAATACCACTGTAGTGTGCCTTCTTGCAATGTGCCCAGCCCATTTCCATTTTAGCAGATTAATTTTTTCAATGATATAAAAAACTTTCGTCTGACTTCTTATCCAGGTTATTCTCTTTCTGTTTCTTCTAGTTATGCCTAGCATACCATCTTTCCATACTTCCATATCTTATATATATATATATATATATATGTATACATAATACAGGATATACCTGAACTCATTGGCCAAAATGTAAAGGAAGCTTAAATACACACAAAGAAGCGATTTGAGTATAGCAATGTTGGGCTGGAATAGAAAAATGTAGGCGAAATTCAAGAAATCTGGAATAAAGGAAAACAAGCGTTTGTTTGACATAAAAACTACATTGAGTGTTTAAATGTGCCTCCACAAACATCGATATTGCAGAAGCGACTGAAAGTCTTGCAATGAGGTCCTCATCAGAGTTAATTCGTGTCTCGTACATGTCACAAGTTTAACCTTTGAAAGGGTTCGCCAACCACTTACTAAACGCTGCCAGGTTTGTATGGATGTTGGTGGTAGCGCATTTGAGAACCTACTGTAATAGTTATGTGAATAAAGCGCTTGTTTTCATTTCCTCAAAATTTCTTGCTTTTCGCCAAAATTTGGCATTTTCGGTCCCTCGTTGATATAACAAAATCGATTATTTTTGTGTACTTCTATGTGTCCCTTACAAATTGGTCCATGATTACAGAGGCACCCTGTATATCACATCTATAAAATCTATCCGCACTCTAGTATATTAAAAGTAATTTATTTTAGCTATGATATAGATGAGATGTTATATGTTATGACACATTTAAAACTTTGATACATCATATAATAAAATGCAATAAGATGATTACATTTTCAAAAATGTGGAACGAACTTTTGAAGTAAACAAAAGAAAATTTTCAAAGAGACTGATAATATTTAGTATATTTAATAAATATATCTGTCGTGCCATTATCTGGCACCACTCTAGAGGGTTAAAGCTTATTAGTTGCAGAAAGACTTATCGCCGAAGCGAAATATTATTCTACTTTTAGCAATGTCAAAAAGAGTCTAGAAATTCATTCTCAATTTCCCCAACTTCTCTTCTATATGATATGAAATTGCCAAAAATGCAGCTTCTTGGTTCACAACTGAGAACAATGCTTTCATCTCTCGGCATTATTATACGGCAAGCACTTTCAAGGAAAAAATTATTTTTGCATAAGGAACTATATAAATGCATATCAATGTTTTCTGATATTAATTTAAATGTTCTGAGGATCTTAAAGCGTTCATAATATCAATTCTCCATTTTTGTTTTATTCTTAATCTTTATACATTTCTAACAAATATGCAAAAAACCTCATTCAAAAATATGCATTATTTAAATACTGCACCCTTTTAATTTGAAACTTTATAAGGTACAGTTTTAAAATTTCAACCATAAGTGCGTTTCTTCATGATTAAAAAAAAAGATACATTTCGTTTTTTTATTTTTTATTTTACATTTGAAAAATATGATTATTTTTAAAGTTTTGTGTTAAAATTAAATTTTATACAATACTTTTTGTGAGTATTTTGATTTTTTTTTCCGAAATAAGGGCATTATGATTTTAGTTTAGTCAGAGATTTTTTACATGTATAATTTCTATTTTTAACCTGTGCGCAGCATTTAATAATTTTAATTCACGTATTAGTATTATTATGATTTTTTAAAATGAAAATTAAAATAAGAATTTTGTTTATAAAAGACTTATTTTTCTGTGTAAAATACTCCATACTAGTCTAAACTCAAGACTGTGTATTTTAGGCAGAAAGAAAATATAAAAACTTAATTACATATTATTTGAGTTTTAGTCCTTTGAAAATTGTGAGTTAAAGTTTAGTTTTACTAACTGTTATTTACTTTTTTGAACCAGAAACTTTTTAGATGCGATTATATTACGTGCTACGTTAAAAAGACAAAAAAGGGACGACACATGAATAAAATCAAAAATAAAAAAATAAATTTAATAATAATGGTACAGAAGAAAAACGTAACCGTAAAATTTAGTTTAAATAAAGAACTTCGAGTTAGTGAGACAATAATAATAACTCTTCCATTTTCTCGGCTATATGTTCGGTTTTATTTCTAAAAGTGCATACATGCGAACTACATTAAATAAAATGTATATACAATGAAGCATAGTTGCAAGTTTGGACTTAAAATCCCTCAGTAAAAGGGCATGGAAACCCGTTTCCATTCCCGTTTTGACACTGGTTTTTTAGTTATAATTTAATCTACCGTAATATTTTTAAAGTAGATCAAATTAACGGATTTTTAGTGCCTGAACTGATTGTAGCGAACGTAGCTTGTAGGGAGCAGAGCCCCCTAGTTTTTGTAATTAAACTGGATATTTTTTTAAATAATTTTGCCACGAATGTTTTATAATCTACGCAGTGGCGTGGCGTCCGGTCATCGCTGGATGCGGCGATGACCAAGCAATATTTTAAAACTCTTAATAAGCTTTTAAAACTCTACGATCCAGTTTTAGCAGAACATTTGGAGTTCATGTATAAGTGAAGGTAAGATTTAAAGTTTCTTTTTTGAACATTCAACCATTGAATTTTAGAGTTAATAATTTTTTACCACAAACATAAATAATTGCGATGACCACCGAAAATTTTCACGCCACGCCACTGAATCTACGTTATTATTAGAAATTGTAATCAGGGAGCTGAAAACAAACTTCAAGACCGTAGGAAATGTTCGGTTATCATGGGGCTCCCCATTCAAATCCAGATTTTTTTTTTTAAATAACATGAGTTGTTAAAATATATTACTTTCTATCTTCAATATTTGATTTGTCCTATCTGCCGAAACAACTCTGTACATAAAAACGTATCTACAACATTTACAACTAGTAAATATACACATGAGTGGCCTCAAGGGAAACCTCACTCAAATGATGAAAATTTTTAAATCAAATGAGTTCTTAACCCGCGAGAAATCGCGCATACCCAGGGCAGAATGTTTTTTTACTTTGTCACCAATAAATAAGAATAATAATCATCACCTTATTTAGTCGGAGACAATTCATAAAATTTTTTCCATAAAGTAATTTGAAGGTACCCTGGGTATGTCATACCCCACGCGACTGCTCCCGGGTTAAAAATCTATTAATTTCTGTGTTTAATGTTTGATTATTCTTATCTGAAAAAACAACTCTGTACATAAAAAGCACATATATATTGATTACATGTATAACTAGTAAATCTGCAGATCGAGGCCTCAAGAATCAGAGGCCCCATTGGAATGAAGACAACTTTTTAAATCACATAAATTGTTAAAGATATGTTATTTTTTGTCTTTAATGTTTGATTATCCTTGTATTACAAAACAACTCTGTACATAAAAATTATATATATTGGATACATGTATAACTAGTAAATCTGCCAATCAGAGGCCTCAAAGGGTTCCCCATTCAAACGAATTTTTTTTTTTTTAATCTCATGAGTTGTTAAAAATCTGTTACTTTCTGTCTTTAATGTTTGATTATTCATGTATGACAACTTTGTACATAAAAAGCATATATATTCATTGCATTTATGACTAGAAAATCTGCAGATAAGGGGTATTAACTTAAGTTCTACATTTCTTTTTCAAACAATTGTAAATTGTATATAAAAAATTGTATAATTTTATATTGTATCAATCCGCAGTTCCCTTTCTTCCGTATTGCCGTTACTAACTACTATAAAACATATTTCAGATTATTTAATTCATTGAAATTGGAATGGAAATACAGCTAACGGCTAAGACTTTTTTCTGTGAATTTTCTCTTTAATTTAAACACTTTCCAGCATAGTTGAAAAGTATTGAAGAATTCGGTTTGGCTGTCTGTCTGTCCCTTCATGTTCCTGTCAGCGCGTCTGTCAGTTTTACTGCCGTCTGTCCTATTCTCTAACTTACGTAAATATAATCAGATTGCTGTGAAATTGATATGTGTTATATGGGTTTACTGCGGAAAGTTCGGTAATGAAAATGAAAAAATGTAGCATTGTGGATCATTCACAGAAACACTCAAAAGAATATCTTTACTTTACGGTCTATGGGGGGGGGGTTAGTTTGCGGTATATTTTAATGATATTATATTATTTTAAGCAAATTGTAATTTAGATGTCAATGAGGTGTACTACAAGACGCTTACTATAGAATCTGTTGTGCATATGCATTATCGTTTATTTACAGGGACACGTAAAAGAATTTGGCTACAGTACTGCCTATGAACAATAATTGCTAGTAGTGCGTCTAAAGCTGTGGTACGCGTTTTAATATTTAATAAGGTTTTTGCTTATTACTAGGTATCTATAAATTCTATAGAAGGCTATTTAAATACTGGGCTGCATAAAAGATCTCAAGTTTATTCCAGGTTATCGACGGAAGTCGCTGAATGGAATTTTTCAACTGACCTATGCGTTTAATTGAACTAACTTTTGGAATACTATGTAGTATACACGCAAATACACATCAATATATACACACATCATATGCAGGGTTACACAAGAAAATTCCGTCATTTTTCCGTCTATTGGTGGTAATTGCAGAAATTGTGTTTTCAAATGTGCTATGCGTTTTCCTAAATTGTTTATTTCGACATTATCTTTTAACTCGCTGTGAAGTTTTGTTATAATTTTTTTTAAGTTTGTAATGTGTTTCATAATCTATGTTGGGTGCATGATTTTTAGTTCTTTTTATGAAATATTATATTATTTCGGGGTGTAAAACCTCATTTCGTTTTATATCCCTTTATCGTTTCTTTAATTTGATAACTGTACTTCTCTGGAATTCTAAAATTTAAGTTGTCTATTACAAATAATTAAAATAATGATCTCATGATCAGTGCTTCCAGGTGTCCCGATATACGCGGCACGTCACATTCAGGAGCTCAAAGAATTGTTCAGAGTAAACAGTGGACGCGCCATTTTAATACCATGATATTGGTTGAACTAAATCGAGTGAAACTTAACATAGTAAAAACAGTAAAAAAAGAAACTCTATAGGGGAAAAGCGTTATAGTCCTTTCCCCAGGAATATCTTTAAAATGTACTTGAAGAGGCGAAAACCTGCCTTAAATGGATTTTATTGCGATTCCTGCAGTTTTTGCTTTCACATGTTTTTATGTACTTTGTTCGATAAACCTTGTGTAAACGGTACCTGTCAATAACAGATTTATGTTTTAAAGGTAAGTTTCTTTCTTTCTTTCTTTCTTTTTTTTTTTTTTTGTAAGTATGCAATAATTATACTTGCTAGATTGGAATTTTTCTGTCTCTTGTGATATTCACGGACTGTGTGTTTTATTCAGATTGTTTGATTCCCACCAGTTTTATAAAATGGTGCATTTGGCTTTATTACGGTAACATTTTACTTGTCATTAAATAAGCTGAATATTTCTTTTTCAAAAAGTGGTGCCAATAAGCTATATGAATTTTTAAACCGTAATTTAATGAGACCGTTAAGGGGTTAAGGGGACCGGGTAAGCGAAATTCAACCAAAAAATCGATTTTTACTTTTTTATATCATTAAATAGTTTAAACATTAATTTTTTCAACGATGTATTACACATATTCATATACTTAAAAAAAAGTTGGATTTTTTCATTCTTTCTAAGAGCACTTTCACAGCAGTGGGCTACTTTTTTAAAATTCTGATTTCTTGATTGGCACCACTTTTCTGAAGTGGTATAATTCCCATAGTTTTCGCCTTAATTAATATGTTATTAAATAAGGCGAATGTTACTATTTCAAAAAAGTGGTTCCAATCATGAAATCAGAATTTAAAAAAAGTAGTCCACTGGCAACACTGCTTCACAGCTTTAATTGAATTTTTCTCAAAACATCGATTTTTCAGGTTTGTGTTCCTTTTTTTCAATATCTATTAAACTTAACAACTCAGATTTTTCTAAGTACTTATATCATGTTATAGTGTATACTTTAACACAGAGATTTAATGATTTGTTGAGAATTCTTTATTTTAGACAGTGAAATCTTACGAAAAATGCTAATTTAAAAATGTCTTTCAATAAATAATTAATAATTAATTTTCAGTTTCACTTAGAAAGAAAATGGTCTGTTAAAGTACGTAAAGTGTGATATTTAAACTACTACAAAAAATCTAGACCTCTAATTTTCACCATTTCTGAGGAAAAGGTACATAAAGTTGGTGTATTTTAACATGACCGAGATAGAGCTTATCCGGTTCCCTTAAGAGCCTACGCTAGTCATTGTGAGAAACTCGAACGTTAACGTTAATCCTATGATAGGGTGGTCTACAGATTTCTCGCTTACATTTTACTATATTAAAATGATTTTTTGGATAGGATACTTCAAGTCGATATCTTTTATTGCGCGTTTGTACTTTTTCGACTTTCGTTACGGTTTTCTTTTCATATGACTATAGTTTTATTTCTAGGACCGGTTCCAATCGTTTTCAAAAGAGAAAGTATCCTCGTGCTTAACACTAACTAAAATCTAAAAAATGCAAACGCGCAATAAAAGTTATCAACCTCCGGTTTCCTATGTAGAAAAAAAAATTAAAACGCAAGCAAGAAATCTGTAAACAACGCTCCCATTGGTTTAACATTAGCTTGAGCTTTTCTTGCCATAACTAGTGCAGGGTCTTAACCCTTTCAGGGGCAAATTACTTCTATTGCTAAAATGTTAAAATATCGAATGACACCGGGATTTACGAGCAAATTTATATGAAAGTGTGTAAAATCTTTACTTCGCGTACGTACGAATACAAAATTTAATTCGTACCATTTATCTTTAAATGGTACATTTAATATACCACCACCATCAAGGGGTTGAGACCGTTGCGACTCCACTTTCATAATTTTCTTGTTTTTGCTTTAGAGTAACAAAATTGCAAAGACGGAAATGCAAGCGACAGAAGAAAAATTCCAATTTAAACAGACTTTCATATTACAAACATAATTGATTAATTATTCTCAAAAACACTTTATTAACTATTACTAATCCTAATTGTTTAATTTGTCTGAAAACGACTATATGAGCTCACAAGATATTTTAATAATTTCTTGAATCAAAAGCACAAACTTCTATATAATATATATTACAAAATTTAAATTTTTTCGCCAAGTTTAAAAGTATTTTATATAAACTTTCCTTTTTCAGTAATATTCCTTATATTGTACCGGCTTATTAAATTAAAACCCTAGTCTATTAATCTCTATAAGATCCTAATCCATAAAATAATATTTATTCCAAATTGCGTAAATCTAAAAAAATGGCTCTAACTGTATTTCTTTAATGAAACCTTTTTATTATTTAAATTCCTATTAAAATGCGATATTAAATCTCTTTATATCATATTCCCCTAAAATCTTTATTTAACTGCTAAAATATTACTATCCCGTACAAGACCTACTTATTCCAATTCATTCTTTCATTTAAAATATCCAGGTGCCAACTAGAATATTTTAATGCTTAAAACTTACGCAGAAATAAATTCATTTTTCTTTTTATTAAAAATCGTCTGTCTGGTGAGAGTAAAGCTATTTTTAGCGCAGTCTCGATTACAGAGATTAAAATTTGTTTTCATCTTACGCATCTGGGGCTAGGCTATGGAATATTCTTGAACAATCCTTAAGCGAGGTAGTATAAATACAATCAGCAAGCCGGATACGAGGGCACTTCAAAAGAAACCTGCATTGGTCATTGGAAAAGACTCTTTGGAGAGATTTGCTGCGTTTTTGTTGAAATGTGGACGGAGATTTTTAAGAACTTTGTGAGAGATTTAGTGAGTTTACGAAGGTAATAAGTGTCTGGTAATATAATGAAGTGAAAAGTATTTCGAATAGAGAGGTGGAACAGCTTTTAAGCTAATTTTGATGTAAGCGACCTTTGTTCTTTTTATCATCGATCGAGCGGAGCATTCCCCCCCCCCCCCTAAAGTCAAATTATGAGAATGTCAATAAAATGCTTTCAATGCAAATTTTGACTGCATTTTTATGAGTTTCGGTTCTTTTTTTCTCAACAACCATATCGGCCTGAACACCTGTGTTTTTTTATGACTGGAAACACCCATAATTTCAACAAATGCCTGCTGCTTACCGTTAAATCTTCACATATATATATAGATATTTTTTTAAAGATATAAACATGTCAGGCGAATAAGTTTTTTTTAAAAAAAACCTTGTTTTAAACTAAATCCAGCTAAATAAACAAAACGGTCCTTTTTCTCATACTAGATGATGGAATTGTTATGAATGAAGACGGGTGACAATTTTATTGCCTCGCTTTATCACAACTTAAAATTATTATAAAACTAAGTAATTCTATTGTTTTCTTTAAAGTAGTAAATTTCGATCTCAATTTTCATTACTCCATTTTATTAGTATGCATTTATTGAGCTATCGTTCTTATATAAAGATAAAAGCAAATATTGAGTTCTCTTGTGCTAGTGTCCATTATTAAAATTTTCATAATACCGTTACTGGAATTTTGGTTTTTTTTCTGTTACTACAAATTTTGTTTTACAATGGAAAATATAATTGAGAAATTGGCTCTCTTTTTTTCGCTCTATTAATATACTATTTAAAAACCAGGGCTAGATGATTAACTGTAACTATTAATATTAGTAAGAAATTTTTTTAACCATATTCTGCAACTGTGTCCATCACTCATTAGCGTATTTTAAATATAAAATAAATTTTATAAGAATTATAAATAAATAAACACATGAGTTAAATATTATACGTAGCACAAAAAAAAAAAAAAAAAAAAAAAAAAAATGCAGAAAGAAAAAAGACACCTGTAAATGTTAACATAAGTTATAACTATATATAATACGTTCTTATCGCCAATATTTCAGCACTAAACGTCGTTTCTGGCACTCCTAAAATGTGCCAACCAGTCATCCAATCACGTTAGACAGGCGGTGTGAGAATAAGTCCCTCACCGTAAATGCAAATGCAGATTTTCTTGCCGTATCTTTTTGATTACTTAAAATCAGGCCTTACCTAAGAAAAGCGTGGACGACAACACAAAATCTTCTTTTAAAGAAAAACTATTTATTTATTTTATTTTATTATTATTATTTTTTTTAACTTTTGCTTCCTATTTACACACCAGTAAAAATGTATATTCGTTTTGATTGGGAATTATTTGACATTGCGAGATAGGAGATCATAAATCAGCTTCTATATTTACTTGCTGTAACTTTTAAGTTCAAGTTATAACCTTACTTTAAAAAAATGCGTGGGTGACAAAAAAAAATCCTTCCTTTAACCCCTCGGGTACGGATTTATTTCAGGGCTGCTACTGGCGTTTTGTTTTTTTTTTCTTTTTAATTCTAACTCGCAACACTTTCTCAAAACAAAAATCTTTCATATACACTCTGAGAATATGTCCAAGAGAAAAATATTACAAAGATATTTTCCTTTAAATTGTGGTATGATAGAATATAGAAATAGGCACCAGTGGCCAAATGTAAGACGAATCTCAGTCGTCAAATGTTCCCAAGCGGTTAAAGAAAAACATTTGATTCCTAATTTTTGTTTCCCAGCTCCACACTAGTAAAGAACTGGAATTGTCTAAATTTGCGTGACTTTAATGTCGATTAGTGTCCACAGAACAGTAAATTAACCCTCCAATTTTTATTAAAATTTTTAAAAAAAGTATCCAAAATTTACTATTACGACAAAAATATTACGTATATATTTTTTTAAATATAAAATTCTAAAATATCTGAGTGTGTTGGGCTCTTAAGTATAAATACATTCATGATATCACGCCATCATAGGTCATGCAATGTACGTAAAATTAATAAGTCATATGTTGAGTTTGGGACGATGAGAACTTTATACTTGACATTGCGAAAACATTTGTATGGAAGTGAATTTGTCTAAATTTGCCTGACATTAATGTCGACTGAACCGTAAATTAGTAAGCCCATTTTTATTTAACCCCTTGAGGGGCGGTGGTATGTTTATGAAACCACTTAATTTTAATTCCCAAATAATACATTGGCACCAGAATTTTATTAAAATTTTTTTCGCTTTATTATGTGTGTGAAATATCGCTTTTTCTTATTTGCAAATAAATTTGTTTTTAAATTCCAGTGTCAGTCATTAATTTCATCACTTTAGCAATGGAATTGCTTTGCCCCAGAAATGGTTAAATAAAAAATCCCGCTTCCAAAATTTACTATTCATGCCAGAAATATTATGCAGCTTTTTTACAATATAGTAATGCGTAAATTTTCGTTATAGTCAGCGTTGCCAGACTGGGGATTTTGTCACCATTTTGGGAATTTTAAACCTCTAAGGGAATATTTTGGGGACTAAAAAATTTTTGGGGAAAAACTTAGGGATTTCGTTTTTCTTACTATTTTTCGTAAAGATACCTTTTTGGTCTAGTAGAAAAACTGGATCTGTCTCGAACTCAATTTCGATTTGAAAAATGAAAATACAATCCAGAAATCGGAAATATCAATCATTATTCTCTTGAATGTGGTCGTGTTAGTTGTTTACTATGTTACACTACAGTTTACAGATATTACAGATGCATGAGACTCTAAAGTCTTAAGCAGCTTAACCCTTTCAGGGGTTGTGTTGGCATTTGCCAACACCCTGTTCTAATTGCGAAATGCCACATTGACACCGGAACTTTGGAATGAAAATTTTTATTTCGTAAAGTATGTGAATAAAAGCTCTTAACTACTGTGGTATAAACTTGTTTATTGATTCTGATGTCAGTCATTCATTTTAGAATTTTACGAATAGAAGTACTTTGCTCCTGAAAGGGTTAAACCTACACGTGACTAAATCTGCAGGATTTTAACGAATAATTTCTTCGCCGTAGTTTAAAAAAAATTAATTTAAATATGGGGAAAGTAGATATTTTTCTCTTATGATATACAAAAGTACATCGATTGATACAGCGAAAATACTTTGCATTATGATTATGTACTTCAGTATAGGGAGGACAAAAAGAATTAAAACAGCGTACCATCTGGGATTCATTCAAATCCCAACTGATAAGAGATTATCTAAAGCTATGGAGTTAATGTAACAACAGTCCAACATTGTTAGACAATACTTTTAAAAATCAAACGTAAAATAACTTGTCACTGCAAAATATATCTCTCATTCTCTTAATGTAGCCACAGAATACGCATTCAACCCTTTTTAAAAGTTTGTTTTTTGTAAATGGGGAATTTTTTCAAAAAAAGGCTTGATTTGGGGAAATTTTTTGAGCTCAAATTACTTAAATATTTTTTATAGTGATAAATTGAAAATTTAAAAATTCCCTTTTTGAGTAAAAACTGAGTTGGGGACTTTTGCAGAAAAAAACACTGATTTGGGGAAATTGGCTTTTGACTATCTGGCAACGCTGGTTATAGTAGAACTCTTCTGATTCGTTTGCTATCTCACGATACCACGCTCTCACATTACCCGTGATGTATGCAAAATTATTAGCCCCTAGAGGGGCAAGCAATTACGTTTGTGTAATGCTGAATTCCCTCCTGAAAATTAGAAAAAAATTATTTCAAAATAAGGAAAGTAATTTTACGGCTTTTTTCCACCAAAGTTAGAAAAGTCAAATTTCGTAAAATTTTTCTGGTGTAAATCTTCATTAATCGTAGGTGGGATAAAATATATCCCACCGCCCCTGAAGGTTGTTAAAACATTTGATGTGTTCGGGGCAATCGGCAATAACAGTACATTGCAAGAACATACGTAAAGAAGTGGAATCGTCTAAATTTGCGTGACTTTAATGTCGACTAAACAGCAAATTTGTCTGTCCATTTCTATTAAAAAATAAATAAATAAATAAAACGCTTCCAAAATTTGCTAATTACGCAATAGAAATATTATATAGATTTCTCAGAATATAAAATTCTGTGAAATTTGTAACAGCATGGTGCTTTTGAAAACTTCGTTCACTTTATCACGTTTTCACGTGCCACTTCACGTATCGGAAATGATGAACCCCTTAACAGTTTTTGACGAACACCGCTCGGGGAAAAGAGTTATCATACGTCGTTACAAAAAGCTTTTGAACACCACACATTTTTAACTATAACTTTTGCTTTATTAATTAGCAGATATTTCAGTATGGAAAAAGTTGTAATTTTTCGCTATTTTTAGTTATTTTTATTTTAAAAAAACAAAAAAAACTGTTAATTGGTTAAGACATCGTTTGAGTTCGGGAGGATGAGCAGCTACTTGAGATTGTGAGAACACCAGTATAGATGTGGGTTCGTCTAAATTTGCATGCTTTTTTCGTAGATTAACGGCGACTGAGCAGGACATTATTCTATCCATTTCAAGTATTAAAAAAGGAAAGAAAAAGATTCCTAAATTTAAATTAATGCCAGAATTATTATGCAAATTATTTTAAATTTAAAATTGTGCAAATTTTCAATTGGTGGCTCTATGTTAAGTAGTCCTTAATTCGTGGATATCATGCTTTCACATACAGTGTGATGTAGGTCAAATTAAGGGGAGGTGTTACTTCTTTTGCCTAAAATTTATGTGATTTTGACGATTTTTCTTAGTGGCAAAGAAGAGGAATATAACCTTCGAACTTTTGCATTACATTTATCGACATTTTAATTATATATTAAAAAAATTTTGTGTAAAAAATTAATACAGTAATCCCTTAACATGCGCGAGGGTTAGGTTCACAGAAACTTCCGCGAATGCCAAAATCGCGAATGTTGAGACTGTCTTTACGTGTATAAAACCGGGTTAGGTTTTAGGATTATTTTATATGAAAAAAATAATTAAAATGTAAAAATATATTTATTAAGCATTGAAATGTACATTCTGGAAATAAATTTGAATAATTATAAACATATTGTACAAAGTTTAATTGTTAGTTGATGGCTGAAAAATATTATTGATATACCATTGTTTGGCAGTTTTGTTTATGAATTTCCATGTAAGGAAAAGTTGTGATATCTATTTTTCTTTTAAATTTAAGACTCCTCATCAGTGAAGGATCGCATTCCACTGCCTTGTTAACAATTTGATATTGAAGCTTTAATCCCTTCGGGAGGAGCGTCTTTTACAGAAATTTTAATCTTTAATCACAGGTTTTTAAAAACAGAAATTTTTGCCTAGTTGAATCGGGAAAATGCTCGGATTAAATAAGGCAAAATTTGCAATAAAAATTTACCGGTGAGAATAATCCCCGATTCTGAACAGCGTACGCGGCACGAATACCAGTCGCTCGTCTCCAAGGGGTTAAAATTTCCCATACAAATTTTGCAGAAAAATTTTTACTTGGGCTAATTCCATGAAAACTTGTCATGTCTGTCACATACTACTATTTTTGGCTGCCAGTATTTTAGAACGGAAAACGTGACTTAATTTATCGGAGATATCTCATCAATTGAATAAGACGAAGCAAACTTTTCGAAAATAACGGTGGCCAACAAGCATAGCGATTTTCAGCTGTGTGACAGACATGACAAGTTTTCATGGAATTAGCCCTTGCAATAAAATTTTAAATTTTAGAAAATTTAGGATTTCTTTATCTTTAACATCAAGCCATGTTTCGGGTTTCTCGGAATTACTGATTTATATTTTGCTTTAATACAAGGGTTGAAAGCAAAGCGTTATAAGTAAGCGAACAAACTTAATGCTGGAATCAGGCGTAAATTAACATAGTTGCGCCACCTTGTGGACGGAGTGATAATTCACATACGCGGGCTTTTAGTGTAGCGCGTATTTCCTAAATCTTTAGTCACTCATAGGAATGAATTTTGTTTGCCACACTTATTGCGATATAACGGCGTAGCGAGAGGGGCACCCAGATGCACTTGGCACCACGAAGTTTTCTTCACCTCGTCAAAGTTACTTCAGTTATTAATCAAGGTGAAAAAAAACTTTATAATTTTAGTGGTGTGAGTATGAAAACAGTTAGGTATCTACCTGTAGTTCACACTCCATCCGCTACGTGGCGCATGACCTTGATTGATGTGACCTCGCTTTTAATCTTGCGGATACTTCTCCCATTTAAGATAGGACGCTTACTTATATCGCTTTGGTTGAAAGCCTCGTAAGCCTCTACAGTACAATACAGCCGTCCAGTGTCAAATAGTTTATGAAATTGGTAAAAACAAAGTTAGTTTATTTTGTAAAAAATATTCTTTATAAAAAACAATTCGCGGATAACCAAGATGAGCATTCGCGAATGTTGTAATGTTCCTCATATTTCATTTCGCGAATAATCAAAACTTGCGAATGTTATATCGGCAGATGTTAAGGGATTACTAAGTATGAATTTTGTGGCTACTGATACCCGTGATTGACATCCAATCGAGCGACCGTTTTTCTCGGTACATAAGCAACTCAAACAAATTTAGTCAGAATATTACCAATCAGAAGACCGCTTTTCTCCGGTCGCAAGAATCTCAAAAACATTTGCTTATCATACTTTGGAAGAGCATTAAATTCGCTGTAACTGATGCAAACATTTAGTTTAAAAAGTTGATTTTCGACAAAATGGCCGACACTTGAACAAAAAAGGTTACCTTTCCGCCTTTTCGTTTTTACATTTTGTAAGTTCGGAGAAATGTGTCATAAATCAAAATGATACTGTTTAAAGGCATAAACCCCAGTAGAATGTATTCGTTTTCTTCTAAATTAAAATAAAAGAAATCGATCCAATAATTTTCGAGAAGAATGGGCGCCAATTTTAAGAATTTTACGATAGCATTACGTTCAATCAGTAAGCAAAAAATACTATAAAGAATTATAATATCACGAAATTGCTTGAGGGATACAAAATGGTTCAAAAAATGTAGAATGAAAAAAAACTAAAATATTGACAAAGAAGTAGAAATTCACCCTAAATGATAATTGGAGTAGGGGAGGACGGCCAGTTTTCGCATGTACTCGCGTATAAGCCGATCCCTAATTTCGTGAAAGATTTATGTTGCATGCCTGTATTACATGCCATCTTTGCCCTATTTAATATTAAGAAACTGTGCTTGTAGATAAGACGAAGATAACTATTTTTAAATACTAGTATTCAGTCGGTTATTCCTCTCGAATTTAGGGTCGGTTTATACGCGATTATATGCAGTACTTGATTTCGCGAATATTGGGTATAATACAAAGAGCGTAAATTAAAATCTAGATTTTTCTGATGCATCTTTTAATACATTCGAGAATTTTCTCTGGAACCTTCACCAGAAGCCGTAATTTCCATACAGACAGCTAACAGGGTTGCCACTAGCGACAATTTTTATATTCTAGGTGCACCACAATTTTTATTTAAAAGATAAAATGCTGCAGTATATGTATTTCGCACATTGTATCAGCGTGTATGTAAAATGTTTTTGTTTTGTGCAATTGGTGCGAAATAAAAGTAAATAATAGTAACCAATGACAACCCTGCTGGTAATTTCAATTCAATATCATTGCACACACGGTGTGTAATCCGTCTCGAATGTGTAAACCCTGTATATCCCAAATTATGAATTAAAAAAAACTATTTCCTAGAAACTTTTTCCCCTTCTATTACAATAATGTATTAAAAGGTTTATTGACTAAAAATAAAAGATTTAAATTTCTTTGTTAATTACGGCTAATTACTTAATGTGGTACTTCAAAGTACCGTTGAGTCCTAACGCTTGGATAAAATCGAGACTTTTAGTTGCAAAAAATTAAAAAGGATTCATAAAATAAATTGTTTTTTCTAATTTGTAATTTAATTCCATTTTTTCATTAAATTTAAAAAATATTTTTTAAAAATATATGTAATATATATTTTGTTTTATTATTCAACAATGTCATACATAAATCATGCAATGTCTTCCCCTACATTGTATCAAAATCCACGTCTCTAGGATCCACGCATCCCTAGTAAATATATACATTTTTATGCACCATATATATTCAAAAGATAAAAATCTAAGTAAAAATACTATTCCCCGACGGTACTCAAAAGTACCGCTTTGAAAAGTGCTACGTAAAGTAACCAAACGAAAAATTATTTTTTTTTTTAACACAACTTGCTGTGAAGTCATGTATTTAAATTAAAAAAAATATGATAGCCTTACCTTTAAAACTTAAGATATTTCCAAGCAAAAGTTAGGGATACCATGTCTGACAAGAAAATGCAATCAAAATTGACATTTACAAGCGCCAAAATAGTTTCGTGAACAATATTCAGCTTACTGTAACTGTTAATTGCTATCTGGTGATGGTCAAGGGAAGTATTTACTATTGTTTCTTAAAAGTACCATTGAGAATATATTCAATGAGTGTGTTTTAATCGAGATACTGTGATACTTTAAAGTGCTGTCATGACATAATGGGTTAAGTTTCAGTTTTAACCAAGACCTTTCTCGACAAAATCGTAGCATAGAGAATATGCAGCAAAATAATTAGATTTTAGCACCTCTGGAGTTGCAGTGAATGTGATGCTACCTGAATCATTGCAAATAAACCCTAGCTAGGAAAGTCACTATATATACAATACGTAGTCAATTGATCTATTTAAAACAAGGAAAAAAATATCATAGTCTTACCTTTAAAACTTAAGATATTTCCAAGCAAAAGTTAGGGATACCATGTCAGATAAAAAAAATGAAAGCAATATTGACATAATAGTTTCGTGAACAATACTCAGCTTACTGGAAATGCTATACCAATGATGACTATTTTTATAGTTTATTCGCACCACTATTTTTTCATATATGTATTTTTTAGTATGCTTCTCTAGCACATTTTGACAAACATTACGTAAACATTATTGTTTTGAAAAAACGGTGCAAGGAAGATTTAAACGATAGTTCCGAGTAGCAGCCATGCTATTGATATCTAGTGATGGTCAAGGAAAGTATTTACTAAGTTTCCTAAAAGTACCATTGCTAAATGTCTTCAACGAGTATGCTTTAATTGGGATAGAAAACTATAATACATTAAAGTCGGGGCATAAAGGGTTAAGTTTAAGTTATAGCCAAGACCTTTCATAACAAAACGTAACATACAGAACACAGGGCTCACATTATATAAGGAAAATTTTATTGTTCCTACCAGAACACTTAATGAGTTACCTTTATCATGATTTTATTTAACATATTTTAAAGAACATGTGATGAATATATTATTTTCAAAATAGTGGTAGGAACAATAAAAGTGTCCCTCTGGAATGCGACCCCTGAGAGCATACAGCAATATAATTCGAATTCAGTGCCTCTGGAGTTGCAGTAGAGGTGATGCTACCTGAAATCATCCAAATAAACCTCAGCTAACAAAGTCTTTATATTTTAAACACGAGTGGATGAATGGAAGAAATTGAAAAAACGCACTCTTATGTCTTGTCTTTTTTGAAAGCTGAAAAAGGAAAAAAAAAAAAAGATGAGTAAAATCAAAAAGCGAAATTGAAAAATATTTATCGAAACGCTTCTGTGAAGTCAGAATGTCAGGTAGCTTTAAACGACGGATAATGGAACCCGTCAATTGTTAGTACCTGTTTTTTGTTTTATTTTGAGACGAACTTCTGTTTTAAAAGCGGCCGCAGGAGGTTGAAAATGGCGCTCCTGTATACGTGAACAAAATTTATTTATGTTGAAAACGCAGAGCTTTCTTTTTGAAAACCTGCCACAGGAGAGATAAGCGGTGGCAGGTTTATCTAACCTGCCGCTACCTCTTATGCTCACTAGCATCGCTAGTGAGCATAAATAGATTTAAAAGGTAGTACCCACACTGTAAGTATAATCGATCTAGTGGCGAATTTCCACGAATTAAATTGTATCTTTTCTTATTTTCGTAAACGTCTTGCCAATAACGACAGTCAGAAACTAGCATCACCGTCATTAACGTCTTTTTCCTTTAGTATAAAACAAAATTATAAACCTTTTTTTAATGACACTAGTGATATACTATTTAACCCCTTAATTCTCGCTCCCGTCAATATCACGGGCGGAGGTGTCATTCGTTATTTCTCGTGCCCATCATATTTCCGGGGTGGAGATTTGTTGCTGGAAGAAACTTCTGAAACCAGAAATATTTAACTGGCATTTCCGTCTGAAGTCTTTGAATATTAGCGCCTGGTTTGGTTTCTGGCGCTGATTGTGATGTTGGACTATATCACACTCAAAAAAAATATTAATAATCAAACTTTAATGTATATTATATTATTTCAAATATTATTTGCAAAAATTTGTTTGATGGTAATAAATAAAAATCTAAGACGTGAAAAATAAAGGTCTTATTCACATTAATTTGTATAGTGTAAAATAACCATTAAAACACAGAATTCTCGCATGGTGGCTTTTCCACAAATGTGAATTTGTTCTATAACATCTTTTTTTTCGCCTTAAAAGAAACAAATTGCATATTTTATATAGAAATCTTATAAAAATTCAATTTCTGTAAAAATAAACGTACTTTTTTGAGGTTTTTTCCAAATATTAAGCGACCGTTAAGGGGTTAATTAAAAGGATTAAACTCTTTTTGATTAATTTATATTGGAAAGAGTAGATAAAAATAAAATGTGCTTATGCAGTATTTCAAATTTAGCGGATTTTTTAATATCAATATTTCCGAATGCTAATTAGCTTTATTCAATTGCAGAATGTCTACGAACAAATAAGGCGAACATTACTATTTTAAAAATGTGCATTAAAAATTACATAAACTGGCAGTACTGAGCATAATCATGTAAGTTAATTTTCTTCGATAGTTTGAGGGAGAAAAATGTTAAAATAAATTCCCTTTTTAGAGAAATTTATGTGCGTAAAACGTCTATTATGTTAACTATTAAACTGAAATCATCATGTGAAAATAAAACAATCTAAAGAAAAGCACAAATAGCGAAAACATGTTTTGCTTAAAACAACTGTTTAAAGACTTCATAATAAGAAGTCAATCGTCAATACAAAGTGAGAGAATGAGGAACAATAGCTGGGAATTACATGTGTTACTGTTATTGCAGTTTTTCACGATGTTTCTTTTATCTTGTTCTGAAGATTGAAAAATGGTCTTCTTTTATGAAGTCTTGAAATAGCCCAATGCTAAAACATACTGTATGTTTTATAGCTGATTGCACTTTTAAGTAGGTAATTTTTATGATATCAATTATTTTCTAAAAAGTACTTAATATACATGTAAAATAACATGACATGGCCCTTTACAAATTTCCATTTTTTTCAAGTGTTTAGGAGCATTGTTTATTACTAGAATGTCTTAATTAGTCATTACCTAGTAATGGACATCGCATGTGGCTATTATTAAAAGTGTAATTTCTCTGATGGTCATAACGGAGCAAAAAAAAAGCTTCAGATTTAACTGGAAAATTAAGAGATCAAATATAATTTTTACTTTACCTTTAACAGAATGCAAAAAGAACTTTTTTTAAAAATAAATAGCAGTGATGGAACAGTGTAGCAGCAGAGAATCAATTGACACCGCAAAATTTTATTACTATTCTTCGTCTAACTTCAGGACAGAATTTCTTAGAATTTTTCAAGGCGACGAATACCATTAAAATTTAATGGAGACAATCGCTCTACTGCTGCGTCACTGTTCCATTATTGAAATAGTTAATTTTACCTTTATGGATTTTTTTTAACCCCTTGGGGACGAGCGACACGTATACGTGCCACATGAAGCGCTCAGAATCCTTGCTTTTCCTCACCAGTAAAATTTTACTGTAAAATTTGCCTTATTTAATCAGCGCATTTTCTCGATTGAAGAAGACACAAATTTCTGTTTTTAAAAAACGGTGACAAAAGATTAAAAATTTCGTAAAAGGCTCCCGTCCCGAAGGGGTTAAGTATCATACTGGATATTTTTTCAACATTACTTCGCCTTGTTTGTCTTATAATCTGGAGCATTATTAGAAAACTCAATCCGAAAACAATCTTGAAGAGCGTAGGAGAGGGGGGTCATGGGATTCACTATTCAAATGAAGACTTTTAAAAAAAAAATCACATGAGACATTCTCTGAAAAGTGGCAAGGTCTGGAAGACATATTTTTAAAATTACAAAAAGAAAAAGGCATTTTAACTATCAATGTTAATCAGTTATACATATAAAATGTAATTATTTGATTATTAAAATTGAAATATTATAAATTAAATGTATTTTTTAATGCATATGTCATTCCCTCACCATGTCCCCATTCACACATGTAGGAAAGAACATGTTTTCTTTGCCATTGCAGCAAGTATGTTCATACTTATTTTTTTTCTCAATCTATTAAACATACTTAAATAAATATTTAGCCATTTAATTGTATTTATATTTTATATAATGAAAGAGTTAGGGCATTTTTTAATGATGTTCTTAGCATTTGTCATCATTCCCTCTCATAACTATAAATTTGCACCTACTTACTTAGTAGAAAGCAGCACATGCTTTTTATATGTTTATATATACAGTTTGTAAATGAGTGAAGTGAAGCAGCTATCTTGTTGTTTACTGAAAAACTTTCCTGAATAGCTAGCACATGGCTTTCAAGTACTAGATCACAGTAAGTATTTTTATTATCCATCATTGCCTTATCTATTATAAATTTAATAAAATCTAATGAAATGTCTTTTTTATGCTGTTATATTATTAGAAATGTGTTTCAAAAGATATTTAGTAACTGAAAATATACATTAGACTAGGGATGCACAATCGGTGGCCCGCGATGGGTTAACTTGTGGCCCGCGGACTTTATAACTGGAAAAAAATCGCAATTTTTGCCCATACGTCGCAGGAAAAAAAATGGTGAATTTCGTCAATTTTTTGCGGGAAAAAAATTACAAATTTCGTCAGTCAGTAAAAAAATCGCGAATTTCGTTTATCGGCCTGCCGATATCATAGATATCAACATAGGGAATTCCCAAGTTTCCAATTTCGTCAGTCGCTAGTCGAAAAAAAATTCGAATTTCATCGAACGGGCACTGGAAAATCGCAAATTTCATCGATCAGGCAAAGGAAAAATAGCGATTTTTTTCGTTCGAGCACGGAAAAATCGCGAGTTTTGTTGATCGAACACGGAATAATCGCGAATTTTATCGATGAAGCGAGGGGAAATAGCAAATTTCATTGAAAAATCACGAATTTTGTCGATGAAGCACGAAAAAAATCACAAATTTCGTCGATTGGGCAAGGAAAGATGGCGAGCTTCGTAGATCGGATACGATAAAATCGTGAATTTCGTTGATCGGGAAAGGAAAAATCACGAATTTTGTCGATCAAGCGCGGAAAGATCGGAAATTTCATCGATCAAGCGCGGAAAAAATCGCAAATTAAGTCAATCAGGAGCGGAAAAGTCACGAATTTTATCAATCAAGCCAGAAAAATAGCAAATTTCATTGATTGGGCACAGAAAAATCGCGAATTTTGTCGATGGTGCGCGAAAAAATTAAAAAAATTGATGATCGGCTGCGGAAAAAAACGTGAGTTTGGTCAATTTATCGCGAGAAAAAAATCGCGAATGTCATGAATTTGCCGCGAGAAACAATTGCAAATTTCGTCACTCAGTTAGGAATTGCAAATTTCGTTGATCGGGCGTGTAAAAATCGCGAATTTCGTTGATCGGATGCGTAAAAATAAAAAAATTCGTCGATCGGGCACGGAAAAAAATCACTAAATTTTGTCGGTCAGGCTCGGAAAAATCGCAAATGTCGTTGATCGGGCGTGGAAAAATCGCAAATTTCGTAGATGAAATATGGAAAAATCTCAAATTTCGTCTACTTGGCACGGAAAATCGCAAGTTTTGTCGATCAGGCGTGGAAAAATCACAAATTTCATTGATCGGACACGGAAAAATCGTGAATTTGTCGATGATGCGCGGAAAATTTGCAATATGGGCTTTGCAATAACGGCTGCGAAAAAGTCGTGAGTTTCGTCAGTTTATTGAGATAAAAAAACGCGAATTTCGTCAATTTACAGCGAGAAAAAGTGTAAATTTTGTCAGTCAGGTAAGAATCATGAATTTCGTTGATCGGGGGCAGGAAAAATCGCGAATTTCGTGATCAGGCGCGGAAAACTGTCAAATTTCGTTGATCGGGAGCGGAAAAATCCCAAATTTTGCCGATCACGCGCTAACAAATATCGTTGATCGGTTATGGGAAAAATTGCAAATTTCGTTAGAGTCTGTTAATAGCGAATATCGTTGATAGAGCGTGGAAAAATCGCGAATTTTGTTGATCGCGTGTGGAAAAATTGCGAATTTTGTCGATCAGGCATCGAAAATTGTAATTTTCGTCTGTCGGCACGGAAAAGTTGCGTGTTTTATCGATTAGGCTCGGAAAAATCGCGTTGACGATCAAGAATTAACGAAGGGAAAATTAAAAAATTTGTCAGAGTCAGTTAATAGAGAATATCGTTGATAGGGCGTGGAAAAATCGCGAGTTTCATTGATCCGGTGCGGAAAAATCGCGAGTTTCATTGATCCGGTGCAGAAAAATCACAAATTTCGTTGATCGGGAGCGGAAAATCGCGAATTTCATCGATTGGGTTCGGAAAAATCGCAAATTTTGGTTGTCAGGAGCGGAAAAATCTCAAATTTTTTTGATTGGCTTCGGAAAATTTCCGAATTCTGTCTATAAGGCACGGAAAAATTGAAAATTTCGTTGACTGGGTGCGCAGAATAGCGCAATTCGTTGATCGGGCGCCGAAAAGGGTGAATTTCGTTGATCGGCCCCTCCTCCGCCCTTCGTTCATAAAGTTTTCTTTTTTTTTTCGGCACTAGCCATTTTCAGACCTATGTTTGTTTTTTAGCACTTTTAGAAAAGCAAAATTTATACTCCACCGAACAAAGTCAAGGAATATTATCATTACCTGAAAATAATCCTTGCTATATCTCTGTAATATATACAAACGTAAACTTTTGGCATGTCCTTGCCAAATAAATTAGATATGTTGACTGGGTAGAGGAACCTAGAGGAGTAAAATAAACTTCCCCGCCTCCTCCGAAACCATGTGTTTATCCGATTATTGGTCTCACATCACCTCTCCGAAATAGAAATCTCTGTGTTACTGATGTCGCCCTCGACAACCCAGACATTTTTGTAAGTGGCAATTCTCTTAAAAAGGTTGTGCACCTCTACATTAGACGAATCATTTTTGTATAAAATGGTTTTTAGAAGTATTTCATCATTCCCTTACAATCATTCCCTCATACACTCCTCAGCAAAAGTTTAGACACTGGTGATTTTTAACCTTTAAATAAAAAATACGAACACTTGGGTTATAAAAATGACTGTACGTATTTTTAAATATATTTTAAACGTTTTAGGACAGAAATAACGGTTTTAATGTGGGATATTATTTCATTTAACTGAAAAAAGTGAAATTTGCATATTGCAAAAGTTTAGACACGTTTGTGATTTTTTGGATATTGTTCACCGAAAACCGCATATTTCAAACTTATGACGTCACATGCATGAAGTATTTAAGTGCACCTCGCGATAGCATCGGTTAGTAAAGATGCGCGAGCAAGAAATTTTCAGTCAGATAAAATAATTAAAGCATGGAAGCTGAAATCGAAAGGGAAGACTGTTGCGGAAATTTCAGCTACTTTCAATCAGCCAAAGAAGTCTGTCTATTAAGTACTGTCTAAGGGTGACTCTTTCAAAGCAAAACATAGATCTGGAAGGACTCGTGCAGCCAGAAAACGAGATTATAGAAGGATCCATAAACTGGCATCTAGATAAATGATGACTGCTAATCGCATTAAAAGTGAGTTAGAGCTTTCTGTGTTGACGGATAATTTCGTAGATGCATTAAAGAAAGATGTACATTAGTTTACATGAAAATGATAAAATTACCAGCCTTGAAATCTCACAACAAATTGACCCCTTTCCTGTCGCGGAGTAATTCTTTTTATAAACGGATGAAATAATGGACTGATACCAGAATTTGTAAACGAAGTTATTAGAAAATATGAAAATTGCTTATTTTCACGTATATTATAAAAGGAAAATTTTAATTAAATATTCTTGCCATTTATGGAATTAAAATTATGTGCCCTTTGCCCTCGAAAGGGTTGATGACTTGGCCCTCACTTTGATTTAATACTCAAGTATCTCTGGAGTTTCTCAATGGTCGCCAAGCGACGTAAGACTACATACATACATTGGAAAACAATTTACAGCCATTTGATGAACTTTTATCTCTTCCAAAGTATGTATTTGAGCAAGATAATGCGTCTATTCATATTGCATACAAATCAAAAAGTTGGTTTAACCCTCAAAACATTACTGTTTTCGACTGGCCCGCGTGTAGTCCTGATCTGAACCCAATCGAAAACTTTTGTGGCATCATATCTCATACGGTTTATGCAATTTTTTAACAATACTCCTCTGTAAATGAACTTCGATCAGATGTTGAACGTGTTTGGTACGAAATAGACCCCCAAGTGATGCAGGATTTAGTTTCTTCGATGGAAAGTCACATTTTTGCATTAATAACAGAGAATGTAGGTGCAGTTCGATTTTAATTTATGGATATTTTTCTGTTAACAGACAGATTGTCTATACTTTTGCAACAATGTTAAATTCATTTTTTTGTCATTATATATTATGTAAAGTGTATAAATTACAATTTATTGTTTGTGTATGAAGGATAAGTCCCCAGTAATATATGACAGTTGAATTACAACAATTCGTTACATACTTCTCTGCACAGAAGCATAATAGATCATTGTCTAAACTTTTGCTGAGCACTGTAATATTAATATATGAGGGAATGATCTAAATCCATTTATATATGTACTAGACAGTAAAATAAGAAAATCTAATGCAATAAAATATACATTAAAAAACTCATAAAATTTTTAATTAGCTTAAGTAAAGATAATACATTTAAAATTTTTATTATTTTACTGGGAGAAGTTAAAAAAAAATACACTAATTCAAATAAACATTAACTCTGGTAAATGTTAATGCTTTATCTTTTTAATTGACATAGAGTAAAAAAAAAAAAAAAAAAAATATTTCTTGACAGTATGACTTCAAGTTATAATTTCTTTTCTTTTTTAATCCATTCAAGGGCGGCGGTATATTTATGAAACCACTTAATTTTAATTTCCAAGCGCAACAATAGCACCAGACTTTTTATAAACTTTTCTCTATTTAACGTGTATGTGAAATACAGCATTTTTCCTATTTACAAATAAATTTGTGCTTAAATTCCGGTGCCAATCATTTATTTGAACATTTTATTAATGAAAGTGCTTTGAAATTAAAATCTGAGAAGATCTATCAGGTACAGTTTGGTTCATATTATTTTTTGATTAATATAGTAGTAAGGTACTTGTAGGCTAAATTTTGAGATTTCTGAGGCAATTTTATTGGGCCGCATTTATTTTTTAAACAGTCATTTTTCAGAGAATGACCCACATGCATCTTTAAATGTCTATTACTCCCTAACTTTAATTTTTGATTATTGCTATCTGACAAAAGAACTCTGTACATAAAATGTATATATATTAATTTTATCTCCAGTGAATCTGTAGATTAGGGGCCTTAACGCTAGTTCTACATTTCTATTTTCAAACTATTTTGTATAGTATTTGACACTTTCAACCCGCAGATTTTTTCTTTCATATTAGTATTATTAACTACAATAAACAATATTTCAAGTAATTTAATTCTTGGGAATTGAAACGGAAAATATAACTACCGGCACTGATACCACAAGACATTTACTTTTTTCTATAAACGATTTTTTTTTCCGGAAGAAGAACCCAATGAACCCTTATGTCCCTCCCACTCTTGTTTAATTTAAAAACTGTGTAATTCTTTGGAATTCGGAAATTTAAATATTGTATCTAAATTAATTAAAATATTATTATCATGGTAACGGCATTAAGAATTGAATGATTAATTATTAGCATTTTTTAAGAAAAAAAAATTGTGCTAGGTTTTTGAAACAATTTCAAGAAATGCGTAGATTTTACTACACATATATTAAACGTCCTTTATGGCTCTCTTATGTCTCTGCAAGTCGCTTACGTGTAAACTGGATGTAAGATTGCTCCACAACTAAGAAGTCCCTCAAACAGTTCTACATTGTTTCACTATTCCAAGCAAAACGCAGTTCTTAAATTTCCACGAAATTAACAAGGAAGCTTTTTCTGTAAAACAAAAGTGGTGTTCAAAAAATAGACCGTGTGGGACCCCTGACTATCATCATTTTCAAGGCCATTAGCATCTCAATTTTTGTATATTTTCTGTTATTACAATTAAATTTTGTTTCACAATTCGAAATTTAAATTTTGTTTCACAATTGGAAATTTAATCGAGAAATTGGATAAATATTGTTGCTTAATTAATATAATATTAAAAAATCTGGACAACAATAACTATAAATAGAATAAATACTATAAATAACTATAAATACGAAAAATCTTTAAAGTGATAACTTAACGAATACCGTAAAAAAAAAAAAAACGCTTTGAGGGTTAACCCTTTGAAGGGCGTTGGGATAGCTGCGATTAACGAAGATTTGCACCAGGAATATTTTATTAAATTGTACTTTTCTATCTTTGATGGCAAAAAGTCGATAATTGCTTTTCGTTATTTTTCTATATTATTTTTTTAAGATTCAGGTGTGAATTCGACATTACCAAAACACAAATACGTCCCACTCAAAAGGTTAACATAAGAAACAACTCTTCCATCTATCTTATTTATAATAGGGCTTTTGTAGCCTCCTTCAGGGTTCGAACGGGTACCGGTATTTTACAGGTGGAATATCAGTTTTTTTTCTTTTTTATATAAAAATAATAATAAATCAAGTCAAATGCACGAAAATTTGCCTTATTAACGGAGAAATTTTCTATAAGGAAACACTGGTACCGAAGACTTTCCTGACCTGGAAATTCCAGAACCCGTACGAAACATTTACATTGTTTGATCTTTACATGTCATTTACAGTTTTTCCTGCCATTCCTTGGTGAGTGTCATTTTGAAAAAGTGCTAACTTTAATTTTTATCTTTTATACTTAAAGTATTGTAGTTTTCGTAACTACAGCTATACTCTAACTTAATTTAACTATCTTAAATTTTACTATTCTTCATACTAACCATTTTTTGACTTAAGTATATTAACTTTAATTTTTATTTCTTATTCTTTTAAATTTTATTATAACCTTTTTAAATAAATCCTTATACATATTTTTTATAATCATTTACTTCTTAAGTAGTTTTAAACTACAATTTTCTTTTCCCAATGGATCACAATATTAAAAGATGTTCGATAAAGAGACTGAGTGGTAAGAAACCCACCAAAGCTTCTCTACTATTCAGCACTGTTCTTAGTAGTATAAGTATATGGTAGAGATTGTATTTTAAAAAGTGGTGAATAGAATAAAGAAATTGTCTCTGGGACGACATATCCCAACAATGAAACTATTAATAAAGAGGAACTGACATATCCTTAAAATAGTGAAGCTTCAACTGTAACCGCTCTCGCAAGGACTAATTACATCCGGCGAAAAGTTCCTCCAGTAAATTTATTCAAATTTTCTGGCTATTTAAAGACCTTATTAATGCAACATTTCAGTCATAAATAATGGCAAAAACAGATTTTCGCTTTTACTGGTAGAAGTTTACTTTCGCGGTAGTCAGGCCCTGTATTTCAGCCATATTGTGACATCCAGTGAAACAAACTGTCTGTTTTATCAAACAAACTGACACCAGTAAAAATAAATAGAAGTTTTTACTATATTTCTGAGAAAATATTTCCATGAATAAGGCGTTTAAATAAGACAAAGTTTTCTATTCAATTTTACTGATGGGAAGTAGTAGGAAGGGTAGATAGGAAGAAGTAAAGAAGTAGGAAAGCAGAAAGGGTAGAAGTAGTAGATAGGAAGTAGAGGAAACCATAGATCTGATTTTTTAAAAAGCAGCCGCCATCTTGTGGCAACCTCCTCAGTTACTTCACTTGTAACTCATTAACACTATATGTCTCCTCCTCTTTATTCGTAACTCCATTGTCCCAACCTCGTAATCAAAAGGTTAACCCCTTCGGGACGGGAGCCTTTTACGAAATTTCTAATCTTTTGTCACCGTTTTTTATAAACAGAAATTTGGGCCTTGTTGAATCGAGAAAATGCGCTGATTAAATAAGGCAAATTTTACAGTAAAATTTTACTGGTGAGAAAAGACAAGGATTCTGAGCGCTTAATGCGGCACGTATACGTGCCGCTCGTCCCCAAGGGGTTAATGTCGACTAAACTGCCTATAGTAAAAAGTTTCCAAAATATTACTATTTAACCCAGAAATATTATCTAGTTTCTTTTTTAAATATAAAATCGTGTAAATATTGTCTACGATCCAAGGTAGTCGCCTCCTTACACTCATGGTACCACGCTTTCAACTGTGGCGTGATGTTATGTAAAATTATTAAAGTATATATCGAGATATTGAGGATGGGCAATAGGGTGGGCACAAGCTATATTGGAAAAATTTATTTTAATCTTTTCCTTCTGGGGACCCCTCTAAAAGTTGCCAATTAGTTAGAAAATGAGATTGGCAAAGTTTCAGCTCAATTGAATAATATTAACCAGTGCCTCATCGAAGTTGAATTGAGATTGAAAAATTGTAATTTTTGGCGAAAAATTGTAGTTTTTCTTACATTAAGTGAAAACCATTTGTCTTAGAAATCTGATTCTTGTTTTATTTCATAGAAAATGTTGTTGCCTTGAACTTTCACTATTATCGAAATTTATATTTTATGACATTTAGTATTTTTCAGGTCAGCTCGTGAACCATACCCTCAAACTGTGCATTTTTGAAAAACAAGTGAAAAATGACAAATTAATACTTTTGATTACTTTTGATATATTCTTTTGTATTATCTGCATTAAAAGACAAAAGAAATTGAACATTTTTTGTAACTTTAAATGTATTTCATGAATTCTAGCTAATTATTATTTATCTAGTTCTGAGCCTGGAAAGAAGGAGCTCCTCATTTTGTATAGCAGTTGAAGCTCATTTAAACGTAACATCTGAATTTCTCTTCTTATTACAAGGCTGTTTTTGTTACCTACTAGACTTATCTGGTTTTATTCATTCCGGCATCCACCCCCCCCCCCCCCACCTCCCCTTTCGGTATGATGCAGTGTTGCCACTGGGCTACTTTTTTTAAATTCAGATTTCTTGATTACCACCACTTTTTTGAAACGGGGAAATTACCTTTGTTTTCGCCTTAATAAATATGGCATTTAATACGGCGAATTTTACCATTTCCAAAAAGTGGTGCCAATCAAGAATCTGAATTTAAAAAAAGTAGCCCATCTGGCAATCCTGATATGATGGCAGAAATGCAAGATTTTTTTTTAATTAGCCACATGCCTCATCAAATCACCGATAGTAAGATACTAATAAATTGTCAAGTTTTACGTATTTTATTTTATAATATATTCGCCACGTGAAACTGAATACCAGTGAATTACAGTACACCCACCAGTTAACCACAGACTTAATTTTAAGTAGAATTGTACTACGACTCCGAAAAGAACTATTTCGAAAACAAAGAACTGAGCTCATCAAAAACATATTTTAAATGATTTAGAGGGAGCTGTTGTTCACTGGGATGGAAAACTGCCCCTCCATTTTTTCAATAATGTAGAGAGGATAGCAGTTTTGACTAGTTGTTGAGATGAAAAATAATTAATAAAAGTTGCTCAGTTTGAAAATAGTATCGAAATAATTCAGGAAAAAGCAGTATTTTCAGCAGTTGAAGACTGGAAGGAACTTGGTAAAATCCAGATAATGCGTTTTGATACCACTGCAGTAAACACTGGTCGGGCGAGAGGAACCTGCATTTTGCCATAGCAATTATTAAAAGAAATATTTTCTATATCTACCATGTCGCCACCATAATTTAGAAATTACCCGAAAAGCTGTTTTTGAATGTGAAGTGGGGACAATTACTGCCTCTTAGCAAGATATTTAAAAAAAATTTCAGACTGGGTGATCTAAGTTAGTTCAGACTAAGTATAAAAGTGCTATTCAAGATTAAATATTAGATACAAAATACGTAATTCAGAAGACATTTCAAGTTTTCTTACAGAACATTAAAAAAATGAACAGCACAGGGATGATTATAAAGAATTTATCCAACTTTGTGTAATTTTTATAAGACATCTTCCCGCAAAAAAAACTTTCAGAGCACCTGGTATTATTTATCATTCCAGATGGCACTGGTCATTTATTCTCTAAAATATATCTTTTCGGGGTTCAGCTCTCATTATCAAATTTAGAAAAAGAAGGTATTAGAGACATTTGCTTATTTATGATCAGTATTTACTGTGAAATCATAGTTCAATGCTCCCACTCTCACTTTGGCTCCCAATCAAGACCTGCAATTATTAAAATCACTTGTTGACAACAGAAAAATTGATAAATAGGTTACAGACAAAGCACTCACTAAAATGATAAACTGAATTGGGTATCTTAACTAAGATCAAGTTGCATTTTCATTTTTAGATGATACTTTGGAGAAAAAAAAAGTGAAAATAAGCATAGCTGTAAAATTAATGTTATTAATTAAAGTCATTTAAAGAAGCAATTGATGTTGATGGTCAGAATGTAAGAACAACAAAAGGTATTAACGAAAACAATTATTAATTGAACAAAGTGGTTGGTGTTTTTGTTTTATCTCAAAATGTAAATTTTAACAGATTTTATATTAATATGCAATTTTTAAATACCGAACCCAATGTATGATGTGAAAATAAACATTATTTGAAAGCAGAAAAATAGTGAATGTTCTTAAGGTTGCCAATGACACAGCCGACAGGGGAATAAAATTAATTTGCAATTTCGATTCCAGTTTAACAAAAGACGAAGAAAAAAAACAGTTTCTGCTAAAAGTTTTATCTGAATGTAGAAAAACTTTTCAAGGCTTTTCAAAAGCCACCTTATCTAAGCCAACACCTACTTGCTGTGAAAATTGTAAGGGGTAATAATTTCTTTAAATGCTTCCTTTCTTGTAACACAACTTTAATAATAAAACGCATTTGAACATTATTTATTCTCATTTTTATACTTTCTTTGTCCTTTTTTTTCTTTTAATTCTTTAAGTTTAGATTTCGATTTCTTTCATTTATGTTTGAATTTATTTTAATTAAACCCTTTATTATGTACAAAATAAAAATAGAAAGGTGAAAAGCAGATGAAATAGAATGTTACAATGTATTTTCGCATTTTCAGAAAAAGTCAATTTTTAGGATTCAGATCGAGTCTGGTCCTGAAAAATGGGCATATGTTTAAATCTATAATTTTTTATTAAAAAGTGGTGTGTGATTCTTCAAGACAAACACGTTTTTTATGAAATGAGACCAGGATTATTTATGTAGGTTCAAATGTATTCAATTCATGAAGTAAAAACAGCATTTTTTTGGAAAAATCACGTTTTTTTTCAAATTTTGATCTCAATGAGGCACGGGTTAACATTATCCAAATGAGCTGAAACTTTGCCAACCTCATTTTCTAGCCAATTGGAACTTTCTGAGGAGTCCTCCGCAAAATATTCGAAAATTGATTCCTTGTGACTACCCTAATGGGCAATTACTTCGCATTGCGAGGTTCTAATGCAAAGCAAAGAGCGTAAGTTCAAATCTGGATTTCCCTACTGTGTCTATTAACCCCTTGAGGGGCGGTGGGATAAAATATATCCCACCTAATTTAAACAAGATTCTCATCAGAAAAATTATTCCGGTGAGAATTCAATATTTAGAGTCATTTTTGCTTGCCCCTCAAGGTGTTAAGGTTACGTTATAATCAACGCTCACTTAACAAAAGCGTGCAAGAGAGAAAAAAACTTTCTTTTAGAGAGAAACTCTTTTCTTTATACTTTTTGTTTCCTTCGCCACAGTAGTAAAAAAACTGGATTTGTCTAACTTTGCGAGTTCAAGAAATTGATGTCGGTCCAACAGTAAATTAGTCTGCATTTTCCTATTAACCCTCTCGCTACACATCCAGCGATTTCCACGCGCAACGTAAAAGTACCAAAATTTGCGCAACCCCTGATTTACGCGGGGATGCATTTAACCAAGATTAATTATCAGAATTTCGCTTTTATATGATTATTCTTCAAATTCAGTTTTCGGACAATTTTGTTTAAGGATCTAATTCTATATAAAAAAAAAACCCTTTTACTTATGTTTTTGGATAGTTTTAGTGTGAAATACATGTAGATTTTAAATAAATAAATGCTCAATTTTTTTAATCTACTTTGATTAAAAAAAAATTACTCGACGAGAGGGTTACAAGAAAAACGCTCCGAAAATTTACTATTCATGCCAGAACTATTATGTTAACATTTTTAAATGTAAAAATGTTTAAACTCTTTAAAGCGTGGACAAGTGTTAGGTTTTACCTTATCCACGTTAGCGTTCTTTCGCATAAAGTATGATGTATACGTATAAATATTAACAAGAGGTTCTCTTCTTTGGCCTAAAATTCACGCGATGTTTGCGATGTGTTTTCGGTTGTAAAGAAAAGAGTTATCACCTTCGGGCATCCTTTCGATATACTTTTTGACATTTTAATTACAAATGTTCATTTTTTGTAAAAAATGCTTATTCATAGCTGCCAACTTTTACGCTTTTTTCTTACCATTAAAATTTCATAGTAAATATTGTCTTATTTAATAGTCGAAATGTCACGATTAAACAAGGCAAAAGTCTCAACTAAATTTTAGTGGTAGCAAAAAAGCGTAAAAGTTGGCAGCTATGCATATTATATCTTGTGCGACTCCAGATGATCTTCCCTTCCAAGGGGGCGATCGTTTTTCTCACGTCACAGGCATCTCAAGAAATTTAGTCAGCATATTATATAAACGAATTAAATTCTCATACCAGCATTTAGTTTTAAACCTTTCCGTCCCAGTGGTCCCACGTCGAGACCTTTTTAATCACAACACCTAATTTTAATCCCAAACTTACAACAGGCACCCTGAATATTTTAATAAAATTTTGATTTTATAATGAACGTTTAAAATAACAAGTTTTAATCTCTAAAAAAGTTGTTTGTTCTCTAAAAAAGCCAGACAATCACTTCATCATTTTACGAACAGAATTGTTCAGTGCCGGAAAGTGTTAAAAAGTTGACTTTTGATAAAAAGCAGAACAAAAGCCGTTTGCCGTTGAAATCGTTTGAACAAAAGAGGTGACTTATTCGATTTTTTTTTTTTTTTTTTTTTTTTTTACATTTTGAGAGCTCTAAAAATATTTAAAGATAGAAAATTATACTTTTGAATGGGTTACGTTACATAGAAAATAATTAGTTTACTCTTGAATAAAAAATGGGGGACATCGCTCCTATAGCTCATGAGCAAAATTCTTCGTCCAGTTTGAAAAACAAAGTTTCAATAAAAACAATTTTAAAATTTTACAATAGCAATACGTTCAACTATCGGCATTTAGTGAGCAAAAAAATATATTTTAAATAATTGAAATATCAGGAAACTCTTTTAGGGCAATGCTACACGCTTGACAAACGTGCGACAAAAGAAAATTTTCCCTTTAAAGGAAAACTCTTTTTTTTGTTGTTGTTTACTTTTGTCTTCCAACAAGAAAACACAAAAAAATTTGTTTAACACAAGAAACAACTATAAGTCATACATTCTTATTGGCGAGATCTGAACATTGAACTTCGAATCTGACACTCATAAAATATGATAAACAGTCAAACCAATCACGTTATCCACCCCATATGACAATTAATCGCTCATCTTAAATGCAAGTCTTAATTTCCATGCTATACCTTTTGGGTTTAAGATATAATTTATAAACAAGGTTGACTTAATAAAAGCGTGAACGACAAAACAAAAATCTTCCTTTAAAGAATTTTTTTTGCTAATTCTTTCTTCGTATTGCTACTCCAGTAAAGAGCGGATTCGTCTAAATTAGAGTGGCTTTCATGTAGATTAACATTTAGTTTACGGGTGAGAACTGGTGACTATTTTTATATATACTCGTACTACAATTTACACCAAAATTTCTTTGCGGTGGATTTTTCTTCCATGTATCTTATTTATAATAGGGCTTTTGCAGCCTTTTTCAGGGTTCGTACGGGTACCGTTTTTTTACAGATGGTATATCAGTTTTTTACTTTTTTATGAAAGAAAAATAAATCTAGTTCAAATGCACAAAAATTTGCCTTATTAACGGAGGGATTTTCTATAAGAAAACACTGGTACCAAAGAATTTCCTGACCTGGAAAATCCAGGACCCGCTCGAACCCTGTCACTTACAGTTTTTCCTGCCATTCCTTAGAGATTGTCGTTTTTGAAAAAGTGCTCACTTTAATTTTTATCTTTTATAATTTAAGTATTGTAGTTTTCGTAACTACAGCTATACTCTACCTTAATCTATCTATCTTAAATTTTACTATTCTTCATACTAACCACTTTTTGACTGAAGTATATTAACTTTAATTTTTATTTCTTATTCTTTTAAATTTTATTATAAACTTTTTAAATAATTCCTTATATATGATTTTTGTAATCATTTACTTCTTAAGTAGTTTTAAACTACAATTTGTCTTTTCTAAATGCATCACAATTTTAAAATATGTTCGATAAATAGATTGGGTGGTAAGAAACCCCTCAAAGCTTCTCTACTATTCAGCACTGTTCTTAGTAGTATAAGTATATGGTAGAAATTATATTTTAAAAAGTGGTGCGAATAGAATAAAGAAATTGTCTCTGGGACGACATATCCCAACAATGGAACTATTAATAAAGAGGAACTGACATATCCTTAAAACAGTGAAGCTTCAACTGTAACCGCTTTCGCAAGGGCTGATTACCTCTGGCTAAAAGTTTCTCCAGTAAATTTATACATATTTTCTGCCTATTTAAAGGCCTTATTAATGCAACATTTCAGTCATAAATAATGGCAAAAACTGATTTTCGTTTTTACTGGTAGAAGTTTACTTTCGCAGTAGTCAGGCCCATATTTCCGCCATATTGTGACAACCAGTGAGACAAACTGACTGTCTTATCAAACAAACTGTAACCAGTAAAAATAAATAGAAGTTTTTATTATATTTCTGAGAAAATATTTCCTTGCATAAGACAATTTTTTCTATTCAATTTTACTGATGGGAAGTTTGCCAGACGCTATTCAGAATCTGTACATCCTATTTTTAAAAAAGCAGCCGCCATCTTCTGTCAACACTTGAGTAAATTCACTTGTGACTCGTTAACACTATATGTATCCTCCTCTTTATTCATAACTCCATTGTCCCTACCTCCACAGCAAAGAGGAAACTGCTGGCCAGCAGCAAGATAGGTGCTGGCTGATGGTCTAACACTGCATGACCACTGCTGGACAGTTTCAGTGAACTTTGCTGTTGGAAATCATGAGATAAAATTCTGGTGGGCATCCATTTTATCTCATGCGTTGGCTCACCACTACATGGAAGTGCACGAACTTTTGCAGTATTATTGCTGGGAACCCTTACGCTAGGTGGCGCTGCGAATATCGAAGACATTGAGTATTTGAACACAAATCTGAAATGAATATCTTAACACAATTTAAGCTGTGAAGCTAATTTTTTTTTCTAAACTGTAAAAAAAATAGCGCCACTGCCATCAACAAAATAAATAAGTAAATGAATAAATAAATAAATTCTTTATTTCAACACACTTTATTTTTCTCCTTAAATCTGGTTTTACTAGGTTACAAAGGATTTCGGTTTTCATAATTTACGCAGTTCAGAATCAATAATAAAGAAAAGCGTATAAAATACATAGGATTTCTATACAATAGAATAATTTCTATAACAGTTTAATGATAGGGAACGTAAATCACAAAAGAAACAAACTTGAAATAGTGTAATAAGAGCTTGAAAACTACGAGCGATCGTAGCGTACGCTGAAAGCACTTGTTCATGTTCGTGTCCGACCACGAAAACCAAGCAGCATCGAGAGTGGACAGTTCTTGGGAGGGTGACCACATGCAGATCAAATATTTCTATAGACATTTCTTTTATAGACACTTCTACAGATGTTTCTATAGCTCTTGGTGAAACTAGCTTATAGAAAAAAGAGCCGTAATTATATTTTACTTTGCTTTTTTTATAGAATTCTATAAGAAATTTTTGTAAGGGAAAGTGTTGGGCCAGCAAAGGAATAGCAGTGGGATAGGTGCTAGCACTGCAGGAAAATAGCCGGATTGAAGTAATGTGATGGCATACCAATTGTGGCCTGCTGTTGGCCATCACTGATGGGCCAGCTGCATTCGGATCGGACACTTTTCGACGGTTTTAAGTAATGGCACCCTTGCACTTTACCGCTGATAGCACTGCTGGCTGCCATCTTTTTTCCAGCTGATGGCCCACTGTTTCTTTCTTTGCTGGGTCGTAATCAAAATGTAAATGTCAACTAAACAGCAAATTATTCCTACAGAAAAAAGTTTCCAAATATTACTACTCAGACCAGAAATATTATTTAGTTTTCGTTTTATATTAAATCGTGTAAATATTGATTGATAATCAAAATCTGCTTCCTCCTTATATTCATAGTACCACGCTTTCGACTGCGGCGTAATGTTATGTAAGATTATTAACCCCTTAAATCTCGCTCCCGTCATATTCTCGGCTGTGTCTATTACTCAAATTGTTTGTTTCTCACCAGTTTTATAATATAGTGAAATTGTTTATAATTTAGTAACGTTTTTCCTGTCATTAAATAAGGTGAATATTTCTTTTTCATAAAAGTGGTGCCAATAAGCAATTTGAATTTTTCAACCGCAATTTAATTCGAGCGTTAAGGGATTAAAGAATATTTTGAGATATTGAGGATGGGCAATTACTTCGCATTGCGAGGTTGTAATGCAAAGCAAAGAGTGTAAATTCAAATCCGGATTTGCCTGCTGTGTCTATTAATATTAAGTTATAACCAAGACTCACTTCACAAAAGCGTGCAAGAGAAAAAAAAAACTTTCTTATAAAGCAAACCTTTTCTTAATACTTTTTGTTTCCTATTGCCACAGTAGTAAAAAAACTGGATTCGTCTCAATTTGCGAGTTCAAGTAAATTGATGTCGGTCCAACAGTAAATTAGTCCGCATTTTCCTATTAACCCTTTCGTTACACATCCACCGATTTCCACGCGCAACGTAAAAGTACCAAAATTTGTGCAACCCGTGATTTCCGCGGGGATGTATTTAACCAAGATTAATTATGAGAATTTCGCTTTTAAATGATTATTCTTCAAATTCGGTTTTTGGATAATTTTTTTAACGATCTAATTCTATATTTAAAAAAAAAGCTCTTTCATTTAAGATTTTTGCATATTTTTACTGTGAAATACATGTGGATTTGAAATAAATAAATGCTCAATTTTTTAATCTACTTTGATTTAAAAAAATTACTCCACGAGAAGGTTACAAGAAAAACGCTTCGAAAATTTACTATTTATGCCAGAACTATTATGTTAACATTTTTATATGTAAAAATGTTTAAACTCGTAATGCGTGGCGTGTGTTAGGTTTTACCTTATCCACGTTAGCATTCTTTCGCATAAAGCATGATGTATACGTAAAAAATATTAACAAGAGGTTCTCTTCTTTGGCCTAAAATTCGCGCGGTGTTTCCAGTGTTGCCAGTGGGCTACTTTTTTTAAATTCAGATTTCTTTCCACCACTTTTTTGAAACGGTAAAATTATCTTTGTTTTCGCCTTAATTAACATGTCAGTAAATAAGGAACATTTTACCATTTCAAAAAAGTGGTGCCAATCAAGAATCTGAATTTGAAAAAAGTAGCCAATCTGGCAACACTGGTTGCTTGCGATGTGTTTTCGGTTGTAAAGAAAAGAGGTATCACCTGAGGACATCCTTTCGTATACATTTTGACATTTTAATTACATATTTTCATTTTTCGTGCAAAAATGCATATTATATCTTGTGCGATTCCAGATGCTCTTTCCTTCCAAGGTGGCGATCGTTTTTCTCACGTCACAGGCATCTCAAGAAATTTAGTCACCATATTATATAAACGAAATAAATTCTCATACCAGCATTTAGTTTTATACCTTTTCTGCGCAGTGTTCCCACGTCGGGACCTAATTTTAATTCCAACACCTAATTTTAATCCCAATCTTACAATAGGCACCCTGAATATTTTAATAAAATTTCGATTTTATAATGAAAGTTTAAAGTAACAAGTTTTAATCTCTAAAAAAGTCGTTTGTAAATTCCAAGCCAGACAATCACTTCATCATTTTACGAACAGAATATTTCTGTGCCGGAAAGGGCAAATAATTGAATTATCAAGAAACTGCTTTAGGGCAAGGCTACACACTTGAAAAAAAAAAAAAAACGTGTACAACAAAACAAAATTATTCCTTTAAAGTATAACTCTGTTTGTCTCCCATTGCCACTCCAGTAAAAAAACTGGATTCGTCTAAATTAGGGGTGCACAACCTTTTTAAGAGAAGGGCCATTTACAAAAATTTCTGGGTTGTGGAGGGCCACATCAGTAACGTGGAGAATTCTATTTCTGGGAGATAGGCCTGTGGCCTATAATCATATAGAAAATATGGTTTCAGACGAAAGGGGGGAGGTAGTTTTGCCCCTCTAGGTCCCCCTACCCGGTCAACATATCCAATTCAGTTGGGAAGGATATATTAACAGTTTACGTTTGTATATATAACAGATATATAGCAAGCATTATTTAGAAGGACTGATAATATTCCTTGACTTTATTCGGTGAAGTAAATTTTGTTTATTTAAAAGTGCTAAAACGCAAACATAGGCATGAAAATGGCTAGTGCCGAAAAAAATGTGATCTTTATGAACGAAGGGGGGATGACGAGCCGATCAACGAATTTTGCGATTTTTCCGCGCCTGATCAATGAAATTTTCGATTTTTTTCCCCCTGATTGACAAAATTCGCAATTTTCCCGAAGCCCGTCGATAAAATTCGCGTTTTTCCGCGCCTGATCTGCGTAATTCGCGATTTTTCGGAGCTTGATCGACGAGACTCGCGATTTTAACCGACTCTAACAAAATTTGTAATTTTTTTCCCGCGACAAATTGACGAAATTCGCGCTATTTTCTCGCAATAAACTGACGAAACTCGTGATTTGTACGCAACCGATCAACGAAATTTTCAATTTCCGCGCATCATCGAGAAAATTCGCGATTGTTTCGTGCATGATCAACGAAATTTGCGATTTTTCCGCACCTGATCGACAGAATTCGCAATTATTTTCGTGTCCGATCGACGAAATTTGTGATTTATCCATTTGCATTTTTCCCGCGGCAAATTGACGAAATTCGGGATAAACAGGCGAAACACGCAATTTTTCCGCATCCCATCTATTGAGATTTTCCTGCAGCCCATCAACGAAATTTCAGATTTTCCCGCTCCTAATAGAAAAGATTTGCAATTTTTCCGCCCCCGTTTGACGAAATTCGTGATTCTTAACTGACTGACGAAATTCGCGATTTTTTCTCGCAACTGACGAAAATCGCGATTTTTACGCAGCCAATCAACAAAATTTACAATATTTCCGCGCATCTTCCACTAAATTGACGATTTTTTCGTAACCGATCAATGAAATTTGCGATTTTCAGCGCCTGATCGACAAAATTCGCGATTTTTCCGTGCTGGATCAACGAAATTCGCTATTTTTCCGATCTCGATCAACAAAACTAGCAATTTTTTCATACTTGATCAACGAAATTTGGGATTTTTCCGCGCTTGATCGACAAAATTCTTAACTGACTGACAAATTTTTCAATTTTTCCCGTGGCAAATTGATGAAATTCACGATTTTTTTCTTGCGACCTATGTACAACACTTTTTTTTATCCATAATGACAATTGACAATTTTTGCAGTTATAAATTGACGAAGTTCGCGGGCCACACGTAAGCCCATAGCGGGCCACAGGTTGTGCATCCCTAGTCTAAATTTTGCCCCATTGTCTACATTGTCTACATTGTCTACAAGGAATGCAAAAAGTAAAAAAAGAAAAAAAAAGAAAATTTTGACCCTAAGAAGAAAAACTTCCACTTAAAGTATACTCTGTGTTGTGGAGGACAGGCCTTTACTTGGCATCATAAGTTTCGAATGCAATACACACAGCGTACTATAAAAAGTACATTTTCCTACTGTATCCTACTGTACCTACTGTTTCCTACTGTATTTCCGCCTATCTAGCTGCTGTGAACTTGAAGCTTTATGAATCATCTAAATAAAACGCAGCGAGTTTCCACGGAATAAATTGTAACTTTAAAAAAATTTCTGTATTTCTTGCTAGTATGACAACTGGAAATTTCCATAAAATTATGTGTGGGAATAATTTAAAATCGTCAAATTCAGCTAACACATGCTAATGTAATGAAAATGCCTTAAAATGCAAAAGGTATAAATATAGGCATCAGAATAAAGGTATTTATAAACCTTTTAAATTGTTTTTATCAATTTTAGAATGTGTTAGCTTATTTTGATGATAACTTTTATTTTTCCTAAATTTTACTTTTTATTGTCACACAAGTAAAGGGGCGGATTTGCCTATTTTTCCCATGTCTTTAATTACAATTAATGTTGGCTGAACAGTAAATCAGTTTACCCATCCACCTTTAAGAAAACGCCTCCAAAATTTACTTCTGATGCGTGAAAAGTTAGCTATATTCTGTTAAACATAAATTAAAAGAAAATGTAATATGCTAAAGATGGCAGATTCGAAGTTCAATTCTCGATACCACGCTTTTACATATAGCGAGATGATAGTAAAATTGTTAAAGGAAATTCTGCGTTATGGAGAATAGGCAATTGCTTGACATCGCGATGTTGGACTAAAATGCGAAGAGATTGAAAACAAGTCTAGATTTTCTTGCTGTCTCTTTTAAGATTAACTTTATCCAAGGCTTACGTCAAAGGCTTGGACGTCAAAACAGACTTTTTCATGAGAAGAGAAAATGTTTTCCCCAATTTTTGCTTCGTATCGCCACTCTCCATTAAAGAAGATTTGACTAAATTTGCGTGGCTTTGAAGTCAATAAATGTCGACTGAAGAGTAAATTAGTCTCTCCACTCCTATTAAGAAAAACGCTTCCGAAATTTACTATTATGGCCGAGACAGATATGAAGATTCTTTTAAACTTAAAAATTTGTAAAAGTTGAACGTGTGTTTAGCTGTTAAGCTTTATTTAATCCTCAGTACTGCACTTTCACATGTAGCGTGATATATGTAAAATAACTAAAAGCTCTTCTGTGTTAGGGAGGATGGCCAGGACAGTTACTTGGAATTGCGAGGTTGTAATGAAATACAAAGATCGTAAATTCAAATTCCGATTTCCCTTACTATTTAAGTTAAAGGTATATCCAAGGCTGATATAACAAAAGCTTAAACGACTAAACAAAGTTCTTCCTTTTAGGAAAATCTCCCGTTTACCGTAATTTTGGATTCTTGTTACGACACCAGTAATTAAGTTGAATCGTTTAAATTTACGTCCCTTTCAACTGAATTACTTTCCGCCGAACAGTAAATCATTATACTTATTCCTATTATAAAACATATACCTCCAAATATTACTGTTCATTTCAGAAATATTATGAAGCTTTCTTATTATAAAAGATTGCATTGAATTTTGAAATGAATGGGCGAAGGAATTCTATTCGTAAAATGCTGAAATAATTGGCTGACGCAAGAATGTTCAAACGAATTTCTTAGCAATTAAAAGATTGCTATTTTGCAATTTCATTACAAAAGCAAAACTTATTAAAATGTTCTTGGTGTCATTTGTAAGTTGTGGAATTACAATGTGGCTAGTCTATGTGACCATTGCCCTTGAAAGGGTTAAATGATATTTTAGGTATTACAGAATGGCAGTTAATTAACATAGCGAGGTTGGAATTCAATATAGTGAGCGGAAACTCAAATGTAGATTTGCCCAAACCTGTTTCCTACTGTCTCTACAAGTTTAAGTTATAACCAAAGCTTACTAAAAAGAAGTGTGAACAACAAAACAAAATTCTTCCATTAAAGGAAAACTCTTTTCTTCCTTTCAAGTGCGTAGGAGAGGGTGGGGATCACGGAGTTTCCTATTCAAATGAATTTTTTTTTTTTTTTAAATCACACGAGTTGTTAAAAATTTATTACTTTCTGTCTTTAATATTTGGGTTATTAATATCTGACAAAACAACTCTGTATACAAAAAGCATATATATTAATTACAGTTATAATGAGTAAATCTGCAGATCAGGGGCTAAACGTCAGTTCTATGTTTCTATTTTCAAAAATTTTTATATTGCACATGAAATTTGTACAATTTTATATTGTATCAACTCTCAGTTTCGTTTCTTTCGTCTTATCTTTATTTACTACTATAAAATATATTTCAGGTAATCTAACTCTTAGGAAGTGAAACGGGAAATACAACTAACGCTCTGATACTATGACTTTTTTTCGGTGAATTTCCTGTTTACTTTTTAACACTTTCCAACACAGTTGAGAGGTATTTATGAATTCGACTTGTCTGTCTGTCTGTCCGATGGTCTGACGCTCTGTCTGTCTGACTGTGTGTCTGACTGTCTGTCTGACGCCTGTCCATCCTCTAACTTGCGTAAGTATAGTCAGATTGCCATGAAATTTATACCTGTTATATGGGTTTACTATGGCAAGTTCGGTATTGAAAAATGAAGTGTGTAGCATTATGGTTCATTTACAGGAACTTTTAAAAGAACTCCGTTACATTATTGTCTATGTGGAGAAAATAGTTTGCGGTGTATTTTAATGATATTACACTATTTTAAGTATATTACATTTTATATGTAAAGAAAGTATACTACAAGTAGTGATTACAATCCCGGGATCCCGCATCATTTTTAATCCCGAAAATCCCGGGATCTTGTCTGCCAAATCCCGGGATTTTCGGGATTGTCCCTTTTTTTAAATGGAACAATATTTAGCTGAAATAAAAAAATATATATATTTATAGACTTTCTCTTTTGGAAAGAAAAATAATTAATTTTTATGAAATTTATATATTCTTGAAAAAATATACATATTTCAAGTATTTTTTACATTTTTCAAAGCGATTAAATCGTTTAACATGAAAACCTTTTGACTTGCAAACAGGTGTAACCCGCTCGGCTATTATTCGGGAACAATGAAATAAATTGTTTATTTCGATTTCGCCGCTTTTAGAAAGCCGGTCGTTTCAGCGACTGGGAATCACAAAATTTCGAATTAGAGTTTACTGATAAGCGTCGCATTTGAGTTTCATAGTCATTATCATGTGCTAACTTATTTGCTTTTCGGACGTTTATACCTATTTTGCTTTAAAGATGTCTAATGAAAAGGATTTTGTAGCTCACAGGAAAGATAATGATACATCTTCAGTATGGCACAGCTATTTAAGGTCAAAAGATGAAAAAAACGCTAAACGTAAAAGATGTAGCCAAGTGCTTAAAACGTTAAAGTAAGTAAAGTAACGTTCGACTAAGGGTTGCATGCACATTTATCGACGAAACATGGTACTAAAGTTTAGAAAGAATTTAATACATCATCTCTTCCTTCCACACGCCAAGATTGCATAGAACATGCATTGCTTTCTAAAAAGCGGAAAATAGAAGATTATTTTAGTAGTGATAAGGAATCACTGGATTTAATTTTATTGCGAATGACAGCTAAAGACTGTTTTCCATTTAACTTCAACTGAGTTAAGAAACTTACTGATAGCTAAAGGCTATAATGATTTGCCAAAATCTGCAGTATCAATTCGAAATCGTGTAGTGAACTATAATAAAAGAGTTAATTACAAGTGAAATACAAACTTTTAAAAATTCAGGAAAAAAAATTAGTTTGACATTTGACGAATGGACATTTAATTTACTGCAAGCAAGCGATTTATGAATATTAATGCCCATTCAAAATATTTAAATTTGAGCAAATTCAGGAATTTAGGCCTTATGCGCATATATGGATCTTTTACAGCAAAAAAGTGCATTGAAATGCTAACAGAGTGCTTAAACGAATATGACATTTCCCAAAAAACAGACAATGTTACAACTGAGACTTGGAGATGAAACTTTAGATGCCGTCATATTTCTTAGAACATATTTTCAAAGGAATACCGATTAGTTAGGAAACAGTGAACTAACTATTCAAAATAATCTTTTTTTTTTTCACGAGGTACGTAATAATTTTTTTTATTATACAAGGTTTTCGAATTTTAACAGCTATTGCTATTTAGAAATTTATACTATACATCTATGTATTATTTTATTCTCTGTGTGTGTGTGCTAAGTTCTTTTATTTCAAGAAAAAAAATCTTCATGTTAGGGAAAACCTTGCATTTGCAATATCCTAGAATTATAAACTTTAATTAACTGGGTATGAGAATAATTCATAATTTAATTTGTGATATTAATTAGTTTTTAATATTTAATATTTAAATATTAAAAACTAATTTAGTTTTTAATATTTAAATATTAAACTATTCAAAAAGCTTGTTTAACAGGAAATAAAAGAAATTATCTAGAAGATGAAGCATAGACATTTCATGTTTTTTGTTGCATTTTCAAACATCAACAGCGTATTTCTTTTAATTTTCAATTGTTCTAATTTATCCTATAAGTTTTGATAATTAATTGAAGTTAATTTTTTTAATTTGGTGTACGTATTTTTATATGTAAATTAGGCTGTAATCTTGCTTAGTCTTTTCTATAGTATTATGATTTTTAGCTATTGTAAAAATTGATGATATTACAGAAATTCTAATTTTCCTAATCCCGGGATTGAATCTAAGCAATCCCGAAATCCCGGGATTGGAAATTAGTCTCGGGATTGTAATCCCTAACTACAAGGCGCTTACTGTAGAGTCTACTGTGCATATAATTCATAGGTTATTTACAGCGACACGCAAAGAATTTGGCTACAGTACTGCCTATGAACAATATATGCTAGAAATGTGTTTCAATTGCCGTTCGCATTTTAAAATTTAATTACATTTTGCATATTACTTGGTGTCATATACAGGTCTGCACAGAAATCTCAAGTGCATTTCAGCTTATCGACGGAAATTGCGGAATTGGAATTTTCAACAGTGCTAATGCATTTAACTAACCTAACGTTTTGCATACCATGTAGTATACATGCAAATCTATACATCATATACAGGGTTTCACATGAAAATTCCATTACTTTTCGGTTTACTCACAGCAGCTGCAGAAATTGGGTTTTCTAATGCGTTATGCATTTTCCAAATTGCTTAGACATCATCTTTTACCTCGCTGTGAAGTTTTTCGTTCCAGTTTTTTTTATCAAATAGTTTTTCATTTCTTTGAAAAAGAACCCTATAACTCCCTCCCCCTTCATTTATCTTCTTCTATCGTTTCATGAATTTGATAACTGTACTTTTCTGGAATTCAAAAATTTTAGTCGTCCATCTAAAATAATTAAAATATTGATCTCATGATTAGAGCTCCCAGGTGTCCTGATATAAGCAGCAGGTACCTATTTTCAAGAGCTCCAAGAGCTGTCCAGTGTAACCACTGGGAGCGCAATTTTAATATCATGATATTCGTTAGTCTGAACCGAGTAGAACTTAATGCAGTAAAACCTGTAAAGAAAGAAACTATCTAAAACGGAAAATTTTTATAGTCCTTGCCAAAGGAATACCTTATAAATACACTTGAATAGATGAAAACCTGCTTTAAACGGAATTTCTTTGCCTTAACTTCAGATTTTGTTTTTACATGTTATATGGTAATTTGTTTCAAAAACCTTGCGTACCCGGAACCTGTTAAATTATGTGAATTATGTTTTTAAAGTAAGTTTATTATTATATTTTAAGTACACTATTATACTTGCTAAATTGGAATTTTTTTTAAGAGCCTACACAAGTCAAGGGAAGAAACTCGAACACTAATATTAATCTAATCCAGGGGTGGCCAACTGTAGCACGCCTGATACCACTAAAATTTTACAGAAAAAGTCGACTTCTTGAATCGCAGGGATTCGATGATTAGATAAGGCAAAGGTTACTATAAAATTTTAGTGGTGTGGCGCGTGCCACAGTTGGCCACCCCTGATCTAATCGGATGATGGTTTAAAAATTCTCGCTGTCGTTTTAGTATGACTTTATTTGCATAAGATACCTGAAGTCGTTATCTTTTACCGTGCGTTTCTGCTTTTTCTATTTTGGTTATTGTTTTTTTATATGAAGATTGTTTCATTTACAGAACCGGTTCTAACCAGTTTCAAATGTGAAAATTCCCGCATATAAGTTTAAAAAAACACATAAAAATATTAAAATGCAAGCGAAAAATTTGTTAAAAACGCTAGCATAGTATTTATAATAGCTTGAGCGTTTCTTTCCGTGACTTGTGTTTCGTCATTTAAAAATATAAATTCGGCTAAAATTATACAAATCTGGGGTTCGTTTAAGTTAATATCATGTTTACGGGTAACGCCTGGTGGCTCACGTAGTTTGAAATAAAAAAAATACTTTTTTCAATCTGAATGTAATGCAAATATACCAATTTCGGTGGTAAACTACTGTTTTATTTTTTTAGCTAACCATATGCTTTATAAAATTTACTACACATAATGTTTACAATATATTTATCCGAATTTTTCGTTCTTAAAGGTATTTATCCTTTCAACCTCCATGTGAACCATATGCTATTCGCAGTAGATTTGTTCTGAACGTCATTAATAATAATATTAAGGTATCTTCGCTTTTACAGGTATAACTTTCTTGTTTTTGTCCAACAAAATTGTTAAGACGGATTTGCAAGAGATGGGTAAAAAATTTCGTTTTTAACAGATTTTCATTTTACGAAATAATTGTATTGTATTCCTATTGTTAGGGACAACTAAATTTTTACGGTTAAGCCAGGGCTACATTGTACACATGTTCCATTTCCATGCAGTTTTCTATATTTTTATTACCTGATTTAGAAGTCTTTGTTTCGCTTTTTCTGAGACTCGATCTGGCAACAATGATAATGACATTAATAATTGCATGATTAATTATTATCAAAAATATTTTATTAACTATTGCTGTTCCCAATTGTTTCATTTGTTTGAAAACGATTACTTAAGCTCACAAGATATTTTAACAATTTCATGAATCAATAACACAAACTTCTAAACAGTATATACATATCTTTTATTATTTAAGATATAAAGATTCTAGGCAAATAAGTAGAAAGATAAGTCGATGTTTTAAACTTCTCCAGCTAAAGACACAAAACGGTCCTTTTTCACATACTTGATGATGAAATTGTTATGAATGAAGTCTGGTAACATATTTATTAGCTCGCTTTATTTAAACTTAAAATTATTATAAAACTAAGTAATGATACATTTTTAATCATATTTTCCATATGTAATTCATATTTTAATCAAATATTAAAATACCGTTTTTACCATCAGAAAGTAGACGTCAGATGCCGATGATGTGTGTGTTTAAAAATTATCTTCGTAAATTTATAAACTCCGTAAAATATAAAAAATTCCTATAAACTTTGAAATTTCCATTTGGTTAAATTTTATCATTTTCTTAAAAATACTTAAAATTTACGTAGACATTTTTCAAAAACGCTCATCATCTGGCGTTCACATTCCAATGGTGAAAACGATATTTTAACAATTATAATAGGTAATGAGTAATCGCGCTTTAAAATCTTCGCTTAGGTTAACATGGGATTTCTCGATCGGCGAATTTCAGTGCAGCGGCCCCTTAATGTCGACTGAAAAATAAATTAATCGGTCTGTTTCTATTTAAATAGGGAAAAACCTCTTCCGAAACGTTCTTTTACGCCTGAAATATTATATACGTTCTTTTAAACACAAAATTGTCTAAAATTTGTGAGAGTGTGATGTTCTGAAGCATTAATATATTCACTATTCCACACCTCACATGTCACGTGATCTATGTAAAATTATTAAGTGATCCTTTGAGTTCGGGACGATGGGCAGTTACTTGACATTGCAAGAACTCCAGTATAGAAGTGGATTCGTCTAAATTTGACTTTAACATTGATTAGTGTCGACTGAAAAGTAAAATAGTCTGTCCATTTATATTTAAGAAAAAAAAAAACGGCTTCTAAAATTTACTATTAATGCCAGAAAATTTATAAAGATTTATTGTGATATAAAATTGTGTAATAATTTTGCAAGCAAGTGTTCTGTAAAATAAGTAATAATTCACGTTACCACGCCCTCTCCTGGCGCGTGATAAGTGCAAAATTATGAAGAGATATTTTTGTTTCGAGGGGGCGGTCAATTTCTTGGCACTGCAAGAATGCGAGTATAAAAGTGGATTTTGCTTGACGTTAATGTCGACTGAACCACCGCCCCCTGAATACTAGGCCTGAGCGCTGGACCAAAAATGGCGGCTGCCGAAGGCGGATTTATTTCAGCGTGTGTACGGTCCCTTAAATATTCCTACCAATAATTTTTTGCAGTTTTTTCCACTTCATTTTTCTGAGAATAATTAATGTAGAGAAATCTTTTATAAAATACTGGTGTCTACATTTAAGGGACCGTATCTACGCTAAAAAAAATCCGCCTTCGGCAGCCGCCATTTTTGTGTGAGCGATCAGGCCTAGTATTCAGGGGTCGGTGACTGAACAGTAAATTAGTCTGCTTATTTCTTTTTAAATAAAAAATCTATATTTGGATCTTTTATCATGTTCCGGGCACTGATGCGAATATTTGTACGGGTAACAATAGATCGGCTTTTCCAAGGCACTTGCACTCAGTCAGCTAGATTTTCCTGAAATAGAGGAAATAACGGTTTGCGTCTACGTGCAGCTTTTATTACTTTTGGAATTCTTTCTTTATTCTCGCACTTGTTTTTCATTGAATGTGAGACGACAAGCATCTACTGAATTATTCGAATGTTTGGCAAAATTGATGACTAATTTAAAGTCAGCATTATAAGCCGTGCGCTTTTCTCTAAACGTCGTTCCTTAACCCTAGATCTACCGGGAATTTTATTCAAGTTTTAATAAAACGTTCTACACCAGAATTTTTATTTAAAACTATTTAACTTATTTATTTACCTTATTTTTGTCTGGTTTATATACTTAGTTTATTTTAAAGAAATTTCTGGTTTGAATGAATATTTTGTATGTACCTGTCGGGTCCAAGGACCCGTCTGGTAGACGGAGGGTTAAGCCAAAGTAACAATTAGCAATCACATGAAATAGGGAAAAGTTTTCCCATTTATAAAAATAGAAGGTTTAGTTTTAATGATAGTTGAGCAAGTCATAATAGGATGAGCAGAACCCAATTATGCAGATTTAGCAGCGCGCAAAACAGAAAAGGAGAGATCAAAAATTTCGAATAGCACATTTTTATGTATTAACTGTGCACCAAAAAGTGGTAGTTTTTCGTTCACTAAATTTTCCATCACTTTTTTTGGCCTCGGCTTACATACGGGTTTCTGACTTTCGACGATATTTCACTGAAAATTGGCATACTCGGCTGATACATGGTTCGTCTTATACACGGATATATACGGTAATTATCTATTTCACGTTAAAATATTTTTTAATAGTGAGTATGAAAAGTATGTATGTAAATTTTGCGACGATAAAAATTACGTTATTTTTAGATTTCGTTGAAAAATAAAATGAAAATTATGTCATAGCACCGATTGTGTCATTTTCGTTGATTTTTCATTACTTAATACCAAGGAACAAAGCCTCAATTAATAACTTCATAATTTCCTATCCTAAATTCATGTTATTGATTACGTATAGGAGTAAAGTTTAATTTTTCAGTAATTTGAAAAGTTGAAATTAAACATTTGTAAAAATAATATTTGTTTTAAGAGTTAAGTCAGCCAATTTAAGGTTGCTAAATTATTGTGTTTATTTTTGTGATTTTTTTGTAAATTCATTCAATCAGTTCTTTTAAAGATTTTCATTCGTCGAGTTCGACGGGTTTCAACTCATATTTAATGAAAACGTTTAACTCTTTTTGGTTAATTTATATTTAAGGAATAGATAAAAAATAAAATATGCTTAATATTATCTGAATTTCCAATTTAACGGATTTTTAATACCACTATTTTCTAATGCTAATTCGCTTTATTCAATCACGAAATGTCTACAGACACATAAGGCAAATATTACTATTTAACAAATATGCATTAAAAAATCAGCCAATTTTTTAACACTCAGTATGATTAGTGCAGTTCGTTTTCCTCAATAGTTTGAAGGAGGAAAATGTTAAAGTAAAATCTAAGGGATAACATACTTTATTACAGAAAATGTACGTAAAATATCCATTATGTTAACTTTTGTAATAAATATATCGTGTGAAAAAAAACATTCTAAAGAAAAGCAGAAATATGCAAAACATCTTCAGATTAGAACAACTGTTTCAAGACTTTATAAATGAAACTAATCTTCAATACAAAGTGAGAGAATGATAAACAATAGTTAAGGCTACAGCAGTTTTTCACGATGTTTCTTTTATTTTGCTCTGAAGACTAAAAAGGCCTGTGAGCGGTTCCGCTCTCACAGCTGATAGGCGGGAGTGCTGCGTTCGAACCCTATTTGGCTCGCCGGTCTAATCGTTCGGAGTTTTCTTCCAACCTTATATTTCCTTGCGTAAGTACGAGCTAGTTCCGTAGAAAGACCCTCACGGGGGACACCCCACCCCTTAGGGCCTATATCGTTCGTGTAGATAATTGGCCGTCATAAACAAAACACTGATTCATTTTTTGAAGTCTTGAATAGCTGAATGCTAAAGCACACTGCATTTATTTTAGCTGATTTCACTTTCCATTACGCCATTTGTAACATGTCGATTATTTACCAATAAGTACTTTGTTTGCACGTAATATAACATTAATGGCTATTTACAAAAGTAAATAAATGTAATCATATATGTATTTTTTAATGTAGTAAATTTCTATCTCAAATTTCAATATTTCGTTTTAATAGTGTACTTTCATTTAGTTTTAATTATTGTATAAACATAAAAGCAAAGGTCAAATTCTTTTTGTTTGTATTTCTACAGTGCTCCCACTGTTTCGTTTTCTGCAAACTAGCATTTTTAAGAAAGAAATTCGTGATAGATTTTTGCAACAAATTGCAAAAAAAAACGTAGTTTTTACTACAGCAGTGGTTCCCAACGTGGGGCGTACGCCCCACCGGGGGGCAATTTGACCTTCTAGGGGGGCAATTCCAAATTTCTGACTCACTGATTCATTATCGATTTCTTTTGTCCTTTTTTGGGAAAAGTAGTGGGGTAAGGCAAAAATAAACGGAATGCAAGCAAAATTTAAGAATTAAGTTTTTTATTGAATTTTTTAAGTGTTCCCTATCGAAATTGAAAAATAAATTTACCACCAGAATAATTATGCGAATAATCTTTTTAAAAATTTTGATATCTTTTAAAATATTAAAACACTGTATAATTTTTCTGGTGGTGAATAAAAAAAAAAATTGTAATGTTTTCGATTATTTACTGAACAAGTTTTCTACTTCTATTAGAGAAGACAATTAACGATATTGGGAAAGAGAATACAGAGAGAATGTGTTATGTGGAATAATGGCTACTTAATTTGATAAAGATGGGTATATTGAAATACTTCTTGTGTATTGTGTTATCCATAGAAAGATAAGTCACTGTCCAAAGCTTTTCCACCAATAAGTTACAAGAATGCATTATGAAATGTATGAATTTATCAATTTTAACGTTAAATGTAAGTGTCTATTTAAGATATTTTCTGAAGATAAAAATGCAGACCATATAACACTTTTATACGTTAAGTTGGAAAAGTACACAAAATTCGTTTTGGCATATATGGAAAGATGTATAATCGCATTGCATTTATAAAATTGTGTTAAAAACACATTTTTGGTAAAAGATTCACCTCTTTGATAAGTTGAAAAATATGAAATGAATAGTTTTTGTTAATGCTCTATTACACTTCCACCGTGTGAAAAAAAAGTACATTTTTTAAATAATGATACGTAATTTAAGGATTAGGAAGGGGGGACATAATGACTTTACAGATACTTTGGTGGGGCATGGCCAATAAAAGGTTGGAAATCACTGTACTACAGGCTATTTCCATGAGCATTTGTAGTGTAAGTCACATGCTACGATTTTTGACTATCAGTATTTCAGAACGAAAAATTGTGACTTATTTTAACGGAGATATCTCATTAATTGAATAAGGCGAAGCTAACTTTTCGAAAATAACGGTGGCTAACAAACATAACAGTTATCAGCAATGTGACTTACACTACAAAAACTCATGGAACTAACCTACAGTTAAATGAATCCTTCTTAATTGCTCCCTCATGTCTCTGCAAGTCGCTTACAGGTTGCCTGGATGTAAAAGTTCTCGACAACCAGGAAATCCCTCAAACAGTCTAACAGTGTTCAAATATTCCAAGAAAAAAGCCGCTCGAGCCATGTTTCTACGAAATTAATAAAAAAAATTTTTCTTTGAAGAAAACTGAGGATCAAAAACAGACGCAGTGGAAGTCCTGATTACTATCATTTTCATGGCCATTACCATCTGAATTTTGGTATGTTTCTGATTTTGTCTGTTATTATAACTGAATTTTGTTTTACAAATAGACATACAATTGTGAAAATCAATACATATCGTTGCTTTATTAATATAAAATTAAAAAATCTCTACTACAATAACTATAACTATTAATTAAAAAAATCTTTAAAGATATTCCTTATCGATGACCTTTTCTTGTAAATGTGGTAAATCTTGTAAAATTTTATAAGGATAATAAATAAATAAGCACATTAGTTAAATATATTATACGTTTCAAAAACTTACGATAACAACAAGAACAAAAAAAACCGCTTGTAAATGTTAACATAAGAAATAACTATATATAACACATTTTTATTCGAAAGATTTGAACACTAAACGTCAATTCTGGTACTTCTAAAATGTGATAAACAGCCAATCAATCACGTTATCCAGACTATGTGAAATTTAATCGCTCATCATAAATGTAATTCTAAGATTTTCATATTGGACTACAAAACAAGATTCTCCCTTTAAATAAAAAATATGTTTTCCTAATTTTTGCTTCGTATTGTCACACCAGTAGAGAAGTGGATTCGTCTAAATTTGCGTGACTTTCATGTAGATTAATATCGACTGAATGGGAACTTAGTCTCTTCATTCATATATATGAGGGTCTCACAACCATAGTAGACAAAGTCCATTTTGAAAAAAAAAATAAGATATTCCATTTAGAAGGTGCATAAAATCTGTTTTATACACTCCCACAATGAACCAAGTCTGTTTTCCCATACTTTCTTATTCAGGGTGATTCTAAATTCATGGTACAAACATTAAGAGTTGGTACAGGTCACTGTGACAACCATTTATTGTATAGGAGTGTATGTGCGCAAGTGACGCTTTGAGGTACAAACCTCAGGTGGTCAATTTGGCCTTTTTTTAATTTCAAAATTTTTCATTAATACCTGAAAATTCCTATACTATTCTTTTCTTTATATAAGACAGATATTTCACGATTACTTAAAAAAAAAATTCTTTTTTGAAAATTTCCGGTATGAAATCGAAATTTTTGAATTAAATAATACTCCATTTCTATTTCAGATTTTCCAGTTTTGCGCTTTTATTCAGTTCAAAAACTTCGAATTCATACCGTAAATTTTCAAAGAAGATTTTTTTCTTTAAATAATCATAAGATGTCTGTCTTAAATAAAGAAAAGAATACTATAGGAATTTTCTGGTATAAATGAGAAATTTTGAAATTGGCCAAATTGGGCCCCTGGTGTTTGTACCTTAACACGTCACTTGCGCCCATACATTCCTACATAATAAACGATTGTTACAGTGTCCTGTACCAGCCCTTAAAATTTGTACAATGAATTTAGAATCACTCTGTATACGTCATTTGTTTGCAGACTTGTTTTACTGTGGGAGTGGATGAAATCGATTTTATGCACCTTCTAAATGGACTATCCCTCTTTTTTTTTTTTTTTTTTTTTTTTTTTTTTTTTTTTATGGACTTGGTTTTGAACACATCATTTATAAAAAAAACTTTTAAATTTGATTATGTAGGCCGGAAATATTTTGCAGATTCTTTCATATACATAATTGTTTAAAAATTTTTAACGGTAACAAGTAACATTACTTGATGTTATCTAACTCATGAGATCGCGCCTTAACATGTAGCGTTGTGTTCTGTAAAATTATTTGAGGATATTTTGAGCTAAGGAGGATGGGCGATTTCTTTGCATTGCAAGGTTGGAATGCAATACTAAGTTAGACTGAGGGGAAAAAAAGTATTTTTTTTGTCTTAAAAACTACTTATTTCAAGTCATTTTAATGCTATTTTGGTCAGATTGAAGGGAATACAGAAATCATTTACTTTTCTTTTCAGCGCTAGATTGCTATTAAACAAAAAATTGTGATATTTGCAGATGTATTTCATTCATTGACGATGACGACTTGTTGATATGGCACCAGTCAGAGCAAAAGCTAATAATTTGTTGTCCGATTTTCGTTTGTGACAGTAAGGTAATTTTTCATTGGAACATTTATTTATTTATTTATTTTTAGCTCTAACGCAAAAGGATGTTTTCTTTTGCTTTTTGTCATCCAGCATTAGCTTCAGATTTGCAAGTTTTCAGCTTTCTATTGTTTGCGTGTCATAACCAACTTTTTATATGGAAACTTTTTTATGTCATTCTATCTATTTTTCATCATGAACTCTGCTCACGCTGAAGCACTGTTCTGCACATTCACGAAGTCCTTTTCATTCGTAAATAGATACTATTGACATTTATTAATGCTATTAGAGAAAGCAATCTAACAATGTTTCCTCTTTTCCTATAACAGCATCGTATTTTAAGCCTTAAATGACGGGTGTTGCTTTTTGGCAACATGCCCAATTTAGGCTCTAAAATACTATTAGATTAATATTGAAGCTATAATGCCTAATGTTGCTAATAAAATACACCCTGAAAATATTATTAAATCGATTTTCAACATGTAGATGGCAACACTTGTGCTGTTTAAAAATAAAGATAGATTTATTTTTTCAATTGTTGCTAAATGTTCTTTTTGTTTTGCTTTGAAGCTTGCGAAATACCCTATTTTGTTCTGCAGTGAGTAAATAAAATTTATTTCTTATCATAGTTCTTAATTTTCTTGTGTGTTTAACATTATAGAATTTTATCAAAGAAATTTATTTTTTCAATTAAACACCAGTATTGCCGATTAGTAACAAACGGGTTTTTAGCCGTAAACCATACTTAAAACGAAATAGGATTTTTTAAAGTATTATTCCCATGATTTATATAAAAAATGAAAGCCGAAAAACACTTTTACAATTATTTTTGAAAACTCAGGCATTTAAGGGTTAAGACGCTGCCATCGAAATACTCAAGGCCTGAGGATACAAGTTCTGATGTCATCACTAATCGACCGACATCTCACAAGTGTTGGAATTCACACCAGGAAATTTTGGATAATAATTTCCTTTTATTTTATTTGTGGAATATCTGTCATCTTGTAAAACTATAGCAACTATTTAAATTTACTGGTGAGAATTTGGAATACCCTAATAAAAAATCAGCCAGATGCCGTAACAATGTGGCATTCCGCATCTAGCTGATTTTTGTTTATGGTTTCCAAATTTTCACCAGTAAATTTAAGTAGTTATTATTGTTTTATAAGATGATAGATATTCCACAAATGAAATAAAAGGAAATTGCTATACAAAAATTTCCGGTGTGAATTCCAACACTAGTGAGAAGTCGTCGATTAGTGATGAAGTCAAAACTTGTGTCCTCAGGCCTTGAGTATTTCGATGGCAACGGTTAAGATAACATTGTTAAATTTTTAATCTAAGCTAATTTTCAGAGACACGAGAATATCAAAAGTTTGCTTGAGAAAGGAATCGATTATAATTTAAGATGTGTACATTTTATAGTTATTAGAAAAAAAATTATTTGATTTTTCGTCGTGTCAATAGTAAATTTTGCAAATTTCACGCATTTATTCGTAAAACGCACTTCGTTAATATATCCTTCAGGTTTATTTGCTGGGGGAAAAAAATATGAGAATCCTTTTAACATTTTCAGGGGCAAATAATTTCATTTCTCTAATGTTGAATTCTCACCGGAATTTTGGAAAATTTTTATTTCAACATAAGAAACAGCAATTTTACATTTTTTTTTCCACTAAAGTTTGAAAAGCAAAATTTAATTTAAATTTTCTAATGCAAATTTGGATTAAAATTCGGTGATATATCCCACCGCCCCTCAAGGGGTTGAGGAAGTATATTTTTATTTGATACCAAAATTCTCTTTTTTATAAGATTGAATGTAAATTTTCATACAATGAATTATGCACTGGAGAGTAATAGTTTTCATACTCGACAACTTATGACTTAATTTCCGTAAATTGTAAGTTAATTTAAACCAGGTTAAACATGTATCGATTGAGAATTATTTTTTTTTTTTTTTTTTTGAAATAATATGAAACAAATTTTATATTTAAACAGCAAATATAATGACTAATGATACATCTAAAATATTTTCCTGTAAGAAACTTGGTTATCCTGTTTAAATTAACTCACATTTTACAGAAGTTAAGTCGGAAGTTGGCAAGTACGATAGCTATTTTCAGCTAAGAGGCTGTTTAAAAATTATGTATTACATTTAAAGTAATTTTTAAATAAAGTTGTTGCTGTTGATTTTTTTTTTTTTTTTTTTTTTTTGTATTACGAAATTTTGTTATCGGATTTGTACTTTGATGACAAAAAATACTTCGGTCTCGGGCGGATCTAGTCTCCGAAAAGAGAGCCCGAACTCATCTGTAATACAGAGATCGCAAATAAAAATCTCGATTTTCCAGATGTATATTTTAAGAGTATAATTTATAGATGTATAGTTTATATAACCAATGCTCACTTAACAAAAATATGAGAAAATAAAATTAATCCTTTAAAGAATAACTCTTTCTGTACTAATTTTTTTCCCACAGTTACATCAGTAAAGAAGTTTATTCGTCTAAATTTTTCTGACGTTCAAGTGAACAAAGTGATGTCGAATCAGCACTAAATTAGTCTGCCCATTCCTTTTTTTTTTTTTTTTTTTTTTTTTTTTAAATCGCTTCTAAAATTTACTATTTATACCAGAAACATTACATTAATACTGTTAAACGTAAAGTTGATTATAAATTTAGTACATATTAGCCTACCTTCACGTAAAACGTTACGTATGTATAAGACTTTAACCCTCTTAGTGTTTGGGGCGTAATAATCCGTTCACTATGCTCCAGGTTTCGCAGCAACACAAGCAAAATTTAAGATAATATAATTCTATAGATTTAATGAATTTTAAATACATTGAAGAATGATTAATACTCTCAAGGATTACATTCATATTTGTATTTGAGTTTTTTTTTTTTTTTTTTTTTATAATGTTGAAAGAATCAGATTTTCTTAGCATTTAAAACAAAATGCAAAGATAACAACATTACAATTTTATCCTTTTGCAAGACGCTCGGAGGGTTAAAAAGTTGTTTCTTTATGTCTTTGACCTAAAATTCACGTTTTGTTTTCTGTTACAAACAATGTTAATCGTGGGCTGCATTTTTAAAATTTAGATTTCTTGATTGGCACCAGTTTTTTGAAATAGTAAAATTCCCTATCTTTTCGCCTTAATTATAATGTCATTAAATAAGACGAATTTTACCGTTTCAAAAAAAAAATGGTGCATGTGAAAAAACAGAAATTAACAAGTTGGAAATTGCGCGTCAAACGTGGCAAATGAGGTGCATACGTACTATAACTAGTTTTTTAAATATCTTTTGCACCGCATAGTGTACTGAATGTATATTTTAGTGAACTTCATAAGTGCATATCAATTTCATCATGTTCGAAAGGCTGTAACATCATTAAAATGCACTTGAAATAATCTTTCCCTTTAGCGGTAATGTAACGGATAACTTCTCATTGTCCCTGTAATTAAATTATACATCCAATTCTCATAAAATTTGAAATGGCTCGACAAAATTTTGCAACAATTATATATTTCAGACCATCGAGTTGGGTAATTTTTGCTCTGTTATATGCGACGGACGCACAGATAGAGAGACGGACCGAATGACAACTACAGGTGCTACGTATTTATATAATTAGGAACGCACCTAAAAATATAACCCACTGGCAACACTGGCTAAAACGAAAAGAGGTATCACCTTCTCGTTTTTAACCATTTGGTAAAATAGTTATTGTCCTCGGTCAGGGTAGGAAATCAAAGCCATATCTGAAGCGTTTTATTAGTTGAATCCCGCATTTTATTCGTTTTCTGATTGGTCTATACAGTAATCTGTATTTTCTCTTTACTTTCAACAGAGATGGATACTTCTGTTGCCACTATGACAAAAATGTAATAAAAACTACAAAAAAAATAATAACTCAGAAACAAATTGAGATACAGCTTTCAAACAAATTGCAATTAAAAATGCATTTTTTTCTCTATACGACGATATAAAAAGTAATATTGTGGGATGTTTAGAAGTTTAAAAATGAAATTTCATTTAAAATTGGTCAAGGAATATTCATGTTTAATCCATGGCGTACGTAATGTATGACCAGCTCCGTAGAAGTTTAAAAATGTACAGTGCCGAAAATTGTAAAACTGAAATTTCTTTTAAAATTTGTTAATGATGGCTCCAGGAATGTTAATGTTTAATACATTGCGTACGTAATGTATCATCAATTCCATGCGATTTTTTATGTCTTAGATTTTAGTCTTTGAAAAAATCATTTTCCAAATGGTCGTTGTAATTTGTTAAATTGCTTTTATTAAAAAATGTTTTTTATTTCTTCTTTATTTCACGAAAAAATGGTTAGCTTTCTCTCTTTTTTTTTTTTTTTTTTTTTTTTGCATTATATTTATTGTCATCTTAATTATATATATATATAGTTTTACGACCCCATTTGTTCAGTCCTTCCAAGAAGCGATCTGTTTTCTCCTGTCACAAACATGTCAGACAAATTTAGCCACAATATTACTAAAAGGAATAAAATTCCATGAAGTTTATACGAACATACAGTTTAAAAGTTGATTTTTGACAAAATGATAGTCATTTGATCAAAAAAAAGGCAACTTGTTTGATTTTTTTTTCTTTTACTTTTTCCGAGTTCTAAAAATATTTAATCAGCAAAAAATATAGTGGTTTAAACTACAGCAAATATGATAACCTCTCTTTTAAATAAAAAATGATGGAAATCGGTCCAATAGTTTTCGAGTAAAATGTTCATCCAGTTTCAAAAACAGCATTTTGAGGGGAAAAAAAGTTTAAAATTTTACAGTAGCAAGTACATTCAAAGTGCGGTAAGGTTAGTTGGGGTAATTGGACCCACGAAGTAACTGAACCATAGGCTATTTTATAAAAATCTGTTGATGTTTTTTAAGTTTTAGCTTTTGTGAACAATGCACCTTATTCTCTACTTCCTAAAACAACGTGTGTCAACTCAATAATACCTCTCACCTTTCTGTGATAGGTTGTCAAAAATTTACGTTTCTTTTTTTAAAAACAACGTCAATTTGGTTGAACTTCCTGGGCTTTTTATTAAAATACTGTAAGTACTTTTATTAGGCAATATATTTTTTTAAAGATTAGGCATATTACTACATTAATATTATTAGGTAACTCTACATATTTACTTCATGTTTCAAATGTAAGCCCGGTGTCTCAGTTGCCCTATAAATTTTTCAAGAATGGCGTAACTGGGACATGTATCCGGGGTAAATGGACCATGCTGGATCCAGTTACCCCAATAGTTATAAATAATTTTTTTGAGTTTCTCTTACTACAAGAAGTAAATTTCTCCATTCCTTTTTGCTCACAATAAAGAAATTATAGAATATCTTATTAAAATTACATAATAAAATTTAAAAAAAAATCATATTGGGTGATATCAAACCAAATTTCTTGACCCCTTGAGAGGCAGTGATGCCGTTATGGCATAACATAATTTTAATTCCTAATTTCCACATTGGCACCGGAATTTTATAATGAACATTTCACCTGTATTAAGTACGCGAAAATATACTTTTACTTGTTTTCAAATAGATTATCTTGTAAATACTGGTTTCATTAAAATTAAATTATTTCAACATAATACGAATGCAAAAACCTTACGAATGCAAGTTACCTACCAAGTATCATTAAAGGATCTGGTTTGAAACATTAAAATTTTCCCTATATAATGCGATCCCAGGATACAGATAAAGCACTTAAGTGCTTACGTAGCCGTTTTGTTCATAGATTTACCTTGTTATTTTTTTCCTTAAAATACCCATGTGACTTTTATACTTGTTATCTGTACTAAAGTACATAAGTACTTACATAATTTTTATGTTTATGGTATAAATAAATCTAATATTTTCAATTTTAGGGATTTTTTTAGGCAAATTGACAGCAAAGGTTTCCCTTACAATGGTCTTTATTGACATATAATTTATATGATCTGCCTGGTTTAAATTTTTTAAAGTTCTTTACACTTTTTCAAACAGGACCTGATATCCCATATGAAAAGAAATAAACGCGTGTGAAACATAGACCCCCCTGGTCCACTTACCCCATTTTTCTGAGGCAACTGCACCATGGGGAAATAAAGATGAAATATGCATATTTTTATATTTTTAAATATTAAAATGTAATTTTGAGCATTTCTGTCTGTCAGAAGGAACCTAACTGAACACATTTACAGAAGTTCAGAATTTAATTCAAATGAACATTAGCTGTTTGAAGCTGAATTGTTAGAAGCTTCAGAGTCACATTGTAAAATCATGGCCCAGTTACCCCAACTAACCTTACAATTTTCTACAAGCGAAAAATAGTCTAAAGTATTCGAATGTCGCGAAACCGCTTTAGGACAACAGTCTGCACATTTGAGAAGTTCAAAAAGTGCAAAATAATAAAATCGAAATTTTTAGCACTCAAAAGCAGAATCTCCCCTTAACCCTCTAATGCCCCCCTTAACACTCTAGTGCCCATGATGGAATGCGTTCTAAAAATTTAGTAATGTAGAGAATTTGAATTAATACCAGAAAATATAAATAATAAATTTTTCTTTATCTAAAGTTGGAATGCCTGTTATAAAATAAAGCAAGGATTTCTATTTTGAATTTCTGGTATGAAGTCGCAATATCTGAATAAAAAGATCGACTAAATTAAGAACATTGATGGTAGCGTAAGTACTACCAAGGGGTTAAAGGCATAGCTACAAAAATCTTACGCTTTTTTTTGTACAACAAAAAATTTATAGTTTACCTTTATAAATTTACCTTTTACTTTATAAATCGGCTTTTTTAAATCGCTGTAACCTGCCGATTAAATAAGGAAAAAAAATTCTAATAAGTTTTTCTGGTTCAAAAAGTGGAAGAGCTGACAGCTATGGGTTAAAGGATATTCTGGGTAAGGGAGGATGGACACAAAAGAGTGTAAATTCCAAAGTAGTTTTTCCTGGTGTGCCTTTTAAGTTTAAGATATAACCAAGCTTTCTTAACAAAAATGTAGCACCAAGAGTTGGCCAAAATATAATTCGTTTGTAGCGCCCATCGAGCTGCAGCGACCACGATGCCATCTAATTCATCCAAATATACTGCGGCGAGTTTCCTCGAAATAAATTGTAAATTTTGAGATTTACCTATATTTGTTGCCATTATAATAACAGAAACTTTTTATAAAATTATCTATGAAAATCTTTTAAAATCATCAAACTTAGCTAATACATGCTAAAAGTAATAAAAATATATTTAAAAGGCATAAAAGACATCAGTAGCGTAGCGTAAGGGTCAGGGACGGAGCTTAATCTACTTAATACCAGTATCATTGAAGGCCAAATTTTGCTTACTTTAATCGTATCACATTCAGTAATTAAATAAAACCCAATTTTTTTGCATAATGGTGTTAATAGTGAAATGCACCCCCCCCCCCCTGCCTCCAACGCTACGTAATTGAAAGGTAAAAATATAGCCTTGAGGATAAATATCCGTCTTTTATTATTTTTAACATGCATTAATTTAGTTTGACGAAAATTTTCGTTTTACAGAACTTTTTCACCCTTTAGCCATACCAGTTAAGAAGTGGATATGATAAAGGGCATAACCGGATAAGCATTGGAAACATGCCTTCGAATCAAATTTCCTGATTTTTTCCAGAGATGTAGACACTTATCTAACAATATATTTCCCCTATTATCAGTTTATAAATATTGATATTTTATAAAATAAAAATGTTTTTTCTATTTTTTTAAACCGATTATCTCAAAAACCATTGCACCGAATTTCATGCTATTAACTAATGTTATATACATACCAAAGATGCATAACTGGGAATTCTTGTATAATTTTCTGTTAATAAAACTGTGTGAAATCGCGTGAAAAAATTTACAAAACTAGTAATCATATACATATATATTTTATACGAATATTACCATTATCTTATATAATATTCATTATATGTGCACGTATATTACATATAAATTCCGAAACTTTGTCTCACGTATAACATATGAATAATTACAAAAATAAGTGTAAAATTACATAAAATTCATTTAACCATTTCCGGTGCGGCGTGTGTCTGTTTATAAAATAATGAAATGATGGACTGAAACCAGAATTTATTACATTTACCAGAATTTATTAGAAAATAAAAAACTTGCTTATTTTCTTTTGCTTTATGAAAGGAAAATTTTAATTAAATATCCTTAGTGTCATTTGTCAGTTTTGGAATTAAAATTAGGTGTCTTTTTTTTTTTTTTTTTTTTTTTTTTTTTTTTTTTTTGTAGACACCGTCCACTAAAGCAGTGTTGCCAGATTGGGGACATTTTTGCCCCCAGAATGTCGATTGTCACCGTTTTTTCGAAATAGAAATATTTCAACAATGTAAAACTAGATTTAAAATTCTGAAAAATAAGCGAATTATACTATTTTTAAAAAGTGGTGACAGTCAAATAATCTGAATTAAAAAAAGTCCCCAATCTGGCAACACCGCACTTAAGGGTTAATGGCGTTAGTTGGAGCGCAGCTACTCAAATTTGACATGCGTTGAAATTTTAGAGTAAAGTCAGCATACAAAGTGTAAACTGCTGTATTTTAGATTTCAATAAGCATGGTTTTCAACGCTGTCGATACTGCTTCGATGTCGAAAATTAGCTTTTTCTATCGGAAACTATAGAAAAAAATTTTGGCTTGGAAAACAACAACATTCTTCGATATCGAAATGTAACAAAAGTTATTATAAGGACTTTTGTTAAAGTATTAGTCTCACCACTTTTAATGAACAATTATTAGAGTAAGTAGTTTCATAATTTTTTTTCTTTTTTTTGTTCAAATCTGCCTAATAAAATAACGGTATTATATAACTAGAGTTCAGGGTTGCCAGTTTGGCTTCCATTATTATTCAGAAATTTCGAGTTCATGCGAAAAATAAAGACTAATATTTTACTCTTTATTTTATAAGAGTCATTTGCGATCACATAAAGTAAAAATTCTTCTGTAGAAATTCGTAGCATGAACTTGAAATTTTGGATTAAAATTGAATGTCAGTTTGGCAACCCTGATGGAATTTCAGCTTGTTGCGCCCACTTATCTCTGAGCTGTTGATAGCTTTGAGTAGTAATAGACATTTTTTATTCAAGATGTAGTCGCTAAGACTTCTGGTAGTTTATGTTTTATTTAAAGGTAGGTTTCGACGGCTATTTAATTCGAAGATAAGTAATAGGAAAAATTGGTACATAATATCAATATAATAATAATAATAATAAACGCCAACACTGGATGATGCTTTTTATTTGAAATGCATTTTCTTAATGTCGAATTTGAGTACCTCCTCCCCAAATAACGCCTTTAAATGATTTTAATGCATTTTTACACATATTTTTGTAAATATTTATATGTTATACCCAACGCAAACTTACGGCATTTTTGTATAATATATGTGCACCTATAAATATTTTTTTTACAAGAAAATTGTAATTTTCGTATCAACATAAGATATGATTTTTATTTTTTTTAAATATTTTATCAGTATTTGACACACTTTTTACAAACAGAAAACTATACAAAAATTACCAGTTATGCATCTTTGGTAGCTATATAACGGAGTTCGCACGGGTCCTTGAATTTCCAGACTCATAAATTCTCCGGTACCAGTATTTTCTAATGGAAAATCTCTCCTTAAATAAGGCGAAGTTTTGTCCGTTTAAACTAGATTTATTTTTCTATTAAAAAATACTGATATTTGTACTTGAAAATAACGGTACCCGTACGAACCCTGTATAACCTCAGGTAATAGCATGAAATTCGGTAGAATTTTGGAATGTCAGGAAATTTTTATAAAAATGGAAAAACATTTCTGTCTCCTATCACTATTTATAAGGTAATAATAGGAGAAATATATTGTCAGATAATCAGTCACATCTGAGAAAAAAATCAGGACATTTGAATGAAAGGCATGCATCCGGTGCTTATCCGACTATGCCCTTTGTTTGGCTTTCAAGTCAATTAAAGTCGGTTGAACGATAAATTAGTCTATTCATTCCTATTTTTAGAAAAATTCTTTCAAAATTTTCTATTTATACCAGAGAAGTTACATTGATTTCATTGAATATAATTTAAAAAATAAATTTCTCTAAGGCTGCTTCGGTGCGTCTGATTTTAATTCACGATACCACGCTTTCACTTGCAGCGTGACGTAAGTAAAGTTAATGAAATTAGACTAACATAACTTTCAGGTGTAAGTCATTCTCTTTCTGTCATAATTAATTCACACCAGAATTTTTTAAACATTTAATTTTTCTACCCTGTTATGTTAGTTAAATTAAAAGTTTCTGGTGCAAATCTTGATTAAAATTATGGAGGAAAAATCCTTTTTTCCTATTTTTTTTTCACCTATTGCCATACAAGTAAAGAATTGTAGATGCCTAAATTTGCGTGGTTTTCAAGTCAATTAATGTCCACAGCAAATTAGTCTGTTAATTCCTATTAAGGAAATTGCTTCCAAAATTTATTATTCAGTCTAAAAATGTTATGTAGATTCTTTTAAGTGTAAAATTGTGTAAAATTTGAGCGGGTGTATAGCCGTTTAGCAGTACTTCAGTGTCCCCGACGTGGAGAGATTTGGCTTTTGACGGTCGCAATTTCAGATTTTTTATTAACCCATTCTCTATGTCACATTTTAATAAAAGTGAGGTTGTAGATTTAAAATAGAAATAAAACATGCAAAATTTTAAGTACCTGAATAAAATTAAAATTTCCAAAAGTTCACAAGTAAAAATCGAAAACACATTTACCAGAATAATTATACGAGTATTTCTTATGGGCATTTAGACACCATTTTCATTTATAAAAACTTTTATAATTTTTCTAGCTCTAATTTTCTTTTATGTTATACACGTTTTTTAATATCATTTATTGAAACTTGTATTTCTATTCACAGTGAAATGTGTCACATGAAGGAACTTAAATTACTTAAGGGTACATCTAAAATTGACTATGTTGAACAAATTAAACCCTCTACCAGATACGTACGTAATGAGGGGAAAGAAAAATGGCTACTTATAATTGATAAAGTTGGAAATCTGGACATGCTACTTGTTAATTATGTTATTCATACAGTCTCGGCGTTTATAAAACTCACTTGTTCTTAATGAAGTACGCAAATCAATTATAAAATATTTCAATTTTATCAAAAGTAATGCAAAATGTGAGAGTCTCTTCACGAAATTCCGTGAAGATAAAAATGCAGGCGATACGAGTACAACACTTTTGTGTCCGAGGTAAGTTACCAAAGAGCAACAAAATATTTTAAGATGTAAATGTGAAGATGAATGGCCTCATTGAAATTCAAAGAGTTATGTTAAAATCATATTTATAACAAAAATTTTAGACATTATCCTTTTGAATGTGAAAAAAATTATCATATTTAATTATCTCTTTAAGGCTTCTTCCTTGTGAATAACAGTTCATTTTTTATGTAATAAAAAGTATGTGTTACAGGGAGAGGAAGGGGACATCCAGATTTTAAAGATGTTTAGGTGGGCGTGACCAAAAAAGGATGGGAATCCTGGTATTTCATTCACGATACCTAGCTTTCCCATGCAGCGTGAAGTATGTAAAATTGATATCCCTATCAAGGGCGGCGGTCACACGGTGTGACCACCTAATTTTAATTACAAACTGGCAAACTGCACGAAGAATATTTAAAAAATATATTACTTTTGTAGTGAAACTGTAGAAAAACAATTTTTTTCTAAGAATTTCTTTTGTATGTTCTGGTGTCAATCATTTATTTCATCATTTTACGAACAGAATTTTTCTGTCCCTAAATGTTTTAAAAGATCATCTTCGTTATGGTGGCTGGGCAACTTTTCATAAATTGAAATATCGATTTTCTTTCAGTTTAAGTTTCTTTTAAGTTTAAATTATGTTCACAACTTACTTAACCCTTTTCGACGCAGTGGTCCCAGTCTAGGATACCTAATTTTAATTCAAACTTACAAACGGCACCAAGAATATTTTAATAAAATTTTGCTTTTGCAAAGAAAGCTTAAATTAACAAGTTTTTAATTAAAAAAATCATTTGTAAATTCCGGTATCAGACAATCATTTCATCATTTTACAACAAAATTTGTCTGTGCCGGAAAGGATTAACAAAAGCGTGGGCGACAAAACAAATTTTTTCCTGTAAAGCAAAACTCTTTTTTTCCTCGTTTTTGCTTCCTATTGCAACATCAATAAAAAAGTGGATTCATCTAAATTTCCTTTACTTTCAAGTCAATTATTACTTTGTTTTGTTTTCATTGATACTCTTTACGTCATTCTTGGTATCACACCTTCACATGCAACAATAAACATTGTACGTATTCAACTTAAAGCGAAAGCTTACTTAACAGAAATGAGGACAACAAAAAAATTATTTTCCTTTCAAGAAAAACTATTTTTTTTTTCGAATTCAAATTTCTTATTACGACAAAAGTAAAGAAGGGGATTCGACTAAAATTGTGTGACTTTAAGATCAATTAATATTGACTGAACAGTAAATTTGTCCATTCTTATTTGAAAAGAAAACGCATCCAAAATGTACTATTTACTCCAGAAATATTATATAGAATATTTTAAATAAAAAAAGTCAACAATTTTTTACGCCAAGATTTAATTCCACAAAATGTTCTTTCACGATACCACGCTTTCACATGCAGCGTGATGTATGTAATATTATAGAAGCACCTTCCGGGTCAAGCATGATTGGCAGTTACTTGACATCACGAGATTGGAATGCATAGCTGCCAACTTGTACTGATTTTTCACACCACTAAAACTTAGAAAATTTTATCTAATTAAATCATCGGTATTCAAGCAATTTTAACGTTTAAATAAGTAAAAAAATTCTATTAAATTTTAGTGGTAAGAAAAAATCCGTACAAGTTGGCAGCTACGGGATTGCAATACAAAATGCTTAAATTCAAATCTGGATTTTTCCTGCTGTAGCATATAAGATTAGGTCATAACCAAAGATTTCTTGAAAAAATGTAGCATAGAGAGTATGCAACAAAATAGTTCGATTGTAGCGCCTTTGTAGTTGCAGTGGACGCAGGGTTTGTACGGGTACCGCTATTTTCGAGGCAAAATATCAGTATTTTTTTAATAGAAAAATAAATCTAGTTTAAACGCGTGAGATTTCGCCTTATTTAAAGAGAGATTTTCTATAAGAAAATACTGGTACCAGCGAATTTCTTAGTCTGGAAATTCAAGGACCCGTGCGAACCCTGAGTGGACGTGATACTATCAAATCATCCAAAAAAGTGTTTAAAAAAATAATTAAGTCTGAGCAGATGAATATAAGATATATTGCAAGTTTAAAATGGTGCACCCTCACGATTGATTATCTCTTTGAATGCTAGAAGAGGAAAGATGAAACCAGACGTACTAAGTTACAATTGCAAACATTAGTCGAGATGAAAGCGGTTTATTAGGAGAACAGTTAATTAAGTGTAGAACATGAATTTAAAACTCTTGCTTCTATAAAGTCGGTGCGTTAGATTGATTTAGACGACGGATAATGGAACCCAACAATTAACTATTAGCTGCTCTTGAAGATCTTTCGTACTTATAAATAAAAATACGTAGCACCTATAGTTGCTGTCTTGTCTGTTCGTCTGTGTCACTCAGCATACAACAGCGCAAAAACTACCAAGCCGAATGGTTTGAAATTTAACATATATGATCGTTGCAGAATTTTGTTGATTCACGTCAAATTTTGTGAAAATCGAAACACAACTTGAAACGATATTAATAAAAGTTTTCTTCATTCTATTAAATCCTATCACACGAAATTAATTGAATGATATCCCATGACAGGTAATGATACCAGGTTGCCATGGGGATTACGTCCTATTTAAGACGGTTTCATATTATTTCCGTATTACTAAATTTCACATATATAATCGTAATAAATTTTTTATTCATACATTTTTGCATAAGAGTGCAACAGCTATTGCACCAAGATCTGAATAAAACTAATTATAGTACAAACGCATCTCATTTGCCATGTTTGACGTATAATTTCCAACTTTTTTCTTATTTCCCGTCGAACTATGAACTTCTGTTTTGAGAGCTGGATGCAGACCAGGCAAGTATTGCTCATGTGTATGAATAAATGTACATATTGTGCGGTCTCAGAGCTTTGTTTTTCCGAACCGGCCGCAGGAGATGAAAGTGGCACTAGTAAGCACTAACAAATATAACAGGCACTGCACACGTTCTAGGCATAGTCGCTCTGGTGCCCAGTTTCCAACTTTGGAATTTTTGTACATTTCTAGCCAGTGATGACAATCAGAAGTTTTCAGCGCTGTCATTAACATATTTTTCCTTTGGTATACACTATATTATAAGCCGTTGTAAGATATGCGAAACAGTGATATAATAGTTAATGAAAACTATTAAACTCATTTTTGTTTAATTTTTATTGAAAGGATAGTTAAAATATAAAATGCAAAAGTATAATCGATATTGCCAATTTAGCAGTTTTTTATACCACTGCTACCGAATGCTAATTCGCTTTATTTAATCACACAATGTCTACCATCTGATAAGGCAAATATTATTATTTAGAAATATGCATTAAAAATCAGCTAAATTGGTAAATGTGTCTAAAATTACATTATAAACAAACAAAAAAAAATTGTGCACTCTTTTTTTCCCTTTAAAATTAGGAACAGCCAGTCTTACTTAAAACATACAAAACATTATTAAATAGCATATATTAATTTAAAGTATTACATCTCAGTTACAAAGTTGTTGCACTCTTATTTAAATTACTTAGGTACAAATAATAAATTGTATTTGGCGGTTTAATTGAAAGAATTTAAAAAAAATGCTTATTAGGTTATAAATTTATTATAGAACTATTTGGTCTAAATTTACTTTTTAAAGTGAAAATTACGAATTTCATGAAAGGGTGAATTTCTTGGCTCATAGAATAACCTTCTTGAGAGATCAGAAATGTTACAAGGCAGTGTAATAAATATTCAATCCTTATTTTGGTGAAACTTTCAAAATATGCAATGCCTGGAATCTGCGAATTTCAAACTCAAGAGTAGTTGGAAAGAAAATAAAATAAGGAAATTATTTCTTACATAAATTTCATGTAATTGAAGAAAACATGAGACATACGTATATGAAAGGACCTTTTTTTTAAAAAAGTGTTTAAAAGTTATTGAAAATATTCTTTAATATCCTTTTGCGTATAATATTTTCTAATCATTTTTCAGTTTATTTTCAATTATAATTTTATTTAATGTTTGAAATAAATCATACGATGTGCGACTTTATTTTGAAATGTGACCACATAAAAACGTTTTGTTTTATTATGTAAGTGTTGTTTATAAAATTGATGCTTCTGTAGTCAGGTAAACAGAAATTTGTTAAAATAAGTATATTTAAGCTAAAAGGTTGGGCTTCAACCAGTGGTGGTATTCAAATAATTTAACAACCGGTTCGCTGCCCGAATGATTTTTGATGTACAAAAATGAAAGAAAAATGAAGCATCACACATAGCTTCACACACTTTCCAATATTATAAGAAAATTGTTTAAAAAAAAAAAAAAAAAAAAAAAAACTTTGATCCTTTGGTAGGGTGGAAAAAAATCCTGAAACATGTTACCCTTTAAAAGGACGTTAATAAATAATCGGCAATCATGAAACCCTGATCATAATTTCTATCAGAAAATTCATCAAAACAATCAGGGCTTAATTTCTAATAAAAAAATTACCGGAGGCCTAATATTCTGCAATGCTAATAACCGTAATGTGCTCTCCCCCCCCCCTCCCCGCCCTTTACTACAATCTGCATCTCTTATTACTACAATCTCTTATTACTACAATTACTACAATTACTACAAAATATTTAAAATTATATTTTAAAATTTAAAGCATTTTTTGTTCTTTAGCAAAATAAAAATTTTAAATATATCTGCATATACTTACTTGTCAACTATTTCTGTTTTTAGTTAACAATCCTTCCGAATAAAAATGTTTGTCTAATTTTAAATTTAATTAACTGAATAATTCTGCGATTAAATATGATAAGGATTATGATACAGAAATACTGTTAACACATAAAAGGAATAATTCGCAGCTGTGCATTTTTATAAAAAAAATTACTGCAATTTACAGAAATTAATATTTATATACTAAAGAATGGAACATTGTTTTTCCATTTCCTATAGACTATGCTTACCTTAAACTATAATCGATTCTTTCCGCATAACAACCTTTCGTTGTGAGTTCCTGAAAATCCGATTAAATGAAAATTCTGACATCGCTATCGGAAAGATTCGATGCTTTTATAGAAAAGAGGTAACACTGCGCGATTGCTTTCTATCAGAATAACGATGCATGGCAATTTTATCTATTTACAAATGAAAGTAAACTTCGTAAATCTGCAGAGCAGAGCCTTAGCATGGATATCGTTCACGTTACAGAATAAACAGAAAAATCACTAACATGATTTTTATACTTGTAAAAAATATAAGACTAAAAACCTCAAACGAACAAAACCTCAAGCTGATGTCCATTGACTAAAAACAGAAGATATTCTTTTCAGGTTCGATATCTAAACCAAAAAATAAAATAAACCAGCCAATTAAAAATTATCGTAATGTCACAAAAGAAAATTGAACTGTAAGCAAATTCATTGTTCATTCTCTTGATTGGTGCCGTATCAACACGCCGCCACCATCAATACCAGACATAAATTTGAAAATAGAATAGAAAAGTACGATTCTTGTTTCCCTTTATTCTAACCAAAATAGCATTAAAATGATTTGAAATAAAATAGAATACGTAATTTTTAAGGAGGATTTCTTTTTGCATATACATGAATAAATAAAATTTTGAATGTAATTTAGATTGAGCTTGTGCACTGCAAATAGAGGCGTCTTAAATTCAGACACATATGTGACTGAAAAAGAAATTCAGACACTTAAACGTCTGAATATGAAATTTCAGACATCATAAGTGTCTAAATTTAAGGCACTTAAGTGTCTTACTGTGATCATGGTATAAATGAACTGAGAAAAATGTCTGAATAATGATCATGTGTCTGAAAATAAGACATGTAGAAATTCAGACACTTATATGTCTGAATGTAATACAATTGTATCATACTGTATATATGATGAAACGATGATTGTATATGAGAACCCCAGAGGTCAAGGGATACAAGTGACAAACTTTAGATTTGGAGTAAATTGAATTTAAAGATGAACATCAATAGTATGTGTCTGACTTAAAATATGAAACTGTTCCTAATTTCATAGCGGTCTTTGAACTCTTATTTCAATAACTGTGGAAGAAAAGTGGAGTACAATATATTTTTTAAATTTTAAGTAGAGATTAAGGAGGTTAAGCAATTTATAGAGCTTGAGTAGTTGACCTTTAGAACGCAACAGATAATTAGAAAATCTCTTATATTTTGCGTTTTAGTTTGGCGAACTAGGCAAGGGACTCCAGGCACATCTGTCTAACGTTTCCCCTCCCTACATTTTTTTTTTTTTCTGAGAGCAATCATAAAATAAATAGCAATATTTCCAGATAGCCTGTGTACTTCTCAGTTTTTTCAATTTTGTGACTTATACCCCTTCGCTTCTGGTGTCCTAATATGCAATTGTATCGCAATATATCTGGCAGCACCAGCAGAAAATGTTTTCGAATGGATGAAATGCATTGCCATTTACTAAATTTGGTATTAGTGTAAAAAATAAGCAGCTCGATTTGACCATGAGGACGTCTGCCAAAATTGTAAATGCCCGTTTACTAACTTTCGAACTAAATTATGCTTGGTGCAAAAGTACAAGCTAACGAAACTTTTCACAAAATATAAAGTTTCTCAAAAACTACTTCCACTCATCTGTATACGTAGAGGCCGCTCCCTAAATACAAAGAGATATGATTGCTCTCAGAAAAAAATGTATGGAGGGAAAGGTTGAACAGATGTGCCTGGAGTCCCCTGCCTAGTTCGCCTAACTAAAATGCAAAATATAAACATGAAATAAGTTAAACTAAGAATCTTTTGTCAGAACACTTCGTATAAGAATTTTTATATAAAAGAAATAAAAAAAATTAAGAAGTAAGAAGTATTAAATATTCAAAAATAAATTTCTAACAACATTTTTCAAAATGCAGAACATTTCTTTCCTTCTGGTGGAGGGTATTGCCCTTATGATCACCCCTTATCTTCCAATTTAAGATAAATTAAAATATATGAACGTCAAAAGGAAATAATTAAAAATTTATTTCTATTAGTGGTTTAGGAAGGGAGTTGGGAGGGAGGTGTTTCTCTTACAAAAATTTATTAGTTCCTTTTTGTCTTAGTCTTTAATTATGTAATAATTTGGAAGAATAAATTTTATTATTATTTTTAAATATAAAGACAATTTAATTCAGTAAATTTCAAAATACAAGGAAGGGAAATGGCCTGCAACCACCCTCCTATCTGTGATTATGCATAATAAATGTATTATTTAGAAGCGTTACGACGATTTTTTAAATTTATCATATGTTTTTCACCCTCTGCCTGAAAGTATAAACACTGTAATAATTATATTAAGATAATTTATAAGTGTAAGCATTACGAAAAATGCCAAATAAAGAAAGTAAAATGCTTCTGATTTCTTCTTATACAACGTTCCATTTCCCGCTAATAAAAAAGTTTTAATGAACTTATCATACTGTAAACCCAGGGATGCAAGGGCTGCGCCACAAATGGCTGATTGCCACCACTAAATGCTTATACCATTCCTGACATTATTTAATGACAGAATTTCTTGATATTTAATAGGGCAAAGAATACTGTTAAAATTTAGTGGTGAAAATCAGCCAGATGTGGCGCAGCGCTTGCATCCCTGTGTAAACCGTATGCTGACGTAATTCTGACTCAATCTTTTCCCTTTGTCAGCCGAATTCCGAGTCCAATGTTGCTTTCAAACCTAAACGTTTTCTAACCGTTCACATCTTTAACTGATCATATTTTTTACTGTGAAAAGTTTTGTCATTATAATTCTACTGTGGCTGCGTCATTTCTGGAAGTGTTATACTTAGAAGTTTCTGGCATTTTGGATTTCTGCGTGAATCATATGTGTTTCAGATACTGATATAACAACGGAAAAGAAACACTTGAAAATTACATCCAAGAATTCTACAAAGAGCGGGCAACAGAGATAGGATTACTTTTTATTACTCTTCATCGATAATATAGGGTTATTCATCTCTTCAAAACTTTGTGAATAAGAACTAGCCCCAGACTTACAAACTAGTCCCACGGGTTGTGTTTTCATAATGGAAAATTTTCATTATTTTAACACAACTAGTAGGATATATGAAGGGGTTTCTTTTAAAGTATTTTGTTATTCATTCACTATGACAGTTATTTTAAATCAAGTCAAGGATATGGATAACAGTAAGTGGTTTTGATATTTTGTTTATAGTACCACATAAAATATTGCATGAAATATAAGTTAGATTTGAATCTGTTTGCGAAAAAACAGCTAATTCTAGAAATATATATTCTTACATTCATGTAATTATGCATGTTACTGTAACTTAAAAATCCTTAAAGATATACATATATATTTCATTTGAAATCAATTTTAATATTGATTCTTAATTATTTTTAGCAAAAAATAAATTTGAAATTTAAAAAGCTAGAGTTATATACATTTATTTTCGTAACTAGTTTTGATTAAAATTGCGCTTTTTATCATTTTATTTATCATCAATTACATGAAATATTTAAAAAAAATGACAATTAGATATTAAAATGCATGTTTAAGACAAAAGAAGTTTAGAAATTAGAAGTAATTTTTTCCGCATGTTATTTAAAATAGAATATTTATTTATTTTTTATTTATTATTAAATAAATAGCTCTTGAGATTATCATCTGGTGTATAAAAAACTTGTCTATGTAGCAATATAAATTTAAAAGAAGAATTTAATTTTTAAATGATATTAATTTTCTTTTTTTTCTGAAGGGGCGGGGGGAGTTTTTGTGCAATTTTGTAAAGCTGATATTTTAAATCTCTTTCGACATTGCTCTGTTTTTAATGAGTATTTCGAACTTTTAGAACAGGATAAGATTAGAAACAAAAAATATATATTTATCCGAATACCGTAAAGGCCCTGCCTTTAGTAGTGGACACTATGGGACTGTGGAATTTGTTCGATAATCACTGGTCGGTAAAAAAATTAAAAATTTTCTCCCTGGAAACTAAATATGTAAAGTGTCTAAATATCTTATTGAAAATGCTCCAGCAAGTACCATTTTTCCGAGAAACAGTTTTGTAATAATAACAAACATGGAAGGATTATCATATTAATTTGCAATGATAGATAAAATTGAAATCATGAAAGATATGTTTTGACTGTCTTAGATATCAAAGTGACAAAAAATAGCATGGAAATTTTATTTGTTGATACTTGTGTAAAGCATAATTTTATCCCCCACCCCCTCCCTTTTTCGTGTCCGAATTTACTATTTGCTATCCACTAATATATTTTCATTCCTTACGTTGCTGTAAATCTGCTAATCATATTTATACATTTATTTGCAGGTAATTTACCTATTATTATCTATATTTTATGGTTTAAAAATTTTTCACTCATGTTTTAGCAAGATATAAAATATCTTAATTTTAAATTTAAAAGCAAAACTCTCCTACCAAAAAAATGGTACGTGATACAGTAATTTCGTTACCATATTTTTATTTAGAAGATTAAAATCTATAAGAATCAACTATTATTTTTTACAGAGAGGATTTTGGTGCCGATCAATAAATTAGACATGTCTTTTTTTTTTTTTTTTTTTTTAGTTAAAAATAAACAAATGTGCATGCGTTTTGCTTTTAAAAAGTTTTTGTTAAATAGAGCTGTCCGGTATTAGGGAATGTCCATTAGTTTCCATAACGAACACTTCCGAATACCGGACATCTCTATTTAGCGAACATAATGCAGGGTTGGATTTTTTGCAGAAGAAGGATTTGAGTGAAGCATGGGCAAACTGGGCAGTGTCCCTACACCCTCCCTACAATGTTAGGGTCCCCGAATTCGATATGCAATTATTGTAAAGTTTATATTTTAAATTTTTTCGATAGTGGGCCGATTACAATAAAAATCTTTAACATTTAAGGCCGACTAAGATTTAAAAAAAAAAAAAAAAAATCTAAATACAGTAAAATCTCTCAATCACATGCACCTCGGCAACGAATGGTGGATAAATTCCCTTGAAACCCCTATTGAGAGGTTTTATTGCATTTAGATTTTTTTTGTTGTTGTTTTTAATCGTATTCTACTCTAGAAGTTTAAAATACTGATTATAATGTACATTGTTGAAAAATATTTAAATTATCGGCTTTAAGAAAATTGCATACCAACTTTCAGAGCCCCTAAAATCGCACTGCATGGGGGTGGAGGGGGCAGGACCATGGCCAAAAATTTTTCTAGGATTCAACGTGGTCAAACATGGCTGCGTATAATGCTTAAAAAAATGATTGCAATTAAGACGTTTGAAGAGTCTGAAATTCAGACGTTTGAAGTGTCTGAAAAAATTCAGACATTTTAAAATGTCTGAAAATTGAACACTCCGTTTCAGACACTTAAGTGTCCGAATTTCAGACATTTCAATTTGCAGTGTGCTCAAATACTGACATAAAAATTGAGTTCAAACATCTCCTTACATTACGTATAAGTGTTTTGATAAAAAATAATGCAAAAACTTGGAGATGGAAGGAAAGGAAAGGGAATTTAGGCTTCGGTCTTTTGGAAGAGCTATTGCACCGGGCTCCGGAGCCCTGTATTTATGAGTTCTTGTGAATTCCGAGCAAATATTTAAATATTTACTAAAAACAGAGAAATACTGGAGCAAAGCTCCTTTGGGCTCCGGCGCAAATTAAGCCCTGAAAACAATATAATATAAAAATAGTAGAAATGTAAGTTTAAGAATTAACCCATGTTCATGACCTAAAGCTGTATATAACATATTAAAAAAAAATATTATCTATGCTACAGCAAGTGAGACAAATTTTTGCATGACCAAAACTTCTCTCGTTATGACGTTTAGAAATTTTAGGAATTTTTGACCATTTCTTACAGTACAAAACAGTCCAGACAACGCTGGCAATTTGTAAAATGCAAAGTATCATGATTGGGCAAGTTTAGATCATACAATGTCTTTTCATTTGTTAGAGCTGGAAAAATATTTTTCTAAATATAACTTATAAGACTCAAGGAGCTTATCAAAATGTTGGATTTGTTACATTTACGAAAATAGCTATTTTCATTAAAAAACTTCTAAGATATGAAGAACAATATAAAAAATATGCAGTTGGAAGTATATATCTAAATCTGACGATTTAAGTATTAGCTTTAGATCAGCGATAACATGAAACATTCCGTGCCAAAGCAAAGTATCGTTTATTCGAATAATAGCGTTGTCTAGGCTCGTGACGAATGACCCTTAAGTTAACCTGAAATCTGTATGATTTTATATCTTTAAATCTATTTTATCTGAATTTATATTTTTAAATAAAAAACTATTGAATTGAAAGTATATGCTATTTGGCACTTTACTTTCTACGCAATTTGATTTGTGGAGTTTTTGCGCACCGAAAGCGAGCAAAACCGCGAAGAAACACTCAGGTTTCCATTGATTTCATCGAAATTTCACGCATTTCATTTTGTAATAATATTTCTACCCGTCCGAATTTTTCAAAATTTTTGTAGAAGATGTAAATCTGATCTATTGAGAATCTCAATACCATCTGAATTTGATATACTCTTAAAAGATTGTGTTCAAATGCGGTCGTTTAATTATTTTAGCGCAGAAAAATATCGCCTCCGTGAGGCGCGAAATGACCTGCATTGGCATGTGTATTTGTAAGAGTTAAAATTCCTATTTTTTAAAACCGTTTGTCCCATCGTTGGTTTCAGAATTACGAACACATTATTGATTTGTCAGTACCTCTAACATTTCGCCCTGATGGTGCGAAACCCCAACGAAACACTCAGATTTTTACTGATTTCATCGAAATTTTCAGACATTTTATTTTGTAAGAAATATTTCTACCCACTCGAACGTTTCAAAATTTTTGTAGATGATGTAAATCTGGTCTATTTATTGAGATGCTCTAAAAAGAATAAGGACGTTTAGTTATTTTTAGCGTAGAAAAAATATCGTCTTTATGAGGCGCGATGTGACCTGCGTTTACCGGTGTATTTGAAAGGGTTAAAATTCATATTTGTTTTAAACCAATTGCACTACCCATTAGAAGAGGGTTTCACTTTAAGAAGAAATTTTTGGTTTGTTGGTACCTCCAAAATTGCGCACTGGAGGGGCGTTGCAATAAGGGAGATAAAATTTTTAGGAAAAACGATCCCTTTTGAAAATTGTTTTTCAAGCGGTTAACTGCGATATATTTTTTTAATTGATTGCAGCATTTGAGACGTAGATCTTTCAGAATAGTCTTTTATTTTTAACTTTACTAAATGGTTTGGTCGGTGTAAGTTAATAAATAATGATAAAGTAAACCCGAAAATTCTTCTTTTTGTTCTTCATTTTCAACTGATGCGTAAATAAGGCTGCTGTGCGTACACCAGAGTTGTTTTTTTTTTCTCGCAAGGACCGAGTTGAGTTTTTTATGAGAGTGAGTTGCGAATTTTAGTTATTAGAATTTTAAAATTCTGTGTCTCAGGTGCATCAGGAAACATTTTGAGCTATCATCACAAAAATTTTTAGTCTCGTACGTGCCGTATATTTTGCTAGCCATCGAACACACACAGAGACAGAGCAAAACTTTCTTTTATTATTATAGATAAGTAGTTAGTGTAATTTTTAATAACTTTGCCATATAACTGGGATTAGTCCAGGGATGTCAATTTAGTTACCAAAATTCTTCAAAATTTCGTTTTTTTTTAAGTTGAATTTTTTCTTACAGGATTGATAAAGAAAAAATACAGTTCGTTCTCTGTTTCAACGACTTTCAAGAAACCTAAAAAAATCGTCCTTAAACAGAATTTGTGGAAAAATAGTATCTGAAAAACATTTCCCTTCACAGTTTACAATCTTAGTACTGTCAATACATTTTTCAATATATTGGCGTGTTTAGAAATGTAATTATATTGCATACGACAACAACATTACAGCATACAATGTTACATAAAGTGCAGTAAAAATATTTATAATACATTTAATTAAACAATGATCAATAAAAAAATAAACGGTCAAGTGCGAGTATTACTCGCGCACAGAGGCAGGGCTCGCAGCGTTCCTAAAATTTTCGCACTTTGCTACCATTAAATTTAAACGATAATCTTTGTTGTATAATTCTATTGCAGATATTAAAGTAATCTACGACGAAGAATTCTTATTTAAAATACTGGTAGCAAATTGCGAAAATTTTAGGAACGGTGCGACCCCTGCAGAGGGTTTCGTACAATACTATATAAATTAGTAAGTGTATTATTAAAAAAAACCGTTAATAAAAGAATACTAAGACTTTGTACAAAAATATTCAACCTAGGGTTGGGTATAGCTGTATATACTAGAAAAGTATAAATGGATATAGAATGAAAGTTCAAAGAGATATGGAACCTAAGTAATATCAAATATAGCTATTCTTTATAACTCTTTTTTTAATCTTATCCAAATTTGTTTAAAATGAACTTAATTCGATACTGACAATAAAAGTAGTGCATATTTAAACTTCATTTGGCATTTCATAAACCTAAATTCAGCGTAGTAATAATCTTTTCATTTTATAGTGTACCTAAAGGAAAACCCTTGTTTAAAATTTAAATTTAGCATTGTGCTAAGTGCACTTCGAAAGGACGTCGCATAGTTGCAACGCCGCTTTGGTTCGTGCCGCGTTTTTCCATATACGTTTTTAGTTAACCTGTAAAGACACGGTAAGTGTATTGAGAGAGCCACTCAATGCAAACTAGTCGCGCATCCCATAGTATATATGCAATTAATTCTCATTAAAGTAGTCTGTTTTTAACATTTTGAATTTTATTGCTTTTATACTGCTACTGGTCATTGCATAACACAAAAATATTCTTAAAATTTGTTATCTAGTCTTTAAACGCCCGATGGAGCATGGATTACGCCGTCCCTGTCATTATGTATGTCCAAACCGTCCGTGTCTTTAAGGGTTAATATCTCTGCTAATTACCGACGATTTTTAACGAAATTCATGATCAACAATGCTTTTATACTTCTGCTAGGATAGGTACTGCCAGCACTGCTCTGCATTTTTTTGAATGCCTGTAAATCGTAAATAGTGTGTAACTGAAAAATGCGGTTTTCTCAAAAACTATGCGACCAAGGGTAATAATAAAGGGTTCAATAGATTCGGAATTAGATGAGGGGGGGGGGACATATTTTTGCACTACATTTTCGTACCATAACTTTGAAAATATAATACTTAAAATTAAATGAAATATATTTTTGAGTTCAGCGTTACGAAAGCTTTCACACGATATACAAAGAAAAGATTTTTTTTTCAAGTAACTTAATTAGCCCCTCTACATTTTCCCTAAATATATTTATAAATATTTATTAATCTGTAAATATGTGGCTCAATAGTCTTTATTATTTCCCCCAATTTGAACTTTCTACGTTCCATAGTTTACGAGTAAAAGGGCTGTGACTGACTGACAGACAGACAGACACAGGAGTGATCTTATAATGGTTCCGTTTTTACTTTTTAAGTACGGAACCCTAAAACGTGTAGATTGTTTCAATGGTGGTAGAGTTTTTAGTACCATTGCTTCAAGCTTCTCAAGAATGTTGAATGAGTCATCTTCCATATTTGATGAAACAATGTACTGGCGAAAAATATCGAGGGCAGAATTCGCATATGAGTAAGAAGGAGGTGGCGTCTCGCTTCATGTATCATCAGCTTCATCACCATCTTCTGCATCTGAAGTTGCATTTTCATTTGCGATGTCTTCATAAATCTGATCTACATTTCTGAAGTCGGTTGTTAAAACGTCTTCGTCACATGGGAAAGTCTGTTACAACCTTCTCCTTTATCTGTACTCACGTGAATTGCAAGAAAACTCGTTTTTCTATCGGAGGAAGTAGAAGTTCTTTCGTTTAACATGTATAAAGCGTTAGGGGAAAAAAACTACGTGAAAATCATCGTCGTTACATAGAAACAATTTCGTCTTTAAATAGAGATTTTTTTTTTTACTTAAAGGAGCCGGTACCGCAAAATGTCGTCCTTAAACAGAGATCGTCGTTAAGTAGAGCGACGTTAAACAGAGAGACAACTGTATATTATTGTTCCAAATGAAATATTATTTTATTAAATGACATTAATCAGGAATTATCACAGAGTTATGCCTAGAAAACAATGTTCTGCAGATAAACATTTCAAGAAAGCGAATTAATGTAAATGCGATTTTCGCATTTGAAGTATCATTTTAACAACCGGTTCGCCGAACTCAACACAAATTAACAACCGGTTCTACCGAACCGGTGCGAACCGGCTGAATCCCACCACTGTACTGGAAGACCCTAGAACCGCCGAAAATTTTACTGAAGTGTTATAAAAATATTTCACACCGGAAATTTTAATTGAAACTACTTAACTTATTTATTTAACTTATTTCTCCGAAGTACATTTTAAACTTATTTTAGAAAGAAATTTCTGGTGATAATCGAAAAATTTTTATTTGATAGCGGTCAAAATGACCGCTACGGCGTTTTTAGTGTTAAAACGTCTAAGTACAAAGGTAATTAAGTGTATGAATGGTGAAATTTTATTTGATTCATATATGCTTTAGTGCACAGTGTAGGTTTAAATTAAATTACGATAATTATATTTTACAGATTATTCTAAAAATAAAAGAAAAACAGAAAGTGACCTGCTGAACATTGAAAATCGTGTACAATAGATGATCGTAGAGCTAATAACCAACCAACCAATTTTTCATGCGTAATAATCTGTACATTTATTGAAAAAGTTTAATTACAAATTTGTTTAATTAATCAACTTAATTTTAATTCTTACTCAACTTAAATAATTATTATTTTATAAAATTAATTATTTAAAGTTAATTTTAATTAATTAAAAGTTAGTTAAATGTTTGTATTCAATTGCATACAGGAAATTGTGGATAGCCATCTCACTTTTAATTGTACGTAAAACGTGCCAAATGAGGTGCGTTCATACTATAACTAATTTTATAAATGTTCAGATCTTGGTAAAATAGCTGTTGCACTGTCATGCAAGAATGCATGAATATAAAATTTATTAGGATTACATATATAAAATTCAGTAATACGGAATTAATATGACCCCATCTTAAATCTGACGTAATTACCATGGCAACCTAGAACCATTGCCTATCATAGAATATAATTGAATTAATCACATATGATAGGATTTATTAGAATCTAGAAAATTTTTGTTAATATCTTTTCAAGTTTTGATTATAAATTCATAAAATTTGAAATGCCTGGACAACATTCTACAACGATGATATATATTCAATTTCAAACCATTCAAATTGGTTGATTTTGCGCTTTTATATGCGAACAAACGGACGGACCAAACGAGTACCATATCCGCTACGTATTTATATAATTACGAACGCACCTAATAAAGGGTATTTAAATTAAAAGTTTTGGATTTAAACTCTCTAAATAAAAAGCTAATTAAGTGCAAAAAAGGTGAAATTTTATTTTATTCACATATATGCTTTAGTGCATAGTGTAGGGTTAAACTAAAATATAATATATTACGCAGTATTCTAAAAGAAACGCAGAAAGTGACCGCTGAACATTCTAAACCGTGTGTAAACAATGACATTGCGCCCGTAATCAACCAACCAACTAACTTTTAAGCATAATAAACTGTGTAATCTATGCTTATATTATTAAGATTAATCCAATTTCATAAAAGAAATTCTTGATAGCCATCACTTTTATTAAAACGCATATTTCTTCTACTTCAAATATTTTACTATTCATGTCCTTTACTTTTATCATTAAAATCTTTTTATCATACTAATAAGAAGTTTAAAAAAACATTCGGAAACTTACTTAGGGACTATTACTTATTAACCCAGAGCGGTGATGCCGTCACGGCCTCACATAATTTTAATCCCTATTTGCCACATTGGCACCCGAATTTTTTTATGAAAATTTCAATTTTATTAAATACGCGAAAAAGACTTTTACTTGTTTACAAATAATTTTTCTTGCAAATACTGGTGTCATTAAATTACTTCAACAGTTTACGAATACAAGTACCTTGCCCCTGAAAGGATTAAGGGCAATTTCTTTTGTTATCATAAGTTATTTTTATGAAACTAGAAATTATATTTTATCAATAAATAAGTCATCCAAGAAAATTTTATGTAAAAAATTGCGGCGTCTCGTTAGCGATAAAGTTTAACAGAAATCGATATCATAAATCAGTCATTGTACTGCATGACACTAATCACAGAAAAGTAGCTTAACAGCAATTTATCTTAAACAAGGTTACTTGATGAAAGCTTATAAGAAAAATAGTACTTAAGGCTGTTAATCGATAACTGTGGAAGACATTAGATGATATGTTAATAACACAAAATTCTCGTTTGTTTTCTCGTGTCTTTTTTTTTTTTTTTTTTTGGTACATGATGTAAATTAAGATGATAGGTATCTTAAAAAAAAAAAAAAAAAAAAAAAAAAAAAAAAAAACATAAAATAGAAAGTTTAAAATAATTACTATTACAATTTAAGTACTTTTAATACTTTAAATAAAATCTAATTAAAAAAAATTACTAATGGAAAATTTATCTTCCTATCACTTTGAATGTCAAAAGGAGAGCTCATTTTTAAAGTCATTGAAAAAAAAACAGTTTTTTTTACTGCTTACGGGCATGATTTCGAAAATATGGCTAATCAAATTTTCATGAAATTTTAATATCTTGAATTAAAAATAAATGTAAGGAATGAAAAAAAAATCTAACGCAATTCAGAATTAGCCGATTTTAAATGTCTTGCAGTAAGATATAATTTAAACGCAACACTTTCTTAACCCTTACAGGCGCGGAGTAATTCTTTTTATAAACTGTTGAAATAATGGACTGACACCGGAATTCATAAACAAATTTATTAGAAAATACGAACTTGCTTATTTTCACGTACATTACCCATCTATTTAGGTCTTTTTTACCCCATTTTTATAGTCCCACCCCTTTTTTTTAATTGTTAACATCCAGGTGTTAGTTTGCTCCAAAGCGATATAAGTAAGCGTCCTATCTTAAATGGGAGAAATAACCGCAAGATTAAAAGCGAGGTCACATGAACCAAGGTCATGCGCCACGTAGCGGATGGAATGTGAACTACAGGTAGATACTTAACTGTTTTCTTACTGACACCACTAAAATTGTAAAGTTTTTTTCACCTTGATTAATAACTGAAATGCTTCTGATAAGGCGAGGAAAACTTCGTGGTGCAGAGTGCGTCTGAATGGTCATCTCGCTACGCCATTGTTTTGCAGTTAATGTGGCAAACAAAAATCACTTCCATGAGTGACTGAAGATTTCGAAAATACGCGCCACGCTAAAAGCCGCGTATGTGAATTATCACTCCGTCCACAAGGTGGCGCAACTGTGTTAATTTACGCCTGATTCCAGCATTAAGTTTGTTCGCTTACTTATAACGTTCTGATCTCGGGGATGTGTGGAGTTGTCCACAGGAGCATCGGTTTAAAAGGTGTTCAAAGTCGAAGTAACGTACATTATGATAGGAAAATTTTAATTAAATATTCTTGGTGCCGTTTGTCAGCTTTGGAATTAAAATTAGGTGTTCTTTTTTAAGAACACCGCCCTCGAAGGGGTTAATCCTGTACCTACTGTATTAGGATCTACTGCAATTTTTTTCATGTAATATTATTTTTTGAGTTACTACAATGAAAATTAAAGGATAAACATAAAAAAATACTCATTCCTGTGAAATTTAATTATTTACTGGTAATTAATTAAGTGGTACTTTAATGTACCGTCAGTACACTATGACTAAAATATCATAACAGAACACCCACAAGGTATTTCAAATGTCACCAGAAAATATTTTCGATGTAATCAGTATGTGAAATATAGGCTTTTTCTTATTTAAGAATAAATCGTTTGGTAAATTCCTGTGCCAATAATTTATTTCGACACTTTAGAATTGAATTTGCTTTGCCCCTGAAAGTGTTTAAAAAAAACTTTTTTTTTTTTTTTAAGGTTTCGGTCTTGTTGTCAGTCCTTTAGTTATGCGACGTCTATATTCCAGGGACAACATGTTCTCTCGCATCTCCACATATGCAATATATGAATTCACATATGCCATTTCTAGCATAGCAAATACGAGCCGGTGGCACAATGTTTTCGATTTCCTATAAAAAATAACAATGAAACAGAAAAGAAATATCCGGGAAATCATTACTACACTGTATTTTAGTAATTACATTTGAAAGCAGATAAAAACGATGGATAACTAAACAGAAGAAAAGTAAACAAGAAGTTTTTCTCCAACACCCAGTGTACTGACGGTACTTATAAGGACCACCGAGTAATTCAACTGTTAAATGAAATACATACACCGTTCACCTACAATAGCTAGTCAGACTGTATTCTAACAGCATAATGAACACATAAAAAAAATTCAACACTTATATCCTTTACTGTGTTTGCAGCAATAAAAAACACGAGCGTGACAATCTATACAAAATGTCGGCACAAAACACATCGTCTGTGTTAAAGATAGCCTCCTTCCTCGCTAAAATAACAAATCTAGAACTATTGCTGCCATTCATCCGGATAAAGGGGAGTTAAAAGAGCGTTTTTGCAAAGTACCATTAGAATATTAGTAATATATGGGATGAAAGTTTAAAGTGAGTGGTACTTATAAGTACCGTCAGTAGATAAAGGGTTACCCATTAACTGCCGAAACTATAAGAAAGGGAACTTCAACTTTAAAAAAAAAAAAAAAACGTTTGACACCACAAATTTTGAAAGATAATCTTCGTTTATTTATTAGTCAAAGTTTCTGTTTTTAAAGATAGGTATTTTTTTTGTTTAAAAATAGTGGTAGTTGAATAGTTAATTTATGAAATGCATATTTATTTTTAATGGTGCAAAAACGCACCAGTAGCAGGTAATGAGTTAAGAAAAGCGTGAACGTCAAAACAAGATTCTTCCATTAATCTTAAAATATTTTTACCTAACTGTTTTTTCGTATTTCTACACCGGTAAATGTGTGGATTCGTCTGAATTTGCATGACTTCTACGTCGGTTAATGTCGACTTAACCCTTTCGAGACGGCATCTCTTATCCAAAATTTATTCGTTTGACACTGTTTTTATTAAACGCCCTTTACTGGCAAAATACGAAAAAATGCTCTAAGTAACAAAGAGAAATATTACATTAAGTAATGGTGCCAAAAACAAATTCTACACGCACCTTTTGACGATGCATATACACATCCCGAAAGGGTTAACAGCAAATTATTATTATTATTATTATTATTATTTTTTTTTACATGCTTTCTGTATTTTCTATCTCTGACCAGAAATTATTATATAGGTACTTTTAAATGCATTATTATATAAAAAATTTCTCAAAGTTACAATGCTGTTATGCTCATGACAACGTGCTTTGCTTCACATGCATATAAAATTATTAAGGGATATTCTGAGCTAGGATGATGGACAATTACTTGACACTGCGACGTTGGAATGTAATATAAAGAGCGTTTACACTATCTTGCTGCATCTTTCAACCCTTAAATGCCGGCTGTTGCCTTTCGGAACATACCCAATTTAGGCTTCGAAAATGCTATTAAAATAATACTTAAGCTTTAATCCCTAATGTTGCCAATAAAACACATTCTAATAATTTTTAAAAAGATTTTCAACATGTAGATGGCAACACTTGTGCTGTTTAAGAATAAAGATAGATTTATTTTTTTCAGTTGTTGCTACACGTTCTTTTTGTTTTGTTTGGAAGCTTGCGAAATACACTATTTTGTTCTGCCATGAGCAAGTAAAATTTATTTCTTATGATAGTTCTGAAATTTCTGGGGTGTTTAATATTAGAGAATTTTATCAGAGAAAATTATCTTTTTCAATTAAAGACCAGTATTGCCGATTAGTAACAAACTGTTTTTTAGCCGTAAACTGTACTTAAAACAAAATATGATTTTTAAAAGTATTTCTCCCATGATTTATTTAAAAAATGAAAGCCTAAAAACATTATTAAAATGATTTTTTAAAAATCAGGCATTTAAGGGTTAATATTATCAGTGCTGTAAAATTGGCGCAGAGGTGGAGCCTATTGACACCACTAAATTATAGTAGTATTTTGCCTCTTATCTAATGATCAAATTTCTGAGTTTTTATTAAACTGAATAATACCATAAAAATTTAGTGGTGTCAATAGGCTCCACCTCTGCGCCAATTTTCGAGCACGGGTTAATATTAAGTTATAACTAAGGCTCAGCTAACAAAAGCGTGACAAAAAGAAATTATTCCTTAAAAAAAAAAAAAAAAAAAAAAAAAAAAAAAAAAAACTTTTTTTTCGTAATTTTTGTTTTCACTTGATACACCAGTAAAGAACTGGATTCGTCTTCCGTGACGTTCAAGTAAATTGATGTTAGATTAACAGTAAATAAGTCTGCCCAATCCTATTTGAAAAAAAAAATCTTACAAAATTCACTGTGTATATCAGAAATATTATGTAAATATCAAATTAAAATTGTACAACATTTCAAAAGGTGGGTCCATGTCAGGCGTTATTATATTTAACATGCTTTCAAGTAAAGCTTGATGTGAAATACTTAACCCTAGATCTACCGGGAATTTTATTCAAGTTTTAATAAAACGTTCTACACCAGAATTTTTATTTAAAACTATTTAACTTATTTATTTACCTTATTTTTGTCTGGTTTATATACTTAGTTTATTTTAAAGAAATTTCTGGTTTGGATGAATATTTTGTATGTACCTGTCGGGTCCAATGGACCCGTCTGGTAGACGGAGAGTTAAAGGGAGTTTCCCTGTCCCTTCACACGAAGCATGATGTATACGTAAAATTATTAAAAGGAGTTTCTCAACTTCTTTTGCCTAAAAATCATACGATATTTACGATTTGTTTATGATTTGTTTTTAGTGACAAAGAAAAGATATATATCCCCTTCGGAATTTGTCCATTACATTTTTTAACATTGTAATTATATATTTAATATTTTGTACAAAAATGCATAATATGTCTTGTGTTACTCTAGATGCTAACCCCTTCCAAGGGGGCGATCAATTTTCTCCCGGAACGAGCATCTTAACTCTCTAATGCACGTGGTAGTGTTTATGCTACAGTAGCGCTAAAAAGTATTTTGACAACCTTATATTCTCTCTTATTTTATTTAATGTAAAAACATTAAAAAATATATATATTCCTTATAATTGAGAACACTATGAAAGTAGTTATTCAAATGTATCAAGTTTCGCCACCGAAGAAATTAAATATGACTCCTCCTTAGCTCAAAAGTATTTTGACAACTAGTTTGCATTTAATTTCTGAAGGCGTCAGTGGCGCTATAGCTTCGATTAGTGTTTATATTGACTTATTGTGATTATTTTTAAATGCCGAAACGTAAAGAATATTCCATTGATTCAAGAAAAGCCGTTGTAAATGCACTTAAGAGAGGTAGAATGCAAGTAGAATTTGCTGGTTCTTTTAACGTGTGTCGGCAATTTGTTATTACATTGAATAAAGTTCTTAATAAACAGGAATACATCGGAAATAACCCTCGAAATGGCCATCCGAAAAAAATAACTTTCAATGTTGACTATATTATAAAAATGATATCTACAAGTGATTGTCGTAAGTCCGCTGTAATCATAAAAAATGAATTGAAAGAAAATTATGGCATAGACATACACGTTTCAACTGTCAAACGACGCCTAAACCTCTATGGTTTACATGGCAGAAGGCCAGCAAAAAAGCGTTTGTTATATCTACTAAGAATAGGAAGGCTAGAGTTGCATTTGCAAAACGGCATAAATCGTGGAGAAGCGTAGAATGGTCTAATGTTTTGTGGAGCGATGAAAGGAAGCTTAATTTAGTATCCTCTGATGCAATCAAGTATATTCGACACCCTAAAAACCCAAAATGTGATGTTCGATACCAAATACCCACCGTCAAACATGAAGGTAGTAATATGATGGCTTAGTTAGAGTTGTTTTTCACTCAGCGGAGTTGGACTCTTAGTTCGAATTGATTGGAATATGGATCGGTTCATGTATGCTGATACATTAAAGACACATATGCTACCGTACGCTAAACATAACATGCCTGCTCAGTGGTATTTTCAGCAAGATAATGACCAAAAACACAAAACCAAGTACGTAAGTGATTTGATGAAACGCAGAAAAGTCGAGGTTATAGAGTGGCAAAGTGAAAGTCAGGATTTGAACCCCATAGAGCATCTGTGGAGGAATTAGATGGTACAGTAAGATGCCAAAATTATTCAAATAAGACAGTTTTATGCAAAGCTCTTAAAAATAAGTGGGATTGAATTCTTTTACATTGAATACTAGAATTAGTCGACTCAATGTCCATGCATTGTGAGGCTGCCATGAAGGCCAGAGGATATGCTACTAAATATAGACTGACTCATTACTATACTAGATAATTATTGTGTTAAAACTAAGTTTCTATTTTTATGTCAAAATACTTTTGATTTATCATTTTTCTGATTTTTTGGGGAGTTTTGCGTTATTTTCCATCAAATGACGGATAATTTACTAAACTTCTGTAAAATATTGCATACGATTAAATAAAATAAAAGTTTGATTTTTGTATTTTATTGTTGTTTTTAATTAAGTCAATTATTGTCTTTGTCAAAATACTTTTGAGCGCTACTGTACCATCAGTGTTCCCAATTTAGGGGATTTTTTTATTCAGATATTTCGTATTCACACCAGAAATTTGAAATGAACCCCAGAATTTTTTGCTTTATTTAATAACAGACATATTGTTATGAAGTTAAAAGAAATTTACTATTTAGATTTTCTGGTATGAATTCTGATTCTCTAAATTACGCAATTTCTGAAACGCATTTTACCATGGGCATTAGAGAGTTAAACAAATTTAGTTACCATATTATTAAAATGAATTAAATTCCCTAAAGCTTATACCAACATTTGGTTTAAAAACTTGATATTTGACAAATATGCAGGCGATTTGAATAAAAAGGATAAATTTTCGATTTTTCTTTTTACATTTTGCGACCTCTAAAATATATTTAAAGAATGAAAATTGTACTTTACAGTAGTTTAAGCTAGAACAACAATGATTAGCTTTCGTTTAAATAAAAAAATGATGGAAATCGGTTCAATAGTTACCAAGCAAAATGATCGCCCAGTTTGAAAAAAGTGTTTCGGGAAAAACAAGTTTAAAATTTTACAATAGCATTACGTTCAACGAGAGGCACGACATTCAATGTGGAAAAAATATTCTTAAGTATTGAAATGTCACGAAACCACTTTAGAACAACAGTCTACACTCTTGAGAAATGCAAAAAGTGCAAATTAAACAAAAATCGAAAAATTTAACCCTAAGAATTAGAACCTCCCCTTAACCCTTTCAGGAGCAAGGTACTTGTATTCATAAAATGCTGAAATAGTTTAATGGCACCAGTATTTACATGAGAGTTTATTTGTAATCAAGTAAAAGTATATTTTCGCGTACTTAATAAAGGTGTAATTGTCATTATAAAATTCGGATGCCTATGTGGCAATTAGGGGTTAATATTATGTGATGCCGTGACGGCATCACCGTCCTTCAAAGGTTAAAGGATATTCTGAGTTGGGGAGGATGGGCCGTTATTTGACATCACAAGGTTCGAATGCAATACAAACAACGTAAGTTCAAAAGTAGATTTTCCTGCTGTATCTTTTAAGTTTAAACTACAATTACGCTTTCTTAGCAAAAATGTAGCATCTTAGCAAAAATGTATGCAGAAAAAAAAATTCGATTGAAGCGCTTATTGACCCGAAGTGAACCTGATGCTTTTTGATTAAGTCGAATAAACCGCCGAAAGTTTCCACGGAATAAATAGTTACTTTAGAAATTTTTCCTACATTCCTTGTCTGTTTGAAAACTGGAAATTTTCATTACAATATGGACGAAAATCACTTAAAATCATCAAACTAAGATAATTCACGCTAAAAGTGATAGAAATACATTTAAAAGGTATAAATATGGACCTCAGGATAAAAGTATTTATATGCCTTTTAAATTATTTTTATTCCTATAGCAGGTATCAACTTAGTTTGAAGAAATTTTCAATTATCCTAATTTATTTCTTCCTATTGCCCCACCCGTAAAGAAGTGGATTTTTCTAAATTTCCGTGGCTTTCAAATCAAGTAATGTCGGCTGAACAGTAAATTAATCTGCCCATTTCTAATTTTTTTTAAATGCTTACAAAATTTACTACTTATCCCAGAAAAATTATGTAGATTCTGTGAAATGGAATTTGACAAAGAAAGGTTTCAGCTGTAGCTGCTTTTATATTATCGTCTTTCATGATGCCACGCTTACTCATGCAGCGTGACGTGATTGATTATTGTTAAAGGATGTTCTGCGTTATAGAGAATAGGCAGGTACTTGGAGTGGGTGATTCTCAAAAGGTGGGCACTGGACACGCATCATAACTTTAAGCCTTTCAAACATAACTTTACATAGCTGCCAACATCTTACGCTTTTTCAGACCACAAAAATTTTATAGTAAATTTAATCTTTTTAAATCGCCGTTATCTGCCGATTAAATAAGGCAAAAATTTCTATTAAATTTTTGTGGTCTGAAAAAGCGGAAGAGTTGGCAGCTATGACTCTAATTATAATTAACTTTATTTATTTATTTTGACACTGAGTTTTTGATTCTATTCAGAGACAGAAAATGACATAATTTATTGTAAAAGCTTTGTATAAATACCCCCCCCCCCCCCTAAAACCGATCTGCGCATTATTGCTGCTTCAGAAGTTTTGTTTACTTTTTCGGAGAACGTGGGACACTTTGTTGAAAGATAAAGCCAGGGTATGACCGGCATAGTGCGATAGTACGGTCTTTGTAATCATTAGATTATCTGTGCTTGCTGCTGTTCTATATCTTGTACAGTTTTATTTTGATCATAATTGAAGTAGTTAATAAAGAATATTTATGAAAATTTTTAGATAATTAAATTTCAATTTTAATCACAATTAAGCTATGAAATGTAATTAAAATTTTTACTACATAAAATTTAAATTTAAGTAAATCTAAATAATTAAAGTAAATTTTTTAATTCGTATAAGCCATTTTTCATATAAGCTTAACGGTCGCATTGAATTACGGTTTAAAAATTCATTTTGCTTATTGGCACCACTTTTTTCAAAAAAAAAAAAAAAAAAAAAAAAAAATGCTCACCGAAAAAAAAAAAAAAGGCTCACCTTGTTGACAGGTAAAATGATACCATAATAAAGCCTATTACACTATTCTATAAAACTGGTGGAAATTAAACAAAATCTGAATAAACTGAAAAAAAGATACAGCCCGTGAATATGACGGAGGTGAGAATTAAGAGGTTAAATAAACGTTTATTAAAATGCAATAATTCCTAAAATAAAATTAAGTCTTTTTATGTTAGTGTTGTAAAAGATAAATATCAAAATAGTAAAATTAATTTATAAAAGTTCTTATATATTAAAACGAATCATTATCCGTCATATATAAAAAATCTCTATTAATTTACTGGTATTCATTTTACTAATTACTGCTCTGTTTGTAATTATAAAATAGTGGAACATAAAAATATTAATTATATATATTTAAATAAAAATATTTAATTTAAATTTTATTATTATTAATAATAAAATATTGAAATTTTAATATTATTACATATTTATATAGCGATAATAATATAAGATGAAAAGAAAGAAAATCTTTAATTATGTTAATCTTTCACTATAGAAGATTAACATAATTATAGCTTTTCTTTTATTTTTAACTTATATTATTATCCTATTTAAATGTATAATTAATATTGTATTTAAATATATATAATTTGTTAATATTTAAATATGTATAATTGATACTAACTAATAATTATTTAAATAGTCATAATAATATCAGAAAAAAAAAGAAAATCTTTAAAGATTTTCTTCTTTTTCTTATATTATTATCACTATTTAAATATATAATTAATATTGATATTTAAAGATGTATAACTGATATTAACTAATAATTATTTAAATATACATAATTAATAATAATATTCTTATTTAAATATATATAACTAATAGTAATTGATATTTTTTAAATACATATAATTTGTATTAATTAATATTATTATTTATATATATAATTAATAATAAAAATATTATTATTTAAATATATAATTAATGTTTTCACTTAGCGATTTTTTATAAATTCTCTTCAATTTTCAGTATCTAACTAGTGAAATATTAAATATGAAAAAAATAAACCGATCTATATTAGAGAAAAACTTGGGTTTTTTGGATATAAGTGATCTTTTTTATTTGTATTATATACTTTTACAATCCCAATTATTACATACATGAATGTTTGTATAGACATATCAATTTATGAATAGGAAATGTGTATTAAATGAACAGTTTCACAAAAATTGATGTAAATATCACGGAAAATATTTTAATTTAAATACAATTTATTAGTAATAATTGTGTAACTGAAATATATATTTATTTTGTCATCCTTAAAAACCGGAAGCTATATTTTATATATTGTTCATTTTCATTATCTTTCACTGGTATTATTGCACAGAAAGTTTTATATGTATATATATATATATATGTGTGTGTGTGTATGTGTATACATATATATATATTATTATAGTCTACATTAGTGATACATATATTATATATATATTATAATTAGTCTACATTAGTGATACATTCAATTGGCATTGTGATCTGAATAATTTTATGAAAATTGCAGTAATTGATAGCAGATGATCATACAAATATTCATGGAAATTTATTTTCTAAGATATTATTCCATATACGCTTTAACCCGTTCTTGATGGGGGGGGGGTTATTTATCGGCATTTTAATTGTTAATACCTGCAATTTCGTATAGTATTTTTCACGTTATTCAGCCAAAGACTGCGATGATTAAACAAGGTAAAGATTACGAATGAAATACTCTGGTACTAAAAAATAAAAACAATACGAACTATGAGTGAAACGTTTACTGGCACTAGCGTTGCATGTGTCCCGCGCAAATCGGGTCTCGCATTTACAAAACTCTACAGAGCACTGGTGTACACACCAGTATTTCAAGGTAAATTTTTCGCCTTATTTAACGGCAGAATTTTCTGCGATTAAAAATGAGGAAATAAACTAAAAACGTAGTAGTATCCGGAGTATTTAGAGCCCTGATTTACGCGGGCACCTAGGAACACTACTTGGCACCCGGTATAGGTGCAGATTTACGGTCCCCAGTTGCCACGTGGCAACTAAATTTTTTGTTGTGCGACTAACTTTCAGTGTCTTAGTCGTCAGAGATCAATTTCCAGTGTCCCCAATCCCCGTCGCCGAATTTTGATATTTTTTTTTTCTTTTGCAAATAGAAAAGCAGCTGCTCTTTTCACTGGCCGAGATCAAGTATGACACTGATAAAATGTCAGGGAATTTTTGTGATCTCAGTTACCGTCGCGAACGCTGCCCCTGTGATGTACTGATTTCTTACCAACCATGTTCGAATATAATTCTCGCATGTCCGCTCCACTACAAAGCTTAGTAGCTGTGAAGCTCGGCACATGAGTGCGCTAATGGTAAAGCTTCTCCTTTGGGCACCAGCGAAAACAAGCATTTCTTCGAAGGTTTCGTCCGAAATCCAGAGTTGAATTAACTACTCCTTTACTGCAGATCGGTTCACGAGACAGTCCAAAGTTTCCGATGCGATGAAAATTATTTAATGGCTTTGGATCATGGAGTCGCGATGATAGAGGATTCCGAACTCTAAAGAAAAAAGAACAAAAGAAAAAGAAACCCTTATTCTTATTTGAAAAAATTCTTAACGCGAGGAATATTCTTGCTGAGTAAATGTTTTCTGCAAGCGAGAGATTTTCGTAGAAGGAAGTTTTATCACGAGTTTTGTGAATTTAGCCCCTCTGCAATTTCCCTTATCACTATCTTATTCCATTTAGATCTAAAGTGTAGAGTCCTGCATCGGGTCAGGTTCGCGTTCGATTTTTTCGTTTTATATTATACTTTTTTAATATCAAAGTTTCCTGGATTTTTGGGTTTTAGGTGCCATTCGCTCCTTAAAAATCTTGGGAATCTGCACCTATAGCACCCGTGTGATCCCAGTATTCTTCCGTAAAATGTTATTTAATTTGGTTTTGGTTTAGCATATTTTAAAAGAGATTTTTCAAAAAAAATAAAATCAAATATGGACGTATTTGATTAATGTAAGCATAAGCAGTGGATATTTTCTGGGGCTTCCTAGTTGCAAATGAAAGATGAAAACTATCACAGTTGTTTTAAGCATTTATCGAAATTGTTTTATATGTTGACCCTGGATGGCAGTTTTATATTTTGATATTGCTAATCCTTGTCTCAAATATTCTACTTAAAATCTCTTAAAAATTGAAAAAGAAAGTAAAACGAAATCATATATTTTGATTTTATTTTATATCAGAAACCTATCCACCCATTACTTTCAATGTTCTTCATCTGTACTGTACATCTTGAGGCAGGCGCGGATCCACGGAGGGGGGGGGGGGCGATCGTAGCGATCCCCCCCCCAAAAAAAAATCATGTAAATCCACCGATTATCGCGAATTTCGACAAACGGTCGCCGAAAAAAATCAATTTCGTCAATCGTTCGCAGGTCAGAAGATCGCAAAAGAAACGCTAATTTCGTCAAAGTATCGCGCAAAAAATGCCATTTCGTCAAAGGATCGCGAAAAACGCGAAATTCGTCAAAGAAGCGCGGAGAAAAACAAATTTCGTCAAAAAATCGCGCATTTCGTCATAGGACCGTGAAAAAAAACACGAATTTCGTCAAAGAAACGCAGAAAAAAAAGCGAAATTCGCCAAACAATTGTGGAAATAACGTTAATTTTGTAAAAGAATCGCGCAAAAATCGCTAATTTCGTCAACAGATCACTGAAAAATGCGAATTTCGCCAAAGAATCGCTGAAAAAACGATAATTTCGTCAAAGTGCCGCGGAAAAAACGCACAATTAGCACCGGGAGGAGATTCCCCTAGGCGCGCATACACGGGAGGGGGGGGGGGGGCGTGGGTTCTTTCTTCAAAAAACATTAAGATACTTATTTTCTTAAGGACCTTTTTTTCTTGTTTCTTTCTTTCTTTGGAAATTGCTATGAATCCCATTCTTTCCTTAAACAATACAGCACTCCTCAAAAATATCGTTATACAGAAATTAGAACTGAAGCTTCTTTGAAAGAACGAAAAAGTTTCAACACTTTAAAGGGATCCGCATAACGTTGTTAATTTCTGTTGTAGAGATTCAACAAAAGGCATACGAAGTGGCATCGTCCCCTACCTCAGCCAATAGTGTAAAAAATTATGGCGCCATATGCCTTTTGACAGGACAATCGTCCCCTACCTCAACCCATAGTGTAAAAAAATTATGGCGCCATATGCCTTTTGACAGAACATAGTCCTTTTTTGTTCACTAATTGCCGAAACGTCAGTGATTTTTTCCATTGACACCCGAAAAGTGTTTGGTTTTCGTTTGTTTGTCTGTCTGTTCCGCGAAAACTGACGTTAAAAGCGTTGGATTTATATCTTGGGGGGGGGGGGGGGGGGAGGGGCGACCGCCGCAATCGATCTCCTTTGTGGATGCATGCCTAGGGGAATCTCCTCCTGGTGCTAATTGTGCGTTTTTTTCCGTGGCTCTTTGACGAAATGAGCATTTTTTGTGCGATTCTTTCGCGAAATTAGCGTTTTATCTGCAATTGTTCGGCGAAATTCGCGTTTTTTTTTCGTGGTCCTTTGACGATTTTTGACGAAATTCACATTTTCCCCGCGCTTCTTTGACGAAATGCCCGTTGTTTTTGCGATCCTTTGACCTGCGAACGATTGACGAAATTGATTTTTTTTTGCGACCATTTGTCGAAATTCGTGATAATCGGTAGATTTTTATTTTATGATCCAAGGGGCGGGGAGGCGATCGGGGCGGTCTTCCCCCTTCCTTGGATCTGTGCCTGTGAAGAGGTATACACATCACTTAGATGACACATTTTGACTTTCAAGGATGTTAAGGCCCCTTCAGATTCTGAAGGGAAAACGTTTCCAGAGATTATCCTCTTTCAGAAATCTGATATTAAAAAATGGATGTGATGGTTATGTTTTTCAGCTTTCGATAATAGGTTCTTATGTATTTTTTACTGCTGAATCGAAAATGACCTTTATTTTTTACCAGACTGTCACGTCCGGATTTTTCACAAATCGCAAATTTTTAAATTTTTGAAAAGTCGAAATATTGGGAAAATCTGCTACTATAAAATAGACGTAACTTTATTTCAAAATAATTTATTCATTTTTTTGCTTATACAACACATTTTTACAGTTAAACATGTAAAATATTAAGTTTTTAAAATCCTTATAACTTTATTCCATGCGTGGAAGTTTCTTTGAACCGCTTATGCTCTGCCACGCGCATTGCTTTTAATCTTCTCGATGGGGTTCATCTCGATACCCTCTTTTATTTTGGCTGTTGATAAGGCTGGGAAATTTGTCTCAGATACATTCAAAACATTTACCTTCTTTTGTTATGGCTTTGACAAATTGCTTTGAGAGATTTTCGCTATTTTTTTACTTTTTAACTTTGAAATTTACGATTTGCGAGAATCGTGACGTGATGGTTAAAAATTAAGGTCATTTTCGGATTCAGTGCTAAAAAATACATCAAAATCAATAATCAAAAGTTAAAAAACACAATCATCGCAGGCTTGTGTTATTAACGTTATTAAAATTTCACTATAACTAAAAGAACAAAAATTAAGATAAATAATTACCATAGTACAAGAGTAAAAATAAAAAGTAAAAAAATAAGACATTTAATAAATAAATTCTGTTATAACGTTTTTAATTTTTCGACCTAATAAGTAACAATAAACCATATTTTGAGAGGGCGGGATTATATAATAAGAGTGTTGGATAACCGTGTGTTTCGGTTAATCGGACGCCGGATAATCGAGAGTCTGAAAATATTTTCAAATCGTATTAATTATTTCATATTCATTTAATAATTAACTGCAAGGAATGATTTGAGCAACAGAAATTATGACTATGTTGATTATATGTCACTCGGTATCGCCCCCCCCCCCCCCCAAAAAAAAAAAAAAATTCTCTGGATCCGCCCCTGACTTGAGTACTAAAGAAACGAAACAAGTGGGTAAGTGTGATTATACATCGCACAAAGGGTTTCGTTTAATATTCCTTTCAAAACACTTTCTTTCAAAACGTCCAGTACCTTTATCGCCATGGAATACCTTCTAAATTTTGGCAAACACATCCTAAACTAAGTTAAAGTTTCAAACATATTCGCCTTGTTATATTTCCTAATTTTGTTCGCCCCCCCCCCAAAATGCTACGATATATCACATGACGGGTATCTGCCAAATTTAGAAAAGTGCCCCCCTTGGGGGGGCGTGGGCAGATGGTCACCATGATTTTTGACGCGGCCTGATTTTAAAAATTTATGTTATGTTTTATAAGCCATATTAAAGTTACAAACAGATCGTCCAGTTATATTTCCTAATTTTGTTCGCGCACCTCCCTCAACCCCCCCCCCCCCTCCTCGAAATGCGACGCGCCCTTCTTCTTTATAATTTATTATCGTGTGTTATAAAGTATCTTAAAGTTTAAAACAGATTGAATTGTTAGATTTCCTACTTTAAATGAAATCGCGGTCTGTTAATTCCACATTCCACCACCAGGGAGCACACTGTATTCTTAACAAAAGCGTATCTGAACGAAACTCCTTTACACAACCCATTAGTAGATATGTTACTCGAGGGAGTGGCGGTCTTCAGCAAGAATTTAAGATAATTGTTGAAATTTCTATTCGGAAATAGTGGTAATTTAACTTTTGACATATTTATATTTAATAAGTATAAGTAGCATGTATCTGAGGACTCCATCAAAAAACGCACCTGAAACGGTATGAAACAAAAAATAAATATTTTGCCCCTCCCCCTCTCCCCACCGTCCCGAAATTTCACGCGCCATTTTTTATAAATTTTTTCTAATGTGTTATAAACTATCGTAAAATTTCAAACAGATCGCCTTGTTATATTTCCTAATTTTAACAAAAATGTTAGTTCCACATTCCACCACCAGGGAGCGCACTCTATTCTTAACAAAACTGTATCGGAAGGAAACTCCGTTAAACAACCTATAAGTAGATATGTTACTCGAGGTGGTGGCGGTCTTAATAAGAAATTAAGATATTTGCTGAAATTACTATTAGGAAATAGTGGTAACTAAACTTTAGACAATTTTATATTAAATAAGTAGCATATATCTCAGGACTCCCTCAAAAAGTCACCTAAAGCGGTCAGAAACGCTAATTTTGTAAATAGAAATCTAGCGCCCCTCCCCCTCACCGGAATTTCGCGTGTCATTCTTTCTTACACTTTATCTTATGTGTTATAAAATATCTTAAAGTTTCAAACAGATCGACTTGTTAGATTTCCTAATTTTAACAAAATCGCGTTATGTTAGTTCCACATTCCACCACCAGGGAGCGCACTGTATTCTTAACAAAAACATGTGTCAACGAAACCCCTTCACGCAACCTTTCTGTAGATACATGGGTCGGGAAGGTGGCGGTCTTAACCAAGAATTCTGTTAGTTCCACATTCCACCACCAGGGAGCGCACTCTATTCATAACAAAACTGTGTCGGAAGGAAAGTCCGTTAAATAACCTATCAGTAGATATGTTTCTCGAGGTGGTGGCGGTCTTAAGCAAGAATTTAAGATATTTGCACAAATTACTATAAGGAAATAGTGGAAACTAAACTTTTGACATTCTTATATTTAATAAGTAGCATATATCTCAATGTGTTATGAACTATCTTAAAGTCGCAAGCAGATCGCCTTGTTATATTTCCTAAATTTAACAAAATCGCGTTATGTTAGTTCCACATTCTACCACCTGGGAAGCGCACTCTATTAATAACAAAACTGGAGCGGAAGGAAAGTCCGTTAAACAACCTATCAGTAGATATGTTACTCGAGGTGGTTGCGGTCTTAAGCAAGAATTTAAGATATTTGCACAAATTACTATAAGGAAATAGTGGTAACTAAACTTTTGAGATTCTTATATTTAATAAGTAGCGTATATCTCAATGTGTTATGAACTATCTTAAAGTCGCAAGCAGATCGCCTTGTTATATTTCCTAAATTTAACAAAATCGCGTTATGTTAGTTCCACATTCTACCACCAGGGAGCGCACTCTATTCTTAACAAAAACATGTCTGAACGAACCCCTTCACGCAACCTTTCCGTAGATACATGGGTCGGGAAGGTGGCGGTCTTAACCAAGAATTCTGTTAGTTCCACATTCCACCACCAGGGAGCGCACTCTATTCATAACAAAACTGTATCGGAAGGAAAGTCCATTAAACAACCTATCAGTAGATATGTTAAACAGATCGCCTTGTTAGATTGCCTAATTTTAACAAAATCGCGTTATGTTAGTTCCGTATTCCACCACCAGGGAGCGCACTGTAATCTTAACAAAAACATATCTCAACGAAACGTCTTCACGCAACCTTTCCGTAGATACATGGGTCGGGATGGTGGCGGTCTTAACCAAGAATTCTATTAGTTCCACATTCCACCACCAGGAAGCGCTCTCTATTCATAACAAAACTGTGTCGAAAGGAAAGTCCGTTAAACAACCTACCAGTAGATATGTTACTCGAGGTGGTGGCGGTCTTAAGCAAGAATTTAAGATATTTGCACAAATTACTATTCGGAAATAGTGGTAACTAAACTTTTGACATTTTTATATTTAATAAGTAGCATATATCTCAATGTGTTATGAACTATCTTAAAGTTTCAAGACACATCTACTTGTTATTTTTCCTAATTTTAACAAAATTGCGTTACGTTAGTTCCGCATTTCGCCGCCAGGGAGCGCGCTCTATTCGTACCAAAAGCGTATCTGAAGGAAACTCCTTCACGCAACCTTTCCGTAGATACAGGAGTCGTAATGGTGGCGTTATTAACCGAGAATTCTGTTAGTTCCGCATTCCACCACCAGGGTGCGCACACTATTCATAACAAAAGTGTATCTGAACGAAACTGTGTTAAAAAACCTATCAGTGGATATGTTACTCGAGTTGGTGGCGGTCTTAAGCTAGAAATTAAGAAACTTGCTAAAATTACTATTCGGAAATGGTGGTAACTAAATATTTGATATTTTTATATTTAATAAGTAGCATATATCTGAGGACTCCCTCAAAAACGGTATCTAAAATGGTCATAAAAGGTAATTTTAAAAAAAGAAAAACAGCGCCTCTCCCCGTTTGCATAAAAAGGATCCAAAACGCACCCATTGTCCACTACACATGCAGATTCATTAAATAAAAATTAATATCGCAACTTACAAATAAGCTATCACGCACAGAAAGATAGAAATTATCCGATAACGGGCGAAGCACGCTGGTCTTTGTTATAATAATATCTGTAATTCGATTTTATTGGGATATTTAATCAAAAGTAGTACCCGCCCCCCCCCCTTCCCATCGACACAAACCTAACAAAAATTATGCGATAGCGGGCGAAGCACGCTTTTTCTCACCTCGAATATACTTATCTGATAGCGCTGAACCTCATGCAAATTGATATATTTCCCAATTTAAATTATTTCGTTGTTTAAAAAGCACGTGCCACCCGCATTTCATGGAAATGAAACCTAATTAATTAAATAATAATTAATATCTCCGCTTGTAATTAAGCTAGGTGTTTGAACTGGGTATGTATGAAATCACCGAAGAATTTCAAATCAGGATGGCAAAAAATTTAATCAAAAAATTTAATATTTAAAAAGTTTAAATTTCGTATTAAAATAAAAACCGCGAGCGCGCCGTAATGTCTGAGATAAAAAATCAAGTCTGCAGTTTGCTAGCCTCGCCAGATAAAATCGGGGTTCAGCTTTCGTGAATCCTCCAATGGTAGTGCTCCGAAGCTAGCTTCGCAAAAAGGGTCCAATTGTAGTCAGAGAGGTGCTTTTGATAAATTAGAAAGGTGGATTGGTTAATTTTAGAAGTTAATGAGCCCGTAATTCCGTTAATTACCAACTTTTTCAAAATTTTATGATTTGTTGTTTGATGTGAGGTGTTCAGCTATAAGTACCCAAATTTTCAAGTCTCTAACATGTATAGTTTCTGAGAACGGGCTCTGTGACGGACAGACGGACAGACAGACAGAGGAGCGAGACGAATAGGGTTTCGTGAGATGAACGAAACCCTAAAAAGACGGTTTTTTTTAATCTCTAAAACAGAACAATCAGTCACTGACTTGTGTTTTACAGCAGGAGTCCCAATCAGTCACATAGAAACAGGTCTTGGCATTTATGTCTTGCATAGCTGCCAACCTTTGAGCTTTTTTCCTACCACAAAAATTTTCTTGTAAATATCGCCTTATTTAATAGTCGAAATATCACGATTAAAGAAGGCGAAAATCTCTTCTAAATTTTAGTGGTAGCAAAAAAGCGTAAAGGTTGGCAGCTATGGTCTTGTCTCTTGTTCATTTTGAAATAATTTGACATGTTGTTTTTGAACAGATAAAAAGAACAGTTCCAGGTTTTGAATTAAAAGGTTTGTTTTCGTTGTTGAAAAGGAACAGAAATCCGCACCCCTAATTAAGTCTAGGCCCAGAGGTACAGGTACGCTGCACACAATACTGTAGTAACATTTGATCCTTCCTATGATATCTTATATACACTATGACGCAAAAGTTTAGACAATGACGTCATTCAGCTTTAAAATGTAGAATTATGACGTCAGAATTACAAAAACCTGTAAATATATTCAAAAACTGATTTAAAATGCTATGTACAAAAGACAGTCGTTTTATTTCCTATAATACTAATTTTTTTCATAAAAATTCAAATGTGCTTGTCGCAAAAGTTTAGACACTATTCTAAATTTCTTTGAATATTCGCTGGCATATGCAAATTTAGAATCGATGATGTCACAAATTTGGAGTACTTAAGTTCTGCAAACGATTGCGCTTCATAGTCGACATGCCGAGGGCTAAAGAAATTCAAGTGAATGAGGTTTCAAGGATTTGGCAGTTGAAAGGTGAAGGGAAGAGCGTTTCTGAAATTTCTGCTATTATTAATAGGTCAAAAAAATCTATTTATCGAGTTTTATCGAGTGGTTCCGAATATAAAGCAAAATGTTGGTCTGGGAGGCCACGTGTGACAAATGTACGAGAGGATCGCCTGATACAAAGACTAGCGAGTACTCAACAAATGAGCGTACGTGGAGTTCAAAGCTCATCGGGACTCTCTGTATCAAAGGATACGATTCGTAGACGAATTTTGGAAAAAGGAACAATCGTTTATAGCAAAATGCAGAAGAAACCAGCTCTGAAACCACATCATAAGTTACAAAGACTTATGTAGGCTCGAAAGCATATGTCATATGGAGAGAAATGGCAGTCAGTCATATTTAGCGATGAAAAAAAGTGGAATCTGGATGGTCCAGATGGTTGTTTATCGTATTGGCATGACTTGCGGAAGGAACCTCGACGTTTTTTTAGTCGCAGACAAGGAGAGGGCTCGGTGATGGTTTGGGCAGCCTTTGCTATAATGGACAAGTATCTCTGACCTTCACCAGTGGTCGTCAAACTTCACAGCATTATACACAGACATTAGAAGAAAACCTACTGCCATTTGCTGAGCTTCTAGGGGGTCCTCAGTGGGAATTTCAGCAAGACAATGCTTCAATTCACACTGCAAAACATTCAAAATCTTGGTTTAATTCCCATAATATAAGAGTTCTCGACTGGCCAGCATGTAGCCCAGATCTTAACCCTATAGAAAACCTTTGGAGCATCATGTGTCGCAAAGTTTATAGCAACGCTATACAATACTCTTCTGAAAAGGAACTTAAGACATCTATTGAGAATGTATGGTACGATATCGATCCACAAACTAGGCAAGATTTAGTTTCTTCCATGCAATCTCGTGTATATGACGTAAAACATAAGCATGGATGCGCAACCAGGTTTTAAAAATTGTTTATTTCGATTTTATTTAATTTGTGTCTAAATTTTGAGACATCAGTTTATTTTTGTTACCATTTAATTTATTGCAATATGCACAATTCCACTTTTCTTTGTTATAAATATTGTTTATATGTACAGCACATTAATTTCAAGCAGTGATTTGAAAATTGAATAAATATTTTTCAAAGTATGTAAGAATTTCTTCATTGTCTAAACTTTTGCGTCATAGTGTATACTTAGTGTAATACTACATGTCCGAGAAGACATGCTCACGTGAACAATGAATGTTTAATTATAAAGAACGGCAAGATTCTTCTACATAAGGTTGTTCCATTTGAAGGATAGCCAATCAGAGTAGAGCAGGACTGAAACGTCACGTGGCGGACAAGATCGGAGAGAGACCGGCCGTGACAATGTAAATAGATGAGTAAAAGAACGGAATATGAAGTAAATAATTTTTTTAAAAACAGATCCTCGAAAGTAAAGTGAACGAAATCACTTTCCTTAAAATACTTTGTTCGAACACTGATTGGAGTTAGTTAAATATAAGATACATAATGGTTAAATAATATCGCGATACATTTGTTTCATTCAAACACTTCAATAAATTCGCGAAAAAAATTACATTTTTAATGCGTAAAAGTACAAATGAAAACTTTTAAACTATTGTAAAATAAAATGAATGGATGAATTATATGAATATGATGACACAGCAGTAATAATAAAAAGACTAGAATTATCAAACAGAATAAATTAAACAAAACTCACTTCAAAACTTTTAACAATAATCCATTGTCCGATTACTAGATATAAGTTTTCAAAAAATTTCGAATGTCACTATGCTTATTCAGGATCAAAATCAATATGATTCAAATATCTGCAACAATATATATACACAGGGCTTAATTTCTAGCAAAAAAAAATAAAAATAAAAAAAAGTACCGGAACTCTAATATTTTGCAGTAATAACAACAAAGTTTATAATCCCCTGCCCCCCCCCCCCACATACGCATATTTATGTTTCATACACTATTTCAAATTTTAAAGCAATTTTGTCTTCCTCAAAAAGAAATTTATATTTTTGACATATCTTTAGGCATTAATATCTAATAAATTCTAATAAATGAACAGAGCAAAAACATTAAAGTCAGGAGTGGGAAATTTTCAGAAAATCCTACTCGTCAGGGACTTCTTTGTATTGGTGCGCAGTATTTATAAACTCTGGTCTGTTCTGACTAATATTTAAATATTCACTAAAAATAAAGAAGTACTGGAGCTGCGCTCCTGTGATCAGAGCAAATTAAGCACCGTGCAGAGCTAGAAAGTTAATCAGAGAGAATATTTTAAAAACATGAACAAAAAGCAGCGAATAAAAACGGCAAAAACAGTTGCGACTAATTCTGACATTCCTCGTCGCCATTCTGAAACCATTAAAAAAAAGAAACCCCTACACAGGACACACTATGTCACATACGTAAGCGCTTTGGTAGGAAAGAACGCAAAATATTAGAGATGGGAAAAAAGAAATAAAAATTTAGGCTTTGATTTTTTAGAAACACTATTTCCGCTAAATTCCGGAGTGAGCGCAGGGGAATTCAGACCAATATTTAAATTTCCACTAAAAACGAAGAAGTAGCGGAGCTGAGAATCAAACAGAATATATTAACGATAATATCTAACGCAAATTAAGCACTGCTTATAGGCTAATACTTCAACCCTACATTAATTTTCATCTTAAATTTCTGCTTCATTTTATTAATCCCCAAATTTAACCTTGACATGCTGGCCATAGTCAAAAATACATAACTTCGTATACTTTCCGATGATATAATGAGACATACAAATATACGGACAGACAGATATTTTGTAAAAACATGTTTTTCGGGATCTCTGACATTTAAAACGTGTAAATCCGTCGAAAACTGGAAGTCGAACAAAAATTCGACTACAATACGTTCTTCTGTTATAGATAAAAGAAAGTAAAAAAAGATAATGCTAAAGCAAATATTTTAATAGAGGAATTTTTTTTAAAGGTAAAAAAAATCCCTTTAACAAAAGAAAAATTTTAAATTGTTTATGCAATTTTTGACGTTTTCTTTTTTAAATTTTTGCGGCGATTTTTCCATATGAGTAAAAGGAATCCGGCTTTATTTTTTTAGCCCACTATTGCATTAAATCTTGTCATTTTTTTTTCAATAAAGTTTATTCGAGTTCGTACAGAGATTTTCGCATTTTTCTCGAATTTTTTATGCGATTTTTAGAATTTTGAGATTTGTAAAAGGAACTCGGTTACCAACTTTAGCGAAATATAATAAATTTTCTCCTCTGCGAGTTTCGAACTTTTTTCCCCCCACTTCATGGCGATTTGTCTGCATTTGTGAAAGAAATCTGGTTTTAATCTTTTATTCTAATATAGTAAATGCTGTCATCTTTTTTTTTTCTATCATTAAAGTTTATTCTGAATTTCTCGCGATTCTTTTATGCAGTTCTTAGAGATTTTCGCGTTCTGCAGGAATTTTTTGACGCTCGTAAAAGGAATTCGGTTTTGAAATTGTAGCTTAGTATAGTAAATTTTGTCCTTTGCGATTTTCCAGAATAATAATCGCCAGTTAATAAAATGCCCGGATTTTGAAGAATTCGGAATTTCGATTTCCGGATTTGAGACTCTGTACTGTTATGTATTGTAGACTCTGTATTGATAAATCTGTATACATGTTCTCCGAGAGTTATTAGAACACGTTGATATAGTGCATTCACTAGGTTTATTTTAAAAAAAGGCTGTTAAAATAATATAAAAATTAAAATCATTCACAGAAAAAAAATCCAACGCAGAACAGCATACAGAATACTATTGAAACGAGCGAAGCGAGGCGAATCTGTCCGCCACGTGACGTAATGCGCGAGCAGTTAAGGAATCTTTACAGTTGGCGCATTGCACGAATGGTACCCCCCTGAAAGAACGGTTAATCCACTTCATATTTTTCTATTAACAATTTTCTTTGTCATTTATTCCGGTGTGAACGTTTCAATATTTTCAACTATTTTATAAATAAAATTTTAATTTTTAGTTAATATTAATTTTTTTTTTCGTAAAGTTCTTAAGTCTTTTATTACCAGAGCTGCCACACGCGACTATTTTTTAATTTTTTTTTCGTATCACTTTTTCCGAACAAAAAACTGTTAAATATGTTTTGACATCATTTGTAAGAGAAATATACCACAAAATGAATTTTTTTAAATAATCGTGCGAACAGAATATAAAAATAGTCCCCTGCGGCAACCTTACATTACACGCCAGGGATGACAATTTTTACATTCAATCGTATAACAATTTACGAAAAGAAAAATTCTTTCTGATGGATTTCTCTTGAAAATATTCTAGTAGAAGTGTATGCCAAAGAATATTTTTCAAAAAATGTTTTTAAAAAATGTCCATTGGGTTTACATGTACTGTCCTGTTGCCATAGAGTTTATCTCTGATAAATATGCAGTTTATGCATTATTCTTTCTTCTTTTTATACTGTTAGAATGTATAAAAACTAGGGGCTCTCCAGTAAATTTGATTTATGTAATGTAAATATGTAACGTACTTGGAATTTGGAACGAGTTCACTATTAAGAGTCCCTGAAGCCATGGGATCCGCATCTCTAGTAACAGGAAAGTGGATCTTCGATTTACGATTACAGCCGAAGTTCAGAACAAAATTTCACTGGAAAAAGTTAAAAGGGTCTCCAATAAGAGCATAAAGGTGATGTAATTACAATTTATTACAATGTGTATATCCTGGTACATTTGACATACTCGTTAAATTTCTAATTTTTGCAGTTAAATGACTTCTTGTTAACTTAATTATGTAACTTAGGTTTAGAAAACAAATAAGAAAAAAAAACTTGGAAAAGAAATGAAGATAAGTTAATAACAAATCGAGGCTGAAGCCATAAATTTTATAGTATTTTTCTCTCGTTGTCAACGTACATGTGAAAGATTTTAATTTGAGAATGTGGTGCGAGAGGAATTACAAAATAGTCCCCAATGACACTCTTGTAAATGTAATGTTTCGTATGTTGTGCGTGTGCTTGTAGATGATGGATATTTCTAGGGTTTCCTGGTGATTGTGGTCTTGTATATAGAAGTCTGCAGAAAGCCATTTACCAGCAAAATTATAAAATTAACGACATAATAAATGTTAAAGCATAAATACAATATAATAAATAAACAAATTGCGTGACATAAATTGACCGATCTCGAAAACGGCTGATTTCTGACGGGGAGTTCCATTGAGTTTTTAACTCCCCGCGACGAGATTTTTCCAGCGATACTATTCTCGTTAAAATCTAGTTAAAAAAAACACACTTCCGGCACTTCCTTAATTAGAAATTTACTATGTACAACCTGAATTTTTTCGATGCTGGAATTTGTTGCAGAACGCCAGATTGGAGACGGAGGACAGCACGAGTCCTCTTATAACTTGCCCACTCATCATGGTCAGGGAGATTGTACTGTTCAGGTTAGGAATAGAATGAATTTTTCAAAAACGTTTATTGCGTTATTTTTAATACTTTTTCGAAAATGATTTATTTTCAGGTAATTGTGAATGGTTAGATTCCTGGGAGCTTGCATGGTACCTATTAAAACTTTACTCGGGACAACTTGAATTTTTCAATGATGGATTGTGTTGCAGAAAAACAGATACAAAAAAAAGCAATTTAACAAATTATTACGACCATTTGGAAAATGATTTTTTTCAAAGAGTAAAATTTAAGACATAAAAAATCTCACGGAGTTGATCATACATTACGTACGAAATGAATTAAACATCAATAGTGTTATTACACGTAAAAATTGCAAGCGACAAAAATCGCCTGAGACTCGTCAGATTTCTTGAAACTTACGTTTTATCCAAACATCCCACAATATTACTTTTTACACCGTCGTATAGAGAAAAAAAATGTACTTTTAAATGCAATTTCTTGAAAGCTGTTTCTCAATTTGTTTCTGAGTTATTCATTTTTTTTTGTAGTTTTTATTACTTTTTTGTCATAGTGGCAACAGAAGTATCCATCTCTGCAGAAAGTAAAGGGAAAATACAGATTACTGTATAGACCAATCGCAAAACGAATAAAATGCGGATTCAAACAATAAAAAGCTTCAGATATGCTTTTGATTTCCTACCCTGACGAGGATAAAAACCATTTTTCCAAATGGTTAAAAATTAGAGAAGTATGGAATATGTAACTTAGTATGTAAATGTTTTTTTTTTTCTTATTAAACATTTTTCAGAAAATTATTCCGCGGTGATGTCGACTTTTGATTTTGATGCAGTGATCTGCGTTCTCTTCTCTTTTGTTAAGATGCTTTATATTCTTGGTTCTCGTTTTTTCAATAAAGCCCTTGCTGGTAAATGGAAAAATATTAGCAATTTCAAAATAGCGCTCTTTCGACGCCGATTAATCAAAACTTCGCATTTGACGCTCTGATATCCAGTGCTGCATGTGCGCGACATTTTTTTAATTCAAAATACTAGTAACTGTTTTCCCTGCAAAGCACGTTTGTTTTCACAACTGACCGCAGGAGAAGGAAGTGGTGCTATTGAGCAATAAAAAAATTTAACACCTACTCCGCACTCTCTAAGTTTAATCGCTTTAGTTTAGATGAATATTTTGCATGCAAGGAACTTGCAACGAGTTCATTATTCAGACTACCTGGAGCCATCGACTCAGTATCTCTAGTAAGAGGAACATGGATCTTAGATTTATGACCGTAACCGAAGTCCACAACAGCAATTACGCTGGAAAAATAAAATAGGTCTATAAGAAGAAAAGAAAGGAAAACTAAACCTGAAAAAGACACCTTCGGCCAAAATAAATAAAGTTAAATTTAAAATAAAAGAATGATTTAGAAATAAAATATATAAAAATAAGCCTACAAAATAGTTGCAGTATAAAAAAATCAAATAGCAAAGCTATATACAAAAAACATATACAAAACGCCAAAGACGGTACCCAGCACTAGTAATAGTTAGCGGACGAAACTAAAAAATGAAGTCAAGGTTTAATAAATTCTGTGGTATGTTGAACAGCATGAGGTCCTATAACTTGCCCGTTCACCATAGTCAGAGAGATTGTCCTGTCCAGGTTTAGGAATAGAATGAATTTTGTCAAATAGTTTATTGCGTTATTTTTCATAGTTTTTTTAATAGGCTTTATTTTCAGGTCTTTGTGAATGGTTTTATTCCTGCATAATAATGCCAGATGTCCCACGTAAATCAGGTCTCCAAATGCTCTCTACACCAGTATTTTAAACTAATTTTCTTCGCCTTATCTACTGACCGAATGATCTGCGATTAAAAATGGTGAAATAAACTGCAAGAACTTAGTGGTGTCCAGACTATTTGGAGATTTGATTTACGCGGGAAAGATAGTAACGCTATTCCTGCAATACCAGGGATCTTTCCTGATACGTTTTAGAACTTTATTCTGATAACCTATTTTTTTCGATATTGAAAATTGTCGGAGAACCCCAAATTGGAGCACGTAGAGAAGTATGGGACTTACTATCGTTTTATATAACAGTTGTTTGTTTGCCGTACTCATCTCATATTTATATGTAAGGTAAGCAACATTCTTACGTTCAGGGCCGAAACTAGGGGAAGGGCAGAGGGGGCACGTGCCCCGGGCGCCGCTTTAACAGAAGGTGAAGGGGGCGCCAGAATGAAGATTTTGTTTGACGTTTGATACAAGATTGTATATATATATACGAAATTTGTACAAAAATGTCTCGCAGCCGGAAAATTTAAAGGAAAACTTAATCAAATGCATTACACTTTATAAATAGATAAAAAGATTCATCTACAATACAAAATTGCAAATGAATAAGAAAAAAGGCTTTTTTCATTCTCCCATTCCAAAAGTATCATGACTATGGCTTTCATCTTCACCTTTGCCTTCTATCTTTCACTTCCTGTGTAGGAAAATCACTACCATTTTTCAAGGTCAATCTCTATTGTCGGACACTGTCCACTACTGATAACTAACAAGTGCGAAGCGACCCCTCACAGTCTGAGTTTTCTATTAGATAAAAAAATTCCATGAAAGCTGTTTGTTGTTTTTCCGCTAAGCAGCGTTGAGTTTCTTTTCTTTTTTTCTTTTTTTTTCCCCGTCTTGCTATGGGCGATGGCTGCCCGGACAATAAAAACGAACAGGAGGGGAAATGCACAAAGTAAAATTCTTAGTAAAACCGTTTTTTGTTTAAGAGTACAGCATTTGTAGTGGGACGGTAAAAAATCTTGCACAGGACGTCACGTCATATCTAGAAAAGCAAAGCCCCCCGCCTTTATCGCCCAAAATGATTTTTTTTCTCGTCTATCTGGCATTTCTAGGCGTTTTGCCACCCTGCAATGGCGTATCTAGACTCATCGTTTGTGAGGGGGGCTGAGGTGTAGTAAAAGTTTCTAAGAGGGAATCACAAGAATCGGGAAAAATTCCGCTTTAAACATTTTTTATCATAGCAGGTAACATATCTATTACACAATAAACCTACTATGAGGAAAAAATACAAACGTACAGCAAGATGTTGACCTCATTTAGGCCTATACAAGAAAAAAAAATCCTTTTGATTCCGTTTTCAAGGTTTTAATGAATCAATGTTTGGCAAACCTGATTACGTAGTTCAGTTTTATATATTTTAAATTTAATAATAAGTTGTCTATTAGATACTTAGTAAAATTGTTTTTGTAAATTTACTTTGTAGTGGAGGGGGGGGGGCGCCAAAATCCATGCTTGCCCCGGGCGCCATAAAGGCTAGTTTCGGCCCTGCTTACGTTTGTAAAATTTACGGACGCTATGTTCGTTCCGCTTGTGCTATATAAGTCTAGATGCACAACCAGATATTTGACATCTCGACCAAAGTACACTGATGAACCATTGAAGTTGATTAGGGATGAGATAGTAGGTTTCCTTGAGAAAACGACAGCAATAGATTTATTACAGTTAAATTTAATTAACCATATAGAAAAAAAAATTCAGGTAAGTGCATGTGTGTGTAGTTGAACCATGTCCATGTTGCGAGTCATGATTATAGCATAAAGTGCCAATAAAGTGTGTGGTGAACGTGGTGTATCATCATGCCATGCGCATACATCATGTATATATATCGTATTTAGCCAGGTATCCAATTTAGAATCGCATGGCACCACTGCAATAACTGGACGTGGTCTGGAAAATTGCTTGGTATAGAGGAAAATAAATGTTTTCTGCAAAAGTACGACAAATTCTATAAAATGCTTGAACAGAACAGGTACTGAAAAGCATTTTAAGCAATTTTAATCCATTAGAAAATTTTAAGCAATTTTAATCCATTATTTTTCCGCATACTAAATTTGTTTTTTAATTGGCACGTCATGGTCACGTAAAATATTTTTTGACTAAACTTGGCACGCGGCAACAAAAAGGTTTGCCGACCCTGGCCTAACAGTAGTCTAATACTTTCTGCCGTCGATAAATCTAGAATTATAGAAAATTTTAAAATAAAACTGGTGCCAACAGTTTTATTCTGCAATTTTTAAATTTGAAGTTAAAACTTGTATTCAAAATGTTTCCCTATTATTTAGGAAAATCATTTTCGTTTTAACTTACATATTTCTTTGTATTATTTTACTTGAAAATCAGTTAATGTTATTAGATTCTAAGTCTAATTTTAGTAAGCGCATCATCGTGTGCTGCTTCCATTATTGATTATCCGATACACTATTCAGCATCCGATACAGGTTTTGGTGGTTGTGTGCCCTAGATGTATTCTTCTTTGACAGATATAAATTGCTGTTTAATTACTTTGAAAGAGATCACGCCATTGTGTACTATGAAAGATTTATGAGATGGATTTTTGGGAATAAGCTTGTCATATACAGACAACTCGAGCGTAAACATTTAACCCTCTAATTCCCATGGTAGGATTTATGTAATTAGTGCTTGAAATTTAGTAGATTTTTTTATATATATTCCGAAATCACATCTAAATATAAAATTCGTAAAAATCGCTTTATTTAATAACAAACATTACGTCATTAAATAAAGGAAAATTTCTTTTTGTAGATATTTTGCTATGAATCCACATGTACTGAACTTCAATAACGATTTAAATCACGGGTATTCGAGGGTTAAAATAAAATCTTGATGTAGAAAAACACATGATTTTGGATAGGGATGCACAGATTACTGCCCGCAGACAATTGAATTACCGCTATACTTTAACAGAATAATTTTTTTAATGAAAGAAACTTCCAAATAAAATAAGTCAATGATATCTTTCGGTTATTCTGGTGGCAAATGACTTTTATGAAAAATGTTATGCAGCTCTAGTTTATTAAATGAAAAAAAAAATACCTCCGTCAAAAGTAATCCATATAGTTTGTGTACAAAAATAGAGCTAAATTGAAATATTTCGATTCTAATGAGAAATTTCAGAAGAAAATAAACAAAATATAAAATACACAGAAATACGGTCAAAGTTCTCTTTTTTTATATCCTCAAATGTCACAATGGGCCAGGAATTTAAGATAAAATTTATTTCTGTACATAAGAAAACGAAATATTTGCTTAAAAATATTGTGGTCAATATGACATTCGTCGATTAAAATTAAAAGCCGTCACTGAGGCGGCATCGTCTGCATAGAGCTAAATAAACAGTTAATATTTTCAAATAAGAATTCTGCTGGGAAATATTTTTATATAACTTAAGTAAAATTCCTATTATATTTAGCGGTAAAAATACTTATAATAAATACTAATAAGTAACTTAAAGAGAGCTTGTCATAAAAGCTTATTTCAAAATTAATATGATAGTATAAATTCACGAAATTTATACTGTGTTTATAGTTTATACTATATTCTTTTTAGGGTTACAACGGTTTGCGAGTAGCAAAAAAATGGAGTTAATTTTGTACGACATCATGTTCGCTAAAATTTGTCAACTGGCTGTGAAACTGCAACAATGAAATATTTTATTCTGAGAAAAGTAGAAAATATAAAATCTATAAAAAAAATAAAGAATACAAAAAAATATATATATATATATATGAATATTATGTTGAGAAAATAGTTTAGAAATTTTGAACACATAGTTTAAATAATGCTTTTTTTTTTCTTCCCCTACCTAAAAAAGAAACATAGGGAAAAATATGTATTTTAATAAAATTACTAATGTGCTCTTTCTACCAAATCGAGGGAAATTTAAAAAAAAAAAAAAAAAAAAAAAAAAAAAAAAAAAAAAAAAAAAAAAAAAAAAAAAACGGTGAATTCTCCATTTTTGCGGTCTATACTGCATTAACCTTTTGCGCTCGGCGTCTCTTACACAAATTTTATTCGATCCGCACCACTTTAAGAAAAAAAAAGGTTCGTTCAAGTACACAATTTCAACTGTCACTTCGGCTGCGAACACCTTTGAAACTGAGGCACCTGTGGACAACTCCACACATACCCGGGATCAGAACTGGTGAGAAATGGCAGGAGAGCAAGCCAAGGCCTGGATAGTAGCAATTAAAAAGGGGGGGAGGGCAAAAAGACCTGAACGGGTGGGAAAAATGAGCTACTTGAAGTAAAAACATAAAAGTATGATTGAAAAACAGAAAAAGGCAAAGACAATTTACTAGGAGGAAGTTTAAGTATAGCATTACAACAACTAGATATATTTTTGGATTTTATAAAAGTTTTTGAATTTTTTATAGGTTTTTTCATATAAAAGACCCGAACGGGTGGGAAAAATGAGCTACTTGAAGTAAAAACATAAAAGTATGATTGAAAAACAGAAAAAGGCAAAGAGAATTTACTAGGAGGAAGTTTAAGTATAGCATTACAACAACTAGATATATTTTTGGATTTTATAAAAGTTTTTGAATTTTTTATAGGTTTTTTCATATAAGTTTTAAGTTTTTTGTAGATTTTTTATAATTTTATAACAAATGAGTATTAAACTCAAGAACAAATACACAATTTCGAAAATGCTCTGATTAAATAACATACATTTTATTTTCCTTTATTACTAGTGCCAAAAACAAATTTTGCAAAGAAAGATTATGTCTCCGCAGCGGAGCCCTCGAGTGCAAAGGGCTAATATATTGTAATTGAAGTTTTGAGGAACAACGTGAATTGCAGTTTTAAAATTAAGCCTTATTTTCAAAATAAACATTGTAAGACTATAACAGCAATGTATTTCCGAATTGTAATATTCGAGATACATAATCGCAGATTAAATAAAACATATATTACTCTTTGGAAATTGTGGTAGACATATGAAAAAAATATTTCAAATTGGCAATACTGCCGATCTAGGTCCCCATATGTACTTCAATACCCTCGATGAAATTTTACTGTCATTAATGGTACTTTTTTTTTTTTTAAATTTCCATATTTATTTGTAATGTTAACCGGTATATTAAGGAAATAATAACTTGAAAGAGATTATTTTAAGCCATGTTTAAAGAAATTTTATAAAGTATATACCAAGGGAAAATGTCTGTATTCATTCAAATATTCTTGTATGTTTTGTCTCTAAATTATGACTCGATACATGCTTTAACCCCTTCCCAGAGGTGCAAAGCTACCACTAATCTTTCATAATATTGGGTGATTCTAAAAGTTCGTGCCCTAATTAACAGATGGCAGTAGCTTGCGATTTTAACTGTGCTGATGTTTCTTTTATAACCATATTATTACCTGACAGTTATCTACATGTTTTGCGAGTGAACATACTGTTAAAAAAAGTATTTTCAAATTAATTTGTGTGCAAGATTAATATTCAAAATGAAAAGTTACATTTTCGACATGTTATGTTATATGAGTTTTAAAAAGGAATGAGTGTTGAATGTTTTACAAAAAATATTCAAGACGTTTATTTGGATCGTGCTCTCGCTCCTAGGACAGTTTAAAAGTTGTTTTATCGTTTTCGAAATGGTGATTTTAATAGAAATGATAAAATTCGGTCTGGACAACCTTCTGGTACTGATAATGAATTAATCCGTGATTTATTGAATAATAATCCATGGATTACTACTAAAGATATTGCTGAGAGACTAAATTTTGACAATTCGACTGCATTTTGCCATTTAAAACAACTTTGGTACACTTCGAAATTCGATGCATCGGAAATCGGGCAAGAACTTTTCAAATCACCATATATGTACGTCAGCATAAAGCGTGTTTAATACGTGCATCAGAATTTTTTTTAAATAAATGAAACTAAATAAGTTTTGTATTGAAACCTGAAATTAAACAAATTAAGATTCATCAAAGAAATTTTCTGGTTCGAAATGTTGTTAAACTAGATCAAATTAATCTACATATTACCGAAGATTAGTGGGAGATTGGCAACTCCGCATTCACGACGGAAGTTCTTTAACGACATTTTAATTGTTAATACCTACAACTCCATATAAAGTTTTTCGCGTTATCTAATCCGATGATTCCATAATTAAACAAGGCAAGGATTACTAATGAAATGTTATAGAATTAAAAAAATAAAAACAATACTAACTCTATGTGGAATGTATAACTGGCAACCGCCCACATACTTGCTACACTTCCAGCATTCTTCCGTAAAATGGGAGTTAATTTGTCTCAGGTTAAAGACATTTCGAACTAGATTGTTTAAAAATAAATTCAAATAATGTTATATAAACGGTGGATAAGATCTGAGACTTCCTAGTTGACAGAAATTCCACGGCTTGGAGATGAGTAGATTATGTAACACAACTTCGGGAGCCATCAGAGAAGTCTAGCAGTAATACAAAATTTACTACAATAATGAGAGAAAGACAAAAAAATTCGCAGTTGTTTTAAATATTATATCGCACTTTTTTAATATTAGCCCTGCTACTAACTGAAAGTTTTTATGCGGCTGGACCTATTTGTTAAAATATATTTCTTGAATATTTCATTTTTTTTTTCAAGCAACATCCACTTCATTTTCATGTAACCAAAATTTAATTTCTCAAATTTTCTACTTGAAAATGCTTTAGAATGGAAAAAGAAAGAAAGCTGAACCATATCATGTATTTAGATTTTCTTTTGTATAAGAAACCAATCCACCTACTACTTTAAATTCCCTTCCCCAGTATTGTACAATTTGAGTACTAAAGTTAAAATAAATACGATTTTATTTATCCCTGAAGCCGAAAAATTCAATCAATACCGTGTGTTGTACAGCAGCAGGCCAAGTCAGTCACACAGTAACAGTAGGAAACAGGGCTTGGTTTACTTTCCTCGTTCATGTCTACATTACTTGACCTGTTATCCACCCACTACTTTAAAATCCTTTCCCCAGTGTTGTACAATTTGAGTACTAAAGTTAATATAAAGAAAACGTTATTTATCTCTGAAACCGAAAAATCAACCAATACCCTGTGTTGTACAGCAGCAGACCAAGTCAATCACATACAAACGGTAGGAAACAGCTCTTGGTTTACGTTCCTCGTTCAAGTCTACATGACGTGACCTGTTATCCACCCACTACTTTAAATTACCTTCTTCAGTATTATACAATTTGAGTACTAAACTTAAAATAAAGAAGACTTTATTTATCTCTGGAACCGAAAAATTGATCAGTACCCTGTGTTTTATAGTAGCAGTCCCAGTCAGTGACATAGAAACAGTAGGAAACAGGTATTGGTTTTCATTTCTATTTCACTGCTACATGATGTTCAATTCTACATTAAAGGAACTTTTCATTTTTCAACAGTAGCAGAAACATCCTGCATCATTTGAACAGGGCTGCCAGATTGGTATCCATTTTTATTTAAAAAATTCAGAATAACACCACGAAATGATAAAAGTATTTTCAGATGTATTTAATGTTAGACATCGTTCATTACTGCAAATTAAAATCCCTCTTCGAGAAGTTCCGTTCTGAAGTCGAAATTCCGGAACCAAAATGGGGGACAAGCTGTCAACTCTGCATTTGAGCCTCCCTGTAATTATTTAATTTCATATGCCTGAGAAGACATATGTAACTTGAACGGAGTAGATTACGTCAACGCAAATTGTTTAAAACAGAACATGTTTTATTATTAATGATTTGATTTCTTATTTATTCCTCTTTCAGTTTGAATATTTTATAATAGTGTCAGAGTTTTAAGCTAATATAGAATTTTTTTTCCTTTCTCAAAGCTCTCTAAAAGATTTTATTACGGCCAGGGGTGACTATTTATATATTCAATCGTATCAAAATTACATAATAAGATTTCCTTGTGGTAGGCTTCTCCTGAAACAATTCTCGTATAAGTGTATGACAGAGATTATTTTTTAAAAAGTGATACCAATAAAATAAAAAGTAGTCCACTGAGACTTATATGTATCCAACTGTAGTCTTAGATTTCAGGGGCAGAAAAATTCTGTTCATTAAATTTTTAAAAATTGACTCACACTAGAATTTATAAACAAAATTTTCCGAAAATAAACACCTGCTTTTCTTTGCTTTCATTACAAAAGCAAAATTTTATTTAAATATTCTTGTTGCCGTTTGTCACTTTTAAAATTAAAATTTGGTGGTCACGCCATGTGACCACCGCCCTTGAAAGGATTAAATCATGCTCAGGCAAATATGCAGTTTATGCATTTTCTTTACCTCTTTTTATATCGTTAGAATGCATGAAAATTCGGGAGCTTCTCCCAGTAAATTTGATTTAAGTATTGTAAATTTGTAACACAGGATGTAAATAACTTCTTTTTCAACAGATTTTAGAAAAAAAATTCCATGTTGGCCTCGATTTTTGATTTAATTGTAGTGCTGTGTGTGCTCTTCTTTTTGTGAAGTTGCTTTCCATTCTGGATTCTCGATTTTCAAATAAAGCCTGTCCAGATGAATTGAAGAAATTTAGCAAGATGAAAATAGTGCTCTCCAGGGGCCGATTGTTCAAGCATTCGAATTTGATGTCCACCTATTCTGTTTTGGCCGTCGCTACCTTTTTAAAATTCAGATTGCTTGATCCTGAATTAAGTGAATGACACCAGAATTTACAAAGAATTTTATTTCAAATTAAATAAAAGCTTTTACTGTCGTACTTGATCACCTGATCACCCGACCGGAGCACCAACAAAAGAATGGCATAGGATGTAACGCTCCGGTGGAAAATCCCCACAACAATCACCGATGCCGGACATCGGAAAGCACCCAAAATAACAGGGAAAAAGGCACATATTCTGACGAACTTACAAAGTAAATCGTAAATTTAAAAAACAATTGATGTTGCTTTCATCATAATAATAAAAATAAAAACAAAAGTGAAGTGACTTAAATGTATAACAAAAGTTAAGACTATAAATCCTTGTTCAAGATTATGAAGTGTAAATGTTCATAAAAGTTCACTGTTCACTAATGTTCAAATGAGTTCAGTGTTCGAAAGAAAAATGTTCATAAAAGTTTTACATAAGATAAACTAACTTGAAGAAAGATCACCATAATGTTCAGACCTCAAGAGAAAATCACCGCCAACAAAAATGTCAGACAAAGGACAGTTACTATAAAAGGCACAATGTTGAGCCTTTGATGTAGTGTCAGAAAACCACGTAATGTCCGTAGCGAACCACTGATGAGTATTAACAGTATGATAGAAGTAAAAAGTTACAAGTGTAAAAATTATCAAAATTTATATCTAATAAATGAGTATTCCCTATTAAGTGCGTTGTACATAGCACACAGTTTTCTATAGTTTGAACGGGTGGTGAGAACGTTTCGAATATTCCATCTCAGTGTACAATTCCTGTTGAATTTAAATGTACAAGGCATTAAGTAATTAGGCATTAAGTATACAAGGCATTAAGTAATATAACAAGACAATGTCCAAACAAATAATGTTGTATACTTCCTACTTCACCACAGTTACACCTGTTATCTGGGCGTTTTCCTATTTTAAACAGATACTGTGGAAATGCTCCATGTGAAGAAAGAAAATAACCTATCACCTGGGATTCACATAGAAATAAATCGTTAACCCTGTTTAATATCGCATAAGTATCTCTTCCCTTCTCCGAATTTTCCCAAGAAACCTGCCATTGATCATGTAGAAGTGTTTTAAAATGACGCTTTAAAATAGAAGTTGGTGCAGGAATGCGTAGAACTTTATCATACAGATCATTTATAATAACTGATTTTGCCAACATGTCCGCTCTTTCATTTCCTGATATTCCAACATGCGATTTTATCCAGCCAATATATATGACTTTATTATGTAACAGGCGCAAAGAGTTGAAGATATTAAAAAGCTGACCGTTAGATGGAAATAAGCGCTGAAGAGCGTAAATTGATGACAAGCTGTCAGTATAAAGATGAAATGAATCATGCGGGGAGTCGATGCACCAACTGATAGCCTCGTCTATCGCAGCCAATTCTGCTTGAAAAACAGAGTTATAGTCATGTAATTTTAATCTCATGTCTAGCATAAAAGAATCCCTATACCAAACCGTAAATGCAGCTCCTACACTGTTCATCATTCGAGAACCGTCAGTATACAGTATCGGATGATTCACCACTGGTACTGTATCAACCACTGGCTTAACAAATTTTATATTTAAGTTTTCAAAGAAGTAAGGATAATTATATGTCCTCAGTTTATTCATAAAATCTTCACCTTTAAAACACATATTGTCAATCAAGACTGTACCATTTCCATAAATGATATTATAACGCTTAGAAGACAAATTCAGTTCTATGTCAAGTGGTGGAGCACCCACCAAAACACACAATGCGTCATTAGAAATCGTACGATATGCCTTTAAGACAGATAGCAGACATAGACGTTGACATGAGAGTAATCTTGTTATTCCATGTTGATTTAACAGGGTTCGTACGCATCAGGGGATTCCTGGGATTTTAGGTGGTTTAGTACCAGGAATTTCCTAAAATACTGGTCGCTATATCTGAAGATAATTTTTTTTATCAAATCACTTCATTAATATCACTTTACAAAAATTCTGGTAACACGTCCTTGAAGCGTACGAACCCTGTTTAAGTCAGGCATCCAGATCTCATGCCCATATGAAATACGTTTCTTCAAGACGGTATTGTACCATATCTATTTATATAAAATCCAAGTCTCTGTGTGTCCCTCACGATTCCGGTAGGACCGCCTCATTGTAATGAAAAAATGTTGAAAAATAGTAATGTAGGGTTACCACAGTAGTGCCAAATGCTGAACAACTTGGCGGATTATCGCCACATTTTATGAAATATCGCCAAATTTGTTGACGAAAATAAGTTGTCATATATGAAGCCAACTTGGCGTTAGCTAGCTAATTTCGCGAAATTCCCATTTAAAACCATTAATATTCCATACGAGGTCACCGCAATTTAATGGCTTCTAAGGATTTTTTTTTTCAAAATGTATGGGTGAGAATTTAAAGTGTAATATACGAAAATATACGTTTTTATATCGTCATCCCTATGCTACAAATAAAATATGACGCGCTGTACTATCTGAGCTCTTAACTGCCCGATTTTAATGGGCTTTACATAGCCGGATACAGAAATTAAATTGTCGGTAGTTTTCCAGCATAGGGGCCTTGGCGAAATAACGAAATCTGCCTTGGCGAAGAAGGGAATTTGGCAACATATTTTCTGGCAACCTATTCACTATTTTATTTCATATAAACACGGATTTTTTTTTCAACATTTATACAATGTATTTAACATAAAGAAGCCATTTGTCTAATTTTATTCAGAAACAGAAGTTATTTGTGCATAAAAACAACAATAATACATACATTTATTTAAAATATAAACAAATTTATAGAAACAAACAGAAAAATTCATCAAGTTTGTTTTCGTAGCTGTTTTTAACATTTGGCAACAAATCTTACTTTCTGATGCCTGAAATCCATCAAGTTTTTTTCAAAAACCGCCAAGGCCCCTATAGTGGAAAAGTACCAAATTCTCTCCTATTCTGCACTATCTGCACCATAGTTTGTAATATATGCAAGGCGGTGAGAGCGAAAAGTTTAAATATTAAATTTTAGATCTATTTATATAAAATCCAAGTCTCTGTGTGTCCCTCACAATTCCGATTGGGCTGCCTCATTGATCGCGGCAATGTTAGGCTTCGTTCAACTTACAAAAATCGGTACAACTTAGCTATTCCGTCGACCAAAAATCTATTGCCAAACTACAAGATTAAATGCCAATACTGGTTGATCGTAAATGTCACATTCACTTAACTTTATGCAAGTTACACGTGTTTACGTCATCAAGTGATTTTTATTTCGACGTTTTATTTATATTTTTATTAATGTTGTACTAATTTATTTGTTCTTTCGTTATTTATAATAACAATTATGTCAATTTGTATAACTTGGCGAGTGGTTTGGCGATTTATATAATTTGGCGAAATTGGTCGACGGGATAACTAAGTAGTACCCAAAAATGCGATATACAATTTCTTCTATCTGAAATCCCGTCTATAAAATATTCAAAATTGGAAAAGTTTAATGTTTTGCGCTATCGTTAAAACCATTTCAGAAACCGTGTTTAATTTTGCGGTACTACTTGATTATCCCGTTGACCAAAAAACTATCGCCTAATTATAAGATGGATGCCAATAATGGATGATCGGTAATGTCACATTCATTTGATATTAAACACGGCGCACGTGTTTCTTACGTGATCAAGTGATTTTTGCTTCAACTGTTTCTTTGTATTATTATTAATGTTTTTCTAATTTATTTGTTCTTTCGTTATTTAAAAGAAAAATTATGTCGATTTGTATAATTTGGGGAATAGTTTGGCAAAAAATCACGCATTGAATATCTATCCCAACACCTCGAAATAGCCTGCATGAGAAAAAGTGACCCGATGTTAGCATTCATCGAACAGTGAATTACCCCAATTGTTTTTTTAGTTTTATTTACTTTTTTTTTTAATCTTTTAACATTGCATTAAATGTGTATTAAATAAAAATAGGTACATATGTCACAGACGCACCGGGGTTTCTTTTTAGCACCAAAAGGGCGATTTTTTGCCTGGCGTGGTAACCTGCAAATTTTTGCTTTGAATGAAAACTTGGTGTTTTATAATAAAATTAAATGTGCGTGTTAAATTAAAATTATGTGTACGATAATGGCAACTCAAAGCGGCAACTGTTTTTTTTTTTTTTTTTTTTTTTTTTTTTTTTTTTTTTGAGTGAAAAAAAGAATAATGAAGTAGAAATGTAATATAGAATATTTTATTCAACAATTTATTGTATTTTTCATTTGAAATGAATGAAACTGCATCCGAACGTAAACGTCGTTCAGACAGAGAACGTAGAGCCGGATGGCTAGCTCGGCAGTCGCAAGAAACATTAAATTCTATCCGAGAAGAAAATAGATTACGGCATTCAAATCAAAGAGCTAATGAAAGCCATAGTGATCGATCTGTAAGATTATCTCATAACTCTTTGCGTACTTCTACACAGCGTTCAAGTGAAAATGAAGAACAAAGTTAATCCGACGTAGTCATGATGCTGAACGTCATTCTCGGCGGTTTTTGACTCAACGACAAAACTACTACGAAAATCGGCAACAATTAATTTCTGAAGCCTCTCAGTCTCAAGTTATTGAGCCTCATACGTGCGGACAATTAAGCATTCTCTGCCAATTTTGAAAAGGGCGCCATTTTCAAGCTGAGAAACCCAGAGATGGAAAATTTAACAGTTGTTGCCATAAAGGTAAAGTTAGGCTTCCACAACGTCATCGGTTTCCACCATACCTCCAAGACTTGATGAACAATTCAAATGCACTTAATTATCGTAATTTCAAAGAAAATATTCGCTCAGACAATAGTGCCATTTCATTTGCTTCGATGGGTGCTAAACTTGCTGGAAATGCTCCGGGACACGGCCCTTATTGTTTTAAAGTTCAAGGCCAAATTTATCACCGAACTTACCACTTGCATCCTCCTAATGGCCAACAAAGAAAATTTGCTCAACTTTATGTTTTGGATACAACACAAGCTGTCGAAGAGCGTCTTAACATACCCGACAATGACAACTGTTTACCAAATATTTTGCTTGAACTTGATTTACTTATGCGGCAAAATCCTTATGCTCAAGTTTTCAAAAAATTGAGTGAGGTGGAGAATGTGCAGCAACAACTTGCACAAAGATACAATTTACAAATGCCAAGAGTTAATATGGTATTGCGTCGAGATCACCATTCAGACAACAGGCGATATAATTTGCCGACATCAAACGAAGTAGCTATGGTTTTTCTAAATGGCGATGGTGAACCACCCTTTCAACGCGATATCAGAATTTATCCAAGAAATAATGACCAACCTTTTGTAAACTTGAATATTTTAAGTCCTAATTTAGATCCAATGACTTATTCTATATTTTAGCCAAACGGAGAGCCTGGCTGGACAACAAATTTATCACTATCACCTTATCCAGGATTTTCACCTGGTGTTCGAAGTAATATATCACTGCTTCAGTTCAAAGTTGCTCAAGCAGCGATTCGGGATAATGAGTTTAATCCAATATTGCATGGCGGAAAACTTGCTCAACAGTGGATAATAGACTCTCACTTACAAGTGGAAGCTAATGATCTCAATTTCATAAGACAGAAGCAAAAAAAAACTTCGTGCAGACGATTATTCTGGCCTCAGGGACTTTGTAGCCCAAGAAGCAGCTGATGCAGGTGTTACTGCTGGAAAAGCCATAATTCTACCTTCTTCATTTCAAGGGCCTCCTAGAAATATGAGAGAGAGATACAATTATGCTGTGTACATTGTTACAAAGTTTGGAAAACCAGATGTGTTTTGTACATTCACGCGCAATCCACAATGGCCAGAAGTAGTCAAAAATCTACTGCCCGGACAAACGTCATCAGACAGACCTGATTTAGTAGCGAGAGTGTTTAAAATCAAACTATCAGCATTAATGAATGATATAACAAATGGGGTAAATTTGGTAAAGCTGTAGCCTTTGTATATACTATTGAATGTCAAAAAAACTGCTCATATTCTTTTAATTCTAGCAGAGCCCTATAAATTTCGTAATGATGCACAAGTTCACCGTTGTATTTCTTCGGAGTTACCAGATCCTGAAACTTATCCACGATTATCAGAAATTGTTCTTCGCACTATGGTCCACGGGCCATGCGGAACTTTGAATCCGAATTCTCCATGCATGGATGGTAATAAATGCACAAAAGATTTTCCAAAAGAGTTTCAAGAAACAACTAAAGTCAATCTGAATGGTTATCCACTCTATCAAAGACGACAAGGCCCAACTGCTATAGTTCGCGGCAAACAGATAGATAATCGCTACATCGTACCACATAATGCATATTTACTGCTTAAATATGACGCGCACATCAACACTGAAGCCTGCACGTCCATCAAATCTATTAAATACATTTACAAGTACATATACAAAGGTTATGATGCAGCAAATGTAGTAGTTCATGCTGGAAATAATGAAAGTAACGAGTTTGTGTATGATGAACTGTCGTCACATGTTGATTCTCGATATGTGAGTGCACCAGAGGCAATGTGGCGGTTACTGGAAAATGAAATGTATGATCGCTCTCATGCAATAATTCGTCTTGCCATTCATTTGCCTTTAAGACAACAGGTTTATTTTCATGGTGGTGGTACAAATGCTGCTTTGAAACAAGCTGCCCACCGCGAAACGATGCTGACTGCTTAGTTCAAGTTGAATAGAACAGATAAGGAAGCAAAACAATATCTTTATGTTGATATACCATATCATTATGTATACGAGAAAAATGCTTGGAAAAAACGACAAAGAGGAGGCGATAAAATTGTTACAAGAATATATTATGTTAATCCAAAAGATATTGAACGTTTCTGCCTTCGGTTACTTCTCCTTTATGTTCCTGGTGCTACATGCTTTGAAGATTTACGAACATTTGATGGAAATCTGTACAACGCATTTCAAGAAGCTGCACGTGCACGTTGTCTTCTTGCTGAAAATAATGAATGGGATCAATGCTTAGAAGAGGCTACTTTAACTGCAATGCCATTACAAATGCGTCAAACTTTTGCATTTATTTGTATATTTTGTAATCCAACAAATGCAGCTAATTTGTGGGGAAAATATAAAAATTCAATGAGCGAAGATTACTCAAGAACATATAATGAATCAGCTGCTCAGAACCGAGCTTTGCAGGATATTAATTGCATGTTGGAATCTCATGGATTAAACTGTACATCATTTAATCTTCCTACTCCCGATATACTGCACGAAATTCAAAATGAAGAATTCGATTATTTTAATGAAGCTGAAGTAGCTGTTGTACAAATAGCAACATTAAATTTCTTACAACGAGAAGCTTTCAACCAAATTAAATCATCACTTGAAAGTGATTCTGTTACGAGACGTTACTTTTACTTAGATGGTCCTGGAGGATCTGGTAAAACATATTTGTACAACGTACTCATGCATTTTGTTAGAAGTAAATGCCAAGTAGTACTTCCACATGCAACAACATGAATTGCATCAATTTTATTAGAGGGTGGTAAAACTGTTCTGGCTTAAAATTACCAGTGCCGATTTTAGAAACTTCCACATCTGCCATTCGAACGTCTTCAAGTGAAGCTTAAATGTTACGTGAAACTAAATTAGTTATAATTGATGAAGTGACAATTATGTCATGCCATGCTCTTCGTTGTATAGATGTCTTACTGCGGGAAATAATGTTGAATGACATGCCTTTTGGAGGCAAGGTTATGTTATTAGGTGGAGACTTTCACCAGACATTGCCAGTTGTTATAAGAGGAAACAGAACAGAAATTATTGAAACATGCTTGAAATCAAGCCCACTTTGGCAAGGATTTATACAACTTAGACAAACTGAAAATATGAGATCTGAAGGGCAAAATTCTTTTAATGAGTGGCAGCTTAAAATTGGTGAAGGAAAAACAGCCGATATATCAAATTTACCTGCAGGTACAATAGAAATTCCACCATCAATAGTTTGCAAAGATTCAATTATTGCAAGTGTATATGGAGATCATATAAACTATACCGATTTTGAACAATTTGAACAAAAAGTAATTTTGTAAACAAAAAACAAACATGCAATATCATTAAATAACAAAATTTTGAATTTGCTGCCTGAAGATGGAAGAACTTACTATAGTGCAGATTCAGTCGCGTCTGACAACCAAGAAAATGTTAATAATTATTCACCTGGGTTCTTGGATGAATAAACTCCATCAGGGATGCCTCCTCATAAGCTTACTCTGAAAAAAGGAAGTATCATCATGCTTCTCAGAAACATGAATCCAAGAAAAGGATTGTGCAACGGAACCAGATTAATTGTGCACTCTGTCCACAACCATTTTATTGATGCTTTCATTTTAACCGGAACAAATCAAAATGATAGAGTTCACATACCAAGAATTGATTTGACACCAAGTGAAACTTCGCTACCTTTCATTATTAAACGCCGCCAATTTCCAGTTATGCTGTCATTTGCAATGACGATGAATAAGTCACAAGGACAAACATTTTCTACAGTTGGACTGTATTTAAAAGAACCGTTTTTTTCTCATGGACAACTATATTTAAGTATTTCAAGATGTAAAGTAGAAGAGCAGTTAAAAATTTATGTAGACGATACTGAAGAGCAAGGTCGGCTTTTAATTAATGAAAGAGTTTTTACAAAAAACATCGTATATCCTGAAGTTTTGTGAAGAAATTTTAATTTCATTTTTTCTGTATTCATTATTACACAGTTTTTCATAAATTCGTTTTGTTTTTAAATTGTGTTATGTTCATTTATTACTGCGCAACAAGAGAGGAAATCTCATATTCTTGCACATGTCTTTTATCCCTTTAAGACCTGACCTACACAACTGTGTAGGTGATCCTAAGGCAAAATGAAAAACAATTTCCTCTGTTTCTGGCACTAAAGCAGAGCCTGCACCAAACAATTGTGTGGATCCTCCCTTGACGTCACCTGAGATCGAAAAAAATTTTAAACATCTTTTTTCAATTAAATATGATCTTATTAATTTGGGTTAAAAGCCAAGACTTTTAATTTCTACCAAAACTCTTCAGGTCTTAAAGGTTTATATATCTTTCTATCTCATTTTCCGTCATTTTTGACGGGCTATCTTTCTAGTTTTAAGATAAATAGAAGGAAGGCCTCTATCACGGATTCTGGTTTGGCGCATTTTACACGTGAAATCGTTAAGCCTAGTTCTAATCATATCTAGGTGATCCATCCAGCGAAAATTGCTGTCAAGTAGAAATCCCAAATAAAGAATATTGTCCTTTACACTGATACTTTTGCCATTATGTTTAAAAATTGGTCTTCTTTTACTAAGAGTGTGGCTCCCAAACAGCATTGCGGCTGACTTCTCTGCACTAATTTGCAAATGATGTATAGAACAGATATCCGAAAAGTGATGAACACTAGTATTCATTTTATGTTCTAGCGCAGAGCGCGTATCTGCGCCCTCTATAATAACGCTATCATCAGCATAAGAAATAATCAGTAATCCTCTCTGCTTGCAACTCTTTAAAATCCTGTCAGCAACTAGTGTCCAGATAAACGGCCCAAGACATGACCCCTGCGGGCACCCACGGAATACATGAAACCATGTTAATCCATGCGTATATTTAAAACAAATAAGCCTATGACTCATGTAATTTTTAAGTGTAGACTTCATGTAATCAAAAATAGGTAAGATATTTATGATATCGGCTACAATACGCCAATCCAAAACGTCGAAGGCACCACTGATATCAAAAGAAATCATTGCACAGTATTTATATACTGATAGTGTTTCTCCAATGATATTCTTTAACGCAGAAAGTGCTGTCAAGGTGCTCCGTCCCTCACGAAAGCCATGTTGTCCATCATCAAGATAATTAGAAGACTCCAGCATCGTAATAACTCGAAGTTTTAAAAGTCTTTCATATAACTTACCCATCATAGGGAGAAGAGTAATAGGTCGATACGAATTAATTTTTTCAGCTGTTCTATTATGTTTTCGAAAAAAGATGATCATTCCTCGTTTCCAACATTTTGGGAAGTGACCAAGTAAAAGACAAGTATTAAATAGCGTCAACATAAGAGTTGTAAATCTGTTACACAAATTTTTAATAATTATTCCATCAATATCGTCCGGTCCTGGAGCTTTATTTATGTCCTGAAGGCGCAGTACATGAAAGAGTTCTTTTTCTTTAAATGGAATAAAATCAGGTGATGAGGAATAATTGAATGAGCTAATGTACTCATAAGGGACAGAAGGTCGATAATCCACGTCAAAATGACCAGACATAAGACTATGTGCTACGCTATCATATGTGTCAAACACAGAAGATTCTTCTAATGTAGTAAAGATCATGTCGTTATGTTTCAGGGTTTTACCTGAGACATGTCTGTATAGAGACCCATAGGCATTATCAGTGCGTTCACAGAATGACAGCCAACCCTGTCGTTTTGCACGAAGTAAATTACTTTTGTATTGTCTTCTAGCAGTCAGATATTTATCCTTGTAATCTTCTCTATTCAAATTCTTCCTATAACGCTTATACAAGGCGTTAACTTTGTTTCTTTCAACCCTAAGAATTTCTGTATACCATTTTGCCGTAGGTTTATATGATAATGAACCTCTTTTAACCCTAGAACTACCGAAAATTTTACTCAAGTTTTATAAAAATATTGCACATCAGAATTCTTATTTAAAACTATGGAACTTATTTACTTAACTCATTATTGTCTGGTTTACACATTTAGTTTATTTTAAAGAAATTTCTGGTTAGAATAAATATTTCGAATGTACCCATCGGGCCCATTGGACCCGTCTGGTAGACGGAGGGTTAAAACAAGCACTCATAATCTCATGCAAAAGGTCATAAAAATTAGCCGTCCAATCTTCTAGTGCATCAGGACTAAAAACTCTACGTAAAGTGTTCATCAACTGAGGAAGATACTCCAAGAGTCTTTTGTTGAAACGATATAAACTCTTGTTTTTTGTTTTATATCTTGTATAAGTCTTAAATGAGGGATCAAGAACAAGGTGAAACCTGATGTAGCGATGATCACTGTATGAAAAGACACTATCATCTACAGACCAACCATCCAAAACCTGTACAATTTCGTTACCGCCCAGCGTTACTGTCGTACTTAATAAAAGGAAAATTTTCATTCCAATATTCTGGTGTTAGTGTGGCATTTAAGAATTACAATTAAGTGGTCCAAAAATGAACGGCCGCCCTTGAAGTGGTTAAAAGTTTTTTTTTTATTTCTTACTTTTGTCTTATGTATTACTAGCTCAATCGAAAATAAAAAAGATACTTAAAATATTTAACCCTCCGTCTACCAGACGGGTCCATTGGACCCGACAGGTACATACAAAATATTCATTCAAACCAGAAATTTCTTTAAAATAAACTAAGTATATAAACCAGACAAAAATAAGGTAAATAAATAAGTTAAATAGTTTTAAATAAAAATTCTGGTGTAGGACGTTTTATTAAAACTTGAATAAAATTCCCGGTAGATCTAGGGTTAAACAAGCGCGTTGGACTAACTTCGAACAGATAAGGGAATCAAAGTGCTTCATATTCGCCCGGACACTTCCCACATTAAAGATAAGCAAATTATCCCTTTTATATGTTTTAATATTGAACCAGCAACAATTACAATTTTACTGGTATGAATTATAAAAACTGCTGCGTTTTCAATAGGTTTCTTTTTTTTCTAATTCAAATCGATACACATGCCACAATTTTTTTAGGTCACTTGCTACATAGCCACAACTACTTTAACCACTTAACCGTTTAAGGGGCAAGGTACTTTTGTTCATAAAATGTTGAAATAATTGAGTGACACCAGTATTTACAAGAAAATTTATTTGTAAACACGTAAAAGTATATTTTCGCATACTTAATAAAAGTGAAATTTTCATTAAAAAAAACCAAACCAAATTTGCCAAAAACAAATTTTGAAAAGAAAGTTGATCACTAGTCACGCAATAGACCGCAAGGGGTTAAGAATATAGCAGAGACAATGTTGTTTATGCAGACGCGAAAGGAGTGGTTTCAGATGTATGAATAAATTGAATGAGTAAGTCTAGCAGGGAATCTAATCTCAATTAATTTGTAAATAAAGCCTTCATGCTAGACTGTATCGAATGCCTTTATGGCGTCTAAAAGTATGACATCAGCTGAAATCTTCAGGTTCAGCTTTTGCGTAGTTGGCACCCTGTCAAAGTATCCAGTAGTTAAACAGTGTTGTCAGCGGGCTACTTTTTTTAAAATTCAGATTTCTTGTTTTTCACCACTTTTCTGAAATGGTAAATTTCCAATTGTTTTCACCTTAATTAATATGTCATTAACCCTAGATCTACCGGGAATTTTATTCAAGTTTTAATAAAACGTTCTACACCAGAATTTTTATTTAAAACTATTTAACTTATTTATTTACCTTATTTTTGTCTGGTTTATATACTTAGTTTATTTTAAAGAAATTTCTGGTTTGAATGAATATTTTGTATGTACCTGTCGGGTCCAATGGACCCGTCTGGTAGACGGAGGGTTAAATAAGGTTAAATAAGATAAATTTTACTATTTCAAAAAAATTGGTGCCAATCAAGAAATCTGAATTAAAAATAAGTAGCCTACTGGCAACACTGTTTTTATATTGGAGAGTTTGACATGGTACCGATGATCAAGTAAGATAAATTAAAAAGTTAAATGGTTCTAATTAAGAATCCTGGTGTGGAATTTTTTTTTTATAAAACTTGAGTAAAATCCACAGTATCTTTAGAGGTAAATAACTTAACCGCTTTGAAACGAACAATTTTTGTAAGACCATCCCCAGAAGCCGAAATTTCCATACTGACTGCAAACAGGGCTGCCACTACAGAATATTTTTTAATTCTATTCGCACCACTATTTAGAAAAAAAAATAAATGTTTAGTGTGTTCCTCTTGCACGCTTTATCGCGTATGTGAAAGATTTTTCTTTTGTAAAAGTGGAGCGAGACAGAAATAAAAAAGCCGCTAATGGCAGCCCCTCTGACAAATGCAATTCAATATTATAGCATGCAACTGTGTGCCACTTGTCTTTTTTGCTTGGAAATGCTTTGCACACATGCTGTGCAAACTGTCTACAATGGGTTAAAAAGAACTTGTCATCAAAGCTTTATTCAAAATGAATATGACCGTATAAATTAACACGTTCACTGCCGAAAAAAGTAAGAATTTTCAAATTTCTTCTTGAAAGTCGTTTGCCACCACAAATTCTGAAAGGTAAATTTCGCTTTACTATTACAGCGAAATTTCTGCCAATAAATAAGACAATTTTTTTTAAATAATGGTGAGAAAGTAATAAATTAAAGCCATGAATATTAAAGCTACGAGTAAACTTGTAGCGTGGCAGTCAACGTGTTAACGAAATTTAGATAACACAATTATTAGCATTCAATTTTGGAAACCTGTTGTGGATTTCTCGAAATTTTCTATTTATTTCATTGAGAGCGGCTCATTTTTCGGCAATGAGCATGAAATTTAAGCTTACAAATGTCGCTGTAAATTACAATCTGCTTCACAACCAATTAGAAACAACCATGCTCGGATTACGCCTTCTTTTTTCTTCCTTACAAACTTTTGTGTACTAATAACCATTTCTTCCTCTAATGCACGCAAACGTATGTTTACGTGTCCCGCGCTCAATGTAATAATATTGATTTATAAATAAAAAACTTTTTTAAAAATATACATTTGCTCGTTCATATTCAATTTGAATTAAAATTTCGTTTCACATAGGGGACAAAAACATTTCCGAAATTCTATGGGAAACATCTGGTATTGACAATTTTTCCTCGGGAAATATTGAAATCATTTCATTTTTATGTTGTTTTTATTATAATTATCTATATTTAGATCATTTTGATTTTCTGGAACATCATTAAACGCATGTTTTAATGATTTAAAAAAGCGCAGAAATTAGCAGCTATGCATGTACAGGTGTGCTAAAATAGATTACGATTTATTAAATTCAATAAAAAAGTAAAATGTGGCAGCTCTTCAAGTTACGTTTGCGAACAAGCAACGTGCAGGACATTTATTTTATACTGTCGATTCCCTGTATCTTTCAAATGTATCCATTTTGATCGATTAGTTATCTAAATATTTAACTTATCGGATTTATGGTAAATAATATTACTGTATACATTAATAGTATTTTGAGGTTTCATATGTAAAGTGATTATTTTCTGTTTTATCTTTTAACTAATTTATTTTTCTTAATCGAAATGCATCTTAAATTAAAATTATTCAAATGCAAAACCCCTTACCTATAAAGAATTTAGAATAATGCTCCATATATATTCTGGAAAATTATCTTTAGTGAAAATATTAATTGCCGTTTAATGGCTTTCACAATCTCAGTGGTGTGCATAATCCAATGATTTATGATATGGATTATCATCACGAAGCCAAACTATGGAGCCTGCAATTTTGGTGCTTGCACATTTCGGCAAATTTAACCCGTTGGGGACAAGCGACACGTATACGTGCCACATGAAGCGCTCAGAATCCTTGTTTTTCCTCACCAGTAAAATTTACTTTAAAATTTGCCTTATTTAATCAGCGCATTATCTCGATTCAAGAAAACACAAACTTCTGTTTTTAAAAAACGGCGACAAAAGATTAAAAATTCCGTAAAAGGCTCCCGTCCCGAAGGGGTTAACGGTGGCATCAACAATTTCGAAATCGTATGGGAAACATCTGATATTTATGTACCTTTTTTTTTCGGGAACTATTGAAATTATTTCTTTATTACAAACTTTTATATTATAATTAGTTACATTCAGATCGTTTTATAAAAGAAATTAATTCTTATTTTTATTTCTCCAGGATGATCAATTAAAACTTTAGCTGTTTCAAAACTATGGAAAAAATAATGAAATCTGTTCAATAGTTTCCGACTTAAAAGATACTTCTAAATCAGCTATTTAGGATGGATTTTGAAATAAATTCAACGTGTAATCAAATTAAACATTTAAAAATTTAATTAAAAGTTAGATATATTTAATATTTTTATATTTCACTTTTTGGAACTTTAGCTTAATGTTATCAGACTAATTCCATGGGTTTTTGTAGTGTAAGTCACATAGATGTTAACTGCTATGCTTGTTGGCCACCGTTATTTTCGAAAAGTTTGCTTCGCTTTATTTAATTAATGAGATATCTCTGATAAAATAAGTCGAATTTTTCCGTTCTAAAATACTGGTAAACAAAAATTGCAGCGTGTGACTTAAACTGCAAGTACTCATGGAACAGGCCTATCAATAATTCACATCAGAAAACAAATTACCGTATATACTCGCGTATAAGTCGACTCCAAATTTGAGAGGAATAACAGACTGTATACCAGTATTTAAAAAAAGTTATCTTCATGTTATCTAAATACAGAATTTACTGATATTAAGTAAAGCGAAGAGAGCTACAAGAAAATACTGGTATGAAACATATTTTTTTCTTGAATTTAGGGGTCGACTTATACGCGAGTATATGCGGTGTGTATGATTTTTATGGTTCATAATATTTTTCTTTTATCACAATCCGCCTGGCTGGTAAAAAAATTATACGAGTTGCAATTTTCCCAACTGAGTGAAAAATTTATTATTAAAATAATTATTACTGCTTATACTACTTATATGAGTGGAACATTTTCAGGACGGGATTAGAACCCAGGACCCTCGCTTAAACTTCAAATCCGTACTAACTAAGTTATCGTAAACAAATCTGGTAGTCACACTTTATTCAGTCCTGGGTTACCACTTTGGCCTCCACTTTTATGCACAAAATTCAAATTCCAGCCAGGAATTTCATAAAGAATTTTTTCGCGTTTTAAATACAGGCGTTTCGGAATTTCTTAAAATAAAGATGCTTCTTTCTTCATTTTTTATATGAAGTATAATTTTTTGAATAAAAAAGGAGGCCAAACTGGCAGCCCTGACTCAGATAAATTTTTGTAAATGACACCTGTTGTGTTATTAGAAAAGTACGACAGAATAAAAATATAATCTGATAAGGTAGCGAGGATCTTATTACTTCTTGTTTAGAAATTCTGAAATATTTGTCGCTGACTGCAAGAAATTCCCTTTTTTTTTGGAAAGTTTTCTGATCGATATTAAGCAATTTTGAAAACGGGACACACATTGATGACAATTTTCGAAGAGTATTTTTGTTTTATTTATGATAAAAATTCTGCTTTTAAATAGAGCTAAAATTAGTATTTGAAAATAGCGGTATTTATTCGAGGGAACCTACGCCTTGTGTTCGGGTGATTTACTAAACTGGGATATTTTTAGGGTTTCGTACATCTGACGAAACCCTATTCATATCAGCCCTCTGTCTGTCGATGGCTCGTTCGGAAAACGGGCTCTTTGGAACAGAGTGCGCCCCTAACGTTTGGAATTGGAACTAACAGATTTTGTTTAAATAATATTACTTGAATATTTTTTTGGTTAAAAAATAACTTCCTTTTATAATCCCTTTAAAATTAAATTTATTTGTGCTGCCATCTATGAAGGATTTAATAATTATAAAATAAATTTGGATTTATTTATTACAGGATATGTGTTATGTATTAAAGGATTAAAGAATTTGATTAAAGGATTAAGTGTTTGAAAGGAATATTAAACTTATAATAACTTCCTTTTATAATCCCTTTAAAATTAAATTTATTTGTGCTGCCATCTATGAAGGATTTAATAATTATAAAATAAATTTGGATTTATTTATTACAGGATATGTGTTATGTATTAAAGGATTAAAGAATTTGATTAAAGGATTAAGTGTTTGAAAGGAATATTAAACGAAACCCTCTGTGCGATCTGCGATCACACTAATCGATTTGTTATATTATTCTGTTCTAAAAGTTTGAAAATTTCAAAGAAAAACTCAAAGACGTAGATACATATGACACAAAAAGATTATTTATTTTTGCATTAAAAAGGATGTTTCGGGTATATTTTTAGAGTCGTTCCTATGGAGATGATTTACTACTGCTATAGCGTCCATTTCCATTTCATTATTTTGCGAAAAGCTGGCTTGACCACTTCTCCGTGACTTCCATTCTGTTGAGGAGCAGCATTCGGATGATTGCCTGCATCGTCCTCCAGACGATACATCAGAGACTGTTGTCGTTATAGAGTTGGGAGGAACGTTCAAAGAATAACGAAGTCGGTATCGGTAAAGTGAACGGTGAAACAGATCCATAACCTGAAAAATCAAACAACCATTACTGAATAAATTTGATGTTAGCAATAGTACGACGAGTGAACGTATTTATAACTATAAAAAATCATTGAGCAATCATGCAATTACAATTATATCCATTAGGGACCATATGTGCATATATGCACGTTCAAATAGACCATATAGAGTTTATTTTCGGCACCGGTAAAAAAGAAAGGTAATATTTGTTTTCTTTAATTAGAGCATTTTCGCGATTATTTAAGTAAAGGTAACTATTTAAAAAAAAAATGGTGCCAACCGAATAAAATTTGTGTAAGAGCAGCCGGTCCCGAAGGAGATATAGAATTTTAGCACTAAAAAACATTTTAAAAAGACGTTTCGGATTCCATAGAATCCCTCATTAGCAGAAGTCATTAAAAGTTGTAAAAAAAGACCGACTATTTCCCAAATTTTGCGAAATCTTTCGAAATCAGATGAAATTGTAGCTGCTGTAGAAGTCGAACTTTCGTAGAAGCTTGGTATACCAGAATTACCGATTAAGCTATTAACGAAGCTGTGTCAATTCTAACAGAATACTCAGTTGTAATCTATATATATAAAAGAAAGTCTGAATTTCGTATTAATCAACGCGCAGCCAAAACTACTGAACATAAAATCTTGAAAATCGGGGTAAAAATAGTTCTTATGACATAGAGTGCCACTAAGAAAGGATTTTCTAAAATTCCACCCCTAAGGGGGGTAAAAAAAAGAACGAACTTTTAAAAAATTCCTTAAAAATCTGATTTTATCGTCTTTTTCAACTGATAACATATTTTAATGTATTTTTGTATACTGAATCGAATGGTACTAACTAAATTCTTTTAAGTCCAATAGTTCGTGAGATTTTTCATGTTTTTCTAATTTGGCGATGCTTTTGGCGGCAAAACCTCGAAATATCTAACGTTACAAGTAATAATTCATCCATATTGATTCATATTGTAAATCCGTTACTGTATCAACGGAAGACATTCAAATTAAATCTTTTTGTTTATTCTTTTGGTTAAAGAATTAAACCGGCTATATGAGTTTTTAAAAAATAAATAAATACAAACGCCTTGGAAAAAAAGAAAAAAAATATTGAATTTATTTAAAATACAATGAAGCAATCCACTGAAAATTATTTCATATTTTAATAATTTGGCGATGTCTTTGGCGCCAAAACCTCAAATTTTCGAATGATAAATTTAAAAATACATCTATTACTATAGCAACGGAAAAATTTAAATTGAATATTTTGTTAATCAATTATTCTTTTGGTTAAATAATTAAAACAGTTACATGAAAAAAATTACAAACGCCTCGAAAACTAAATTTTTTAAAAATTGGTACTCCTTAGCTGTACCAATACCATGTCAAAACGCTTGCGCGATAGTAATGCTATCGCACAGCAATGCTATCGCAAAAATACGCCATTGCTATCGCGCAAAATGCTATTGCTATCGCGCCAATAATTGACTATTGCGCCATTTATTTCAACCCTAAACGTGCGAAGGATTTTTATTGCAAACCGTGCCAAGCATTAAGATTTGCTATTTATTAAACATGAATATATTTTTATAAGTATACTAGGGGGCTCTGCCCCCTGCAAGCTACGCTCGCCAACTCCCGTTCAGACACGGCAGAATCTGAAAATCTAAAAACCTAATGGGTTTTAAAAATATTAGAGAAGGTTAAATTATACTGAAAAAGCTGTGTAGATCTCCCTGTAAACGGGTTTCCATTCACTTCCCTTTGATTGCAAAAATTTAACGGAGAATCAGTTGCTGTTAAGACATCCAATGGTTGTTTTCGTTTTTGATTAAAGAGGATCAGTTAAACATTTGAAAAGAAGCTAAAATAAAATGAATTAAGCATTCAGAGTCTTTGTCAACCGATATTTTAAAACAATCTCTATAACAATAGCCTAAATCATGTGACTATCATCAACAGTTCCGGGCGGAACACTTTGCTTTTTATATTCTAGGTGCAATTTTGATACTTTAATGTTATCCAGGCACAGGTGATAAGTCGCCAAATATTATTCTATCCCCATCATTTAATCTATATTATAATAGTTCAAGTCATCAAATGCCATAAACAAATACGATCTGATCCCTTCGCCTTTCATATGAAAGTTTGGAACAAATGTTATATTGGCGCGATTTTTTTCCAACGCCAATTTGGGGAACGCATCAACAGCATAAACAACAACATCCGGCTTACCATATCAAACAAAATAACGATACTTTGGCGCCAGTTAAGTACCCGTTGCGTATATGACAAGAAAAAAAAAGCCGGGTGCAAATCTCGCCAATATCTTTTTTTCAACTCGCCAGTTAGCATTTTTTTTTATTGTTCGAGTGGTAAATTAAAATATTGATTTGAAGTTGAAATTAAATGTCATAGTTTGTTACATAATTTAATATTTCGCCAGATGTCATATACGCACCGCATGTTTGGCATGATTTTTTTTTTTTTTTTTTTTTTTTTTTTTTTTTACGAAAATTTGGCGGAAACCTCGTTTTCGAATATAAGTTGCATATGTATTTTTGGTACTACTTAGTTATCCCGTCGACGAAAAATCTATGGCGAACTATAAGAATAAATGTCAATAATGATTGATCGTAAATGTCACATTCACTTGACTTTTAGCAAGTTACACGTGTTTACGTCATCAAGTGATTTTTATTTCGACGTTTTATTTTTATATTTATTAATGTTATACTAATTTATTTCTTCTTTCGTTATTTAAAATAAAAATTTTGTCAATCTGTACAATTTGGCGAGTGGTTTGGCGATTTATATAATTTGCGAAATTTGGTGACGGAATAACTACTACATTGTATCGTATTTTTTAATTATTTTCTATTATTTTCAAAAGGAGATAGCAAAAAAAAAAATAATTAATTACTATAGAACAAAGTAATTTATATAAATTTAAAAAAGAAATAAAAGTAAATATACATTTATTATTAAATAAACAACAATAGCCGGGTTACAATGTCTATGAAAATAATGCCATTTTTGCGCCAATTAGGTACCCCGGTGCGTATATGACATCTGTGTCTAATATTTTTCTTTTCGTTTTTTTTTTTTTTAAAGAAGTGAAAGCCATCAATTTAAATGTTTCATTTTTAAATGAAAGTTTTGTATTTAATAAAATGATAACGAAATACAAAAAAAAAAAAAAAAAAAAAAAAAAAGCATTGTTCTTAGCATAGATTTAAAGGAGGCCCAACTGTCGCCAAATTAATTTAAAATAGTAACCTTTTCTGAATTATGAAAAAAAAAATCTGTTATGATTAAAATTTGAGTTGCCATCATTAGAAAAAATGTATTTAAAATTAGAAAAAAAAAATAATATTTCGAAAACTAATTCGAATTTAAAAATTCTAATACCAGTTTTGATATCCGTGGATCAACACGGATTTTTGGTGTTAATTTCATCGCAAAGTATTCCATATTTTAGGAGAAATCGCCGTGAAACAAAATCAGTTGTTTAATCGGTCGATTCAAAGAATCGATACATTTCAGGCGTTTCATATATTCGTTTCATAAATTCGTTTCATTAGGATTTTATATATACGAGTTGGAACCCGTCGAAATTCGACGAACTAAAATGTTTAGAAAGAAACTGTTAGATCAAATTTATGATAAACCTACAAAAATATTTACAATAAAAAATTCATCTTACATTGGTTGTCTAACTCTTAAAACAAAACTTTTTAACCTAAAATTACCAAAATGTTATTTCCACAAACTTCAACTGCTTAAATTATTGAAAAAATAAACCGTATTAGAATACGTAATCAAGATGAATAATTATGATTCAGTTATCGATTGAAGCTCTTACGTTTGTTTTTACGGGATGAAAAAATACGTAAAAAGGATTTTGCTTTGTCACATCATGAAATTTCCCCCCATAAAATCTAAACTGTACGTTATTTTCACATTCTCAAAATTTACATACGCACCACTCAAGTTTACAATTTAAAAGTATTTTAACGCGCAATAGATTATTAATGAATGTATTTCCAAACTTAAAGTCGCGTTTGTGTGATACAACTTTGCATGTGAACTTTCTCACAAACTTTAAGTTCTAATCTCAGTACCCGTGAATAAAAAATTCAGAAATTTGCTTTTAGTTGTCATAGTATTGGCCATTTAGTATTGGTCAAATATTTAGTTTTATCAAAGAAAATGATTGTTTTGTTTTAAATATGACATCATTATCACTCACTGAATTATTTTGCCTAGTGTCTCAAACTCAGTATCAGCGTAATGTAAAAATATTGAAATGTAACTGATTTATGAAGAAGAATGCGTGTTTTTTTTAATGGCTGACGTCATTTTCTGTTCAAAAATTATATAAAAAGTTACTTTTATTTGTAATGTGAAAATGGCATCAATAAGGATATAATCAATAAAAATAAACGATGACTATTTTCCCTTTACGTTTAATAGAAATGGTGTACTTCAGTTGCCACAATTACAAAATTGGTACTAAAAACTATAAAAAAATTAATATCTCACAAATAAATTGAGATAGAGCTTTCAAACAAATTGCATTTAAAAGTACATTTCCCCCCCTATATTACGGTGTAAAAATTTAAACTGTGCGATGTTTAGAAGTTTAAATATTTGCAGTAGCGAAAATTGCAAAACGGAAATTTCTTTTCAAATTTCAGAGTGTTGCCATTCGCAGAATGACGTATGCGTTACGCACAGATATGTTTGTCCTTTATAATATAGATAGATAGAGTAGATTATTTAATCGTAGCATCGGCATGAAGGTCTTCATTCAAAAAATGAAACGTTTACTCTTTAATGCTATGAGAGACACGTGTATTTTGTACACCACGCTGCATTACTAACCTAAGAGACATTTATAATTTCAGAACTGCAATTTAAATTGACTTTATTTTATTAGTTTAGTTCTTTTAATATAAGTATTGACTTGTATTGATTTTTTTTTTTTTTTAATTTGGTAAAAGTCTGTAATTTTCAAACGTTATATATAAATTCTCATTTTTGTATCAACATTTTTTTTTTCAAATGTTTCATTTCATTTTGCTCTAATTATTATGCTTGGCGACAACGGTGTCTGTATAATGGAAAAATTCCAAAACCGTTACTGATTTTATTTAAAATACAAAGAAAAAACTTTTAATAGAAAATAAATATTGTAAAACGGAAATATTTAATTTAAATATGAAAGCACTGTTTTTACTGCTTAAAAAAGTTTTCATTTTCAACTGTTTAATTTGAAAAAAAAATATTTTGCAATTTGTCATTTGCTCCTGGATAAAAAGAAAAAATGAATATCTTTATGTTAGCCGGGCACAAATCTCGCCAATAGAATTTTTTAAATCGCAAATACCAGCACTTATATTTTTACTCATCATCATCTATTATATATATATATAACGCAAAAACTTATTTCATTCTGATTGACTATAACTCAGGTTCTACTGAACAGAATTTTGTAGAACCTACACTGTTAGTTAGGTAATTTGTTTTAGAAGTGTTTTAATGTAAAAAAAAAATAAAAAATAGTTCTTACGTTACTTAGTGATAGTTATGGAAGTTTTAAAACTAGGTGAAACCGATTCTGAAAGATTACCTTTTATTTAAAGTTCTACTGAATGGATTTTGATGCTACGCGGGAAAGTTCTCAGTGGTGTAGTAAAAAACTAGAGGGTGTACGCTAGATGCAGAGAATATATACTGGAGAACATATACTATATGCTATAGCTACGGAAGGTGTGCTGAGTTTCTTAAAAAATTCAGAGGATAATGTAGACCTACCCATAGATCCCCGAGAGTTCTAAAATCTGGTTGACGCGATTATGAAAGATATATTTAAATTTAACTATCTATAATATATATGAAATGAACAGAGAAATTTCGTTCCGGCTGCTTAGAACTTGAGTTCTGCTGAATAGATTTTGATGGGAATTACATTGTTAGATAATTTTGTAGAAAAGATTTTAGTATATCATATCGTTCTACGTTGCTTAGTTAAATAACTATGAAGGAAATTCAAAATCAGACGAACACAGTTATGAAATATTGGCTTTTTTAAAGGTTCTGCTGAATGGATTTTGATAGGACAAACTATTAATTAGACAATTTTTAAGGAAGCTTTTGGTACATATGCCAGTTTAAAAGATTCTGCTAAGTGGATTTCAGCGGAACTTGCTCGGTTAGTTAGTTTTTCAAGGAATTTCTTAGTATAAAACACATATCGTTCTAGGTTGTTTGGTTATAGAACTTTGGCTGAAAGTTCTAGAATCAGGTGAACCCAATTATGAAAAATTAGCCTTTTTAATAGGTTCTATTGGACGGATTCTGATGAGAATTACATTGATAAATCTTCAGAAGAAGGATTTTAGTGTATAACATATTGTTCTATCCTACTTTAACAAAACCTACAGTAAAGGATGAACTAAAGAAGTTGGTCCTTAACAGCTCAAATTTTGTATGTCTCGAAGATACAATAGCATAATCATGTCGATATCATTTGTAGCAATTCGGATGGGCATTCCAGGTAAATGTCCATATTGCTTTCAAACGCGTGATCAAATTCACAGATGTATTTCGTTTCATTCAAGGTTTCCTTAGAAAAACCGACCAGCATAGCGGGCGAAGGCTGCTTCTAAAACTATAATTTTCAGCTTGACTATCTGATGCAATGTTTTCTGACAGTTGTGTTTTACAACTTTTTATGCCGTTTACGTTAAAATTTGCTGATGAGAAATTCCGTGGAATTCGAAACATCCTTTTTAAATGTTTTTTTTTTTTTTTTTTTTTTTTTTTGCATTTTCAGCTTTCTATTTAATTGTAATTGTTGGTAATATCAGTAATCTTTTATAATAATTGAAAAGAATATGCATCACAAATGTTTAAACGCAAATGTTTAACCATTTTACAGGGTTGCCAGTTTGGCTTCCATTTTCATTCAGACATTTCAAGTTCATACCAGAAATAAAGAATAGCATTTTTCGGTTTATATAATTACAGATATATAACGACTCAACGCTCCCGATTGTTCGTCAATGTTCAGCAACGATCATTTAAAGTAAAAATACTTCTTTCGAAATTCCCGGTATTGGTTTGAAATTCAGGCTAAAATTGGAGGCCAAACTGGCAACACTGCAATTTCAATGAGACCTTCAGTTTCTAGCCCCACCAGTGGCCGAGGGGTTCTGCTCTCGAAGCTGGTAGACGGGAGGTGCTGGGTTCGATCCCAATCGCATCCGTCGGCCTAATCGTTCGGAGTTTTCGTGGTTTTCTTCGAACCTTGGTTCTCCAAGCGTTAATACGGGTTAGGTTCCCTTAGAGAGACCTCCACGGAAGGCACTCTCCCCCCCCCCCCTTAGGGCCTATATCCCACGTGCTGATAATTGGCCGACATAAATACAACCAACCAACCAATCTTCAGTTTCTTTTATAAACAGAATTTGTGTGTTTGTCTTTTAATCTTTTATTTCTTGTGTTTTCTGCCGTTACAAATATTATTTTCTCGTTGTGCCTCAACTGAGACGAAGGTCGATACAATCGTTTCACGCCCGTTTCAGTATACAGGGAACAGTTAATATTGTGACCAAAATTGCAAAAGACAAATAATAAATTTCACAATCAATTTACTGCAAAACAATACTGTTCTATATAAAATGAGAGGGACATTTTGTGTTAGATAGGGGTTTCACTGTGTTAGATCCAACCTGAAAAGTTATTTAATAAGATGGAATCAATTAGATTTCTGCACTTTAATGTTAAAAGTCGCCGGATATTTTTGACATTAGTTCAGGCTTGCGAGTTTGGTCTTTTTTTATTTAGTAATTCCGAATAGCATGCTTTGCCTTATTTGATGAGATACATTTCGTAATTATATAAAGTAAACTTCTTCTTTCGGAATTTCCGGTATGCATACAGAAATTCTGAATAAAAAAAAAAAAAACTGGCAACCCTACTTTGGACGAATATCTAGTGCAGTTGTTTCCGAAATAGGGTGTACACCACGCAGGGGGAGGGGGAGAGAATTTAATTTTAAGGGGTGCAATTCCGCACTTAATAATAATCTATTCACTATCGTTTTACTTTTGTCTTTTTTGGAAAAATAATTTTGTAGACTAAAGATATAGTGATGCATGCAGATTTGAAAAATAAAATGAAAAAAGGGATGGAAGAGACTCTTTTCTATCATGAAAAAGTTTCCATACAAAATTTCAAAATGCAACATTAGGGTAAGGCTAATATTAATTTAAAAAAATAGATTTCCTTTTCCATTTTTCGAATTTTCATAGTGTGTAGAACGGATTAGCCCTTAGAACGGCTAGGTGAAATTAAAAATATATAACACCTTACGGTCAACTGAAAACGAGCGTGGACCGGTTGAAACACAACTATACGGAAACCGAAGAGAAACATCTACACGCGTGCTGAATGCTTTGTTTCGCAGGTAAAAATTTAGGGATTTTCTGTTTATTGCAAAAGTCAACGATTAATTAAAAAAAAATTATACTATTTTTCTTTAGTACTTAAACTCGTACTTTACTTACTTTACTTAAACGCGTTTTTCTTGAAACAACAATGTTTAGCACGCCGCGTACAGTAGTGTTTAAAAGGAACTACTAATATATTTTTTTATGTTTTTGGGAATAATTTATTATTTATTGTTTATTTGGTACATTTCCCCTATAGGGGCCCCGGCGTTTAAAAAAAAAAAAATTAGCGCAATTCGCGCTTTACGAAGTGAGATTTGTTGCCAAATGATATAACAGCTAAGAAAACAAACTCTATGAAATTGTATGCTTGTTTATATCTATATAAACATTTTATTTATATTGTATATAATTATTGCTTTTTATGTACAGTTTACTTATGTCTGTATATAAAAATAGGTAAATAGCTTCTTTATATTACATAAATTGTATAAATTTTTTAAAAAGTTTCTTTACATGAAACAATGAATAGTTTACAGGAAAATATGTTGCCAAATTTGCTTCTCTAGCCAAGGCCATTTACTCTGTTTCGCCAAAGCCTCTATACTGGAAAACTTACCTTTATTTTTATTGTGAGGCCATGATGCTTTCATATTTTAAAAAATAATTAAGTCACGTTCAAGTTAGAGAAACAGTGCAAAAAAATTACGCTTTTTTCAAACGACTGTAATTTTACAAAATTTCGTTGACTTTCATTAAAAATCGGTTTATATACCTCCAAATTCAACGTTTTCTAAAAAAATTATTTTGTTTTGTTTCGGATGACTTTGGCAAGCTGTGTACTAGACTAGACACGGTGTAAGTTGAAATGCTTACAACATGCCCATATGTAACTCTCACTAACTCTATCAAGTTTAATTATTGTTGTATAATAAAAATATTATCATAGTAAATATTATTTATAAGTGGGTAATTTTTACTTTTGTTTTAATTAATTCTTTTAATAAAAAATGCCGAACTTGACCTACTTTTCGGGTATATGAAGGGTAACGTCATCTTAAGGTATCTGACTACGTTAAAAATGCAATTTTCGACCAAAATTATCAAATTTATTTTATTTTATTTTATTTTATTAAAGACCAACTTTTTATCTTTCCAAAACTGTATTTGTTTTTATTGTACGATAAATAGATCCGGAGTTATAGCGGTTTTAAAACTACTCAACAGCTGTCACTCAAACCGGAAGTGCTGTTTAAAGGGCTTTAAAATTAAAAATTTTTAAATTTTTAAATTGCTTTTAAAGGGTCGTATGTTTGGAGAAATTTCGCGATTTTGGGTGCATTTGTTTAATAATAAGAAATTTAAATAATATTCTCCATGAAATTTAGATGTATATTACTATAAATTCTTGTAGAAAAACATAAATCTAAACTTTAAATGCATTTTTTGGAAAATGTAATTTTCGGTGAAAATTCCATACGCAAAACATGATTTCTCAAAAATTTATCGGAATATCACTATGAAATTTAAATTATATGTTATTTACACTATTGTGAAGGCAATGAACTAAAGATTTAAAGTTAGAATAAATATTTTTTGTTTTATGGATGTTTTTGTGGAATGACATCGATGAATTTTATGAAAATTAACATCTAAACAGGTGCGATATGCTATAAGTTTTGAAATACTTAAAGAATATCTTAGATTTTAGTTCATTGCCTTCTCCAATGTCATAAATATGAAGTGTAAAAGGGAAATTAAGATACATACAGTAGAATTTTCTTTAGAGTGTTTTGCGTTTCGGGCCAAATTTCACTAAATTTTACTATAAATTCCTCCATTCACCAAAATTTTATCAAAGAATGAAATATTCTTTACTTTTTTTCACATTTTCTAGTCCTAATCTTAGTAAAAATAAGTTTAAAAAATAATTAAATAGCTTTTTTGGAAAAAATTGCTCCGTACGTAAGCAGGCACCTTAACGGGAATAACAAGTATATTATATCGCTCATCCGTAAGAAAAGTGACACATCTCGACAAAAGTAGGTTTGATAGGAGAAGCAAAAGAAAATTTGCATGATTTTACTGTAACATGAAATTATAGCACTTAGTCACGCATGCAGGAACGAATACATGAATAAAAACATAAAACCCTTAACCCCCTTAATTCTCGCTCCCGTCATATTCACGGGCTTTGTCTTTTTAGGTGCGTTCGTAATTATATAAATACGTAGCACCTATAGTCGTCGTTCCGTCCGTCCGTCTGTCTGTCCGCATGTAACAGAGCAAAACCTACCCAACCGAATGGTCTGAAATTTTAAACATATGATTGTTGCAAAATTTTGTCGAGCCATTTCCAATTTCATGAAAATCGGATGTATAGTTTAATTACAGGGACAGTCAAAAGTTTTTCTTTACATTACGGCCAATGGGAAAAATTATTGCAAGTGCATTTTAATGATGTTACAGCCTTCCGAATGGTCTGAAACTTTAAATATATAACTGTTGCAAAATTTTGTAGAGCCATTTCAAATTTTATGAAAATCGGATGTATAGTTTAATTACAGGGACAGTCAAAAGTGTTCCGTTACATTACGGGGAATGGGAAAAATATTATTGGAAGTGCATTTTAATGATGTTACAGACTATGCACTTTATGAAGTGCAAAAAATTATACATTCAGTACAATATGGGGTGCAAAAAATAATTATAAAACTAGTTATAGTACGAACGCACCTCATTTGCCACGTTTGACGAACAATTTCCAACTTGTTTTTTATTTATTCGGATTTGCTTGATTTCCACCAGTTTTATAAACTAGTGTAATTAGTTTTATAATGGTATCATTTTACCTGTCATTAAATGAGGTGAATATTTCTTTTTCAAAAAAGTTGTGCCAATAAGCAAATTGAATTTATAAACCGTAATTTAATGCGACCGTTAAGAGGTTAAAAATAAAAATGTAGGATGAGGTTTGGTTAATTTTACCTCCTCACACAATCCACCAATTTTCTGTGGTCACAAATGGATATATAGGGCAATAACGTGATTTCCCGCTTAGCTACACTTATGAAACTGTTTGAGCAACAAGACGCACCCATGACAGACCTATGAATGAAAAAACGCAAATGAATTTTTGCGAAATGTGCCACTTTTCTTATGGTTGAGCGATATGTACTACATATGAGACACATATTATTAAAATTAACAACTTCTATAATTTTCCAGCTTTTACTTGTATTTTAGATATATTTTGTACAACTTTCTCCAGTAACAATTATTGAATTATACCTGATTTCCGTTAACTTTCCATTATGTAAAATGAAACTACTTAAGGGTACATCTAAAACAATCTTGAACACATTTCACCAAAAAATATGTCAAATATCTAAACAATTTATTTCAAACCATATAAAATTAATAAATTTCCAAACAATCATCATTTAAGGAAATGGGTGAATAATAAATTTCTTATTTACGAGAGTTAGAGTATGGACAGACAAACAAAAGTCATAAACTTTTAAAGTGTTAAAAAATGAGTAAAAATATTTATAAGTAAAAATAATAAAACTTTGTGTTCCATGCTACTTTAATGTGGATACAAAATAATTTTTAAAGCCGGACACTATAAACATAATTTGACGAACCATACAGGAGGTTTCATAAAGCAATGAATATGTGGTGTGGTGATATGATTTTGAATAATAAAACGTAAATAAAATTATCAGTTTTAACGGCTATATGTAATAGGGTGGGTCGAAAAAACCGAAATATTTATAATCGAAATGTAATAGAGTGGAAAAGTTGCCTTTTGTAATAAAGAATAAATTAGTAAAATATTACACCGATCAGTTAATATCTTTTACCGCCGCAAAGGGGGCGAAGTTTACAAAAATCGCAAAAATCATGTTTTTTTTCAATATTTTTTTTTAATTATCCAAACGTACGAATACAATTCCTAATAGGACGCAATAGCTACATGAAGATATAAGAACTATCCCGATAAATATTCATTATGATAAAGTAATATCTTTTACTGCCGCAAATGGACCATATTTTTGAAAAAAGTTGTAAAAATTTCAAATTTTTATTTTTTCTAAATTTTTAAAATTTTTATAATATGTCTAGAAGTAAATAAATTTGCTTCATATCTATTAATATGTCGTAAATTTTGTTAACTATTTGTTATAGACTGAAAAAAAACGGTAAACATTCATTATTCTTGACGATCGCTTCATCTACTGCTGTTTTACTGCACATCAGCAGTTCATATATCAAACATCACAAAAATGATATAAAATGAACAAAATATTATAGTATCTATATTATAAAGGACAAACATATCTGTGCGTAACGCATACGTCATTCTGCGAATGGCATCACTTTGAAATTTGAAATTGAATTTTGTTTTTGCAATTTTATCTACAGCAGATTTTTAAACTTCTAAACATAGCACATTTTAAATTTTTACACCGTCATGTAACGAAAAAAATGCTCTTTTAAATGCAATTTGTTTGAAAGCTGTATCTTAATTTAATTTTGAGACATTAATTTTTTTGTAGTTTTTAATACATTTTTTGTAATTGTGGCAACTGAAGAACTCCATTTCTGTTGAAAGTCGTGGAGGGTTGAAAGTAAAAGGAAACTAATCACGGAAGAAGAAAATAATATATTATTGTACCTTTTTATTGCCATTTTCTCATAAAAACTGAAAAAATAAATTGAAATTAAAATACGTGCTATGTAAGTGATTTTTTAAATTTCTAAATATCGCACATTTTCAATTTTTAAACTGTCAAATGGAGAAAAAAATCTACTTTCAAATGCAATTTGTTTGAAAATTGTATCTTAATTGACTGAGTTATTATGGTTTTAAAAATAACTAGCCACCCGTGGCGACCAATTTAGCCTCCCTTAAATGTATGCTAGGCATTGTATAATGTTACTTTTATTCATAATTTAATTTACTTGCTCAATCCTTCGCCAAATTTGAAGATTCTGATAGAGAAATCGAGAACTCCCTACAGTTATGTTAGTCGGGCACAGGTGGTAAATCGCCGAACATTGTACCCGTCGCATTTTTTTTCATATTTCGTTAATTCAGATTAAAATATAATCCTTTCACTCATTTTATTTAGAATGGATGACTTTAATTTAAAAATAAAACCTTTAAAATTCATGACTTTCACTTAAAAAAAAAATTCTTTAAAAAAAAGAAAAGAAAAAGAATAAATAATAACATAAACCATTTAATTTCAACATCAAAGCATTGTTTTAATTTACCCCTCGAAAAATAAAAAATGCTGCTGGCGAGTTAAAAAATGCTATTGGCGAGAATTGCACCCAGCTAACATAAAAGTACGAACTCTTTAGGATCATGGACACTTTTGTGTAGTTTTATTTGAAAAAAATATTTTGATTAAATCGGTTGCCAGGAAATAATTTCTTTTCTCGCCATGGACCTTTTCTCTATTTCGCCAAGGACCTACACTGGAAAAGCGCCTTCATTTATTTTTGTATTTATTGTATTTTAAATTAGATGAATAAAAGACGTTACAGGTATCATATACGCACTACGTTGGCACGACTTTTTTCTGACGCCAATGTCATATACTCACCGGGGTACTTAACTGGCGCCAAAGTGTCGTTATTTTGCTTGATATGGTAACCCGGATGCTGTTGTTTATTTATTAATAAATTGTTTATTTACTTTTATTTTATTTTTTAAATTTATATAAATTGTTTTGTTCTATAGTTATTAATTAAACTTTTTATTTATTTATTGTTATTCACTTTTTTAAAATATTACACAATAACCAATGAGATGCGTTTCATTCGGGCGTTGCTATTAAACAATTAACCGCCAATTGTTTACAATTAACCAATTGAACAATTAACCAACAATTAATCGCGATTTCTGTGCCACGTACGATAGCGTAATATATATATATATATATATATATATAGATTTTCTAGCATAAATTATTTTTTAATTTATCTCTGTCACGTATAGCTCGATTACGGAAGGTTAATACGCTTTCCCTTAAAATAATGTACAAAGTTCAGCATATGTTTCCAGCTAATGTTCCATAACAAAGTTAAAACTTCCTCTATAGAAAAATAAATAAATTAATGTAAATAAGAAACAAATTTAACAGACATGTGATTGAACCACGCACTTATGCACCGAAATGATGGGAAAGACTGACGTAAGTCGATCTTGTGTTAATAACTTCTGGCATGTGGTGGCATGTGAAAATATCGCTTTTAATAAATTTCAAAACTTTATTTGATTGCATAATTGATATTTTTCATATAAAAATTATTTTTGATATTAGTGGGCAATCTAAAATATATATTACATGTAAAAAAATAATTAGATTAAAAAAAATTGGTTTTCACCTATATTCTGTAACCCGAGGAGCTCGGGTTCGATCCCCTAGTTTTATTAATGACAATACAGAGATGATTAACTGAAACGGATTAAATAAACTTAAAATGAATAAGTATTTAAAGTAATTGAATTTTATAATATGACTTCATTCCAATAAATTGATTGTTCCTCGAGAGGCCGAAATTGATCACATGTGATCTTCCCTCTGTTTCGTTAGTTTACAGTTTTGCCACTCGACTAAATCCAAACAATTTTATTTTAAGCTTCAAAGTTCAAGTCTGGAATGACGAAGTGACGGATCGCACTATTCGTACCCACAGAACTTCCTGATTTGGCAATTTTCTTTGTGGCTGGTGTCCTGATGTCCTTTCCTTCATATAGCTCATTTCAATGAGGCTATTTTCAACGATTTGCGAAACAGGCATTTCGTGAAATTACAGGAACTATAATCTTTCGTGGATGATATAGCAAATAACAAGGGTCACTAATTATAGTCCATAGAATCTGAAAAAAAAAAAAAAAAAAAAAAAAAAAAAACATGATGCATTCATTTTAATTGTGAGCCAACTGATGCAGTACACTTTCAGGATGTACTCAGTGAATAAATCCTGATTAGCCGATTGCCAAAGCACGAAGTTCTGTGGGCACGAATAGTGCCATCCGTCATTTCGTCATTCCAGATTTGAATTTTGAAGCTTAATTATTGTATGGCTTGAGTCGAAAGGCAAAACTGTAAACTAACGAAACCACTTGTTACGGATTGTCTATCGACTGAAGATCTAACAACACTGGTGAGTTTAGAATGTTCGATTAAAGACACCAGATATTATAACTTTCCATGTCCCACTCAATCAGTAAAAGCATGCGTGAAATTAGTCACTGAAGGGCTGGTAAAGTTTGTGGACCAGAACAGAGTGAGGATCACATACGATCAATTTCGGCCTCTCGATGAACAATAGCTTTATTTGAAAGCAAGTCATATTATAAAATTCATTTACTTTAAATACTTCTTCATTTTAAGTTTATTTAATCCGTTTCTGTTAAACATCTCTGTATTTTAATTAATAAAATACTAAAAGATTTTGTTCATTTTATATCATTTTTGTGATTTGTGGTATATGAACTGCTGATATGCAGTAAAGCAGCAGTAGATGAAACGATCTTAAAGAACAATGAATGATTACTTTTTTTATTTTCCAGTCTATGACAAATAGTTAACAAAATTTATGACATATTAATAGATATAAAGTACATTTATTTACTTCTAGACATAGTATAGAAATTATAAAAATATAGAAAAATTAAAAATAGAAATTTTTTACAATTTTTTTTTTTAAATATGGTCCCTTTGCGGCAGTAAAAGATATTATTTTATCATAATGAACATTTACCGGGACATTTATTATATCTTCATGTAGCTATTGCGTGCTATTAGATATTGTATTCGTACGTTTAGATAATTAAAAAATATATATTGAAAAAAGCATGATTTTTGCGATTTTTTGAAAATTTGGCCCCCTTGCGGCGATAAAAGATATTAACCAATCGATATAATATTTTACAAATTTATTCTTTATTACAAAAGGCAACTTTTCCGCTCTATTACATTTCGATTGTAAATATTTCGGGTTTTTCGACCCACCGTATTATGTAACTGTTCTTATATAACTGTACTGTATAATAAATTAATATTAATTATTATATAACTGTGTAATAATAAATTCCGAGACTTTATACATATACATATTCAATATAGTCAACTTAATGCTAGTTAAAAATATTTTCAAATTTAACATAAATTAGAAACTGAAACACATTGTACCTAACATAAAAACTTAATATGACAATATTCTAAATACTTTTTTCTCTTTTACTTAAAACAAAGCTTAAGAAATGAGATAATGATTATTAGAAAGAAAAAAAGTTTTCGCAAAAGTTAAACAATTCGATTCATTAATTTATCAAAAAACGATCTATAATGATTCAACATTAAGTACCAAGAAAATGTTATGTTTCATTCAACAAAATTTGAAATGTAAAACATTTTTTTAAGGAAAAATTTTAATATAAATGTAAGATGTATGTCTTTTCATTCCTTAATATGTTACGTAGTTTAAACTAAACTAAATCAAAACCAGAAAAGGGTCGTTCTAATGAAGCTGTATAATAAATGGTTATATAAATTAGACAGCTTATCATTCCATTGCTGTTCTGAGTTAATATTTTCTCACATAATTATTGATTCCACATTTAAAAATACAGTTTCAAATGTAAGGACTGAAACTGTTTTTCAGTTAACCCTTAAATGCGCGATTTTTTATTTTGTTTCGAAAAAATTATATATGATTCTCTGAAAGGTTTATTACACAGGAAAAATAATGAAAAATAATCAGAGATCATTTTTCATATACTACGCCAATCTTTTCTTCCGTTACCCATCTGCAATACAAATAAAAACTATTATCGTGTGGCTGTTTTACGCTAAAATATTTCAAATTAGTAAATATTTTAATAAATATGTCTCCAAATACTTTATTTTATATAATTATTTATTTTATAAAACTTAACCTTTAAGTCTTTAATCCCCATGATCGAATAAGTTCTAGCAATTACGTAGTTCAGAGAATCTTACTTTACACCAGAAAGTTTCAATGGTTAATTTCGCTTTATTTAATTTCGGAGTGTCTGCTATTAATTAAAGCAGATATTGCTATTTTAATTTTCTGGTGTGAATTAGGTACATACGAATAAAAAAATATATTAAATTCAAAACACTGTTGTTTGCATATATGCAAAGCTGCGCAATAAAGGATTAATCCTCCTAGTACCAGATTTAATATTTTCTGAGGCTTCTTAGTTTTACATGATTTGAACCTGAAATTTAATTTTACTATATGTAACATAGTCCTAGGAGGCGTGTATTTAATTTCATATATAAAGTATAAATTATTCATTTTTTCTGGTTTCAAACATTAAAAATGTCAAAATAATAAATAACTGGGGTCAAATAAGACCCCAATGGTACTTGGAGAGTTAGAATAGTCACTGTCACTGCCAAATTTATCTGTCTGCAGAATGACTCAGTCAATAAAAGTTGAAAAGTTTATTTACACTTGTTTGACTGAAAATACCACAAATATCATCCAAAATTATACCTTGAAAATAAATATCTATTATAATGTATTAAAATATCGAGAATTATGACATTTTGAAAATAAAAAATCTGATATATATCGTGACATAAATCACAATGCATATCCATTGATATATCAGGGTTCGTACGGGTCCCGTTATTTTTCAGGTAAAATATCAGTATTTTTTTTATTGACAAAAATAAATCTAGTACAAATGCGCGAAATTTCGCCTTATTTAAGGAGAGATTTTCTGTAAGAAAATACTATCACCGAAGAATTTCCTGGTCTTGAAATTCCGGGACCCGTACGAACATACTGTACATATTACCGTTGCCTGCATACACAGTACATAAATATACATTATCACACAAAAATTTTAAATTGTAAAATTATTTTATACATGGCTGTCGAATGGCAATAATGAGGAAGGAATTGAACGTTAACAGAAGAGCCTGTTGTGGAAGATATAAAAATGGCTGCTTAAGGTATGTGCCCTCCATAAAAAAAAGCTGTTTTTGCGAAAATTTTAATTTTTCTGAAATTAAAGTTAAAACATTTAGGATTTCAAAAATGCTTTGCTTTACTTTTGGTTCAGAGATAATTAGAAGCAACGTTATAGCCCAAAATATAAACCGGAATTGAACTTTCTGATACCGGAAGTGACCGTTTAAAGAAACACAGAAAGGTAAACAATACATTTTAATACACAAACTAGGGGGCTCTGCCCTCTGCAAGCTAAACTCGCCAACCCCCGTTCAGACACCGCAGAATCTAAAAACACGCTAATCTGATCGGTTTAAAAAATATCATAGAAGATTGAATTATACTGAAAAAAAGCTGTGCAGATCTCCCTGTAAACGGGTTTCCATTCAATTTCCTTTGATTTCAAAAATTTAAGGCCGAATCAGTTGCTGTTAAGGCATCCAATGGTTGTTTTCGTGTTTGATTAAAGAGGCTCAGTTAAACGTTGAAAAGAAGCTAAAAATAAAGGAATTAAGTGTACAGAGTCTTTGTCTCCCGGTATTTTAAAACAATTTGTATAACAATAGCCTAAGTCATGTGACAATCATCAAGAGTTCCGGGCGAACCACTTCGCCTTTTTATATTCCTGGTGCCATTTTGGTACTTTAATATTAGCCAGGTACAGGTGATAAGTCACCAAATATTATTCTATCGCCATCATTTCATCTATATTATAATAGTCCAAGTCATGTAACTGCCATAAATAAATACGCTCTGATCCCTTCGCTTTTCATATGGAAGTTTGGCCCAGATATCATATACGGCCCCATATTGGCGCGATTTTTTTCCGACGCTAATTTGGGGAAAAGATCAACAGCATAAACAACAACATCCGGCTTATCAAATCAAGCAAAATAACGATAGTATGGCGCCAGTTAAATACCCATTGCGTATATGACATTGGCGTCAGAAAAAAATAGCGCCAATATGGGACCGTATGTGGCATCTATGCAAAAATTTTCCATTTCGATTAAAAAAAAATCAATTTTTTTTCGAATAATACTACATAAAAGCATTGTCGCAAAGAATTCTTGGTACTGTTACGCTAGCTGGGTGCAAATCTCGCCAATAACTATTTTTCAACTCGCCAATTAGCATTTTTTTTTTCGAGTGGTAAATTATAACATTGCTTTGAAGTTGGAATTAAATGTCATCGTTTGTTACATCATTTAACATTTGGCCAGATGCCATATACGCGCCCTGTTTGGTGTGATTTTTTTTTAACGAAAATTTGGCGAAATCCTCGTTTTCGAATACCAGTTACATATGTATTTTTGGTACTACTTAGTTATCCCGTCGAACAAAAATCTATCACCAAACTATAAGATTAAATGCTAATAATGGTTGATAAATGTCACATTCACTTGACTTTAAGCAAGTTACACGTCTTTACGTCATCAAGTGATTTTTATTTCGTCGTTTTATTTGTATATTTATTAATGTTATACTATTTTCTTTGTTCTTTCGTTATTTAAAATAAAAATTATGTCAATTTGTATAATTTGGCGAGTGGTTTGGCAAAATGGTTCGATGGAATAACTAAGTAGTACCGTATTTTTTAATTATTTTCTATTATTTTTTTATTTTTAAAGAAAAATAACAAAAAAATAATAAACTATAGAACAAAACAATTTTTGTAATTTAAAAAAAGGAAATAAAGTAAATAAACACTCATTATTAAATAAACAACAATAGCCGGGTTACCATGTCAACCAAAATAATGCCATTTTGGCGTCAATTAGGTACCCCGGTGCGTATATGACATCTGAGCCTAATATTTTTCTTTTCATTTCGTTTAAAAAAATAAAGAAGCTAAAGCCATTTATTTTAAATGTTTCTGCTTGTATTAAATAAAATGATAATGAAATACAAATTGAATTATGAATAAAAGTAACATGATACATTTCTTAGCATACGTTTAAGGGAGGCCAGACTTCTCGCCAAATTAGTTTAAAATAGTAACCTTTTCTAAAATCTGAAAAAAAAATATCTGTTTGATTAAAATTTGAGTTGCCATCATTAGATAAATGTATATAAAATTAGAAAAAAATTAATATTTCGAAAACTAATTCGAATTTAAAAATTCTAATACCAGTTTTGAAATCTGCGGATCAATACTGATTTTTGGTGTTAATTTCATCTCAACGTATTCCTTTTTTTAGGAGAAATCACCGTGACACATAATCAGTTGTTTAATCAGTCGATTCAAAGAATCGTTACATTTCAGGCGTTTCATGTATTCGTTTCATAAATTCGTTTTATTAGGATTTTATTGCCGAAACGTCAGTGAAGGCTTACTGTGGAGACACGAAAAGTTTTGGTTTCAGTTAGTCTGTCTGTCTGTTCCGCGATAACTGCCGCAAAAAGCATCCGATCGGTTTGAAATTCACTGGGCATGTTGATGAGGTACCCGGACTTAGCTGTATAGTTAGTTTTTGGTTAAATTTGGTTCATTCGTTCGGGAAATATGGAACATTTTATTTTGCTCTATAACGCTTTTCAATGACAAGTCAGACGATTTTCAGATTTTCATTTGTTGAAAGAAATGGCTCATATGAAAAATGGATTTAAATGGTAAATTTTTGATGCTGAAATTTTTAAATAACATTATTAAATTATTCCAATAAATTATGTCAATATATTTGCGAGATTTTTTTAATTAGGTTTATAATATTGGGGGGAATTTTATGCATGTTTTCCAATAATATAAAGGATTTTGTTTTATCAAATTGACATAATGCATATTTCATTTTTTTTCCTTTTCTTTCTCTGTTGCCTAGCACCGTATTTGGTCCTAATAATATTAGTATAATTGCGTGTATAATGCTTGAGTAAAGCCAACGTCAAAACAGATGAATTAATGCATTTGTATCTTTGCATATAGAAGGATTTTAGCCCAGAAATAAAAATAGGCAATATTTCATTTATTTTATTGAAATATTCTGCTTAAAAATACAAAAGTTCATTATTTTCATAGAGAATAACGTAACATTTTCCCATAACATTTACCAATATTTCTTTAATTGTTGCCAAGAAAATCAAAACCCGGAATAATGTTTTGTTTTAAATAATTTTCAATTGAAATGTTTTGTCGTGAAACAGGAAAATGAAAAAAAAAATTAAGAATAGAAAAATTAATATGGCGGCATATTAAAAATAAAAAGAAAACTTTCGAGTATTTCTTAATATAAGAAGATGAAAAGTTTTGAGTAAGTACGCATAGCAGGTGAATTAGACGTCATTTATCGAAAACAAAGATGCTGGAATAAAAAGATCTTGGGTAAAATAAAATTAACTATTATTCACGGAGGAAAGAGATAGATGGAGATGCAGTATGCCGTAAAAACAGTTTGCAATACGATGTGCGTTATCGCTCAGATTTAAATGCCCTCATTCGCCCAAACAAAACAAGCACGTGGAACAGGAACCAAATCCTTTGACTTCATCTGTTTTTTTTTTTTTTTTTTTTTTTTTTTAAGCACGTCGTTGTGTTGTGCCGAATGTAGCGGATTTTAAAGTTACATTTTTGGCGTCACTTCAAGATTTATTGTCTGTGTACGGTTAACATGAATATTTTATTTTAAATTTAAATTTTATTAATTTATAAAAAAAACTTATGCTTATCCTTATAAATCGCAGCGTAAAAAAATCTAAGATGTACTATAACCATCCGCACAATCAATAAAAATTACGAATGTAAATTTAAATAGACCGCGGGGGGTTCAGGGGGGCAGAGCCCCCCTGAAGAAATGCAATATTTGATTTAAAAAGTTACCAGAATAAGTAGCTCATCAGAATTTCAGAACATCAATGTACAACCACTTGTTTAACACTTTTAATTTCTGAAACTTTACGAAGTATCTTGTATGCTCATAAATATTTATTTAATTTGAAAACTTTAAAAAGCGATTTGTAGGAAGTTGAATATTATGCAATGAGTGTTAAAAAACAATGACTTGCAAAGATGACGTTGAGGCTCCTTATCTGCAGATTTACTAGTATATATAGGGTAGATATATAATTGCCGAAACGTCAGTGAAGGCTTACTGTGGAGACACGAAAAGTTTTGGTTTCTGTTAGTCTGTCTGTCTGTTCCGCGATAACTGCCGCAAAAAGCATCCGATCGGCTTGAAATTCACTGGGCATGTTGATGAGGTACCCGGACTTAGCTGTATAGTTTTTGGTTAAATTTGGTTCATTCGTTCGGGAAATATGGAACATTTTATTTTGCTCTATAATGCTTTTCAATGGCAAGTCAGACGATTTTCAGATTTTCATTTGTTGAAAGAAATGGCTCATATGAAAAATGGATTTTAATGGTAAATTTTTGATGCTGAAATTTTTAAATAACATTAAATTATTCCAATAAATTATGTCAATATATTTGCGAGATTTTTTAATTAGGTTTATAATATTGGGGGGAATTTTATGCATGTTTTCCAATAATATAAAGGATTTTGTTTTATCAAATTGACATAATGCATATTTCATTTTTTTTCCTTTTCTTTCTCTGTTGCCTAGCAACGTATTTGGTCCTAATAATATTAGTATAATTGCGTGTATAATGCTTGAGTAAAGCCAATGTCAAAACAGATGAATTAATGCATTTGTATCTTTGCATATAGAAGGATTTTAGCCCAGAAATAATAATAGGCAATATTTCATTTATTTTATTGAAATATTTTGCTTAAAAATACAAAAGTTCATTATTTTCATAGAGAATAACGTAACATTTTCCCATAACATTTACCATTCTTTAATTGTTGCCAAGAAAATCAAAACCCGGAATAATATTTTCTTTTAAACAATTTTCAATTGAAATGTTTTGTCGTGAAACAGGAAAATGAAAAATAAAATTAAGAATAGAAAAATTAATATGGCGACATATTAAAAATAAAAAGAAAACTCTCGAGTATTTCTTAATATAACAAGATGAAAAGTTTTGAGTAAGTACGCATAGCAGGTGAATTAGACGTCATTTATCGAAAACAAAGATGCTGGAATAAAAAGATCTTGGGTAAAATAAAATTAACTATTATTCATGGAGGAAAAAGATAGATGGAGATGCAGTATCCCGTAAAAACAGTTTGCAATACGATGTGCGTTATAGCTCAGATTTAAATGCCCTCATTCGGCCCAAACAAAACAAGCACGTGGAACAGGGACCAAATTCTTTGACTTCATCCGTTTAAGCACGTCGTTGTGTTGTGCCGAATGTAGCGGATTTTATGGTTACATTTTTGGCGTCACTTCAAGATTTATTGTCTGTGTACGGTAAACATGAATATTTTATTTTAAATTTAAATGTTATTAATTTATAAAAAAACTTATACTTATCCTTATAAATCACAGCGTAAAAAAAATCTAAGATATACTATAACCATCCGCACAATCAATAAAAAATTACGAATGTAAATTTAAATAGACTACGGGGGTTCAGGGGGGCAGAGCCCCCCTGAAGAAATGCAATTTTTGATTTAAAAAGTTACCAGAATAAGTAGCTCATCAGAATTTCAGAACATCAATGTACAACCACTTGTTTAACACTTTTAATTTCTGAAACTTTACGAAGTATCTTGTATGCTCATAAATATTTATGTAATTTGAAAACTTTAAAAAGCGATTTGTAGGAAGTTGAATATTATGCAATGAGTGTTAAAAAACAATGACTTGCAAAGATGACGTTGAGGCTCCTGATCTGCAGATTTACTAGTTGCCGAAACGTCAGTGAAGGCTTACTGTGGAGACCCAAAAAGTTTTGGTTTCTGTTAGTCTGTCTGTCTGTTCCGCGATAACTGCCGCAAAAAGCATCCGATCGGCTTGAAATTCACTGAGCATGTTGACGAGGTACCCGGACTTAGCTGTATAGTTTTTGGTTAAATTTGGTTCATTCGTTCAAGAAATATGGAACATTTTATTTTGCTCTATAATGCTTTTCTATGGCAAGTCAGACGATTTTCAGATTTTCATTTGTTGAAAGAAATAGCTCATATGAAAAATGGATTTAAATGGTAAATTTTTGATGCTGAAATTTTTAAATAAGATTATTAAATTATTCCAATTAGTTTGAAATTTTGTCAATATATTTGCGAGAATTTTTTAATTGGGTTTATAATATTGGGGTGAGTTTTATGCATGTTTTCCAATAATATAAAGGATTTTGTTTTATCAATTTGATATAATGCATATTTCATTTTTTTCCTATTCTTTCATCTGTTGCCTAGCAACGTATTTGGTGTTAATAATATTAGTATAATTGCGTGTATAATGTTTGAGTAAAGCCAACGTCAAAACGGATGAATTAATGCATTTGTATCTTTGCATATAGATGGATTTTAGCCCAGAAATAAAAATAGGCAATATTTCATTTATCTTATTCAAATATTTTGCTTAAAAATACAAAAGTTCATTATTTTTATACAGAATAACGTAACATTTTTCCATAACATTTACTAATATTTCTTTAATTGTTGCCAATAAAATCAAAACCCGGAATAATATTTTCTTTTAAACAATTTTCAATTGAAATGATTTGTGGTGAAACAGGAAAATGAAAAATAAAATTAAGAATAGAAAAATTAATATGGCGGCATATTGGAAATAAAAAGAAAACTCTCGAGTATTTCTTAATATAACAAGATGAAAAGTTTTGAGTAAGTACGCATAGCATGTGAATTAGACGTCATTTATCGAAAACAAAGATGCTGGAATAAAAATATCTTGGGTAAAGTAAAATTAACTATTATTCACGGTGGAAAGAGATAGATGGAGATGCAGTATGCCGTAAAAACAGTTTGCAATACGATCTGCGTTATCACTCAGATTTAAATGCCCTCATTCGGCCCAAACAAAACAAGCACGTGGAACAGGGAAGGGACCGAATTCTTTGACTTCATCCGTGCATTTTTTCTGTAAAATGAAAATGATCTGCTTATATTTAAGCAATAAGCATTCTAAGGTAGCATTTAATTGTGTTATGAATTAAAAACTGTATTACTAAAAATAGTATTCTGTTTTTTAAGCACGTCGTTGTGTTGTGCCGAATGTAGCGGATTTTAGGGTTACATTTTTGGCGTCATTTCAAGATTTATTATATGTGTACGGTTAACATGAATATTTTATTTTAAATTTAAATTTTATTAGTTTATAAAAAAAAACTTATGCTTATCCTTATAAATCACAGCGTAAAAAAAATCTAAGATATACTATAACCATCCGCACAATCAATAAAAAATTACGAATGTAAATTTAAATAGACTACGGGGGTTCAGGGGGGCAAAGCCCCCCTGAAGAAATGCAATTTTGATTTAAAAAGTTACCAGAATAAGTAGCTCATCAGAATTTCAAAACATCAATGTATAACCACTTGTTTAACACTTTTAATTTCTGAAACTTTACGAAGTATCCTGTATGCTCATAAATATTTATGTAATTTGAAAACTTTAAAAAGCGATTTGTAGGAAGTTGAATATTACGCAATGAGTGTTAAAAAACAATGTCTTGCAAATATGACGTTGAGGCTCCTGATCTGCAGATTTACTAGTAAATAAAATATACACAAATATATAAGTACCTACAAATATGGTGGATTTGAAAGTTTTAAGCTTTATACGTTATTTTTTGTGCTACATCAAAATCTGGAAAACTGCGTTTTTTATTCTGCACGTTTTGAAAGATATTGAAATAAAATTTTATAACAAGTTTCTGTTCATCTGTTGGTATGTTATGAAGCAAAATATAGCTTGTAAGTAGGTATATATTAATTTAAGAGCCATTTTTATTAAAAAATACACATTTAAAAAAATCATCTTTCGTATACAAAATTTGGTTTATGTTAATAAATTTAAGAGGTATTGAAATCTTTTGCTTCACAACACAGGTAAGTGGTTTGCTAATATATTGTTGAAAAAAAAGGGAAATATATTGATTTCGTTATAGAAGGTTTGGCATAAACGCAATTCTTTACTAAAATTTGACTAAATATTGCCTAAATTTGAAAAGTTAACTAAAATTCCATTAAAAATTTATATGAATTCATAATTTTATTCCCTGTTTCAACTAAAAACACATGTGTTTGATAAAAAGTTCATATTTTTCAAAAAAATAAAAAAAATAAAAAAATAAAAATAAAAGTGGCCCGAACGTAGGCACATACCTTAACTCTTTGTTGACACTTTCAGGACTGCCATTGGCGATTTTTATATTCTATTTGCACCACTAATTATTAAAAAATATACTTTTATATTGTGTTTTTCTTGCATGAGTTGCTAAAGTGTATGTGAAAGCTTTTGCTTTTGAGAAAGTGGTGCGAGATAGAATTAAAATAGTAGTAATAGTCGCCAGTGGCAGCACTGCACTTTGCTGTCAGAAGTATACTCGTGTTTCTAAAACTATACTTTGCCGACAGAATAGTGCGCTGTATCCATAGTTCCGCCTACGCCATTTTTCTTGAATAAAATATCAACAAACTTTTATGAGAAAGATTGCAACGTTACAGCAAACGGCAATTTTTTGTTAGACTGTACGAAATTTCATGTAAACTCCAAACATTGTCAAAATATTTATTGATAGATAAACTCGAAAAACCTTTCTAGGCTTTATTTCCCATCTAGGCTATAAAGTATGACTTTGAGAAAATGCGGGGCTTCCATATCATTGAAACTCAGATTTTAGAGAAATTGCTGGTCAATTGCTACAACAATTGCTGCGTTAACCCTTTCCGGCACAGACAAATTCTGTTCGTAAAATGAAAAATGATTGACTGACATCGGAATTTACAAACGACCATTTAAGAAGGTAAAAACTTTTCTATCTAATTTTTTTTTGTAAAATCAAAATTTTATTAAAATATTCTTGGTGCTTCTGTTTGTAAGCTTGGAATAAAAATTAGGTGGTCCCGCAGTGGGACCACTGCACTTGAAAGGATTAAAGATAAAAAATAAAGGTGAAAACAGAAACGTCTGTTATGTATTGTGTTTTTTATAGAGCGAAATTAGTTTCCTAAAATTTTCTTACTGCTCTTAATGAAGCACTAAAACAATAAAATATACGGACGGTTTCAAATTTAATGTCAAATATAAGTCTCTTCAACAAGATATTTTGTAATGCTAACAATGGAAACCAAATAACCCCATGGTTTCATACTGAGGTATACAGGGTTCGTACGGGTCGTTGAATATTCTGACTAAGAAATTCTTCCGTACCGGTATTTTCTTATGGAAAATCTCTCCTTAAATAATGCGAAATTTCCTCCGTTTAAACTAGGTTTATTTTTCTATGAAAAAATACTGATATTTCGCCTTGAAAATAACGGTACCCGTACGAACACTGAAGTAATGAATTGTTCTAGATAATAATAATAATTTTTAAAAAATGTATAATTTTGTTGCATTTTTTAAATTATGTTAAAAACAGGATTCTGACACTAATTTACTTTTTGATAAGCTAACAATAGCTTTACCTTTTATGTCCAAAATTATGAATTTATGAAAATATCATTTTCTAAAGCATTTTTCGTGAATTTTTGAAAATATATTAGAAGATTTACACAATCATTTAACATTTTTAGAAGGATTTTGCCAATTAAAATCAATTAATTAAATATGTATTTATAGGGATTTTGTGCAATATTTAAAACTTTACTCAAATCTTTTATTTAAAATCTTTCTTTTAGTATTTTTTAGAATTATAAAATGTACAAATATAATGCTCTTACAGTAGAAGTATAGGAATAATTCGGAACTGAAACTTTTCCCCACAATATTCCAACTTTAATAAAGCCGAAGCAGGGAAAACGAAAAGAAATCATCCTTTTAAAAATATTTTCTTTTGTTCAACCAATAATTCTTTTGGAATAACATAAAGTAAAGTGTATATAACTCATTCTAAAATGTATTGCTACTAATCGGTGTATTAAAGGGATTTTATATCAAGTTATTTTAATGGTACAAGTATCGTCGATGCGTAAAGGGTTAAATGAATTGCAAGGTTCTTTGATTACGGCCCAGGACTGGCGACTATTTTTATATTCATACGCACCGCAATTTAGAAAATCCTTTCTTTGTGGCAGATTTACTAATGCTTGAAATTGGAAAAAACTTGTTAAGGCAACCGGCGCTCTGAAAACTTTCTGAAAAGGGTGGAGACTCTCAAAGTTTAAGAACTCAGATTTCATGAAAATGAATCAATGATTTCGTCAAAAATTTGTTAAAAGGAAATTTATCAAGAATTGATGATTTCCTATCTCTCTAGGAGGTCAAAATTACCAGTAAATAATTAAATAGAAAACAAATTGTAATTTAACCAATCTCAAGTGATCAAAATAAATAAATAATTAATTACATATTTATACACGTAAGGTTAGCACACTCCTTGAAATTTCCAAGGAGTCTGTCACCACTATTAATGATAATAAACTACTATTTAATTTTTAAAAGACAGAATTCGGAATCCACCAAGTTTATTCAAGGAATTTGGACTATTTGTCTCCAGTTAATGTAAAAAAAGCAAGAAATACTGTTACAAATTTGTGTTATAAATGTGCGGACCCTGTACAAACGTTCATAAAAGATATTAAAAGTAATTTTTTTAATATAAATGCTTAAACTATTAATTTGACTACTTGGTATACTTAGTTTTAAAAAAAATCTAAGCACATTAATATACCAAAAGTTCTTTAATTTCTTTACGAAGAAAAATAGATTAGTTACTTAATTTGTATAAATTACTTTTTAACCTCTTGAAGAGCGACGATATATAATATATCTCACCTAATTTTAATTCCGAAACGTTACCTGGACACCGTAATATTGGAATGAAATATTGTTTTTATAACTATACGTGAAGGAAATCTTTTACTTATTTCCGAATAATTTTTTTCTTAAATTCCGATGTAAATGCAGGATTTAAACATTTAATTAACATAAGTACTGTGCCCCTTAGCGGGTTAAAAGAATGTATACACATGAATTTGAGTTAAATAATAAAACTGACACCGGAAGATATGTAAAGCAAAATTAAACTGGTTTAATTTTAATTTTTTGATAATATGTACCAGTTCCCGCATATTCAATTCAAGGAATAGCAATCTTTACGTTTGCTTATAACAGTTAATGAATGTGAGGCAGAATTATATTGTGTACGCAGGTAGTGTTGCCAATGGACTACATTTTTAATTTCAGATTTCTTGATTGGCACCAGTCTTGTGAAATAGTAAAACTCGCCTGTTTATTAACATATTAAGTCAGGCGAAATCATGGGGAAGTTTATCCCTTCAAAAAAGTGGTGCGAATCAAGAAATCTGAATAAGAGAAAAGTAGCCCACTGGCAACACTGGACGCAGGGCAAATTAAAGTTATTGGGTCGCAGGCGGTAAGAATACGAGTAATAAAGAAAAGCCCCTTGGAAAAGTTTGACAGTGTTTGATGACTCACGAACACTAGCAACTTTTTTTTATATACATTCGTAAAACAATTTATAAATATTTTTCTTTGTGGTGAATTTATTTTGAAAATATTCTACTATAAGACAATGGCAGAGGTTAGTTTTCAAAAAGTTGAACAAAATAGAATAAAAAAATGTCCATTGGAATGCATATATCCCGACCTGTAGTAAATAAGTTAACCTTTTAATTACAGGCAAGAACTGGCGACCCCAGAAGCAGAATTTTCTGCGTCAGTCTGCAGCAAATTAAAATTTATCTGCGACCTAACAATGCTAGACTAAGCTTACTATCATCATAAGAAATAATATAAACCCATAAAATAAACAAAATTTCCATTTATAAAGAAAATATAACAAAAGGATACAAAAAATACCATAAATCTAGAGACAAAGTAAATTTCAGCTATTTTTTAAACCCAGCATTTCTTTTTAAGCGGGTGGATTAATCTACAAAGTTTAAAATAATCTGCAGCGCCCGCTGCCGTGCTGCACTGTTTCTGCTACTGGGGTGGCGACAATAATTATATATTCACTCTTGCCACAAATTCGAAAAAAAATTGTTTGTGGTAGATATCGTGTGAAATTTCTATTGTATAAGTGTATGGCAGAAAATTTTCAAAAAGTGATGTGAATAGAACAAAGTAATAGTATCTGGGATGACATATGTACCTTAGAGTTAATATTTTTTTAGTCTTCCTCCAGGGGCGTGGCTAAAAAAAGGTCCGTATGCAATGTTAGATTAGTATGTAGAATAATAAAATAAAAAATGAAAAAAAAAATCAGATCATAGCTGTAGTTACGAAAACTACTAAATTTATAGTTTAAAACAGTTAAAAAATGTAACGTTAACACTCGTTCAGAAAAATATCAAATATTAACGTATAAGTGTATGCCAGAAAATAGTTTTCAAAAAGTAATGCGAATAGAATAAAGCAATAGTCTTTGAGACGACATATCTCCCAATCCCGTAATCAAAGAGTTAATGCTCATAATGAAGGGAACGAATATTTTTTCCAACTGGATTATATCATATTCAAAGCTGGAGTAGCACAGTTGAAGTTAACTTCAACTGTACTACTCCAGCTTTGAATATGAGTTAATGCTCTTTTAGGATTCCTCCGTGTTAAAAAAATTAGCTTTTTACAAAAAAGGGTTATGTGTTACAGAAGGAGGGGTGGGGGGGGGGGGTCGTGATTTTAGAATAGCTTGGGTGGGCCGTGGGTACAAAAAGGTTTGTAACCACTTATCTAGAAGAATACATGCAAAATTCGTCTGGAACTTCAGGAATAAAAAGGACATGCTTGATCATATTTTTCAGCGAAGGTTTGATCATAAGAGCAATTACAGAAGCAACAAATAATTGAATAAAAATAATATATTCCATCACCGTGTAAATTAAAATACCTGAAATAATCTGTAACTATAGCACATAACCATGTGGATCTGTCACAACACTAGTGCTCATTCGTGTAAGAATAACACGTATATTCATGGGCAAGTCTGTACAAATTGCAAAAAATCTTTTAATCAGTACAAAAATCTTGTTACCAGTAAAAAGTATTTGCCTTACTCCCCCACCTTCCTTTAACTTATCGGTGTGTAAGCTATTTTTCAGTTTTTTAATTTAAGCGGATTTTGAAAAAATTCAATTTCTTTTATGAATTTGTGGGGAAATATAATAATCCTCAGTATAGTAATAAAATATTTTGAATTGCCGCAACTCTTCAACTCGGTTGTTAAATTAACTTAAAAAAAGAAATATAAATTAAGTTTTTAAAAGAAATTGTTTTATAGGATATTTAAAAAAAATAAAAAAATATTATAATGTTTAAATGAATAAAATATGCAATTTCAAGTAAAACAGGGGTCGCAGCATATAGGACAAATCTTATTGTTCTTACCAGTATCTTTTATCAACTCTCTTCAGGAGACATATTTATAAGATATGCAATAGGAATTAGGTGGCGTTAAATTGGTTGAAAACACTATTTGCTACAAACCAAAATATACCGGAAATTTCTTTAATTTTTTAAGGAATCTTTTATATCCCCATGAACAGGGCTCGTTAAATGGCTCCAAGTCGTCAATGGCGAAATCATGAGAATTATTGATCAAAGATACTGATAAGAACAATAGAATTTGTCCTATATGCTCCGACCCTTGGTAAAACAAAAATCATTATTGTGTTTCAAGGAAATATTTGAAAGTAATTTCTTACTCAAAATAAGGAACGATATAAGCTCTAACTCACTGTCAGTTTAAAATCGCTTCACCTTAGATAAAAATTTGTCTTAGGAGGTGTTTAAAAGTAGTTGATTTTTTATTCTTAGTTGAGATTATACAATGCTAATGCTTCCAATCACCAGCTAAAATATTTTGGTCGCCATTGACGACTTGGCGACAGCATTTAACGGGCCCTGTTCATGGGGATAAAAAGATTCCTTAAAAAATTAAAGAAATTTCCGGAAGTTTTTGGTTTGTAGCAAATAGAGTTTTCAACCAATTTAACGCCACTTTCAGTACACTTGATAATGGGCGGTAGAAACCACATACTATACTTAGAATATAAATATATTAAATATTTGATGAAATAAGAGCATTTGTATGAAATATTTTTTTAACTACGCGTATGCTAACCATATTACGTATAGAGCATATTACGTATTATTCAGGATATATTAAAGAGCATCAACAATATTTGAAGAAAATATCTATTTTCTGATTGTAATATTGTATTTCTACTCTACTTTGCCAAATTTCTTGAAAGTAGCGTTAAATTTAGTTGAAAATCCTCAATTCTAGACACACACACACACAAAAAAAAATCTTAAATTTTTTAAAGGCACTTTTATATTTCCACTTTCCATTTTTACACAGATGAACACAAATGTTGTACAAGTTCCGCATAGTCATGTGTAGTGTTGTCAGGTGTACCGAGTTAATCAGGGCTCCAAATACTTCGGACACAGGTGATCAATAACAGTTCATTTCGCGATCTTTAATTTTAGATGATTCTGCACTAAATAAAGCGAAGAAAATTACTTTAAAATACTAGTGTCCAGATCATTTGAATTTACGCAGCACACCTGGGGCCACTAGTCATGTTAATGCATGACTAGCTGTAGTAGTGGACATAGCCATAGGTTATTTTAAGAATTTTATTTAGCAATTATCGGAAATACATAGGTCATAAAGTATGAAACGTCCGATTTGATATAGCACTTCTGACGGGGTTTATATTCAGAAATTCCAAATTCTCACTAGAAAATTTTAATAATGATTTTTTGTTATTGAAAATGATAGATATTTAGTGAATAACAATAATAATGAAAAATTATATTCAAAAATTTCCGTTATATATTTGAATACAAAATCTCGCCAGATTTGGCTGTTTCAAATCGGACGTTTGACACTTAATCCTTATCGGTCCTATGTCACTTCCCACATGATATCAGTACTTTCTCGTATTGGTCATATGACACGTGTGAGGAGACAAGATTAACCCCTTCGAGACCAGCATACCTTACACGAAATTTATTGGTTTGGCACCAGTCATTTTTCTTTTATCTCTTTCACTTGTATTACTTTCAAAACATGTGCAAGAAAAATGTACTAGAAAGATTATTCTTAAAATATAGTGTTTCAAACAGAATATAAAAATAGGCGTCTATGGCACACCTGAGGATATTCACTGAATACAATTACAACATCATGGCGAATGATGTACAAAAAAAAAACTTGCGCCCGATAACGGTTAATGATTAAATATATGTAATCATATATATTTTGCAGATTGTTGTTGGTCCCCCAATTGTCTTCGAGATTAAAACTTCTCTGAAAAATACATGATGTCAAACGTGTTCTTTATATTTCAAAGGAATTCGTCCAGTATTTCTGTAAACATTCGAGGAATTGTCGCGAGTGCCCAGTGACTTTTGTCCATATAGCGCAGAAGAAATACGCATTTAATTAATAACATTTTTAATTGAACGAAATTTCTTAACATGTTCGTCGCCCAGAGTGATTCGGCTAAGTTTCTGGGGTCAAATCCAACCGCCGGAGCGCCAGAACATAAACAGATCCAGGGCTGCCACAGGACACCTTTTTTCAAAACAAAAATCTTTTACGTACACTTGGACAACATTTAAAAAATATATATACTACAGAATGCATTGTTTTAAATAGTGGTGCGAATAGAATATAAGGATAGTCGGCTGTGACACTCGATATCGGTGTTTATTATTGACATAGTATAATGCATAGGTGCCAACCTCCTGATTTTTTGGATACCAGTAATATATTACAAAAATGTTCGCTTTATTTAATTGCGTAAATTGTGTGATTGCACAAAACAAGTATTTTTGCATAAAAATATTGGTATGATAAAAATCGGGAGGTTGGTAACTATGATAATGTAATATGTTATCCTAAATCTACCCTATATATATAAAATCCTAATGAAACGAATTTATGAAACGAATATATGAAATGGCTGAAATGTAAGGATTCTTTGAATCGACTGATTAAACAACTGATTATGTTTCACGGTGATTTCTCCTAAAAAAAGGAATACTTTGCGATGAAATTAACACCAAAAATCAGCATTGATCCGCAGATTTCAAAACTGGTATTAGAATTTTTAAATTCGAATTAGTTTTCGAAATATTAATTTTTTTCTAATTTTATATAAATTTTTCTAATGATGGCAACTGAAATTTTAATCAAACAGATATTTTTTTCAGATTTTAGAAAAGGTTACTATTTTAAACTAATTTGGCAAGACGTTTGGCCTCCTTTATATGTATGCTAAGAAATGTATCATGTTACGTTTATTCATAATTAAATTTCTATTTCATTATCATTTTATTTAATACAAACAGAAACATTTAAAATAAATGGCTTTCACTTCTTTATTCTTTTAAACGAAATGAAAAGAAAAATATTAGGCACAGATGTCATATACGCACCGGGGTACATAATTGGCTCCAAAATGGCAATATTTAGGTTGACATGGTAATCCGGCTTTTGTTGTTTATTAAATAATAAGTGTTTATTCAATTTATTTTCTTTTTTTAAATTACATAAATTGTTTTGTTCGATAGTTAATTATTTTTTTGGTTATTTTCCTTTAAAAATAAAAAATAATAGAAAATAATTAAAAAATTCGGTACTACTTAGTTATTACGTCGCCATTTCGCCAAATTATATAAATAGCCAAACCACTCGCCAAATTATACAAATTGACATAATTTTTATTTTAATTAACGAAAGAACAAAGAAAATAGTATAACATTAATAAATATACAAATAAAACGTCGAAATAAAAATCACTTGACGTGTAACTTGCTTAAAGCCGTGTAACTTGCTTAAAGCCAAGTGAATGTGACATTTATCAACCATTATTGTCATTTAATCTTATAGTTTGGTGATAGATTTTTGGTCGACGGGATAACTAAGTAGTACCAAAAATACATATGTAACTGGTAACGATGACATTTAATTCCAACTTCAAAACAATGTTATAATTTACCACTCGAAAAAAAAATGCTATCTGGCGAGTTGAAAAATAGTTATTGGCGAGATTTGCACACGGCTAGCGTAACACTACCAAGAATTCTTTGCGACAATGCTTTTATGTAGTATTATTCGAAAAAAAAAAATGATTTTTTTGCACATATGCAACTGGTATTCGAAAACGAGGATTTCGCCAAATTTTCGTAAAAAAAAAAAATCACGCCAAATCGGGTGCGTATATGGCATCTGGTCAAATATTAAATTATGTAACAAATGATGACATTTAATTTAAACTTCAAAGCAATGTTTTAATTTACCACTCGAGAAAAAAAAATGCTAACTGGCGAGCTGAAAAATAGTGATTGGAGAGATTTGCACCCGGCTAGCGTAACAGTACCAAGAATTCTTTGCGACAATGCTTTTATGTAGTATTATTCGAAAAAAAATGTTTTTTTTTTAATCGAAATGGAAAACTTTCGACACAAATGCCACATACGGTCCCATATTGGCGCTATTTTTTCTGACGCCAATGTCATACCCGCAACGGGTACTTAACGGGCGCCATAGTATCGTTATTTTGCTTGATTTGATAAGCCGGATGTTGTTGTTTCTGCTGTTGATCTTTTCCACAAATTAGCATCGGAAAAAAATCGCGCCAATATGGGGCCGTCTATGATATCTGGGCCAAACTTCCATATGAAAAGCGAGGGGATCAGAGCGTATTTATTTATGGCAGTTACAGGACTTGGACTATTATTATATAGATGAAATGATGGCGATAGAATAATATTTGGCGACTTATCACCTGTACCTGGCTAATATTAAAGTACCAAAATGGCACCAGGAATATAAAAAGCAAAGTGGTTCGACGGAACTCTTGATGATAGTCACATGACTTAGGCTATTGTTATAGAAATTGCCTTAAAATACCGGGAGACAAAGACTCTGTACACTTAATTCCTTTTATTTTTAGCTTTTTTTCAAACGTTTAACTGATCCTCTTTAATCAAACACGAAAAGAACCATTGGATGTCTTAACAGCAACTGATTCGGCCTTAAATTTTTGAAATCAAAGGGAATTGAATGGAAACCCGTTTACAGGGAGATCTGCACAGCTTTTTTCAGTATAATTCAATCTTCTATATTATTTTTTAAACCGACCAGATTAGCGTGTTTTTAGATTCTGCTGTGTCTGAACGGGGGTTGGCGAGCGTAGCTTGCAGGGGGCAGAGCCGCCTAGTATAAAATAATAAAAAGTATAGCATAAATTTCTTTTAAAAATCTATCTGAAAATGCTATTTACTTGAACAAGAAAAGGCGTCACCCATTTCTGGGTGACGGGGCCCCCGCAAAAGCATATTCTTCACTCAGATATAGGTGCCGCGGCGACGAACGTGTTAACTCTGAAAACACGGATCGCTGACAAGTTTGCTTTTATATTTATTATAAACGGTCGATGCTGTAATCAGAGGGTAAAAAACTTTGCTTATTTATTTATTTATTTAATTAATTTTTGGATTTTGTTATATAATCGACGTTGTAGAAATTTAATGAAAATCCATTAAATAATGAATTTGGAATCAATCATATTTATGTCGTTTGAAGTTATTATTAGTGATGTAAAACATAATTTTTTTAAAGGGGACAAGGGACCTTAAAATCCTTCAAAATATATTTTTTTATTTTTTGCAAATTTCACCTAATTATTATTCAAAGGTACATTATATGCATTATGGCATGCATTTATCACAAAAAAAAAAAAAAAAAAAAAAAAAAAAAAAATATTTTTATGAAAATAAATGGAATTTTACGCGTCGTCTTAGAAATCTTCGAAATGCCCCCTGCGTATTCCATATCAATGAAAATCCCAATATTTTTTATAAAAGTTTGGTTTATATATATAAATAAAATAGAGAATCGAATTTTATATATTTGAATTTAAAAATTGAAAAAAAATTAAAAATTTTGAAATTTTTTCAAAAAAATTTCAAAATTTTTCATTTTTTTAACCTTTAAATTCAAATGTATAAAATTCGATGCTCCATTTTATTTATATATATATAAATCAAACTTTTATTAAAAATATTGGGGATTTTCATTGATATGGAATGCGCAGGGGGCATTTCGAAGATTTCTAAGACGACGCGTAAAATTCAATTTTTTCATAAAAATAATTAAAAAAAAATTTTTTTTGTAATAAATGCATGCCATAATGCATATAATGTACCTTTGAGTAATATTTAAGATGAAATTTACAAAAAGAATATATATATTTGGAAATTTGGAAATTTTTTTGAAAAAATTTCAAAAAAATTAATTTTTTTTTTATTTTTAAATTCAAATATATAAAATTCGATGCTCTATTTTATTTATACATATAAATTAAATTTTTATAAAAAATATTGGAGATTTACATTGATATGGAACGTGCAGGGATTTCGAAGATTTCTAAGACGACACGTAAAATCCCATTTTTTTCTCAAAATTAAATTTTTTTTAACATTTTTTTGGGGATAAATGCATGCCATAATGCATATAATGTACCCTTGAATAATATTTAAGATGAAATTTACAAAAAATTAAAAAAATAAATAAAAATTTGGAAATTTGGAAATTTTTTCGAAAAAATTTAATTTTTTTTTCAAATTTGATGTTCTATTTTATTTATATATATAAAACAAACTTTTATAAAAAATATTGGGGATTTTCATTGATATGGAATGCGCATGGGGCATTTCGAAGATTTCTAATACGGTAAAATTCCATTTTTTTCTCAAAAATAATTTTTTTAAAATAATTTTTGTGATAAATGCATGCTATAAGGCATATAATGTACCCTTGAATGATATTTAAGGTGAAATTTACAAAAAATAAAAAAATTTATTTTAAGGTCTCTTGTGCCCTTAATATATATTTAAAATATAATATATTAAATTAGGTAAAATGTTTACTCAGAAAAGCTTTTATTTTCGTCACGCTCTGATATTCTTAACCCTTTCAGGGGCAAGCAATTGGGTTACTGTAATGTCGAATTAAAATCAGAATCTTCCAAAAATTTTATTGCAAAATAAGGGAAAGCAATTTTACGTCTTTTCCCACCAAAGATAAAAAAGTAAAATTTGATAAAAATTTTCTGGAATTTTCTATGCAATTCTTCATTAATCGTAGGTGGGATATAATATATACCACCGCCCTTCAAGAGGTTAACACATTGCCGACGGGCAATTTTTATCAAACTGAATTTTAAATTAAGCTCCTCCCTGTTCTGAAATTATTTTGTAAATGGGTCTAGATAGGTTTCCCAAGATTATGCATAAGTAAATATCATTCAACTAGAAGACAGTCTGTCAGAATGACGCGTTTGCATTTTCAAAAGAATGATATAGCACATTGCATTATAAAAAGAATTATGAAGTAATAAATTTAATCGTATCTGACTAATAGGGTCAGGTGGGATAAAATAGCTATAAAAATAGCCCATTTCTCATTCAAACTTAATTTCCAAGAAAATTATTAATTAAATTGGTAAAATAATGACATAGGATATGCAAATGAACTTCACTCACAAAATTTAAAGGACTATTTCATAAAAATACATGCAAATTAGTACTAATAATTCTATTTTAAAACATATTGCCAATTAAGTTCCATCTTCGTTCATTCCATTTTAAAAAATCAATAAACTTCAATTTCTTATATGTAAAAAAAAAAAAAACTGTAAGACTGCAAATCCTAATAAATTTGTTAGATAATAATAAAAAAGAACACATGTTAAAAGATTGATAAATCAAATCTAAACTGTCAATTTTCACTCGTGATGCCGCTTGAAAGAATATAATATTTTTTATGAATAATAATGGAGTCCTTCTCAAGAGTCATTCACGGCTGTGAACAAAAAATTAAAACAGCCCGAACATAAAAATTCTAACAACATTACACACCTTTGCTTGCCTTAAATTGGCATTTTTAAAGAAAGTTTTAATGCATGCTGTTCGTACAGATCGCTATATTGACAATGGGCTCCATGGTCTGTGTTTTAATGAATCTGAAAGGAATGAATCGGAAATATTCATAATTAAACATTGTTTTTTAATGCAGCTTTATTGAAAGAATTAAATCTGAAAATGAAAATAAAATGGTTTATTTTAATGAAAGATTATCGGGATTCGGATGGGATCACTCGGATACACTTGGCGCTATTACATATATGTGGGAAAGCTTTTCCTTTAATAGCTTCTAGAACAAGCTGCGTGTCTACTGTATACAGCGCCATCAACTAATTCTTCTGTACCTGCCGATCAAAGCGCCTTCCTCTGTTTGATCTTCTTTCCCCATGAACTAGTCAGCGCGCATGCGTACGAGAGAGACACTTGTGATCGAGAGACGCTCATTGTGAGCGGGTAAAAAACTAGAACTGAACGGAAGACAGTCAGTCGAACGCGTAGAACGATGATGTCGGTGTTATGAGAATGAGCTGTGATCGTTTCGCAGAACGGCGATGTAATTAACATGACGACTCTTTTCTTTGTAAATATTTTGTATATACTTTAACTTTAAATATAACTTAGTTAAAAATTTAATGGTGTCAGGCTCAAGTTTTTAAATGGTGTTTAGTGTTATTTAATGAGTAATTGCAAGTCCGAGTTCCGTCATATATAATGTAACAAAGTTGATAACATGCAGAATAAAACACAATTTCAACAGAAAATTTATTTGGTTTTATTAATTGTCGATAGCTGTTGCCAAAATAATAATTATGTAACTTAAATTTTAAAAAGTTTATCTCAGGTTAAATCCTGATTTTTTTAACATGCATAAAGAACATAGCTGCCAACAACTTACGCTTTTTCAGACCACAAAAATTTTATAGAAAATTTTACTTTTTTAAATCGCCATAATCTGCCGATTAAATAAGACAAAATTTTCTATAAAATTTTTGTGGTCTGAAAAAGCGGAAGAGTTGGCAGCTATGAAAGAAAACTGTAATAAATTTTGATCATTAAAAATGATCTTTTAACACATAAATAAATTGCAACTATTAATTTCATTAACAGATGTTTTTTTTTTTTCAAATTTATTTTCATTACAAAATTTAAAATTTTATTTGCATTGATATATATATGTATTACACGGCATTATATATTCGTGATATTCTAATTACATTTTATAAAAAATATTTTTTTCCAATGTCTCCAGAATTCAAGGAACTTATTCAAAAGAAAATTTCTTTTTTTTATTTTAACTGTCAATAGATGGCGCCAATAAAGCATAAACCTTCACACTGAATGAGATTTATTTATACAACATCAGGCTACATCGCGGATTTGCGTTGCGAACAATTACCTCCGTATTTTAATATTTTAAATGTTCAAGACGAATGAATCAATTGTTTGTTTATTTTCATGGAGGGAGAGATTGAGCTACCAATGTAATTTCCACTAATGTTACCTCAGAATATATACATAATTGAATGTAAGTCATCTCTCAAATGTTAATTTATTTTGAATAATCTTTCTAAAAATGTAACTTTTCTGAAGTTTTATTTGAAAAGATAATTTTGAATAAATATGGCCGATTAGAATATCAAAAAGCGAAGTGGCTATCGGGATCCGGATGAGTTCACTGCGGAAGTGTTATACACTTAGCGCTATTATATATACAATGTGCGAATCTATATATATATTTCTCTTGCGTAGCGCTAAAATAAGGCTGAATTTGTATCTTGCCGTTTGGAAACAACCGCAGTAACACAATTAATTTGTTTTATTACATTCCACCAATCAGAAGAGTTATTTCACCACTTAAACTCGTGTCATATTTAAAAGAAAAAAATCAATGGTTTTCATAGAATGTAAACGTATTAAAACGATTCCGTTTAATTATGTACTAATCGCGTAAGAGAATACAGATTTATTTATTGAATAATCATATTAACCCCTTGTGGACGAGCGACCGGTATACGTGCCACCAGAATCGTCCATTATTCCCACCACTTATTTTTATTGTAGCGTTTAACTTTTTTAATCGGATTATTTTTTCGATTCAATTACAGAAAATTTTCTATTTCGAAAAACCAGTGGTAAAATATTAAAAATTAAGGAAAAAGCTGTCGTCCCGAAGGGGTTATGTAATCCAGGATTCGTACGGGTCCTTGAATTTCCAGACTAACAAATTCATAGGTACCAGTTATTTTCTTATGGAAAATCTCTTCTTAAATATTGCGAAATTTCTTCTGTTTAAACTAGATTTATTTTTCTAGAAAAAAAATACTGATATTTGTCCTGGAAAATAACGGTACCCGTACGAACACTGTAATTTGTGTAAATAAAATGACAGTGAATGATCTTTCATAGTAAATCATAACGAGAACGAAATATTTCCAATGAAGATAATGACGTCATTCGGAAATCAAAAAATGCATTTTCATCCGTGAATTAAAATATTTTACTATAACATGTGTAAGCGATGACATCATGTTCCTGATCCTTATTCCTACACATACATAGACTGGACTCTTGCAATTTATTTAAAGATCCTTGGTATACACAAAATAAAATATTTCTGAAAGTTATATAATTTCCAATTAGTTAAAATGATTATTTAATGAAAATCAGGAATTTTAAAACAATTGTTTAACACGCTCACGCCGGCGCGGTGGGTCACACTGGACTGTCTCAGAGTTGTCACTTCTCCGGCTTTTTGCACACCTCTGTTATTTTAGAGGAAATGTTGTTCCTTTAAATCTCCCACTTGTTCTAATTAAATAAAACAACATTTTCTGTATTAAAATACTGGTATCCAAAAAGCCGGAGACTTGGCAGCTCTGAGACAGTCGAGTGTGACCCACCGCGCCGTCGTGAACGTGTTAAATGACGCTTTAATCTCGGAAGAGATGAATGGTTCAGATAGTGAAAATGATGTTATATTTGAACGAAAGGATTCATTCTCATATGGACTCCAAAAGTACTATGGCACACTGTAGAAATATTTCAAATAAATAACCGATTTCTGGGAAAATTTCCCACAGGGTAAAGGAGTTATGTCCCAGAAAAAAGCGCAGAAAATCTGTATATATTTTTCTTGCGTGGCATTAAAATAGGGCTGAATTTGTAGCTTGCCGTTTTACAACAACCGCAGTAACACATTTAATTTGCCTTATTACATTCCACCAGTCAGAAGAGTGATTTTACCACTTAAACTCGCGTCATATTTAAAAGAATATGGTTTTTCAATGGTTTTCATAAAACGTAAACATATTAAAACGATTCCGTTTAATTATGCACTAATCGCATAAGAGAAGAACACAGATTTATTTATTGAGAAATAATATTAAGTAATCTGTGTGAATAAAATGACAGTGAAAATTTTTCATAGTAAGCCTAACGAAAACGAAAGGTTTCCGATAAAGATAATGACGTTATTCGGAAATCAAAAGATGCATTTTCATCCATGAAATAAAATATTTTACTATAACATGTGTAAGTGATGACGCCATATTCCTGATCCTTATTCCTACACATACATAGACTGGACTCTTGCTATTTATTTAAAGATCCTTGGTATAAACAAAATAAAATATTTCTGAAAATTACATTATTTCCAATTAATTAAAATGAATATTTAATAAAAATCAGGAATTTTAAATTAATTGCTTAAATGACGCTTTAAACTCGGAAGAGATGAAAGGTTCTGATAGTGAAAATGATGTTATACTTGAAAGAAAGGATTCATTCTCATATGGGATCCAAATGTATTATGCCACACTGAAGAATTGTTTCAAACAAATAACCGATTTCTGGGAAAATTTCCCATAGTTCAAATGAGTTATATCCCGGAAAAAAACGCAGAAAAAACCAGGAAATACACAGGAACGGTTTGTTAGGAACTGCCAATGACGTCATCAGCTTTAGAATCTAAAACGAAACTGAAATATTTTAGCACGCTTTTTTTCAATATGACGTCATATTCACTGGCTTTTAAATCTAATTCATCAAATTAAAATTCAGAGCAGGAACTCTTTTTAAGCACAGTACGATCTTTTGGCAGATATAAGAATGGCAATGGCCAATTGTTCGTTTCACGGTCAAGTGATGCACTCAGAAAATTAGCGTTTTGATCAAATGTTTCTTTCAGACACATCAGAAAACGTGTTGTTTACGTTTCGTTAACTTGCCAAGTGTCGGAGGGATTTTGTATTTTTCACGTCGAGCGAACTTCAGATAGTGTTTGTTGATTTATATTGCACTATCTTGGTATCAGGTAGTGTTTTTCCACGAGTTTTTCGAAATAAATTTAAGCCGTTCTGTATAATATTATGCGCAATAAGTCTTAAAAATTGCTTCCAGGGTAATTTTTTCAGTTAATAATCTGAGATTTCAAAAGTTGGTAAATTTCATAATGTTAAAGTATTGGTAACACCAACTAAATGCATTTTTAATTGTGATTTTAACAAAGTTTTCAATTACTGTTTTATTTAGTATATTTTTTTTGAAAATTTCATAAGTTAACAGGATTTATGATAGTACACATTATGGCTAGAGTTGCTGCAAAAAGTGTCGAGCAAGCGAAGCGAGCTAGGGACGCGTAGCGGTTCCAATGTGAATTGTGTCGGAATTCACGAGGGTTGGCGAGTGTTAGTGAGCAGGGGCAGAGCACCCTTGTTTAATATAAAATGTCTTTCAATCTAAAAAAAATTGGACAACATGATATAAATGCATTTTCTTTAGGGTAGAAGCCACGCCCTTAGCCAGTGAAGTTTTTTGAATGAAAACGAGAATTCTCTATTCCCGTCGTAAATGGTTTAAGATTAGCTTCATTTGTTTGTTATCTCAAGAAACTATTTTTAAAAATGCGCTGCTTTGTTTCTTTTTTTTTTTTCATTGTTAGAAAACGTTGAAAAAAAATATATTTTTTAATTATTACTCTAAAAGTTTTTCCGTTTTTTTACTGTTATTTTAATTACAGCAAACTTGTGTAATTGTGAATTTAGAAATAAGTAAAAAGCAATATGTTTCTATAGTATCATGCACACTGAATATACCGGGAATTTTACTCAAGTTTTAGAAAAATATCTCAGACCACAATTTTTAATTAAATCTATTTAAATTTCTATTAAACTTATTTCTACCTATTTTAAATTTTATTTATTTTAAGAAAAAGTTTCAGGTTCGAATTGAAATATGTTCATTTGGTACTTGTCAAATGACCGCATTTTGTTGTATTTTAAGTTAAAACAGTTATAAATTATTATTATTATTAATTGAAATTTTGTCTTACTTGACGCGTTGGCACTTGTTGTTTTTTTTTTTATTTAATGCTTTCACTAGTCTCTTTTGATATCATCAAGGAATTAAAAAAATTCTCGAAAAGGAGAAGTACAAAATATTGATTATAAGAAATCTAAAATGAGAAATTTTGAACCTACTGTAATTACTCCCTCCGGCCAAGTATCTTCCCATTTATGTTTTCGGAACGCGTGGATCGTCGCCAGTCGGCAGATGCAATAAGCTGGCGCTGCAGCCTAACTCGACTGAAGGATCGCACAAGAAGACTTTGAACCTGATTTTCCCATAATAAAAGAAAAAAATGAAAGAAATGAATAATGAGAAGAAATGACATAGGTATACTTTTAAAAATCTCTAACAAAATATAATGAAGTTGCCGTAATTAAAATAGTTAACAAAAGTAGCAACTACTGCCTTAACTACTAATAAGCAGGATGAATGATTTTACTATTCGAATGAATCTTTCGAGCATGCATAAAACAAAGCTGCGAACCTTTGTTTTTTAAAAAATCAATTTATACTAGAAATTTTGCCTCAAAAAAGAAGTTTGTTATTTTAGTTAGAATCAATTTAAGAATCTCATAAAAATGCAAAACCGTTTTCATCCAGTGTTGCCAGATGGGCTACTTTTTTAAATTCAGATTCTTGAGTGGCACCACTTTTTTGAAATGGCAAAACGCCACTTATTTAATGACATATTAATTATGGGGTCTCAGGACTCTTAAAACTTTAAAATTTTCGAAATTTTAATTTTTTTAGATGTTAAACTCCTATCTTTTCTGACAATTTTGATATAATTGTTTCCTTGAAATTCCTATTAGAACAGAAGTTATGGCTTTTACATTTATACACGTTCAATAGCTGAAGCGTCCTTTCGGAAACTTTGAAGCCATTTTTTTCCAAATGTCGTTTTTGGGCATAACGCGCACGATATCTCAAAAGCTTATGAATATTTTTTCATGAAATTTTCAAAACATATGTTTCATGTTAGTTTGTTAAACTGAACCTAAAATTTCCTTTTTATTGTTCAAAACAAAATTTTTTAGGCGATTATACTGTTGAAATTTTCTAAATTTTGCATTAGCTAAATACAACTTTGTAATAAAATTATAAAAAAGCTTTAAATACAAATTTATTTAGGTTCAGGGTAATTATTACAATCTGAAGTATAAGTAGGCACCAAAATTTTCATTCTAGTTGCAATACTTATTTTGTAATCGTGCGCGTAAGCTGTTATGCCGATTTTTTGCTCCTCAAATGTCTAAAAGTTTGGAGCCCCCTGTAAATGCTAATTCTGCAACTTACAATTTTTTAAATACATGAAATGAAAGAACATACTTATATATTTTATTCCAATTAAAACTTTGTCTTAAAATCGAATACATTTTAAGATATTAAATGTTAAAAATGGTCTTTTTTTTCATTTTTTCCAATTTTAAGAGTCCTGAGAACCCTTAAAGCGAAAACAAAGAGAATTATAGCCTTTCAAAAAAGTGGTGCCAATCAAAAAATCTGAATTTAAAAAAAAGTAGCCCACTAGCAACACTGTTTTCATCTTTAAAATTTTTGAAGACAATTGATTAATTCATTGCGATGGCTGGCAACTATGCTTTTTTCCCCTTATTTTTAGAAAATTTCTGGTGGTAATTAATTAAAAATATATACAAATGTTATTAACTATGTTTTTGCGCATGCCCGAATGATTCATTCGATAGTAACATCATTCATTCCGCCCATCACTAGCCTTAACCTCTTTGCTACGATCGCTCTTTACAAAAAAGGTAATTTTTTTTACTGATAAATCAGAGACGAAATTTTAGTATCGTCGGATTTCAGAAATAGTGGGATTAAAAAGGGCAAAAATTTCAATTCAAAACTATCACTAGGAATAATCAAACGTTCTGAACACAGCTCTCAGTATAGAGAGCCTACGCGCTGACACAAAAATGGCAGCTGTCAAAAATCCGTTTTTTTTTTTTTGTTTATACGGATCCTTGAATTTGAATCCCAGTATTGAGTCATTATGTAAGTTAAAAATTGATATGATACATCTTAAAGCAGTAACAAGTACTTCCAATAATGTTAACCTTTTGATTACGGGATAGGACTGCTGTCTATTTTTATGTTCAATTGTTGCACAGCTATCAAAAAAATTTTTCAAACTAGATTCCAATTGAAAATTTCCTGCTGACAATCGAATATAGCATTGCCAGGTGTCCCGCGTAAATCAGGGCTTAAAATGCTTTGGACAACATTAATTTCTCCATCTTTAATCGCAGTTAATTCGACCATTATATAAGGCGAAGTAAAGTACTTTTAAATACTGGTATCCAGAGCATTTGAAACTACTGGTTTCGCGAGACATGTGACAATTGTATAGCACTGATTCTTTTTTAAAAAACGGTACGAATCAAATAAAGAAATAATTGATGGAAGGACATATCGTCGCCTCAGAGCAACAGTAGCACATGCAGTAATAATAAAAAATGAGATGTCTGATTTAATGCTATGAATAACTGTGTTTGCATCTATTTGAATAACTTCTGAAACGCAAAGTTAGGTTGAATACTATATCTCAGATGTGTTTTATAAAAATTCCCTACTGTGCCACTAGATGTAGACACAATTTTTCACAGCAGTAAGCATTTTCGATTATTACTAGATGTCCTACTGTTGCTCTGAGGCGACGATATAACCCGAACAGGTAATCAAAGAAATAATAAATGGCGGCGCCATCCAGTTATATGTTATTTATTTCATATTGCTTAGATAACATTTTCACGCATGTGAAAATCAATTACAAAATGGCGATGATAATAGATGATGCGTCCAGGCCTATTGACAAACCTAACGCATGGGACAATTCAAAAGTCTTGGTGGAAACTTCAACCTCGACCTTACAACTTTGCCTTAAATTCAACATATTTTCTCTGTTTAATCCATGTAAAGAGCCATCTTGGAGGCAAGATTATGTTTGCATTTGTTGAAGAGATTCAACATGAATTCTTAATGTGGTTGAGACAGTAATAACGAATTTTATGCAGCTGGTATTGGGACACAGATAAATATTGGCAAATGCATAAAAATTGGTCTACAATATGATGAGAAACAAAAATGATTTTGCAGGGTTTATAACTGTAACTTTGTGATTTACTTACTGACTTTCACCCGCAAAAATTATTTTTGACCTTATTTTTCTGCGGCTAAAAGAAATGAAGAATATTTTTAGAAAATACTTGTATTAAAATTCCGGGAACATAAAACGCTGATAAAACTTCTACCTGCGACAGCCGCCATTTTTGTGTCAGAGGGCTGTGATTCGGAATACCTTTTTCGTCACGTATAAGCCACGCTCATTGCGAAGTAGTCAAAAACAGTCTAATATGCATAGAACCATAATTTATAAATTTAATCACTGCAAATCTATTAAGATTTCTACTATACCAGATGAAAACCCGTCAAGTATGATGGATGAAGAAAAGTTCTGTTGCTGGACCTTTGCCATTATTGCATTGTTTTTTTGAACCTTTGCCATTATTGTAAATTATAACTTTTCCTTAAAAGTATTGACTGTAAATCCATTTCTTTTAAATGCTTATTGACTTAGTATTTTTTTTTTTAAGTATGATATTTTTTGTAGCAACACTTTTTATGGCAATATTTCGCATCAATTAATAATTGATAGCATAATTAGCTACATTTCTACCCTTTGCGGTTGAATTATTCCTCCAAAGCACAGCCATATCAACCACGAATTCACACGGTTTGCAACACGTTTTTATTAAAAAATATTTTTACTGCCTTTTTGACCAAGGTTCTTTTACATAAGGTTGTTCCATTTGAAGGGTAGCCAATCAGAGCAGAGCAGGACTGTTACGTCATGTGTCGGGCAAGATCGGAGATTGACCAGCCGTGAGAAAGTAAAAAGATGCGTAAAAGAACGGAATATGAAGTAAATAAATTTTTAAATAGCAGATCTTCGAAAGTAAATTGAACGAAATCACTTTCCATAAAATAATTTGTTTAAACACTGATTGGAGTTAATTAAATATAAAATACATAATTGTTAAATAATAACGAGATACGTTTGTTTACATTCAAATAAATCAGTAAATTCACGAAAAAAAAATTTTTTAATGCGTAAAAGTACAAATGAAAACTTTTAAACTATTGCAAAATAAAATGAATTATATGAATATGAGGACACAGCAGTAGTAATAAAATGACTAGAATTATCAATCAGAATAAATTAAACAAAAGTCACGCATCAAAACTTTTAACAATAATGCATTGTCCGATTACTAGATAGAAGTTTTCAAAAAATTTCGAATGTCACTATGCTTATTCAGGATCAAAATAATACAAAAATATTACTCTATAATTAAACTAATTCTATTATGAAAAAAAATATGTACTATACATGTTTTTTACATTATGATATACAAATAGCAATATCGTTATTTCATAAATACAAAATTTCAGCAAAAACTGAAAAATTCAAAACAAATTCATTTCTAAAATTTCCAAGTTATCTTATAAAACACATCGAATATAACACTTCTCCATACAAATAAGAAACAATAGAAAGAAAATTTATGGAGATATACAGATTTAACAACGAATTAACATCTTCAAAAAATAGAAAGGAAAAAAAAGTAAGAATCATTATCATACTTTCAATAAATAAATATGTAACTAATACTTTTTACACACTATTCAGGTAGCAAAATCATTTATCCTCATTAATAAACAAAATTCAATTTTTAAATTCATTAGTTTCAAATACACATCAATATGATTCAAATATCTGTAACAATATATATACACATTTTTTATGCAATTTTTGACGTTTTTTTTTTTTAATTTTGCGGCGATTTTCCCATATGAATAAAAGGAATCCGGCTTTATTTTTTAGCCCAGTAATGTACTATACTAGACAAGATTTACGTAAATCTTGTCATTTTTTCAATAAAGTTTATTCGGAGTTTGCATTTTTCGCGAGTTTTTTTATACGAATTTTAGAGTTTTGAGATTTGTAAAAGGAACTCAGTTACCAACGTTTAGCCAAATATAATAAATTTTCTCCTCTGCGAGTTTCGAACTGTTTTTTTTTTCCATTTCATGGCGATTTGTCTGCATTTGTGAAAGAAGTCCGGTTTTAATCTTTTAGTCCAATATAGTTTACTATGTTGTACTATAGTAATGTCCTCTTTTTTTTCACTTTCATTTAAGTTTATTCGGAATTTCTCGCGATTCTTTTATGCAATTTGTAGAGATTTTCGCGTTCTGCAGAAATTTTTTGACGTTCGTAAAAGGAATTGGGTTTTTAAATTGCAGCCTAATATAGTAAATTTGGCCTCTGCTATTTTAGTGTTTTTCGTTGCAATTCTCTAGAATAATAATCGTCAGTTCAGGGCCTGATTAAGAACGGGGCACATTCCCACCAGTAAAAAGAAACAGAAAATTTTGCCTCATTCATGGCAGTAATTGTACGTGAATACGGCGTTTAGATAAGGCGAACATTTCTTTTAAAATTTATTGGTGTAAGTTGCCCCGTTGATAATCAGGCCCTGCGTCAGTTAACAAAATGCCCGGCTTTTGAAGAATTCCGGATTTCGACGTCCGGATTTGAGACTTTGTACTGTATTTTTAAGTCTGCATACGTGTTCTCCGAGAGTTATTAGAGCATATTGATATAGTGCATTTACTAGGTTTTTTTTCAAAAAGTCTGTTAAAATAATAGAATAATTAAAATCATTCACAGAAAAAAAATTCCATGGCAGAACGGCATACAGAACACTATTGAAACGAGCGCTTCGAGGTGAATCTGTCCGTCACGTGACGTAATGCGCGAGCAGTTAAGAAATCTTTACAGTTGGCGCATCGCACGAATGGTACTCCCCTGACTTTAACAAAATTTTTAAGTGAAATTTACTAAAAAATGTACTTTTAAAAATATAGTGGTTAGAATATTAAAATTAAATCTATATATATAAAAGAAAGTCTGGATTTTGTATTAATCAACGCGCAGCCAAAACTACTGAACCTAAAATCTTGAAATTTGGGCTAAAAATACTTCTTATGGTATTGAGTGCCGCTAAGAAAGGATTTTCTAAAATTCCACCCCTAAGGGGGGTAAAAAATAGAATAAACTTTAAAAAAATTCCTTAAAAATCTGATTTTATAATTATTTTTCAACTGATAACATATTTTAGTGTATTTTTGTATGCTGAATCGAATGGTACTAACCAAATTATTTTAAGTCTAATAGTTCATGAGATATTTCATATTTTTCTAATTTGGCGATCTCTTTGGCGCCAAAACCTCGAAATATCTAACATTAGAAGTGATAATTCATCCATATTCATTCATATTGTAAATCCGTTACTGTAGCAACGGAAGAAATTCAAAGTAAATCTTTTTGTTAATTCGTTTGGTTAAAGAATTAAACCGGCTATATGAGTTTGAAAAAAAAAAAAAAATGCAAACGCCTTGAAAAAAAGATATTGAATTTATTGAAAATACAAGGAAGCAATCCACTGAGAAATTAACTTTATGAAACGAAAATATTTAAAAATGAAAGCAATGTTTGTAGAACTAAAAAAAAAAACTTTTGGTACTTACATCCGGGCAATGTCAATACAATTGCGCCAAGCATGGCGTCAATTACACTAATTACACTAACCCATATTTTTTATCCAATTGATAGTTTATTATAGTTTTAAATTTATTTTATTATTATAGTTTTTTTTTAATTATGGTTTATAGTATGTAGTTTTATGTTATATATTTTATTTATTTATTTACTTTAAACAATTTGCTATTTTTAACAAGGTTATGTATTTAAGAATGTTAAATTACTGTTTTAAATGTAGTTGGCAAACGATAAACAAGATTGGCAATTGTCAACAATTTTTGGCGATCTATTTCATGGCCCGCATAATACGTAAGTACCACCTTTTCAATGGAAGAAATTGGAATTGAAATAATACATCGCGATTTACCATTTGTTCCTGGATAAAAAGAAAAAATAGGTACTTTTATGTCAGCCGCGTGTAAATATCGCCATTAGCAGTTTAAAAATTGCCAATAGCAGTAGTTACATTTCGCTTATGTAAATTAAAAACAATTCTTTGTTTTAAGTTATGGCATTATTTCCTATTATTGTTTTACTTTTCAGTTTTTTTCAATGAAATTAGTGTATGGCATGTATTTTAAATGAAATGAGTGAAACGTTTATATTTTGAATGAAAATAATAAAATAAGAATAAGGTATGGAAACAATCTTTGTTGATTTATTGCATGCGGCCTGCTGACATAAAAGTATCACAAAAACCATATATTCACCTTTCTTTTGGTAGTTGTTCATGGTATACCTGGTTAATCTTCCACAATCGGATACCTCGCCAATCGGCGTATTAGCTACAATGTTGAAAGCGTCGTTTACGTATGAAGCGAAAACTTCACGATGAATTCTATTACAGATAATCGTATCATCATCATCTACTACATATTTAAAACGGAAATTTGCATTTCATTCCGATTGTTTATAATATTTTCATAGGATATGCCACTATTAGTTAAGTAACGTTTTTGGAACGGTTTTTGTGTATTCAGTTCATTGACTTCAGCTACCACCAATTTTCTTTAAGAATGATTGGAATTGCTTGCAATTTTCTTTAACACATTTCTAGCATCCCTTGACTATTTAAAAACTACTAAAAAGTATCTTTATGTGCAACTACGTGCCACCTAAGTCCTTGGTCTCTTGGGGCCCGGTACAGGGCCCCTTAAAGTTTTTGCACCATAAATTGTTAATAAAGTGCCTCCTCTTAATCCGATTTTCATTTTTGGAACCCCTTTTCCATTTGGTTATTCTCCCGTTTCTTTATTCCTGCTAAAATCCTGAGGGCATCCTAGGGTTCCATAGGACCCGATCCGGAGCCCCTTTACTTTTTGTGAGGCATGCATTTATCACCACCTAATTTTCTCGCATTATCAATGCAAAATTTTAAAATTGAGTCTTGCACTCTTCTCCCCGGGCTAACACCCTCTTATTTTTACTGGACCCTAGGGCCCTGTTTTAAGGATCCCTCCCCGCATTTTTAGCATTTCTTTAAATTTTTATTCTAATGATTAATTCATACCCTATGCTTAATTTTGACTAATTGAAGATTTAAAGTGCTAAAACTTGCCCCTTTTAACAGGTTTTCATGTTAGGGTCCTGCTCTTTACTATCAGTCGGCCCTCTTCGGCCCTTTGTTACAAGTTTCTTAAAAGCGGTCCGATTCACTACCTTTCTTTTAGCAGCTTCTTAAGTCTTCCTGCTATACATGAATGACAAAAAAAATTCTCAAAATTCAGCTACCACTAATTTTGAATATTAATCTCTTTCTTGGTCTTTCTTAACAAAGTTTCAGCATCCTCCAGCAAATTTAAGTCTACTAAAAAATGTTCTTATACCCAACTACACTCCAGTTAAGACCCTGGCACCCAGGGCCCAGTCTTTCTTTATTCCTCAACTACCATTTTTTTCGAACATTAATCTCCTTTTTCAGCATCAACTTACGTTTACTCACTACAGCCGTAAATTAAAAATCGCGTTAATTTAAAGGTAACTTTAAATAATGGATTTCATCAGCTTATTAAATATCGTGTTAATGTTAAAAGTAATATATGAAATTTATAACGGGAAAAGTCATCTTTCACCGCTTGTGGGCGCATTCTTTCCTCCGATTAACTACCATTTTTTTCGAACATTAATCTCCTTTTTCAGCATCAACTTACGTTTACTCATTACAGCCGTAAATTAAAAATCGCGTTAATTTAAAGGTAACTTTAAATAATGGATTTCATCAGCTTATTAAATATCGTGTTAATGTTAAAAGTAATATATGAAATTTATAACGGGAAAAGTCATCTTCCACCGCTTGTGGGCGCATTCTTTCCTCCGATTCTAAGGACCTAATTTCAACGGGATTTGTTTCATTCAACTTACACTACGATTCAGCTTTTTTCTGTATTATGAAATTTTATCTTAGTCTTCAGTTACTATGTTACCAACATTTTCTAACATTAATAATGCGTTCTTTTTTTTTGGATTCTATGGGCTTGATTACTACGAGGTTTGGCTCAGCCAATTTGGTTTTCAATTGTCTCCGGCACTTTGGTTTTCAATTGTCCGGAGCACTTCCGGTACATGCTGCCTTAGGTGGCGTGGAACCAGATTATAGGTTTGTTCGGAAAGAAGTTTGTTGGGAAACACGCTAGACGCTGCGGAGGGCAATGGGTGCCTCCGAAATTAGGTTAATTCAAAAGAATTTCAAAAGATATAAAATCATACAAACTTCAGTTTTGTTTAAGGTTATTATTTACGGACCCCGGGCAACGCCGGGCGGGTCTGCTAGTCATATATATAACACTTGGGCGGCTATTTGACCCACTCTCCACCGCAATGGGTTACTGCCAAAATGGCCTGATTTTTACAGGCTTACCTTTTGTTTCGTAATTTGGAAATACTTCATCAATTCTCGTCAAGCGTAGCTTTAAGATTAGAAATGTATGTGTGTGAGATTAGGTTACAATGTTTAAACGTAAATTCTATTGTAGTTAAGCGTAGTTTGCTATGGACTATTCAATATTACCCATATCCGTATATCCAATATCAGTCGTGACAAACATCATGACATAACACCTTAATTGTAACTAACACTTTCGTGTCTTCAATATTTATCAAAATAAATTAGTACATTTTTGTTGATCAAAGCAGTGAATAAGTAACTGGGTAAAATGTAAATTAGTTAATTTATTTCTTCAGTTGTCACTGATTTACCCCAATTCTACGAGTTAATAATAGGGTGCTATACAACAAAAACGGACTTTTTAATTCAAAATATATACCAGAATTTTCAAGAAATAACCTTGCTTTAATTAATCACGGAATGTTACCGAATATAGAAAGCGAAGGTTACTGATATCCCAAAATGTGACACTGCGTTCTCATGTTATTTTTATTTGTGTACTCCTGTTTTGCCGTTTTTATTTTGATGAACTTTTTTAGAATCATACCGAATATGACAGATCCCTGTAGGTAGTAGGATGCTTTTTACCTTAATAAATTTTCAATAAAATAAAAATAAATGTATTTTTTAATGTATTTGAATTTCATTCGCACAATATACTTTGATACAAGCAAATAATTTTGAAAATCAGGTGTCCTGTAGTCCTTACTCTTATAAACCACAATTTCCAAATATAAATCTTCGCGTTGTGTAATCGCAGAATTGAGTAATGCCTGCGATTACATAAGAAGAAAATTACTATTCGCGAATACAGGAGCTCAAAAATAAGGACTGTATGCACTCTGGTAAATATCATTACTTATTACACAACACATAGCTCTCAACTGCTACGATTCTTGGAAACGAGTCATTTTAAATTGAAATCTTTGCCTTAAGAATTCTGAAAAAATTTCGACTAAATAAAAAAATTACCATTATAAATTACTGATGTAAAAAAATGAGAGAAGATGGCAACTATGCATACAATCAAAGTTAAGAAGAGAATAATTTTATTAGCTTACCTCACCGTTGAGATAGCAAAAAATTAGAGACACCAGAAGACCCTAAAAGGTAATAATAGAATGAATATGAATTTTTATATGTTTCAATCGCTCAAAAAATTGAATACAATGTAATACAAAAAAATTAATAAATATATAAAGGACCACGTACAAATTATATGAAAATCAGAGTCTGAATAAGGTTACCGTTGGTGCAAGGCCCGATACCTTTTCGGTTCCCCTTCAAACCAAAGTAGTATCTACACTTTTTTTCAGAGCATTTGCGGATTATCATTAGGTATTACGATTCAATTGAAAAATATTGCTTTTGATTTTGAATGAATAATTTCAGAAAACTCGTTTTTTAAGAAATTTTCCATAAAAGAATTTATTCAATTTGGGGGTCTGAAAATCAATGGGTGATGGAAAAAAATGGATTGGGGGTGGGGGTGAAAATCATCTAGCGCGGGAGGCGGCTTTACAAACCATCGCCATTTCGAGTTGTCAGCTGAAATTCCAGGATTAGTTAAAACTTGATTCCCATATTCAAATGGAACTGGTCTGCCAAGTCATTTCTTGGTGGAAAACACCTGCAAACCCGATTTCAGTGGTCGACTGGTAGGTGTACCATTTGTTTGAATATAGCAATCATCTTGAAGAGAAATTAATTGATTTATAGCAATTTCAATGCATTTGAAAGAGCGAACGTCATTAAACTACACTGCATACGATTTCCCCCCATTGACCATAATGTAACGGAATTCTTTCCCCCTGTAAATGAACGATTAATGCTACACCTTTAATATTCAATACTGAACATGCCATGGTAAACATAATTAACATATATAAACTGCATGGAAATCCGAGTATATTTACGTGAGATACAGTGTGTACAGACAGACAGTGAAACCGTATTTATAAATACTTTTTGTTGGAAAGTGTAAAAAACAAAGTGGAGTAAAATAAATTAGTGTTAATATATATATATATATATATATTCGATTTATTAAAAACAATTTTCAAAAGACGAGGGTTGTTTAAATACTTTTTTGGAAGTAAGTCGCTTGATTATTAAGATATCAAGTTTTAAAATTCTATTTTTTGACATTTTAAAGTTACATGAAACCTTAATTATAAAAAATGATATTTGGCTAAATCTTTAATAAAAGAACGTTATAATGTTATTCGATTGTCATTTGAATTGATGAAAGAGTATGATAGAATGGGATAAAAGTTTGTCAGACATTTTCGTACTAATAGATAGAAACTGTCATTGTTATCACTTTTTCCCTAAAAATGTTTGCTTAGAATTTCACTGTAACACTCCAGTAACTGAAAACGGGACACAGAGAGTTGGTGGTGTTCGCTGCATATGCTAATCGCTGTTACCCTGGGTGCGAAAAAAAGAAGGTTCGACTCACAACCCAAAGTTGTTAACTGATGTTAAGTAACGATATTGTTCAATATCTGAAAATGTTATTCAGGAATATCTGAAGATGATATTCAGTAATAACAAATATATTAGATTAATATCAACACAATTATTCCAATTGGTAAACAAATCCTATTAGATGTAAATTTCCAACTGGGCGAAAAATGTCCGGACCAGGATTCGAACCCGGGACCTCCCTGGCTGAAGCCGCCAGTGCTCTGCCATCTGAGCTATCCCGGACGATTCTGGTCGAACTTTTTCACCCAGCTAACCTTGAGGATTACAGCATCTGGTCTGAAACCTGGTTCAGCTCAACAGAATAAATCTCAGGTAATGGAACTCCAGAAATCGCTGGATACGAAATTACACTAGATTAATATCAACACAATTATTCCAATTGGTAAACAAATCCTATTAGATGTAAATTTCCAACTGGGCGAAAAATGTCCGGACCAGGATTCGAACCCGGGACCTGGACGAAGGATTTGTTTACCAATTGGAATAATTGTGTTGATATTAATCTAGTGTAATTTCGTATCCAGCGATTTCTGGAGTTCCATTACCTGAGATTTATTCTGTTGAGCTGAACCAGGTTTCAGACCAGATGCTGTAATCCTCAAGGTTAGCTGGGTGAAAAAGTTCGACCAGAATCGTCCGGGATAGCTCAGATGGCAGAGCACTGGCGGCTTCAGCCAGGGAGGTCCCGGGTTCGAATCCTGGTCCGGACATTTTTCGCCCAGTTGGAAATTTACATCTAATAGAATAACAAATATATCCCTGAATGCCAAAAGTGATATTCACAATGGAGTTATGAATAAAAAGGAGAAATAAAAGGAAGTTGAATTTTCTATTCCTTTTTCACTGGTGGCAGTTTGTTCAGGTATTATAATGTTTTTTTACCGACACTGACAGAAGGTTGTCTAGGTTCTAACTATATGACGAAAAGTGCAGCACCTGACTAACGCCGAAGTAAAATTCGACCACTAAAAAAGAATATCTGTTTTTGTATTATTTATGACTAAAATTTTGCATTTATTAAATAAGGAAGAAATTTCTATTTAAATTTACTGGTGGAAGTTTTGCCCGGTGGTAATTAACGTTAGCAAAATCGGTTACAGTTTAAGCTTCACTATTTAACAGTTCCGCTGCCAGCGTAGCACCTGAAGATAGTTAGCGAGATTGAACGGATGTTTTACTTTATGTTATCGGTAAATGTCTTTTATTAACCCTCTGTCTACCAGAAGGGTCCAATGGACCCGACATGTACATTCAAAATATTTACTCAAACCAGAAATTTCTTCAAAACAAACTAAATGTATAAATCAGACAATAATAAGTTAAATAAACAAATTAAATAGTTTTAAGTAAAAATTCTGGTGTAGAATGTTTTTATAAAACTTGAGTAAAATTTCCGGTAGTTCTAGGGTTAAATAAACCGTAAGGTACTATTCTTTATTTCTGGTATGAAGACTAAATTTCTGGATAAAAATGGAGGCCAAACTGGCAAATCTGTATGCCAGCACTCAACGTGTTAAGGTATTTCAGATCCTCTTTTTTTAATAGTTGCATGATATTCACAGATAATTTTGGCCAACATTGTCGAATTACAAAAAAATAACATCGTTTAAAAAAGGTGATATCATTTGGCATTGGCCATAAATTACGATTAATCTTGATTTTGGCCGTTATCTTTGTGTTACTATCGGCTAATTATTCATATTATTATGGTACATGGAAACGATACACAATATTATATTAATGTGGTGTGTGTGACTTACCTGCAAACCGTCCATAGCGTAACTGAAGAAAGAATAACCTTCAAGGAGGGTGCATTCACCTGACTGGGGCCTGTAAATAACCAGGAAAAAGTGAAGCCCAAAGAGTGGGACCAGCACCAGAGTTGCTCGGACGGCTTTTCTAAGATAAGAAAAAAATTTAATAACATAAAAAAGGAATCTAAATGTTGTAAATTGGGTATTTATTACTCTCTTAGGACAAAAAAGAAGAGAACTACATTCCACTAAAAATGCACTGTTAACTCGTTGTAATTTAATCACGAAAGTGACTCGCGTGAAGTAAAATATGCGTCGAGAATCAATCAAGAGCCACACTAGTGATTAATACGCAAAGGATCATGGATGCCGAACTTACGGAAGAAAGCTTCCACTACTGATTTTAAAATGTTATTTTTTCTTAATAATAGAAGAAAAGGCAAATCAGAGACAAAACAAACCTTTTAAAACTTAGTTGTGGATTGCCTCCTTCGCCTCTGTGAAATCGGCGCCTATTCAAAGGGTCATATAAATAAAATCACAAATACTTTTACAATTGGATTTTAAATGATGATTTCAAATACGTATTTTATCTAAATGAATAAAATCACACGAAAGAGATTAAAAATATCCACTCAAAAATGATAGCCTTTATCATGAACGTTTGAATGACATGCGGAAATATAAGGAGAGCCATTTTTACCATTAGGTGTTCCTAGGTGACCGCCTAGATGTACTGTGGAGTGCTACTCCAGATATTATTCTTATTCTCGTTGTTTGCTTTCTATGTATGTGAATATGTAAGTACATATTGATACGATGCGCATGAAATTTACATTGCCTAGGGAAGCTAAATACCTTTGAACTGGCACTGCTCAGTTCTATAAAAAAAGTCCTCCATCGAGTTTTAAAAAGTTTTCAATTTATATTTACTTTTAGTCCTTTCGCATGCAAACTAATTCTCTTACTTAAATGTGCGAATGCTTACTGAAATGTGTTAATTTTTGAACAAATATTTAAAAAAAAAATCCTTTTCTTCACGTATAATTTAAAATAAAAATTTTATTCGAGAATTTTGGGTACTATTCGGCAGTTTTGAATTAAAATTAAGTTGTATATATAATATACCACAGTTCTTTAAAGTATTAAAATGTTTAGTCATTTTTTTTAAATATATCTTAAAAGAGATTGGTTAGAGTCCTCGTGAGATTCATGTTCCCCTTCTGAATTATGCTTTGTTACAGCTACAGCCCCATGAATATTGAAACTATCAAGGTGCAATCAGCTACAGCAAATGTTCAAATAGAATTCTCGGCCTTTTTTAGAAGCAGAAAGATTTTTTATCTAAGGGGAGATTATTAGGAAAATAGTTCTAATCTGAAACATCGATGTCATGATCTTTAGAAATTCTATGCTAGATCGTATTAAAGTCAATTTCCCCAAAAGTTTTGAAAATTTCCCCAAATCAGAGGTTTTTCCTAAAAATTCCCCAACTCTTTTTTACTCGGAAAAGTAAATTTTAAATTTTAAATTTACAACTATAAAAATATGTAACTAATTTAAGCTCAACCTTTACTCCCAAATCAAACCTTAAAAAAAAATCAATTTACTAAAATAAAATAAAATGAAATAAAATAACGAACTTTCGAAATGACACATTTATTATGATCGGCTATATGAAAATACCATGAATTGCGAAAAGGTAAGTAGATATTAGAATTCGATAAATAATAAATTAAAACTTAAAACACGTGTAACTGCATTAATTTAAACGACGAAGACGATCCAATGTTGTCAAATGACTAAAAATAATCTTTAATGCAAACACGTGAAACAATGAAAAAAATTTCCAAGTTTTGCCCCAAAAATGTTGTTATTCCCCAAATTTTTTCTACTAATACTTATCTCCTAAAAATTCATCAAAGTGGGGACAAAATTCGCAATATAGCAACACTGAATTTTAAGAAGTGCACCCACCATCACTCTATCCAGTTTTGCAGATTGGGCAGAATTTTTCAAATTCAGAATGCTACCACTATTTATAAACAATGATATATTCTTATTTAATCACTTATTATGTAAGACGGATGTTACCATTAATAAATAATGGTGCACTTCTCAATTAAAATCCTTCCTCGATTGCCATCAGTGATTCTATATGTATTTTAAAAATTATCTTTTAATTCTCTTAACGATTTTCTGTGAACTCGTATAATTTTTTTATAAAGTGCCGTTTTATAATAAAAGAACAAAAAGCAAATGTAACAATGTTATAAATTATTGCATTTTAAACTGAGTCTTGAGAAGTTCAGTGACGCTTTATAGAAAAGCAGATACGGTATCGATTAATCGATTAGGGGAATCGAACTAAAATGATAACTTATCAAATAACAATTACCTTGCTATTGATTGCCTAATTTTATTGTAGGTAGTTCATTAACATAATGTCATAGTATCAATGTTACATAGCTGCCAACATCTTACGCCTTTTTTCTACCACAAAAAATATAGTAAATTTTACCTTTTTTAAATCGCCGTTATCTGCCGATTAAATAAGGCAAAATATTTCTATAAAATTTTTGTGTCACAAAAAAGCGGGATAGATGGCAGCTATAAGTTTAAACTATTTTTTTTCTAATGACTCTTAAAACACTTTATTTGTAAATATTAACTTTAATGTTAACATTAAGTTAATTGTAACATTTAACATTTATTACTGGCCTTAATGTTGATCTATATCGACAAAGTCAATAAAATTATGATAATGAATGGATTGACTTTAATGATAGGATCGATTGATTGATAATATTGCAGTAGTGCCCTTTAATGTAATGGCATGGTACTATTAGTAGTTTTGATTCCAAAGCGTCCATTTTAATGCTAGTCATCAATGTAGATATATATATCTGATTTGAGAGATAGTTTTAGGAATCAAACAAAATGGCAACTATAATAACAAATAAATGTACTAAAAAAAAAAAAAAAAAAAAAAAAAAAAAGATCTCCAAAGTTTTACTAAATTTGATGTTTTTCTCTAGTTATAATAATGTACGTAAAATTGAGGGATGGAAAGGTAAAATAATCTGATATCTCTTACTTATTTATTGGTATTCAAAATTAGAATAAATACTATATACAGGGCTAGTCTAAAATCATGGGACAAATTTTGAGGGGGGGGGGGGATAGAGCATTATTTTATAGGAATATTTGACCGGAAGCGACGCGTTGAGGTACAAACACCAGGGAGAACAAATAAGTCAAAGAAAGCTTTTAGAAAATACTCGTGTCGAAATTTGGGGGAGTTTACAAATGCTTAAAAAATTCCGCCTACGAGAACAGCCATTTTTCTGTCAGCGCGTAGGCCTTGTCTTTAGGTGGTTGTGATATATGTATTGATGATGTCATAATGTCTATTATAGCGGCAATTTTAATGTAAGTGAAATTTCAAACAAGAAAGCCTTTTAACAAAAATTCAGTATGCAATGTCAGAAGTGGGAAAAGATGCTATCCAGTTAGACTTCATTCATCATTTTAAGCGACGTATTAGTTGAATCCAATATGCAATGTCA